>CM064884.1:0-1264091 GCA_003313485.2 Penstemon barbatus
TTTTTTAGATACATGTATAGCAATGGAGCGGGGAAAAAAAAGGAAAAAAGTTGAGCAACGGAGCAACAGTAGAAGCGGGAAAATCAGCGAAACCCTTACTTCTGCTACCCCTTGTATTTTCTCTCACTCCATCACAAAATACCTTTATTCGACTTCTTCTACTCTTCTCACAATCACACACATAGAAAGAGGAAATGGAGAGAATACATGTTTCAGTAAGGCCGAGGCTCTTCTCACAATCACACACACAATCACACACATAGAAAGAGGAAATGGAGAAAATACATGTTTCAGTAAGGCCGAGGCCCCTCTCTCCCGAGTATGCGAAGACCAGCCCCTGGCGCATTTCCAAAAATTCTATTTTCATTCCAAATTCGCCATCCAAATTTGAATTTGGTACAAAAATAAGCTAAAATAAGTGATCATTAAACACTAATCCCTAAATCCTAATTTTTTTTCACTTATTTTAGCTTATTTTGAGACGTCATTTCCCGAGGCTCGATATTAAGCACTTAGAATCTACTTTGTTATTTGTCACTTATTTTGAGTATACCTCTTCAATTACTTCTCCATATACTAATAAATCTGAATCAGAAAAAATACAAGGTAAACATACGGGTTATCTCCTTACATACATGAAGTGTTGCCACAAAATACAAAGTACACTAAAATCCAATAAACACAGCAACAAGCAAGCAAGCAAGCAAGCAAGCAAGCAAAAGAAAACAAGCTGCGATGATTAAACCTAGACACGGAATTTAAATGTAACAAACAGTACTAAAAAGAGCTAGTAAAATATACGTATATTCAAAGCTCATCATCGTGAGACCTAGTCTTGGTCCCTCCGGCAACAATATCATCATCCTTGATCTCCCTCGACTTCTCCTTAGCAGCTTCCACATTCGAAGCCACGGTATCTTTAGCCGACTCACAAGCCTGTCCAGCCTTTGCTTTAGCAGCTTCATACCCTTGTTTTGCCTTTTCCTTTGCTTCCCCTGTCTTCTCATAAGCTTCCTCTGACTTCTCATGAGCCTTCCTCTTTGCCTCTTCAGCAGTCTCAAAAGCCTCGTCCGAAGCTGTGTTCTTCACGTCCCCAGCCTTGTCTTTAGCGTACTCTGTTGCTTCTGATGCTCTGTCTTTAGCATACTGACCTGCCCCGGAAGCCTTTTCTTTGGTGTATTCTCCAGCTTCGGTCGCCTTGTTTTTAATGTACTTTCCAGCTTCGGCGGCTTTGTCCGTAGCGTACTGCCCTGCTCCTGCGGCCTTGTCCGTGGCGTACTGCCCTGCTCCTGCCGGATATGAATTGCCACATATATAATCTCAATTGCACCAAATTAATGTACACTAAAATATAATGAAATTAATTTTTCTACTACATACCAGTTGCACAACTTATATATAGAACATTTTTGTCTACTCGTTTGATTTCCCCTTCTCCTTTTTTCAATTTTTCCATTAATTTATAGTATATATATAAATTTGTGTCTATGTCTAGATTAGATATGTAGGGCCAATCCAAGACAAATTGAATATAATTGCAGTGTTGAATTGAGATTCCTTCATATTAAAGAGAGGGGCAGCTAAGAACAAGTACTCCCTTCATTTCAAAATGATCAATAGCGCATTAATTACATCTCTTTTAATTTTGCCCTTATTTACTCTTATTTTATCTCTTTTTTATTTTGACCAATTGTTCTCTCGCATCTAACCAAATAAACAGGGCAACCAAATAAAATAGGGTAATTTTAGGTATAAATCTAACTTTTCCTAAATTCAAGGCTAATTATTAACCTCCTTACTACATCTGAAATCTCTAATGCGACAATCGTTTTGGAATAAAGGGAGCGAAAATGTTCATTAATCAAAGGCACTTTGATTTCATACATGGAGATACACTACCTAACAAGTATATATTCAATTTACTATTTGTAAATTTGACACAAAATGTAAAACGTATCATCATCATGTAAAACGAGAGGTACGTAAAAGAATTAATTACCAGAAGCGGAATCTGTGATTTTATCTTTAGTTTTTTTGGCGGCATCGTACTCCCGACCAGGAATGGTTTCATGATCAGTCTTAAGTCCAATCTTCTCCTTGGCCCATTCGGTCCAAGATTCGGAACCATCTTGATCTTTAGGTTCCGCCTCTGCCTTTGCCTTTGCCTCGTCCTCTTCCAAGTGACCGAAACTACTATCTTTTTCAGTGCCAAAAACGCACCTAATATTTGGGAGCACCAACAGCATCACCACCGCAACTAGCACAAAACAGTACTTATTCCTCAAACCCATTATACAGTAATTGCAGTTCCCAGTATAAATACAAATACTACTATTGCTGCTACAAGGAAAAACAACCACTTATATTGCATGCAAATAGATCGACAGACAGACTTATATATATATATATATATATATATATGTATCACTTAATTAATTTGCTCCTAGCTTGAATATAATCCTCGCTATAAAACTCAGTCTAGCAATTAGTAATTTATGTTATGTTCGTGTACAAGATCAGATTATTTTCATTGAACCTGCAACATCTATCTTTTATATATGTATATATATTATATTTCTACTATATTTAGTGAAGCCAGGGGTGGCATTGGGAAATGAGGGATTAATTAAGCAGGATAGGACGAGTGGCAGTAGATAACAACAAACGTGGCGGAGTTACATGCATCTTGACTTCCACGTGTTGCTCATGTCGGCAATAAAATTCTCTTACCATCCTATCCTACTTTTTCTACATTTACCATAACTTTTTTGACAGCACATTGCGTTCGGTTTGGGTAATAAAGCCCAAATTAACCCTAAATTATGGCGGATTAAATTAATTGGACCGTCAATTTTCTGTTTGGTTGGGCACATTAAAATCCCGGTTGCCCAACCTAATCCGCTTGATTTGTAGGCCAGCCCTCTTTGTCGGGTCAATTTAGAATTGGACCATCCCCCTTCAATTAAAATTATTGGCCCAACTTAATTTTTTTCACCTCAATTTGCCGCTGAATTTGTTATTAATTACAGCAAAACCAATCAATTTTTAACAAAGTTGAATCTTTTTTTCTCTCGTTCATTACGACTTCATCTTGTACTTCCCTAATTCGTTTCATTTTGCACAACCCTAATTCCACCGATGTTAATTATATTTCCAATCTAGTTTCTTGAACTTTTTTTGATAATATGTTGTATAAAATCTCAATACTTATTGATAATACTCTTCTTTTTGTGCAGATTTGAAGATTCGCATTTTTCCATTTTTATTGAAGATTTTACCAGGTAAAATTATGTTCCTGAAACTAGATTAATTTGTTTACTTGTAATCCTAACTTTTGTGTATTGTCTAGTATCACATGTTTCCCCCAATTTCGGCCTATTCTAAACTTTAGGGTTTAATGATTATGTGAATGTGGAAGATCTTGCTAATATAACAAAAAATAATGGTAGTTCTGCTGACACAGAGGGGAAGCACATAAATCAAGATATACAGTTCATCCAGGAAGCATCAAAATGTACAAAGACTTAAAGAAACAATTTGGTGGAACGGAATAAAACATGATATTGCGGACTACATTAAAAATAGCATGACATGTCAACTGATTAAAGCGGAACATCAACATCCTGCCGGAAAACGGCAACCCTTTCTGATACCAGATTGGAAATGGGACCAAATCACTATGGATTTCGTCACAGGCCTTCCAAATCCAAGAGGTGGATATGATAGCGTATAGGTCATTGTAGATAGACTTACTAAGTCTGCTCATTTCATTTCCGTGGAAAAACACTACAATGTTGAGACCCTAGCCGAGCTATACCAGAAAGAAATCATCTGTTTACATGGTATACCTTCGAGTATAGTCTCAGACAGAGATCCTAAATTTACTTCTAGATTATGGAAGCAGTTACAGGAAAGTTTGGGAAATAAGCTTAAATTCGGTACAACTGCACATCCGCAAACCGATGGACAATCTCAACGAGTTATTGGATTCCTAGAAGATATGTCGAGGGCATGTGTATTGGATTTCGAAGGTAGCTGGAATAAACATTTACCACTTGTGGAATTTGGTTACAATAATAGCTATCATGCTACAATTCAAATGGCACCATATGAGGCTTTATATGGAATAAAATGTCGTTGACGAGTTGGCTAGACTCTTATCGATAAATTTAGTATGGAAAGAGAAAGAGATTCGTATTGCGCTTCTTCAGATGGTTTACACAGTGCATTAAGGCCAGAAATTATTCAAGACGCCATTGACAAAGTACAACTAATCCGACAAAGAATTAAAGTTGCCCAAGACAGACAGAAAAGCTATGTTGATCGACGTAGAAAAGATCTAGAATTTGAAGTTGGAGATAAAGTGTTCCTCAAAGTGTCACCTAAGAAGGGATTCAGAAGAATTGGAAAAGGTGGAAAACTAAACCCACGCTACGTAGGTCCTTTTGAAATTTCCTAACGCGTTGGAAATTTAGCCTATAGATTGAATCTACCTCTCAACATCACGGGAATTCATGATGTGTTTCATGTATCACAAATTAGGAAGTATCACCCAGACAAATCCCACATTATTGATCCTAACAATGTACAAATCGAAAGTGATCTATCCTATGAAGAAAGGTCAATTCGGAAACTCGATCAAAAATTTCAAGAGCTTCGCAACCGCAAGATATCCTTGGTAAAGGTGTTGTGGAGAAATCACAAATTAGAGGACGCCACTTAGGAACAAGAAGAAGAAATGCGGAAACATCACCCTGAACTCTTCACTCCATGTTAGAATTTGGGGACCAGATTTTTTTAAGGGGAGGGGGGGGGAATGTAATACCCCGATAATATATATATATATATATATATATATTAGATTGGAAAATAGAACACATGTATATAATAACTAGCGAACCGAACTCGAAACAAACTTTTTAACGAACAAAATCAAACTAAGTAACTTGATATAGAAATAATTATATTAAAACTAACAATTATCAAACAAACAAGGTCAAAAGTGAAATTATCAAGAATAGCAAAAGTAGCCCATATCACCAATTACCACTAAACACCACTTATCTACATTTATTACCAATCTACCATTCTTTTTCCTGTAAATAGAAACATCCAATACTCTCCAAATCACACCCAAAAATCAAACATTCCATTTTCAGAAGATTGAATCCGTAAGCCTCCTTCTTCCATCAGCTATAAAAAGTTAAGAGGTAACCATTCTTCATCTCTTCTTTAAAGCCCATAAAAAGTATCTAAATCCTAACCAATTTTTTATGAAATTTATACTTCTCCTTGTCACCATCAGCACTTAATTGAGTAAGGAATATATAAGCTCAAGCTTCTTCCAATCTCATAACCATAGAAGAAGATATCAAGGTAATTACTTCCCTTTCCCCTGTTTTTGAGCAGCTGCTGTGAATTCAATATAACTTCAAATCAGCTAAGAAATTTTAAAATCTGTTTACACCACTGGAGAGGACAGGATTTGGAGTTTAGTGGTACGGGGGGTGTCGAACACCTCCGGCGCGTGGGGTGTCTACAGGGTCGTTTTCGGAACAGTACCGGCGAGTGAAACTTATCCGTGGGACTGTTATGGGGCTGCCTCGTAAAACCAGTGATAAAACTGAAAATTCTGCGGTTCTTGCACTTATAAGTCATTCTAAATAAACCATGGTAACTTGATAGAGTAATAAGGAAACATAATGGTTGATTAATGGGGATGTAACTTACCTATGTTCTTGAATAGCTTAAGAGTTTTTATAGATTTGTGTTTATACACATCCTTGAATCATAAGTTTTTCTTTTGTATAAAAACAAGTTATAGATTGGTCAAAGGTCTCCTCTCCAGGTCGAGGATGTATGTTGTTTTCTGTGATTTGGGTTAAGAAATCTAGTCAGACAAGAGGTAAAGTCAAGAGCTAAATGTTCGTAAGTCAAGTATCAAGTAGATCGAATTGGGAAAGGTAGGTGAAGTGCGTCATTTAATTGAAGTGGTAGAGCTATAAGTGGGCATACGGTCTATGTATTTCCTATCAGCGGCATTATAACTTGTTTTTATACAAAAGAAAAACTTAGGATTCAAGGATGGGTATAAACACAAATCTATAAAAACTCTTAAGCTATTCAAGAACATAGGTAAGTTACATTCCCATTAATCAACCATTATGTTTCCTTATTAATCTATCAAGTGATCAAGGTTTATTTAGAGTGACTTATAAGTGCAAAAACAACAAGAACCGCATAATTTTTAGTTTTATAACTGGTTTTACGAGGCAGCCCCATAACAGTCCCACGTGTAAGTTTCACTCGTCGGTACTGTTCTAAAAACGACCTTGTAGACACTCCATGCGCCGGAGGTGTTCGACACCTACCATACCACTAAACTCCAAATCATGTCGTCTATCCAGTGGTGTAAACAGATTTTAAAATTTCTTAGCCGATTTGAAGTTATATTGAATTTACAGCAGCTGCACAAAAACAGGGGAAAGGGAAGTAATTACCTTGATATTTTCTTTATGGTTATGAGATTGGAAGAAGCTTGAGCTTATATACTCCTTACTCAATTAAGAGTTGATGGTGACAAGGAGAAATATAAATTTCATCAAAAATGGTTAGGATTAAGATACTTTTTATGGACTTTAAAGAAGATATGAAGAATGGTTACCTTTTAACTTTTTATAGTTGGTGGAAGAAGAAAGGCTTACGGATTCAATTTTCTGAAAATGGAATGTTTGATTTTTGGGTGTGATTTGGAGAGTATTGGATATTTCTATTTATAGAAAGAAGAATGGTAGATTGGTAATAAATGTAGATCAGTGGTGTTTAGTGGTAATTGGTGATATGGGCTACTTTTGCTATTATTGATAATTTTACTTTTGATCTTGTTTGTTTGATAATTGTTAATTCTAGTATAATTATTTTTATATCAAGTTACTCGGTTTGATTTTGTTCATTAAAAAGTTTGTTTCGAGTTCGGTTCGCTAGTTATTATATCCATGTGTTCTTTTTCCAATCTAATTGATAATATATGTATATATATATTAATTAAGATATGGGGCGATAGATTTCCAAACAGTATTCGCGAGTTTAGTTTCGTTTTAAATTTAGCCTCTTTAATAATTAAACGTCGTCGTTTCATCAATTTCCCTCCTATTTTGTGCTTGATTGAATTTCAGTTTATCTTTAATATATATATATATATATATATATATATATATATATATATATATATATTATCGGGGTATTACAGATAATGATTAAAAAGTTAATATTTTAAGTTGAATAATCGAAAAAATAATTGAATTAAGTAACTTTTATGATATTTAGAATTATGAAAAAATTAATAAATATCAAGTAAACATATAAAAATGTCTATATGTATATGTATCCATTACGTATCAATTGTATATATATACAATACTTTTTGGGTAAATTACGAATACCTTCTCAGGTAAGGCTTAATTACAAAAATCATCCACACGTATTGGGTATTACAAAAACTCCCCTTAGGTTTGTCAGCTTCTTACAATTAACCCTTTGCTTCTAAAATGTTCCAATTTTGCCTTCGGATATTATTTGTATTGTTTTTAATGTTTTACAAATGTTAAAACTTGGGTGCTAATTAATATATCTTATAAATTAGAAAATAGATGATTATATATTTACTACCAGATTATTGATAAAAATTTATAATTCCCATAAGTTTTAATAAATATTGCAAAAAAAAAAAAGTATTTATATATTTATTAGCAATTAATTTGTAAAATATTAAATTAAATAAACTTTTAAAATATATTTTATAAATATGAACAAATTGTTTACACATTAGTCAAATGCATTATTTTATAAATTAGTAAATTTAATAAATTATATTGTATTATAAATAAGATATTTTAATTTATTAAAGTTTATGTTGTATTAAATTGAAATATTTATGGGAATTTATGAAAAATTATAAATTATATCAATTATTTTGGTGGTTAATATATTAATATTATTTTTATAATTTACAAGATATAACAATAAACACCCAAATTTTAAAATTTACAACATATTATAAACATTACAAATAACTTTTAAGGGCAAAATTGAAACATTTTATGAACAATGAGTCAATTATAAGAAGGTGACAAACCTGATAAAAAAAATTATAATTTCCAATACGTGAGAGTGATTTTTATAATTAAACCTTACATGACGAGGATATTCATAATTTACCCATACATTTTTCCATGTAGTCTGCTCATTTTTTGATGCAGAAAGCCAAAACCCTGTCTACTTTCCACCGAAAAGTGAATTTTTTGTTTTTTGAATATTTTAATTTGTTTGGAGTGATTGAAAATAGTTCAAAACCAAGTTTGTCCCAGCGAAAAATTGAAAATGCTAGGCCAAACAGGTTCCAAACAGGGCCATAAATGTTTACATGCCTTTTTAATAGATGAAATATTGATATTATTAATTCACTTTAATTCCTACTATGAATTATTTATTTCACTTTAGTCCCTACTATGAATTATGTGTTTCACTTTAGTCCTTATCTGGTGGTTCTAATAACATGTCACATGCATATGAATATTTTTAGGGCATTTTCATCCGTTCGCCTATTGAGACAATTTGAGATATTATTTAATTGGTGAGCAAATTTGGTGTTTGAAGAAGATTTTGGGAGAAAACTTTAGTTTGGAACGAAATTGACGATTAAGTTGGACTGAAATAAAAACCTAGTTTGGAAGAAATTAAATCTTTAGTTTTTTTTCAAATGATTAGAAAGACGAAAATATCCATGTTAGTTTACTTGAAATGACGAAATTGCCCTTATTAGCATATCACATGTTATCGAAACCGCCTTGAAACACCTGAAAAGGACTAAAGTGAAACAAATAATACATAGTAGAGACTAAACTGGAAAAAAAAAATATAAGAGGGACCACTCTGTAAAAAGTTAATGATAAGAGGAACCAAATATGGTGTTTACCCATTTGAAAATTAGATATTTAGTTAGATCCAAGTTTTTATCCAAAGGGTAGACTGTTTGATGGAAACAGACACTGTTAGAGGTTCAAAAATTTGAACCCAGGCTAGAAAGTAACAGATACGTATGATATTGAACATTTTATCGCATCCGATTTCTTAAATCCATGAAGCCTGCTATACTAGATGCAGATGGGTTAGGAATATTGAATGCCGACTAGATGCAAAGATACTGAAAATCCGATGGGATGAGAATTTGACTAAATCTACAACTGAAAATAGATATGGATATGATACTGGACTGAGCCAAATTCGACAGGGTTGACCACCTACTAAATTTACAAATTTAGGGAGGTCGAGCCCAATTAAAATCAAACTATCAGACTGGCCCAACATTGCTTGTCAATAAATGACGATATCCATCAAATCTAAAACAACATAATGCACAGAAAGACGAACTACCATCCTCACATCAAGGGGTAAAACCGAAACATAACGAGAAGTCCCTACTGAATAATATAAACCTAAAAAGAGTGCTCTGAAAATGTCCATTTTGGAGACGAATGATTATAGAACCAAAATCAAGTGCTGCTTTCTTCATGTGGTTCATTACTAGCCAAAACAGGAGTCTGAGGTCCCTCAAGTAGAGTCACCTTGCTGTTCAAAGAACAAAACGAAGAAAAGAATAACATAATTACTCGTCCCATAACAACACGATGTTTTCTTTTTCAAAAGCAGATAAATATATTGTTAAAAGTAGTGAAATTTATAACACAACGTGCATTAAATTGACAAACACCGCAGCAAACTTGAACCAACAAGTAGGTGTGATGTCAATCAAGCAACTCAAGTTCAGCTATAGAAACTCTTTTGAACATTATTTGTTATATAGAAAAAACCAAATTAAAACAATGTTACTCATCTAATAACTTTCGGCAAACTCGACTCCACTAGCTGAAAATTGATAAAATGTATCTAAAAATATGCTACTCAAACTTGACTAGTGTGTGGTTCCGTAAAGCTCGTTCAAAGTTGGGATGTTTAACAGTCTCAAGCTTATTAATATCTAATTTTTGACTCATCTCAACTCGTTTCTACACGCCTAACAAACAATGACTTAAAATAGGTTGTGTATTGTTCTAAGAAGATGGACGATGAAGTAAGATCAAATAAAAAGATCAGCAGCATGATATCACTGATTAGTCAAAAACTTTATGCATGATGAAGTAAAAATAAAAAAAAATAAAAAAAATAAAAATAAAGATAAGCTGCAGGGCATATGAAAATGTAAAACATCAACCAACCCTTTATGTCATAGAATTAAGAAGATAAACTTACCCGCATGTTTTCTTATTGTGGCCCAGGCCCTTGCACTTACTACACTGGAGCTGGCGTTTAATGAAATCCACAGGTTCAACCGATTTCAATTTTGGTCGGCCAGGTGTGCGTTTAGTTGGTGGGGGAGTTACAATAGTTGCTTCTTGCAGTTCATTGCTCTCTGGTTTCTCCACATTTGGTATGGGATTGATCGACTCTTTATATGTCAAGTGATAACTGGCAGTCATGAAGAATCTAGAACAATAATCATAAGTACTTCTACCAAGGCAGTCGATAACAGCAATAGCATGGCGGCATGGCAATCCAGTGAGCTGCCATCCTTTGCAAGTACAGTCCCAGTGATCAATGTCAACTGTATCAAGAGATTCACCTCGCACCTCAAATGTGCTGCCATGTGAGAGCAGTACTTGAAATGATCTCGATTTTGATGTCTCATTCTGAAGCCTATCCTCCATAAAAGGTGTTAGCTTCGTAACCCACTGAGTTGATTCAAGTCGTCGCCTATAAAACAATTCCATAATTTTGCCACGCAACACATCAACCATCTGAGTTATAGGCAATTCATCCACCTCAGATACCCAACTGTAGAATTGCTGGCCAAAGTTGGACGTCATATGGTTATATCTAGCCCCGCCAAAAAATGCATTGGCCCAGTGGTCTGGCTCACTGTTGACAACCCAATTATAAGCTTCAGTCGAGATAGCCTTTATATTCTCAACGCACCTTTCGAACTCATCAAGTTTTGGTGCATAGGCAGCAGCATAGAAATCTTGAACCATGAGACGTCTAGCATCATGGGAAAATTGTCCTTTCAGATCATTATTAAGCTTCTCAGCAAGATAGCGTAGACAGTAACCAAGATAACACTCTTTACCAAATATTTCAATTAATGACGATTTAATGCCTTTCTGGAAATCAGAAACAAAAGTGATTTGCTCAGATGTTGAGAGAGCAGATTTCAGTTGTGACAAAAACCAATGCCAGTTATCCTCGGTTTCTTCATCCACCACAGCAAATGCTACAGGAAAAAAATCATCGTTTCCATCTGCAGCTGTTGCAGCTAACAAAGTCCCTTGATATTTCGAGTAAAGCAGAGAGCTATCAAGGAATATAAGAGGACGACACTGGTGAAAACCAGATATTGAGGCATGAAATGACACAAAAAGTCTACGGAAGCTTGAATCTTCTTTAGTACTGAAAGTAGCCAGACTACCTGGATTAGTCTCCATTATCTTCTCACAAAAGAAGGGTAACTGAGAGTATGCATCTTTATAAGACCCCTGAAGCTGCTCTCGTGCAACCTCCTTGGCACGGCGTGCCTGAGTATAGTTCAACTGAATGCCATAGTCACGCTTTATGTCATTTGCTATATCCTTTGGTCTATAATTTGGAGAAACTTTCAATCTTTCCTTTATATAACTTCCAATCCATCCTTTAGTGGCCCTGTAACCTGCTTTTACAGTTGCTCCTTCGCAAGTGTGCTCCGGATTCATTTTCTTTATGCATACTAACTGAGTGGTAGCTAGCTTAGATGCATATATGCGCCAAGGACAGTCTTCTGTTTTGCACTTGGCAGTGACACGGTGGCTATCATTTTTCTTGTATTTGTAGGTGAACCCGTGGGCAATGGAATATTTATGCAGAGCTTCACGGAACTCAGTAAATGTATTAAATCTTTGGTCCACACCTGTGATGATATTCTCCCACTGAGATGCAGCTCTACGGTGCTTCTCTTCATTGCTTAAAGGACCCACACCAAGTGGTGTATCTTCCATAGGCCCATCCAAAACAATTGCATCATCAATTTGCATAACATCCATATGGACATCAGCAGGATTTGCTGCCTCAGACACTATTGTCCTGCTTGACCTGCAGAATTAAGCAAACATGAAATTTCAACAGAAGTTAACAGGAAAGGGCTTTCACCTTTAAACCACATATCCAAATATGAGTTGAGTTCATGATACTACTGCAGAAAACATAGTATCACATGGGCGTAATGAAATAAGTGTTTTTTTAGTTCCATTAGATAACCCAACACAAGTAAAAAATGAAATAAAGTTAGTGTGTGAGTTACGTTGATTTTGCTTCAACGTGGAGAATGTCTGGACATGTCCGTATTTAAAAGTCAGATGAGCTGTGACTCTTTTCATGAGACTTCACATACAAAACAAATAATAACAGAGATCTTTATGTCCTTTTTCCATAACAATAATAAACACGAACAAAAAGAACTTGCCAGAACTTGCTATGGTTGCAGAAACAAAACAAAGTAAGAGATTGAAAATATAGGAATTGAGCAAAAGGATAACGGAAATACCTACTGGCAGGGATATTAGAGACATTTCTTGCGGCAGCTTGCTCAACAGTTACAAAGACCTCAACTTGATCCGAGTCCTTGAAGAAGTTAACCATGCGCTTGAGATCCTTATCCTTAGAAATGGTAATCAAGGTCTTTCGGTTCCCAGGGAGAAAATACTTGAGTGCCATGCCATTGACACCACACTGAAAATTTTCAGCAATTTCGTGCTTGAAATCTTTCAATTCGGTCTTCTGGTCGAGGTCCAGAGCAAATGCTTCCCCTCCAGTATAAGATAAAGACCCATCGTCTTTATTGGTAACAAATACCCCTCCAGATTGGCATATGGCTATGATTTTCTTGGTGGCCATCATGAGGAGGAGGACAAAGTATACTACTTATAGTTGAACCAATCAATCAAATACACAGCCCACGCCTCGAAGAGTGAAATCGCATCAACAAAAACACCTACATTTGGCCAATTAAGTCAACTACGAAAACTGGAAAAAAACATCAAAGAGAGAGAACATAACCCACACAACAACAAAAAAAATATAAGTCAGAGGAGGACAAAATCCCCAAATAGAATATACCCAAACAACCGAAAAAATATAAAAAGACCTAGAGACAAAGATGATATGAATTCACCAAATTCGCTAGCACGAATGCAAATTAAAATAATCAAAAGCTGAATTACCTTTTTATCGTTAATATAGAGAGAGGAGAAACAGTAACTTGGGGATGGGGTGGTCGAATTAAGCTTAGCCTTGCTTATTGAGGAGCTTGTGCAGAGTATTCTCTGTCGATTCAGAGAAAGTATCGAGGAGGAGAAAGGACCCGCTGCTCGCTTTGGGCCTCTTGGGCTCTACCTCTAACCTTAATATTTTTCTTCTTTTTTAATAAATACTTCTGACTAGGGATGCCAATGATTTGGATCGGATCAGGGTTGATCCAGATTCGATCCATCTATATCGAATCGGATTCAAACTTAGTTTGAATTTAAAATTTTCAAGTCCATCTAGGTTGGTTTCTTGGATTCATTTGTGGGATGATACCTTCACCGGGATTTAAATAATTGTTGCAAAATTGTTATTTTTATCATAAGATGAATTTAGTGATAGTTAAAAAAACACCTTATGGTCGAGGGTTTTATTAAATTGCTTATATATGTGCATATCAGAAAAATGCATGTGTGTTGAACATGAATGACAAGTTTATTGTGCAAACTTATTATGTCATCGTATCGTAAGATCAATAATAACAACTGTTATGCTATTTAAACAAATTAGGTATTTTTAAAATTTTAAACTTATAATTTCTAGACCTTGATCTACCATCAAACTCTAGAACTTAGGGGATTGTTAATATATCAAATATTGTACCATCCTATCTGGCACCAGACACATGGAATCAAGCCATAAACAAGAATAATCGAAAACCACATCTCTCAACATATACCTCATCGATAGCTATCATCAAGACCAAAGTCGAATTTCTGCACAAGTCCTATCGATACCTTGGACCAAATCGACATGTCGACCCCGTGTACCCACCATAAAGACTCTATTACCCCTAAATAGGCAAGGTAATTACCAAACACTTTAATGATATGCGCATTATTACTCGGGTCCACCCGATCCACGGTTAGATTCAACTACAATAAATAATCTCATCAATATCATTCTCAAGTACGCATTAATTACTACATCTATTGTTACCCTGCTCAATTTGTCTTATCGATCTAAACTGACTTAGGCATCGGAGGGTCATCGTCGGATCACCCTCTGCACGCCCTAACGAGTTTTTTTTTAGTACAAGCTTAGGTTCCTCATCATAAAGTGCATCCCCTAATGAATTTTTTTGGTACAAGCTTAGGTTTCTCATCATAAAGTGGAGTCCGGATCGATCTGAACGTCTTGGACTTCATATTGACGAAGATTGTTGACAGTTGGCACTCATCCCATGACTTGGACCTGTGCCAAGAATACCATTTATCGTAAGAAATGTGGTTTGAATAATGTAATAGAACTTTCAAATTAGAATTTTATGAACAATAGTTTATTTACATCAACTAAATTAAAAACGTTTTCTCACATTGTTGTAAAATTTTAATTTTTTCTTTTATTCAAATTTAATAATTAGATGAAATCATATAAACATTCACAACTCTTACATACATAGAAGCATTCATGACTCACAACTCAAATTCAATAATTAAATATTGTAACAAGAACGTAAATTTAGAAGGTAAAACGGCTGGTCAAGGACTCACTCCACCAAATGTTGTCATAACAAAAGCAATTGTCTCCTCTCATGCAACTATTGCCTGCTGATAAACAAACCCCCAAGATGAAATCCTTTAGACTTGTCAGAGTCTTTTTGTGAGCACGTTCACAAGAAATAATGAACCATACTTTGTTCAAAGTGTCCAATAGAATATAGTGAAAATCATAAATTTAGTGGATGCAAAGTATATATAGTGAGTTGTATGTTTTTCCTTAGACCACTAACTCCTATTTATAGTGTGAATGTGATCTTTAAGATCAAAAAATTTGAAGAGCCAAATAATGGGCAATAAAGGGATTATTGCATTTATTTAACGCATTCAATTTTGATTGTTACTACTTACGAATCATCATATAGTGATTTTAAAATTTTAAAATTCCAACAAATATATATATTAATTTACAAAAATAATCTTTATTAAATTAAACACGCACATTGATAATCTTTTCTAACTAAATTTCAAGCAACTAAGATTCAATCGAAGCTCGTTTGATAGACTTTCTTGAGTTTGATTCGTTTAACAATCAAACCAAACTCAAATATAACTTCAAGATTGATTGATACAAGTTTCAAATCAAGTTGCGGATTTGCATTGGTCCAAGTCCCAAGATGGCACTTAATAAGCCGCCTTTTTGGCCAATTTTTTTTTTGGAAAATTTGCTACTGAACAGTTGGTAGCTTGTGATGAGTTGTATTTGCAACGAGTATGTATATAACATTTCACAATTGAAGTTAAATTATTTTTATATACTTGTAGGCATCAACCAATATGCAGAAAAAATTCCAAAAAAAACCAAGAAACTTTTATTTTCATTCAAATTTAGAGAAGGCAGGATATGGGGAGGTCAAATCTTTGGTATGAGCTAATAATACACAGAAATCAGCTCCAAATATAGTTATTAAGCAAAAAAAAAAAAAAAAATTACCGTAGTTGCGAGCAAACTTCAAGTTCTTGGATTTCTTCAAATCTACCGATGTACAAGAATGAAATTGTTAGTAGTGTGTTTATATTACTATAAACTACGAAAATAAACTAAAACATAGGAGCTTGGAAGCTCAAACAACAATGACGATTTTTAGAGTTCTAGAACTGGGAACTCTACCTGAGGGAATTCTGGGTGGGAAAAATCGGCTCTGATTGGAACCGGTTTACCAACCACTTGCCTCAGCCTGTCATTATTGTCTTCCATCATTGACTTGTGCATACACATCCACATATTTATTTACTTTATTTATTAATGTTATAAAATTATAAATCTTATAAAACATATATTTAATTATCTTTCCAACATTTTAATTTAGAATAATAGTTTTCAATCATTACCCCCAGTTAACACACAATGTAATACTCCTATCAATTAATTTATTTGAAAAAGACATGATATAATACTTATTGACTAACTTTCAACAAAAACTTGGACATTCAAAATATATTCAAACCATAACTCATGCATTTCAACCCACATATACATTTAATTAATAACATTTTACATACAATAGATTCCAATCAAAATACATTCAACTCATATTTTAATTTTTTTCCTGCAAATTTCAAGAAGAATCTTGAAATCATCCCAACAAAATACATCCAAACAATATTTGGGAGTTTTATTAAACTGGCTGCGGTTTATTTGTAATTACTGTTAAATCGGAGGGCAAATTGGGGATACAAATTATAGTTTAGGCCATTAATTCTTAATCGAAGGAGTGCCCAATTAGAATTGGCTGGACTAAGGGGGTTGGCCCACATTTTATCCAATCCGGGCAGCCCGTGAATTAAAGAGCCCAATCAAACGAATTTTTTAGGCCCCAATTTACAATTGTGGGCTAATAATAAGATGAACCGAACTCAGCCTTAACGAATATGTAATTTATTGATCTTTTCGAGTCTGAGAACCTTTTGAATGGTATTCGATTTGTCTAGATAAGTAAATCCATGGAAGTGGTATATCTATTACAATTGAGTATTTGCTTGTTACTTGTTGCTACTTTCCAACTTTTGTTTTCTCTCTAACTTTTTATATAACTCAATAAATGCGGAATATATCACGATGGAAATTATGTGCCTACCTCGGTGGATTCAATCCATCGGATGAACGACAAGTGTTTATGAGAGGATAATTTTTTGTTCTCTTATGCACATTTGTTTATCATCCAACCCCTATAAATATAATCAACCGGTATAAGATGAATGTAACCTATTACGATGTTGAAATACTTTGTAACTTAAAATCTTACCATTTTTTCTTTTTCCATTTTTTAAAACTACTAAGTTTATGTCATGATCAATCAAATATCCCATGTTTGATAGGATCTGTGCTGAGAGAATATGCTAGCAGTCGTGCAATAATATATGTGACCATTTCTCTATATTTTTTTTATTACTATAATAAAGCGGTCAAGATTCACATAATTAGCTTATCATAATCAAAGTAAATAATGGTAGCAGTAAACAAAGAGTATATGATGTTTCTGCAAAAATTAATCACCCATAAATTAACCAAAACTCTTTCTAATCCAATTGGAATGTAATTATATGTACCCCACAGCAACTGCTTTCTGAAAAAAGAATGTAACTTGCAAACCTATTCCCCTTTTTATGTCTCGAAAAATCGTAGCTCAATCATGAACTCTCTTTGTTCTAGGGAATACCAAGCCACAGCTTTTGCTGAACCAAGAACTTGCAAGGCGTATTCAACGGCGAGTACCGGATCCTTCACATCAAAATACCAGTCTTTCTTCGGATCAAGTCTCAGTCCGGCATCTATTCTGAAACTTAAAGGTCCAGCAATCTGCATTTTACACAAGTACAATAACAAGCATGGCCTCGTCCCTTGTTTATTAGTATTTAAAGTTTAAACATAAGCCAATTCATTCAGAGGTTAATTTAAAGATAAAAGAATACTACCTGCTGCTGATACGAAAGACTGGCAGAGGGACAAATTGTTTGAATTGCTTCTAAGCTTGGTACTTTAGAATTGTAAAGGTCAAATGCCATACGCGAGGCACCAAGTAGGAAATTTGACCCGGAAGGAATATCTAGGCGTGCGTGAAAGCGAGTGAGGTCAAGAAAAAGCTTTTGGAAACTTCCATGCTGAGCAGTTAAAGATATAGATGCAAATAGATCAGCTAAGGCGGCAGAATTCGCTCCTTGGGCTCGAAACCCAAATGACTCTTCTTCTGCTTGGGCTCTTGATGAATTTTCTCCTAGAGATGCAGCTATTACAGTACCTAGAGTGATAATTATTATCATCAATCAACAACAGTTCTGAAATGTAGGATGCGAAAATAATAGACAAAAATGGTTACAAATCTCTATCAAATAAGCTCGAGCAATGCATGGTAAAAATGATAGTGTGTTCAGTTTATTCAAATCTTTAAACTTGCATAACTGTCCAAGCGGCACATTACAACTGTGCAGGCCCACACTCCATAGCCAGAAGGGTAATTGTGGCCATAGTCAAACCTAACCATCCTCTCCCTCCCAATAAATTGCCTCTAATGAGAGTCGAATTTGGAGTTGATACCTATTACAGGATCGAGTGGGATAGCAACAGTTAAGATTCAGAGTTGCACAATAGCCTTAACGCAAAGTTTGGACTGTGGAGACCCACGTCTTGAGCCTCCTCCACGAGGGAAATGGTTGGTTTACCAATTTGCCATACCCAGACAAATTAAAAAAGATAAGACTTAATGCAAAAAGTTGTAAACCCATTTACCTAACATATATAGCCCACATCAAGGGCTAGCACAGGCAAGTATGCACATGTTTTTATTATGAAGTTAAGAAGTTTTATCATTTAAATGCATATAGAAATCCTTGCTTCCAAGGAGAACCTAACTACTAAAACAAAAGATTTTATACACAATTTCTTTTCAACCAAAAATCATGAACAATATGGACCTAAGAATTACTTCAACACCAGTATGCATATCAGAAGGACAAAGGTGCTCTTACCTAGTATTGTTGATGCTGAAATATGAGGATTGGAGATTAACATATCATATGGTTGGACCAATTTTGTCTTTGGTGCCTCACTTCTCCATATGTTGAAATTTTTCTTGAAAGAAAACGCAAATTTGGCACAAAGACCCGGAAGTAAACAAGCAGGTGTTGTGCTTATAGGCTTTTTTCTTCCATCACATTGTTTAGGAGAACCTGATGTATGGTTGATGCAGAAATGACAGCTGGTACCCGAATCAGAATCAACTGATGCAAGATCCATAGCCATTATCAATGGAACATCCCAGTAATTCCCATTCTGATCCATAAAAAGCCCTGGTGAAGCTGCCTCCACAGTGAGATTATGTTGCGGAAACTGCAAGATAAAAGTCTTCATCATTTCACAATGATTAAAAAAAAATTGACATGATTAGAGAGAAAGGTAAAGCTTTCACCAGAATCATCAAAACACGCTTGCCTTGTGATGAAGTATTGCCTTCTTCCTAGGACTTTTATTATCACCATTTGCCTCTAAGCAAAGTAGTACTGTATCCTCTGGTGTTAACAACCATTCTGAATAGAAATTGAGGGCATATAAAGCTTGGTCTGATAGGTGTCTCCAAATACTATGAAAAGACGACTCTTGCCTGAATCCATTCTTTCTTATAGAAGTCACAAAGTTTTGCACATTAAACTGTCCAAGCAAGGTTGAAAACCTGCACGAAAATAATTTCCCTTTTTTTTTTTCAATCACCATAAAGAAACATGAGGCTATAAGTTCCTTTTACATTTGTTTAGTTCATTAAAATTTAAGATTTTAACAATTGATACCCTGTTGGAAAATGAACTTCACTAATCTTTCTAGTAAACGCAAATAGACTGCAAGGAAACTCCAATTTGAAATGATTATTTAAATGTCTAGTAATTAATTACCAGGTATCTCGAGCAAAAGACGGAAGAGGTATAGTGAGGACGCGCTGAAGAGAGAGACCAGTGCCATCGGAAAATGAGGGGACGAAGGGCATCGCCATGAAACGCTGGAAGAAATCAATCTGTTTGGGCCGAGCTAACCTCGGCCCACGACTCAAACCCAACGGAAGGATCTTGCCATCGTCCGTCACTGGCCGCGCCACCCCGTCCATCGTTACCGGCGTCGACAGGTCCACCTCCCAAAACCCGCCATCCATCGCCCATCTCAGCTTCTTCATTCCTCCTTAATTAATTCCTATGAAGAAAATCAGTGGGACAAGAGAACTTCGAAGTACTATTGCTTAAAATTGAAAATCAAAATGGGAGCAAGTAAGTGTATGTATGTGGATGGGATTAAATCAGCCAAAATCTTTAAAATGATTTTTCATTAAACCGATAAAATCTTCAAAAATTTATGGGTTTTTTGCACTTTGCACCCCCGAAACATGGGAAATAGGCACTTTGCACCCCCGAAACTTAGATTTAGCACTTTGCACCCTCGAAATATGAAAAATACAACACTTTGCACCCTCTTTTATTTTCAAGCAAAAACTCAAGGGCAAAATAGGTAATTATATTGTAAATCTTTGGCACTTTGCCCCCAAAAAATAAAATTAGGATTTAACACTCCCTAATTAAGAACAAATTAACAACTTGCACCCCCAAAACACAATAACTGGACACTTTGCACCCCAAAATACAAAATTAACACTTAACACTCTCAAATTAAAAAAAAAAAAAAAAACTCAAACCCCTCATTTTTTCCGGCAAAGTTAACCATTAAAGTTAATTTTTTTTAGGGCAAAATAAGTAATTATTCATGGATCTTTGATATGTTGAAGTAGACAATGGGTCTTCGAGAAGTTTACTTGAACTTTATTTAGTTATTTATGGTTATATTGTTGAAAAGAAAGATGGAGGAAGAAATGAGTATTCGAGTATTTATAATTGTATTTTACAAAATTGAAGTAAGAAGATAAATTACCTATTTTGTTTTAGATTTTTTTTCACTCCGATAGTCAACTTTGACGAAAAAACGAGGGGTTTGGGTTTTTTTAAAATTTAGGGTGTTAAGTGTTAATTTGTGTTTTGGGGTGTGAAGTGTCCATTTATTGTGTTTCGGGGGTGAAAATTGCTTATTTGTTCTTAATTAGAGGGTGTTAAAGTGCTAATTTTATTTTGGGGATACAAAGTGCGAAATTCTCAAGTTTTGAGGGTGCAAAGTGCCAATACTATTGAATTACCTATTTTGCCCTTGAATTTTTGCTTGAAAATAAATGAGGGTGCAAAGTGCTATATTTTTCATATTTCGAGGGTGCAAAGTGCTAAATCCAAGTTTCGGGGGTGCAAAGTGCCTATTTTCCATGTTTCGGGGGTGCAAAGTGCAAAAAACCCAAAATTTATTAATAACTTACGCTCAAACGTTTAAAACCTATAAAATATTAATTTGAGGGTTTTTTACGCTTTGCACTTTCGAAATATAAGAAATAGACACTTTGCATCCTCGAAATTTAGATTTAGCATTTTGAACCCTCAAAATATAAAAAATGCAGCACTTTGCACCCTCTTTTATATTTAGGCAAAACCTCAAGGGCAAAATAGGTAATTCAATTATAAATCTTTGACACTTTGCACCCCCAAAATAAAATTAACACTTACCACCCTCGAATTAAGAACAAATTAGCAACTTGCACCCCCAAAACACAATAAATTGACATTTTACCAGAGAAAATGAGGGGTTTGAGTTTTATTTTTAAATTTGGGGGTCTTAAGTGTTAAGTTTGTGTTTCGGGGTACAACCTGTCAATTTATTGTGTTTCGGGGGTGCAAGTTGCTGATTTATTCTAAATTCAAGGGTGATAAGCGCTAATTTTATTTTGAGGGTGCAAAGTGCCAAATATTTATAATTAAAGCCCTTGAGTTTTTGCTTGAAAATAAAAGAGGGTGCAAAGTGTTGTATTTTTCATATTTTTAGGGTGCAAAGTGCAAAAAACCCTTAATTTGACACATATTAACTACTTTTTCCCCAAAACTCCAACATCCAACTTAATTCAAGTGGTTTTCAGCTTATTCAAATCACAAAACCCATCCAAAAATATCTCAAAATTTTCATTGAAATCATCCAAAACATTTTTTAAATTGAAACCCGCGAAACCGAACCAAAACCCATCTAAATAGACTCTACATATTTTATTTGGATTGGATTAAGTTTGGTTTTGTGTGATGGTTTGCTTGGAAAAGTATGTGGACCCCGTTTGTCTCGCATTTGGGGGGAAAAATCACATTTCCCAAATTCAGAACAAACAAGCTCAATTGTTTATGAAATATCCTCTCAAACTAATTTCACAAGTAGACTATGTTTTCGCATAATAGGGCTTTATATATACACTAAAAAAAAAAAAAAAAACTACTCTACTACTTCCCCTCCCTCCTATGTCCTCACTCAGCCGTTCTCCACCATCCATCTCTCATCTTTCCTCTCTCCACTCACACCAGCCATTATTTATATATTATTTACCACATAGGCACATACATTACATATATAATATAATATATATACATTAATAAGAAAAACATTATCAATGGTAGTGTGCGTATCACTTTGAATATATTTTTGTATTTAAACTTATTTTTAATATCCAAAAAAAATGGTTAAAACTGTGAACTTACCTCTTGGAGAAAATTTTAAATTTTTACTGGCTCAATATAAAACTAACTTGAATCATACAAAAAATTGTCGAGAGTTTCGTATTTATCCCTGTGAACAAACTTTTTATTTATAAGATTTTAAGTATCCATAAAAAATTGGCTAAATTTATGAACTTACCCCTACTAGGAATTCAATTTTTCCACAGCCTCAAAATATCATAAAACCAACTTAGGACTAGTTTGGCCAAGCGATTGGATAATTGCTTTTAGTATAATTGATTATAATATAATTTTTTAAAGATAATTACTTTTACTAGAATTGATTTAACGTTTTGTTTCGACTTTTCAAAATTTGTTCTAAAAATGTAGAATTTTATATTATTTACATAACTAACCTTATTTGCATAATAAAGAAGCCAATTTAAAATATTCTTTCACTTCTCACAAAACACAAAGACTATAGTTCAAAAAAAGATAATAAAACGAATAAAGAATTTCATCTTTTACTTTACGAAATTAAGACTATGATAAAGAATAAATAAAACAGAAAAGAAAAGAAAAATTACGTTTAAAATTTATTAATATTTCAAGAATCAAAAACAAATATTGAACCTTATATGTGACTGAATTGTTAGGAAAGAAGAACAACCTTCCCAAACCAAAAGAAAAGAAAAAGTATAAGAATAAAAAGTTTGTATGTTAACAATATGGTCAAATTAGACATTTCCCATATTTATTAAACACACGGTGATAAAAGCAGCTAATTTGTTACTTCTGCTGGCCGTGACTTTGAGACTATAAAAGGCAAACGTGGCTGTGATTCTTTTGCCGGCCAAACAGTCTCGGTTTTGCGTTTGAGCTCCAAACGTGGAATGGGGTTGTGGCAACGTGAGGCCAAACAGCCTCTTAACAAAACATAACAAAACATTGCTCAGGGCAGTGTGTACCACTTTGAATATATTTCTACATTTAAACTGATTTTTAATATCAGCAAAAAATCAGTTAAAACTGTGAAAATACCCATTGGAGGAGATTTTAATTTTTTCACTAGCTCAAAATATTACAAAATTTACTTAAATCATACGAAAAATTGTCGTGGGTTTCGTACTTACACCTATGTACAAATTTTTTTCTTTATTTTTATAAGATTATTAGTATTCGTAAAAAAATGGCCAAAATTATGAGCTTACCCCTTCGAGGAATTCAATTTTTCCATGGTCTAAAAATACCAGAAAACTGACTTATAACATAAGAAAATCCTTGCCTAGGGAAGTGTACGTACCACTTTGAATATATCTTTGTATTTAAACAGATTTTAGTATCCGAAAAGAATTGGTTAAAACTGTGAAATTACCCCTGGGAGAAAATTTCAATTTTTCCACTGGCTCAAAATATTAAAAAACCGGTTTGAATCATGCGAAAATATGTTAAGGGTTTTGTACATCCCCCCTTGAATAATTTTTTGTTTTTATAAGATTTTATGTATACGTAAAAATTTAGCCAAAACTGTGAGCTTACCCCTTCGAAGAATTCAATTTTCCACGGGCTAAAAATATCAGAAAACTGACTTATAACATAAGAAAAACATTTTCAAGGGCTTTGTACGTACTACTTTAAATATATTTTTGTATTTAAACTTATTTTTAGTATTCGCAACAAAATGATTAAAACTGTGAACTAATCACTTGAAGAAAATTTTAATTTTTCCATTTGCTCAAAATATTACAAAACTGGCTTGAATCATATGAAAAATATTTCCCAGACTTGTATACGTACCAATTTGAATATAATTTTGTATTTAAACTTATTTTTAGTATCCGCTAAAAATTGGTTAAAACTGTGAATTTACCCCTAGGGGAAAATTTCGATTTTTTCACTGGTTCAAAATATTACAACATTGACTTGAATCATGCAAAAATTTGTCGAGGGTCTTGTACATATCCCCACGAACAATTTTATTTTTTGTTATTATAAGATTTTAAGTATCCGTAGTAAATTAGCCAAAACAGTGAGCTAACCCCTTCAAGGAATTCAATTTTTCCACGGGCTCAAAATATCATAAAACTGACTTATAACGTAAGAAAAACAGTGTCCAGGGCATTGTATGTACCAATTTGTATATAATTTAGTATTTAAACTGATTTTTAATATCCGCGGAAAATCGGTTAAAACTGTGAACTTACCCATTGGAGAAAATTTTAATTTTTCCAATGGCTTGAAATAGGGTTTTTTGCACTTTGCACCCCCGAAACATGGGAAATAGGCACTTTGCACCCTCGAAACTTAGATTTAGCACTTTGCACCCTCGAAATATGAAAAATATAGCACTTTGCACCATCTCTTATTTTCAAGCAAAAACTCAAGGGCAAAATAGGCAATTCTATTTTAAATCTTTAACATTTTGCCCCCCCAAAAATAAAATTAGCACTTAACACTCCATAATTAAGAACAAATTAACAACTTGCACCCTCGAAACACATAAATGGACACATTGCACCCAAAAATACAAAATTAACACGTAATACCCTCAAATTAAAAAAAAAAAAACTCAAACCCCTCATTTTTTTCGGCAAAGTTGACCATTAAGGTGAATTTTTTTTAAGGCAAAATAGGTAATTATTTATGGGTCTTTGATATGTTGAAGTAGACAATGGGTGAAGTTTACTTGTACTTTATTTAGTTATTTATGTGTATATTTTTTAATAGAAAAATGGAGAGAGAAATAAGTATTCGAGTATTTATTTTTGTATTTTGCAAAATTTAAGTAAAAAAATGAATTACCTATTTTGCTTCGATTTTTTTCACTCTGATAGTCAACTTTGACAAAAAAAGATGGGTTTGGGTTTTTTAAATTTGAGGGTTTTAAGTGTTAGTTTTGTAATTTTGGGTGCAAGGTGCCCATATATTGTGTTTCGGAGGTGGAAGTTGCTGATTTGTTCTTAATCAAAGGGTGTTAAGTGCTAATTTTATTTTTGGGGGTATAAAGTGCAAAATTCTCAAGTTTTGAGGGTGCAAAGTGCCAATACTATTGAATTACCTATTTTGTCCTTGAATTTTTGCTTGAAAATAAACGAGGGTGCAAAGTGCGGCATTTTTCATATTTCGAGGGTGCAAAGTGCTAAATCTAAGTTTCGGGGGTGCAAAGTGCCTATTTTCCATGTTTCGAGGGTGCAAAGTGCAAAAAACCCCTTGAAATATTACAAAACTGACTTGAATAATACGAAAAATTGTTGAGGATTTCGTACTTACCCCTATGAACTATTTTTTTGTTTTTATAAGATTTAAATATCCGTAAAAAATTGGCAAAAATTGTGAGATTACCCTCCGAGAATTTAAATTTTCCCATGAGCTCAAAATATCATAAAATCGTCTTGTAACATAAGAAAAACATTGCCCAAGGCTGTGTACGTACCCCTTTGAATATACTTTTGTATTTAAATTGATTTTTCATATCCGCTAAAAATTGGTAAAAACGGTGAAAACTAACCCCTTGGAGATAATTTTAATTTTTCCACAGACTCAATATATTACAAAACTAGCTTGAATCATACATAAATATGTCAAGGATTTTGTACTTAGCCCTAAGAACAGTTTTTTTTTTACTTTTTTATAAGATTTTTAGTATCCGAAAAATTGGCAAAAACTGTGAGCTTACCACTTCGAAAAATTAAATTTTTTCACTGGCTCGAAATATCAGAAAACCAACTTATAACATAAGAAGGATGTTTCCCAGGGCAGTCTACGTACCACTTTGAATATATTTTTGTATTTAAACTTATTTTTAATATCAGCAAAAAATTGGTTAAAACTGTGAAATTACCCCTAGGAGGAAACTTCAATTTTTCCACTTGCTCAAAAAATTAAAAAACTTACTTGAATCATTCGAAAAATTGTCGGGGGTTTCGTACTTACCCTTATGAACATATTTTTTTATTTTTATAAGATTTTAAGTATCCGTAAAAATATTTGCCAAAATTGTGAGCTTACCCCTTTGAGGAATTCAATTTTTCCCCAGGCTAAAAATATCAAAAAATCATCTTGTAATATAAGAAAATCACTGTTCAATGATGTGTACGTACCACTTTGCAAATATTATGTATTTAATTGATTTTTAGTATCCGTTGGTTAAAACTGTGAACTTATGCTTGGAGAAAATTTCAATTTTTCCACCGGCTCAAAATATTACAAAATTGGCTTAAATCATACAGAAATATGTCGAGGGTTTTGTACTTACCCCTTTGAACAATTTTTTTTGTTTTTATAAGATTTTAAGTATCTGTTAACAATTGGCCTAAACTATAAGCTTACCCCCTTGAAGAATTCAATTTTTCCACAGGCTCAAAATATAAGAAGACTGACTTATAACAATAACAAAAACAGTGCCCAGGGCAGTATACGTGCCACTTTGATTATATTTTTGTATTTAAAAATATTTTTAGTTAACGCAAAAAAAAAATTAAAACTGTGAACTTATTCCCTAGAGAAAATTTCAATTTTTTCACAGGTTCAAAATATTACAAAACTAGCTTGATTCATGCGAAAACATGTTTAGGATTTTGTAGATATCCCCATGAACAATTATTTTTTTGTTACTATAAGATTTTAAGTATCTCTTAAAAATCGGCCAAAATTGTGAGCTAACCCCTTCGAGGAATTCAATTTTTCCACGGGCTCAAAATGCAAGAAGATCAACTTATAACATAAGAAAAACATTGCCAATGGCAGTGTACGTACCACTTTGAATATATTTTTATATTTAAACTAATTTTAGTATCCACAAAAAATTGGTTAAAACTGTGAACTTACCCTTTGGTGGAAATTTCAATTTTTCCACTAGCTCAAAATATTACAAAGCTGAATTGTATCATACAAAAAATTATCGAGGGTTTGGTACTTATACCTATGAACAATTTTTTTTTTTTTATAAGATTTTAAGTATCCATAAAAAATTGGCAAAAATTATGAGATTACCCCTACGAGGAATTCAATTTTTCTCGGGCTCAAAATATTAGAAAATCAACTTATAACATAAGAAAAACATTGCCCAGGGCCGTGTATGAACCACTTTGAGTTTATTTCTTTATTTAGACAGATTTTTATATCCGCAAAAAATTGATTAAAACTGTGAAATAACCCCTTGGAGGAAATTTAAATTTTTTCACTGGCTCAAAATATTACAAAACTTACTTGAATCATACGAAAAATTTTCGTGGGTTTCGTACATACCCCTATGAACAATAATTTTTGTTTTTATAAGATTATAAGTATCCGTAAAAAAATTGGCCAAAATTGTGAGCTTACACGTTCGAGGAATACAATTTTTTCACGGGCTAAAAATACCAGAAAACTGACTTATAATATAAGAAAAACATTAGTACATACCACTTTAAATATATTTTTGTATTTAAACTTATTTTTAGTATCCACAAAAAATTGATTAAAACTGTGAGTTAAACCCTTGGAGAAAATTTTAATTTTTTCACTTGCTCAAAATATTACAAAACTTACTTGAATCATATGAAATAAAAATTCACAGGCTTGTATACGTTCCAATTTAAATATATAACTTTGTAATTATACTGGTTTTTTATATCCGCAAAAAATCGGTTAAAACTATGAACTTTACCCCTCGGAGAAAATTTTAATTATTTCACTTGCCCATAATATTATAAAACTGACTTGAATCATATAAATAACATTTCCCAGACTTGTATACGTACCAATTTGAATATATTTTTGTATTCAAACTGATTTTTAGTATCCGCTAAAAATTGATTAAAACTGTGAACTTTCCCCTAGGAGAAAATTTCAATTATTTCACTAGCTCAAAATATTACAAAACTGGCTTGAATCATGGAAAAAATTGTCGAGGGTTTTGTACATACCCCCATGAACAATTTTTTTTTTTGGTTTTATAAAGTTTTAAGTATCCGTAAAAAATGAGCAAAGTTGTGAGCTTGCCCCTTCGAGTATTTCAATTTTTTCACTGACTCAAAATATCAGAAAACTGACTTATAACATAAGAAAATCATTGTCCACGGCTTTCTACGTACCACTTTGAATATAATTTTGTATTTAAACTGATTTTTAGTATCTACAAAAAATTGGTTTAAACTGTGAACTTACTTTTTGGAGAAAATTTCAATTTTTCCACCGGCTCGATATATTACAAAACTAACTTGAATCATATGAAAAAAAATCGAGGATTTTGCACTTACGCCTATGAACAATTTTTTTTGTTTTTAAAAGATTTTAAGTAACCCTAAAAATTGGCCATATCTGAGAGCTTACCCCTTCCAGGAATTCAATTTTCCCACGGGCTCAAATTATCAGAAAACTTACCTATAACATAACATAAGAAAAGCATTGCCTAGGCAGTGTACGTACCACTCTGAACATATTGTTGTATTTAAACTATTTTTTAGAATCCACAAAAAATTGATTAAGATTATGAAATTACCACTTGGAGGAAATTTCAATTTTTCCACAGGCTCAAAATATAACAAAACTGACTTGAATCATACGAAAAATTGTCGAGGGTTTTGTACTTACCCCTATGAAGAATTTTTTTTGTTTTTATAAGATTTTAAGTATCCGTTAAGAATTAGGGAAATTGTGAGCTTACCTTTCGAGGGTTTAAATTTTTCCACAGGCTAAAAATATCATAAAACTGACTTATAACATAAGAAAAATATTTGTATGTGCCACTTTGAATATATTTTTGTACTTAAACTTATTTTTAGTATCCGCAAAAAATTGATTAAAACTGTGAACTAACTACTTTGAGAAAATTTTAATTTTTTCCACATGCTCAAAATATTACAAAACTGACTTGAACCAAACATTTCCTAGACTTGTATACGTACCAATTTGAATATATTTTTGTATTTAAACTAATTTTTAGTATCCGCTAAAAATTGTTTAAAAATATGAACTTACCTGAGAAATTTTCAATTTTTATAAAACTGATTTTTTTGTTTTGATAAGATATTAAGTATCCAAAAAAACAATTGGCCAAAACTTTGAGCTTACCTCTTCGAGAAATTCAATTTTTTCGCAGACTCAAAATATCGGAAAACCAACTTATAACAAAAAAAGAACATTTCCCAGGGCAGTGTACGTACCACTTTGAATATATTATTGTATTTAAACTGTTTTTTAGTATTCACAAAAAATTGATTAAAACTATTAAATTACCACTTGGAGCAAATTTTAATTTTTCCACTAGCTCAAAATATTAAAAAACTGATTTAAATTAAACGAAACATTGTCGAGGGTTTCGTACTTATCCCTATGAACAATTTTTTTATTTTTATAAGATTTTAAACATCCGTAAAAAATTTGCAAAATTGTGAGCTTACTCCTTCGAGGAATTCAGTTTTTCCACAGGCTCAAAATATAACAAAACCGTCTTGTAACATAAGAAAAACATTGCCAAGGCTGTGTACTTACCACTTTGAATATATTTTTGTATTTAAACTGATTTTTAGTATCCGTTAAAAACTTCTTAAAACTGTGAACTTACCCCTTCAAGAAAAATTTAATTTTTCAACTGGCTCAAAATATTACAAAACTGGCTTGAATCATGTTAAAATCTGTCGAAGGTTTTGTACATACCCCCATGAACAATTTTTTTTTATTTTTATAAGATATAATGATCCGTAAAAAATTAGCCAAAATTGTGAGCTTACCCCCTCAAGAAATTCTTCTTTTCCACGGGCTCAAAATATCAGAAAACTTACTTATAACATAAGAAAAATATTGTCCAGAGATTTGTACGTACATCTTTGAATATCTTTTTGTATTTAACTTGATTTTTAGTTTACGTAAAAAATTGTTTAAAACTGTGAACTCACCCCTTGGAGAAAATTTTAATTTTTCCACAAAGTATTACAAAAATCATACGAAAAATTATCGAGGGTTTCGTACATACCCCTATGAACAATTTTTGTTTTTGTTTTATAAGACTTTAAGGTGAGTTTGGCTTAGAAATTGGAGCTCTTAAAGTCACTTTTACATCTTTATTGTGATTTTTGAAGTGTTTGGCCCTAATTATAAAAATTACTTATGTTCAATCGTGATTTTCATGGTGTTTAGCCTCCAAGATCATAATCACTTTTGGGATCTCGATAAGCAAAAAATTAACTTATTTTAGAAGCAACTAAAGTGTTACTTTTACAAAAGCAATTATTCTATAATTAATTTTTATCATAATAAATTATTACCATAATCAATTTTAGTAAAATTAATTCTCCTATAATTTTTTTTCAAATCGCTAGGCCAAACTCACCCTAAGTATCCGAAAAAAAATTAGCCAAAATTGTGAGCTTACCCCTTTGAAGAATTCAACTTTCCACGGGCTCAAAATATCACAAAACCTTCTTGTAACATAAAAAAATCATTGCCCAGGGATGTGTACGTACAAGTTTGAATATATTTTTGTATTTAAACTTATTTTAAGTATCCGCTAAAAATTGGTTAAAACTGTGAACTTACCCCTTAGAGAAAATATCAATTTTTCCACTGGCTCAAAATATTACAAAACTGGCTTGAATACTACGAAAATATGTCGAGATTTTTGTACATACCCCCATCAACAATTCGTTTTTTTTTTTTATAAGATTTTATGTGTCCGTAAAAAATTAGCCAAAATTGTTAGCTTACCCCTTCGATGAATTCAATTTTCCACGGGCTCAAAATATCATAAAACTGACTTATAACATAAGAAAAACACTGTCCAGAGCTTTGTACGTACCACTTTGAATATATCTTTGTATTTAAACTGATTTTTATTATAAGCAAATAAAAAAATTAAAACTGCGAACTAACCCCTTGTAGAAAATTCAAGTTTTCCCAGGCTTGTATATGTTCCAATTTGAATACATTTATTTATTTAAACTTACTTTTAATATCCGCAAAAATTCGGTTAAAACTTTGAACTTACCCTTGGAGAAAATTTCAATTTTTCCACTGGCTCAAAATATTGTAAAACTGACTTTAATCATACGAAATATTGTTGAGGGTTTCGTAATTACCCCTATGAACAAATTTCTTGTTTTTATAAGATTTTACGTATCCTTAAAACTTGGTCAATATTGTGAGCTTACCACTTCGAGAAATTCAATTTTCACGGGCTCAAAATATCGAGAATCCGTTTTATAACATGAGAAAAATATTGCCGAGGGTAGTGTACGTTCCAATTGACTATATTGTTGTATTTAAACTTATTTTTTATGTCCGCAAAAAATTAGTTAAACAGTGAAATTACCTCTTGGAAGAAATTTAAATTTTTTCACTAGCTCAAAATATTACAAAACTTACTTAAATCATACGAAATATTGTCGGGGGTTTCCTACTTACCCCTATGAACAATTTTGTTGTTTTTATAAGATTTTAAGTATCCGTAAAAAATTGGCAAAAACTAACTGGGAGCTTACCCCTTCAAGGAATTCAACTTTTTCACGTGCTCAAAATATCATAAAACTGACTTATAACATAAGATAAACATTGTCCAAGGCTATGTACGTACCACTTTGAATATATTTTTGTACTTAAACTTACTTTTGGTATCCGCAAAAAATTGATTAAAATTGTGACTTACCCGTTGGAGATTACAAAACTGATAGTGGTATGTACATCAGAAAATTTTACCATATATTCAAATATGAAAAATATCAAGGGTTTTGTACTTACCCCTATGAACAATATTTTTGTTTTTGTAAGTTTTTAAGTATCCGTAAAATTTGGTCAAAATTGTGAGCTTACCCCTTCGAGGAATTCAATTTTTCCACGGCCTCAAAATATCAGAAAAACATTGCCTAGGGTTGTGTATGTATCACTTTGAATATATTTTCGTATTAAACTTATTTTCAGTATCCGCAAAAGTTAAAACTGTGAACTTATCCCTTGGAGGAAATTTCAATTTTTCCATTGCACTTCTGAAAGCACACAAAACCACTAGCTGTTCTAAGAAAAAACTTAAATTGTTGAAAAAAAACAGAGAGTTGTAACTAGGTTGCAACTAAATGCAGTAGATCAACAAAGTTGAAGAACTGCAATAGCTAAACGCTAAGTGGTGAGAGAGGGGGAGTTTATGACCAATTTCTCCTACTTTAACGCATGTAAATGCTCCTCGCTTAGATGTATAAGTTGTAAACATCAAGTGCAGTACTAGTATAAGAGATTAGTATTGTGCCTTCCAACAAGGTTGTAAAGAAGAGTGGACTAAAGGAATGTCCTTAACCACTATAAAAAATTCGTGTCATTTAAATTCCGCACTTACTTTCTGCATTCGCAAAGAACAGACTGGTCATAAGTTCATCAATTGAATTTAAAGGACTGAAAAAAAGTTACAACGGGGAAAATAATTTTGTGTTAACAAAATTTTGTTTGATAAAACTCATGCTTATTCCACTTCCAAACATCTCAAAAGAACTCTGACTTTATAAGTGGTCTTACTCAGTTGAACCAAGAACATCTAAGTATTTTACAGAGTTGTCTGCTTACTGCCAACAATCGAGTGAATTACTCATCTGTTTTAAGAACAACTGAGTGAACTGCTTTACTTAAAAATAATTTGAGTAATAAAAGAGAAGTATTAATAGGTCTATTCAACCCCCTCCCCTGACCCTTTTGACCACTTGGGACCCAACACTCTCTACTCGTGCGACGCTTGCATCGTGCAGGCCAACTAATTCCCCGATATGGCATGCGCCAGGTAAAACTAAAAAAGAAATATCAAGCCCCCAACTGGCCCACTTGCCTTACGCGTTGAAGGATCCAACTTTTCTTGAATGTTAAAATGACTCTCGACAACATATATCTCGACACTCGCATCGATGAAGAACGTAGCGAAATGCGATATTTTGTGTGAATTGCATAATCATAAATCACGAGTCTTTGAATGCATGTTATGCCCGAAGCCATTAAGTCAAGGGCACGTCTTCTTGGACGTCACACATGCATTGTGTCATCCCCATTGGGGCAGACATTAGTCGGGTGCTCGCTCATGTGTATTATCTAAAATTATTCACTACTTGAGTGTTTTTAGTAATGCATAATATTCTTAAAAAAAATGTTAATGTGATATAAATCTAAAGCCCAATGTGAGTCGAGTTAGAGTCAATGAAATAAAAAATATATGAGTTGAACTTAAACTCATTGTCATCAAACCCAATAATATTTGAATTTAAGTCAATCAAAGCTCGTCTTGAAAGGCCCGATTGATAACCATAGCAAAGACTCATGTCGAGCGGGACTCGAAGAAGGTGGAGGTAGGCATGCTGCAGTAGGGAAAGGCGTTGGGGAAGGGTTGCTAGAGGTGAATGTGAGCGGTAGTAGGTATTTTTGTCCTTCCAAATAAAAGTACATTCAAGTAGAGACATGAATGAGAATTTCACCATTTATGTAGAAACCATCAAAACGTTTCAATTTTTAAATCAATTGAAACGAAAAATAAGATACAATTTCAAAACTCTTTACTTTAGGCTCTCTTATTTTCTAAGTTTGGTAATTTCCTCACAACTTTCTCGATATTAATATTTTTTATTAGCTACTTGCTTAGTGGGTGTTTTTGAAACTACCGTTTGATTTTTTTTTAATAAAATAAATTATTAAGTTACAAATTTACCCCGGAACTTCAGGGTAGCATTTAAATTACCTTAATTTCTTTCAAATGAATAATCTCTCATCAGCCGAAATTACTTCACAAGATTTACTAATCAACTAATGATTTTGCTCTAACATAATGTACAAATAACATAATGAAATTACTTCATTTCCTACAAGAACAATGAAAAACGGAATCATCATACGTGGCGGAAAAATATGTACAATAACTAGTCAATATCATTAGGTGATTCATCGTGCTGCTTTAGGTGGTCGAATGAGTATGTATCGTGAGCAAGAGACTGCACCAATATAGATATTTTAAAAAAACCAAGCTGCAAGCTCAATTGAAATTTTTAAACCAATTCAATTGTTAAATTTACGAAATACCAAGTAAATATTTAACTTGTATACCTGTTCTTGGGCTCGGAAATACATGAAAGGGGTATAATGGAGAAAGTTAGAAACCCTCGAGGTATAGATATCAGCATACCTGCAGTTTAAAATACATATATATATATATAGTAATAAATTTAAGATGGGAAAAAAAAATTGAAACATTACATAAAAGTAAATCGAAATATTTATATACTTCTCTATTTGCCTCATCAAGTGACTTTTGTCCCATAAGCCTGCACGTGAAAGAAAACCCCACCTGAAACAAGATAAGAGTCATTGTTTCAAATTTAACTACCAAATTTCAAATCAATTGACATATTATTATATTTACCTTCTATTAAAGAGCTCCCCATCTGCTTCCATCAATGGAGCAATCTTATGGTCCAGTCTTTGCATCACAATGAGTAACTTCTGAATACTTTCAGTGAGTTCCTCGTCATCCATATGAGTGGCAGCAAGAGTCTGATGCACAAAATTATCCCTCTCATAGTGTCCAAATATTTATGTACAAATGAGCCAAAAAAAGGTTACTACTTGGTTCAATCAAATAGAAGCAAATCTTTTGCTTCTTAACGTAGTACCATCATAGAAATTTTTTCCTACATTTGCATCTCATCTCATAGAGAAAAATCAGTTCAAGTGAACTAGAGTTAGGGTGCGTGCTTTGCACGTCTCAAGTCAACTTTTATATATAATCTAAGTATATATTAAAACGGAATATAAATCTGAAAGTTGAAAGAAAGATTAAACTAGGTAGTATTGTTTTACAAGAAAATAGGATTTTTAACTCTAAAATAGCAAATATTAGTTGTGCACAAGGTTAAATGAAATATAACAAACATAATTTCGTCTATAAAATCATACCATTTACATTTCTTTGAAGTATTTTCATGAAACTAAAATTTCGCGTCTTTGGTAAGTTTCGATCAATTAAATACTAGAAACTTTTCGAGAACTTTTCGGAAAAAAATTAGGAAATCCGAAAAAATTGTAGACCAAACTAACAACTACCACAAATTTTTGTTTGTTCAGAACATAATACCTGAAATTGATCATAACATGATACTTTTCATAAATAAAATAGTACTTTTCATCCTCAAAAGCTTCTCCTAGGCAAATCAGAAATCTCCTACCCCCTGTTTGTGTAAACTTTATTTGGCTAGTAAGAAATGAATCTAAGTGTAAAATTTACAAATGAACTCCCAAAGAATCATCAACAAAATCCATAGAAAAATCTACTTGACTTTACCAATGGATAAACTAATATGTGGAACATCACTTTAAAGAAGCAAAATAGTCAGGGGGTTATTAAAGTGCTCTGGATAAAGCCACCAAGGGATATAGTCAAGCTGAACACAGGCAACCCAGGAAGAGCAGCTGCTGAAGGGGTTATAAGAAATTCAGACGGGGAAGTGACACTAGCCTTCTACTTGGGTTTGCAGACTGCTAATAACATGGTAGCTGAGCTTAAGGGTCTCCTTAGAGTTCTACAATTGTGTTGGGACATAGGATACCATAATATCTGGATTGAGGTGGATCCATCAAGTGTATTACAATTGTGCTTGGAAGTTGTTAATTGTGGTAGCACAAATCAAGGAAGAGCAACTTGCTAATGAAACCTGATGTTGTCAACAGAATGCAATTTTAGAACCACATGAACTCAGTGATATAGTGAGAGGGAAAGTAAGATGTGACTCACTGGGTCAACCTTCCTTCGGTTTTCTAGATGTGTAAAATAATTGTGAACTATATGCCATGGGAAGTTGGTTTAACCTTAGGTCTGCATGTACACTATCATTTTTATGTTGGTTATGTAATAAATTCAAAGTGGGAGGATCTAAATTAGCTCACATCTTGACTACTCCTTATCATCTCAGCATTACACGCACACTACTTTGCATGGTGTGATGCACTTAATTTTATTTTATTTTGGCACTGGGGATCCTTTACAATCTGTGTTTCTCACACACGGTTAAAGCATGATCACCCACATACTTTTAGAATAGTACTACTCCCTTGGTTGTTAATTCTCAGAGGCTCCCATAATTTGATGCACGTTTGGCTTCCCCTTTAGCTTACACTATCACAAATATCAAAGCCTTTTGCAAATTGCATGTTGGGCCTTTCTTGTTGACCTTCATTACAGATAATGGCATCCTGTTAAGGGCTTAGCCCTTACATGCCTTTTGGGCAGAATATCATTTTGCATATTGAAGCCGGCTTTTTATTTTTTTTCCCATTAAGCTCTTGTTCTTTTCTTAATTTTCTTTTATACCGTTTTTCCTTCTTCAATATTTCTAGACCCTTTACTGCATATTTGCATTACATTCTGGTTTTGTGATCAACTGGCGGAACAGATAGGATGTGATGGAAACTTTTGATCTGATACACTAATATTATTGATTGTTGATGCTTTGCATACTATTAAAGCTAGGATGGTGGACATTCTACTTGATGCTAGGACTTGGAGGTGCGTATGAGCTTTGTATAGCTAGGTCATCCAAAAGCAAATTGACAGTGGAAAAGCTTGTAAATTCTGCACTATTAACAATAGATTTTGGACAGACTTTGCTTTCATGCTAGTAAATATTGGAGAAATAGAATAAAAGTTAGATAAGGAATAAAGATAGGATAGAATAATTTGTATTTTAGGTGTTAGAATTAGATATTCACTTTTACATCATATTACTTGTACTCTTGATTTGCAAATCAATAAAAGTTTTTGGTTGGTGTTTTTAAAAAAAAAAAGGCCTCCATATTGTTTATTAAAATACATGTTAGACATCGAAATATACATTTTATCATATAATCTAAAGTAGTATTTATTAAATATATTAATGTAAGTATTTTATTTAATTAAATATTATTTACTTTATGTATTTTTAACTACAACTTATTATTTATTTATTTAACTTGCTTTCAAGTTTACTAGAAAAGTGCATGTACGTTGTACGTGTCTAGTTAATATCATAAATACATTTTATAAATTATAGTAAAATAAATTTTATCATTTCACAGAATAGCACAAATTAATGAATAGTATTCAATTTAATTAATAAAAATGATGTCTTTAAATTATTGTAATCAAATATAACTGATTGATTAGTTCATATGATCTTGTAGATTTTTTTCTAAAATAAGATCATAACAAAATTATTTAGTTCAATCCATTATAGTAGTTTCTATTTAAAATTATTTGTTTTAAATATGTATTTGTTATTTGAAGTGCATTTGTTTTCGGACAACTTTTTGTCCTCTCATGCCCATGGCCCCATGTGCAGGACATCCAAGCACAATTGATTAAATCCATTGGTGGTAGGATTAAGTACCCGTAATACCTAAAAAGTTTTTCACTTATTCAGTTCATTAGTTTAATCCATCTTTTCACGGGTTTATCCCATCTTTTCACCTTTTGCATTGATTTAATATAATTTTTTCTTTGATTTACCCGTTCTTTTATCGAAATTAACCTACTTTCATTATTTTCCATTTTTTCGTCGATTTCTTTTATTTTTTTCAATTTAAACCATTTTTTACTGGTTTTATCCTCTTTTTTGTTGGTTAAACTATTTATTTTTCTTTTCACAGTTTTCACTCGTTTTCCCACGGATTTACATGCTTATTCACCAATTTCACCCCTGTTTTTGTCGGTTAAACTATAATTTATTTTTACATATATAACTCGTTTTACCTATTTCACACATTTTTTCATTGATTTACATTTTTTTCACCAATTTCACCTCATATTTCATTGATTAAACATGTCTTCACAGACTTTACATTTGTTCCCCGATTCACTGATTTCATCAATTTTTAACGATTTCATCCGTTTTTCCACTAATTTAACCAGTCTTATCCGAATTTTACGAAGTTTACCCAAAGCTATGTGATTCCATATGTATTTATCGATTTCTTGGGCGCTTCTTTACTGGCTTCACAAGTTATTTACCAACTTTACAGGTGTTCACCAATTTCACCCAAATTTTTATTATTTTCACATATTTTAACCAACTTTTCTCGATTTCACCAATTTTCATTAACCGATCCCGTATTCCATGAAAATTCGAGTATAATCAATTTCACAAAAAAAAAAAAAAAAAGATCAGATTTATTTTCTATCATCTTCACTAATTCACTTTACTAATATTCCTTATTCTAATGACACTGTGTGGTGGCTAGTGTTTATGGCTAGTGTTGATTAGCCTATGCATATGCATGGAATTAACTTTTATGTGGTTGGATATGGACTTTGAAATTTCGATAAGGAAAGGAACTCTAAGATATATTTTTTCAAGTGGTAATGTTTATGTAGAAGTATGCTTCTTCATGTTTTTTCCTATTTTGCCATTTAAAATAAATTTTAAGTAAGGGCATATTAGTCTTCACAAAAATTTCAAGAAAAAAATTCAAGAAATTCTATTTTCTGAACTCGTACTTTTATATGTAATATAATATATAGATATAGATATAGATATAGAATAGAATATAGATGAAGTATGAACTAGTTTGGTTTTGGGACTCAAATTTGCTTTTTATATGTTATTTGATAATGCATATATTACATTTTAATTGTCTTTAAACTTAGTCATATATGTGTCATAGTTATATAATTTTACGATTATTATTGATATACAGCACTTCGCATCGTAGCCATGGGTAACGGCTTCTCGCTTATATATATATATATATATATATATATATATATATATATATATATATATATATATATATATATATATATATATATATATATATATATATATATTGTTGCAAACTAAATGCTGGCATTATAAACTATAAGAAACATCTTCAGAACAAACAATACACAAGATTAAAGAATGTCACATACACACATGGTACGAGAGAGAGAGAGAGAGGGGGTTCTAGTCAAATTACCTGGGCAGGGCGTCCTTTAGTCCGTCTCTGAAGAGCAAGTCGGAGTTGGTTGAAGAGGTCTCCTACGACCTCCTTTTGATTTATAAGCTCTATCAAAGTGGCACGATGACCTCGACTATGAATTAAAGCACCATACTGCAACATAAGGGTCAAAATTGGCAAGTTGTTTTTGTGACAATAACCAATGCATTTTATTTGAGTTGAGAAAATACACAGAATGAATGTGATATTTTTAGAAATAAGCCTCAGAATTGTAAAAATGTAGTAGGCAAAAACAGGTAGGCACTCGTCTCATAGAAAAAAAAATTGCTGCCATCATAATGATTCCAGGATCTAACTGCTGAAATCCAAAAGAAAAAAGAACAAATAAAAAAAAAACCATGAGCAGCTTCTTTAGTGCTACTCGCCATAGGAAGGGGGGAAGGGTAATTATAAACAACAGTATACAAACCTCTTCTTCTAGTTCTCGACAAATTAATGCTGTACGCCAACGAAGATGAACTTTGGCTTGGCTAACATCTGTATATATATGATCACCAACGTACAGAATTTCATCTCCATGGATGCCAAGTGAACTCTCAACCATCTGAGCACTTCCTCCCGAGTATAATCCTCCTGATGAGACGACAATCAAATTACAAGTTTGACCAATTATATGTAATTCAGAATTAAAGAAGATGCATGAGTAATTTGATAAATATAAACATTTTTATCCCTTGCTGGTCATGGAGTGGGGGAAAGGTTTTTGGCCAATTCAATGCAGTTAAAAGTATGTGATATCTAGATTCATAAGTGTGTCTTGATTCATTTCGACAAGTTTTAATTGCTTAGTAATTCGGGTCTAGGTCCTCTAGGATTTGTATTCAGTATATGAAGGTCCATCTCTTTGGGCAGGTTGACACAATTCCTTAACTGTATACCTTTTAGTTTATTTAAAAGATACAAAGGCTATAAACAACTTTCTAGAAAGATGTGCAAAATGCAGGATAACAGACAAAATGCAGCACTTAATTTCAGTTCTATGTGGGCATTGCGTCTATTTAGATAATTAAAAGTAAAGATGGGCCATCTCAATTTACCAACACGCATTTGAAGCAACTGACATGGCAGTTCATGTTGTATATACGAAACTTGTAGATCTATTTTCATGCCTCAGAAAGATTATAAAAAGCAGGGAATTCAGAGATCAATGGTTAAGAAAATATTGCAGGGCCAAAACCCTTTGTAACCTGGACAAGCTTTGAAACAAGGGCGCATCAGACCTTCACCAGTTACCACTTCATACATTGGATGTGACATTTGAAAGAACTCTGGCTTTCTGGCAGAGACAATTACCTGTGGAAACAATCAGACAATGTGGCCATCAAAGAATCATACACTTTTAACTCAACAAGGTTGCATTGAGTGCATGTAACGATAAACACATTTTACGACTCAAATAGATGTTCAAACCCATATCTTTACTAATTCTGCCATACATTTGAAACTTCAAATTTTTAAAGTATGTAATATAAGGCATTCCAAGTTCCATGGAACCATGTGGTCATAAACCTTGTGAGATTTTGATATTTATTATCTTAAGAGTTGTAAAGTGGTATTTCAGTTATCTCAACAAACTGAACAGCTAATATGGTTGGAAAAAAATGTGAGGGAAAATACCTTGAAAGAAATCCTAATAGACTAATACCAACCATTGTAAAAAGAAAGAAAGAAAATGCATGTAATAGAGCTAATGTTCTTAAAAACAGAAAAACCAACCAGGGTTTCTAATTATCCTCCATATTATATCTTAACTTTCAATTTTAGTTGCAAATGCTGCTGACCTATTTCTCCCTCTTCCGATTTTACTTTTCTGGTTTCTCCTTTTGTGGACATAAATTATTGGAAAACCTCCTTGAGTTCCTCTTGCCATTTTCTACATTTTTATCATGTAAAAAAGAAGCTCATCATTGTTGTAATAGAAAATGCCAAGTGGTGGTCTTGGTTAAAAATAATCTGTGACTTCACGGGACGTGCACCCAAAATTTGAGGCTCAAAAAACGTATCCTAGATGCTCAGGCATGTGCCCCAGAGATCTAGGTGTGCACTTAGAGAGGAAACACTCCATAGCAACTCCTTGTGGGATTTCTTAACCGTGCAAAAATTGCTTTGACAAAGAAACTTAAGACATGAAATAGATTCTACTTTTATTTCAGTTAATTAGGGGCCCGCCGGCCCGGTAGGTTGACTCACCATGTCAAATAGGTCTCGCCAGCTCATGTCATTTGGAAGAAACCTATTGAAGGAATGCTGCATCATTTTGTCCGTGTAATGGTAATCTGAGTTTGTTATAAGCAAGAGTCTTTTTCCAGCCTGATATGGAACAGCAAATACAAGTTTTTTGAAAAGTAAAAAAAAAAAGAATGTCGGAATTCTGATCATAACATATTTATAATAAATGATTCCTAAATTTATTTGTCAAGAGAGAATATGTAAGTACCTCCTTCTGATCCAAAAGTGCCAAAGGTAGCTCCGGATCTGGTTCTACAAAGAGTTCAGGTTTGGACATAATCTCACTCTACGAGTATCCTGTGGTCAGATGATGTTTGGGAAAATCGACAGTGGAAAGTTAAATTAAAAATCTAAAGGATGACTACCTTCAGCTGCCCTTCTACATGCGCCCTGAATAGTGCCTTCCCAACAGCCTGAGTCAATGGAGTAAGTTAAGGCATTGAAATATATCTAAGTTTTGGGAAAATCCCACTTTGCCCCTAACCTTTGCGAGTTCGCACTTAACCCCCTCAGCTATTAAAAATGTTCCAGATCACTACCTTTGGACGTTCGCCGGTGGAATCTGCAAGAATATTCCGTTTTTCAGACTCTGTGTGGCTTTAGTCAGGGGCAAGATAGTCATTCAAAGGTTTGGGTGGCAAAGTGCGAAAACGTTCAAAGGTTGGTGTGGCAAAGTGCGAAAATATTCAAAAGTTAAATGGAAAAGTTCGAAAACTTTCAAAGGTTGGGTGGCAAAGTGCAAAAATGTTCAAAGGTTGGGTGGGAAAGTGCGAAAACGTTCAAAGGTTGGGTGGCAAAATGAGTAAATGTTCAAAGCCACATCATTAAAGTTGGACAGAATACTCTGTTAGATTCTAGCTTTTTGCATCTCAAGGTAGCTGCCTGAGATATTTTTAATAGTCGAGGGGGTTAAGTGGGAACTCGCAAAGGCTAGGGGGCAAAATGGAAAAACGTTCAAATGTTAGTGGGCAAAGTGGGATCTTCCCTAAAGTTTTGAACAAATAACCTTGTAAAGCCCTTTATAATCAAGCGGACCAAAACTTGTGGCTATAACTCCTTCATCCAATCTGTCTACCATCTGAACTGAAAACATATCAATTAGTAGTACAAAAACCACATGAATCAATGAAAATTGAGTTGAGTAGGTTAAAGTCAATATATTTTTCAAATTGAGGTAAAATCTAGTGTTTGTTGTTAACTTGTTCAAATAAGTTGACAAATATGAAATTCAAAAGATTATGGCCCCATTACGCAATGTATATTTTCCCTAACTCTCTTATTTTCCCCCATGTGAGCAAAATCATCATATAACAGCTTATTATGTAATTCTTCAAAGCACTTCCAAATAGCATAATCATCAACAGTACACAGTCAACAATCACAAGTAAAAAATTTAAAGGCACAGACCCTGAGACACAAAACTTTTTCATTTTGTAAGTTAAATCTTGAGCAGTGACCTTTCATAATGAACTGACTGGTTAACCATGGTCAAGCTATGCTTTCAACAAGTCAAGCATGCAGTTCTAAGGCCGGAGGTGCAAGGGATTGTGTCTTGCGACTTTCTTCCTTGTGAGACTTTATATCGGCATAATAAATCACCATCGAGAACTACCCAAAAGAAAGGGATACACCAGTTCACTAGTATCTTCTTCAGATTCATCAGCTACACATTCTATCTACATCTAGATGGATGCGAACAATGTCAATGGATCAATATATTCAGTCAATCAACAATGCCACGGCCCAATTAAAGTCAAACTTTTTTTAAAGCATGCTACTTCCATAATCCCTATCATTTTCTTTCTCTATATGATAGTTGGACAGAGTGGTTTATAGAGAGGATTAATAAGTGAGAGGAAAAAAAAAAAGGCTATTATTCTGCAAATGTAAATGAACCAAAAGAACACATAGATAGAGAGTGAGTGAGCTATAATTAGGTGAGTTTTCCAGCAATTTCACAATAGTAAAACTTATTGAAATCCCCAAGTCATCTACCTGCATATAAGCCACCGCCTCTGAAACCGAAAACAATGTATTGAGGAACTCCCACCGGCTCTCCTTTCGCAAATCCACAAGTTCTCTCCCATACACCTCACTTCAAGACACAAAAGTCAATGTGTACAAGTGAATTATATATGCAGCTTTGTAACAGTACAATACCAAACTGGAAAGGAGGTGATTTAAACTAAACAAAACTTAAACAAATGTTTTGTACTAATTCAAAATATTATATCTTGGAAATCCACAAGTTCTCTCCCATACACCTCACTTCAAGTCACAAAAGTCAATGGGTACAAGTGAATTATTTATCCAGCTTTGTAACAGTACAATATCAAACTGGAAAGGAGGAGATTTAAACTAAACAAAACACAAAACAAATATTTATACTTATTCAAAATATTATATTTTGGAAACAGAACTGTATTGTAATATTTGACTAAATCTCCCTGGCACTAGTTAATAGAAAGACGTGTTGCCATTTACTTGGAATATTTAATTAGGAAACAATCAATGTTTGAACTGCACCTCACTTTTTGCGTAGACAACATTCTTGTGCCATGCATAGCTCGCTTAATATATCCAAATCGATCTGCTTTAACCAAGTTCCCTTTCTCTTTGTCAATCACCAGACCTCGAATCACCTACAAATGAAAAGTTACAGCAGACTAATCGAAATACAGAGATTTAAATACTCTCATATCTCATAGAAATATACCATACCAGTTCTGGGTCAAATGCAAGTCCATCAACTGGAAAACCTATACTTTTCAAATTATTCATACAATAATCGTAAGCCCTTCCCTCCCAAGCCTGCAAACATAAAAGCCATTTCCTAGTCATGCAAACTTTCCATATGAAGTACCACATCCCATCGCTGCAAAAATAAATAACACGTTGTGTGTGGAGTAGCTTAACACTTGTATCCATAATTTAAGGTAGACGTAGTTGATGAATGATATTTAGTACAAAATAGTTGTGAAAATGATGACCGCGTGACAAGATTAAAATAAGAAGTGGCTTTTATAATGTGACCTCCAAATCATGTTGAAATACATTTTTAATCTTTGTATGCCTCTATATCACAATCACACAATATTTATAAAGCTGCAGAATGGACAGGAAAAAGGAAGAAAGTGAATGCCGAACACCAAATAATTATTCTGGCTCTAATACAATAATAGCATGATGATTACCATCACATTATAATGCATCAATGTATAATCCATGTCATAGCCAATAGCACTAATCGAGCGCAAATTTAGTGTTCTGCTACAAAATATACCACGGGGAGAATATCTTGCAGACAATGGGTCCTGCACAATGTTGTCATGGAATCAATGTAAGGAAAAAAGTAAGGCGAAAAGAGAGTACAGGTACAGGTTGATGAAGTTCAACTAAGAATTAAAAATTTAATACTGTAGTTGAGCAAGAAAGCACCGGAATGCCCAAGTGATTAAGCAAGTGCTCTGCCTCTTGTGCTTCCATTCTAGCTACTTCCTCAATAGGCCCGTTCAGACCCACCTCTCCATCGTCAATTTCTACCCGGCAAAAAAAAAACATATCGAACGTTCACTACCTAAAATTAATCAAGGAAATGAAGAATAGATGAGACGGTTTTTACCCAAGCTGAGGTTAAGGTCCCCTTTGGTGCTCTGGCCGAGATAGTCAAAGTTGGATTTGCTTGACGGTGTTACGGAGAAGAAGCCGGTGTTCTCCGTGGTGGCGCACATACAAGTCATTTTCATGGCACAAGGAGATTGAGAGAAAGGAAAGGACAGTAATGAAGCTCGGAGGCCCGAATTTTTTATCCTCCTCCTCCACCCCGAAGTTCCATTCCCATAAATTGTTGAGAGATTGGCCGCCATTCAAACACTTGAAGTCACCAATCACAGCAATTGTCAACTGCAAGTCTTGGAGAAAAGATAAAGAAAAGACTGCTCTTCTCTTTTATTAAAATGGGAATGTGAAGAAAAGCTAGGGCGTGGTCGCTTAAAATGCCCCAAGAATCTCCGTACTATTAGGGCATCTCTTGGAGCTGGATTTGGATTATTAGGCTATGTTTGATTTGATTCAAAGATTTCACATATTAAAATGATAAGTAAAATGCAAATGAACAATAAAAGAAGCTCAACTTTGCGTCATTGGATGCAAGGAAAAACATTTTTCATAGTGTTTTCATCATTGAAATCCTTGAATCAAACATAGCCTTATTGAAGTGGGAAGCTGAATTTGGATTTAAAGGGGGTGTGGATTTCATCAAGTTAAATGAATAAAGGGGTTGACAAGGCAATTTAGGACATCTCCAGTGATGTGCTCAGATTAGTTTCCCATTCCCCTCTCAGTTCAGTTTCCTCTTAGATTTTAAGTCCAGCTTCCCCTTTCCTTTTTATAGTCATCTCAAATGATTTAATCTATCAATTTCATTTAATTTCAATTCTCATTTTCCCCACTCTCACTTAATAATAATAATAATAGTAGCAATAATAATAACAATTAAACAATAATAAATAAGTCTTGCTTCCTCTCAGTTTCCCTTTTATTTTTCATAGTCATTTCCAATTACTCAATCTATCAATTTCATTTCATTTAATTTCAATCCTCATTTTTCTCCACTATCACTTAATAATCATAAATTATGTTTAAGTTTCTTATAATGTTATTAAATTTACAAATTATTAATGTTGAATTTCATACATAAAGTTACGTTCTTTTATTCTTTAATTTTTTAAAATTAATTTTCTTTTAAGTTTCTTAAATAAAGCTTATATTTTTTAATCTATCAATTTCATTTAATTTCAATCCTCATTTTTTTCCACTATCACTTAATAATCATAAATTATATTTAAGTTTCTTATAATGTTATTAAATTTACAAATTATTAATGTTGAATTTCATAAATTAAAGTTACGTTCTTTTATTCTTTAATTTTTAAAATTAATTTTCTTTTAAGTTTCTTAAATAAAGGTTATATTTTTTAAATTAAAATGGACATTTTTAAAATTGATCATAAATTAAAGAAATTTTTAATTTAAAAAAATAATTATTAACTAAAAAAAAATCATTTGCTTCAAAATTCAAGGGATGGGGCTAGCCAACCTTGTCTTGCACCTTTTGAGCAATGTGTGGTTGGATTTAAGGGAACCTCCCCTTAGAATCAATGGAGATTGTCATTTCCATCCCTTCAAGGGGGAGCTAGCTTCCCCCTTGATCATTGGAGATGCCCTTATAGCTTGTTTGGTTGTCAAGAAAGTGAGGGAAAATTGTAGGGAAAGGAAAAGGAAAAGAAAGTCATTTTCCTCTACATGTTTGGTTGTCAGGAAAATTATTTTCTTGCAGATGTTTGCAGTTGTCAAGAAAATTTTGAAATATAATATTTTTGATATATATTTTTGTTTGATTATGAATACTTTCAAAATTATAAAATATATTAAAAGTGATTGCAAAATAAAAGTTATCAAATTAATCCCTAGAAAATAAAAAGTACAAATCGAGTAATTGAATCAAATAAAAAAAGTTAGAAAAACTGAATATATTTTACTCGGGAAAGTTTATCTATCCATGTAGATATATGATATATCTTCATATATCTACATTACACGTTTATATATATATATATATATATATATATATATATATATATATATATTAGTAAAAAATTTATTTTTTCTTTGGTTGAGATTTATGTAAATTAGTTGATATTGTCTTTTGTTATTTGTATTTTTTTATTTAAAGATAGGATTTACGTTTTCTTTGTTAATAAAATATTGTATGAATAATAATGTTTTCATTATATTAACTATAATATATAGATTACTTTGACGCTATTGTATATTTTTTAGCCATCGAATTTATATCAATTTTCAAAATTAACAAGGGGTTATCATCAATTTTTAAAGTTAACAGGGGGTTACTGATAATATTTTAGGTAAAAGTGGTGCTTTTGCGTCATTATGTGGGGGTATAATTATTATAATGACTTGAGAGGGTACTTTTTTGCTAATAATAAATAAGCACAAAGGGGCTTTTGATAGAAAAAAATCACAAATGGAGAATTTTGATAGTTAGACAAAGTACAAGGGGAGTTTTGCAATTAGCTAAAAAAATTTCCCCAGATTTTCCCAGGATTTCCCCATCAAATTGGTGGGAAAATTTTTTCTTCACAAAATTTTCCTGCAGAAAAGTTGAAGGAAAATAAAAACTTCCTTTCCTGCTATCCAAACAACAATGAGAGAAAAAAAAACTTCATTTCCCTCACTTTCCCTCACTTTCCCGACAACCAAACAGTATATTAGTGTTTACCATTTATTTTCACACTATTAAATAATTGATATCAAATTAATTAATGTGCATAGGATTATTTTTATACATTTTTTTTCGTTTTCATCTAAATCCAATTAATTTGCTTTTTCATATTTATTTGGTTGTAAGAAAAGTGAAGTAAAATCGTAGGAAAATGAAAAAAAAAAAGGAAAAGAAAGTCGTTTTCCTCTACATGTTTGGTTGTCAAGAAAGTTTAGAAAAGAACTAATATGTTTGATAAATATCTCCGTTTAATTATAAATAATTTCAAAATTGTAAAATATATTAAAATTGATTGCAACATAATAATTATCAAATTATTTTTAGAAATATTAAGTACATCTATATATATAAGATTTATATGCATATATATATATATATATATATATATATATATATATATATATATATATATGATTAAATTCTTTAACTTTTCTTTGGATGGGATTTATATAAAATTTAGTTGATATAGTCTTTTGTTATTTGAATTTTTCTGGTTTTAAGATAAAAATTACGTTTTATTTGGGTTGTTTAGGTATGAAATGGGTGTTTTTGCGATATTTTGTGGGGGTATAATTGTCATTATGGCTTGAAAGAGTATTTTTTTGCTAATAATAAATAAGCACAAAGGAGATTTTGGTAAAAAAATATTACAAATGGGAGGTTTTGATAGATAGACAAAGTACAAGGGGTGTTTTGAGATTTAATCTAAAATTTTCTCAGAATTTTCCCATCAAATTGGTTGGAAATTTTTTTCTCTTATTATAACTTTATTTCATACTATTCAAACAACAAGTAAAACTGATTTTTTTTCACTTTTCCGACAACCAAACAATACTATAAGTTTCATCGACTTTCCCTTTCACAAATCAATTAATGTAGTATAGCACATCTGTCTCTTTTAAATAAAAAATACATCTTTTGGTACCAAAATACATCATAAAATAGACGAAAATTGATGTATAATGTATTTTGGATTTAATATGATCGAACGTGTTACACTACATAGATGAAAGGGATAAATTTGCTATGAAAAATTTAAGAGGAACAATGTTTTACTCATGAAGAGAACCAAAAATACTATTTACTCTTAAAAAAATAATTAAAAAGCACACATATATTATAAAAAGAAAAAAAATTGGACCCTTTTACACCGGGGGCCTAGGCAGTCGCCCAAATTGCTAACCCATTGGGCCGGCCTTGATTTTGCATTCTTATCCTTATCTTGTCCACTTATTGGTTCAAAATTCTTTAGATTGCATATCTTAATTTTTGTTCGTAAGTAAGAATTAAAGATTCCAATTGTGTCATCATGTTGCAATATGTGAGAAAATATCAATATACAATCTAAATACTTCCAAGATGTTCTCAAATTAGCCTACACTTTGTGGTATGCCATTCTTTCTATATATTCATTGTATTTGTGGGCATGTCGATCTATTGCGCTTGCTATACACTGATTTTCCTTATTCTTGTTAGATTCAAGTGGATTGATTACCTTTTATGATTTGTTACACTTGATATACGAATTGGTTTATCAGTATTTATTTGATGGCTGGTATTTTCATTGTATATAATTTTCCATAAACGAGTTATCGGCCTCACCAATTTGACTTTCCTATGGTTTTGTTTAATTCTGAAGTGCTTCATTCTTTTTTTAATTATGGATAGGAGATGCATATTAATTTCCAAATGTTGATGAATAGAAATCCTATTATATATCTTATCTTGTGTGGTGGTGTAATTGACAGATCCTTCGGTCTTACTATATATGGCTGATATCTCAAGGAATCTATATATTATTAATAATATAATTAATAAAGTTGAAAGATGAGATAAACTTCCATCCAAGATGAGATATCAAAAAAATTTACACTGTAGTGTTGTTATTTTCGTAAGAAATTGCCAAATGAAGTTATTTATTTATTAGTGCTTTATTTAATCAATCAAATAATCTAAACGCAGTAAAAAATAGTTCTAGGTAAAAAGAAATGAACACGAAATACATTTGAAGAATCACGTGAAGATTAAATATTAAAGTTTGCAACACGAGATGCATCAGCTTGACTTTAGGAGCTAGCCACTAACATACTTTTATAATTTTATTTAATTAAACGTGCTCGATCGGTTTCATCAATTACCTAGAAGGGCCGGTTGGAGATTTCTGATGCAAATTTGTTGGTTTGGTCCTTTTATAATTTGATGAGACAAACCAATTTGACAATTTTGAGGCGGTCAAAATCAGGAGAAATTGATTAAAAAACGCGGAGGATGTTATGATTTATCATGTGGTTCTTGCTTGACGTACGTTTATTTCGTGTGGGCCGCAACAGTATATGTGACTCGATATTTTCACAATATTTATATTATACAACTTGCATGTGTTGGGGACCTCTAAATTTACTAATCTTCAGTTTAATTCATTTGATTTTAAATAGCATTTCACTTATTGTAAAAAAAATAAAAAATAAATAATTATTTATGTGATATTCGTAATGTTCAATTTAATCTTAATCCCCATAATTTGAAATAGCATTTCACTCCTTGTAAAAAAATTAAAAAAGTAATTTACCTTCTTCACATTAGAGTGTAACTCACTTGCCAAAATTGAGAGTAGACATGAAAAATATTTTTGTAATATGGAGGGGTAAAATGCAACATTGATCATAACACATGAGGGTTATATATGTGCCATATTTATCGTATCACAAGGATAAAATGCCACATATAAAAAAGGTAATTTTATCAATTTGTATCTTTTTAAGTTTTAAATGACTTGTGAAACAGGGTAAAACTCTTATAAGTTCATAGGGATTGTCATTAACTCTTTATTTAGTGTGTGTGTGTATACAGCTCCTCATATCTTACCTACATCGTGGTCCATGTAGGAGGGGCATTTATTCTTTCATATGTTGGGTAGCCACATGCAATTTTACTTGTATACTACATAATACCTTCTTTTTCTTTTTCCATCTTCGAAAAGAGCATCTAGTAGTAATATATTAATAAAATAATGTCCTCGATTATTAATTATGGGGTAAATGAAAAATACTCTACTGTATTATGCTAAATTTGCAAGAAATTACCTTGTGAACTTTTTATTGTGCCAAACTTCCAAAAATCCTGCAAAAAATATTCAATTTATAAAAAAATAGGGTTTTTTTGCAAATTAACTCTCTGTGATATGTCTAATGGGCAATTTACCTCCCTATGAAATAAAAATAAGTAATTTAACTCCCTATAAAATGAAATAATGAGCAATTTACCTCCTTGTGATATAAAAATAAGCAATTTACCTCCCTGCGAAATGAAATAATGAGAAATTTAACTCCATGTGATATGAATTAATTAGCAATTTATAGAGGGAGACAATGTGCTTCTTTCATAAAAACATAGGGAGGTATTTTGCCATTTTTATTATCACAGGGAGTTAAATTTCCTATTTAGGATATCACAGGGAGGTATTTTACCCTTTTATTTATTACAGGGAGTTAAATTGCCTATTTGAAATAACACAGGGAGTTAATTTGCTAATCACTCGTAAAAAATAGGTCGTTTTGGACTAATATATTTCAAGAAACCATTTCTAAAATACTTCAAGTTGGTCCCTATAACTTCACATGATATATTTTAAAAATTATTTCTTGAAATTTGTCGATCTAAAACGACATCTTTTTTACAAATTGAATATTTTTTGCAGTGTTTTTGAAAACGCAAGAAAATTTGGCTCAATAAAATTTTTACAAGGTAGTTTCTTGCAGATTTAACATTACATTGGATAATAACTTGCATATTCCCCATTAATTATAGAAAAAAATGGATTAGACATACACACATCTTATATCCCACATTTACTTCATAATATAGTATCACATTTGTGCATCAATTAATAAGAAATAATTCTATCAGCCGTAAGGTAGCCAGTACCACAATTTGATCACCTTCCTTAATAACCACACAATAAGAATTATTAAAAGAAAAAGAGGGCATCTAAAAGTTAATAGATCAAGAAAATGTCGTTGCCAGTGTTAATTATAGATGCCGATAGATGGATACACACAATGTCCATTTTGTTGACATTTCAAATTTGAATACGCTATAATATTTAAAGTACATGTATATGTATATGTTCATAAATTTAATTTCATAGGCATTAGAAAGATTAAATAAAATTGTACATATCAAATTGTTTATTTGTAGATAGTACAAATTGACTTACAAGTTACAATAAGAATACTTAAATATGTAATAGAAGGAAAATGAGAGAGAATTTCATTGTAATTTAGCATGTTGTACAATAATTACAATATTATCTTTGGTCTACCCGTTTAGGACAGAGATAATAGTAACCCTTTGTAGTGGAAATTATACATGTCCGAAGATTTATAACGGCCAAAATGTTCTTCACAATTATACCAGAAAACGAGTTATAAGAGATATAAAATTGGCGTATGGCTTGTACCTTTTACAAAACATACCCACCAACGATAGTTTCCGTTGATGATGCCTCAATCCTATTTCTGTTGGTATTTATGTGTAGTCATGAATTTTTTTCCGTTAGATGTTCAATAGGTGAAAGCTCATAATAAAAGCAATGATGCAATTTATTGAGCGACAACAAAAAATTTGTTGGTAATTCTGTTGAAGTATTAATCCAAAACAATTTTCGCCGGCATAAAGATGTTAATATTTTATCGTCAATCGATTTGAGACATTCTGACGAAATTTGCATCTTAGCATTATGTTCATCAAAATATTACTCATTTTTCATCGATTTCATTATTTTTTAATGTTTCCCCCTATTTTTCGCCGATGTAAACCATGCATTCACAACTTTAACCCGTTCACATCACTTACATTCGTTTTTACACTGATTCGAACATTTTTAATCAATATCACTATTTTTTTAGTGATTTCATCGATTTAACTTATTCTTCATCAACGAGGACAAGTGAAATTAGATGGATACAAATCGTTGAAATATATGCAAAAATGAGCGAAACCAATGGGCAAAATCAATGGAAAAAGAGACTAAAACCGCGAGAACTTGTTGAATCAATGAAAAATGAGTTAAATCGATGAAAATGTGTGAAATATGTGAAAACATGAGTGAAATATGTAAATAAAATGAGTTACGCCGGTGAAGAATGAGCTAAATCGGTAAAGAACAAAAAAGGGAGTTAAATTGGTGAAAAAACGTGTAAAATCGATTACAAATAATGAAGAAACTAGTAAATTTAGGTACGAAGCCACGTAAAATTAACCAAATCTGATATATGAAATATTATGTTTGATAACCTGTTACCCATTCTTCTCTGCTTTTGCTAAATCAAAGGTAGAAATCGATCATTGATCCAATTTGATAACATCTACAAGATCGATTGCAACAGAAAACTGAACAGTAATGACAACGGAATATTTTGTCAAATATTCAATTATGATTCCACATGACCCAGATCCGATCGACGAGCGTATTATAGCCAGCTGAAAGGATCTTATGATCATCAATCCAAATATCATTTGGATTCCATTAGAAATGAGAATTTGTAAAATTCATAGATCAAATATTTCGTTTTGAGTGTACGACGCTTTTGTCAGTTAAATATTGAAAACTTTTCGATAATTTTTTGAATATTATAGGAAAAATTGTGAATATTACTAGATAAGAAAAATGAGAGAATCTATGGCAAACAAAATAGTTTCAGAATTACACCTTATTTTCTTTTCCATTTATTCAAAATAGAAATTTATCGATATTTTCAATCGAAACAATGAAAATTTTAATTCATGATAATATCACACATTGATCAACATTGCACTTGGACCAATTATTGTGCTTAGATTTTTTCTTTTTTTAATTACAAAACCATATGAATAAGCAAAATTCCTTGTTGAACGAGCATAAAATATTTTGATCCAAATATTACAAAAAGAACTATGTCGTGTCTGACATTCCATCAGCCGTGTCCACAATCGCATCCAATATTTTCAATTTCTTTTAATTTTAAGACACGCAATGTGACATTTCAAGTACATGTCGAGACAGTGTATGAGTTACGTCCGTGTCCCAAAATTGTCCCAACACCACATAATTCAACTTAACGGATTATATGTTATCAAAAGAAAAAGAAAAATTATATGTGCGTCATAGAATTCACAACTATACATTAATTTACAAGATTATTAATATAGAACCTATGTAGACACATATATACTTAGGGTCGTTTGGTAGAACCTAATAGGAGATAATAGATCATATTATATGAGTTATTATGGATTAATACAACGTTTGATGTCATTGCTCTAATATTATATTAAATGAATTAAATTCTTACAATCTGGTATTAAGACTAGATTATAATCCACCCAGGCATGGGTGAATATGGATTAGGTTAAATATCACTTATAACCTCAAATTTACATTTTTTTTAACATATCATTAAATATCCTAAATTCTTCTCAAATCATTGAAAATGAAAATACATTCTACATAAATAAATCACAAATTATGGTAGATTGCTTTAATGTAATATGACTCAATTAAATCTACCAAACATATTTTTAATATGACCATCAATCCGACTCCAATCTAATCTACCTTAATCCCATACACTATCAAATGGCCCTTATTGAATTGGTGCGTGCTTATATGTAAATATGGTACTAATATGACACACTAAAATGGAACATAACATATTGTAATTCTTTATTAAAAATACAACCATATGGTATATGATAATTTATTTCTAAATAATTACTAGAGCTAGAGCCAATGTTTGCAAAAGCGGACCGACCATAAAATCGGAAGCTCTACTGGTTATTGGTTGATCGGTTAGATCGGTTCGACCACTGATTCGATCGGAATAATCGGTGTGACGTAATTATTATGTAATAATTATATATATGTATATTTAGACTATCTAAAATACAATTATAATTAAAAAAAATATCATTCTTTGTCAATATAAATTGAAATTGTGTCATGCAAATAATTAAAGTGTTTCAAATAATTTTTTCACAATAATTGCACATATTTTCAAGTGCAAAAAAATCTTTGTTGAATGGGCTTGACCTGCATACTTAATTTATTACCCAAGGCCCACTTCCACCCCAAGAGTCAAACTATAATTAAAAGGGAAAATTATTACATAGACCAGTTCTATATGCTTACTTATAGATAAGACTGTCAATCGGGCCTTGTGAGCCGAGCTTTAAGTAGTTCAAACTCAAATAATATCGAGCTTCATAGTTATAGGTTCAAACTCGGCTCATAAATTTTCTGTTTTCTCTAGCTCAAACTCAGCCCATGTAATTTTTCGGGTTTCGGGTCTATATCGGGTTTGTTAATATATGCAAAAATAGCTTGAGGTATAAAATATTTAGATTATCGAAACACATATGAATAGACTACTATTACTTAAGACACGAGTATATATTATTAAATAATATTTTAACTGAAAGATCAAGTTATTTGCTCACATTTTTTAAGATAAGTTTGATCTATATGAACATGCAGTAGAGTTTCAGAGTCTCAAAACTCCAATTTATTGACCTGTATTTTTTTTATCTTTGATTTAAATTTTTTCTTTGGATTTAGGTCATCAATACGAAATTGATATACCAACATATATGTGAGTTTACATTATAACTTTTTGTAAGTTTACATAATAAAAATAATAATTAGTAACTATAACTACAATACAAATAATTAATCGTAATATTTAAAACAATCATATCTTCGGGCTTTATTCGGGCTGAGCCTTGTTAGGCTCAAGCTCAGCTCATAAATTGATCGGGTTTAATATAATGGCTCAAACTCGACCCGGCTCACAAATATTCGGGTTCGAGCCAATTTTAATCGGGTTGAGCCATCGGGCTTCGGGTAGGCCCGGCTCAATTGATAGTCCTACTTATAGACCTTGTGGTCTAGGTTTTGCCACCTCATTTAAAATTTAAAAAAATTCAAAACCTAGGATATATTAAATTGGATATGTAATGTTAATACAGTGCAACATTTATATTAGCATCTCTTTAGTACTTATCTAATTCTCTTAAATTATTTTTCAGGATTTTTATTAGTTTGTTTCTCTATAAGCATCTCTTCAGTATATAATCCTTTTAAATTATTTTTATGAATTTTTATTAAGAGGTTTCTCTATAAAAGTCAATGCATTAGGTTATATACTTTAATCACAAATTTTTAATTTTTAATGTTAATTTAACGTGTAAAGAAAGAGAATCATGAAAATTTGCTTTAAAAAAATCTGCCAAGGTTTTAATGGGACTCACAAAGTGATGTTTTAATTTTCCTAACTCTAGTTTAGAATGGTTAGGTTGATTTAGTTAAATTTAATAATTTTAAATTTTTCTTAAATCTTAAATGAGGTGGCAAAACCTAGACCACGAGGTAGACCTGGTCTATGGAAGAATTATCCAATTAAAATGAGAAACCCTAATCTAAAAATTCCTCTGCAGCCTTTCATTTTCATTTCTTCAAACAACCCCTGCAACACCATTTATTTCTCTTCTCGTATTAGTTCTTTCTTTCATCTTTTCTTTTTACATGTAAATTTGGTTTTCTCGAATCAATTAGTAACCGCTGGTTCATCCGATTGGGCGGGCCGTCGGTTTCATCGGTTCGAACTGGTTTTTTACACATATGATTTTGAGGATCGATTCGGACCGGACAAGCCTTCGGTTAGCGGTTAAACCAGGTCGACTGGGCTATCCGATCCGGTTTTCAAAACACTGGCTAGAGCAACATATAAAGTTTATATAAGTAAAATTCTACTACTATTTTAGATTGTATTTGGTCAAAGCCAAACTAATTATTATATAATAAATGCAATACATTTACTTTTAAAATGAGGGAATTGCACTTTTCATATTAAATTTTTGTCATCTTTATACATTTCATACCATACCTTTAAAAAAAAACACATTTCATACCAAAATTGATCAACTTTTTTCACATTTAGTTTGGTCGATAACTTTTGGATGGAAATAGTCACGTGCCAGACACTTGTCCTTTGAGTTACTATTTTCATTTCTTCAGGGGTATTTGCAAATGGCAACGGAAAAGTGTTGGGGTGGGTTTGTTTGTTGCATGTTTTGGAATGCTCTTGTGATTTACCAAAAAATCACCATTGACAGGGATGAACTTGTTCGTGGATAAGGTGAACATCTACCAACCAAATTCAACAACTAACTTTTGAATTAACACAATCAAAAGTGAATACCGATATCTAAACAACAAATGAACAGTTAACTTGAAGAAATCCACAACAAACTGAAAAAACGTAAAAGTTACGGTTCACGAACTAAACGCGCCGCCCAAATGGGCGGAGCTCAGACGATCGTGAAATCTGGATTCTGGAATCAAGGCATTGAATAAGTTGCCCATGACATGGGTTTTCGCAAGGCATGATCAATTTTGACAGAGGTGGGGGGGGGGGGGGGGGGGTTGGCCGGAATCAACTTTTGAAGGTGGGTGAGTTTTAAGATTATTTCAAATTTATTACCATTCAATTTAAAATTACACTCAACCCAGTTTAAGAACATCTTTCGTTTAATTTGTAAGTAATAGTTGATTTTTATTTATTTCTTTAAATCTATTCGTTTCAGAGAGACAAGAATTCACTCTTTGAGTTATCAAATAATTATGGTGTAGATATTAGTTCCCCCTCTCATATATCACTGCAAATATATATAAAATTGAAAAGAAAAGAAAAAAGAAAATTGAAATTATGTTTGTTGTTAGTAAGTGGGGAGAGCTGCTTTGGGTGGAGCAATGGTGGATTGCCGAATTGTAATGGTGGTGTGTCATGCTGTCAGCAGTAAAAAGAAAGAAGAATTTTTTGAATGATGATTAATTTTTGCAAGAATGATGATTAATTTTTGCAAGATGTTATTTATAGAAACTGAAAAAGAAAGTAGAAGGTGACGATGGGTTGGGGTGGGGATGAGTTTTGGTGGGTTGTAATGGTGGTGTTTGGGGGAGGTGGTGGAGGTGGAGGTGGAGGCGATGGTTGTGGGCCGGAGGTGAAGAGGGAGATATTTGGGCAGCGATAATTGCATCTATCCCTTCCTAATTTTTAAGTAATTTTTTTTAAATTGCAAATACTCCCTTAAGAAATGAAAATAGTGATTTAACGGATAAGTGATTTTTTCTATTCAAAAGTTCAATGTCAAACTATATATGAAAAAAGTTTATTAATTTTGGTATGAAATATATATTTTTAAAATATATGATATGAAATTTATAAATTATAAAGGTGATAAAAGTTTGGTATGAAAAATGTAATTTCCTCTTCTAAAATTAAATATAATTCCCATAAAAGTGATAAAATAAGCATTAGGTTAGGTGTTTTGAAAAGTCAAGAAAGTGGTAATACCGTTTCAACAGTTTGAAAGAATTAGAAAATTAATTACTATTTGTGTTATTATTATATTATTAAATATATATATGAGGAAGGAACATTCCTTGCCATTACCTATATATATAAATACAAATACACGCACACAGGCTGCGGCACAACAAAACTATATACTCCAGGACAGGAGAGGAGAGGAGAAGTATAACGTAAGTATTAAAAATTATTAGTTGAAGATTATTATTATGCTTTTGTTGAACGCAAGGAAAGGAGAAAAAGAAGAAGAAGAAGAAATCATAATCGCGGCGAAGAAGGGAATGCGACTCGGTAAGTACGAGTTGGGTCGGACTCTCGGAGAAGGCAATTTTGGAAAAGTCAAATTGGCAAAAAACCTGGAATCGGGCCAATCATTTGCCATCAAAATCCTCCAGAAAAATAGAATTCTCGACCTCAAAATCACCGACCAGGTGCATGCCCTGCCCATACATATATTCAATTAAGGATTGGATTGGATTGAATTGAATTAACTTAAATAGGGTTTATTTTCAAAATTAATGATCTACTTGCTCTGTTCATGTTCGTGGTTCATTTAATGATTAATCTTAGCTGTTTTATTCTGATTGGAGGAGTACAGATAAAGAGGGAGATTGGCACCTTAAAGCTCCTCAAGCATCCAAACGTCGTCAGATTGTATGAGGTATGCTTTTGCCTAATTATTATTAGTTTTTTTCTCTTCTCTTTCTGTTTTTTGTTTCTGATCTAGTTTGAGTCTTTCCAAAGTAATTAAGAAAACAGAATAATCTTTGGCTTTATTCGGCAAAAACCTTTTCAAAGTTGTTCTTTGCTTAATTTATCTATTCTCTTACCATGATGTTTCGTGTTCATTGATTTCAAAGTTGTTCTTTGCTTAATTTATCTGTTCTCTTACCATGATGTTTCGTGTTCATTTGATTTCAAAGTTGTTCTTTGCTTAATTTATCTGTTCACTTACCATGATGTTTCGTGTTCATTTGAAGTCAGTTTGTATAGACATTAAGAAAAGCTAACTCTCTAGCCCACCATCATTGACTTTGCTTATAATTAATAAAGTGTGAAATGTTTATACTCTTAATTGTACTGTATTATACTCCATGTTGTTTGTTAATAATTAGTATTAAAGTGTGTAATTTGGGAATTTTTACTACATAGTGTCTTCAGTAATCAGCAATTTAGTGATAGTGTAAGATGATTGTGATACTTGTTGGATAAGAACCATGAATAGGGGTGAGTGGTGGGTGAATACCTGAATCATAAGTTGAGCTTCATATGGCTACATTAAAAATTGCAAATAAGATAGATAGCATTCTCACCCCCAACAGACTTGTGTAAAAAGAGAAAAATATATCTTACTTCAATTGATTTGTGGTACACTATTTTTTTTTTTTGGTTGGTAATTTTTGGGGAGGGAGGCGGAGAAGGTGGTGGTGGGGTGGGGTGGGGGGTTGAATTTTTGTGGATTGTGGTGGTTTGGAGGATTGGAATTGCAAGTACCCCCTCCCAATTTTAGGTATCTGCAATGCCCCCTACAAAGTTGAAAATGGAGACTTAACGGCCACGTGCGTGTTACGTGACGGTTTCCGTCAAAAAATTGACGGAGAAAGGAAATGTTTCAAGCTGGGTTGAATCATGGTATTACATGTGTTTTTTTCAGAAAGCATGGTACCACATGTATAAAGTAGGTAAAAGTTTGGTATGAGAAGTGCAATTCCCTTCTTGTCTTTTTAACGTTGTTAGTGATACGTGTTCAATTAGATACTAAGAAGCATAGGCGAGAATTATAAACGAACTCATTTTTAAGTTAGACAAATGAAAAATGTTTAAAAATTAATGATGCAGTTTCATATAAATAATAAAAACCAGTGAATATGTATTTTTATCGATCAGAATCGGGTTCCGTCGAGAAATTTGTGGGAACTATGGGGTGGGATTTATTGTAAAGATAATTTACCTAATTGAGTTTCTTTTATTTACTTGACTCATCTTTTAACCCGCTTAAATTCATGTTTCGCTCATATAAATTTTAACTCAACCGAAGAAAAAACTCAAAAAATTAAGAGTTAAGTGGCTAGACCAATTAAATTTGACCACGCTTCCCCCTGTACTTTTTGCCATAAAAAATAGCGTTTTTCTTTATTTCAGACCAGTAGGTAGAACCAGAATTTTTTTCTTTGTAATCGTCATTCTTTCATGCATTGGCAAACAAATAAAATGGCTCGATAATCATTACTCATACATGACAATGATGTTCAATTTGACGTATATACATTACTTTACTAGTACTACGATGGATTTTTTTACTAATATAATGAACAAACCAGATCTTGGCGAGCAAGACCAAAATATATATGGTCCTCGAGTATGTGAATGGTGGTGAACTATTTGATAAAATTGTAAGTACCCTTTTGCATGACCATCAATTTATAGGTGTTTAAACAAAGCTAGCATTTCTTAATCTTTGCATAAATATTTATATATTTGACAGGCATCCAAAGGAAAGCTCTCAGAATCTCAAGGCAGGAAGCTCTTCCAACAATTAATTGATGGTGTTTGTTATTGCCACAACAAAGGCGTTTTCCACAGAGATCTCAAAGTAATCACCATTCTATACAATATTTAGTATTGTTATTTCATCTCAAACTACTTAAGTAATGTGTTGTGCTTGTTTCGATGATTATGCAGCTGGAAAATGTGTTGATTGATGCAAATGGAAATATTAAGATAACAGATTTTGGCCTCAGTGCATTGCCTCAGCATTTAAGGGTATGCTGTTCATTATATCACAAATTTGATTATTTTTAGGGAATGAATAACAATGTATCTTTTAAAGAAAAAAAGGGCCTTATGTTCATTTCTTTTATCAAGTATCAGGAATATTGAATTCCCAAAATTTTTAGCGATCTCCTAAGAATATTTCAGAAATGTGTTCTATTCATGTTATCTCTGTATCTGAAAGTGAAATTTTCCTTTCCATTCACTCGGGTTTCTTCTGTTTCATAAATTTTGCTCGAATTTGTTTCTATTTCTACATCTCTTTCTTCCTCACTTCCATCTCTTATTCCGTTTTTGAGGATTCCTTCTTCAATTGCTAATCTTTATCAAAATATAGGATGATGGGCTACTGCATACAACTTGTGGAAGTCCAAACTATGTAGCCCCTGAAGTTATCTTAAACAGAGGATATGACGGTGCAACCTCAGATACATGGTCGTGTGGTGTCATTCTATACGTTATTCTCACTGGGTATCTTCCCTTTGATGACCGGAATCTTGCAGTACTCTATCAGAAGGTAGTAATCCCCTTACTTGAGGCACTGACAATTTTTTTACCAATCTTTGATTTTTGAAAATTCAAATCAGATTATGAAAGGCGACGCTCAGATGCCAAAATGGCTATCTCCAGAAGCTAAAAATCTAATAAAGAGGATTCTAGATCCTAATCCTCATACGAGGATTACAGTGGCGGAGATTAAAGAAAATATTTGGTTCAAACAAGGCTACACTCCCTTAGATCCTGCGGACGAGGAGGACGAAGAAGAAAATTCTTGCACAGACAATGAAGTATCATCTCTTCATGATACAGTATGACTTAAATAATAATCTACTCGTGGCTTTTTCACTAGTTTTGTAATGAAATTAATTTGAATTTTCAATCTTTTCTTTAGCCCTCCGATGGAGAAAAGGATCCGGAGTCGCCTACTCTAATTAATGCCTTTCAGCTGATTGGAATGTCATCCTCTCTGGATCTTTCTGGGTTCTTTGAGAAGGAGGTAAGAATGACATTAAAGAGCTGACATCAGTTATTTATTACATTTAATAAAGCCAAAATATTTATGCACTTTTTTTATTTTTCAGGATGTCTCGGAGAGGAAAATTAGATTTACCTCTAATCATTTTCCTAAAGAGCTTCTAGAAAAGTTAGAAAATACAGTTCTGCAAATGGGATTTCATGTCCATAAGAAAAATGGAAAGGTTAGTTATATAAATTACAAATTCTCCTAGTGTGACTAATTGTTTGATTGAAATATAAAGATTTCAAGTGAAAATTGAATATGTACAGCTGAAGGTTATGCAAGGGAACAAAGACCAAGAAGGCCCTGGAAATCTCTCAGTTGCTGCAGAAGTGAGTGAATTCTCATGGTATATAGATGATGGTTTGAATTTTCTTTAATTAACTTTCATCTAACATTAATTTTTTTCTAACATGACAGGTTTTTGAGATAAGTCCATCCTTGTATGTGGTTGAGTTGAGAAAAGCTTGTGGTGATCCTATCGTGTACAGACAGTTGTGTAAGAAACTATCTAGTGAATTGGGTGTATCGCAAAGCCAAGAGAAGCTCCTAGAATCTTAAATTTAATATTAATTGTGGCATTATTATTTGTTATTTAAGCCAAGGAGATTTTACATTATTAAAACTAGAAAGTTTATGTGTATAATTTTGTAACTTAAATGAATGAAATTAGATGCCAATGATTATTAAACATGGAATACAACATTCAAACCTATTTAGTTCTGTCTAGAGATTTGAATACATTATATGTGCTTTATTATTTTTTTTTCCTAATAACTCAGGTGTCCAAGCTTATCCTAAACTAAACATGAATTCTTAGAATCCTGAAGGATGTAAATCGCGGGATGTGCCTCCACCAAGCCTCGGATTCCACCATATTATTGTACACTCTGCACACAAAGAGGTCTTCACCACAAATGACTCTTAGACAAACTCATAAAAATGCTTCCATCCAAGTTTCAAATGGGATTCGAACCCCCACCCTTGCAGCAGGAGCAAGCCTTATGAATTGTTGGTCAGCCAGTTGGAAATATGTCTCGGAGGCTGTGCTTTATTTCTTGCCTCCAACTAAGTCAAATTACTCGATACTTGGACAAAATAAATTATTCAGATGCTTGAGGCAAGTTTAACTGATACTACCAATTTTTTTTTTTAAATTATAGCACATATTTTTTAACATGTTTTATGGTTGAACAATTTTTCACACTTAGTTTGACTCAATAAACATAAATAACAAATTAAAGTGAAAAAATTATTTATTTACTCGAATGCGATTCATGTTCGGTTTGTTTAAAATTCTTTTTGACTGTAATAGAAAAGTAAACGTACGTTGTACGTGTCTAGTTTTGATTTCAAAGTTTTTTTTTTCATAAATTAGCGTAAAATTAGCCATTTTTATATCATAGAATATCATATATTTATGACTCATCAATTTATTTTAATGAGATTTATTTTTATTAATTATTATTGGTTTATAAAAAAAATGATGGCTTTGAATAGTTGTAATAAAATATATAATGATGACTGATTTAGTTATTACATCTAAAAAAAATTGTTCTAAAATAAGATCATAAAAATATTATTTAGTGCATTCCATAATAGTAGTTTTCATGTCAAGTTTATCCGTTATTCACCGATGACAAATGTTTCATCCGTTTCTACATAAATTTTAACGATTTCACGAGCATTTTTTCTTACTGGTTTCACCAACTTCACCATTGTTTACCAATTTCACCCGAAGTTTCACCGGTTCATATGTTTTCACTGTTTAATTTTTTTATCTAGTTTTCCTCTTTTAATCGATTATAACATTTTTCATTGTTTTTCCATATTTTTTGATCTTTTTTTCAATTTAAACCATTTTCTTCCGATTTCACATTGTTTTTATTGGATAAAATTAAACTCGTTTTCACCTATTTCACTAATTTCACATGCCATTCACCTAAATTTTTCATTAATTAAACATGTTTTCACTAACTTCAAGCTTTTTTGACTGATTTTATTCGTTTATTGACAAATTTCACCCAAATCCATTGATTCTTATGTTCTCACTGTCTAAATTTTGTTTACCAGGTTTTTTTTTAGCGATTTATCCTTTTTTTTTTATCGGTTATAATATTTTTCATTGTTTTCTCATTTTTGGTCGATTTCTTTGGCTTTTTTCTTCAATTTAAACCAATTTTTCATCGATTTCACCAGTTAAACTCTTTTGTAACCGATTTCACTCGTTTTTACCATTATTACCAGTTTTTATCTATTTTTCATTTTTTTTCACTAATTTCACATGTTATTCACCTAAATTTTTCATTGATTAATTATGTTCTTACCAACCTTACGTTTTGACCGATTTTATCATCTTTTAACCAGCCTTACCCAATATTATTGGATTTCACTCGCTTCATCATTTTTCTTAGAAATTTCATTCTTTCCATCGATTTCACATATTTTAACCAACTTTGCCTCTATTTTAATCGATTTTACCCGTTTTCATCCATTTTTCACAAATTTTATCCCCTTTTTTTTTTATCGATTTCGAATGTATTTAAGATTTCACGTTCATTTTTTTCATCGGTTTAAAGTGTACATACATTGTACGTGTCTATTTAATTTATGTGGTATTTGTTGTAAATCAGAGTAAAATTAACTTCATTTTGTCATAAAATAGCACATATTAATGACTGTTATTCAATATATTAACTTCACCATGGGTATTTTCATCGATTTCTTTAGTTTTTTCGGTTCAAACCATTTTTTAATGGGTTAACATTGTTTTTATTGGTTGAACTTTTTTCATTTTATTGATTTCATTTATTCTTGCCTGTTTAACCAATTTTCACATGTTTTCACCGACTTTAGCCTTTTTCACCGATTTTACCCGGTTTTCACATATTTCATCATTTTTTATGTAATTTCATTAGGGTTGGGTGTTTGGGTCGGGTTTTTTGGGACCCGTCCCGACCCGTTTTGGACAAAAAAATGGTATTTTGACCCGAACCCGAAATATATTTTCGGGTTGGGTATTGGGTATTAGATTCACACACGAACGGGTATTTAAAAAAAAATTTTTGTTGAATATTGTTAAAATGTAAATTTCATGCGAATGATGAGTTAAAATGTTATATATTTTGTGATTTTGTGTCTATTGTAAGTTGTAATTTTCAAGCGATTGTGATATTTAATATTTTGATGCTTTGAGACTTGGAGTTTGATTTGATTGTAATTTATTGAATACTTGAATCTTGAAGGCTTGAGACATTTGTGTTGTTTTGTTTTGAAGTTATTGTGTACAAATGTACAATTAATGTTTGAATTCATTAATTTACAATTTTACATACATATATGTTAAAAAAAAATTCTTGAAAAAAAAAAAAGAGTGAAATTTCGGGTACCCGAAGTACCCGCCAGATCGGGTCGGGTTTCGGGTGTGAAAATTCACTACCCGCCAAGTCGGGTACCCGACCCGAAATACCCAATACCCAAAATACCCGACCCGCGCCCACCCCTAAATTTCATCGTTTCACCGATGTCATCCATTTTTTTCGCGAATTTCATTTGAATTTTCATCGATTCACATGTATTTTGCCGAATTTTCAACTCAAATAATTATACATCTTCAATTACTTTTAAGTATATCTCAAATTATTTCACTTACCTTATCATTTGAAAAATATTTTTTTACCGATCTAAGCCATTTCACTTATTATATTAATTGGTTTAATAAAATTTTCATTGATTCTTACTGGTTTTATATATTTTACTGATATACTCGTTCTTGATTAATTATAACCTATTATCCATTATTTTTCCTATTTTTCATCAATTTCTTTTGTTTTCTCCTATTCAACAAAAAAAAAATCTACTGGTTTCGTCTACAGACTCTACACTGTTATTGCTAGTTAAACTTCTTTTTTTCTTTTCTAGATTTTACTTATTTTTATCAGTTTACAATGATTTAACCCATTCTTCATATATTTCACCCATTATTTATTGATTTCACCGATTTGTTTCCCATTTTTTCAGAAATATCACCCGAATTTTCATCAATTTCACATGTATTATCTATTTAACCGGCACTTTTTATTACCGATTTCACCCATTTTTTCACCTTCTTCACCAGCATTCATAAATTTTATCTAGATCGATTTCACATGTTTTCATCAATTACATAAAATTTATTAAATCGATTTCACCAATTTTCATTGATTTTCATCCGTTTTTTAACTTATTTCACACTTTTTTCTCGAAATTATTTTTCAAGAATATATGAGGTAATGTTTCTCATGTCAAATAAAGACTATTTAGTTCACTAAGTCATAAGCATTTTTGTTCTTTCATAGGTAGATGCGATTCTACTTTAACATATTTTATGATATTTAAGAGAATTTGATTTTTTTAAGAAGTGACATATTCTACTAAATATTTAAATGAAACAAATAATTTTTGTACAATTGTTCAAAATAATAGTCTTTATTTTTATTTTTATGTGTTATAGGAGTACAATAATAAAATTGTACAAGTGATTTAAGAGTTAATTTCTTAATTATTGGAGTGAATGTAAGAAATAACCATGATAAGACTTGATATCTAATTTGAATATACTTTTTTTTTTTTTTTTTTTCATATTCATGGTGTTAGGAGGCAAGGAAGTTACAAACTTTCTTAAAATATTTTCCTACCAAAGTTTTGATGAGAAAATTTAAGGAAAATTAATGTCTAATTATATTTTATTAAAATACTTTACAACTTGAATAAGGACATTTTTGTCTTCACAAAAAAAAAAAAAAAAAAAAATTTAAATTATTCACACTTTTAGTAGTAGTATAGAAAGAAGTGACATATTCTACTAAATCTTTAAATGAAACAAATAATTTTTTTACAACTGTTCAAAATAATAGTCTTTATTTTATTTTTATGTGTTATAGGAGTACAATAATGAAATTGTAAAAGTGATTTAATAGTTAATTTCTTAATTATTGGAGTTAATGTAAGAAATAACCATGATAAGACTTGATATCTAATTTGGATATACTTTTATTTTTTTTTCCATATTCATGGTGTTTGGTTAGGAGGCAAGGAAGTTACAAACTTTCTTAAAATATTTTCATACCAAAGTTTTGATGAGAAAATTTAAGGAAAATTAATATCTAATTATTTATTATTAATATACTTTACAACTTGAAGAAGGACATTTTTGTCTTCACAAAAAAAGAAAAAAACTTAAATTATTCACACTTTTAGTAGTAGTATAGATATAGATATAGATAAGAAATTTTAGTAAAATTAGTTGAGAACATAAATTGGTGGTATTTGTATTTTAAGAGAATAATCTGCAAAAAAGAGGCAGTCTTTGCATATTAAGTGGAAAAATTGTCATCAATTTGTCGCTTTTTAATTTTTTTATTCAAACACATTCGAAAAGTTGGTTCAAAGTGTTTAGGGGGTTAAAAGTGCTCATTTCTCGTGTTTCGAGGGTGCAAGTTAATGAGTTGTTTTTAATTCGAGAGTTTAAGTTGATGAGTACTAGTTGTTCTTAATTCGAGGGTGCTAAGTGTTAATTCTATTTCGGAGGTGCAAAATGCCCATTTCTCTTGTCTTCGGGATGTAAAGTGCCGGAGATCCAAAAATGAATTACATATTTTGTCCCTAGATTTTTTGAGGAAAATAAAATAGGGTGCAAAGTGTTTAATTGTTCATATTTCGAGAGTGCAAAGTGTTAATTTTATGTTTCGAAGGTACAAAATGCTTATTTTTCATGTTTCATGGGTACACTGCAAAGTGCAAAAACCCGAAAAAAGAAAAGAAAAATAATTTTCTTAGATTGTTAAAAACACCACACAATTAATATGGTCAAGTTAATTTCATTTCAAAGACTTATTTAATGTCACTAAAATTTAAGGTGTTTGGGTTAAGAGAAGCAAAATTCAAGTTTGAATTCTACTGGTCCCATCACGCTGGGGGAACCTATACACAATTAAAAACATGTCACTAATAAAATAAAAAATTAAAAACATGTCACTGAAAAATGAATGAAGTTTAATTTTTGTAAAGAATCTTCGAAACATGTGAGAGAGACTATACTCCACAAAGCCCCTCTTCAATAGCAATGCAATTGCCAAAATGAAGATTTTAAGTTTATCCCAGGAAACTCGATTTGTGTTGTCTATCATCGTGCATTTGGGGCGTCTCAATCAAGTTCCTTTTAAAAAAAAAAAATCAAGTTGAACGTTGCATGTTCCTTTGATTTGCATCCTATATCTGTCTTCTATGGTGGGATCATCGCCTTATAATCGAGAGAATTTCACTTTTGATACCATACCTACTTTAGAAATTTGATACCACAACTATATTATACAATTATAATTCAAACATTAAGATCTCTTTTCCCCTAAAACTTTATATTATTGAAAATAATTAGAATGCTATTTTTCTAAAGCATCTTAGGGGTTGTTTGTTTGGATTTTTCCCAAATTATTTTGTATTTTGAAAAAGCGAAACATATATGTTTTGTACTTTCTTAAATAAATTTATCATCTCTCAATATTCGCAAATTATTCTCCCAAAATTCAAATAAATAATAATTTTCATATCTTAAAAAAACTGAAATAAACTCTACTTTGATTTGACATTAACCTATCTCTAACACAACTTATTTCACATAACAAACATGAATTGACATGAATTCTTACTCCTACGACATAATTCATCTAAATTCTTATACATCTTACACCTATAATATAACTCTTCTAAAATTTACGGAAAAAAAACCGAATTTTTGCCGCCGGGTCACTTGGGCGCCCAAGGTACGAGCAGCATTGCCGCCGGATCACTTGAATCCCTAAGTGACAAGTGACAAAATTTTAGGATATATTTCTTAGAGAATTTTTTGTACCGAATTTGAATTGGAAGTGAAAATGAATTTTTATGGGTGTTTCTTCTTATTATTATTAGATTAATTAATTAATTAGACTTAATTATGTTTAATTAAATTTAATTGTTATTAAAAAAAAAAAAAAAGAAGACTAGTTTTGTAAATAGAACATTTCATAATGCGATTGGCCAATATAGCATGAAGCACAGTAACACTTCCTCTTCTTCCTTCAAACCCTAGCGACTCTCCTCACTATCTCCTCAATCTCATTTCTCCTTCAAAATAACAAACATAAGACCAAAATTCATCGGTGAACGGAATGACGGTGGCGTCCAGAGGTGTCGTTTCTCGTCTATCGAAGATCATCGGCCCCAAATCAGTCTCGCAATTGAGAACATTGAGCGCTTACGCAGCAGAAATCGATGCTCATGATTTAAATACATCGAGTTCCAGAATCATAGATTGCAAATCCGGAATAATGTCCCGCGATTCGAAGCGGACGGGTGCAATTGCCGTTAAGTGTGGGATGACGGCGTTGTGGGATAAGTGGGGAGCTAGGGTTCCGATATCTATTCTTTGGTTGGATGATAATATCGTATCTCAAGTCAAAACCCCAGAAAAGGAAGGCATTTGTGCGCTTCAGATTGGATGTGGACAGAAAAAAGAGAAGCATTTGAGGAAGCCCGAAGTGGGACATTTTAGAGCTCAAGGGGTACCAATGAAAAGGAAGCTGAGGGAGTTTCCTGTGACTGAGGATGCTCTTCTTCCTGTTGGAACGTCAATCGGTGTTCGCCATTTTGTCCCGGGACAGTATGTTGATATTACCGGAATTACAAAAGGGAAGGGTTTTCAGGTAGACACTAAATTCTTTTCTTCTATTTGTCTGTGATGATTAATATTTGTTTTTATATTAACTTCTACTCTGTTATGAGCTGGAAACAGACTCGGAAATTGGAAGTTTCTCAATGTTTTCAATTTTAGGTATAAACTAATGATGTTGCTATAAGATTGCTCCTCCAGTATGAGGAAAGAGTTTATGCAAAACTCTAAAACTCGTGGAAAGAAATAATATTAATTTATATTCGTACACCAAATATAAAATATAAAATAGTTTAGAACTCCATTTTTAATGTCTTGCTTACGTATTGAAATTAAGATAGAGAGTTCCATGTTACTTTGGTAAAAGGCTGCAGTCTTTGTGGGCTGCAACATAACAAAATGCTTTAATTTCTTCTGTTTGTAGGGTGGGATGAAGAGGTGGGGATTTAAAGGCATGCCTGCATCTCATGGTGCATCATTATCACACCGGAGTATTGGTTCTACTGGTCAAAGGGATGCTCCAGGAAAGGTGCTTTTCCTCCTTTTTAATGAATTTTTGTTATAGTTTTCTACCGAATGCAATGATTGCTAATCCAATTCTGTAGCTGCTAATATGATATCCTAATCCCTCTAACTCTGATTTTTCTTTATATTAATTGATTCTTAGGTCCTATTTTCAGCATTTCATTCTTATTGGAAGTGTTTATCTGGAAAATGAAATTATTGCGTAAAAGCAAATATGACAAAGTGCAAAACCTTATGTGACTCTCTTTAACTAATTCTGTAACATCAGCTCGGCAATAGAAAGTGAAAGTGGGGCCCTGTGAGTCTGTTGGATGATGCTTTTCTTGATTTAGTTAGGAAAATGTTCATCATTCTTGATGGATAGTTGATCTTAGATATACTTTTGTAAAAGTTCCAGATGGAAATTATGTGAAATCTATGTATATACAACAATCGAGGAAAAAGATGGTCAATGGAGAAAATCGGAGAAGTAATGACAGCTTCTACGAATGTAATAAGCCTGAATGTGGGGACCAAATTAACAATAAAGTTATGCAATACAAACTTTTCGTTTTTTGGCATATTGGAGGACTTTCAGTCTTATGATTGGCTGTAGTTGCATTGTCATTGCGTATTTTGACTTGATATTGTAATATGCGTTATAACAGGTATTTAAAGGCAAGAAGATGCCTGGCCATATGGGTGTTGAGCAAAGAACAGTGAAAAGTGTATGGATTTACAAAATTGACCCTGCAAGGAATTTGATGTGGGTGAAAGGCCAGGTATGGTTTTCTAATTCTTCGATTGCATATTTAAACTCCAAAACTGAAAGGAGGATTGTTTTTTCTCGAACTCTTGTTGATCGAATGGCTTTGGCAGGTTCCAGGTGCAACAGGAAATTTTGTATTTATAAAAGATGCCGTATATAGGAAGCCAGACATTTCGTTGCTTCCATTTCCTACTTATTTTGCAGAAGAAGATGAGGATCACTCTAGCTTAGAACCTTTAATTGCTGATATTGGTGATATAGATCCCTTCATGGCAGCAGATTGAGTGATTTGCTAGGTTGCCTTTTGTAACTTTTTTGTTCCTGTTTTCCTTGATGAAAAGTAGTAGTGGAATGGGATTAATTGGTTTTAATGTTGTTCGAGTATTTGATCGCCTATTATGGGTTTCATAGTTGAACAATCCCAATCCCGTGAGAGGGATGGTCGGTTTTGAACTTTTTTGTCTTAACCATACTATACTAGAAAAGAAACAGGAGGTATAAGCCAAAGGAATGTAATTATGTTAATTTTTTGTTTTTTTAACTAAAGAATCCGGGCATGGATTATCATTCTGTATTTTCTTCTATTGGGTGCAAATCCAATTAATAAAGACATGGAAAACCTCCATTTTGTTTTTCACCAATGGTTTATCCAAGATTTACCCAAACCAAGAATTTATGTGCTAGTTCTATTATTACTGCCATACATACCACAATTATGAAGACAATGAAAATTTTGATTCATGTACATAGATTATAATTATAAGATACCTTTCGTGTGGATTTGCAGATCATAAAAGAGCATGTATTTAATGTATCGTCAACTTCACTATATTAGACATCACATAGTGTTCCTTTGGGCTTTTATTGTCAAAAAAGTAATATTTAATATTTAACATCTTTAGATGATCCTATCCTCTTGGAAAATTAATAGTTGCAGAAAATCTGGAAAAATAGACAAAAAAGATGAATATTTCTGTAAATAAAATCTATGCAGATCAAGGTAGGGTGGGGATGGCAGTTAGCGTCCATCCTCTCATCCTCACCATTTTATCTCTTATTACTTTGACTAATTTAATCTCATTCCAACCATTTCTCAGTTTTTGAGTCCAAGGAAGTAAGGTACACCAGAAGATTTCAACCATTGATTCCCCTGTATAAATAGACCGGCAGTGTACTGAAGGGCTTCATTCTTGTTGGTTATGACGTGGTACCCTTTCCACTTGACCCGTTTATCAGTCGGTGCACCTGGACCGCGGTTTGCATACTCAGCATAGTATAGAGTATCAAGAGCAAAGTTACCAGCCCACGGCAACCACCCTACTGGCTGGATAAAATCAGCTAGTGTCGATTCCATTATGATTGTCTTTGCGTACATCTTCCATGGTCTTCCTAGATATGTTGGAATTTTGAATCTTACAGGTTCCAGTTTCTGCTCTGGAACAATCCTACAATTCTGAATGACTATTCCAGTGGTTTCACGACTCTGGGTCCGCCCCTGTGCCGTAACTGTGTTCTGTTGGTTGTCCATTGGCTTCCTTACTATGATCAGACAGTTTTGAATTACTACTGCTGCATCTCCGAATATGAAGTCAATGGTACCAGAGATGACACAATTGCGGTAAAACTGGCGATGGGTTTGTGTGTACAATGTGTCTTGATACCCATCCATTCTGCAGTTGTAGAATGCAGACATGTCCGATTGTACTCGAAGAGCCACAGCCTGGTGTCCTTCTGGCCCTGCCGTGTTTCTAAATCCCATCGATTTCGCTATAAATCCATCCCCAATTGCAGCTGCATGCAAATAGGGTATGTATGTATGTTAATCAAACTCACTATATATTCAACTTTCTTTTTATGATATCAGCTATATAAAGATTATTGAGTGAAAGATTTATAAGTAAAATTACTCACCGAAGGGGGCAGTTTGGAAGGTAGAGACACCCGCAGAATTGCTCTTTTGACCAGTGACGATAGTCTTTCTTGGTCCATCTCCGTACATGTATACATTAACCTGCTTCTTTGTGACAATTACATATTCATTGTAAACTCCAGCCTTAACGTATATAACATACCTCCCTTTCAGGTCTTTTGGATACGCAGCAAGAGCTTCGTTAATAGTTTTGTACTGTCCACTCCCATCTTTCGCAACCACTGCATTAGGTACTGGATGACTACCACTTTGGCTTGCGAGCAATCTCCTGTCTCCAGCCGGTAACCATGCAGGGAACCCGTCACTCCCAACCTCGTTCCCATCCTCGAGCAACCTCCTAGAACTACTACTACTACTCGGAATGTTAAATGCTTGAAGAATCTGAGATATAGCAGTAACAATGGCTAACGCATTGTCTGTGAGCTGAGTGGCATTGAGCAAGCCATTGTTGATCTTCTCCTTTAGTTCAGGCGTGGTGAATCCATCAACGCATGTTTGCTGGTAAGAAATGACAGCACTCAGCCAGTTCTTGAGCTCTGCTTCCCTATCTGAAATGGTGTGTAAGCTACTATCCCCCACCATAGAAAACGAAGCCTGGAGCTCTGCTACTGCGTATTGAAGCAAATCTTTGCAATCTTCTACCGCCATCTTTTGTAAAGAGTCGTTGGCCGCTTTTCCTATCTCCGCAGGCCGCCCCATTGCAGCTTGTAGCTCCGTAATGGCTACATTAATGGCAGCTTCTAGAAAGTCCTTTGGGGTCGCGCTCTGGTTATTTACGACCGAGCTCATGCTATCAACGCATGTTTTCTTGTAATCCGTTTGGGAACAAACTGAAGCCACGGCCTTGGAGGTAGAGGACAATGCCTTGCTGTCGCCATTTTCTCCGTTTGGTTTATCGTGATTAACGCCCACAATTACTCCGATGATTACGCCTACTACTAGGACAACGGAGACTCCTAAGACAACGAACTTGCCTCCTTTCATTTTTCTTTTTCCTTTGTTATTTTTTTTGTATTTTGGGATGGATGAATGATTGGGAAGAAGGGATATTTAGTTATTGTTCTTATAAGCATGCATGGAGGATACTTTAAATTAGGGATGGCTTATAATCTTCTTGGTACAAGAATGGATGTCTTGAGTTTAGGTTGTTAATTTGTTTCATGGTATTGTCTTATCTTATGAAAATAGAGGTTGAGAATAATACTACTCCTATTAAATTAGGCAACACTAACATCCCTTCCTTTTTATTTTCTTGAGTACCAGTCAACAATAACTAACTTGAGTCATTTCTCATTCTCTTTAATATTGGATCAGCTCAACTCAACTTATATAGAAAATTATAATTTAAAATTTGATAACCTATAAGAATTACAAACCTTCGTATTCTAAAACTAAAACTATCTACCAAATTATCTACTTGATAAGTTATTTAAAAAATTAAAAATTTTGATCTTACACTGTAGCAAATGGAGTATTTATTAATAAACAAGCAATATTAAACTTTTTCAATTGGTAGAAGGCTGATTATCATCCTGGATTTTCAACTAATTTTCTATTTAAATTACTCACATCATTTATACATTATGCCATTTTTTTAAATTGTAAATACATCATTATAATTATCAATCACAAAATTATGAAACATATTCAATGATTATCAAATTAAAAAAAAAAAATGAACTACTCAGGGGGCAGGATCCAGGATTTTTGGTCGGGAGCTAAACTTATACAAAAAAAAAATATATATCAAACAGTTTAACTTAGAGTTTATATTATTCACAAGAAAATATATGATGCAATACAAAAATGGGGAGGTAGAGTTTGACAAAAATAAACCTTTGAGCAAGTATGCTCTACAAACTATATCAAATGTTAGAATCATATAAAGTTATATGAGGTCGTAGATCGGGATCACTCGGAAGCTCGGGCAAGTTTGTTTCAATATGAAAGCTCGGAAGCTTATGCGGGCACTATGAATGTGAACATTATTTGAAGACTCACATATTTACATTAACGATTTGAACCCAAGATGACCTAGAGGTATTTTTTTTTTCCAAGGGTTTAATCCCTTTCAAGGAAATCGTTTAACTCTATTGCATCTTGATTTAATCATCATATTATTTTAATATAATAGGTATCCTCATATTTTAATCTAATACTTATAAAAATCTTAACAATTATATAACTTTAAGCACAAAAATGAAACTTGAATCTAAAAATTTATTTTGGGAAGTGAATATGAACATTAATAATGATATAACACTATTAGTTTATAACATAAGCACAATTACACAAACATAAAATTACTAACATTCACAAGGGCCTTTTTGTGTTCAAGACTTTAATGGGTTGGGACTTGGGTTGGGTGGATGACCGGAGGTGGCAATGATGGTTAGAATTAAGGTTTGGAGATGTTGGGAATAGAGAAAAATTGGATAGAGTGAGTTATTATTAGAGTGGATTGTGGGATATTAATTGAACTAATATTATATTTGGGCTAAAAATTTCATATTGGGCTAATTTATTGAATTTTTTTTTTTAAAAAAAAAGAACACCACTCTTATACTTACAAAAAATAAAAAAATCAGGGGGCTATAGCCACCCTCCCCCCCTCCCCCTTTCCTTATGTACGTCCGCCTATGCTACCAATGTTCGTATCAATCTTGAAAAATATTAACATTAACGATTGAACACAATACCTCTTCATCTTGGGACTTTAGTTTTATATGTTGCTAAATTACGCGTCATCGACATATATATTATGCTAAAAAGTGAAGTGATAAAGAATATTCAAAATCTGAAATTTCAAACAGCCATAAAAAAACTATCTCAATCTGAAAAAACGTAAAAAAATACATAGATTTTCTTTAATTAATATTTAGAAGAATATGTGTTTTTTGTAGCATTAAAATAAATAAAGAAACCCTAGAACCCGGCTGTCTCAACACCGTGTCCACTCAGAGAGTCACGATTCCCAAACCCTATTGACTCGGACTCATTTCTCTCTTCCGATCCACCATACTTTTTGCATTTTCTCACCAAAATTTATTTTGTTCTTGAATTTGAACTCATCTTTTCCAGCTTAAGCTCTCAGGTATTCATGGAATTTTGATTTAATTAATTGTCTAGCTCCATGTTATGTTCCTGTTTTGGTAGAATTTGTTATTTTTAATCCCTAGTTTATTTGAATCTGGTCTTTTTATGTGTATTTTAATATCAACTTATTTTCAGTTCGGAAGAAACTTATGAAATGTGAAGTAATTTTTTTTTTTTATATTTTCACTGTTTGCTGCGGCACCCTGAGTTAAAGTATTTTGTGTTTTTGTGATAACATGATTGTATTTCTTTCTGAAATAAATTCGTTACCTAAGAAATGTTTATGCTGAATTTCTTTCTGCTGGAAAACTATTGGTTTGATAATTTATAACTTTCGAACAACTTATTCTTTTATATATAAAGATAGGCAGTGCACAAAAAGTTTCTCCAGTGGTCTAAACTAATAGTACTATTGCAATTCACATTGTTGTGAAAATTATTGCAGAGTGACACCTGGAATGATATAAAGATGGCATCACTTCGTTCTTCGGGATACGTAGACCCAGGGTGGGAGCATGGTGTCCCTCAAGATGAGAAAAAGAAGAAGGTCAGATGCAATTACTGCGGTAAAGTAGTTAGCGGTGGAATTTACCGATTGAAGCAACATCTTGCACGGCTTTCCGGTGAAGTAACATATTGCGATAAGGCTCCAGAAGATGTGTACCTGAAAATGAGAGAAAATTTAGAGGGATGCCGCGTTGGTAAGAAATCAAAACAAATTGATTTTGATGAACAAACCTATTTGAATTTCAATGCTAATGATGATCTCGAAGAAGAAGAAGAGCACGCTGGATATAGGAGGAAAGGTAAGCAGTTATTAAGCGACAAAGGTTTAGTGATAAATATGACTCCACTTCGTTCCTTGGGATATGTTGACCCTGGTTGGGAACATGGTGTTCCTCAGGATGACAGGAAGAAGAAGGTAAAATGCAATTACTGTGAGAAGATAGTGAGTGGCGGTATCAACCGTTTCAAGCAACATCTAGCTAGGATACCTGGTGAAGTTGCACCTTGCAAGAATGCACCTGAGGAAGTGTATCTCAAAATAAAAGATAACATGAAATGGCATCGTACGGGTAGGAAGCACAGACGACCTGACACTAAAGAGATTTCTAGCTTTTATGTGAACTCGGAAAATGAAGAAGAGGAAGAGCAGGAAGAGGAAGCCTCATATCCTATGGGCAATGATAAACTTGTACTTGGTGATAGAAGATATGAAAGAGGATTTAGCAGGACTTTCAAAGGATCACCTGCTTGTGAAGGGTCTGAACCGCTGTCAAAAAGACCAAGGTTCGATACTAATGTTCTGAAAACACCCAAAATTCAGATGCAAGCATGTACCAAACCGGTGAAAACAAGTTCCTCCAAAAGGTCCCGAAGAGATGTCATTTCTGCTATTTGCAAATTTTTCTATCATGCAGGAGTGCCTTCTCACGCAGCCAACTCTCCTTATTTTCATAAAATGCTGGAGTTGGTTGGTCAGTATGGACCCGATTTGGTAGGACCTTCAAGCAATTTACTATCTGGGCGGTTCCTACAAGATGAGATTTTGTCCATAAAAAACCATCTCGCTGACTACAGGTCTTCCTGGATGGTTACGGGATGTTCTGTTTTAGCAGATAGTTGGAGGGATATTCAGGGTAGGACATTGATCAATATTTTGGTTTCTTGCCCTCGTGGGGTATATTTTGTCTGTTCAGTTGATGCCACAGACTTAGTTGAGGATGAGTCATATCTATATAAATTGCTTGACAAAGTGGTGGAGGAGATGGGAGAGGAAAATGTTGTGCAGGTAAGTTGTTTCTTTATATATATATATATATATCTCTTCGTATTATATTTCTTCTGGCTATATTTGGTTCTTTGATTTTAGTGAAGGAGGTGAATTGGAAAACGAAAAAATGGACAAAATTAGAGCACAATGTTCAACAGAAAAAAGAAAAGAAAAACACATTTTCTGCAGCTTTCACTCACCAAAACCCAAGAACCGAACATATTCTTTTTTCATAGTTTCGGTTCTTAACCAGCTGATTCAGTACTGTAAATGTAGGTAATCACTCAGAATACACCTAGTTATCAGGCTGCTGGGAAGATGCTCGAAGAGAGGAGAACAAATTTACTTTGGACACCTTGTGCTGCCTATTCTATAGATCGAATACTGGAAGAGTTAATGAAATTGAATCAGGTGAGAGACGTCATAGAGAAAGGGCAAAAAATTACAAAATTCATTTACAATAGGATATGGTTATTGAATATAATGAAAAAAGAATTTACTGGCGGTGAGGAACTTTTGAGGCCGTCAGTCACTAAGTGTGCTTCAAGTTTTAAAACATTGCAATGTTTGCTTGAACATAGGGTTGGTCTTAGAAGAATGTTCCAGTCCAACAAATGGATTTCATCTAAGTTTTCAAAATTGGACGAGGGTAAAGAGGTGAAAAACATTGTGCTTGATTCCTCATTTTGGAGGAAGGTACAATTCGTTAGAAGATCAGTTGACCCTATATTGGAAGTGCTTCAAAAGATAATTAGTGACGAGAGCCTATCAATACCATTCATCTACAATGACATGTACAGAGCAAAGCTTGCGATTAAATTCAATCATAATGATGATTCCCGTAAATATGAACCCTTTTGGAGTGTGATTGACAATCATTGGAGTACACTATTTCACCACCCACTCTATCTGGCTGCTTACTTCCTGAATCCATCATACCGGTATCGTTCAGACTTTCTTATGGTAAGAGAATGATTGTATTTACTACTTTCCTTTTTTAAGGTAACTAGGGTTAATTTTGTTTCTCAAATTAATATGAGCGCTATATTGTAGAATCCTGAAGTTGTGCGTGGCCTGAATGCCTGCATAGTTAGATTGGAGCCAGACGGTGCTAAAAGGATCTTAGCATCTATGCAGGCAAGAATTTCCTAGTATTTTTCTTCAGCTTTTGATTTTTAACGAGATTTTCCTAAACCAATATTTACATGTATTGTTTCAGATTTCTGACTTTGGCTCTGCAAAAGCTGATTTTGGAACTGACTTGGCAATTAGTACGCGATCAGAGCTTGATCCAGGTATACCATCAAAAGAATCAAACCTGTAGACATTTTTGGGAACTCCACTAAGTGATGAAAATGAAAATGAATAAAAGCTGAAGAACAAACCAAAACGTTTTGCTTGCTTTACTTACCAAAGTTCAAGAACCAAACATAGATATAATATGTGATTTATTCTGATATGAATCTCTTTTTTCTATAGCTGCATGGTGGCAACAACATGGAATAAATTGTTTGGAGCTTCAGCGAATAGCTGTGCGTATACTCAGTCAAACATGCTCATCTTTTGGTTGTGAGCATAACTGGAGTATACATGACCAGATATATGGACAAAGGCACAACAGATTGGCACAAAAAAGATCAAATGAAGTTATGTATGTTCACTACAATTTGAGACTTAGGGAACGCCAGATGAGGAAAAGATCTAGCGATAATTCAGTGTCCCTTGACAGTGTTCTTCAAGAAACTTTAATATACGACTGGATTGTAGAGACAGAGAAACAAGCCTTGCAAGAAGATGAGGTATTGCTTCTTATATTAGCATGTCAAAACTGCATATCAAATCTCTCAATACAGTGTGGGACTTATTTGTATCTTGTTGAATAAATCGTGTTTACTATAACTTAAGTCACGGCAAATTACACAATCTAAGCGTTAGGTGTGGTCAAATTACAGTCATGCTGAGGCATGCAATTCACTACATTTACCATCCTACGGCCTCCTAAAGGGAATTGATGATGTCATAAAAAAGAAATAGGCTTTCCTAAACTACCCTCAGTCAATGTGGTTGACAGAAATACCTACGTAACATAAAGTGATAAATCAAACCTTAGGAGGACGTTTTCTCTGTAATTCGACCATACCTCAGGGGTACTTTATGTATTTTTTCCTATTAAATAATAAACTGTAGGAAGGCACAAGAACTTTGGTGTTCTTTTCGCTATCATTGATTGCTTCAAATTTTGCAGGAAATCCTTTATGGTGAAATGGAGCATGGAGATGGATACGAGAATGATTTGGTGGAGTTTGATGAGTCGAGAAAAGGATCATCAGTGGAGATGGTGACAATGGCAGATGTAGTAGAACCATTGGATGATCACACTGATGCGGCAGCTTCAGAGGATGATGGTGAGCAAGATCTCAACTTTCTTGATGATGATATGACTGACTAGTCTCTCATCTGAGACCTGTAAATTGTAATCTAAGTAAAAAATATTGTGTAAAATTCAGTGGTTTTGAAAAATATTTTTGTAAAATTCAGTTGTACTACACTGTAAGTTCTTTTTGTTTACCACGTGTACTCTTATTTTGGCATCCTCGTTCGTTCTATAAATATAGTTAAGCTGCTGCACTTTGATATCTTGAAATCTGTGGTAGTGCTGGAATGAAAGTTGCCTTTATCTTCAAGTTTTCAACAAATTGCTCAACTTTTCTACAATCATTTACAGAGTTTAAGGTAAATGTTTACTGTTGATTACTGATTCCACGGAGTTCTAAGACCAGTTGTTGTAGCAGTCGACTTGGTTCTTTCAAATTATTTCTCATGGAAATCAATTCCTATTGACATACTACGATCTATTCGAAAAAACGCGTTTCTGGTTTTCGATGAAAAAGTATGGAAATCTTGCTCCATGCTTTCTGCAGCTGGTATATTCAATGACAGGGGCAATGCAATCACAACTTTTTTTCATAATGAAATCTTATTTAACCCCTTGTTTTTAGTGACTTTGAATTGACTTATTTTTGTAATCCATGAAAATACAGTGGAGGGGTGTGTATTTAAGAGATTGGTCTAGTGGAAGGGACTAGTCACTGCAAAGTAGTGGACTCAAATTCGAATCCCTGTTGGAGAGGTTCCCACTTTATGTGCCCGACGCACCTCGAAAGAGATTAAACCCGTAGAATAACAAAAAAAAAAAAGTTCAAAAAACTACAAAGAGAGTATTTTGTATTAAATAATATTAAAAATAAATATTTCCTAAATATTATTAAAACTGATATAAGTATTTGAATGTTCCATTGATCAATACAAATTAACAATCATGCTGCTTGATATATTTTCTTGTTCTCGGTTCTTTTTTCTTTTTCTTTTTCAATTTCTTCACTTGTTTGAGACCGTGAGTTCATTTCGGGCGGTTGGGTTTAAATAATGCTCTTATTCTCGTTTTTAGGTGCATTTTCAAAAGAGGCCTATGTTTCGTTTTCATATTTTCCTTTATAAAGAAAACAAAAAAGGAATCATAAAAGGCCAAATAGAATATGGCCACGCATTCAAAGAACAAATACTTGACTCAGCCTCAAATTCTACATTCACATCACTTGTTCTCACTCCTTATCCATTATCATCTCCAACCAAAAATTGTGGACCAAATTGAACTTGTTTCATTAAAGAAACAAATGAAATTTTTAAAGAAGCCACTGTTTATTCTTCTTAATTTGCATGTCATAAACTTGTGACAAATATCAATTGTTATAGAACACTTCTAATGATGATCAAATTGCGTTCCATCCACAAGCAGAATCGAAATTGTTAAGGAGTGCTATAGTATATACAGAATCTCTTCATTTTTTAACTCTGGTGTTTCAGCTACACCAGCTGCTCTCATGGTAGAGGTTCTTGCGAATCTCCCAACCGGGACAGATGAAGATAAGCATCTGTGCCTATAATACAAACAACAACTTGAATAAATTTATATCCTCTCGAAACAATTAATTCGCATTTTTAGATCCAGAGTATTGGATTGAAAGAGGGCAATATGATCAAAGTACAAAACAATTTAAAATAATAAAATTGCTGATGGTAATATCTGTGGCACTAAAAATGCACTTTTGCCGATTATAAACAATAATGAATGTGGAATTCAAGAGAAAATAACATACCATATCCTTCCATGGAAATAATTTGTAGATCCCCTCCAAAATATCTAGCATATAAACGGCTTATGGGAAGACCATAACCATAACCAGCCATAGTTGTCGCTGTTTCAACATCAGTCTCCGACTGCTCATTTAGAGGGTTCTTTGCAGTACTATAGAGATATGTAAAAAGTTTAGGAAGACCACTTCTTGGTATTCCACCTCCCTCATCAGAAACCTATAGAAAAATAAGCCATTGAGAATAAATGAATCGGGAAATATACTAGATTCTCAATCATGGATAATATGGTAAAATAGCATGCCTTAATCGTAACATCCTCAACTCCATCAGCAACTATTATTCGAACAGGAGGAGCAACCTTGTCCGAGTCCACAAATCGCTCTTGCACAGCACGTAATGAATTCTTCACCAATTCGAAAACCATCAAATGCAAATGTGTTGGTACATACCTGCCATTATTGCATAATTCAAGAAAAACATGGATGAAGCCAACAACCTACCAAAATTATGGATTCTATAACCTTCCCAAAACTTGAAAATTGATAATAAGTTTCCGCAATCATGAAATAGAATTCGCGACTGAATAACTAACTTACGGGAAGGTAAAGTTAGGGTCTCCATATATATTAACATCTGGTGCAGAGCCATACTCTTTGCAGCAAATGTATCGAGCATCTTCACTAGCATTTCTTGCCACCTCAACTGGTGACATTTTTGTATGTATATACCCTACACAGTTAGGAAGCGGACTCGGATCATGCAAGGCCACATGCTGTCCTGCGATTGCCATATTTTGAATGGAAACAAGAAAAATAGTTTAGCACATCTATATTGGGACTTACTGAACGATAACCTCATCTAATTAAGTTTTTACATAAGAGATTCATTTCAGGTGTATTACTTCTAACCTAACCACCACCACCACCACCACCACCCCTTCTCACGTGTAGCGGTATTTCATACTCAATCCTAACAAGTGGAACAATTTTTCATAAATTACCATATTGAATGACCACACATCTTAGAGTTTAAGGTTTGAGGAAGGAGTGTCATCCAATATTTATTACATCTAACGGGATTGAATACGCCAATTAAGAAGCATAACAAAATAACAAATAAGGTCAACAGAACAAGGGACTAACCAATGAGCATGCGAATCCCGATTCTAGACATATAAAACCGATCAAGAAACTGATGAATTTCATCAAGATAATGGTAATCAATTTTAGGATTTAGATCTTTTTTTAGTTGCTGCACTCCCAAAGCCATCATGGGAACCACATTGTTGTGCCTGACTTTTATCAACTTAATCATTTGCGTAAATTCCAGTTCATTATTGTTATCTTCAATATCTGGAAAGGATCTGAGGTCGCGAAAAGAATCCAGATACCAATCTCTCACCTACCAATAGATGGAACAGAAAAGCAGCATGCATTAATCACCCATCTCAATTACAGCCAAATTTATTGGTCCCTTAAACAGACACCGTAATTGAATTATACATATTGAATGTACAAGTAAGCTACCATCCACAGTATGCAAACAAAAATCAAGTCTAAAAAGCGTATACTTATCCACGAACACATAGCAACAGCACTGAAGAACTCAATTGAACTGAAGAATAAAGTACCCACAGGAAAAAACAATTACAAGAAAAATCACAAGCCCAAAAGCTTGGATGGTGAGCCAAAAGAAAGATAAGAAAAAAGATTATCCACAGACAAACAGAATCTTGTCTTCTGGGAGTAATATAAAACAAAATAACAAAAAAAATGAAAACCCATTTAATAATCACTAAAAAGATCCATCTAATACACATGGTCTCTGTATGTCTACACTTCACTCCACAGTGAAACCAGAAAACAGAATTAAGAAAGCAAATCATCATTGTAAACAGAAAACAAGAAATCAATCAAACATAACTAATTATATAAGAATATCCATTACGATGATGAACCAGAAATTAAAGATTCAATAATTACTAATTAATTTGCAAGATAGAAATGAAGTGGGTACTACCTTGAGAACGGCAGGTTTATGGGACAAGCCATAAGGAAGGGAGTCAAGCTCAATAGCACGGCGTGCGATCCGAATAGGAAGCTCTTTATGAAGAAACTGAGAGGAAATGAGAAGATTCCTTGGAGTGGGTCGGGACCCGAATTCCATCATATAACGGAGGCTAACACCAGTTTGTTTCATGGAACCCCATCTCTGTACTTCTTCCATAAACCCTTTTGAAAAACCCTCCCATGCTTTCTTAACCGCCATTGATTCCTTGATAAAATGATAAAAATAATACTCCAAACTGTATCTATCTGTATCTAAATCTATCTACAGACTGCAGTCCAAGAAGAAGACGAAGAATAGGAGGGGGGGGGGGGGGCGGATTTTACAAAGTATAGTTAGTGGAGGTTTTTTGTCTGCAACTGTAAATTGGGGTTTGATTGTGGCGCTTCATTCATTTGAGCATTTCATATCCTTTTTGTATTTTCTTAGAGATTGGAAGAAAGAAGAAGGGCCACTCAGTCATAAATGTGTGACATATAGCTTTCCTTTCATTTCATGTTAAGCCCTTTCTTTATTTTTTCCTTTAAATGGAAATTTTAAATAATTACAATTATATAATAATATTTCATTCATTGGACTTAGGAGTTGTAGGGAATCTAATTTCTTAATAAAGGTATGAGTTAGGCAACTCTAATTTAGACACCTACAACCTTATATTAGCATGTTTCTTGTACTACTCTTCTAAGAGTTATAGTCGAAATTTGAAATTAGAATCATTTCCTTATTATAGAATTATACATTCATATAAAAATGTTTTTTCTTGACTTGTATATATAAGAGTGTACTGCTTGTATGAACAGTACACTCCAATTTATTTTTTAATTTTTTTTAAACGTTTTATTACCAAAACGACGTCGTATTGATATTTTCTTTCCCACTTACACTCTGAAATTATTTCTTTCTTCTTTTCTTTCCACTTAAATTGACCGCGATCGTCCTCTCCCATGGGATCCACTCCAAATTTCAATTTTCTTTATCCTGCAAATTTCTCTTGCAAATCGACTTGGGCAGAAATTTCTCCAATTCAATGATTTCTCTGACACGCTCTACTGCCAAATTCACCCTCCAATACAGCCTACCATTGCCGCCCCTATCTTGCTATTTTTTTGCAAATCGACTTGGGCAGAAATTTCTCCAATTCAATGATTTCCTCTGACTTGCTCTACTGCCAAATTCACCGTCCAATTCTACTTGCCACAGCCTACCATTGCCGCCCTATTCTTGCTACAAGGTTAGATTTATTTTCTATTGCTCTTTTATTCTCTTGATAAATTTCTGCTAATTTCTCTTGCAAATCAACGACTTGGGCATAAATTTCTTCAATTCAATCCAACATCACCATCCCCAAATTCACAAAACCCAGATATCAAACAGTTTTGCCTACATAGTATTTTGTTTTTGCTTTGCGTGGCAGGTGTATGCAATTTATGCAATGGAGGCGTCAAGTTTGCCCGAGCTAATGACCGGAAAAGGTTCGTAATCCCTCACCTTCTTATTCAGAATCAAGATAATTTGTATTCCAATGTTTTTATAGTTTGGAGTTAATTATGTTAAATTGTTTCATTATAAGATTAAATCGAAGTTCCCAATTCTCCCTATTTGTAGGTGGATTACATATTTTACCATAATAACTCAGACCAATTATAATGTTATTTCTTCATCTTAGTTATTCAACAAGAACCAATATGTGCTTTATTAGTAAGTAACATGATTTCTTGGCTTATTAACTCAGACCAATTATAATGTTATTTCTTCATCTTAGTTATTCAACAAGAACCAATATGTGCTTTATTAGTAAGTAACATGATTTCTTGGCTTATTAACTCAGACCAATTATAATGTTATTTCTTCATCTTAGTTATTCAACACGAACCAATATGTGCTTTATTAGTAAGTAACATGATTTCTTGGCCTATTTTTAACATTGCTATTCATACTCCCACATAGTCCTGAAAACTGAATAGATAAGCATCTACGCCTTTAGTGTATCCAAAAAACACATTCAGAGGTGAGAGAGAGGCACGAGCAGGAAGAGCTATAGGGAGAGAGGTGGTTTGATTAACGGTACTAAGTTGATTTTGGATTTTGTTAAAGCTTGATTTTTTGGGAAAATGATTTTTGAATTTTGTTAAAGCTTGGTTTGTGGGGTACAATTTTTCATTAATTTATTGGTTTAGATGTGTATTGGCACGGGTGTAATTGGTCTCAATGTACAGTGATGTATATTTTCCAATTTTGGTTTGCAATTGTTTCATGTATGGTTTTTTTTCATACTTTTGACTTTTGGGTGGTTTAATTTGGTTAATTTTTTAATTGGGTGTGTGATTATTCCAATATTCCAGGTTGAGGAGGCTGAATTAATGGGATTAACATATACATGTGGATTTGAAAGCCTCCATTGAAGACAGGAGAGTACTTGGATCAATTGTTTTGAGGTATTTGGATCTTGAAATATCTGGGTTTTTTTTTTCATGGTTGGTGTAGTTTGATGCACTAATTTTGTATTTGTTTGTCTGTTTGGGATAAGCTGTGAAAATTTGCAATTTTATTAATAACTCTATGGATTATTATACAATCACTTATTCGTTTGTGTGTGTGTGTACTTGCAACTGGATTACTATGTGTGTAATAGTGGGGGTTAAAAAAACCAAAGTTAGATTTGCACACATGAAATATACGTAGTAAAGTTTGAGATAGTGCTCCTATAAGATTAAGTTTTATGGATATTTGAATGTGGATGGAATTCAATTAACATTTTATTGAGTTTAAGGTGCGTAGCCTTCTGGTTCTTGTTTTGATTATGGGATTTAATATTTCATTTTGGATGTTGTCTATATATGCATATATGCACTTCCTAAGTTCCTATGGTTTCTTTGCCACTTTCACAGATGTTTTTGTTTTCAATAAGATTTATTTGGCAACTCAAATTCGGTTCTTTTTTTTTGTTTGTTCAGTTTTATTTTTTATATACTGTTGTGTAGCTTGTTGTTACAGGTTTAATTCATTGGGGCTCTTATTTGTCCCAAATGTTTCGAGATTTCTTACCTTGGAATGCTGCTTGACAACTTCTAATACATTCTTTTGTTTTGGCTGTTTGTGCTATATTGTTCTGTATTGTTCTATTTAGTTTGAATATTGATTTTGTTCCTTTTTTAGGTGGGTTTTTTTCCGGAAGATACTGCTTCTGCGTTTTCAGAGGTGTGTACCCTTCTGGTTCTTGTTTTGATTATGGGACTTAATATATTGTTTTGGATGTTGTCTATATATACATATATGCACTTCCTAAGTTCCTATGGTTCTTTGCCACTTTCATAGATGTTTTTGTTTTCAATAAGATTTATTTGGCAAGAATGTGAATTGTTCTGTATTGTTCTATTTAGTTTAGATATTTATTTTGTTCCTTTTTTAGCTGGGTTTTTTCCGGAAGATACTGCTTCTGCGTTTTCAGAGGTGCGTAGCCTTCTGGTTCTTGTTTTGATTATGGGATTTAATATATCGTTTTGGATGTTGTCTATATATGCATATATGCACTTCCTAAGTTCATATGGTTTCTTTGCCACTTTCACAGATGTTTTTGTTTTCAATAAGATTTATTTGGCAAGAATGTGAATTTACAACGCAATTTCTTTGTTCCAAAGCTTTATTTGTAGATCTTTACCACTCCTAAGATATCAAATAGACAAAACAAAGATAGGAATAGGAAAACAAAGTCACATTCTTATTTCTCCTATTATAAGAGAACTTTTTTGTGAAACATAAAGCTTGTAAATTCTGTTGTATGTTAAAACAATTATATTGGCATGTTAAAAGCTATTATAATTAACCCGTAAACTTAATATTAACAAAGAGGACGAAAACCTTGGCAACACACTACTCATCCAAGTAATCTACAAATTCTGAACTATCATTGTTGTTCCTGGTTATCTTCCTAAACCTTACACGTAACAATTGAAACATAAAACTAGGATATTGCCATGGTCACTAAATCTTGGGCTTTGGATCCCAACTTGCTGAAGCATTTCTTATCAGAGAAGAAGCAAACCTCTCCAAAAATTGAAGTGTTATCCATGGTGTAAACTCATTCAGTTATTAGCAGAGATAATTGTTATGTACCTTGTCGATCTTGGGAACTGAAATTCAAATGAATGATGCAATTTGCATAAGCAAGTCAAATAAAACATATGAAAAGAATTAGTTAAATATAAAGTCAGTTGATGAAAGTGTAAGAAGCACATAAAAATCTAGAATCACTTGTGCCCCTTTTCATGTGCATAAAACTGGATAGTTTATGAGATGGCCATACTTTCTCCATAGAGCTAAATAATACAGCTGTACAGAATCATCTTCACATGGTGAAAAAGCATATTCTCCTGTTGTACTACAAATTCAGCATGCATTGCACATGATTGTTCTGTGCCAACTTATCCTATTTGATTTTTACAGATTCCACCTGCAATTAAATATTCTCAAGGTGTTTCTTAAAATTTCTCAAGGGTAGAAGATCTTGCAGTTAAAAGCAACTATCAATGAAACTGAGATTGTTCAAATAGAAACCAAGCATGAGTTTAGCAAAGAACCATCGAGAATGGATAAAGAAACTACTTTATTATATAGATTTACCTTGTAGATAATCTTTGTTTCAAAGGATAGCCAGAAATGTCATGCCATCGAGCAAACTGGTTGGTAATTCAAATATTCAATACAAACCAACTAAGGCCTAAACAAAGAACATAAAAAACCACACATATTTTCCTTGTTCTCCAGTTCTTGGGATGTGAATCATTCTGTATACACAAATTAAAAACTGTGCGGTATTTTAAAGTAGAAAAATTTAAAGGCAACTCCTCCTCTTGCTATTTTTGTTTCAACCATAGGTAGAGTGGCTTCTTGTTCTTGCTTGCACTCATTCTCTTTCTTTCTTCTTTCAAAAACCAGTGGACAATTAATTAGTGCAAATGGTGCAAGTAAACCTTCATTCGACTAATTAAAATGCTAATTCCTATATTGGCAAAACACCACTTGCTAGCTAATTACTAAATTAGGAACAATTATTTCTCTTTTATGTTCTGCCTCAACAAATGGAACTTCTTGTTATTTTGTACATGTTCTCTATCACAATTACCACTTGTACGCTCTTCTTACATGCATTTTTTTTAATCTCTCAACACCTTTATCAAGGATGGGTGTATTGGATTGTCTGTTTGCCTGAAACTATAAAAAAATGTCTTCAGTTTAACATTGTTGTAATTGTGTAGGTATGTGCTTCGTTCGTCGCAGGTTTTCCTGTCAAAACATTACCGGAATCATCGGTTGTGTGATCCAGGCTTATCATTGGATTTTGAGGATATCTAAGTAACTGATTAAAAGAAAAAGTCAATCACTAGGGCAAAAATTGCGGTATGCAAATTTTCATTCTCATTTTTTATTTCGTCGGAATTCATTTTGTTAATAGCTTCTTCATAGCCTAGCTTCAGGAGTTTCACTTAATTATAGTTTTTTTGTTTTATTTTATTTTAATCCTTTTGTGTTTGTTGTTATGGGATCACTCACTTGTTATAGTTTGATTTCTTTTTAATTCTAATAACACTTGTTATAGTTGGATTTTTCGGTGCGATGCAGCAGCGCGACACCCCCCCCCCCCCCCCCCCGCGATTTAGAACGGAGGAATTCAATGAAGAGTTCGGTGGAGGAAGCATTGAGGAACATGGCTTCGGAGATACCTTATCGATGTTCCTGTCGAGTTTCTTGATTTTCTTTACTCGGTGAGTTGGTATCTCAGCCTGGTTGGTGTGCCTCTGCTATAGTGTTAGTGGGTTTTTCTGCCTATATAGATTTCTGTCAGCTGAGTTCGTGCAAGGAAATAATTTTTTGTCCTCTTTTTTCCACGCTCTTGGGATGTTTGCTTTTGTTTCACTACAAAGCAAATGTTCTCCTTGTGATTTTCTTGTCCCCTGAAACTATTCCTTTTGTTTTGTTCCAACTCGATCTATCATCATTTTGTTCCTCAGACATTAAGTCAGGCGCCTTCCAAGAAAATTTCTAGTTCCGAGCTTCTGAAAGGTTAGATCTATGCTTCGTTATAGCTATATCGACTAATGACATAAGTTTATAGTAACATGAACTTACACTACTGATGAAATAAAAAAATTCAAAAAAAAAAGAAAAGAAAAGGAACTTACAATACTGATGTTCTAAAAAGAAAAAATAATTTACTGTATTGATCTTTCAATAGAAAAAAACATGTGCTCAATTTTTTTAGTAAAAGTTTTTTTCTTTTTCTGTTTTCTTTCTTTAGTAGTTGTAATTGAATGGATGCTATGTTAGATTTTAATAAGCTATATTTCTTGTTTGAGAGAATGCTCGAAAGAAAGTAAGCAACTTCATTGTTATTTTCCATACATACCATCATTTACTCTTAAACCTAAAAATCCTATGATATAGCTCTTTTAGATTTCAATGATGTCTTTCTGATGATGGTTCCTATTTTGAACTCCAGGATTTCCATATCATACCTGTCAAATTGTTTTGATGGCTGCTTGTGATGAGTAAATTGAAGCTGTTGAAGGTATGCTAATTTACAACTTATCTTAAAAAAAATATTGAACAATTTTTTTTTAATTAATTTCCTTACAAGAAAATACTTAAGTACTCTATTGTTTTGTTTTTGTTTGAAAAGGTTGTATCCATGAAAGTCCTTTTTCAAATCAGGGCTTCCTCATCATACCATTTCGAGAGTTTTGAAGGCTTCTTATGAAGAACATATTTGAAGGTATTTCAAATATTTGTAATTTAACCTGTCCTATTTCGATAAAAGTACTCTGTCTTATTTTCGTTTTCGGTGGACAACTAATTCAACCTTTTGGGATATTTCATTGGCTTTATATGAGTATATATGAAGGATATATGTTTTGAATTTTTTGTTCTAACAAGTCTAATCTAACTGAATTATGACTTTTTGTTGATGTGTGATGTTGTTGATAAATAACTCGAACTACCTCGAGGTATTGAAATCATTATTTTTATCCTTAGGTATTGGATTTATTAATGTTATTCAAACTATCACTTTCAATTCATTTTTGTTTAGAATTTATTTACTTACACCTCTTGTAGATCAATTTAACAAGATCATCAAATATTAACACATGAATAGCACGCATGAACTAGGCACACAGCACCGCACCTTGCGCGGTGCATTCCCCTAGTATATATATATGCAGCAACGTAAATAATACTAGCCTAAAATTTCATCACAATTCCACAGTAAACATGAAGACGCTTTGACGCGTCTGCAGGGTAGCTTGGGAGCTCCAAGGAGCTCCCCAGCTACCTCATATCCCACCCCCAGCCCAATCCCCCCCTCTCCCCGGGTGGCTTGGGGAGCTCCCCAGCTACCTCATACCCCCCCCCCCCCCCACCCCCCAATTAATTTCCAGCACCTCCAGGTCCACCCCAAGCCCAACCCCCTCCATTGGGTTTGGCCTAATATTTATATGAATAAGTTTAGGCACAATATAAACTGACACTAATAAACCAAAAAAATTTACTATTAAATTAACACTAATCAATGAAGTTAAATATATTATTTAACATATCTTGAATGTGAAGGCACGATACAAAACTAATAAACAATGTAATATAAATAAGTCAGAGATATTTAATTTGATTATACTATTTACAAATATTTTATTTATATTATCATATGGGAAAATACATATATTTATACATCATAAACAAATTTTAATTGACCCACTCACAAAAACATATAGGTCTAGATCCGCTCCTAAATTAACTAAGGACAAATAAGACATTTTTTGCATATCTTTTGTGTTAGCTCCCCAAAAAGATGGCACGAAGTATGGTCGAGTCGTGAGCGAAAAACGAGAAAGTACCACACATAGGTCAAGGCATTGGTCGAAACTTGGTTGGTTGGACCAATATGGCAAAGTGTTGCGAGGGCACTTGGCATGGAGGCATGTAAAAGTGGGGATACAAGTCAATGAATGTTAGGCAACGATTAATGCATGATACTTATAATTTCAAGCAGTGGACACAAGAGCATGAGTCGACAATGGCATGGAAGCTAGCACGACCATGGCATGGAAACATGCCCGCACACGTCTCGGTAACTTGTGCTGAAGTGGCACGACATATGGGGTGCAATTGACTCGACAATTAGGATAAAAGCGCATCAACTTGCACAAACATATTTTCAACAACTGGTAGAATATGCTCTAACAAATAGCCATCACAGTATAAATTTTCTTGATCAAGAATCCATTTATTTAGATAAATTGTTTGATAGAATAGTACAAATTAAAAAATTACCAATAAAAGATATAACAATGGAAGGAACTAGTGATCAAATTAGACGTTCGATATCATTTAGGCCTTCTTATATAAAACAACTACCTCTAGAAAAGCCAAAAAACCTTATAAAACCTGAAAATAAGCAAGAAAATGAATATATAAAGTTAGATAAGAAAATTTCAGATTTAACTAAATATTTAGAAGAAAAATTATGAATACTAAACAGGAAAAAAACTGCGAAGAAATATCGAATTTAATTAAACATTACGAAGAAAGATTAAATTATTTAAGAACTACATCCCTTAGTACTAAAATGTATAAAATAAATGAAGAAATTATAAGAAAAAAGATTAAAGAAGCCGAAGATTCATGCACATTATGTAATTATCATACTAAAGAAAAAATTTCTAATAAAAATCAATCATCCGCTGCTTCTGACCAATTTTTGGTATCAGAGCCGAGTAACGAAACTGGATAAAATAGAAAAAATACAATATAAATTACAAATAATTATCGAAGAAATTGAACATAATAAAGATATGCTATCTTATGTACAATTTCTAAAAATTCAATCTTATATACCATATATAATAAAATTTAAAATAAATATATTAGAAAGACGAAAAACTGATTTTGAATATGAATTGCATAAACAAAAATAAATATATCATATAGAAAATAAATAACAAAACTTAAATAAACACAAAGAATACTAAAATGAAAATTAGAAAAATAGAAAGGCACTATTACAAATATCACTCCTACATTAAAATGCCCCAGGAGTTCATTCTTACAAATTAAACTTTCCAAAAAGTTCAATTTTAAAATCCACTCGTCTGAATCCCATCAATTTTCCATAAGAAAGAATAATATATTAATATTAATAATATAAGTAGAAAATATAAAAACATTCTCTTTCTCTCTCTCCTGCAACAAAGCATTCATGGAGAGAAGAACCCTAAACCATCTCAATTTCAACGATTTTTAATCTCCCTCTCTTTTCTTTTGCAATCCCATCATTCTCTTCTCCAAAATTCGAAATTCCGCAAGCAAACCCATTTTCCTCCCCTAAATTGGAAACTCAGGAACCCTCTCTTCCCAATTCCAATTTTTACGGATTTCTGATCAACTATCATAAAGGGGAAATTCGTAGTGTGACTTTTGGTGAGGATTTTCTTATTGTTGTTCTTATTTCGAAAAAAATAAAAAGAGGAGGGGGGAAAGAGAAGGAGACAAGGATAAAAATGGCGAACCTGAACATGCGGATGAATCCTCAAATGGAGCAGATACACGGCGAGATTCGCGATACCATGCGCGGCCTTGCGTAAACTCCCCTCTTTATATTATTTTATTTGATGTTCATTCTGCTCATGTTTACGTTTAATTTGGATTTAAGATTTTATGTCTGTGTTGTATTAGGCATTAATTTATTGTTCGGATGCATTTTGGATTGTCTCAATTTTATAGCAGGATGTTTTCCTTTACTGTATGAGTTATTGAATGGAAACATTTGAATTGTTGAAATATTGGCTACAAGAACCAGAGCTGGGATGGCTGTGTGTAACGGGTTTAGAAAGAATACTTCTTCACTAAATACTTCCTTACCTTCATTTGTCTTGTTCAATGTAAAACTTATACTATTCATTATAGGTTGACTGTATGATAGAAGCTTAATGATGTGATTGATGCCGATTATATTTCTCTTAGTATCCTCCACTAAACTATAAACATTATATTTGGTTGAATGTTCTTATTTCGGTTTCTATATGGACACTGGTTTGCTGGAAATAATTTCCTAGCTTCCATTCTATTTTGTTCGCTTAATGATTTGCAGAAATATTACTATTGATGACATATGATGGACATGTATCTTCTAGTACTATCTCTGTTGAGATTTTATGATTACCGTTAATGCAAAGTAGTTTTGATGTGCGTAGCATAACTTAACCACAACTGGTTTGGATTCTTATTTTAGGAATGGCTTCCAGAAGCTGGATAAAATCAAAGACTCCAGTAGGCAGAGTAAACAGCTGGAAGAACTTACAGTGAAGATGAGGGAGTGTAAAAGGTAAGGTACATTAAGTAATGTGGTTTCTCTTTATAATTATATCAGCTTTTTTTTGGAGTGAACTTTAGGTATCACATGTATGAATATTAATGATGATAAAGTTTATGTATGAATATTAATGTTGCTAAATTTTATTTGTTAGGTTTATGTTATTTGTGTTGAATCTTGTTTAATGGTGTCAACTTAGAGTTGTAATGCCTTTTAGACTATCAGAAGTACTGATATTTATTTTAAAATCATTTTAATCTGTTCTTTATTGCCTGTGAAATTTTACTAGGTTGATTAAAGAATTTGATCATGAAATCAAAGATGAGGAAGGTAGAAACCCTCCAGAAGTTAACAAGCAGCTCAATGATGAGAAGCAATCCATGGTAAGTTTGTTGAAAACTTGAAATTCTTATAGATTAGTAGGTGGTCATGATACATGCCTGAATTGCATCATATTTGTTTATTGCTCATGACATATTTTATTTTCTCTTCCAAAGCATAATCACAGACAAAAAAGTGCTCTTTATGTCGAGTCAATATTTTGTTTTCTTTGAAAGCGAAATTAGGATGATTATATTGATACACTATTTGGATTGCAATTGCACTGTCTCTTTTCCTGTTACTGTGCACCTATTTTAAGACATTGTGATTTGCAAGTCGTTGACCTTTGCATGTGACACTAGCTTATAGGTTGAATCGCTGGGTGCTAAACTGTTTGGATGGGTAATCAACTTGCATCTGATTGTTACCCATCTGCATATTGTGGATAATGAAACATAAATTATTTATTTTGTAAATATTTGGTCGCACTAGCCACTAGGTCACCTGTTTAGCTTTTAATATGGCTTGAGTTCATCGAGGATAGGTAATTGGGCTAGACCTTTTGTATGTCTAGGAAAAAAAGCACATGCTGCGGATTTTTTCTTACTTTGTTAACTTTCTTTTAATTCTTTTTATTTTTGCAGATCAAAGAGTTGAATTCATTTGTAGCCTTGAGGAAAACGTAAGTTCACTATTTCAGTATAATGTTATTATTCACTGATTCCATTCTGTTTCTGTTGAAATCCGGTTGTTTATGATTTGGGTGCCTTTTGTTTTGTATAGTGATAAAGATAGATTAGAAACTTAAAACTGGAAGCCTTACTGTCAAATCTTAAGAGTTTTTGGGAAACTTTTTTCGTGTGATCACTTGTTACTTGTCGCAAAATGTTATGCTAATATCAGTATTCATTTCAATTCTCTCATTTTCTGCTTGTGCACGTGCTATCAGAATGCCATCTTGCATTTAATAAGAGATAACAATCCAAAATTAGTTAATTACTTATAGAAGAAAGATATATTGACATATATTGCTTGCATACACAAATTAACCATGGCGTTTTGTATCGATATGATTGTACTTTGATTTTATTTATTTCATTATATGATTTGATAGGAAGCTGGTACACGAATTAGATGACTAGTAAAGATTAACAAGATTTCAGATTATTGAATAGAACAATTAGAAAGAACATGAGGTTTAGGAGAAATTGTTAGTCATCTAAGAATGTCTAACCCTACTTGTATATTATTGAATGACCATCTCATCTAACGGCTTAAGCTATTAGAGAGAGGAATCATTTAATATATACCATTTAACACGCCCCCTCACGTGTAGGCGGTATTCATTTACTCAAGCCTAACACATGGAACTTAGAAATGGGTGGCGGAGAGATTCGAACACAGGACCTTATTTTGGCCTGAGATCTCATAATTATTGAATGACCAACTCATCTAAAATCTTAAGCTATTAGAGAGAGGAATCATTTAATATATATCATTTAACATATATATTTAATCGAGAACGTACCGCTACAAAGACTATAAATACCCGCTCCCCCTCAAGTTGGAGCATATATATCATATGCTCCTAGCTTTTGACAAATATTTTTTATCCTTGATCCACGCTTTTGTAATTAGATCAGCCAGTTGATCACTTGATCTGACATGTGAAGTACAAATAGTTTGACCTGAAATCTTTTTTCATTTGAAGTTGCAGTCCACCTTAATATGCTTTGTGCGCTCATGGAAAACATGATTATTAGTAATGTGAGTCATCGCCTCATTACCCCATCAAGTCCATAGGACGAGATTGCGCATATCCAAGCTCTTGCATCAAGGTTTTGTTCGATAGTAGTTGTCTCCTCTCCCCCGAACAAAAAAAAATGCTGGCTCAGTTGTTCGCAACTTTATGCATCTTTGCTAAAATGACCTACAATCGAAAGTTTATTTTTTACATGGTATGGACACTAGAAAATTCAGGTCAATATAATCAGAGCTGAATTTGTTATAGAATACAAATATCTAATACTCTATAGAATTATTAGCAAAGTGAAGACATATTAGACTAATCCCAAGTAATTAGAATAGATTGCAACACTGACACTTTCTTTTACTAGCTATCTGTCAGAAAATTTCCAGTTTCCTATTGTGCTTCTTTTTAAGTCTATGGTTGAAAGTATTACAGCCTGAATGAATCTCTATATACCTCTACTAAGAGAAGCTAATTAAATAAATTCATGATTTCTGAATATCCTTTGCTCCTTCTGATTTCTATACATGTGCAACTTAACACAAAAAGTTCAAAAACTGAATATTTTGCTAATGCATGATATTAGTTTTATTTTCTATATAATCAGCTCCAAACAACAAAATATTGGTACATACTCTTGTAAGTGTTCATCCCATTTCAGTATAACTATAATTAGTTCCCTTATTGCTTTACTGTAAATGTGTCATTTGTCTTCATTTTTTTACTTCTAAACTATTATATGTTATGAGGTGCAGATACATGAGCACCCTTGGAAATAAGAGGGTTGAACTTTTTGATATGGGAACTGGTGCCAGTGAGCCAACAGCTGATGAGAATGTTCTAGTGGCATCAGGTGGCATCTCATACCTAGCCCTTTTTTAATATCTCGATTAGATTCTAACATATGCAAATAAGATTTAAATTTTTCTTTCGACCTTCCTTAATAGCTGACAGTTCTGTCCATTCTTAAATTAATATAGAAATGTCAAATCAGGAGCTCATAAATGCTGGAACACACACCATGGATGAAACTGACCAGGCCATTGAGCGCTCCAAACAGGTAAATTACATTACACGGAGCATTTTAAATAAGTATTCTTAACTGCACTCTAAACTCATTGTTACTCGTAGGTTGTTCACCAAACTATTGAAGTGGGAACTCAAACTGCTACTACGTTGAAGGGCCAAGTGAGTGCACCTTAATGTAATCCTTAAATAAATTTGCTTCGAGTGTTTCATTTATTAATCACTTTATGATTTCGAATACGTACAGACTGATCAAATGGGTCGCATTGTCAATGAACTGGACACAATCCAATTCTCTATCAAAAAGGCATCCCAGCTTGTTAAGGAGATTGGTAGGCAGGTACTTTATTCGGAAACATCATATCCTATCTTAATGTTTTGGAATAAATGATAACTTTGTGAATGTTCAATACAAACTAATACTTCATTTTTATACCTTGTTACATTATTGTTATTTTATATATATATATATATATTAATGTCATGTTTATGTATTTTCCAGGTGGCTACTGATAAATGCATCATGCTTTTTCTTTTTCTGATTGTATGTGGGGTTATTGCCATAATCGTTGTAAAGGTACTTACTTTCCTTAACCTAAAACCTTTCACAATCACACCTGATTTTTACCTATACTAATCTCTTCTTGTCAAATTATAATTGATGGTCTGAGTTTTGTGTATTCATTAGATCGTGAATCCTAACAACAGAAGCATACGGGATATTCCTGGATTAGCTCCTCCTGCTCCTACAACAAGGAGATTGTTGTACATAAAGCCTGCAACACAAAATTTGAAGTAAATTTTCTCGAATTTTTCATTAAGGAAGCTGCTGCTTTAGAGAGAGTATCCATTTGTTGATGTTTGTATTTTTTATTTTATGTCTGGTTCTTGCTTGAGCTGTGTGCATATTTGTGTGTTCTTCTTTGTTTAAAGCAGTTACGGCTAGTCTGAACATCTACAATGTCATTTCTTCCTTTTTTTCTTAATTGATTTGAATATGTAACATTTAGAGAGGATACTGAGTCACTGTCCGGCCGTGTATGTACCTAATGTAAGCAATCACATGTTTTCCACATTAATTATTCTCTCTTGTTCATGTGAGTAATGTGTATTATGAATATTGTATATTGTATCTTTTTACGCCATAGCCCATTTGAAATGGCATAATGTATAAAAGTAATTAAAATATGACCAACACCCTTTTACAATTTGATTAAATTACTTAAATCTTCGAGTTGGGAATAACAAGAACATCCTTCAAAAGTGTATTTGTCCAAAAAAATAAGTTAAATTCTAAAATTATTTGTACAAAAGAAAAATTATGAGAACATCCTTCAAATGTGTATTTGGCCAAAAAGCTAAGTCAAATTCAAATATTATTTGTACAAAAGAAGAATTTATGTATTTCAATGACATAACGCGAGGGTGTCATTCTGTATGGGCCAAAACAAATTACGCGAATATATATGACCTTTTGCCCACAATAATAAAATGCTCAACTGATACGCATATCATAATTTGAACCCAGCATTTTCGAAAAATTCAAATTTGCAACTCGGCTACTATTTTCAAAAATTCAAATTGCACTTTTGGTCCCTCTATTTTTGAAAATTGCAATTTTGACCCTAAATTTTTGAAAAATCAAGAATTGCAATTAGTCCAAGATTTTAAGAAAATTGAAAGTTTCAATTCGGCCCCTGATTTCAGAAATTCAAATTTGCACTTTTGGTCCCTCAATTTTTGGATATCGCAATTTTGACCCTAAATTTTTTAAAAATCAAGAATTGCAATTCAGTCCAAGATTTTAAGAAAATTGAAAATTTCAATTCGGCCCCTGATTTCAGAAATCCAAATTTGCACTTTTGGTCCCTAAATTTTTGGATATTGCAATTTTGACCCTAAATTTTTGAAAAATCAAGAATTGCAATTCAGTCTAGTATTTTAAGAAAATTGAAAATTTCAATTCGGACCCTGATTTCAGAAATCCAAATTTGCGCTTTTGGTCCCTTAATGTAACCCATCTCTTACACTACTTCTCTCACATATCAAACATATTTTGACATAAAAGTCTTACGCATCTTACACCTACAACCTGAACCCTTCCGAAAAAACCTACACTTACCTTATTTCCCTAAACACTCTCCCGAAAGCCAAACAAACAACATTACGATTGAAAACAAAAAACAAAAAAAAAAAAATCCAAAATACCCAATCTTGGGCCTGTTGCACGAGCTGAAAACAACAGGCCCATTTAGGGCCTGTTTGTGGGCTGGCCATAGGGCCAGCCCATATAAAAATAATAATAATATATATAACATAAATAATTAATAACTGAAAAAAAAAAAGTTTATAATAAAAATTCTGAAATTTTATTCTGAAAATAAATTTAAACTAGCAAGTAATTTAAAATTCGTTTTAAAAAAAAGATTTGAATTTATAAGTATCTTTACTTAATAAACTCAGAATTCGAAATTAAATATATAATAAATAAATCCAAAAATAATAAAACTGAAAACAATAAAATTTGAAATTTAAATTTTGAAAATAAAGATTGAAAATATTATAAATAAATATTCTAGAAGATTAGTTCTAAAATAACCAAAAAAAAAAAAAGACAAAAAATTATTAAAATATACAAATCTATATACATATAAAAGTACGAGTTGGCTTAAGGAAATTTCTTCCCTTTTTTTGTGAAGACTAATATACCCCTATTTTAAAATTATATTGTGATATTTACTTTTATGGCAAAAAAGTAAATAAAAAAATCCTAGAAGTATAATTTGACAAGAAGTCTATCATACATCAACCTTATAATTATCTTTTAAAGTTTTACAACTCATTAAAATATTAATGATAACAAACAAAAAAAAAATTATTCTATATTTCTTCAAAAATTTCTTTGAAAAGTTACTTATAAAGGAACCTCAAAAATATTAAGAGACTAAAAAAAATTATATCACATTCATGCTACATGAATAAAAAAAGGTACTATTTAGTTAAGTAAAAATGTATAATTGGCTTAGGCCCAAAAACGTCAAAAGATAGAAATTGTTAAAATCAACAATTCGATAAAAAAAAAATGATAAAAATAGTAAAATCAATAGGAAAATTGATCATATAGAAAGAAAAGCGAGTTAAACAAAAAAAACAGTGAATTGATAAAAAAAAAAAAGGTTAACTGAAAAAAAATGGGTAAAACCAGAAAAAAACAATTGAATGACATCGGCTAAACACGAGGTAATAAAAATGGATCAAATCGATAAAAGAACAAACAAAAAAAATGGTGAATTGATAAAACATCAAGGTTAACCGGCAAAAAATGGGCAAAACCAGTAAAAAAAAATCAAATGACATCGGCTAAACACGGGATAACAAAAAAATAGATCAAATCGATAAGAGAAAAAAAAATTAGTTAATTGGCAAAAAAAAAAAAAAAAAAGGTGAAATATGTGAGAAAATATGTTAAATAAGCAAAAGAATAAGTAAAATCATACTAAAATTGGGTTAAACCGGAGAGAATCAGTAAACTGATTAATAAATTTGAAAATCAACAAATGTGTTAACTTGAGAATGGATGGAATAAAATGGATACACCATAAAAAAATTGTGAACGAACGGGTTAAAATAACAAAAAAGAAATGATAAACTCAATATAAAAGCATGTAAAATCGATATTTCATTGTAAGTTTACAAAAAATTATAGTTAATCTTTTCTAATTTGATTAAAAGAAATTAGTTAAGAGAATGAGTGAACTGGTTAACAAATGTGAAAATCAACTAATAGCTTAACTTGAGAATTAATGGATCTTTTAAATAAACTGGATAAACCATAAAAAAATTGTGAACGAACGGGTTAAATAACAAAAAAGAAATGATAAACTCAATGTAAAAGCAGGTAAAATCGATATTTCTTTGTTAATCACGTGCAAAATACGTGCACTTTTCTAATTTGATTAAAAAAAATTAGTTAAGAGAATGAGTGAACTGATTAACAAATGTGAAAATCAACTAATCGGTTAATTTGAGAATCGATGGATCGTTTAAATAAACTAGATAAACCATTAAAAAAAAATTGTGAACGAGCGGGTTAAAATAACAAAATAGGAATGATAAACGATCAATGTAAAAGCAGGTAAAATTGATATTTCTTTTGTAAGTTTTTAAAAAATTATAACTTATTAAAGAGCCTATAAATGATAACAACTTTAAAGCGATTTAATCAAATAAATTATGTGGTATGTCATTTAGACCATAATATGATTAAAAATAATGATATGATTGAACTAACAAAAGAAATTAGTTAATCACATGCAAAACACGTGCATTTTTTTAATTTAATCAACAAAAATTAGTTAATCACGTGCAAAATACGTGCACTTTTCTAATTTGATTAAAAAGAAATTAGTTAATCACGTGCAAAGCACGTGCACTTTTCTAGTATTACTAAATATAAAATACGCGTATTTGATAAATGATAAAAGCTGGTGTAACAATTTTTTTTGACTTTAAACCAAAAATGTGAGAGAGATTAAATCGGACGTAACAATGAAATTAGGAACCTCTGAAGATAATTGTATTGACATCCTTCTATTTAAACCAAGTTAATCAATATTAATGCATACCCAAACCTCTGCCCCCAGAAAACCTCTGCCCCCCAAGCCTCTGCCACGATCATCATCATATTCATAGCAGTAGCCATCCTCGTGGCTTTAGTGAACAAAGAATGTATCAGAGTGTTCTTCCACACGGAAGATAATAACAATCACCTTGTTGTCCACATTCCCATAACTATATACGGCAGCGGCAGCGGCAGCGGCGACGTTCCGGCGGCGAACTCAGATTGTTCAATATGTTTGGACGAGTTCGCCGCCGGAGATGAAATCCGTGTGCTGCCACAATGCAGACACGGATTTCATCCGAAGTGCATTGATGCTTGGCTGAGGGAAGAACGGAGTTGTCCGAACAGCCGTCGGAGTTTGGTGGTCGGGGAGGCGTAGTTTGACATCAATGAATTGATGTCTTCTGGATTTGACTTTTCTAATTTGATTAAAAAGAAATTAGTTAATCACGTGCAAAGCACGTGCACTTTTCTAGTATTACTAAATATAAAATACGCGTATTTGATAAATGATAAAAGCTGGTGTAACAATTTTTTTTGACTTTAAACCAAAAATGTGAGAGAGATTAAATCGGACGTAACAATGAAATTAGGAACCTCTGAAGATAATTGTATTGACATCCTTCTATTTAAACCAAGTTAATCAATATTAATGCATACCCAAACCTCTGCCCCCCAAGCCTCTGCCACGATCATCATCATATTCATAGCAGTAGCCATCCTCGTGGCTTTAGTGAACAAAGAATGTATCAGAGTGTTCTTCCACACGGAAGATAATAACAATCACCTTGTTGTCCACATTCCCATAACTATATACGGCAGCGGCAGCGGCAGCGGCGACGTTCCGGCGGCGAACTCAGATTGTTCAATATGTTTGGACGAGTTCGCCGCCGGAGATGAAATCCGTGTGCTGCCACAATGCAGACACGGATTTCATCCGAAGTGCATTGATGCTTGGCTGAGGGAAGAACGGAGTTGTCCGAACGGCTGTCGGAGTTTGGTGGTCGGGGAGGCGTAGTTTGACATCAATGAATTGATGTCTTTTGTATTTGACTTTTCTAATTTGATTAAAAAGAAATTAGTTAATCACGTGCAAAGCACGTGCACTTTTCTATTATTACTAAATATAAAATACGCGTATTTGATAAATGATAAAAGCTGGTGTAACAATTTTTTTTGACTTTAAACCAAAAATGTGAGAGAGATTAAATCGGACGTAACAATGAAATTAGGAACCTCTGAAGATAATTGTATTGACATCCTTCTATTTAAACCAAATTAATCAATATTAATGCATACCCAAACCTCTGCCCCCAGAAAACCTCTGCCCCCCAAGCCTCTGCCACGATCATCATCATATTCATAGCAGTAGCCATCCTCGTGGCTTTAGTGAACAAAGAATGTATCAGAGTGTTCTTCCACACGGATGATAATAACAATCACCTTGTTGTCCACATTCCCATAACTATATACGCCAGCGGCAGCGGCAGCGGCGACGTTCCGGCGGTGAACTCAGATTGTTCAATATGTTTGGACGAGTTCGCCGCCGGAGATGAAATCCGTGTGCTGCCACAATGCAGACACGAATTTCATCCGAAGTGCATTGATGCTTGGCTGAGGGAAGAACGGAGTTGTCCGAACTGCCGTCGGAGTTTGGTGGTCGGGGAGGCGTAGTTTGACATCAATGAATTGATGTCTTTTGAATTTGAATTTTCTAACTTGATTAAAAAGAAATTAGTTAATCACGTGCAAAGCACGTGCACTTTTCTAGTATTACTAAATAAAAAATACGCGTATTTGATAAATGATAAAAGCTGGTGTAACAATTTTTTTTGACTTTAAACCAAAAATGTGAGAGAGATTAAATCGGACGTAACAATGAAATTAGGAACCTCTGAAGATAATTGTATTGACATCCTTCTATTTAAACCAAGTTAATCAATATTAATGCATACCCAAACCTCTGCCCCCAGAAAACCTCTGCCCCCCAAGCCTCTGCCACGATCATCATCATATTCATAGCAGTTGCCATCCTCGTGGCTTTAGTGAACAAAGAATGTATCAGAGTGTTCTTCCACACAGAAGATAATAACAATCACCTTGTTGTCCACATTCCCATAACTATATACGGCAGCGGAAGCGGCAGCGGCGACGTTCCGGCGGCGAACTCAGATTGTTCAATATGTTTGGACGAGTTCGCCGCCGGAGATGAAATCCGTGTGCTGCCACAATGCAGACACGGATTTCATCCGAAGTGCATTGATGCTTGGCTGAGGGAAGAACGGAGTTGTCCGAACTGCCGTCGGAGTTTGGTGGTCGGGGAGGCGTAGTTTGACATCAATGAATTGATGTCTTTTGGATTTGATTTTGATTAGCAGTATCTTATTTATTGTGAGTTGTTACTTAATCAGAGATTTTCCTGTTTACCGATGTCTTTCTTGAAATATATAATTTTGGACTCTTTTTCTTGGTTGATTTGCTTATTTTTTATATACTAGAAAAGTGCACGTGCTTTGCACGTGATTAACTAATTTCTTTTTAATCAAATTAGAAAAGTGCACGTATTTTGCACGTGATTAACTAATTTTTGTTGATTAAATTAAAAAAATGCACGTGTTTTGCATGTGATTAACTAATTTCTTTTGTTAGTTCAATCATATCATCATTTTTAATCATATTATGGTCTAAATGACATACCACATAATTTATTTGATTAAATCGCTTTAAAGTTGTTATCATTTATAGGCTCTTTAATAAGTTATAATTTTTTAAAAACTTACAAAAGAAATATCAATTTTACCTGCTTTTACATTGATCGTTTATCATTCCTATTTTGTTATTTTAACCCGCTTGTTCACAATTTTTTTTTAATGGTTTATCTAGTTTATTTAAACGATCCATCGATTCTCAAATTAACCGATTAGTTGATTTTCACATTTGTTAATCAGTTCACTCATTCTCTTAACTAATTTTTTTTAATCAAATTAGAAAAGTGCACGTATTTTGCACGTGATTAACAAAGAAATATCGATTTTACCTGCTTTTACATTGAGTTTATCATTTCTTTTTTGTTATTTAACCCGTTCGTTCACAATTTTTTTATGGTTTATCCAGTTTATTTAAAAGATCCATTAATTCTCAAGTTAAGCTATTAGTTGATTTTCACATTTGTTAACCAGTTCACTCATTCTCTTAACTAATTTCTTTTAATCAAATTAGAAAAGTGCACGTGTTTTGCACGTGATTAACTATAATTTTTTGTAAACTTACAATGAAATATCGATTTTACATGCTTTTATATTGAGTTTATCATTTCTTTTTTGCTATTTTAACCCGTTCGTTCACAATTTTTTTATGGTGTATCCATTTTATTCCATCCATTCTCAAGTTAACACATTTGTTGATTTTCAAATTTATTAATCAGTTTACTCATTCTCTCCGGTTTAACCCAATTTTAGTATGATTTTACTTATTCTTTTGCTTATTTAACATATTTTCTCACATATTTCACCTTTTTTTTTTTTTTTTTTTGCCAATTAACTAATTTTTTTTTCTCTTATCGATTTGATCTATTTTTTTGTTATCCCGTGTTTAGCCGATGTCATTTGATTTTTTTTTACTGGTTTTGCCCATCTTTTGCCGGTTAACCTTGATGTTTTATCAATTCACCATTTTTTTTATTTGTTCTTTTATCGATTTGATCCATTTTTATTACCTCGTGTTTAGCCGATGTCATTCAATTCTTTTTTTCTGGTTTTACCCATTTTTTTTCAGTTAACCTTTTTTTTTTTTTTATCAATTCACTGTTTTTTTCGTTTAACTCGCTTTTCTTTCTATATGATCAATTTTTCTATTGATTTTACTATTTTTATCATATTTTTTTTATCGAATTGTTGATTTTAATAATTTCTATCTTTTGACGTTTTTGGGCCTAAGCCAATTACACATTTTTACTTAACTAAATAGTACCTTTTTTTATTCATGTAGCATGAATGTGATATAATTTTTTTTAGTCTCTTAATATTTTTGAGGTTCCTTTATAAGTAACTTTTTAACAACTTTTCAAGAAATTTTTGAAGAAATATAGAATAATTTTTTTTTTTTTTGTTATCATTAATATTTTAATGAGTTGTAAAACTTTAAAAGATAATTATAAGGTTGATGTATGATAGACTTCTTGTCAAATTATACTTCTAGGATTTTTTTATTTACTTTTTTGCCATAAAAGTAAATATCACAATATAATTTTAAAATAGGGGTATATTAGTCTTCACAAAAAAGGGAAGAAATTTCGTTAAGCCAACTCGTACTTTTATATGTATATAAATATATATATATATATATATAGATTTATGATCACAAGTTAAAACAAAGAGAACACAAATTTAATAATCATGTTTATATTAACAAAAGTTATAATTTGAGATGTTGTGCTAATTGACGTATTTTGCAATCGAAACAATACTGTATATAAAAGTAAAATTATAGTCAAGCCATCGATTTCGCAAGAGCAGCTTGATGTTATCATTTCATTCTGCTGCAACGAGCCTAAAATTGACTGTAAGGTGATCCAGCCAGGGGGAATGTGTTATCTCCCTCCAAATAAAATCTCTGATGCATCTGTTGTGATGAATATTTATTACAGCATCAATGGAAAAAATCCTTTTAACTGTTCCTTTAATGGAACTGGTTTGATTGTTACTCAGGATCCATGTAAGTCAAATTATCTCCAATTTTTAATTTCATTTAAAAATAATTTTATTATTTTTTCTTACAAAAAACTGTAAATAATAAGTTTACTGATTTTCTTTCTTCTTGAATCTACTGCAGCTGTTGGGAAATGCATTTACCAGGTCTGAGAAGTATTTATACTATGTTAGAAAGTTGAATAAGACGTCTGTCTGTCTGTATAAATATGAAGTTTGGTGGTTTCTGTAAGTAATTCTGGGTAATGAAGTATTTGTGTAGCTTGTTTTGTTTCATAATCTATTAGTATTAAATTCTGTACTGGACTGGTAGTTTTCAAGATTTACTGTGACTTACTCTGATATGTACTGAGGGTTATTATATTATATTAAATCAACCAGTTAAGGTTGTTTATGTATGGAGGAGCTTAAAGAAAATGATAATACATGATATAGCTGCTATTCATTTCATTCAAAAAAAGACATGTAGAAGAGTATTTAATTAAACATAGTTTAACAAATGCTACTCTGTCAAATGCCACCAGTTCAACTAACATAAAACTAATTATTGCAAAAAGGAACAATTACCAAATAAACCCAAATTTCATAAGAGCTAATAAAGTTTATTAAGCTTGAGTTTTCTCCCATTTAAGAGGCTTGACGACTTCCCAAGTGAAATCAGGGTCATCCCTGCCAAAATGTCCATATGCAGCAGTCTTCAAGAACCTGTTACCCGAACCCCTCTTAAGATCCAGATTAATCGAAATCATACCAGGCCTGAAATCAAAGCTTTCCTTAACAATCTTGAGAATTTCCTTATCCGGGATCTTTCCAGTTCCGTATGTGTCTACAAACACGGACAACGGATCGGGCACACCAATAGCATATGAAACCTGCACAATGCACCTCCTAGCCAGTCCCACAGCAACAATACTCTTTGCAGCTTGCCTAACAATGTAAGCACCACTTCTATCCACCTTAGTTGGATCCTTCCCTGAAAAAGCACCACCTCCATGAGCACCCCAGCCACCATATGTATCGATAATGATCTTACGACCAGTAAGACCAGCATCCCCGTGAGGCCCACCAATGACAAATCGGCCAGAAGGGTTTAAATGGAAAATAGTCTTTTCATCGATGTACTTTTCAGGTATAACTGGTTTGATTACGTGTTCCTTGAGATCCGCAGCGATTTCATCGTTTGTAACCGCTTCATCGTGCTGAGTTGAGATCAATACAGTGTGGACACGGATAGGAACCATAGCTCCATTGTCATTGTAGTACTCGACTGTAACTTGGGTTTTCCCATCGGGTCTGAGCCAGGGGCAAGTTCCGTTTTTTACGGACTTCTGTAAGCTTAGCACCGAGTTTTGTTGCAAGAACATGGCTAAGTGGCATCAATTCAGGGGTCTCATCGGTTGCATAGCCAAACATATGGCCCTGATCACCAGCACCTATCTCTTGGGGTTTCTAGGTGAGATGACCATGGACACCTTGAGCAATATCAGGGCTCTGCTGCTCAATGTTGACAAGGACTCTGCAATTGTCAGCATCGAGACCTACATCATCGGACACGAACCCAATGGATCGGCAAGTGTCACGCACAATTTTCTCATAGTCTACATTAGCTTTGGTTGTTATTTCACCAAACACCATGACCATGTTAGTCTTGGTGCAGGTCTCACAAGCTACCTTGCTCTCGGGATCCTGAGCAAGGCAGGCATCTAGAACTGCATCAGAGATCTGGTCACAGAGCTTGTCGGGGGGTCCCTCGTTTACCGACTCGGATGTGAACAAGAAAGTCTCCATCTCTTTTTTTTAACTTTATTCAAAACTGCATATTGATAAGTATGCCAACAAAAAATTACATAAACACAAAATGAGTTTAATTCAATCATATGTTTATGACATGCAGAGTGCTGAGTAGATTACTCAGCAAAACAAGTTTACAAACAAGTCTAACAATTAGCAACAGACTTAATCACAAATAACATTGATTTAATTAACAATTAGCAACAGACTTAATCACAAATAACATTGATTTAATTAACAATTAGCAACAGACTTAATCACAAATAACATTGATTAATTAACAAAACACTACAAACGTTGATGAAGTGCAGAGAGCTGAATTTAATCAGTAAACTATACATACATGTCTAACAATTTAAGACCTAAATTCAAAAAAAAAAAAAAAAAGTCTATTCACAACTAAATTGAGATCTACAAAATAAACATCATTTCCGCCAATTTAATTTTTAAACAAGAGATTTGAAGTTCACCGAACATAGGGTGCATATGTATAATAAAAACAGAAAGAACCTTGATTGATTATGAGTAGTAAGCACCGAGAACCAACAGAGAGAAATAAGAGTGAAGATTGGATTGCGGGTGTCGGAATAAGAATAATGTCTTTTTTTTTTTTTTTTTTGAGAAAAGAATAATGTCAAATTTATAGAGAATAAAGGCTGCCCCTTTTGGGCGGGTTTCAGGGTAGATACATTTAAGATCGACGGCTGAGGTGGGGAGTTGGAGAATCAAAACAGACCGTTGGATTGCAGGGAATTTTGTAGGTGAGTACGTCGCGTCGCAGGTGATAACCGGTCAACTCACCAACCCCAGCCGGTAATAATGATACTGGAGATGAGTTTTTTTCCTATATAGCCTATTACATAAAAGTATTTCCCAAAATGACCTAAACTGAAAAGTATTTCCCTGAATGTACCTCTTTGTTAAAATCGCTATTGGCAGTATCGATTTTACCTAAAATCGATGTTGTCAATAGCGATTTATCAGTCATCTCCGAAAATTAAAAAAAAAAAAATTCATTAAAATCGATATTAGCAATATCGATTTTTCTAATTAGATTAATTATCAACTAATTAATCCACTAATTATTCAGGGTAAAAATCGATAATGGTAATATCGATTTTTCACCAATTTCCCTACATCAGTATAACCCAGTATCCTCCTCCCAAAAAGGACCACATTTTTAAGCTCTCTTGGCCAAAAGCTTAAAGAAATTCCATCAATTAGCAGACCCCTAATTTATTCTTGAAAAATAATATTTTTGCTTCCTTTCCAGACGTCCCCTGATATTCCGAATCATTCTCTATGACCAATTTCAATTTACAGAAACTCAGAATACCTCATGTTCTCAAATGGGTTTCTTTCCTTTGCAGAGAAAATATATGTAGACCCTCAAAATCCAATCTGTCATAATGGGTCATACCTTATTTTACAACAAATTTGGTTTTGTACAACAGAAAAGGCTTTAAATTTAAAGAATGGCGGAAATCTCGGTGAACTAGCAAAGAAATCGCGTGTGGTAAAAAGAGAAGCGTAAGCTGCTTTATTAGAGTACTTACATTCCACCGGGAGTTTGCAGTTCATGGATGCCGAAAATATGAGTAAAAACACTCCCGAATTCTTTGACAGATTGTTAAAGAGAATTGAAATAGAAGGATAACATTCTGAAAAATCGATATTACCATTATCGATTTTTACCCTGATTAATTAGTGGATTAATTAGTTGATAATTAATCTAATTAGAAAAATCGATATTGCTAATATCGATTTTAGCTGAATTTTTTTTTTTTTAATTTTCGGAGATGACTAATAAATCGCTATTGGCAACATCGATTTTAGGTAAAATCGACACTGCCAATAGCGATTTTAACAAAGAGGTACATTCAGGGAAATACTTTTCAGTTTAGGTCATTTTGGGAAATACTTTTATGTAATAGGCTATATAGAAAAAAAACTCGAGATCTGCTTAGTTGTGAAATGGGAAATCTTTTGGGAAAGAGTATCTGTATCTATCCTTTTCTTTTTTTTTTTAATCTCAAAAATATTTTATTTCTTTTATACGTAATCTTCTTTAAATTTCAATGGATTTGATGTCTTAATTCAATAAAAATGTATCTCTTGCTAAATTAAGTCCAATTACACTATCGCATGTAGAACAAATTATAGTAATAGTCTCCTCAAAATTCGATATTGAAAATATTTTGTAAACATTAAAGGCTATTGATATAGCCATAGTAATTTCATAGTGCCAGAGCAATATTTCCAGTTATGCCCTTCAGATTTAACTTCGCCTGGACATTATTTATCGGGGCATCGATTAGTGAAAACTCATGTTCTGGGGAGAAATTATTTAGTGTAATCTATGTATCTCGTCATAGATTATGTGGATTATTACTCTACATATCTCAAGTATATTGGTGGGTTGCACCACGTATAATTGATGACATGGTCCGGGATTGTAAATTCTAAGTAATCTCTTGTCCTGGGGGCATCAAATCAATAAAAGAAGAACAACTGACTCTCCACATGAAAGTAAAAGAAGAGAGATGACAGTGAAATTTTCAGAGACAACTTTTTCTTAGATCAGTGGAGAATCCTGATTCCTCAATAAATAATATAATACTATATATCTGCTTAATAACTTGAACTTTGTTGTGCAAACACCAAAAATGATCGGAAGCAATTTTATTAAGGGCTTTTTGGTAGAGTGTATGAAATTAAGGTGGATTATATTAGAGTTGGATTGAACATTATATAAAAAATATGTTTGGTAGATTTGATTGAGTCATATTACACTAAACTGATATATATTTTAATTTGTAATTTATTCAAAATATTTGTAATGTTTTAATAATTATTAATTGTAGACAATTAACTCATTGATGGTATCTTCATTATTTTTTTCAAGTGCGGATTTATATTTTATGTAATCATTCTTCTATACAATATTTATATAAATAATTTTCATATTTAGATTTTTTTTCCAGATTACAGATATTGTTTTAATAACACAAATATAATTGTAAAATAAAATAAAAAATTCAAATGTGTGTTTTAGCTAAACGTGAAATTTTTTATATGAGGGCAAATCTATAATCAGCCTCAAACATAGGCCTCGCATATAAATTCAACATATTTGAATCACAAACGGGCACTACATAAAATTCACAATGACGGGATAAACATATAGATATGTAAAAACAGTACCTAGTTCAATATTCCCACATATAATATATTATATTTGAGATTGAGCCAACTAAATAAAACTATCAATTACATATGTTTGATGTTGCAAGACCGATCATATTTTTTATCATTAACCGAAATTTTCTAAGTTTATTTTACGCAATTAATCAAACTTAAACGAAATTCAATTTATATCCCAATTAATATAATTTATCACTGAATTTTATTTGTTGATATTTCACTATTGAAATACTATAATAGTGTACTCTTCTTCTTAAGGCGCCCATTTCCTGTCTGCTAACAAAAGCAATCTATCATGCATCAATCACTTTAGCTCTTTCCATGAAAACTTTGTCTTATAGAATTTAAGAAAATTTCATGGCTCAAATTAATATTCTAATCTCATAAGTCATAATTGACCAAGCACAGATTCGAAATAAATGGATAATAAAGATAAAAGATGAAAGCTATTGTCTCCAATGATGATAATGTCCTTCTTAAATGATTATACACATTGATCCTCATTTACAATATAAGAGATCTAATCGGAATACTAATCGGTATAAAAGATGAATGACTTGAAATAAAGTGTATATATATATATATACACACACACGTGGATATTTCTACGCATTGCGATAACTTTGTTGCGTCCTTCCAATGTGAGACAGCCTAGACGAAGGAATGAGAGGAGCCTCTTCGTCTATTACAACAGCTCCAGAACTATTGCCATTCTCTCCACTTTCGACATCATCATTGCTTATGTCAGGTTTGTATACATCAGATGACTTCTTTTCTAGCTTCCAATCCTATATTCACACAATGATATAACTTTACAACTCAGGCAAATTCAGAGAAGACTCAAACTATCGTCCGTCCAAAATAAAATATCACCGACATTGTGAAGTATCGAAGACCTGAACAAGCAAAGAATTCTTACTCCTAACTATAGGAAGTTGTGGTTAGAAACAAAGGTATGATCAAATCCCAAGGATTTCTCAAAGAATAGCATAAGTATCAAGCATACATAAGGAAAAGTAGTAGAAGATATTGACAACCAACCTCAAATTTCATAGCAAAAGTTACCTTGGTAATTCTTTCAGGAACACTTTCCAGAATTTGTGTTGAACGAACATCTCTGATCTTCAAATAGTTGTACAAAACGACCCCACATAGTGCTGCAGGAAGTATGAACAGTTCAGTTGAATTAAACTGCAATAGTAAAATAGAACATTTTGACTACATAGTAATAGATAAAATATTTACCAACGGCATAGCCAATGATATTTAGACCAGTAATTATAGATTCAGGGAAAATGACAGTTGAAAGGGCAATTAAAATCCAATCTTTAAGAACGCCTGCTACACGAACAGTCACTGCTCCTGTTCTACCAATTACTAAGAAAATTGAGAAGTTCAACAACAGTGCGCAAACGGCATTGGAGAAGAAGATCCAGAAATTAAACTGAATTTGAGAGACTTCCATCCCAGGCTTCTCCAGAAAGTACCAAGGGATAAACAAAAACATGAAACTGCACATGAAAATATTACAAGTATGAAAAGATGTGTAATGATTTGATACCGATCACTCCTAAGAAAAAAAACAAAGGATTTCCATTGCACTAAGGAGGTGAAAACACCAAGCTTTTTATTTAGAGGGCATCGAGAATCGATTAATAATACAATCTAAGAGGTAAAAGAACCAAGCATTTTTTTTAAGCAGGCTTAAATCAAAGAGATGAAAGAGGGTTAAATTTATATACCTGCATGGAGCTATGTAGTATAAACTTGTGATAGGATTTAGAGTCAAGCCCTTCTTCTGTAGAAGGACTTGAGTCAAGACCAGTCTCAGAGCTTCTGCAAATATGCCAGTAACCTGGTAAAACGTGCCAATCACATTAAAATGAATTTCCCCGTACGAGGAAATGACAACTCCAACACTGACCAGTAACATGTTTAAAAACACGTCCCATCTTAGTTTATCGGTACCACACAAAACAGCCACAACAAATGTTGCCACCGGCACTGTTAAATAAACAATATGTTATTATTAGATTTGAAGAACATCATCATAGCATTACTGTTAATGGAAGTTGTTTCACTTACTAAGGGCTTTGAGCATCTGAATGAAAGCTACAGATATATGCAAGTAAGCAGTGTTACCAAACCTGCAGCAAATTAAGAAATAGTATTGCTGTTGTAAGAAATAGTAAATTAAAATGATTTATGATTTTATCATATTACAACACTCAGTCTGTTTAATGTAAGGAATTTCACTATTTCAGCAATCATAATAGCTACAGATGATTAAAAATCTTGAACGGAGAATTTGATATAGATCTTTTATGGACACCATAATCTAGGACTACACATTTCCTTTCAACCCCTTCTCTTCATACTTATTTCACCGCTGTTGTTGAGCATTTAACAAGAGAATAAATTTGTTAGAATGAGTTGTAAAACAGATTTGGAGTGATTCAGGGATACCTAACATCTCGCTCCCTACAATTGTGGATAACCAAGAGTAGTGTATATGTTTAGTTCTCTTCCTAGGTCAGATTTCTTGTAGTGTATATAAGCCTGATTTCTTGTAAGAAAAGCATGAATAATAATAATTCTTTGTTAATATGGTACCAGAGAATAGATTGTGAACAATGTCAAAGCCGGGGATCCTCTTCACTTCTAGGGAGTAACTTATGGCTCTTGGTGATACAGGTAAGAATGGTTGTGCTCTTTTTTTACTCCTACCAAATGCTAATGGAGTAACATATCCAGTTACAGGGCTGAAACACTTATTCATCCTCTTTTCCATCACCAAGTACCTTATTAGTTAAATCTTTTTCAAATAAATTATTATATGTGGGGCAAGTTATTGAGGAACTAAATTGTTGACTGTTGATCTATCCGAGTTTCTGTATATTTCAGGATATTACCACCAAGGAGATAATTGGACATGGTACTAAAAAAGGGGGTTTGTACTACATGGATGATACCTGTCCTGGTTGAGCAAATAATGAGTGTATCAAGGAAGACAGATTTGGCTATTGCCCTTCGATTGGGACATCCATCATTTGGTTAGTCGAAAATTTATTTCCGGGTTTACTTTGTGAATTACATTAATCAAATTTTAGGTGTGGAACCTATATCCAGGCAAGGAGTCATTATGTATCTTACCCATTTCCATTTCTTCTAGCATGAGATGGTTTGTGATATTCGTAGATTATTGCACACGCTTGACTTGGCTTTCTTTGACCAAAAAAATAGACGTGTTGAAGTTTTTCTGCCCTTCCGTTGTATGGTAAGGACACAATTTTCTGCTAAACTTAAAATTCTTTGGTTGGATAATGGTAGGGAATACATTAGCTATGTGTTTCAAGAATACTTCAAGACACATGGTCTTCATCTTGAGACTACGTGTTCTCAAACACCACAAAAAGAATAGTGTTGCATAGCGAAAAAACAGACATAGCCGTAGCCCATCTACCCCAATGCTACTGGACAGATGCAGTTGTTACTACCGTTACTCCAAGTCCTTGCTCATCATACACTATTACCCTCTGTTTTAATGCTTCGGACACAAATATTCTGTGTTGCTTATTTCAACTCCAAAAAAAATTAGAGAAAAAAACTTAATCCATGTGTTGTTCATTGCATTTTTCTGGGGTATGCAACACATAAGAAAGGATACAGATGTTATGATCCAACTGCCAGACGTCACTATACCACCATGAATGTCACTTTCCTGGAATCAGCAACTTTTTCTCCAGAACATGTTACTCATGCTTCTCTTCAGGGGGCAATACAAAGTGGAGCAAAATTGAGTTAGGTGGCCAGGCTTTGAAGATATATCATAATTGAGCTTGGAAATTTATGAGAAGGATAAGTTCATTGAAAATAATGAAGATCAACCAGTTTCAGTTGGGAATCCTCCAGATGCCCCAATAGCAAAGATAGTGGAGCAGGGAAAAGGAACAGAGCAAAATGAGACTAGGACTGTGCAGCCCTCCCCTCATCCTTTAGTACCACATGACCAGTCTCCTGAGAATACTCCCAAGGTACAATCTCTAAACACTTTTCCTAGGAATATCATAGATGACTCTTCTGGCTATAAATTACCTGGAAGGGAGCATTGTGTGAAGCCATCTAAAAGGTACTCGCCTGAACACGAGGAAAGAAGGTCACCCTATCCAATAGCTCAACTCAGTCTTTTCTGCCCAAGCTCTCCATTGATCATGTCCCTAATATAGTGCAAGAACCCTGAACGAACCGAAGTGGATTCAAGCAGCAACTGAAGAAACGATGGCACTACAAAAGAATGATACATGGTACTTGTTTCTTTGCCAAGTGGCAAGAAAACAGTGGGATGTAGATAGGTGTTCTCCATCAAACACAATGCAGATGGGTCATAGAATGGTACAAGACAATACTTGTAGCCAAAGGATAAACCCAGACTTAAGGTATAGACAATCAAGATACCTTCTCACCCGTGGCAAGCGATGTAGCGTTCTTGCTCTGTTGTAGCAAACTTAGACTGTGTATCAGTTCAATGTACAAAATGATTTCCTTCACGGGGACAAGGAAGAAATATATATATATATGGATGTTCCACCTGGATTTACTACTTCGTCACAGAATGAGGTTGTATGCAAGTTACAGAAGGCATAATACGGGGTAAAACAATCACCTAGAGCATGCTTTGGACACTTTAGCTTGGCTATGAGGAAGTATGACTTCATACAAAGCAATTCATAACATACCCTACATTGAAAACGGAAGGTAAAACTTTAATTATTTATGTTGATTACATGGTAATTATGGGAAATGACACAGAAGAAATCTCTAGTTTACAGAAGCATTTGGCCACTGAATTTGAAATGAAAAATCTTGGAGGTTTGAAGTATTTTTAAGGTATTGAAGTAGCTCGGTAAAGTCAAGGCATATTATTATCACAAAGAAAATATGAACTTACTATCTGAAGTAGGAATGCTTGTGTGTAGGCCTGCAGATACCCCAATGGTTCAGAATCATGGACTGGGAAAGCATTTGAACCATGTACCACAAAGAAAGAGAGGTATCAGCGTCTTGTGGGAAAGTTGATCTACTTGTCCAATACAAGAATGGATATTGCATATGTGGTGAGCTTAGCAAGTCAATTCATACATTTTCCTGGTGAAATCATATGCATGCAGTGCTTCAGACTCTACGGTACTTGAAGTCGTCTCCGGCAAGAGGATCATGTTAGAAAACATCATCTTAAGATCGTTGATTATAGATATGCAGAATGGGCTAGGTGTATCGCTGAAAGAAAGTTTACCTCAGGTTATTACACTTTCTTGGGAGGTATTTTATGACTTTGAGGAGTAAAAAAACAGAAGGTGGTTACACAATCTAGCCCAGAGGGTGAGTTTAGAGGCATTGCTAAAGGATTATGTGAATTCTTTTGTTAAAGAGATTATTAGAAGCAATTGGATACTCATCTGATTCTATAATGAATTTTGATTGAGATAATGAAGCGGCTATAGAGATTGCACACAATCCAGTTCAACATGATCATACAAAACATGTTGAAGAGGATCATCATTTTATCAAGCAAAAACTTGAGGTCAAGATTGTTCAATCCCCATTTGTAAAATCTGAAGATCAGTTAGCGGATATACTTAGGTAGGTTGTCTCTAGCAAAGTGCACTATAACTGACTAGAGAAGCTGGGCATTGGATATGTCTATGCACCAACTTGAGAGGGAGTGTTAGAATGAGTTGTAAAACAAATTTTGTGGAGTAATTACAGGGATTGGAGGGAATACAAAGATTGGCATGATTTCATGGATTGGAGCAATTTCACGGATCACCTAATATATTGCTCCCTACATTAGCGGATAACCAAGAATACCGTATATGTTTAGTTCTCTTCCTAGAATAGATCTTTTTTATAGTCTAAATGAACCTTCTTCTTGTATGGTGTAAGATAAACAAGAATAATAACTTTCTTTGTTAATAAGAACGAATTCAATAATTGACCAAACAACCAAGACACGTTGAGTTTGTTATCGCATAACACATTAAAAGCAATTGATTGTGGTTTCTTTAAACAATTCAAATTTTGGCAAACGTTTCCTTATGAGTTGCCTAGCACATGAATCTGTTACCAAATATTTTTGAGTTGCAAGCAACCAAGATATAGACAAACGAAGACTGTGAAAGCACACTTCATCAGAACAGTCTCGTTTATAAAAGTATCAGTGGAGTGTATATTAGAAATAATTAGCATTGAACTATCTCAGATATTATCAGTTTAGGAGTTTGAGTAAGTTTTTAAAGAGCTTATTGCACAAGTACAGAACTTAATTCTTGACATGACAATTACTGTCAAAGATAACGGTTAAAGTAATAATTATTAGCATGACTCACAATCACACCACATAAAAAACTTCGACCGAGCTAAGCTTGAGGAAGAAGAATTCTCATTAGCTTAATAGAAATATTAGGTATTACTTTATGCATGATATTGAACATGCTAACAAACAAGCAAAAAATTTCAGCGAAACTAGATTAAGCAACAATGATAGTATGACCTCCATGTTATCTAGAAACATAAGCTAGGTGTACTTATATTACTTACATCCAATTGGATTTAGACTTGAAAACTTTTTCAGTTATGTCTTTATGTTTCATGCTCGTGAAGAACTTGGTTGGGAGGTAGAGCTAGGCTTGTGATTCAAAGGTTTGGGAAAGTACAACTTCCTCCAGATTGCATTGTTCAACTTCATATTTTTTTCAGTTGCAACATAGAACTCCTATCTACTATAAGCCTTTTTATGTGTTATATTTTGGCCTAGAATATCAACTTAGTCAAAGTTAAGTGCATACCATAGACTTGATGCGAAGAAGGCACTTATTGGGATCACACAGGTTGCATATCTGCAATTATCCAATTTAACAAAATAAGAAGGAAATAAAGCAATAACAGGAGCACTGGAATTTGAAAAGAAAGAAATTACAATAACTCTAAAGTGGATGAGGTCTCTTACATGCTGAATGTCATTTTAACTGGAGACACAACCTGTAAGAAAATGGTGAAGATCAGATAAATTGAATTTACTGAGATTACGGAAGAAGGTTTCTAGCACTACCCAAACAATCACATCGGGAAGAACTTATTCAATGATTCAACATGACATGTCTACCATCAGTCACGATGAGAAACCAAAGTAATGATCTTATCACATTTAATTTTCTTCATTGTTCCCCTTTAAAATAATCCTGAATGAAATCACTACAAATGACTAATTAACAGACTGAAACAATGCCATAGAGTGTATAGTAAGTAATATGTCGCATGCTTTTTCTTCACGGTAAATTATCATGCATTCCGAAATGAATAAGACAATAACATGCATGTGCACTGTGAAACTGTTTAATACAACACATGGATCACGCAAGGAAATATTGCCAGATAGTTAACAAGTGGCAGGGAGCTTTACCTTGAAGACGCGGATAAGGAAAAATGCTACTGCGCCAGAAAATCCCATATGTATCATTGTAAGAGTTATAGGAAATGGAAAGTTGAAGTATTTCGGGGAAAGAACCCACTGCCAAAAATAAAATCAGTTTCAGCTCATACTAGTAATAAACAATTGAGACAATAAATCAAATCTGAAAAAGAAAATGCATTTATGAAAGCTGAGTAAAGTCTCAATTAAATAATCCACCAAAGTCATAGTTACTCTAAGAATTAGGCTAATGGATTATAAGTTGTACCAATAATGATGCCAACATTAATCGCCAGCATCTTAGATTTGTATCCACTTGACGTGAAGGAATTGTCAACTAGATGCAAAAGTTAAACAGCAAGGATTTGTCTAAGAATTAGACTAATGGATTATAAGTAGTCGTAATAATGATGCCAAAATTAATCGCACTCATCATTGAAAAAATAGATTAATTCAGCATGTAGCATCTTAGATTTGTATCCGCTTGACGTGATGGAATTGTCAACGAGATGCAAAAGTTGAACAGCAAGGATTTGTCAAAGTTAATCCATACAATATTACTTTTTAAGAAAAGAGCTGACCATCTATAAATAATGTCAACATAAATTACCTTGTTGTATAAAATAACTCCAGATGAAAGAGTAATGTAGATCAGAAGGTATAGATATGTCAAGACCAATGATCTATTTATCATTTTTAAGGATATTTTTAACAGCGCTTGAATTTCTACAATCTTCAATTTGCTCTACACTTAGTAGTAGAAGGTGATTCCCAGGCGTGATCAATAAGAAATGTGCATATTTGAATAGAGATCAGAGCGAAGTTCCACAATCATTGCCAACCTTCAGAAACATCATCTATTTGCGTATGATGTTATCCAAACTGAAACGAATTACCACCCTGTAGTTGCCAGGATACTGCTCACTTCTTACAAACTAAACCCACGGAAATCATGTGAATAAAAGTGCAATCTCCATATGGGAACTGAGACAACAAAGAAACAAAGTTGGGTTAGGAGGACTACCAGAAAACTTCAGAAATGTAGTAGCAGGATGTGAAAGGAAGGACTTCTGCTACACTTTTACTCATCTGAATAAACAATAAATATTACAATCCACAAAAGAGTAGCGATGAAAGACCAGTAACTGCAAGAACTGATCCTCTATACAAAGAGAGGAAAACCCAATTCAGTACAACAAGTTCAAATTGTGAACCAGATTCATTCATAAAATGAGGTTACTCATTAAGGTTTCCCCGGAAGGTGTTTTGCTTGATACTGTCAGCTCTATGATTATCCTTTCAGACTGCATTGACATTAAGACATATAACTGCTGATTAATTAGGTAAACTAAGTTAAATCCAATCCCTCCAAATCCAACTGCCCCACCAATTAAGGAAAAGAGAGACAGAGATAGATAGAGGAAGAAAGAAGGAAATAAAATATCGTCACTTTCATATGCTACCAACTGTCAAGCAAGCTGAACTTGTATCTAGGAAAATTCAAGCTACTAGCACAGTTACGAGATGGTTAGAACGAGTAGTTGGAAAACCAAATCCCTCATCAATTTAATTAAGATTTAGGAGATGGTGTGTGGTAAATAAGTAAAGGTGTACATGAAAATCTCTAAAAAATAGCAACATATCGCAAAATTAGTAATAATACTACAAATACATTGAACATATAATGAAGAAATCGCAGGGGAAATAATTCATCAAAAAAATTGGAAAAAGAAAAAGCAAAAGAAATATTGCATATTTCACCACAATTTAGGATAAGCTACACATAATAATACCATTAAGGAGTGGGGGTTTTGAGTTTTACCTCCTGATTGCTGTACGGATTGGCGAAAACCTTCAATTCAACAAAAAATGGAGAAAAAAAAAAGTTCCAATACCATATTAAATGAAACTTGCGAATCAGATATGTGTTATCGCGAGTAGATCGAGGAAGAAAAAAGGAGTGAGATTTGAGAGAATTGCAGAGGAGAGAAGATGAAGTGAAGTACTAGTACAGTAGTATTGTTTAAACATTAAAATTGCCATAATTATATCTAATTAAGTAAATAGTAGAAATTACTAGTATAATAAATAAGACGCGGTAATAATAAGGCCATCTCCAAGAGCATTGCTAAAAGTAAAATTTTAAGAGTTTTGTTAAAATTTTGATAAAAAGTGCTCTCCAAGAGCACCTCTATAATTTAGGAGTTGCAAAATTTTATAAGTTTGGCTTGCCAAATACCCATGGCCAAATTAAAATTGCTATATGCAATTGTTTATAGGGAAGTACAAAAAACTTTTGTATTTTTATGCAAAACAATAACTTGGAGGCATTGCTAATTAAATTAATAATAAATTTAAATTCATAGTTTGTACTAATTAAATCCATACTGCTTGTACATTCAAATATATATTAATTAAATTCAAATGCATACAGATTTGAATTAAAATTTTATAATTTGAATATCATTATAAAAAATTTGTCACTATTGACAAATAATGAAACCTCTTTAGCGATAATTAACGTTGTCACGATGATTTAGTGATAATATTTTGATTATAATTTTCGGGGCATCGCTAAATGTTAATACTAAAAGTTAATATTTCTTTTTTTTAAAAAAAACTATTTTTTCTATTATGAAATAAAATCAATTAGTATTATAAATATATTATTATTATTTATATAAAATAATAATTAAAGTTATTTGTTAAACTAGCTATTTGAGTGAAATAATATGGTTGTTAAAAAGTAGTCTTTTAAAATATAAACTAGCTGTTGGAGTGCTGAGTAAAAAGTGGAATTGTATAACACTGTTCATTAATTATATTTTAAGATAAGAGGCTGAAATTTAAGGGAGCCGTTGGAAATGGCCTAAATCAGGAGTATGTTTCTGCATTGGTTGGACCATTGGCCCGTGGGACCCATACTTAGATTGGATTGAATTTTACACTTTGGCCGCTCTGTTTAAACTAAAAATAGAGCAATTTTTGAAAGAAGACTAATTTACCCTTAAAGAATTTTCCAGTAAAAAATTCATATTCCTTTTCACCCCTTTTTTTCTTTTTTTTTTTTTTTAAGTTGTCTTCTTCTTCCTCACCTTTTTAACTCATCAACCTTGACAATCATTCAATTCATGCACTTTTCATTCTTTTTGTTCTGATTTTCCCTGGTAAAAACTTGATACTCAATTGTTTCTTTTGATTCCACACCATTTTGATCTGGAAAAATCATTGGAGTTTTCTGCAAATTTGGAATACAAGCAGAGATTTTGAATATTCATTTCTGCGAACTTGGAGAACTCAATTAGTAGGCAGAGGGTTTGCATATTTTGGATTGTAGTTTCATGTAATTCCAACAAATTGAAAGTTTTTGAATCATACAATTGAACTTGGTTGGTTTTTTGTATGATGCATCAGTCAGAGTACTGTGATTTTGGGGTGGATTACGATTTTCTTTTATCAATAACAACAAGGACAAATTAGTCATAGTTAAAGTTTGCTCTGGCACCAACATTTTGTGGTCGTTAGCCTTTAAATAAGGTTCTGGGTGTAGGTCCAATTTCCAATCCAACTGACAAATCAGAATATTAAGGATTTAATATGATTTGGAACTGAATTCGGTCGATCTAATTATGGAGATTAACAATTTATGTTTGTTTGAGATTTGATCCAAATGAATATAGATTGAATAGGAGGTTAATTTTATGTATCAAAACTTCAATTGATGATTAATCTCATCAATTAGATAGATTGTAACTCATAAAGTTATGATTTTAAACTTGAATCTAGGGTTGTAATCGAGTCTGACTAGTATCGAACGACACACTGTTCAAGCTTGGATTGATTTTTATTGGGCTGGAAATTTTGTGTTTGAGCTTGGTTTGATTTTCAATCGAGCCGAGCTCAAACGAGCTTTTATCGAACGAGCTCGGGCCAAATATCGAGTAGATTAATATTTTACATGTATTTTTTCAATTTTTAGCTTATCGAGTCGAGCTTCAAAAGTTATCGAACGAAAAAAGATGTTCAAGCTTGTTTGATTAGTGTGACAAACCGAGCTCAAACGAGCTTTTATCTGGAAAATTCCCCACTGCTGCCTCCCGTAGGAGTCTGGGCCGTGTCTCAGTTCCAGTGTGGCTGATCATCCTCTCGGACCAGCTACTGATCATCGCCTTGGTAAGCTATTGCCTCACCAACTAGCTAATCAGACGCAAGCCCCTCCTCGGGCGGATTCCAAAAAAGCAAATGGATCCTATAATTAAAATTAAATTTAATTCCCAATTTTGATTTTCTAATTAATTTATAATTAATTAAGGGACTCCTCTTAAAAAAAAAATTATGATATCGAACGAGCTCGAGTCGAGTATCGAGTAGCTTGGTTTGATTTTCATCCCTATCTATGTTGAAAGATGTTTGACCAAATCGCACTTTTCATCCTTATTATGAGCCAACTTTTACATATTCGTCTTAAGAATTTTTTTATCAATGTAGTGTGACACATTAAACCCTCTTAAATTTTTCATAGCAAATGTGTCTATCTCATCAATGTAGGGCAACACATCCGTCTCTGTTAAACTCAAAATACATCATAAAATGGATGAAAATGTCATCTGCTACGGAAAATTTAAGAGAAACAAATGTGTTACATTACATTGATAAGAGGAACAAAATCTGCTACGAAAATTTTAAGAAGGACGAATGTGTAAAAATTGTCCCATTAGGAGAACGAAAAGTGCGATTCACTCTCAAAAATGTTTTCACGGAGAGACCCTAAACCATTAGATCAACTTGAATAACTTTGTGGAAAAAAAAATATATTTCAAAACAAAATAAATATGATTAATCAGTAGAAAGTGTAAGGCTTTGAATAAGTTAATACTTTAATTTAACATTGGACAATTCAAGAGTTAAATGGATTGAATGATGATCATTGATCAAAATTTCGAAAAGTATTCATCGAAAATGTTGAAAATTTTCTTTTTTGAGTCAATCGATATAAACTATAGATTGTTTTATATTTTAACATGTTTATTTGAGTTATAGCTTTTCCAAATAAGAAGTTTTGAAAAGTTTTTTTATATATTCAACTAACCAAAATGTATAATGAGAATGAAATTTTAATCCATGATAGTGATTATTTGTTCAAGTTCAATGGATATGCTTCAATAAGAAATTGGATTTGGATTGGGTTTTGGATTGTTTCCAAAAGTACCTGGGTAATTGGGTATACTCTATATGCACCTCTCTTAATCCAGATAATTAACTTCGCCGGTCACATTTAATGCATTAGATTTAATCGTAGGACTACTTGAAACAAAAGCCCATGCAGTATATGACTTAGATGTTGCTCCCTAAAAGGTAATGTATTAGATGTTGGGCTGGGCTTGTAATCATAACTACTAGTCTTCTACTTTACTGTCACAATTCTACTCCGTTGTTCATATGCACGTCAATTATGGGCTCTAAGCGAGTTTTCTTTTAGTACTTATCATTCGGAATCGCAGTCAGCTAGCCATAGAATGGATAGAAGAGGTGAGGAAGAAGACTGACCAAGGGGAATTTGCTTTATTTATAACCTCGTGCTGGTGTATTTGGTGGAATAGAAATCAAGTTGTAGGGGGAAAAAGGAAAAAGAACCTTTGGAATCAGTACATTTTGCTAAGAATTATCATCAAATCTATGCCTCGGCTACAAGGAGACCAAGTAGTGATACAAACTTTCCACAAAGCTCACGCCAAACCACAGCTCATTGGGTAAAACCACCAAATGGAATAATCAAAATTAATTTTGATGAGGACGCATGTTACATCTGCCGTTATTGCCGAAGCATTAGCTGCAGAGAGAGCAATGGACATGGGGATTCGATTAGGGGCGTTAGATATAATACTTGAAGGCGATTGCAAAAATTTGATTGATAGCATTGAAGATCATTCCCCATCGCTGCATGACTATGGACCACTAGTGGATGACAAAAAGAGACTTGCAAGCTCACTTGATTCTTTTAGAGCAAATCATGTATATAGAGAATCAAATAAGGTTCCTCACTTTCTAGCTTTTTCTGCTAATAGACTAGGATTAGGTGCTTCTATTGCTCCTGCTGAATTACTAAACCTTGTAGCAAATGACATTGCTTGATCATGAATGAAACTTGTTCCTCTAAAAAAAAAAAGAATAGAAATGCTTTTTTTATTTTTTATTTTATTTTTCAAGGGTTTAATTCTTTTTGAGACGGTTCAGACACATTAAGTGGGTACCTCTCCAAACAGGGATTCAAATCTAGTCCGCTACTTTGCAGTGAATAGAAATACTTTTTAGGCTCAATTAATGTAATTAATCATTTGAAAACCACTCATTGGTGAAATTAATTGGTGAAGTTAACGAAACAAACTGATTAAATCGGTAAAATTAGTAAATTGATCAAATTAGTGAGAAAACGAGTTAAATCGATGAAAATATGTGGGGGGAAATGGGTTAAATCGATCAGTAACATTTTAAACTAGTGAAATTAAAGAAAAAAGTGATAAACTCTGTGAAAGATATGTCAAATCGATGAAAAATGGGTTAAATCACTTAATGAAAAATTAATGAATTCAGTGGCGAGACGGATTAAAAATCAGTGAAATATGTTAAATAAACATGTTAAATCAGATTAGAACGAGTTTAATCCGACGAGTTTACTCTTGAACACGTAAATTGAGTCCATTCCCAAAAACTCCTAATAATTAATTATAAATGATCAGCTTTTTAGCCATTTGTTCTTATTTAGTAGGAGTAGCTAGGAAATTAAAATAGAATTATTTTTCTCTGATAAATCATTTTCATCAATGATCTTATATCATACGTAGAAGCATTTATTGTACCAAAAAGTGATTGATCTAATGAAAAAGACTAGTCACTCCAAAGTAATGAACTCAAGTTCAAATTTCTATTATAAGAGTTTCGCACTTAATGTGTCCAACGACCCTCTTAAAGAACTAGAACTAAATATCCTTGAGAAAAAAAAAATATTGGACTCCCCCATTTGGTCAAACCATTGATGTTAATCGAACTCTAATTCTGATATCACGTTTAAAAAGTTGATGCTACAACTTCATTACATACCAAAGTTCTTTCTTTAACAATAGATATATACCAAAGGACATGATCAAATTCTTAAATAATAATAAAAAAAAAAAAAATAGAAGAAGATTCATACCAGAGTTAAAGTCGTGAGAAATTGAATAATACAGCTAACAATTAAGTAAAGGTGACATAATTAAATTCCATATACATATATATGTAGTCTTTTTTTCATTTTATAATATATAAGAATTATAATGTGGACAAATTGATAATCAATGATTAATCAGACAAACCTTGAGTATGGAGCCCTCTAATTAATCAAGGAGGGCTAAAGACGACAAACTTATATATAATTAATAATTAATCAAAGTTAATTGTAATCGTAACCACCAATTGAGAAGATAATTGAAAAGACATGCATGAGACAGGGCCGATTAAATCTAGCCATATAATTAATCTGTCAATAAGTATCAACAAAGATGTTTAACAATAATCATATATAAGACTAATTATCCACCTTCACTAATATGATTAAAAATACTATATAGTACTAATTAATATGATAATTATTTGGAGAAAATTAATGAATGACTTGAAATTGCAAGTAAGCCCCCACCACATCTGGCCGGTCGGCCCAACCAACATTCATTGCTAAATCGCTAACAAAAAAGAAATCGTAAAGAAATCGTGTACACGCACGGCTGCTTCCTCAGCTCTTAATTAATTAATAAGTACTGTATTTATATATATAATAATACTCCTATATATATATGTCCAAAAGTCCAGCTATTTTTTAATTCGTGGTTAATTTATTATCATGTAATATATTATAAGGAAGCTATCAAACTTTTGCCGGTAATATACATATATTGTCCAACCAATATCCTAATTTTGAAACAACAGGAACCCAATTGGTACTGTTTAGAATTAATTTGGTTAATTCATGCACCAACATTAATTAATTATATATATTAATCAATTAATCTTTGTAGTATATGTTTGCATGTATATAAAAGTGAACTTAAATGAATACTTAATGAGTAGAATTAATGCAATTCCTAATAGACATATATAATAAAATTTCATGAACGCGCGTGTTAATTTTTTAATTATTAGCAAATTAATTAAGAAAATTCATGCACATTATGGTTTTATAAGTTTACTGCATGCATCTATCTATCTGAAAATTAAGGGTTGTCCTTGTCCACATAAAATTAACCTATATATTAATTATTGTTGATGTTTTAAGAGAACAAATGGTCATAACCAATTTTTTATATTTTACCGGGGGTTACTACGAGTGAACATTTAGGTTTAATTTTCTCATGTTTTTCAAATAAAAATAAAATAAAATCATATAGAGGTATATTAGTCAATTATTGTATAAATAATGAAAAATACTCACTCTTAAATCGAGCAAAGACTTGGAATATAATCTAGTTTGGTTGGGAAAATCTATACGTAAAAGCATAAAGGAGATACGTAGTCAAGTAATTATTTATACTATATATATAGCTAGCTCGATCCGATCATGTTTATTAATATTAGGTATATATATATTAATTTTCCACTGATAATTAATATATACTATATATGTAATTGTTGGGGATATATATATAAATATTGATAATGATTGATTAACGCTCATATACATATATATATATATATATATATATATATATATATATATATATATATATATATATATATATATATATATATATATATATATATATATATATATATATATATATATATATATATATTAAGTTATTAACTGATAGGTGATTGATTAACGTTCTACTAGCTACATGATATTGATTATTCTTTAATTTCATTTTCATGTATATGTAAAGTAGTGTTAATTATTAGACATATCACATTAATTTCGTGGGTATGCTAAATATATTATAATTAGTATTGTTATCTGTAGATTAATTAATGCATGTATTCAACTTATGTTAATTATGAATTCATCCATCCACCAAATTATATTATATTTCACTTTCTTCATTTTTTCGATTTCTTTCGGTTTTATGGTTTCCAATTTTTTCTTTATTTTCGTCTTATTTTTTTCTTGATTTATGTTTCAATTTGTTTTCTTAATTTTAAGTTTCATTATTATATGGTGATAATTATCTCATTTATTTTCGGTACGAATTATTATTAAAAATATTGAGTAATTCTCCTTCGAATTCTTTTCGCAAAATTCACAGTTAACACCAAGCAATATTATGTTTAATTTCTTCATTTGTTCATCAATTTTTTTTAAAATTAATTATAAATACATCCATTTACCAAACAATATTAAATTTCAATTTCTTCATTTATTTTGCTTCTTTTGGTTATAAAAAAATGAGATGAAAATGAAGAAGAAATTTGAGATTGAAAAAAATATGGTAAAAAAAATTAAGAATTAAAACATAATGTTGTTTGGTGGATGAAAGGATTCATAATTAATAAAGAAATAATTTTAGTTTTTATAAATTAATAAATATATTTTTATTTATGAAAGGGGCGGGGGTATTTCTGAAATAAAAACTAGAAAATTATAACAGAGGGATGTAAGTGTTACAATTGATACTTTAGGGGATAACTGATACCATCCCCATACTTTAAGGGGGGAAACTGTATTTTACCCTTAAATTAATTCATGGAGAATATATATATATATATATATATATATATATATATATCGCATTTATTTTTTAAGCATCTGACAACGGCTTAATTTCACTTTGCACCCTACAAATAGGAGTATTTTCCACTTTGCACCCTATAAAAAAATTTATCCCACTTTGCACCCTACAAACCACAATGTTGCTTCAAAATGCACCCTCAATTAATTTCAGGCCATTTTAGTTACCGGAATAAGGGCAAATTCATCTAGTCACGTTAATAAACATCCCTATTTATTTTTCGTAATTTTCTTTCCCCTTAAAAAAATAATTAATAAAAGTAAAATAGAAATTATTATTATTTTATTACAACATAAATAAAACATTTCAAATACTGGAAAAATAATGAATAAAATACTATATAATAATGGAGCAAGCAAAACATTAATATAATATTAATATAGAATAATGAACAATGGGGGTTAAAGAAATTAAAGAATTATGTATGGCTTTACTATATATATATATATATATATATATATATATATATATATATATATATATATATATATATATATATTCTAGATTAATTAAAAAAGAAAATGCAAGAAAAAATAACACGTGAATTTCATGACACATACATAAAATTATGTTGCAAAATTTCAAAATTTCAAAATAAGTCAATAAAAAAAAAAGGGAAAAATTAACCAACACAGTAACAGTACGACCATCTGGATCTGGATGAAGAGTAAAGTAGCATACATTTTTAATTTGCAAATGTCTTGGGTATTTTATGACATTAACTATATCTAATTTTGACCTTTTATTGTTTTTAGATGAAAATTGGGATGGTTATTAATGTGATTAGACAAATTTATCCTTACTCCAGCGACTAAAATGGCCTGAAATTACTCGAGGGTGCAATCTGAAGTGAAATTGTAGTTTGTAGGGTGCAAAGTGGGATAAAAAAAATTATAGGGTGCAAAGTGAAAAAAACTCCTATTTTTAGGGTGCAAAGTGGAATTAAGCCATCTGACAACTCTTGTACTACTAAAATTACTAGTATTATATATGGCATCCAGCCAGCTCTCTGTTACTTAATTTGACTTTCCCAAATTACTAGTACCCTAACTACCATTAAGTAATACTAAAAGCAAAACTCAAGAACAAACTTAAGAGAGATTATGGATTTAATTGAAAGAAATTGTGTGAGAGATATATAAATACTATAAGTCAAATCATATTTTTTTATTATGTGGATAAAAACATACATGATAAAAGATAAGTTACTTTATTATGCTAAATCACAGTAAATTTTATTAAAAATTTCAAAAATAAGAAAGCTTTAACTAAATGAAATTATTTTTTAAAAATTAAAACATAAATTTTTCGGACACGTTTTCTTTCTAAAAAGAAAAAAATTACTCCTATTTGTTTGCCGATATTATAGCATATAGCCACTTAAACGTTAGATCTTAAAAGTGAAACAATCATAACCATACTCTTTAATGCTATCAGCTTAAAATTTTATACTCGTAATTATTATTATTATAGGGATAATTTGTTGTAAGGACATCGGGAAATACCCTCTTCCCCCAAATTTTTTAGTCATTAGAGATGATTTCATTTGAATTGACCCTTTCAATCTGTGTAATTAATTATGTAATTGACTGTGGACTTTCTGTCTTTTAAATATCTAACAACCTAATACTGTAGCAGTACATACTGTATTAATTATACTTCTCATTATGCAGATAAACAGTCACATTCTTCAACTTCAAGAAGTCATTCTTTTTTGATAATCTAGAAGTCATTTCTTTTCATTTAGATATAAATAAATAAATAAAACTGCAAATATATACTATATATGATTTATTATTACCTACTTCTGACAAGTCCATGCCTTCTTATTAGTATCTCACTCACATAATGGATTCCATGTGCTTGCTGTGTGTTGTTTCCCTGCAATTCCCTTCACCTTCAATCCAATACAAGCTTTCTCCAATAAAGTTAAGTTGTTTACTTTGATAAAGAAAAAGTTCATTTTTTATACTACTACTTCATAAAGCAACCCAAAGGTCCCCATTGGACATTATTATAAACACAGACAGAGTGAAAAGCTTCCAATGTGTTTTTACTTTTCACAATGCCTTTGGTTTATTGGAGATCTGGGATTTTGGGTTTGAGCTAAACAGATTTTGCTATATATACCCAATCAAGAACAGGTAAAGTTTGAATCTTCATCCATTTTCTTTTCTTTCTTTTTATGGTATCAAATGTTTGAAATACCAATGCTATGTTATGTAACAATTAATAAATGCTCTGCCTATCAATTTCAGTTCGATTAATAAACGCAAAGAGGGTTTTGATTTTCTGAATTGATTTATCAGCAGATACATATTCGATCGGACATTTGCGAAATGGGTTCCGGTTTGAATTTCGATTTATCAAAGAAAACTCACATTTTTCATCTCAAGGTTTGGGTTTTATTAACCATCTTTCTTGGAATATTTATACCACTTGTACTTGTTCTGCTTTGGTGTTGTACTCCACGAAAGAAATCAAGAACAAGGAGTAGTAGTACACTTCCCCTAACTCAGATTCCAAATGAATCCAGCGAAATCAAAGTAATAAGAGTAGACCATAATTCGGAGAAGTACAATGAAAAAGATTCTGATAAACTTTTAGTGCATTTCAACAATGACAAGGAAAAGAAGAATGAAGATAGTAGTCAACTATATGCTTCTTGTAATTATGTAGAGAAAGATGAAGCTGCAAATATGGATATGAATCACCTTTCTTCACCTCTAGCTGGTTTACCCGAATTGTCTCACCTTGGTTGGGGTCATTGGTTTACTCTAAGGGATCTTGAAGTTGCGACAAATAAATTCTCAAATGAAAATATTATTGGAGAGGGTGGATATGGTGTTGTTTTTCGGGGTCGATTGATCAATGGTACACTTGTTGCAGTGAAAAGGCTCCTGAATAACTTGTAAGTTTATATGCATAAATATTCTATTAAAAAAAATTTACTGTCATTTATGACCCTTTTGATGTTTTATGTGTAGAGGACAAGCGGAGAAGGAATTTGGGGTTGAAGTAGAGGCTATTGGTCATGTTCGGCATAAAAACTTAGTTCGACTTTTGGGTTATTGTGTTGAAGGCACACATAGGTATCGTTTCTCTATACTTTTTCTTTGTAGCTAGTAAAATTTTGCCTAATGTTGTTGATCTTTGGTGACCTTTCAAATACAGTAGATAGAATGTTATTTTCTTGCGATTCAATCGATTGTACGTTTTAACTAGGAACTTGAGTTTCTTCGGTTTTGGTTCTTGGATTTCGGTGAGTAATATGATAAGAAAAATTGAAGCTTGATTCTCTCATTTTATGTCCATTTTAAAAATACCGAAATCAAACGTAGTCTGCCTTGTCAATTTATTTAAATAAAGTAACAAACAAAATCCAGGTTGTTGGTATATGAGTACGTTAACAATGGCAATCTCGAGCAATGGCTCCATGGAGCTATGGCCCATCACGGTCAACTAACTTGGGAAGGACGTATGAAGATTCTACTGGGCACTGCTAAGGCGTGAGTCCACATATCAGTCTCTATATATGTTACCAAAATCCAAGCTCTATGTATCATATACTAATTATTATATTTTAACTTGCAGTCTTGCTTACCTGCATGAGGCAATAGAGCCTAAAGTTGTTCATAGAGATATTAAATCGAGCAATATTCTAATTGACGATGACTTCAATGCTAAAGTATCTGATTTTGGCCTTGCCAAGTTGCTTGGTGCCGGAAAGAGTCATATTATAACCAGAGTTATGGGTACCTTTGGGTAAGTAGGAAGGAGTATTTAAATTTTTTGTTTTATATACTTTGAATTTTCGTTTTTCTTATGTAGATACGTAGCTCCAGAGTATGCAAGCAGTGGATTTCTAAATGAAAAGAGTGATGTTTATAGCTTTGGGGTTGTTCTTTTGGAAGCTATTACTGGCAGAGATCCAGTCGATGACACTCGTCCTGTCCTTGAGGTACTCATGTTTACTACTTGTAAAATCCTTAAAGCTACGTTTTTTGTTTTATTTCCAATTTAATTAGACCTTTGTTAGTGAATAAAAGTCAAAGGATATTTGTGATGCAGAAAAATTTGGTGGACTGGCTCAAAATGATGGTTGCAGCTAGACGTTCAGAGGAAATAGTGGACCCAAAAATTGAGACAAGACCATCTACTTCTGCTCTCAAACGAACTCTTTTGACGGCCTTAAGATGTGTTGATCCAAACACGGAACAAAGGCCTACAATGAGTCAAGTTGTACGTATGCTTGAATCAGAGGAATATCCAATACCTAGAGAGGTCGGTCGGTTGGTTCTGAATCAAATGGTTAAACTTTTGTGGTTTCCTAACTAAAACATTTTTAAATGTTAGTATTTGCTTGCTTTCATTTCAGGGTCGTAGAAGAAGGCAAAATAATCAACCAAACTAGCACTGCCGAGTAATGTGTGTGTACTTCACTTATATGTGAATGAATGAAGGTATAATGGATGTCGAAAAAGAAGACAGCATTCATTGATTTGTGCATATGGAAGTTGTTATTATTGAAAAGAAAGAGGCTAGCTATTATACTATAACTATATAATATACATCATACACTTCATTTGTACAGTTACATACTCCAGTATTATTATTCATCATCCCACCATTGGCGATGTATATATGTCGTCGTACAAATCATGTAAAGGTGCATTTGGTTTGAATGATTTCGAACGAATATTGTGTAGATAGATATAGATTTTGAATGACTTGTTTTGGTTTGAAGAATACTGCAGAAAAAAGGGATTATTTATTAGTATTATAATTTAAATATGTGAATTTGTCATCTCCAAATCCCTTATTCAATCCAACTAAAGCCTAAATTTATATGCATTTTAGCTCATCCTCCTTGAGTTTTCAAAATTCAAAATTTCGAATGATTTGTTTGTTTCCATATTTAAAAAAAAAAAAAAAATTTCTCCACAACATCTATTTTTCACATTTTCAAATACAAAACATCAAACAACCTCACTGTTTCCCCAAAATACTACTACTACTACTACTACTACTACTATGTTTCTACCTTTTTCTTTTTTGGTTAACAAGGTAAAATATTTATTCTCAGTCTAAAGCTCTGAAACCATAAAGCAAAATACATCTAAACAATACAGAAACAGATAAATACTGCAAAATTGGTTTAATTCGATTTAGTAATAACTAAACCGGTTTCTTTCTAAGCAATCAATTTCCCACGAGCAATTCAAGTACTTTACATACAAATCAAATAACTAAAATAATAGTATCTGCACCAAAGAATATCGACTATTCTACATTCAATCACCAATGAGTACACAATGTGGCCGAGCCGAAGGCACAAAATCTTAGCAAATTACTACTATAAGATAGTTTTCGGATTATTTTATCAATCGGCAGACAATTGAATGAATGTTTGATTGATTCATTCACGTCTTGGTGTTTGGGTATTAGTAGGTCCAGTTCGTGTATTCAACAGAGGCTGGAGAGCTTTAACTACTATGCTCATGTTTGGTCGGAAATCAGCTTCATATTGCACACACAATGCAGCAACTGCAGCCATCTGTTGTTTAGTTTAACCAAAATCAATTATCATAAAACTTTTCGACTGCATAATCAATGAAAGCTATACTATATTTCAATTCAGTAATATAAATACAAACTAATTTGCAACCATTAAACTATGGTTTACCTTTGCTACTGCTTTTGGAGGGTATTCTCCGTTCAGTCGAGCATCAACACATTGCTTTACCTTATCTTCACTCAGCTTAGGTGTTGCCTGGTTTCCAAGTAAACATGCAATTTTACAAAATTTATTTAAGTGTGGGACCAAACCAAAATGAGAAGGACCAAATCTTATGGGACTAAAAGTGCAATTTTGTCCCGTAAAAAAATGCCATACCCATGTGACTAGGCTCTGCTGTCCCCTTGGTAGTGTATGATCGACTGGTTTTCGGCCAGTCAAGAGTTCGAGGAGTACGACACCAAAGCTATAAACATCACTCTTTGAGCTTAGCTGGCCAGTCATAGCATATTCAGGGGCATGATAACCAAAAGTTCCAAGAACACGAGTGGAGTGAAGGCGAGCTGCCATATCAGGGGCTTGATTTGATAGATCAAAATCCGCAATCTTAGCAATATCATCATCAAACAATAGAACATTGCTCGACTTTATATCTCGATGAATAATATGAGGCTGTGCCTTCTCGTGCAAGTATTCTAGTCCTTTAGCAGCACCAACAGCAATTTTGACTCTCTGGGCCCACGACAGTACTGGACCTGGCTGTGCTCCTTTTACACCCTTTCGCCCTTCATTACCAAAATATTTTAGGAAATAAGATAGACTTGTTTAATATAATATGCTACTCCAATAAAGTTCAAATTTCTTACTTACCATGAAGAATGTCATGTAGAGATCCATTTACAGCATATTCATAAGTCAAGACTCGAAGGCCACCATCGACACAATAACCAAGTAGCCCAACCACATGATCATGCTTTAGTCTTGAAACCATAGAAACCTGCCCCAGCCATATACGGAAAAGAGTATTAAACAACTTAAAACAAGCCAAGATTATAAGTTTTTGATAAAACTGATGATAATAAAAAAAAGATGCATATGTTTACTACAATGTTCCAACCTGTGACAAAAATTCTTGGTCTGGTTGCTTGCTAGAGTCCAATTTTTTAATTGCTGCAGCTTGTCCATTTCTCAAGACTCCATGGTATACCCTTCCGTAAGATCCTTCACCAATCAGAGACTTTGAACCAAAATTATCTGTAATGTCCTTTAACTCATCTACTGGAACTGAAGGGACAGCTATTGGCTGCATGTTAATAGCCGGCTTCTCCCTTTGTGCTGTGTCAGACGCACGATAGCCAGCAGGGTTGCCTATAGAAAATCTCAAATAAGTTTAATTACAAGAAAAATATAACTATCTGATAGTAGTGAGAAAAAGCTCGTATGGAGAAGACAGCTCAGCTCACCTAATGCGTTGGGTGTCATGTAGGGTCCATTATCAGTGGCCTTATGGATGTCATCTTCTCCACAACAACCAAAGCAGCTCATGGTTTGTTGGTTCAACTAAAAGTATCTGCCTGCATTTGAACAGGCCATCAGAACACAAGTTCCACTAACTTTTACAGGTTTCTAATAGTATTTGATTCCAATACATTCCAAAAAAACATAAAGAACCTCAAGAAGAAATGTAAATCTACCTGTAAATGGACTTATGCAAGTAAGAAATTACACATCACGATCGCCAAGTCGATGCATAAAACAACTAATAAAGTGATTTTAAGCTAGTAAAAATCCAAAGGTAAAAGAGCTAAAGGATAAAAGATGCCCAAGTGACATTCCATTCTTTTTATACCTAAAGTCTTCATTTTTTTAGGATTATACTAATTCAGCCATCTTGACTGCAATGGAAGGCATAACAATAGAAGACAACTTAGACCATCCAAATATTTTCAAGCTGTAGTAATTTTTCAGCAACCTAAAGGGCAACAAACATCAAAGATGTACTAATCAAAGTTTTTGAAATTGTGGGTCTTTCCGTGTCAAACATTAATAGTCAAAAATCTGAGCAACTATTTACCCACTGGAGGCAATTTATTGAATTGAGAAAGTAGTTACTGAAGCAAACAAAAATGTATAGCACATCACACCACAATAAATCAAACGATATTTACAGTTGGTTTGATTCATCACTTCGTAGCCCTTTTTTTGAAAGAAACCCAGTAAATCCACAGTTCAATTCTTTAAATTACACAAAAGCACAGAGAAAATGAAATCCCGTGGAAAACAAGCATAACTTTTCAACTAAGAAACCAATTTATTTGTATTTGAAAAGATAAAAAGCTTCAATCTTTCACTGTGAATTACCAAATATAGACAAAAAGAACCCAGAACAAAAAGACGATCAAAACAGGTAAAGCAAAATCATGTATAAACAATCAGCACAAGAACCCACAATTTGAGCAAGGAAAGAAAGAGAAAAAGACTGACCAAATTTTCAAGAAAGGTATCGACTTTTACTTGATTTTGGGAATGAAATTGAAATGTGTAACTGCTGAAGACGCTTGAGAATGAAGTCTTTTTTATTTTTATTTTTCCGTAATTAAAGCAGTTACTGAGTTTCTTTTTTCAGAAATAGACGAAGGGAAATATAGGATAGGAGGAAAGACCAAAGCGCGTAGATTGGTCGAATCTGTGCACAATTATTTCCATTCTTGAAAATTAAAATATCCAAACTTAAACAATTGGAATATCTCATAAAGTTTCAATGATTACAAACACCCCATATAGTATACTATTAGTTTTTGTTAAAATAAAAAAACTCAATATATATGTACAAATCTACCTTTATGTTTCCTTATAAGAAATTAATAGTTAAAATACAAATAATATCATCCCAAACCCTAATTATTTTGACCCATTAAACCATTAATTTTTAATTAATTTAAAATATAAAATTTAATGAAATTCTTGAATTTAAATAAAAATAAAATAAATGATTTTATCTATTATATTGTATATTTCAATAATTATATATTTTACATTAATAAGTTTTTATAAATATAAATAATATATACTCTTCATAAAAATTTGTCTAATTCAAGGTCAAAATAATTATTTTATTAATATTTTGGAGATAACTTCACTTGTTTAATTAATTAAAATTTTAATGGCAAAGGTCTATCTTTGAAGTAAAACTTAAAGTATGAGAGATTTTTATAATTTCATCTAACCTCAGTTATTATATTGAGACGTTTTGGAAGAAGAAAGAAGAGTTATTTTATTGAGACTAGTACTCGGTCATTTGCTCAACTGGAAAATAATCACATTTTCTCTTCTCCTTCCAAAAGTTGTCTTGACATTTACGTTTCTTCTCGACTCAATTTATATAATATTTGAGGATAAAAATACATGTGGGTGATAGTATGAACACCTAGCTAGCAATTAGCAAATTATATTATCCTCTGTATTTTTTCTCTCTCTTTATATATATATATATATATATATATATATATATATATATATATATATATATATATATATATATATATATATATATATATATATTCTTGATCAAGTCGATCGGCATAGTTTTAGTAAATAAATTGAAATATGTTTTATATATATATATATACTTTTATGTATGGCTCATGAGGTCTAATGTCACATGGGTGTTGGTTAACAAAGGCAAAACGAATTGAATAAAACCAAAGGCATGCAATAATTAATTCATAATTCCAGCGCATAATTGTGGGCTTACTTAAGATAAATATGTATTTGTGATAAGGAACAAACAATAATAATTGAATTGTAAGTTCACATATATAGATTTATTTATATTAGTAATTTGACCAGTCTTTGTAATGTCTCTTAAAATCATTTTGACAAATTAAGCATAACATCTCATTTATATTCTTTTTTTGAAACAGCATCTCATTTATATTAGTGTGAGCATTTTTGTCTCTCACATTTATAGACAATACCTACTTGATCTAATTGGGGGCCCACATTTCTTTAGAAAGCATAAGGGCTTGTTTGTTTGGTGTTTGGAAAATAGTTTGGGAGAGTAGTGGAGATTTGTGAAATAATTTTGATTTGCGTAATGTTGTTTGTTTGGGTTTTGAGAGAGTGGTTTGAGAAATAAAGTGGGTATATGGTTTTTTTGGAAGAGTTAGGTTGTAGGTGTAAGATGTGTAAGACTTTATATCAAATCATGTTTATTGTGAGATAAATTGTATAAGAGATAGGTTACTTTATGTCAAATGATAGTAGAGTTTATATAGGTTTTGTTTAGAGATAAGAAAATTATTGTTTGTTTGGCTTTTGAGAGCGTGATTTGAAAAAATTGAAAGACGAAAATTTTATTTCAAAAAATAGAAAATATGTTTGTTTGACATTTCTCAAACACGAAATTTTTTGGGAAACGCCAAACAAACAAGCCCTAAAGCTTTGCTATTTTAATTGTCAAACCAATTCAATTGGTTGAAGTGTGGAACTGGTTGTCTTATGGAATTAATTCATCTTATCTGTCCCAATCATTGATCCAAACCCCGTTTACTTTTGCCTACATATATAAAGAAACACGTTACTCATTATTATGTTTACGCAATTGCCTTTATTTTTATGAGTATATTACTACTACTATTATTCATTATATTTGCTCAATGTTTTGGGCCAGAAAGCCCAAATGCAGGTGTAGATTGGGCCGTGTGTAGATGAATATTTCTTTTTAATGAAATCAAATGTGTTAGATTTATCTAAAAATTTAAAAAAAAAAAGTTATTTCTTAAGTTAGATATATTGTCCATGTGAAATAATGCTACTAAGCCTACGAGAAATTCTAAAAACCAAACATCGTGCATAAAAAGAAAAAATTGAGGATGCAGATGGACATGAATAATTGACCTCTAGGAAAAGCTTCAAAAAGTTTGAAATTTCCTTTGGGTCGAAAATGAAATTGACTCGGCCCATCAATCTGATATTGACATTCTCCAACGTGATTAAATATATAGGTTATGTTTGGATGAGTTTTTGCTCGGTTTTGTGGGTTTCGGTTCAAAATAATGATTTAGATGATTTCGATGAAATCTTTAAGATCTTATTTGGATAAGTTTTGGCTGCTGAGTTTTGTGATTTGAATAAGTTGAAACCTCAATGGATTGAGTATGGATGGTGGAGTACTTTAAGGAAAAATATAAATGGTATGTGTCAAATCAATGTATTTTTAAGTGAGATTTGGGGGTAAAAAGTAGGTGGTAGATGTCAAATCAATGTTTTATAGGTTTGAAGAGTTTGAGTGTTAGTTTCTAAATATATATTTTTTTTTATGATTTTATGAGTTTGACGAAAACTTATTTAAAAGAATTTTAATTCTATGGACCAAAATCCATCCATATGCACTCATGCTATTAACCTATCCACTCTCCAATAACTTTCTTGGGCCAATAACTTTTGTCCTAAATTTTAAATTGAATAAGCTAACTTTCTGCCTGGAATCATATTGTATAGTTGGACCGTGCACACATTCTCACTTTTATACTTTATATAATATTAGTATAAGTTAATTTTTTTCTGGGGTTAATATTTTCATGAGGTGCATCCAACATACATCATATGACAAACTCTCTCAATAAAGATTCAATCTTGGATAGCCACTTTCTTGGTATTAATCATTTCCACTATAATGATCACTTATAAATTAATATAACTATGCACAATTGTTATATTGGTAGCTTAAAGGCCAAAATTGATGCTCAAGAGATCAATATCGATCTTGGTTTCAAATCACATGCAATTTAACATATGTATTGATGATTAATTTATGTTTGTAATTTAATTTTAAATAGAAATAAAAATTCGAAAAGATTTATGAGTATAATGATTGATGTAATATATAGTATATTTTCACTATAAAAATTCTCGTCATATATATATTCTTTCAAAATCAGCAAAACAAGTTCTGAAGCAGTACGCCATACAAAAGAACACATACCACAAGCTTGTAATTACAATTTAAAATTAGCACAAAGAGTATGTACAATTATTTTCGGTGATCGAACACGTGTTAAAGCAAGGCTAAAAGTGTAGTGAATAAAATGCATGGGCAATATATATATATATATAACGTGTTCGATATAGTATATACTTTTTTTTTTTTATATATATATATGATATGATATGACATAGTCCGTCCGATCCATACCATTGATCACATGACAACACATCATTTTGTTCTTTGGCCGGAGGGGACCGCCGTCTTGTCTTGGCCCATATCATACGTACGTACATTAATTTATTTATTCCAAACACATGCATGCTACAATCTACATGTACATATACTTACATATGTACATATTAGTAATTCATATGTACCACACAATATATATCATCCGATAATTTTGGTTTATATATCCGATAATTTTGGTTTATATTGATATATCAGCAAAATTAATTTTTTTTGAACATATATGCATTCGATGGTTATTGATCCATCATCATAATAATTCCTCGCGAGTGTACGATCGAAAATGAGATGACTGATTCCTTAATTCCCATCTATCTTTCATTTCCTCCTTATTAATTAGTTCTAACATCATTGCCCGGCCTCGCTCGTTTTTTCTAGAACAATTTTATTTTTATTTTTGGGAAAAATAAGAGAAATATGTTTTATACTATACTATACTTTCTGTAATAAATTTACGATTTCTCGAATTTTTCAAATTATTATTTCAAATATTTAAGAAAATAATAATTTTCTTATCTTAAAAAAAACTTACAAAAACTCTACATTGATTTGACATATAGTAAGCAAAAGCACTTTCTTTCAGAGCAATTGTCCCATCGAAGCTTCCCGCGAGAAGGTTTTTTGTTTAAGACAGCTTTTCGTGCCCTTACTTTTAAGTCTATCAGCTGCAACAAGGGCTGCGAAATTCAAGTGATCTGTTTTCTACTCCTGTACCAAGGAAAGTGAGCAATTTCGCTTCTTCTTCTCCTCGTAGTCCGGCCTACCATCGTTTGGCTTTCCATCACCACCCTTGGCAATGGCTTTTCCCCCCTGTCCTTGATGGATGTTTTGGATGTGATCTTGTTCAGGCCAGAAGAGTTCAGAGTCTAATCGCAGAGAACTCATACCGTCCCTTGAGCCTATAGATAGAAGGTAGGCCTAGACTTTAAGGTGAATGACTCGTCGGGCCGTCGGAGCGGGACTTCTTTGGGAAAAAGAACTTAAATAACTTCGAGTCGTCATTTTTTATCATCTCTTTGTCACCTGCAACTTTGCTGCCGAGTCAATATTACAAGGACTCGCTTACCTGCTATAATAGGAGTCTCGTCAAAAGAGCTTCGAGACTATTCCACCCGTATAGTGCTCGGGTAATAAATCATGCCCGGCATTCGTAGATCATTCCTCCTTTGCTTTTGCATGTATATTACTCTCACATAACAAACATAATTTCACATCAAGTCTAATTCATCTTACACCTACAATCTAAAGTCTTTTAGAAAAACCTACTCATACTTTATTTCATAAATCACCCTCTCAAAATTCAAACAAATAACATTACCAAAATAGAGAAATTCTCAAATCACTCCCGGAGAAGCAAGATACACGTGCCCATGTTTGCTAGTATTTAGTTATTTTTCTCGCAAGTATACGCTATCGCAAATCACTCCCGGAGAATCAAGATACATTGATGCTTGATTTGTAAATGCAAGTATACGCTATCTCAACAAATAGATAATGATAAGATGAGTATCGTCACCACATGAAATTGATGAGCTAAAATAACTAATTACTAAAAGATCACCCTTGTTCTTATCCAAATTAAATGAATATTTGATTTTGATTATAACTAAGCAACAATGGAATTAACATGAATGTTAAATTGACAATATTAACTATGATGATTAAAACGTAGGATTTCAACTTCCTTCAATGTCAAAAATTGTTTTTATTTTTCCAACAATTCTATTTCAATTAGGTTCATTGCTAGTCTAGCTAGGGCACTTAAGTTTCTACACTTTCTTTTCAGAATATAGTAAAACTAATCTAACATAATCAAATAGTTATATTCCTATGCCAATGAAGTTATGTCAATTTGAATCAAGAACAAGCCATAATTGTGACTACATGAGGCAATTAAGTGTATTCCTATCTTAATTGCTAAACAAATTACCCAATTCATTGTGGGTGCAATTTGTACAAAGGTTACTAAATCTTAACCTAAAACATAATTTTCTCTCCCGATTCAATTAGATTTGTGAAACAATAGTTCATCAGACTATTGAAGTTAAAGCACAAGAATGGGTAAATAACAAATCTCATAAATAGAATAAGGAAAAATAAGTAAGAATCAATTCAAACAAAGAATTCCATTACAATCCTAGAAAAGTAAATTTAGTTCATAAACTCAAGAATAATAAACGTCATGAGTGGAAGATCACAAAAGAGAAAAATAATTGAAAGATATAAGAAAAGAGAAGTAGATATGTCTTCAAATATTCAAAAAATGTGTTTCCCGATGTTTTCCACGCTCTTCAATGATATTTCCTTGTTCTTGGCGTCTCCCCTTGTCAAAAGGTGCCCAAGATATCTTTTCTCTCTTTCTTCAACTTAGATATAAGTTTTCAAGTCAAATTAGGGCACTCCAATTAAGATCAGTGGAAACCTTCTGCCCTGGCGAAGAATTAGATTCACCCTAGCGGAGACGCTGTTGTCCAAGATTTTGTCTGCTTTGTGATTTCGCTCCAGCTGAGAGATTTTCTGCTCCAGCGAATTGGCTTCTGTTTCCACTTCCAACAAATCAAGAGAAAATCTGAATACAAAAAAATACCAAAATGAGTATGTGAATTACCAATGAGATAAACCCAGCTAAACCAAAAGAAAATGATCCAAGAACTCAAGAAAAAAATGCCATTCTCCGCAAAAAGATATAGAAATTTACTCTATTTTGTAGAGTTAACATTGGGTCGGCAGCGCATTTGGTACAGCTATATGATTATCTTTGTAAATACTTTATACCGAGTCTTTACACTTGAATTCATATATACTAGTAGTTACTAAGTTATAAAGTCAACGTGGGACAAGTGAAGAGTTTTCAACTCTTCAATTTCCTCACAAGGCTTTTATTTTCTTCCTTTGCCCACTATCACCTATAATTCCACTTTTAATTTTGTTTTTGATATTAATATAAATAATACTAATAATTATTTTATTAATATAATTAAATTATTAATTATATTTAAATATTAAAATTAAAGAGAATAAATAATCATAAAATTAAAATTGATACATAATAGGAGATACAACAAACAAGAAAGGAAATACAAGAAGCAATTCGCTCCAAAGAAACCAACCGTAGACTTTAAGACGACTTAATAGCCCATGTTTAATGCAAAAAACGGTTAAAAATGAATGTAATTGTTTGAATTTACATATTTTGTTAATTTTAATGTGTATTTTAATATTTTATTATTTAAGTATTAATTTAAATTGTTTGTATAAGTGTTTAATTTTATTAACTAATTCTGTATTTTTCAAAATATATAGCCACCACCAATATTGTAATTAAATGGTTAAATTTTTAGTTCCTATAAAAGACATTAAAATAACATGTTGAGTTTATTTATCAATGAATAAATTTAGTTACAATTCTAATAAATTATTAAAGATTTTAACTTAAAAAATTTAAATTTTATTTTATTAAATATTTCAATTCTATAAATTTAATATAATTTAGGAGAAAATTTTAATTTTATTGATTATTTATTTAAATAATTTATTTTTTCCTATTTAAAAATATTAGATAAACAAATTTTAATAAAGAAATTAAAAAAAAAGGAACCAATCAGGGGACACCAAGTGGCGTCCCCTGACTTAAAGAGTGGCGCGTGAAATCTCACGCGCCCCTCTTCTTCTTCAGAAGTCCCATGTGGGAACTGGCCGCGGCCAGGGCTCCCATGAGTCTCGGCCCGTTCCCCACCCCGTCCCCTAGCCCCGCCCACTGGAGATGGCCGCGACCTCCACCCCGCAGCCCGTCTCGATCCCGACCTTCTCCAATTTTAGTCTTAGATCAATGTGGGACAAATCCACGTACACATTATCTATTTGAAGTATGTCTTCATTACTATTCACATAACAATTTATCTATGGATTTCAACCATATAATTATGTATCCATCCATAATAAATTTACTCTCTTTAAATGTAATTACAACAATGAGATGTCCGAGGAGATTAAAAAAAAGCAACAAATTATATGTTAAATAATGATATTTTTATCTAAGAAATAACAACATATACTCTTTCTATGAAAATGAAAAGAAAAGGGGGTGGGGGTGGAATTTGAGTAAAAGTCAAAAAGTGCAATTAGATGATAACATTCCTACCTTGGAGATAACACTGCAGAGCAGAAATTTTTTCATCAGTAAAAGTATCTTTTAATTACTACTACAAATTTGTTATATTACGTATAATATTTTCGAAGAAGAAAAAGGGTATTGTACAAGCAATAGTAAATTAAAGCTCCCCTCTATTTTGGGTTTCTGTTTCGTCCCTTATTTTCCTCAAAACTTTTTATCATCAGTTAATAAAAAACCGCGTTCAGATTTCTCTCTCATCTAAATCATGTCGAAGAAGCTCTAAATCGCCGGCGATCTTTCAGTGAGTAGTTATACGTCTTCAGATCATTTTACACCTCCGGTTCTATCGGCAAGTTCAGTCTCTTCTTATCATCCAAGTACACTAACCTAGGAAAATTCTTATCTATAAATACTGGGTTTTCATTTTTCTTATCAAGTCTGTTTTTTTTCGGGGGATAGGGTTTGGAAAATTCGTTTTCTACTACCACTCAACAATTAATGATTCTCACAATAGATTAGAAGTTCCACTTTTTTTTTTTTTGGTTTTTCCTTTTGGCATGTGGGTTGCTCTTGTTTGGGTCCACGGATGTGTCGGTGTGGTTTTCTTGGATTTGTGGAGTTGTAGAATTGGTTTTTGTTCTAGTTTACTTTGCCTTTATTGTGTGAAAACAATTCTCCCTTTTTAATGGGTTTGTAGAAAAGATACAATCTTTGGCTTTGTTTCTTTTCATTTCAAATTGGGATGTGTGTGTAGTTTGTATTTTTCGTAAATGGAGACTAAATTGGGTGGAAAGTTGCATAATTTCTATGGTCCAGTGGTGTCGGATTTGAAAGCCGTGGGGAAAAAGTGTACTGAATGGGATTTGAATGAATGGAGCTGGGATGGTGATATGTTAAGGGCTTCCCCTTTAAATTCTGTGCCTTCAGATTGTAGGAGTAGGCAATTCTTCCCCGTTGGATCGGATACCCCAGTGTACAATGGAGCTTCAAATAGTTTCTCATCTAGGTCGGATGAAGCAATATTGGAAAACGAGAGGGAGAAGAGGGATTTAGAGAAACGAAGGAGAATAGTGGAAGTTGAGGATGAACATTATAATGAAGAGGCAAGATCACTTAGTTTGAAGCTAGGTGGACAAGTGTATCCAATTACAGAAGGGGAGCTCGATAAGTTGGAAGGACAAGATGGGAAAAAGACTAAAGCTAACGGCTCGCCCTCTACCCGTGCAGTTTGTCAAGTAGAGGATTGTAAAGCCGATTTAATTAATGCTAAAGATTATCACCGAAGGCATAAAGTGTGTGATGTTCATTCTAAGGCTACTCGAGCTTTAGTGGGAAATGTAATGCAACGATTTTGTCAGCAGTGCAGCAGGTCAATGCCATTTCTTGTTGCTATCTTTTAGTAGTACAATATTGTTATTTCTGAATATAAAACTAATTTTGTTGCTATCTGTAGGTTTCATGTTCTTCAAGAATTTGATGAAGGGAAGCGTAGTTGTCGAAGGCGTCTAGCAGGACACAATAAACGGAGGAGAAAAACACACCCAGAAAATGAAATAAATGCAGCCACTATGAATGATGAGAGGGGTAGTAATTATTTATTAATCAGTTTGCTAAGGATACTCTCCAATATACACTGTAAGTAGTCATCTATCTAGTAGTTGATAGCCATTATGTCCCTTCTGTATTACATTTGAGCTTTACATTTGAAAAATCATAGATTTCCGCAAATATTTTGTTAAGTTAGCGTAATATGATTCAACATTAATTAACAAAACACTTGTTAGTTTCCTTGCTTTGGAGCCATAAATAATCCTTTTGTGCTAGTTTTGTGCGATATTATGCCTCGGGTGTCTTAATTAAATCACAGCTTCTCCTATGTATAAATTGCAGCAAATAGCTCTGAACAGACAAAAGATCAAGATTTGCTATCTCATCTCCTAAGAAACCTTGCAAGTTTTGCTGGTACAACTAATGAGAGAAATGCTGATGGATCTTTAGCTATATCTCAGGGCCTGCAGAATGTGGGAACCTCTTCCGGAATCGCTATAAAGGTTCTGATCTTGGTCACAAAAGTTTAATTATTCAGAGTCCCGTGGAACTAAGAATCCAATTTTTCATTTTTGTTATTCAATTTCTTATCGCATCTTATATCCACAGGACCCTACTCGGACTTTACTTGATAATGCTCAAGGTGGAGTTATTCACAGTGCAACTCCCTCACAATATGTTTCCGAGTTTGTGGAAAAAGCAAGCAACTCAGTGAAAGAAAATGGCTCAGTAGGAAGGACAAAACTGAATAACTTCGACTTAAATCGGGTTTACGATGGTTCTCAAGATTGCATGGAGGACACTATTGCACCTGAAGATCATGGGAACTTGTCTCCAGTTGGCCCATTAGGGTTATATAAAGATTCTCAAAGGTCCAGCCCGCCTCAGAATAGTCGGAGTTCAGGTTCCACACTGAGCCAGTCACCATCGACATCCAGTGGAGAGGCACAGGTCTGAATAGCTAACTAATGTTCAATTTTGAGTTTGGAATAATATTTTTTTTTTGTTTTAAAATATTATTGAACAATTATTGATTGATTTTTTTTTTCAGAACCGTACAGATAGGATTGTTTTTAAACTTTTTGGGAAAGATCCTAGTGATTTCCCTCTTGCCCTTCGGAAACAGGTCTGTCGAAATTATACATTTTCCTATCCTTTTCCTTGTTCATTTATGGTTTGATGAATATATCATTACTTTATTGGACTTTCAGATTCTTGATTGGCTATCAAATAGTCCTACAGACATAGAAGGTTACATCCGACCTGGTTGCGTTGTACTTACAATATATCTACGTATGGATAAATCCACTTGGGATGAGGTAATTTTTATTTTCTTCAGCAAAGAGAAAAGTCTACCAAAAGATATTGTTAAAGTGTGTTGATATTATAAGTCTTTGTACATTTAACAAAAAAAAAATACTTCTAACTGTTAAAAGTATTGTTGCTTGCAGCTTTACTGTGATCTAAATACAAGTTTGAGGAGGCTTCTTGATTCATCTACTGATTCTATTTGGAGAACAGGATGGATATATACTCGAATAGGGCATCATGCCACATTCGTGTATAATGGTATATATATTATATAACATGTTTCAATTTCACTTCTCAAGAAATGGGAAATTAATATTTTGATGGCAAAGGCTGATAACTTTTGTAATTGCTGCAGGCCAGGTTGTTCTAGACACTCCCTTACCTCTGAAAAACAACCAAAGTTGCAGAATATCAAATATCAAACCAATTGCTGTTGCTGCCTCAGAAAGTGTTCAGTTTGAAGTCAAGGGATTCAACTTGTTTCGTCCCACTTCAAGGTATTCTTGTTTTAAGAGGCACTACTTGATTCTGGAGATGGTCGTGTGAAGTCTACATTTTCAAATATGAATTCTTTAATATTTACTTAATTGACGTTCTCTCAGGTTGCAATGCTCACTCGAAGGGAATTATCTAGTTCAAGAAAAATGTGTTGATATGATAGGAGGAGTCAATTCATATATCGAGCATGATGAGATTCAATCCCTTAGCTTCTCTTTGGTTACGCCAAATATTGTTGGGAGGGGATTCATTGAGGTGATGTTATTTCCATGGGCTTGTTTGCATATCATCAGATAGTGTTATTTGCAAAACACCCCTGTGTTTGTTCTAGTTTGCAAATATACCTATTTGTTATATCTATTCGTTAAAACCCCCTTGTGTTAATAGAAACATGAATGGGATATATGCTAATTGATGGAATTGATGGAACACTGAGGTGTATTTAGGAGTGTCTTGCAAATAACTCTTACCAAATTATATCTTATACTCTTGGTTGACTCACTTTCACTAAATGCTTACTTTGTTATATCAATTGATGTCCCTTTTATTAGGTTGAAGACCATGGTCTTAGCAGTAGCTTCTTTCCATTCATTGTTGCAGAAAAAGACGTATGCTTTGAAATCTGTACTCTAGAAAGCACAATCGAACTCGGTGAAGCTGCTAATGGAGATACTTATAAACTAGAATCTAGAAACCAAGCTTTGGACTTTATACATGAACTCGGTTGGCTTCTCCAAAAAAATCGCCTAAAATTGTTTAGGATCCCCAGAACTAATAGTGGCATTGATCTTTTCTCTTTCAAACGGTTCAAGTGGCTTATTGAGTTCTCCATTGATCAAGAATGGTGTGCTGTAGTCAACAAGCTTTTACGTATTCTATTTGACGGTACTGTGGATTCTGGACAATATGATTCGATTTTACTTGCAATTTTGGATATTGGCCTTCTTCACAGAGCAGTTCGGAGAAATAGCAGGTCCATGGTTGAATTCCTGTTAAAGTACAATCCCAACGGAGCTTTGGAACAGAAGGGCTTAAATGATGAGGGCCAGTATTTGTTTAGGCCGGATGCCATGGGACCTGGTGGATTGACTCCTCTTCATATAACAGCCAGTTTAGACAGCTGTGAGAATGTTTTGGATGCACTGACCGAAGATCCTGGAATGGTATGCTCTTTTATCTTGATGTGCATTTGTCTTGTTTAAGGATAATTACGCAAAGTATTCTTGAGATATTGTCAAATTACTGCGACACCTCCTCATGTTTGAGAATTTACGCAAACCACAAAGATATGCACCTCTATATTTACAACCCTACTGGTTGGTCTAATGGTTTAGCGGAAATTACATATTCCCCACATTTTTATTTTGGAAAAACAAAGACAGTTCGACTATGTATTACTTCTAGTCCTCCTCGATTATATATTACTTGTTAAGACACCATTTGCATACCCTTCCTAACAATTATTCTCAAGGCTATATGGGCTTCTACGAAATTGGGTCAAATCTGAAAATGTTGACCGAGGTTATTTCTGGAAATTGAAGTTACTATTTTGATGATCTCATCTATCTCTGTTAGGATTGAACTCCGTAGGTTATAAATTTAGCAAATTACATACTTCAAAGGTGGTTTTGTGTAAATTGCAAAACATGAGGGAGTATTGCTGTGATTTGACCATACGTTATGGTTAGTTTCTGTAAAATATCCTTTCTTTTGGTTTCCCAAGGGTATTGAGATCTTAGACCTCCCATTCGAGGCACGTTGGACATATTATATGGGAAACTCTCCCCACGGGGTTTAGAAGCTGGGTTTGCCAGTTTGTGGGGGCTAGTCAGTTCCACCGATACCAATCACCTGTTGGGTGGTAGTTTGTGAAAAATATTTCTCTTCTTAATCTTACATTTGTATAAGAATGGTGCACTTGAGTCGAGATCTTTATTGTCCTAATTTTGTTTCTTTTTTTCAGGTGGGAATTGAAGCATGGAAGAATGCTCGAGACAGCACTGGGTTAACCCCACACGACTATGCATGTTTCCGCGGTTATTATTCATACATCCATCTAGTCCAGAGAAAACTCAACAAAAAATCCGAAAACAGCCACATAGTTCTTGACATTCCTGGTGCATTAGTAGAGCAGAAAACGAAGGCAGTAAAATTTGCTGCCTTTGAGACAGTGGGCAATGTAGGTAGAACTCGATCAACACATTGTGGGCAGTGTAAGCAGAAAATGGCTCATGGGAGCTTCAGAGGTTCTCTGGCCATTTACAGACCAGCAATGCTTTCTATGGTTGCAATTGCTGCTGTTTGTGTGTGTGCTGCTTTGCTATTTAAAAGTTCACCTGAGGTTCTTTATTCATTGAGGCCTTTTAGGTGGGAGCTATTGCATTATGGGGCTCAGTAGAGATAGATTTGGAATTTATTATTTGTGAATTTAGTTTAGATATTATGATATTGTCAGTGTGTATCTTATGATTCATGGTAGATATTTACATATATATACACACACATATATATATATATATTTACTAACTCAATAGTCTTATAAATTTCTTTGTAATAAAAATGACATTAATTGGATTTCATTATATTCTTTTAAATACTTTGCAAGTAAATTATTTATTGGTTGTGTTTTGATGGTTTGGGGGAGTAAAATTCATACTCCTACCGACTCCAAATTTGGAGCTTTCTTCAAATCAGTGTTAATATAATTCCCATTTTGTCCCTAAATATTTATATTTTATAGTTTTTTAAAGTATGTTTGTTATAGCTTCTACTATTATTAATTATTCTTTTTTTAATTAATAATAAATAGTAAGTTGATTATAATTACATGAAACTATAGTATTATTATTATTTATATAGAGTAACTTTTCATGTCTCTCAGTCAACATTATTTCACTAAGCATATTTTTTAATAGTTTAATTTACTTTCAATTTGCATTGTTATTTGTACATTTTCATTAATTTATTTGCATTTGGTTTAATATAATTTTGTTGTTTTTGATATAGTTCTTTTGATCTCTTGTAAATGTTATACGTAGTTAATAAATTACTTTCTGAACAATCTTGATGAATTAGGATATATAATTCTTTAATTATATGAAATAAATTATTTGAATTTTTTCTAATAATATTACTGAATAAATAACAAAAAATTTAATTTTGATGGATATAAATACAATATAATCAAGGAATAGTGTTGGATTGGAGGTTATGTAGTCAAACACAATAGACACCATTTGCATAAAAGGGTTTATTAAGGGCAGTTTTGACATTTAAACGCTGCGTCATCATCCATTCGACCTCAGCTCAATCAATTAGCAGACAGAGCAGACGAAAAGAAAAGCTCAGCTCAGCTCTAATGGCTGTTGCCTTTCAACTCTTCCTCTCCTCCTCCTTCCTACCTTCTCCTCCTCTTCCCAAAACCGTTCATCCGCGACACCGCAGGCACCTCATCTCCTCCTCCTCCGCCACTCCGTCGAAGAAAAAGCTCGGGAATGCTTTGCGTGACCCCCCCGTTCCCAAATTCTCGAGCAATGATAACAAAAAGAAAAATACCCCAATTAAAAACACAAAAAAGAACAATGCCAAAGCATGGGCTAATACAGTCTCTGAAGCTCTCTCTGAAGCCATTGACAATAAGCAGTGGCTCCCTTCCCTTCAGGTAGTTTTCTCTTTCTATTACTACATTAACCAATTTAGGGTTTACTTCCAATTCAACCTTATTGCTGTTCAGTTTTCGAAATGGGCGTGTCTTTACAGATTTTGTACTATGATTTCTTGATTAGACCATGATCCGGGAGTTCAAATTTTCTTAGGTATTTGAAATGCTTAAGAAGCAACCATTTTATCAACCAAAAGAAAAGACATATATGAAGCTCCTTATTCTTCTTGGGAGATCCGGACAACCGGGACAAGCCTGCAAGCTGTTCGATGAAATGATTGAACAAGGATTGGAACCAACATCAGAACTCTACACAGCTTTGCTTTCTGCATGTTGTAAAAGCAATCTAATCGATAAAGCTTTTACGGTTCTTGAACAAATGAAATCCTTTCCTCTTTGCCAGCCTAATGATTATACTTACAGTATACTTATCAAAGCCTGTGTAGATGCTCGTCGTTTTGAACTGGTCGAGTCTCTTTACGAACAAATGGCCGAACAATTAATTACTCCAAATGCTGCTACTCAAAATATCGTTCTAACTGGTTATGGAAAGGCAGGGAAATACGAAGAAATGGAGAAGATTTTTACAGGGATGCTGAATAGTATGGGTAGTCAACCTGATTCATATACTATGAATTCGGTTCTTGGCTTGTTTGGAACTGAGGGTCAGATTGAAATGATGGAAAAATGGTATGAGAAGTTTCGAAATCTCGGAATCGAGCCACAAACGCGAACTTTGAACATTCTTATTGGGGCTTATGGAAAGAAAAGAATGTATGATAAAATGTCATCTGTAATGGAATATATGCGTAAGCTTTCGTTTCCTTGGACAACATCAACGTACAACAATGTAATAGAAGCATTTTCAGATTCTGGTGATGCAATAAACATGGAGTATACGTTTGACCAAATGATTGCTGGAGGAATGAAGCCTGACATGAAGACCTTTTGCTGTCTTATTAGAGGGTATGCTAATGCTGGTCTATTTCATAAGGTGATTAGTAGTGTTCAATTAGCAGGAAGATTGGAGATACCCGAAAATACCTCGTTTTTTAATGCCGTAATTTATGCATGCGCAAAAGCAGAAGATTTAGTGGAGATGGAAAGAGTATATAGAAGAATGAAAAGTAAGCTATGCAAAATAGATTCAACTACTTACCGTATAATGATGGATGCATATAGAAAGAAAGGTATGAGTGATAAGGTGTATGATTTGGAGCAAGAAATACATACGCGGACTACTAAGGTTTGTAAAGAAGACGGTGAGGATGAATTAGAGGCTCCATTTGATGTCGATAAAGTTTTGGTGGGGTGAGCGTTCTTGGTGCGACTACTTTTTGGGGGCTCGACAATGGTTTTGGTGAGTGTTTTCAGTTGATAATGAGTTCGTTCGTGGATAAATCCCCTAAAGGCTCGGTGTTAACTTTGGTGATTAACGCAGCCTTGAGGCATTGGCATTACAAAATAAAACTTATGGGATGTTCTTGTAAGGGTTTTAGTAACTTAACCAAACGTCGTGGGTGTTATCTTTCTTAAGAAAAGAGTGGACAAATAGCGCATTTCATTATCATCATTATCTGAAAGCTGGAAAGGGTGTATTCGTAATATACTTTCCCATTTTGTGACGTTCCACAGTAAGATATCGTAAACACAAGAACTTATTGAAATATAAAGATTTATAATTTCTATGTATGAGTATTAGCGTAAAGTAAAATCGGTCCATGAAAATGAGATTTTGATGGATAGAGAGGATACGAGATAGTATTTATCTTGGTGACAAGGGTTTCGTTAATATTTAAGTTAAATAATTTATTTTATTCAAGACAAATTATCCTATTTAATGAGTGAAATTCAATTCCCCTTCGGTTTTGCTTAACTATAAAAAAGTTTTGTGTTATTTTTATTAGCAAAAAAAACTCTGTATTTTTTTTTACTATTACCAAAAAATATTCCTCTCAATTCAAAATGATAATTTTACCCCATAAAAGGATGAAAAAAATCCCTTAACTTAAAAGATTACCAATATCCTCTCGTAGCTTTAATATTTTGCAATAAACCCCCTTGTTTTTTTTAAAAGAAAATTGACAATAATTTCTATATGATTTATGAAATCCACTTTGAAAAATTGATAAAAAACGTATCCCTCAAAGTTACATATTGTGGCACTTTACCGCCTCAAATAATTTTATTTAATTTTTGTTTGACGGAAATTACACATGTGTCACTCACACGAATTTTCAAAGTTAGTCACAACACTTCTTAGAGGTCCAACTACTTTGCTCATGTAAAGATTTGTTTTTAGGTGGGGAAGAGTTGAGCGGTAGTTGTGATGTCGGAGGTGAAGACAGAAGAGAGAGGAATTGGTGACGGCAATAATTGCAATTATCCCCTCCCAATTTTTTTCTTTTTAGGTATTTTTTGCCCAATTGTAAATATTCTTTGAAGAGATAAAAATAGTGACTTAAACGGACACGTGCTTGACGCGTGACCTTTTTCATCCAAAAACTAACGATCAAATGAAATGTAAAAAAAGTTGTCCAACTTTTGTACAAAATGTATCTTTTTGAAAATTTTGGTATGAAATGTATAAAAGTAAGCAAAAGTTTTGATATGGAAAATGTAATTCTCTCTATTTTTTTCGGAAAGAAATCTGAAATTAATTAGAGATTAAAGAGTTTTTTAAAACATATTAATTAAAGGGTTGATATGTAATTTAACATATGTTTATTTTTTTTTAAATATCCGATGCCATGTCATCATTGGGCATTATGACCATAAATTATGGTTCAAATTTGTTGTTGATTTTTCTTAATGGTTGAGATGTAGTATCTCATATACACTTATATTCTGTAAAATCTTATTTTAGAAAGGCCCAAATAAAATATACGAAAAATATGAATACGGACAAAGTAAGTAAAAATGAGATTTTAATCTAAACAACACACAAGTGATTATTTTGGATATATATGGGAGGGCGATTCTAGCGTTGTTATTTGGAGCAATTAATGTAATTAGAACACTTCACGATTCAGGATCAATGACGACATTAATAAATCTTACCAATAAAATAAATTTTTTCAAGTCTTTCAATGCTTGTTTGTTTTGCTTTTAGGGAAGAGAAATAGAGTTACAAAGATATTTTTTATTTTACCTAACCTCCTTTGGTTGGGAACATTTTTAACAGCTGATTTGATTTTAATCAATAATCAGTACTGAAATTCTTTTTGTTTTGTTCTAAAAAAAAAATAAAAGAAAATAAAATGAAACATGATGATATCGAAGAAGAGAATAGGGTCCATGAAATATTTTCAAATGTCCAACATAAAATAAAATACTACAAGACTGCAGCAAAGCAAATATTACCAAAAAGGGGAATAATTTCGACGTCTCTCCGGCAAATTTCCGATCGGGCATCTGCTAATCTCAGCTCTCATTTTAGTAATGTCAATACTATTCATTCTTCTTCTTATTACTTATTAGCATTATCATGGAGTATTTATTATTTCATAAACCCTAGATTGTTTATACAGTAATTAATTGCAGGTACCTCCATTCCGTTCCATGGTTGGAGCAATTAAAATGCCATCATCAATTCCTGTAAATTTACCTAAACATTCTAAATTAAGGATCAATCCTGTTATTTCCTTGGGCAAATTGGCTGCTCAACCTTTTGCTTCCAACAAATTCAAGTGGGTTTTTTTTTCTTTCCCTAAATACTTTTGAGATTCTTCTATGTATGATCACAAGCTAAAACTTATTATTATTATTATTAACTACATATATAGGAGAATGGTATGGTCTATTAGAAGTGCTGCCGATGGCAGTAGCGTAAATTCTCCTCCTCCTCCTACTACAAATGGCGGAAGCGGAACTCGACTTATTAGGGCTTTTCAATCTCTTCAATTCAAGTTAATTGCTAGATTGAAGGAATTAAGAAAAAATCTTCCTGCAAAGTTATTTTCTTTCTTGGTGGGATTTTATTGTGCAACTGCTTTTGCGACTGTGATAGGGCAAACGGGTGATTGGGATGTGTTGTCTGCTGCTTTGGCTGTGGTTGTAGTTGAGGGGATTGGGGCTCTTATGTACAAGGGTTCTCTTCCTTCAGTATTCAACTTGAGGAACTTAATTGTTATCTTTAATTATTGGAAGGCTGGGCTTATACTTGGTCTTTTTTTGGACTCGTTCAAGTATTAGCTAGTGAAATTTTATATCCTACTAAGCCCCGAGCATAGCATAGAGAAGAAACTTCACAGAGGAAATCGATGGACCAGTGCAGCATTTTCTGAGAAGAAGAAATTGCCGAGGGCATTCAGGTTTATTTCTTCTCTTATGCTTAATTTTAGTTTTTTATGTGTATTGTCTGTCTGGTTTGTTTTGATTTGATAATTTCTTTAGAGAACATGTATTAATTTCAAAGAAAACAACCCAACTTCACTTATTGACAACTATTGAACATTCCTTTAACCAGTGATGATTCTGAGATAAACCAGGTGCTTTGTTCTCTTTAAACTATGCACATTTCTTTTCACACTCTTTTGGTGCCAGAAACACTTGTCTTGCTTGACTGAGTCCGCTCTATATATGTGATGATGAAGCAGATAATGACTCTATGCTTGATTAATAAATGCTCTTTACATTTTTAGGTTTTTATGATGTTGAAGGAATAGCCACATTTTCATGAATATCAAATCAGTGGACATATATAAAGCCTTATTCATCTCAGAGAACGAGTGGAACTAAACTCAGAACGGGTGAAATATATGAAGAACGAGTGAACTAAACTCTGAACCTCTACATGGAAGTTCTGAACGATCTTTTATTTTAATTTTTTAATCAACCCCGTTGAAATATAGTTCCTACTGGATATGGGGAAACCGGGATATAAGAAGAGATAGAGAGGATTATAATGCTAATTTAGCAGTTTTCACGGTGCTTATGATGTTATTATAGACAGGTTGTTGTAGAAAGAAAAAAAAGATGTCTTCATAAGTCTCTGAAATTGAGCATGATGTTGGAACGGAGGTTTTTTTTTCTTCAATTAAGTTATATATTGATTTGTAACCAAATTACCAAAGACAGTTGGTGTTCTTTATGACAGAGATTATGTGCATCTTTTTATATGCTTTTAATTTACAAGTCCAACTTAAAATGGACAAAAAGGAAGAGATCAACTTTAAGGTTTTCTTATGCTAAACATAGAAATTGAGAGTAGTTGGAGTTTTGCTTTTGACTTTTACTTATTGTAATACATTCTGCACATTTGGTATTAACCCAAAAGAGTGCACAAGTATTTCATACAAAGGACAGAATAACTACCCCCCCTCTTACAAGTTAAAAGTAGAGAAGTGATGTTTTATTGCCCCCTTTAGTATTAATGGAGATTTTGACGCATAATTCACAGATTCATTTTCAAAAATTGGAGACTGACCAAATATTTAATTCTAGAATTCAAAATTATTTTTATGGGTTGGCCTAATTCAATAAAAGCTCCGAGTGAGCTCCATCATCTGATAAAACATTTTCCAAAATAATTTAATCTTGGTTAATTCCATGAACGATAGGTTGCTGAACTTTTTACATTTCATTCTTAAGGATAATAATCTTTAAAAAAAAAATTAGTTCTTCATAATAAAAAAATCTCAATCAAGAAACCATAAATGAGATTAATTTTCCTTAACTAGGTTGATATAGAACATAATATATCCTCCCATTTTGCCATTTGTAAGCTGTATTTTGCCATCAATGAATGGTGGGAGCAGGTAACATTTGAAACTTCATTTTAGGTAACTTTTTATAACCTTTGACAGTATCAAATTTCCAATTCTTGATTGTTGGTTGTTGAATATGGCAAACTCTCCATCTATATAACAAGTGCTTACGAACACATACATTTCACAACAACTCAAACAAAATGGCTAATAAGAAAGGAGGAACTGCTGCATTCTATCTTCTCTGTGTCCTCTGCTTTGCTACTACAGGTACATACATGTCATTCTTTCAATTTCACTTGAAAGTACAAAACTATAGAATCTATATATAATATTATCTTTAAATTATTTTGTAGGTGTACTGATGACCTTTGCTACTGCATTCGATGTGGGAGCAAGTGTGCATGTTAGACCTCAACACTTGGTGCACAGAACAACTTCACCCAAAGCTCCCAAACCGCCGGTATGCAACACAAATACCCACCAAAGTTTTCATCTTTTAATTCAAAAAATATTTGTTTAAATGATTCTTAAATCTTTTACTAAAGGTGATTGGAAATAATACGACGTGGTGTATAGTCAAGCCATCGATTTCGCAAGAGCAGCTTGATGTTATCATTTCATTCTGCTGCAACGAGCCTAAAATTGACTGTAAGGTGATCCAGCCAGGGGGAATGTGTTATCTCCCTCCAAATAAAATCTCTGATGCATCTGTTGTGATGAATATTTATTACAGCCTCAATGGAAAAAATCCTTTTACCTGTTCCTTTAATGGAACTGGTTTGATTGTTACTCAGGATCCATGTAAGTCAAATTATCTCCAATTAAAAATAATTTTATTATTTTTTCTTACAAAAAACAGTAAATAATAAGTTTACTGATTTTCTTTCTTCTTGAATTTACTGCAGCTGTTGGGAAATGCATTTACCAGGTCTGAGCAGTATTTATACTATGTTAGAAAGTTGAATAAGACGTCTGTCTGTCTGTATAAATATGAAGTTGGTGGTTTCAGTAAGTAATTCTGGGTAATGAAGTATTTGTGTAGCTTGTTTTGTTTCATAATCTAATAGTATTAAATTCTGTACTGGACTGGTAGTTTTCAAGATTTACTGTGACTTACTACTGAGGGTTATTATATTATTATATTAAATCAACCAGTTAAGGTTGTTTATGTATGGAGGAGCTTAAAGAAAATGATAATGCATGATATAGCTGCTATTCATTTCATTCAAAAAAACAGAGTTTAACAAATGCTACTCTGTCAAATGCCACCAGTTCAACTAACATAAAACTAATTATTGCAAAAAGGAACAATTACCAAATAAACCCAAATTTCATAAGAGCTAATAATGTTTATTAAGCTTGAGTTTTCTCCCATTTAAGAGGCTTGACGACTTCCCAAGTGAAATCAGGGTCATCCCTGCCAAAATGTCCATATGCAGCAGTCTTCAAGAACCTGTTACCCGAACCCCTCTTAAGATCCAGATTAATCGAAATCATACCAGGCCTGAAATCAAAACTTTCCTTAACAATCTTGAGAATTTCCTTATCCGGGATCTTTCCAGTTCCGTATGTGTCTACAAACACGGACAACGGATCGGGCACACCAATAGCATACGAAACCTGCACAATGCACCTCCTAGCCAGTCCCACAGCAACAATACTCTTTGCAGCTTGCCTAACAATGTAAGCACCACTTCTATCCACTTTAGTTGGATCCTTCCCTGAAAAAGCACCACCTCCATGAGCACCCCAGCCACCATATGTATCAATAATGATCTTACGACCAGTAAGACCAGCATCCCCGTGAGGCCCACCAATGACAAATCGGCCAGAAGGGTTTAAATGGAAAATAGTCTTTTCATCGAGGTAATTTTCGGGTATAACGGGTTTGATTACGTGTTCCTTAAGATCCGCAGCGATTTCATCGTTTGTAACCGCTTCATCGTGCTGAGTTGAGATCAATACAGTGTGGACACGGATAGGAACCATAGCTCCATTGTCATTGTAGTACTCGACTGTAACTTGGGTTTTACCATCGGGTCTGAGCCAGGGGCAAGTTCCGTTTTTACGGACTTCAGTAAGCTTAGCACCGAGTTTTGTTGCAAGAACATGGCTAAGTGGCATCAATTCAGGGGTCTCATCGGTTGCATAGCCGAACATATGGCCCTGATCACCAGCACCAATCTCTTGGGGTTTCTTGGTGAGATGACCATGGACACCTTGAGCAATATCAGGGCTCTGCTGCTCAATGTTGACAAGGACTCTGCAATTGTCGGCATCGAGACCTACATCATCGGATACGAACCCAATGGATCGGCAAGTGTCACGCACAATTTTCTCATAGTCTACATTTGCTTTGGTTGTTATTTCACCAAACACCATGACCATGTTAGTCTTGGTGCAGGTCTCACAAGCTACCTTGCTCTCGGGATCCTGAGCAAGGCAGGCATCTAGAACTGCATCAGAGATCTGGTCACAGAGCTTGTCGGGGTGTCCCTCGTTTACCGACTCGGATGTGAACAAGAAAGTCTCCATCTCTTTTTTTTAACTTTATTCAAAACTGCATATTGATAAGTATGCCAACAAAAAATTACATAAACACAAAATGAGTTTAATTCAATCATATGTTTATGACATGCAGAGTGCTGAGTAGATTACTCAGCAAAACAAGTTTACAAACAAGTCTAACAATTAGCAACAGACTTAATCACAAATAACATTGATTTAATTAACAATTAGCAACAGACTTAATCACAAATAACATTGATTAATTAACAATTAGCAACAGACTTAATCACAAATAACATTGATTAATTAACAAAACACTACAAACGTTGATGAAGTGCAGAGAGCTGAATTTAATCAGTAAAACAACTATACATACATGTCTAACAATTTAAGACCTAAATTCAAAAAAAAAAAAAAAAAGTCTATTCACAACTAAATTGAGATCTACAAAATAAACATCATTTCCGCCAATTTAATTTTTAAACAAGAGATTTGAAGTTCACCGAACATAGGGTGCATATGTATAATAAAAACAGTAAGAACCTTGATTGATTATGAGTAGTAAGCACCGAGAACCAACAGAGAGAAATAAGAGTGAAGATTGGATTGCGGGTGTCAGAATAAGAATAATGTCAAATTTATAGAGAATTAAAGGCTGCCCCTTTTGGGCGGGTTTCAGGGTAGATACATTTAAGATCGACGGCTGAGGTGGGGAGTTGGAGAATCAAACAGACCGTTGGATTGCAGGGAATTTTGTAGGTGAGTACGTCGCGGGTGATAACCTGTCAACTCACCAACCCCAGCCGGTAATAATGATACTGACTGAGATCTGCTTAGTTGTGAATTGGAAATCTTTTGGGAAAGAGTATCTATCCTATTTTTTTTTATAATCTCAAAAATATTTTATTTCTTTTTTATACGTAATCTTCTTTAAATTTCAATGGATTTGATGTCTTAATTCAATAAAAATGTATCTCTTGCTAAATTAAGTCCAGTTACACTATCGCATGTAGAACAAATTATAGTAATAGTCTCCTCAAAATTCGATATTGAAAATATTTTGTAAACATTAAAGGCTATTGATATAGCCATAGCAATTTCATAGTGCCAGAGCAATATTTCCAGTTATGCCCTTCAGATTTAACTTCGCCTGGACATTATTTACCGGGCATCGATTTGTGAAAACTCCTATTATGTGAATAAATTATTTAGTGTAACCGCTGCACCACATCAACAATTACACGTGGTGCAACTCACCAATATACTTGAGACATGTGAAATAATAATCCACATCATCCATATTCTGACAATGTGATCATTATTTTTTGAATCCCTTTTTTTGGGAACATGGCTAAAATATGAGGTGATGTGGAGTATCACTCCACATGTCCTAAATATATTGATGGGCTAAACTATACGTACTTGATGATGTGGTGCGACGATTGTACTAATCAAATCAATAAAAGAAGAACAATTGACTCTCCACATGAAAGTAAAAGAAGAGAGATGACAGGGAAATTTTCACAGACAACTTTTTCTTAGAACAGTGGAGAATCCTGATTCCTCAATAAATAATATAATACTATATATCTGCTTAATAACTTGAACTTTGTTGTGCAAACACCAAAAATGACCAGAAGCAATTTTATTAAGGGCTGTTTGGTAGAGTGTATGAGATTAAGGTGGATTATATTGAAGTTGGATTGAATATCATATTAAAAATATGTTTGGTAGATTTGATTGAGTCATATTACACTAAACTGATATATATTTTAATTTGTGATTTATTTATGTAGCATGTGTTTCCATATGTAAAAATTAAGAACTTTACCGTTTCAAATTATTCTATTTAATTTTTCTTCAACGTAAAATATACATGTGCCCCTCACATGAATTTTCAAAGTTAGTCACAACACTTTTTATAAGTTCAGCTACTTCGTCGCTCGTGTAAAGATCTGTTCTCAGGTGGAGAAGGGTTGGGCGGTGAATGTGGTGCCGGAGGTGAAGAGGGAGGAATTGGGGGCTGCAATAATTGCAATTACTCCCTCCCAGTTTATAATTTTTTAGTTATTTTTTGTCCAATTGCAAATATCTCCTGAAGAGATAAAACTGGTGACTTAAACGGACATGTGCTTAACATGTGACTTTTTTCATTCAAAAATTAATGGACGAATGACATGTAAAAAATGTTGTCCAACTTTTGTACGAAATGTGTTTTTTGAAAAGTTTGGTATGAAATGTATAAGATAAGCAAAAAATTGGTATGAATTTACATTTAGTATGTAATTTAACCTATGTTTATTTTTTTCTAAATGTCCGATGCCACATCATCATTGGACATTTTGACCATAAATTGTGATTCGAATTTGTTGTTGATTGTTTTTAGTGCTTGAGATGCGATATCTCATATACAGTTATGTTCCATAAAATCTTATTTTAGAAAAACCACACAAACATTGTTATATCTATATATTTATATACATATAAAAGTACGAGTTGGCTTAAGGAAATTTCTTCCCTTTTTTGTGAAGACTAATATACCCCTATCTAAATTATATTGTGATATTTAGATTTATGGCATAAATATAAAATAAAAGAATCCTAAAAGAAAAGAATTACAGAAGTATAATTAGACAAGAAGTCTCTTATATATCAAACTTATAATTTTCTTTTAAAGTTTTGCAACTCATTAAAATATTAATGGTAAAAAAAAATATAACTCTATATTTCTTCAAAAATTTCTTTCAAGAGTTCTTAAGAAGTTATCACTTATTTGAAGAACCTAAAAACATTAAAGAACCTCAAAAAAATTATGTCGCATTCGTTCTACATGATTAAAAAAGGTATTATTTAGTTAACTAAAAAATGTATAATTGGCTTAAGCAAAAAAACTTCAAAACATAGAAATTGTTAAAACCGGCAAAAAATATAAAATTTTGATTAATAATATATGATATAAAATGGTAAAATCAATGAGAAAATTGGTTAGAAAGAAAAGCTGGTTAAAACAAAAAAAAAATTGTGCCATTGAGAAAACAACAAGGTTAACAAGATAAATAGGTAAAATCGGTAAAAAATGAATAAAATCGGCTAAACACGGGATAACAAAAAATCAGAGCAAATCGATAAAAGAACAAGAACAAATAAATGAGTTAATTGGCAAAAAAAAAGGTTGAAATATCTGAGAAAATAGGTTATATAAGCAAAATAATAAGTAAAATCAGACTAAATTTGGTTCAACCAGAGAAAATAGTGAATTGGTTAACAAATGTGAAAATCGACTGAAATTGGGTTACACTAGAGAGAACTAAAAATGTATAATTGGCTTAAGCAAAAAAACTTCAAAACATAGAAATTGTTAAAATCGGCAAAAAATGTAAAATTTTGATTAATAATATATGATAAAAATGGTAAAATCAACGAGAAAATTGGTTAGATAGAAAGAAAAGCGGATCGATAAAAGAACAAAAACAAATAAATGAGTTAATTGGCAAAAAAAATAGGTGAAATTTGTGAGAAAATAGGTTAAATAAGCAAAATAATAAGTAAAATCAGACTAAATTGAGTTCAACAGGAGAAACTTAGTGAATTGATTAACAAATGTGAAATTCGACTGAAATTGGGTTACACTTGAGATAATTATGGATTGATTAAGAAATGAGATAAACCACAAAAAAAAAGATGAAATTATCGGTGAAAGAACGGGCTAAAATAATAAAAAAGTAAAAAAGAAATGATAAACTCAGTATAAAATAGGTACAAGCGATATTTCTTTAAAAAATTCTTAAAAATTTATCACTTATTAAAGAATCTAAAAACAAGAGGTCACATTCAGGCTATATGAATAAAAAAAAAGTACTATTTAATTAACTGAAAAACTTATAATTGGCTTAAGCCAAAATAAGTCATAACATAGAATGGTTAAAATCGGTGAAAACGGGTAAGATTCTACTAAAAATATATATATATATATATATATATATATATATATATATATATATATATATATAATAAAAAAAATTGGTAAATCAGAGAAAAAATGGATTAGATAGAAGAAACGACTTAAATAAAAAAAATGGTGTCATTGATAAAACAACGGGGTAAGCAGAATAGGTAAAATCGACTAAAATTGGGTTAAACAAAAAACAATGAGTTAATTGATTAACAAATTTGATAAAACACAAAAATGGGTGGAATCGGTCGAAGAATGGGTTAAAATAACAAGAAAAATGGTAAACTCAGTGTAAAAGTGTAAAAGTATGCGCAATCGGTGTTTCTTTGGACAATTCTTAAGAAATTATCAATTATTAAAAAACCTAAAAAGAAATCACATATCTTCGATATGAATAAACTAAAGTAATCATATTTAGTAAACTGAAAAACTTATAATTGACTTAGGTTAAAAGAAGGTCAAAATATATAAGTGGTTAAAACTGGTGATAACGGCAAAATAGTGGAAAAATGGGTTAGATCAAATAAAAATGAGTTAAAGCAACAAAAAATTGTACGATCGATAAAATAATGAGGTAACTCAACAAAACACAGGTAAATTGGTAAAAAAATGAATGACATTGATTAAACACAAGATAACAAAAAATGGGTCGAATCGATAAAGAACAAGAACAAAAAACGAGTTAAATTGAAAAAAAAATGTGAAATAGTCGAGAAAATAGTGTACATCAGCAAAAGAATATGTAAAATTGAGTTAAACTGGATAGAATGAGTGAATCGATTAAAGAATGGGATAAAACACAAAAAATGGTGAAATTAATGAAAAAACGGATTAAAATAACACAAAAACAAATGGTAAACTCAAAGTAAAACTGGAGGAAATCGATGAAAGAACATGTTAAAATAACAAAAAATAAGGCAAACTTAGTGTAAAAGCAGGTTTACACTACAAAATCGGGGAGAGTTGGTAAAAATGGGTTAGATTTGTTAAAATTGATTAGACATGTAATTGAAAATTGATGAATTTAGTAAAAGATATGTATAACAGACAAAACTGGTTAAATCGATAAAAAGAAATGGTTAAACCTGTGAAAATGGTTGAGATGGAAATATCAAATTGTTCATTCGTTCAAATGGTTGTTTTAGAATAATAGTTATGTAAACATGTAGTTTCAGATTAAAAATACTTAATAGTTATTGTTCATTTTTTATTTTCAAGTTTTGATTATAAGTATTTATGATTAAATAAATTAAATTTTTGGTAACATAGTAATAATTAAAGTGAATTAGTCAAAAAAAATTATATGATATATCATTAAGATAGTATATTGAAAAGTGATTATATGATTCAACTAACATAGAAAATTAGTTAATAACGTGCAACGCACGTACACTTTCCTAGTATATATAAAAAAGTAAGGAAGATATAAAAAGTTTAAAGCGTAAAATAAAGAATACCCCATGTATTATTAATTCGTAATTGTGAGAAAATTTGATGTGTTAATATTTTATTAGCAAGATTTTCTTTTCATGCTATCATTTTATTAGCTCATTGCACCATTTGAAGATTAAGAGTTGATCGATGGAATATTGCTAAAATTTGAAGAGAATATAGGGGTTATTTATCAATTGTTTAAGTTTATAGGGGTTCCATTGGACCATTGCAAATCTTTTCAGTGAAAATGGTTCTTCACATAATCTCTAAAAAAGACTACAACTTTATTTTTACACTTATTGTTTATTTTATTTATAAAAATTCAAATGACCAATTTTCTTCAAATACGCCACTCAAATATTGACTTCAAGTTATGTATATATGGACCATAATGTAAATTTGCAAAATATGTGGTAATGGGCCTGTCCTTACTTTAAACATGAGGGTACATAATTTAATAGTAGTACATATATTGGACAAAAAGTAAAATTAGATCCGGGTAAACTAATTTTCAGCAAAAGCAAAGGAAGTTTAGATTAGAGGTTGAAGATGAACAGTAATGGAGGCGTCGAAATAGCAAATCAAAGTCTGAATGAATTGAGTATTAAAGAACAAGAGTCCGATGAAGGTGTTCAAGTCACGTGCTTCTCAGAATTCTCCGATGATGTTACCCTCCACTTTCAGATTATTCGTCTTCACAAACAGGTCAGTCAAATGAAATTACTTTCCCCTTTTTTCTTGTACGCTAAAGTCCAAAGATTAACCATTATCAGTTTATTTTGTCAATTTTCATTTCTTTTTGGGTCAATTAGTGGGTAATTTATGTATCAAATTGATTGGTCTTACGTATTCTGCATTTTTTAATACTATTAGGTATTGTTTTCTGAATTGATGAACTGGTGTTTTGAGGTTTCTAAGCTGTAGACATATTTCAATCATTTCCTTCCTGGGTTATGAAGTCATTTTTTCTATTCAAATCAGCTTGAATTTTGGTACATTCTGTTCACTCAGATTTACGCATGGATTGGTTGCAATTCTGCCAAGTTTGGACATCTATATGCGGCTGCACCTACACGACCTGTAAGTTTCTGTTGTTAGTCAATTCAATTGATTTAATACCATTCTTTTTTATGCAGAGGAAAAACCATTAAGAATTACTAGTATATTAGTCTATTTTTAGTGAAGAGCTTGGTGCTATTGTAATTTAGTGTTGGGAGCAATCTATCACATTCTGATTATTTGGCATCATAAACAGAGCAATAATGTTAGTGTCACTTCTCTGATTGGTGGGGATTCTGATAACACCGGACTGGGTATCGCACGTCGATTAGGTATTCTTTATTTAATTAAATATAATACTACTATAAGTCTATATCCTCTTGTTGCTTAGGCTAATTTGTAACTTTAATCTCAGTTCTAAAGACTGGTCTTAATATCGTACTTGCTTGTAACATTCCTAAGAATAGCCCCATGCTTGAGGTTAGCTCTCTCTCTCTCTCTCTTAAACACACACACACACGTGCCCGCATATCCTAATGTTGCACCTGCCTTTCTGCTTTCTGGTGTTCAGGCAAAAGCTGAGAAAAAGCTCATGGAAAAGCTAATTAGTCTAGGTTACACAATGCGAAAAATCTAAAGGATTATCTACATATAGGATATATGTATTATTTGCTTTGATAGTTGTTTTCTCATTAATGCACAAAGTAGAAAGAATTCTTCCATTCTTGGCTTTCTTTTTCTGTTTTATTATAATGAGTATACAATCATGTCAGTGGAGGATTCTAGTCATCATTGTACATACATATAAACAATATGTATGATTTTTCTTTATAGATTTGTGCGATATATTTACACTGTTAAGTACAAATGATCATGCAACAGTTTTCATAGAGCATCAGTCACCCCATGTACAGTGACTTCTGCTTCCACAAGGCATATGTTTTTCACCAGCAAACCAACAGTTGCCAGGTTAAAATAGCCATGCGAGACAAATCTTGGCCATCCACAAGTTGCGTTTGATGTACTAAACCAATAATTAGCTGCACAAAAAGGCAAGAAGTTAAGTTTGTGGCAGAATTATGGGTTAATTTTGCACTTGGACGAGGAATAATATTTTACCTTTCCCAAAGTAATGGTTACGATTAAGTTGGTCTAATATCCGTAATGTAAATTCAGCATATATTTTAGATGCAGGTGGAAGGTTTTGAGGTTCAGCTAAAGTCAGATACATAGATATATAGCTACCAGTGCCACTTCCTTTTCCCATAGGATAGAGCTGTATTTTCCTGCAGCAATTTCATAGAAAATAAGTTAGATTTAGGCCAGGCAATGAGTTGGTCTCACCCTACCCAGACCCTTAAAATACCTTGTGGGTATGGACCGAGACCCTGTTGAGCTAGTCTGGGTCGGGTCTTGATCCACTTGGATAGGTCGATCAAGCACAAAACGGGTCGACTGGGAGAATGCTGAAGAAGTAAGAAACATTTACCACTTATGATCAGCAGCATTGAATGGTTTGGAATCTACACATTCTTCAGTTAAGCTAGAGAAATTCTCGATTCTCCAAGTGTTCTTATAGCTAATTGCATCCTTTATCATAGCTAAAGACTCTCCTTTCCCAATGTGTTTTTCTTGACAGACGTAAACCTCCGCCCCAAAAACGCACGTATCATTGACAAGGTATCCATTGGCAGAATCATTGAAGGCAATCTGAGGTATGAACTTATCGAACCCCGATTCAAGCTTCATTCGGTGAAAGCGTCTTCCTTTTTCTGCTGTATCTATGGGTAAGAAAAACGACCGTTGATTGAGCATAGCATACAATAGAGAAGTGAAAAACACATGATTGATAACTTACCTTGAAGAGTTAAGTAAATGTCTCTGTTCTGATCAAGGAGAAACAATCGAAAAACTGCTCTGATCTCCCAACCTGGAGGAAGTGAATTCCCTTCAGCAAATACTAGGTACATGGAGATATGATCAGTTATTCCTTTGCTTTTGTTTCCATCTGGGTGAAGAACTAACTTCCTGCAAATAAAACGCATTACCATTTATAAACCAGTTCCATTCTTTGGCTGTAAAAAATTAATTTAGGATCCATCCACTTCATACCACTTGTAGCCTCCAGCATGGAAATCACTCGAAGTATACTTGTCTATGTTGTTCTTTGTGAGTTGGGAAAATAACTTAATTGTTACTATATAGTGATTTGGTGGTGTGTCTGAACTTGATCTTGAAACTCCTCCTGTTTGTAAAGGGAAAATGGAAAGTTAAAATAAGAAAAAGAAACGAGAGAGAGAGAGACGGAAAAAACCAAGTTGCATACCGTCTTGGTCAAGAAACGAAAGATCTGCCATTGGAAGATGGAGTTGGGATTGGTGCCTTGTGAATGATACAAATCTCTGATTGTGGGATTGAGTTTTTAAGGATGAAAACTTATGCTTTGCTTGATTGTGGTTTGTACAAGTGAACAAGCATCCATTTGGTATTTCTGGCTTGTGAGGATGTATTCACAGGATTCTTGCAGCCAGGCCCAGGTGACATAAATTCATTAAACTGGTATGAATTATAATAAGTATATACTCCAATAGTTAGTATTGAAAGTAGAGATATAACTCAAGATTAATAAACAACACAAGTAGCTTAACTTGTACATATGTTCCAGTTACAAATAAAAGAGAGAGAATTTGCAGAAGCATCTCTTTAATTTTTTGTCTTTTTAAATTGAATGTATTAATATTATATTGTGTATTAGTTAAAGTAATGATTAAAAATATAATATTTGTGTATATTGTGCATATTTGTGTGTTGTTACGGCTAGTCTGAACATCTACAATGTCATTTCTTCCTTTTTTTCTTAATTGATTTGAATATGTAACATTTAGAGAGGATACTGAGTCACTGTCCGGCCGTGTATGTACCTAATGTAAGCAATCACATGTTTTCCACATTAATTATTCTCTCTTGTTCATGTGAGTAATGTGTAATATGAATATTGTATATTGTATCTTTTTACGCCATAGCCCATTTGAAATGGCATAATGTATAAAAGTAATTAAAATATGACCAACACCCTTTTACAATTTGATTAAATTACTTAAATCTTCGAGTTGGGAATAAGTATAACAAGAACATCCTTCAAAAGTGTATTTGTCCAAAAAAATAAGTTAAATTCTAAAATTATTTGTACAAAAGAAAAATTATGAGAACATCCTTCAAATGTGTATTTGGCCAAAAAGCTAAGTCAAATTCAAAAATTATTTGTACAAAAGAAGAATTTATGTATTTCAATGACATAACGCGAGGGTGTCATTCTGTATGGGCCAAAACAAATTACGCGAATATATATGACCTTTTGCCCACAATAATAAAATGCTCAACTGATACGCATATCACAATTTGAACCCAGCATTTTCAAATTTAAATTTGCAACTCGGCTACTATTTTCAAAAATTCAAATTACACTTTTGGTCCCTCTATTTTTGAAAATTGCAATTTTGACCCTAAATTTTTGAAAAATCAAGAATTGCAATTAGTCCAAGATTTTAAGAAAATTGAAAGTTTCAATTCGGCCCCTGGTTTCAGAAATCCAAATTTGCACTTTTGGTCCCTCAATTTTTGGATATCGCAATTTTGACCCTAAATTTTTGAAAAATCAAGAATTGCAATTCAGTTCAAGATTTTAAGAAAATTGAAAATTTCAATTCGGCCCCTGATTTCAGAAATCCAAATTTGCACTTTTGGTCCCTACACAAAATTTATTAAAATAAAAACCACAAAATGTACAAATAACGAAAAGAAATGTAGCGTGTGAGCCGAGGGGTAAAGGAGGGGCAAGCTTTTGCCTTTTCTTTCCCACTTTCACTCCCACTCTCCCCCCCCCCTCCCCACTCCCCCCACCATTGAAGACCATAATTTTAGAAAAACCCAAAAATCTCCATCCCCCCCCTTACCATTGAAGATGGCCGAAGGGCAAACTTTTGTCATTTGTCTCTCATTCCCCCTCCCACTCTTCCTCCCCACTTCCCCCCACTATTGAAGACCACAATTCCCCCCCCCCCCCCCTCAAAATCCCCCTCCCCCTCCCCCTAACCATTAGATATGGCATTATATTCCAAATTTGCAGAAAACTCCAATGATTTTTCTAGATCAAAATGGTGTGGAATCGAAAGAAACGATTGAGTATCAAGTTTTTACCAGGGAAAATCAGAACAAAAAGAATGAAAAGTGCATGAATTAAATGATTGTCAAGGTTGACGAGTTAAAAAGGTGAGGAAGAAGAAGACAACTTAAAAAAAAAAAAAGGGGTGAAAAGGAAGATGAATTTTTTACTGGAAAATTCTTTAAGGGTAAATTAGTCTTCTTTCAAAAATTGCTCTATTTTATTTTGAACAAGTGTAAAATTCAATCCAATCTAAGTATGGGTCCCACGGCCCAATGGTCCAACCAATGCAGAAACAGACTCATGAATTACTATTACCGCGTCTTATTTTTTATTATAGTAATTATTTACTTAATTAGATATAATGTTTAAACAATACTACTTAATAGGAGTACTGTACTAGTACTTCACTTCATCTTCCATCTTCTCTCCTCTGCAATTCTCTCAAATCTCACTCCTTTTTTCTTCTTCGATTTACTCGCGATAACACATATCTGATTCGCAATTTTCATTTCATATGGTATTGGAACTGTTTTTTTTCTCCATTTTTTGTTGAATTGAAGGTTTTCGCCAATCCGTACAGGAATCAGGAGGTACAACTCAAAACCCCCACCCCTTAATGGTATTATTATGTGTAGCTTATCCTAAATTGTGGTGAAATATGCAATATTTCTTTTGTTTTTTCAATTTTTTTGATGAATTATTTCCCCTGCGATTTCTTCATTATATGTTCAATGTATTTGTAGTATTATTACTAATTTTGCGAATGTTGCTATTTTTTAGAGATTTTCATGTACCACCTTTACTTGATTTACCACACACCATCTCCTTAATTAAATTGATTAGTAATTCATGAGGGATTTGGTTTTCAAACTACTCGTTCTAACCATCTCGTAACTGTGCTAGCTTGAATTTTCCTAGATACAAGTTCAGCTTGCTTGACAGTTGGTAGCATATGAAAGTGACGATATTTTATTTCCTTATTTCTTCCTCTATCTATCTCTGTCTCTCTTTTTCTTATTTGGTGGGGCAGTTGGATTTGGAGGGATTGGATTTAACTTAGTTTACCCAATTAATCAGCAGTTAAATGTCTTAATGTCAATGCAGTCTGAAAGGATAATCATAGAGCTGACAGTATCTAGCAAAACACCTTCCGGGGAAACCTTAATGAGTAACATCATTTTATAAATGAATCTGGTTCACAATTTGAACTTGTTGTACTGAATTGGGTTTTCCTCTCTTTGTATAGAGGATCAGTTCTTGCAGTTACTGGTCTTTCATCACTACTCTTTTGTGGATTGTAATATTTATTGTTTATTCAGATGAGTAAAAGTGTAGCAGAAGTCCTTCCTTTCACATCCTGCTACTACATTTCTGAAGTTTTCTGGTAGTCCTCCTAACCCAACTTTGTTTCTTTGTTGTCTCAGTTCCCATATGGAGATTGCACTTTTATTCACATGATTTCCGTGGGTTTAGTTTGTAAGAAGTGAGCAGTATCCTGGCAACTACAGGGTGGTAATTCGTTTCAGTTTGGATAACATCATACGCAAATAGATGATGTTTCTGAAGGTTGGCAATGATCGTGGAACTTCGCTCTGATCTCTACTCAAATATGCACATTTCTTATTGATCACGCCTGGGAATCACCTTCTACTACTAAGTGTAGAGCAAATTGAAGATTGTAGAAATTCAAGCGCTGTTAAAAATATCCTTAAAAATGATAAATAGATCATTGGTCTTGACATATCTATACCTTCTGATCTACATTACTCTTTCATCTGGAGTTATTTTATACAACAAGGTAATTTATGTTGACATTATTTATAGATGGTCAGCTCTTTTCTTAAAAAGTAATATTGTATGGATTAACTTTGACAAATCCTTGCTGTTCAACTTTTGCATCTCGTTGACAATTCCATCACGTCAAGCGGATACAAATCTAAGATGCTACATGCTGAATTAATCTATTTTTTCAATGATGAGTGCGATTAATTTTGGCATCATTATTACGACTACTTATAATCCATTAGTCTAATTCTTAGACAAATCCTTGCTGTTTAACTTTTGCATCTAGTTGACAATTCCTTCACGTCAAGTGGATACAAATCTAAGATGCTGGCGATTAATGTTGGCATCATTATTGGTACAACTTATAATCCATTAGCCTAATTCTTAGAGTAACTATGACTTTGGTGGATTATTTAATTGAGACTTTACTCAGCTTTCATAAATGCATTTTCTTTTTCAGATTTGATTTATTGTCTCAATTGTTTATTACTAGTATGAGCTGAAACTGATTTTATTTTTGGCAGTGGGTTCTTTCCCCGAAATACTTCAACTTTCCATTTCCTATAACTCTTACAATGATACATATGGGATTTTCTGGCGCAGTAGCATTTTTCCTTATCCGCGTCTTCAAGGTAAAGCTCCCTGCCACTTGTTAACTATCTGGCAATATTTCCTTGCGTGATCCATGTTTTGTATTAAACAGTTTCACAGTGCACATGCATGCTATTGTCTCTGTCATTTCGGAATGCATGATAATTTACCGTGAAGAAAAAGCATGCGACATATTACTTACTATACACTCTATGGCATTGTTTCAGTCTGTTAATTAGTCATTTGTAGTGATTTCATTCAGGATTATGTTAAAGGGGAACAATGAAGAAAATTAAATGTGATAAGATCATTACTTTGGTTTCTCATCGTGACTGATGGTAGACATGTCATGTTGAATCATTGAATAAGTTCTTCCCGATGTGATTGTTTGGGTGGTGCTAGAAACCTTCTTCCGTAATCTCAGTAAATTCAATTTATCTGATCTTCACCATTTTCTTACAGGTTGTGTCTCCAGTTAAAATGACATTCAGCATGTAAGAGACCTCATCCACTTTAGAGTTATTGTAATTTCTTTCTTTTCAAATTCCAGTGCTCCTGTTATTGCTTTATTTCCTTCTTATTTTGTTAAATTGGATAATTGCAGATATGCAACCTGTGTGATCCCAATAAGTGCCTTCTTCGCATCAAGTCTATGGTATGCACTTAACTTTGACTAAGTTGATATTCTAGGCCAAAATATAACACATAAAAAGGCTTATAGTAGAAGGAGTTCTATGTTGCAACTGAAAAAAATATGAAGTTGAACAATGCAATCTGGAGGAAGTTGTACTTTCCCAAACCTTTGAATCACAAGCCTAGCTCTACCTCCCAACCAAGTTCTTCACGAGCATGAAACATAAAGACATAACTGAAAAAGTTTTCAAGTCTAAATCCAATTGGATGTAAGTAATATAAGTACACCTAGCTTATGTTTCTAGATAACATGGAGGTCATACTATCATTGTTGCTTAATCTAGTTTCGCTGAAATTTTTTGCTTGTTTGTTAGCATGTTCAATATCATGCATAAAGTAAATACCTAATATTTCTATTAAGCTAATGAGAATTCTTCTTCCTCAAGCTTAGCTCGGTCGAAAAAACCTTACGAAAAAACCTACACTTACCTTATTTCCCTAAACACTCTCCCGAAAGCCAAACAAACAACATTACGAAAATTGAAAACAAAAAACAAAAAAAAAAATCCAAAATACCCAATCTTGGGCCTGTTGCACGAGCTGAAAACAACAGGCCCATTTAGGGCCTTTTTGTGGGCTGGCCCATATAAAAATAATAATAATAATAATAATAATAATATATATAACATAAATAATTAATAACTGAAAAAAAAAAGTTTATAATAAAAATTCTGAAATTTTATTCTGAAAATAAATTTAAACTAGCAAGTAATTTAAAATTCGTTTTAAAAAAAAAGATTTGAATTTATAAGTATCTTTACTTACTAAACTCAGATTTCGAAATTAAATATATAATAAATAAATCCAAAATAATAAAACTGAAAACAATAAAATTTGAAATTTAAATTCTGAAAATATTATAAATAAATATTCTAGAAGATTAGTTCTAAAATAACCCAAAAAAAAAAAGACAAAAAATTATTAAAATATACAAATATTACTAAATATAAAATACCGCGTATAAGATGAATGACAAAAGCTGTTGTAACAAAAATTTTTGACTTTAAACCAAAATTGTGAGAGAGTTTAAGTAGGACGTAACATTGAAATTAGGACCTATTGACATCTTCCTATTTAATCCAAGGTAATTAAAATTAATACCCAAACCTTCTGCCCCCCCCCCCCCCCTCCCCAGAAAGCTCTGCCAAGAAAAAAGAAGATAAAATGAGCTCCCACACTCCCGACCTTACTTACGCACCAGACAACGGATTGAGCATCCCTGCAGTAGCCACCATCATCATCATCATAATCGTAGTTATAGCCATGCTCTTGGCTTTAGTGAACAAAATATGTGTCTTCCACACGGAAGAAAATGAAAATCACCTAGTCCACATTCCCATTACTCTATACGGCAGCGGCGAAGAACTCAGATTGTTCCATATGTTTGGAAGAGTTCGTCGCCGGAGATGAAATCCGTGTGCTGCCACAATGCAGCCACGGATTTCATCGTGCATAGATGCTTGGCTGAGGGAAGACCGGAGTTGTCCGAACTGCCGGGGAGGCCTAGTTTGACATTTTGGATTTGATTTTGATAAGTTTACTGATTTTCTTTCTTCTTGAATCTACTGTCTGTCTGTATAAATATGAAGTTTGGTGGTTTCTGTAAGTAATTCTGGGTAATGAAGTATTTGTGTAGCTTGTTTTGTTTCATAATCTATTAGTATTAAATTCTGTACTGGACTGGTAGTTTTCAAGATTTATGGCTTTCAAGAATAGTTTTCCTCATATTCCGAGTGTTAAATCTCTATCTATTACTATATTATCAAATCGTAATTACCACTTATATACATTACATGTTCATACATCCGTGTATATATTCAATATATAAAATTTGTAATAGATCACTCATGCATAAATTTATCAAAATTTGTTCTGCCTAGCTACTTTCACACACACTTAAAATTTATAATACAATTTATAGATCTCTGCATAAATTTATCAACATTTGTTCTGCCTAGCTACTTTCACACACACTTAAAATTTATAATACAATTTGTTGCTAAGTGGTAATTACGATTTGATAATATAGTAATAGATAGAGATTTAACACTCGGAATATGAGGAAAACTATTCTTGAAAGCCATAAATCTTGAAAACTAGCAGTCCAGTACATAATTTAATACTAATAGATTATGAAACAAAACAAGCTACACAAATACTTCATTACCCAGAATTACTTACAGAAACCACCAAACTTCATATTTATACAGACAGACAGTAGATTCAAGAAGAAAGAAAATCAGTAAACTTATCAAAATCAAATCCAAAATGTCAAACTAGGCCTCCCCGGCAGTTCGGACAACTCCGGTCTTCCCTCAGCCAAGCATCTATGCACGATGAAATCCGTGGCTGCATTGTGGCAGCACACGGATTTCATCTCCGGCGACGAACTCTTCCAAACATATGGAACAATCTGAGTTCTTCGCCGCTGCCGTATAGAGTAATGGGAATGTGGACTAGGTGATTTTCATTTTCTTCCGTGTGGAAGACACATATTTTGTTCACTAAAGCCAAGAGCATGGCTATAACTACGATTATGATGATGATGATGGTGGCTACTGCAGGGATGCTCAATCCGTTGTCTGGTGCGTAAGTAAGGTCGGGAGTGTGGGAGCTCATTTTATCTTCTTTTTTCTTGGCAGAGCTTTCTGGGGGGGGCAGAAGGTTTGGGTATTAATTTTAATTACCTTGGATTAAATAGGAAGATGTCAATAGGTCCTAATTTCAATGTTACGTCCTACTTAAACTCTCTCACAATTTTGGTTTAAAGTCAAAATTTTTTGTTACAACAGCTTTTGTCATTCATCTTATACGCGGTATTTTATATTTAGTAATATTTGTATATTTTAATAATTTTTTGTCTTTTTTTTTTTGGGTTATTTTAGAACTAATCTTCTAGAATATTTATTTATAATATTTTCAGAATTTAAATTTCAAATTTTATTGTTTTCAGTTTTATTATTTTTGGATTTATTTATTATATATTTAATTTCGAAATCTGAGTTTAGTAAGTAAAGATACTTATAAATTCAAATCTTTTTTTTTAAAACGAATTTTAAATTACTTGCTAGTTTAAATTTATTTTCAGAATAAAATTTCAGAATTTTTATTATAAACTTTTTTTTTTCAGTTATTAATTATTTATGTTATATATTATTATTATTATTATTATTATTATTATTTTTATATGGGCCAGCCCACAAAAAGGCCCTAAATGGGCCTGTTGTTTTCAGCTCGTGCAACAGGCCCAAGATTGGGTATTTTGGATTTTTTTTTTTGTTTTTTGTTTTCAATTTTCGTAATGTTGTTTGTTTGGCTTTCGGGAGAGTGTTTAGGGAAATAAGGTAAGTGTAGGTTTTTTCGTAAGGTTTTTTCGACCGAGCTAAGCTTGAGGAAGAAGAATTCTCATTAGCTTAATAGAAATATTAGGTATTTACTTTATGCATGATATTGAACATGCTAACAAACAAGCAAAAAATTTCAGCGAAACTAGATTAAGCAACAATGATAGTATGACCTCCATGTTATCTAGAAACATAAGCTAGGTGTACTTATATTACTTACATCCAATTGGATTTAGACTTGAAAACTTTTTCAGTTATGTCTTTATGTTTCATGCTCGTGAAGAACTTGGTTGGGAGGTAGAGCTAGGCTTGTGATTCAAAGGTTTGGGAAAGTACAACTTCCTCCAGATTGCATTGTTCAACTTCATATTTTTTTCAGTTGCAACATAGAACTCCTTCTACTATAAGCCTTTTTATGTGTTATATTTTGGCCTAGAATATCAACTTAGTCAAAGTTAAGTGCATACCATAGACTTGATGCGAAGAAGGCACTTATTGGGATCACACAGGTTGCATATCTGCAATTATCCAATTTAACAAAATAAGAAGGAAATAAAGCAATAACAGGAGCACTGGAATTTGAAAAGAAAGAAATTACAATAACTCTAAAGTGGATGAGGTCTCTTACATGCTGAATGTCATTTTAACTGGAGACACAACCTGTAAGAAAATGGTGAAGATCAGATAAATTGAATTTACTGAGATTACGGAAGAAGGTTTCTAGCACCACCCAAACAATCACATCGGGAAGAACTTATTCAATGATTCAACATGACATGTCTACCATCAGTCACGATGAGAAACCAAAGTAATGATCTTATCACATTTAATTTTCTTCATTGTTCCCCTTTAACATAATCCTGAATGAAATCACTACAAATGACTAATTAACAGACTGAAACAATGCCATAGAGTGTATAGTAAGTAATATGTCGCATGCTTTTTCTTCACGGTAAATTATCATGCATTCCGAAATGACAGAGACAATAGCATGCATGTGCACTGTGAAACTGTTTAATACAAAACATGGATCACGCAAGGAAATATTGCCAGATAGTTAACAAGTGGCAGGGAGCTTTACCTTGAAGACGCGGATAAGGAAAAATGCTACTGCGCCAGAAAATCCCATATGTATCATTGTAAGAGTTATAGGAAATGGAAAGTTGAAGTATTTCGGGGAAAGAACCCACTGCCAAAAATAAAATCAGTTTCAGCTCATACTAGTAATAAACAATTGAGACAATAAATCAAATCTGAAAAAGAAAATGCATTTATGAAAGCTGAGTAAAGTCTCAATTAAATAATCCACCAAAGTCATAGTTACTCTAAGAATTAGGCTAATGGATTATAAGTTGTACCAATAATGATGCCAACATTAATCGCCAGCATCTTAGATTTGTATCCACTTGACGTGAAGGAATTGTCAACTAGATGCAAAAGTTAAACAGCAAGGATTTGTCTAAGAATTAGACTAATGGATTATAAGTAGTCGTAATAATGATGCCAAAATTAATCGCACTCATCATTGAAAAAATAGATTAATTCAGCATGTAGCATCTTAGATTTGTATCCGCTTGACGTGATGGAATTGTCAACGAGATGCAAAAGTTGAACAGCAAGGATTTGTCAAAGTTAATCCATACAATATTACTTTTTAAGAAAAGAGCTGACCATCTATAAATAATGTCAACATAAATTACCTTGTTGTATAAAATAACTCCAGATGAAAGAGTAATGTAGATCAGAAGGTATAGATATGTCAAGACCAATGATCTATTTATCATTTTTAAGGATATTTTTAACAGCGCTTGAATTTCTACAATCTTCAATTTGCTCTACACTTAGTAGTAGAAGGTGATTCCCAGGCGTGATCAATAAGAAATGTGCATATTTGAGTAGAGATCAGAGCGAAGTTCCACGATCATTGCCAACCTTCAGAAACATCATCTATTTGCGTATGATGTTATCCAAACTGAAACGAATTACCACCCTGTAGTTGCCAGGATACTGCTCACTTCTTACAAACTAAACCCACGGAAATCATGTGAATAAAAGTGCAATCTCCATATGGGAACTGAGACAACAAAGAAACAAAGTTGGGTTAGGAGGACTACCAGAAAACTTCAGAAATGTAGTAGCAGGATGTGAAAGGAAGGACTTCTGCTACACTTTTACTCATCTGAATAAACAATAAATATTACAATCCACAAAAGAGTAGTGATGAAAGACCAGTAACTGCAAGAACTGATCCTCTATACAAAGAGAGGAAAACCCAATTCAGTACAACAAGTTCAAATTGTGAACCAGATTCATTTATAAAATGATGTTACTCATTAAGGTTTCCCCGGAAGGTGTTTTGCTAGATACTGTCAGCTCTATGATTATCCTTTCAGACTGCATTGACATTAAGACATTTAACTGCTGATTAATTGGGTAAACTAAGTTAAATCCAATCCCTCCAAATCCAACTGCCCCACCAAATAAGAAAAAGAGAGACAGAGATAGATAGAGGAAGAAAGAAGGAAATAAAATATCGTCACTTTCATATGCTACCAACTGTCAAGCAAGCTGAACTTGTATCTAGGAAAATTCAAGCTAGCACAGTTACGAGATGGTTAGAACGAGTAGTTTGAAAACCAAATCCCTCATGAATTACTAATCAATTTAATTAAGGAGATGGTGTGTGGTAAATCAAGTAAAGGTGGTACATGAAAATCTCTAAAAAATAGCAACATATCGCAAAATTAGTAATAATACTACAAATACATTGAACATATAATGAAGAAATCGCAGGGGAAATAATTCATCAAAAAAATTGAAAAAACAGAAGAAATATTGCATATTTCACCACAATTTAGGATAAGCTACACATAATAATACCATTAAGGGGTGGGGGTTTTGAGTTGTACCTCCTGATTCCTGTACGGATTGGCGAAAACCTTCAATTCAACAAAAAATGGAGAAAAAAAACAGTTCCAATACCATATGAAATGAAAATTGCGAATCAGATATGTGTTATCGCGAGTAAATCGAAGAAGAAAAAAGGAGTGAGATTTGAGAGAATTGCAGAGGAGAGAAGATGGAAGATGAAGTGAAGTACTAGTACAGTACTCCTATTAAGTAGTATTGTTTAAACATTATATCTAATTAAGTAAATAATTAGGAAAATGATTTCCTCACAGCCCACATGTGTACAGCCCTTTGTACAGTCCCTATTTAATGCTTTCACACTTAATATGTTACCTGCTACCTGTTTAATAGGTTTCTTGAAATAATTTTTTTAGTTTATTTAATGGGCTGTGATATTGAGCTGTGATGCTAGGCTGTGAGGCTAGCATAGTCCAAATAATTACTATAATAAAAAATAAGACGCGGTAATAGTAATTCATGAGTCTGTTTCTGCATTGGTTGGACCATTGGGCCGTGGGACCCATACTTAGATTGGATTGAATTTTACACTTGTTCAAAATAAAATAGAGCAATTTTTGAAAGAAGACTAATTTACCCTTAAAGAATTTTCCAGTAAAAAATTCATCTTCCTTTTCACCCCTTTTTTTTTTTTTTTAAGTTGTCTTCTTCTTCCTCACCTTTTTAACTCGTCAACCTTGACAATCATTTAATTCATGCACTTTTCATTCTTTTTGTTCTGATTTTCCCTGGTAAAAACTTGATACTCAATCGTTTCTTTCGATTCCACACCATTTTGATCTAGAAAAATCATTGGAGTTTTCTGCAAATTTGGAATATAATGCCATCTCTAATGGTTAGGGGGAGGGGGAGGGGGATTTTGAGGGGGGGGGGGGGGGGGGAATTGTGGTCTTCAATAGTGGGGGGAAGTGGGGAGGAAGAGTGGGAGGGGGAATGAGAGACAAATGACAAAAGTTTGCCCTTCGGCCATCTTCAATGGTAAGGGGGGGATGGAGATTTTTGGGTTTTTCTAAAATTATGGTCTTCAATGGTGGGGGGGAGTGGGGAGGGGGGGGGGGGGAGAGTGGGAGTGAAAGTGGGAAAGAAAAGGCAAAAGCTTGCCCCTCCTTTACCCCTCGGCTCACACGCTACATTTTTTTTCGTTATTTGTACATTTTGTGGTTTTTATTTTAATAAATTTTGTGTATGGATTAATAAATTTTATATTTTAAAAAATTAAATCTTTACAGGAATTAGTTTTAATTAGATATTTTAAATTTGTATTTTAATTTGAATAAAATGTACAAATGATTCAAATTATAAATTATTTTTTTATCAAATAAATGAACTTTAATATGATTAAAACTCGAGTATAACTTGATATATATAAGTGATTGCGATTTTTTTATAATAATAATAATAATAATAATTATTATTATTATTATTATTATTATTATTATTACTATTACTATCACTACTATTATTATTCCTATTGTTAATATTAAAATATAATCTTTTATATAAGTACGATTTAATTTAATAAAATTACATACTAAAAAAAGTTAAACTTTATAATAGAATACTTAAAATATTTAAACGAATAAGAATACATACTAAAAATCATCGACCGTGCCTTTCCCACACATGGGCAATTAAGTCGTCCTGAAGTTTACGATTGGCTACTACCGACCGTATTGCTTAATGGCGCATCATATAATTCTCCATGGATAATTCACCACATCTTGGATTAACCTCTCGCGTTGGTCTTGGATAAATATTATTTTTGTATAATTATTTTTGTTATTTATTATTTTTACTTTTTTTGTATTTTTCTTATTGTTATTATTATTTTATTATTATTATCCTATGTCCCTAACGGTTGAAGATGATTATGGAGTGAGAGGGGAAGTGGGAGGGGGAGAGGGGGAGGAGGAGGGGGAGGGGACAGTTTTGCCCCAACGATTGAAGATGGCCTAAGCAGAGGTTTTGAATATTCATTTCTGCGAACTTGGAGAACTCAATTAGTAGGCAGAGGGTTTGCATATTTTGGATTTTAGTTTCATGTAATTCCAACAAATTGAAAGTTTTTGAATCATACAATTGAACTTGGTTGGTTTTTTGTATGATGCCTGTGATTTTGGGGGTGGATTACGATTTTCTTTTATCAATAACAACAAGGACAAATTAGTCATACTTAAAGTTTGCTCTGGCACCAACATTTTGTGGTCGTTAGCCTTGACATAATTAAGGATTTAATATGATTTGGAACTGAATTCGGTTCGATCTAATTATGGAGATTAACAATTTATGTTTGTTTGAGATATGATCCAAATGAATATAGATTGAATAGGAGGTTTTATGTATCAAAACTTCAATTGATGATTAATCTCATCAATTAGATAGATTGTTACTTTTTTTTTTTTAATCTCAAAAATATTTTATTTCTTTTATACGTAATCTTCTTTAAGTTTCAATGGATTTGATGTCTTAATTCAATAAAAATGTATCCCTTGCTAAATTAAGTCCAATTACACTATCGCATGTAGAACAAATTATAGTAATAGTCTCCTCAAAATTCGATATTGAAAATATTTTGTAAACATTAAAGGCTATTGATATAGCCATAGTAATTTCATAGTGCCAGAGCAATATTTCCAGTTATGCCCTTCAGATTTAACTTCGCCTAGACATTATTTATCGGGGCATCGATTAGTGAAAACTCATGTTCTGGGGAGAAATTATTTAGTGTAATCTATGTATCTCGTCATGGATTATGTGGATTATTACTCTACATATCTCAAGTGTATTGGTGGGTTACACGTATAATTGATGACATGGTCCGGGATTGTAAATTCTAAATAATCTCTTGTCCTGGGGGCATCAAATCAATAAAAGAAGAACAACTGACTCTCCACATGAAAGTAAAAGAAGAGAGATGACAATGAAATTTTCAGAGACAACTTTTTCTTAGATCAGTGGAGAATCCTGATTCCTCAATAAATAATATAATACTATATATCTGCTTAATAACTTGAACTTTGTTGTGCAAACACCAAAAATGATCGGAAGCAATTTTATTAAGGACTTTTTGGTAGAGTGTATGGGCTTTTTGGTAGAGTGTATGAGATTAAGGTCGATTATATTAGAGTTGGATTGAACATTATATAAAAAATATGTTTGATAGATTTGATTGAGTCATATTACACTAAACTGATATATATTTTAATTTGTAATTTATTTATGTAGCATGTGTTTCCATATGTAAACTAGGAAAGGTAGTATTGGTCCATGTGGTCTATATATAGTCTAGCTAGGTGAAAGGACCGAATTGGTTTCATAAAACATACTTATAACATAAGAAAAATATTGCTCATGTCTGTGTACGTACCACTATGAATATATTTTTGTATTTAAACTGATTTTTATTATTCGCAAAAATTGATTAAACCTGTTAACTGGAGAAAATTTAATTTTTTACTAGCTCAAAATATTACAAAAATTGACTTGAATCATATGAAAATTGTCCAGGTTTTTGTACTTACTCCTATGAACAATATTTTTGTTTTTATAAGATTTTAAGTATCCAAAAAATTGGTCAAAACTGTGAGTATATTCTTTCGAGGAATTCAATTTTTCAGCGAGCTCAAAATATCATAAAACCGAATTATAATATAAAAAAAACATTATCCAGTGTTGTGTTAGTACCACTTTGGATATATTATTTATTTAAATTGATTTTTAGTATCCGCAAAAAATTGGTTAAAACTGTGAACTTACCCCTTAGAAAAAATTTCAATTTTTCACTGGCTCAAAATATTACAAAGTTGGCTTGAAAATTTCATAAAACATACTTATAACATAAGAAAAATATTGCTCATGTCTGTGTTAGTACCACTTTGGATATATTATTTTATTTAAATTGGTTTTTAGTATCCGCAAAAAATTTGTTAAAACTGTGAACTTACCCCTTAGAAAAAATTTCAATTTTTCACTGGCTCAAAATAATACAAAGTTGGCTTGAAAATTTCATAAAACATACTTATAACATAAGAAAAATATTGCTCATGTCTGTGTACGTACCACTATGAATATATTTTTGTATTTAAACTGATTTTTATTATTCGCAAAAATTGGTTAAAACTGTTAACTTACCCCTTGGAGAAAATTTTAATTTTTTACTAGCACAAACTATTACAAAAATTGACTTGAATCATATGAAAATTGTCCAGGTTTTTGTACTTACTCCTATGAACAATATTTTTGTTTTATAAGATTTTAAGTATCCAAAAAATTGGTCAAAACTGTGAGCATATCCTTTCGAGGAATTCAATTTTTTAACGAGCTCAAAATATCATAAAACCGAATTATAATATAAGAAAAACATTATCCAGGGTTGTGTTAGTACCACTTTGGATATATTATTTTATTTAAATTGATTTTTAGTATCCGCAAAAAATTTGTTAAAACTGTGAACTTACCCCTTAGAAAAAATTTCAATTTTTCACTGGCTCAAAATAGTACAAAGTTGGCTTGAAAATTTCATAAAACATACTTATAACATAAGAAAAATATTGCTCATGTCTGTGTACGTACCACTATGAATATATTTTTGTATTTAAACTGATTTTTATTATTCGCAAAAATTGGTAAAAACTGTTAACTTAACCCTTGAAGAAAATATTAATTTTATACTAGCTCAAAATATTAAAAAAATTGACTTGAATCATATGAAAATTGTCCAGGTTTTTGTACTTACTCCTATGAACAATATTTTTGTTTTTATAAGATCTTATGTATCCAAAAAATTGGTCAAAACTGTGAGCATATCCTTTCGAGGAATTCCATTTTTCAATGAGCTCAAAATATCATAAAACCGAATTATAATATAAGAAAAACATTATCCAGGGTTGTGTTAGTACCACTTTGGATATATTATTTTATTTAAATTGATTTTTAGTATCCGCAAAAAATTGGTTAAAACTGTGAACTTACCCCTTAGAAAAAATTTCAATTTTTCACTGGCTCAAAATATTTCAAAGTTGGCTTGAAAATTTCATAAAACATACCTATAACATAAGAAAAATATTGCTCATATATGTGTACGTACCACTATGAATATATTTTTGTATTTGAACTGATTTTTATTATTCGCAAAAATTGGTAAAAACTGTTAACTTAACCCTTGGAGAAAATTTTGATTTTTTACTAGCTCAAAATATTACAAAAATTGACTTGAATCATATGAAAATTGTCCAGGTTTTTGTACTTACTCATTTGAACAATATTTTTGTTTTTATAAGATCTTATGTATCCAAAAAATTGGTCAAAACTGTGAGCATATCCTTTCGAGGAATTCAATTTTTCAACGAGCTCAAAATATCATAAAACCGAATTATAATATAAGAAAAACATTATCCAGGGTTGTGTTAGTACCACTTTGGATATATTTTTGTTGGGATTCGGTAAGAAAAACAGCCCTAGGCACAGCGGAATATAAAAAATTTCTAGGGCCTCTTAAAGAATCTTGCCAGGATATTCTCTAGTTATATATATATGAACATAATTAATGACAGTATAAGTTTTCTCGTTTATACCTGTCTCCTTGCAAATCCTAGGCTAGCAATATGAGCTCTGAATTCTGACCCCGGTTGATCGACCCACACCTTTTGGTAGCGCCCCACGTGTTGCGCCTCTACGAGTTGATACACCACAATATCACGAAAATTAATATACCTAATCGACTAGAACATAGGCTATATTAATATCTAGGTTTTAGGAACGATTTGGGAACAAAAACGAAGACGAAAAAATTCTTCCACAGGGAAGAACAGTTCGGCCGATCTGGTAGGGAGAGGGAGAGAGAATTTTTCTTTGCTCAATTTTTGCTTAAGGAGTTGTGTGAAAAATAACTAGAAGAAAGCTATTTATAGTTTTCTTCCTATCCTAGTCCTATTAGGACTAGGTCTTCTCTCTCCTACATGGGCCATGGCCTTCTTTAATTAGAAGACTAAGTCTTCTAATTAATTCATGGCCCATATTAATTAATTATTCAGGGCTTTATTTAATCTCCCAATTAAATAGCCCAATTAATTAAATCATCTCCCAATTAATTAATTAAACTCCAAGTCTAATTAAATTAATTATTCCATTAATCAATTAAATCCTAATTAATTAATTTACTCATAAATTAAATTCCAATTTAATTTATAATCTTGATCCAATTCCAATTGGATCCATTTTCGTTCCATATGGGTCGACCCAGTCGACCCACCCATTTAATCGACCCAGTCGATTTTGACCCAGTCGACCCAGTCGACTGGTTCGTTCCTGTTTCCTCGCTTTCGCTACTTGTGTATTGTGTATGCCCCCGTAGGTTCACCACATAATTGGCCGTGGGTTGTAATTAAATATTATTTAATTACTCGAGCAATTAATACTCTAAATTAATCGAACACTCTGTCGATTAATCATTCCAAAATTAGCACCCCTGCTAATTTGGGAATTCTCCCACACTCCACGGTCGATGTCCAGTCACAAGCCCATGGAGCCCAATCACTGGTGAATTAATTCAGTGAACCTTTTATCATTTACAATTTCCATATACGACAAAATCTCTCCATCGATCAATCTCCCAGTCGAGACTTAAGGGTATGGTATTTTATCGGATTCCCTTTTCTTTTGTCTTGACCTTATGTACTCTGGTCTTGAAATAAATTCTCTTTGACTTAATCTTTATGAGCTACTTACATAAAGTCGTCAGATACCTTGGCCAAGGATTTTTACCAGAATTAATTTCTCACAGTAATCCATAGGAGAATTTCCCAACCTATCAAGTCGGGTCAATGGATCATTTGTTGATGATATGAATCTGCATACGAGTTCCTCTATACCCAACATGAGTCCACAGAGACTTTCTGGTTATCCCCAGTCAGTCGGAACTCATATCAAAGTATAGATGTTCTCGCACCAGATAAACCCTATCATCTCAAGTAGTTAGGGATCGTTCCTCGTATACTATTGTAAATTGGAATAACTTCAACCCCGATATGCGACTACCGCTTCCATGGTGAGTTATTTCCTAATTGGGGTATTCAGTGCACTTGCCATCCCAGCAAGCCACCCACTTATGTGTATCGACTATCCCAGTCACGCTCGTGGACCCCAGCGTTCTCCAGTTCATCGGAGAATACACAACAGTGAGAGTCTAACCGAATCCAACGATGTCCTATCTCGATTGGATTCTACGACTCTTGAATATGTTCTAGATCACGGCCTTAGAGATCAGTCCACGGGTTGTCCCATAGCCCTGTGATCTAAGGACTTCTATCCTTATGCGTAGACAAATATTACATAAGATAAAGTTGACCATTTAATAAAAGTGCATTTATTAATCTAAATTGAATAGTTCCTCATTAATTACAATTAATGCTAGCCATACAGCTGGCTTGCAGGACACTATTTCTATCAATTTTTTTATTTAAATTGATTTTTAGTATCCGCAAAAAATTGGTTAAAACTGTGAACTTACCCCTGAGAAAAAATTTCAATTTTTCGCTGGCTCAAAATATTACAAAGTTGGCTTGAAAATTTCTTAAAACTTACTTATAACATAAGAGAAATATTGCTCATGTCTGTGTACGTAGCACTATGAATATATTTTTGTATTTAAACTGATTTTTATTATTCGCAAAAATTGGTAAAAACTGTTAACTTAACCCTTGGAGAAAATTTTAATTTTTTACTAGTTCAAAATATTACAAAAATTGACTCGAATCATATGAAAATTGTCCAGGTTTTTGTACTCACTCATTTGAACAATATTTTTGTTTTTATAAGATCTTATGTATCCAAAAAATTGTCAAAACTGTGACCATATCCTTTCGAGGAATTCAATTTTTCAATGAGCTTAAAATATCATAAAACCGAATTATAATATAAGAAAAACATTATCCAGGGTTGTGTTAGTACCACTTTGGATATATTATTTTATTTAAATTGATTTTTAGTATCCGCAAAAAATTGGTTAAAACTGTGAACTTACCCCTGAGAAAAAATTTCAATTTTTCGCTGGCTCAAAATATTACAAAGTTGGCTTGAAAATTTCTTAAAACTTACTTATAACATAAGAGAAATATTGCTCATGTCTGTGTACGTAGCACTATGAATATATTTTGGTATTTAAACTGATTTTTATTATTCGCAAAAATTGGTAAAAACTGTTAACTTAACCCTTGGAGAAAATTTTAATTTTTTACTAGTTCAAAATATTACAAAAATTGACTCGAATCATATGAAAATTGTCCAGGTTTTTGTACTCACTCATTTGAACAATATTTTTGTTTTTATAAGATCTTATGTATCCAAAAAATTGGTCAAAACTGTGACCATATCCTTTCGAGGAATTCAATTTTTCAATGAGCTTAAAATATCATAAAACCGAATTATAATATAAGAAAAACATTATCCAGGGTTGTGTTAGTACCACTTTGGATATATTATTTTATTTAAATTGATTTTTAGTATCCGCAAAAAATTGGTTAAAACTGTGAACTTACCCCTTAGAAAAAAATTCAATTTTTCACTGGCTCAAAATAGTACAAAGTTGGCTTGAAAATTTCATAAAACATACTTATAACATAAGAAAAATATTGCTCATGTCTGTGTACGTACCACTATGAATATATTTTTGTATTTAAACTGATTTTTATTATTCGCAAAAATTGGTAAAAACTGTTAACTTAACCCTTGAAGAAAATATTAATTTTATACTAGCTAAAAATATTAAAAAAATTGACTTGAATCATATGAAAATTGTCCAGGTTTTTGTACTTACTCCTATGAACAATATTTTTGTTTTTATAAGATCTTATGTATCCAAAAAATTGGTCAAAACTGTGAGCATATCCTTTCGAGGAATTCCATTTTTCAATGAGCTCAAAATATCATAAAACCGAATTATAATATAAGAAAAACATTATCCAGGGTTGTGTTAGTACCACTTTGGATATATTATTTTATTTAAATTGATTTTTAGTATCCGCAAAAAATTGGTTAAAACTGTGAACTTACCCCTTAGAAAAAATTTCAATTTTTCACTGGCTCAAAATATTACAAAGTTGGCTTGAAAATTTCATAAAACATACCTATAACATAAGAAAAATATTGCTCATATATGTGTACGTACCACTATGAATATATTTTTGTATTTAAACTGATTTTTATTATTCGCAAAAATTGGTAAAAACTGTTAACTTAACCCTTGAAGAAAATATTAATTTTATACTAGCTCAAAATATTACAAAAATTGACTTGAATCATATGAAAATTGTCCAGGTTTTTGTACTTACTCCTATGAACTATATTTTTGTTTTATAAGATTTTAAGTATCCAAAAAATTGGTCAAAACTGTGAGCATATCCTTTCGAGGAATTCAATTTTTTAACGAGCTCAAAATATCATAAAACCGAATTATAATATAAGAAAAACATTATCCAGGGTTGTGTTAGTACCACTTTGGATATATTATTTTATTTAAATTGATTTTTAGTATCCGCAAAAAATTTGTTAAAACTGTGAACTTACCCCTTAGAAAAAATTTCAATTTTTCACTGGCTCAAAATAGTACAAAGTTGGCTTGAAAATTTCATAAAACATACTTATAACATAAGAAAAATATTGCTCATGTCTGTGTACGTACCACTATGAATATATTTTTGTATTTAAACTGATTTTTATTATTCGCAAAAATTGGTAAAAACTGTTAACTTAACCCTTGGAGAAAATTTTAATTTTTTACTAGTTCAAAATATTACAAAAATTGACTCGAATCATATGAAAATTGTCCAGGTTTTTGTACTCACTCATTTAAACAATATTTTTGTTTTTATAAGATCTTATGTATCCAAAAAATTGGTCAAAACTGTGACCATATCCTTTCGAGGAATTCAATTTTTCAATGAGCTTAAAATATCATAAAACCGAATTATAATATAAGAAAAACATTATACAGGGTTGTGTTAGTACCACTTTGGATATATTATTTTATTTAAATTGATTTTTAGTATCCGTAAAAAATTGGTTAAAACTGTGAACTTACCCCTGAGAAAAAATTTCAATTTTTCGCTGGCTCAAAATATTACAAAGTTGGCTTGAAAATTTCTTAAAACTTACTTATAACATAAGAGAAATATTGCTCATGTCTGTGTACGTAGCACTATGAATATATTTTTGTATTTAAACTGATTTTTATTATTCGCAAAAATTGGTAAAAACTGTTAACTTAACCCTTGGAGAAAATTTTAATTTTTTACTAGTTCAAAATATTACAAAAATTGACTCGAATCATATGAAAATTGTCCAGGTTTTTGTACTCACTCATTTGAACAATATTTTTGTTTTTATAAGATCTTATGTATCCAAAAAATTGGTCAAAACTGTGACCATATCCTTTCGAGGAATTCAATTTTTCAATGAGCTTAAAATATCATAAAACCGAATTATAATATAAGAAAAACATTATCCAGGGTTGTGTTAGTACCACTTTGGATATATTATTTTATTTAAATTGATTTTTAGTATCCGCAAAAAATTGGTTAAAACTGTGAACTTAACCCTTAGAAAAAAATTCAATTTTTCACTGGCTCAAAATATTACAAAGTTGGCTTGAAAATTTCATAAAACATACCTATAACATAAGAAAAATATTGCTCATATATGTGTACGTACCACTATGAATATATTTTTGTATTTAAACTGATTTTTATTATTCGCAAAAATTGGTAAAAACTGTTAACTTAACCCTTGAAGAAAATATTAATTTTATACTAGCTCAAAATATTAAAAAAATTGACTTGAATCATATGAAAATTGTCCAGGTTTTTGTACTTACTCCTATGAACAATATTTTTGTTTTATAAGATTTTAAGTATCCAAAAAATTGGTCAAAACTGTGAGCATATCCTTTCGAGGAATTCAATTTTTTAACGAGCTCAAAATATCATAAAACCGAATTATAATATAAGAAAAACATTATCCAGGGTTGTGTTAGTACCACTTTGGATATATTATTTTATTTAAATTGATTTTTAGTATCCGCAAAAAATTTGTTAAAACTGTGAACTTACCCCTTAGAAAAAATTTCAATTTTTCACTGGCTCAAAATATTACAAAGTTGGCTTGAAAATTTCATAAAACATACTTATAACATAAGAAAAATATTGCTCATGTCTGTGTACGTACCACTATGAATATATTTTTGTATTTAAACTGATTTTTATTATTCGCAAAAATTGGTAAAAACTGTTAACTTAACCCTTGAAGAAAATATTAATTTTATACTAGCTCAAAATATTTAAAAAATTGACTTGAATCATATGAAAATTGTCCAGGTTTTTGTACTTACTCCTATGAACAATATTTTTGTTTTTATAAGATCTTATGTATCCAAAAAATTGGTCAAAATTGTGAGCATATCCTTTCGAGGAATTCCATTTTTCAATGAGCTCAAAATATCATAAAAGCGAATTATAATATAAGAAAAACATTATCCAGGGTTGTGTTAGTACCACTTTGGATATATTTTTTTATTTAAATTGATTTTTAGTATCCGCAAAAAATTGGTTAAAACTGTGAACTTACCCCTGAGAAAAAATTTCAATTTTTCGCTGGCTCAAAATATTACAAAGTTGGCTTGAAAATTTCTTAAAACTTACTTATAACATAAGAGAAATATTGCTCATGTCTGTGTACGTAGCACTATGAATATATTTTTGTATTTAAACTGATTTTTATTATTCGCAAAAATTGGTAAAAACTGTTAACTTAACCCTAGGAGAAAATTTTAATTTTTTACTAGTTCAAAATATTACAAAAATTGACTCGAATCATATGAAAATTGTCCAGGTTTTTGTACTCACTCATTTGAACAATATTTTTGTTTTTATAAGATCTTATGTATCCAAAAAATTGGTCAAAACTGTGACCATATCCTTTCGAGGAATTCAATTTTTCAATGAGCTTAAAATATCATAAAACCGAATTATAATATAAGAAAAACATTATCCAGGGTTGTGTTAGTACCACTTTGGATATATTATTTTATTTAAATTGATTTTTAGTATCCGCAAAAAATTGGTTAAAACTGTGAACTTAACCCTTAGAAAAAAATTCAAATTTTCACTGGCTCAAAATAGTACAAAGTTGGCTTGAAAATTTCATAAAACATACTTATAACATAAGAAAAATATTGCTCATGTCTGTGTACGTACCACTATGAATATATTTTTGTATTTAAACTGATTTTTATTATTCGCAAAAATTGGTAAAAACTGTTAACTTAACCCTTGAAGAAAATATTAATTTTATACTAGCTCAAAATATTAAAAAAATTGACTTGAATCATATGAAAATTGTCCAGGTTTTTGTACTTACTCCTATGAACAATATTTTTGTTTTTATAAGATCTTATGTATCCAAAAAATTGGTCAAAACTGTGAGCATATCCTTTCGAGGAATTCCATTTTTCAATGAGCTCAAAATATCATAAAACCGAATTATAATATAAGAAAAACATTATCCAGGGTTGTGTTAGTACCACTTTGGATATATTATTTTATTTAAATTGATTTTTAGTATCCGCAAAAAATTGGTTAAAACTGTGAACTTACCCCTTAGAAAAAATTTCAATTTTTCACTGGCTCAAAATATTACAAAGTTGGCTTGAAAATTTCATAAAACATACCTATAACATAAGAAAAATATTGCTCATATATGTGTACGTACCACTATGAATATATTTTTGTATTTAAACTGATTTTTATTATTCGCAAAAATTGGTAAAAACTGTTAACTTAACCCTTGGAGAAAATTTTGATTTTTTACTAGCTCAAAATATTACAAAAATTGACTTGAATCATATGAAAATTGTCCAGGTTTTTGTACTTACTCATTTGAACAATATTTTTGTTTTTATAAGATCTTATGTATCCAAAAAATTGGTCAAAACTGTGAGCATATTCTTTCGAGGAATTCAATTTTTCAACGAGCTCAAAATATCATAAAACCGAATTATAATATAAGAAAAACATTATCCAGGGTTGTGTTAGTACCACTTTGGATATATTATTTTATTTAAATTAATTTTTAATATCCGCAAAAAATTGGTTAAAACTGTGAACTTACCCCTTAGAAAAAATTTCAATTTTTTACTGGCTCAAAATATTACAAAGTTGGCTTGAATCATACAAAAAATTACAATATTTTCTTTGTTGTTGTTCTCTTGTTTCCAGATTATTTAATAATAGAAACCGTATGCAGGGGAATGATTAGCATCAAAGAAACCGTATGCAGGGGAATATGTGTTTATTTTTATGCTAGTCTTGAGAGATGTGTTTTCAAGTCTTATTCTTTGAAAATTGTCGATGGTTTTGTTCTTCCCCCTACGAACAAATTTTTTATTTTTATAAGATTTTAAGTATTCATGAAAAAATTGTTCAAAATTATGAGTTTACCCCTTCGAGGAATTCAAAATTTTCATGAGCTTCATAAATTAGAAAACCGACTTTTAACATAAGAAAAATATTGTCAGGGGCTGTGTACGTACCACTTTGAATATATTTTTGTATTGAAGCCAATTTTTAGTATATAAAAAAAATGGTTAAAATTGTACCCTTTGGAGAAAATTTCAATTTTTCACTGGCTCAAAATATTATAAAACTGACTTGAATCATACGAAAAATTGTCGAGGGTTTTGTACTTACCCTTATAAATAATTTTATTGTTTTTATAATATTTTAAGTATCCATAAAAAATTGACTAAAACTGTGAGATTACCCATTCGAGAAATTCAATTAAATTAGCTTAAACAACATTTATCCCATGCATCTTTATACCTAAAAATCATTATTTAACTTACGTATGAAATATGGTTCGTTTATCCATTAAATATCTATCGAAAAAGATTAGTAAATACCACTATTTCCTAAGTTTAATACTACTATTAAGTATTAGCTTATCGATCGGTGACCTTTGGAAATTTTAGCAAGGCTGAGGGGCAAATGTACAATATTCCCTGAACCAGCCAGCAGTAGTAAGAGAAGAGTACATGGTAATGACAGAAAAAAAATCTAAATCCGGATTATTACTCCTAATCAACAATTGATCCCAAATTACTACTAGAATTTGATCGGAAATGACGGCGGGGAATGCTCCGGCCACCGGCAGCCACACTCAGGCGTACGGCGAGGCATGGTACTGGGACAATCGCTACACACACGATCCATCCACTTTCGATTGGTACCAAAAGTACCCGTCCCTCGCCCCTCTCCTCCGCCTCTACATTCCCTTTCCCCACCATCCAATCCTCGTCGTCGGCAGCGGCAATTCAGGTATTTCACTTCTCTAATGTATTTCATTGCTTTCCTCCATTTATTTTGATGCTTTATTGTGAGATGATTCATTTTGCATAACCTTCCTCTATATTGTATCAATTAGAATTCTAATTGTAACTGATTCAAAAGAAAGTCTTAGTGTTGAAATTATGGTTTCTGTTACTGTTAAATATTGAATTTGAGCTCAGTACATCTTTGTAAATCATGAGAACTCCCACTTGCCTTGCATTTTTATTTTGATCTGGTTTCATCTAATGCATTTATTCTTTTTGTACATGATTTAAGTGGTATTTCCGACATTGAAAAAATTTCTAACCTATACCTAGTTTGATCAGACCCAACCACCAATAATATTGCTAAGTGTATTTGCACATTATTCTCCTATATTACTTTCCTATTAGAGTTGCTAATTTAAGTTTAATGGCTTTGAACTATTTAAGCAGAAGAGGCACACAAGTTCTGTACATTTTAGTGCATTTCCATGAATCGGAACTTGAATGTTATGTGTCTGAGTAAAAGGTCAAGAGTGTGTGCTTACTCGTTTAATGAAAACTTCACGGCTTTAATAGTTTTATTTATAAATAAGAATGAAACCTCAATTAATATAACTGCACTAACAAAAGTAAACATCATTTACTTGCAAATAGAGGAGAGGAACAAATTAGAAAAAATAGCATTTATCAACTAAAGGAAGCTTGAAGTGTTCCGTTATCTTTTTTTTTTTTCTTTTTTCTTGTTGTCCTTTATTAACATTTCTTCATTGAGTTTGAGCTTGCTTGCTTGCACCAGATTAAGGGCTTGTAGAAATAATAATTATAAAGGGGCAAACTATACATTTATTTAAGAAGCCATCAATTTTGTCTTAGTAAATAAGGCATAACCGTCCTCTTTTGTGCCTCCAATCTAACACAGAGCAATGCTAAATATTCTCAGTGAAGCCTGTCTTTCTTTCTTCACAGTTCCTATTCCTGAATACGCTTACTCTTTCTGTAGCCTTTAGTGAAGGTATGGCTGATGATGGATACGATGAGGTTGTCAATATTGATATCTCCTCAGTGGTGATTGTAACAATGCAGAAGAAGTATTCCAATCGCCCTCAGCTAAAATGTATCTTTTGTGGAGTAGTTGAATATTAGCAGTTAGATATTCCCTGCATATGATAGGTATTGAATTCATTTTTAGGGGTAAGGCCGTAAGTGAAAAAGTTTGCATTCATGATTGTGCTAGTCATCAATTTTTTTTTGGGGAGAAAGAACAAAAGAATCGACCACTCAATCATTAATTATGTTTCGCTCATGCCTTCTGAATTTTAGAGTTCAGGCAACCTGTCCTTAATATGTAAGCAGATATGAAAATGGATGTCCGAGATATGAGCGCTTTTGACACAAATTCCTTTGACGCTGTTATTGATAAAGGTAATTTTTGGCACTGTGTTCCACTGAGATTATATCACCACAGTTGCTGATGCTTTTCATTATATTCTTCTAGGGACCCTGGACTCTCTTTTGGTGAGTTATTTATCCCAAGTTGGATGTGCCTTAACAGAAGGAAAGTGAATTAAGTTCACAAATTTCTGTTTCACCATGCAGTGTGGACACAACGCACGGGAAAATGCTGCAAAGATGCTTGAGGAAGTCTATAGGTACAATGAAGTAACTGATTTTTTTTTAGCATCTTTTAGTTCTCTTAATGTTGTTTTATCCTTTTACTCTGTCTGTAAGTTGAAGCAGTTAATGACACTCTATAGGGTACTCAAGGATAAAGGAGTGTATATTCTGGTACAAATTCACATCCTCCCAGAGTAATTTCCTCTTGTTAATTTTATTTTAGATTATGTAGTTAGATTTTCACTACTGAGCATCGCGGATTTTCGGTTTTTCGTTACTTCAACACTGATGAAGTTTCTTGTGCTTTGTGTCTACTCCCTAACTAGGTGTCCATCTTTACAGATTACATATGGATCACCCGTTTATCGACTTTCCTTATTGAAAGATTCCCGCTCATGGACAGTTAAGCTGCATGTGATAGGTCTGCTAAAATTTGTTAGTGTCATATTATACGTGTCATGAAAATTTGTTCGAAGCAGTTGCCTATGTTCTCTAGATGAAAGTTCATTATGAGTTCACATTTATTGCAAGCATACTCTGTTAGGGCAAGAACGTTCAGTGATGCAGTATTTCACACTTTATTTGATGCCTATCCCACAAATTTGTTGAATAATAAAACAACACGAAGAAAATTAAAGAAAATATAAATCAACCTTGAATCAATATGGCAAGAAAATTTCCATGGCTGAGCTGAAATATGTAATCAAATGAGTAGGAAGTACGAATTGATTACTAAAACTTGTATGGAAGCAACTATAGAATAATATTGAAAATACGTAATTAAGTCATTACAGATAAGATTGTATGATTTTTGAATTTGTTTGGTAATAGAGTGAAAAGCAGATTAGTGGCAAATTAGATAATGATGCATAATTCACCACCTAAATCCTTTATTTAATCATAGTGATTGTATTATCATAAGGTTGGACCTCAGATAATTTCGTTTTTGTTAGTACCTAAAAGTAGTGGGTCATCACTTGTTTACAGGTCGGCCTGCTTCATTTATCAACGCTACAAAACAAGAGATAAATGGTGATAAGGCATCGAATCTCACTTAATCATTTGATTACACTTCTTCTGATGATTTAGGGATTTTGTCTAGAAGGAAAATGAGAACTCAAAATAGTCATATTTGTTCAAGTCATGTGATGTTAATCTTAGAACGTTCCTCTGAATCATCAATGCAGACAAAGTTCCACCAGGAAATAGTTCAGATCATCATCAGACCAGAGATCTGACCTCGCCCATTCCAATAGATACAAATGGAGGCTGCACAGAAACTGTCCTAGGAAAGAACTCTGATCTTCATTACATTTATGTATGTATAAAGGTTAGTATTATCAACCAATACCTGTTGGACTCAGAATGCTCCTCTTTATTTCTTTCGACGGAGGTTTTCCGATTGTATAACATTTTAGCTTTTGCCCAGTTGCTGATCTATCAAAGAAAAAGAAATAGACAAATTATGTTGCTTTCTTCTTCTTTTTTGGCCTTTTTTTATACTAAACCTTACATTTCTTTGATGTTTAATATAAAATTTAACTTGTTATTTATTTTTCAGGATAACTCTTGAAAGAGTAAACCTTGACGAGACTCTGCAGTTGATAATTAACCCTGGAAGTTGCCGATAGATAATACAAATTCTTCCATTGTTTAATATTGTTTGAATTTCTTATGGAACGTTGAATTAAATTGGAGAAACTTATAATCAAGTCAAATCAAATGTATACATGTGAATAACTTGGATACTTAGCTATCTATATATAAATTTATTACTATTTTTATAGAAGAAACATGACATAACAGACGCCTATTTTTATTATATAGGATAGGATTATAATTATAAAGCAACCGAACCGCACAATAACTTTGATATTCATGAAACCAATATGTTGGTTCAAATTTGATGCAGTGATATTTATCAATCAATATTATAAGACATGCTGCTTTCCTTGTCTGTCTTGTAAAATTAAATCAGTAATTTAGATGCATTTGAACTCGGTTTTTGATAGTGTTATTCAATTGTAGATTGAATTAATTAAATGTTTTAGATCTGTTATTTTAATGATTTGAATACTACTCTATATAAAATGATTCAAAAATAAAATTAGGATAAGACCGACATGACAAAAAAAAAAAAGGCAACTGATAGCCACGTCAGATATTATCAATTTCCTCAATATTCTATTAAAACTCCTATAATAATAATTTAAATAACTATAGACTAGTATTATCCGCAAATCTATTTATGTACTCTGGTCAGCCTGGTGTGGACACAGATTTTGACTTTCGTTTTCATCTCTTATCGAGAAAATACCCTACTCATATCCACCCTGCAATCCATACAGTTACAAGCTACTTTTAAGTTTAGAACTGCACCAACAAGGTACAGTAACCATTTTTCTCTTTTTCTCTTTCTTTTCTTTGCCTCAGCAGAACAGAACAGAACAGAACACTGCAATTTTTTTTAATTAAGGGTACATATTCATTTTAGTCTCACTCATACTTTTAGAAGAAGTAATCACAGTTAATATAATAGCTGCAGTGATGAGAATTTAGAAGTTTATATGGCGGAGATTTCACGTTGCTTTCCTGATCAAACGTTAGGTTTGTTTTTGTTTTCTTTTTCCCCCCTGATTGATTGAGATAATTATTGATTTTTGTGAGTTATAGGCAATGCAATACATACAACATTTACTGAATTATCTTTTACATTTTTAACAGATATTAGACAATTACTTCAAGAGGCATCACACCGCTGGTTTCAACCACCTGAAATATGTGAAATTCTGAGCAATCACACAAACTACTATGTCAATCCGGAGTCTCCAGTTAGGCCTCCAGGTTGAAGTTATTTCACTTGTTGAATAGATAAATTTCTAAACCCCTATGTATTTATTTAATGTTACCCTGCTGCATGGTTTCTCCATTTCTTCTTTTTTATTGGACACTTGTATTGTATGTGATCAGATGGTACAATTTTAGAATGACAATTATTCGTCTATTTTCAGCTGGCTCGTTGTACCTCTTTGATCGAAAAGTACTGCGGTTTTTTCGTAAAGATGGTTATAATTGGAGGAAGAAAAAGGATGGGAAAACTGTCAAGGAAGCTCATGAAAAGCTGAAGGTTTGCTATCCATTCTTTTATTTGTAAGTTCAGTTTTTGTTATTGTTTAGGAATGTTAGTTGAAGTTTTCAAAGTATTTCCCCTCACTCATGGGATACTAATTTGAGTCATATCTGAGAGGTAGCCTTGTGTTCTGGATGGTGAAATATATTATTTTATATGTAAATTTGCTTGCTTGGCACTCATACGAAGATGTGAGTGGCAATCTATTTAAAAGGGGGATGTGTGGGAATCTATTTAAAAAACAAATGTGTGTGGCAATCTATTTAAAAACGAAGATGTGTGTGGCAATCTATTTTAAAACGAAGACGTGTGTGGCAATCTATTTAAAAAGTCCAAATACCACATATATTTTCCTGTATCTATTGAGTCACAGCTTATCAAAACGATCTTTTAAATTTCCTCTCTTTGACGTTCAAAAAGTGCAACTGCAGCTGTAGTGAAGATACTATAAGAAAAAAGTTAATAGAAGTTCACTGTATATTTTCTTAGGATGGTACTAGACATGAAGTCAGGAACTCTGCTTAGCATCCATTGAACATGAAATTAATTTTTAGACTACTATACAAAGATCTAACTTGATTATGTTAGCTTTCTTTCAGGTGGGTGGTGTTGATGTTCTTCATTGTTACTATGCTCATGGAGAGGAAAATGAAAATTTTCAGAGGAGAATTTATTGGATGCTTGATACGTGAGTTGCAACTGTTTCTTCTTAATTGTCTTTAGATTCATTTTCAGCATTTACATTCTTCATACTAGAGCGCCAAATTTGCTCGATCTGTTTTCTCGTGAACATTGTACTTCCACAGAAAATAATTGTTGTAGTGATATAATCTGTTTATGCTTCAGGCAGTTCGATCACATTGTCCTTGTGCATTACAGAGAAGTAAATGAGGTAAATTCCTGCTAATTAAAGTACCAACTTGTGCTGTTTCTTCTACTTTTAAAGCCAATAAGGGTTTCTAGGATACCAGATTTTCTGTTTCAGCTAGCTTGGACATCTGAGATTGCAACTCTCGCTTCGCTTTCTTTTTTTTAATAGTCCTATGCATTCCTGCTTCTATGTATCTGACATGCTACATAATACTATATATATATATATATATATATATATATATATATATATATATATATATGTGTGTGTGTGTGTGTGTGTGTATGTGGTATGCTAGCTATTGCTCAATTATCTTTGTAATGTCAGTCAGATAGTTTGCAGCCTCTAAAATGTACCACAGAATAATGGTAATTGGGCTCAATAGCTTGTGAAACAAACATGACTGACTTTTTTTTTTTTTTTTCTTTTAGCATGATTATTGGTATTCATTGGCTTACGCATTTGAATGGAACTGTGACTCATGTAGGACAAGGAATTTGGAATGTAATATGGGTGTTTCATAATTTTTTAAGTGCAGAGACTGTAGAGGGGAAGTATGGAGAGGTAGCAGTTACAAGCTTGTTTTATAGCAATAGTAATTAATCGTTGTTGTTTCCAGGTCATTATATTCACTCGTCTAGATAATATTTTCCTTGTTCACTAATAAATCGACTAATTAAACTCATGTTTCAATTATCAATTCGATCCATCGATTGAATCGGGGGGCAAACGCTTACGGAAAGGTTGAATCTATATTTGCTTTTATTGACTTTCAGATGTTGCCTACAAGATGTATTATGCTAATTCCTTTAATGCTTAATCCATGAGTACGAATAAGGGTGTTCGCTATAATACTCTATGCTGAAATCCCTCAATGGAACAGTTGCTTATACTGGGTAATACATCTCATTCAGGGGCCGAAAATAAGCTCCCATTTCTTGACTGCTGCAGACCCTGGATCACAGCTTGGAAGTCCTAAAACTAGTTCTGAGTCTTGGTCTGAACAATCCTCCTCTCCGTTTCAAGCATCATTTGCATCTAATCACAATACAGTTTACTGCAACGATCATGGGTTGCCTTCAAAATTTGGTGATAGGAACTCTGGTGTTCTGGGAGCTGCCTCCGTAATTGATCCAATTCAAGGCTCTGTAGCTGATGACACTTTGTTACCTATGAATGATGCAGCAGGTGGTCTTATGTATTCCTTTTATCATGCTTAAGTCACAATAAAAGTATGGCCATCTTGGTAGATATTTTTTGTTTTCCTTTCTATTGCTTTCAAATAGACACAAATAATGATGACTATCTGGATTCACTGACTCCCTCTTCATCAAACTTAACACATCTTCTAATTTCAGGATTTGATGGGTTACGGAAGGATAATATTGTTTCAGGGATAAATGATGGTAGTCATATTCCAGCAACTTCATCTTTTTGGGCAGATGTTCATGGCTCAAGCAAAGTTCTTAGTGATGTACAAAATCAGAAGCTTCACTTTAATCAGTTAATTAGAGCAGATTTCTTATCACGGAAGCTAGTAAATGCAACATTAGAAGTTGATAAAGTTCTGCAAAATGCTTCAACTAAAGATGGGTTGTTTATTCACACTCAGGGTGTGGTTCAGGTTTGTTTGAATTCTCAGAACCTTCACTTTAATAAGTTAAATAGAGCAGATTTCTTATCAAGAAAGCTAGTAGATGCAACATTAGAAGTTGATAAAGTTCTGCAAAATGTTACAACTGGTACAGATGGGTTGTTTATTCACACTCAGGGTGTGGTTCGGGTTTGTTTGCATTCTTATTCTAATTGAGCTTGTTATGGTTATTCAACTGCCCTCTCCTATTGCCTTCTCATCCCTTCTGTGTATATAACTCCCCTCTTTGCAAACCCCTACAATACCACCTTCAAACAAAACTAATGGACGTCATTAATTAAGTATTTCTTTCTAATAGCATCTTTATCTTTGAGTCATATAGTTCATGCCTTAATTTTAATAGATTTTCCTTTTCCCTTTTATTGTATGAGTTGGGTTAGAAGTTATTAAGACTTACAGTACGAAATAATAAGAATCTATGAGGCTAGCACCATTTACTAATCAGAAAACTTTCTTTCTTTGGTTTGTGTTTTCGGTTCCCTCATGTTGAATGTTCTCATCTGTTACTAGGTTCTTGACTCTCCAATTGCTGCACCAGAAAGCAGTTCTCTGGTAGCTGGGCTAGCTGTTAATGAAGCTGGAGAGCTAAAAAAACTAGATAGCTTTGGCAGATGGATGGACAGAGAGATTGGAGGAGACTGTGATGAATCTTTAATGGTTTCTGATTCCAGCAATTACTTGAATACACTTGATTCTGCAAATGATGATAGAGAAGTCTCAATTCTATCATGTCATATGCAGCTTGATACTGATTCTTTGGAATCTTCTCTATCTCAACAAAAACGTTTCAGCATTTCCGACTTTGCACCCGATTGGGCCTATCCTGGAGTTGAAACAACTGTAATGATCTGAATGAAGCACATCCATTTTTTAACTTCCAAAATCACCTGAAGGCTTTATTATGCTATATTGCTGCTGATGTTGGCCCATTTTATCATATCTTTCTGCAGGTTTTAGTTACGGGTGCTTTTCTTGGGGACAAGAAAATTTCAGATGGCCATAAATGGTGCTGTATGTTTGGTGAAATCGAAGTTCCTTGTGAAGTTGTGTCTGACTATATGATTCGATGCCAAGTTCCTTGTCATGCTCCTGGGCGTGTCCCATTCTATGTGACTTGCGGCAATAAATTATCATGCAGCGAGATGTTTGAGTTTGAGTACCGCAAAAATCTATTGAGGATGGCACCTCCTCTTGCTATTGATAGTGACCCAGAAGAATTGTCTGTGCAAATACGACTTGCAAAAATGTTATGTTTAGGTCTGGACAGGAAATGGTTGTATTGCTCTGCTGTAGAGTGTGAAAAATGTAACCTGAAGAGAACAGTAGGCACCTTGCTAGGTGGCGTTGGGGAGGGTTGGGCAGAACTTGAGGATGTGCAGATTGAAGTTAATAGCAGCAACTTTAAGGATACAGTGATACAGAATCTTCTGAAGGATAAACTATACGAGTGGTTAGTATGTAAAGCACATGAAGGGAATAAAGGGCCACATGTTTTGGATGATGATGGCCAAGGGATTATTCACTTGGCAGCTTCTCTTGGTTACAGATGGGCATTTGGTCCTATAATTGCTTCTGGTGTTAGTCCTAATTTTAGAGATAAGCGAGGAAGGACATCTCTTCATTGGGCTTCATACTATAAGAGGTTAGTCAAAGCTGTATTAACGCCTTTTGTATCAGAATTCATTTGGTCATATGTTTGTTTTAAATCCTTCCATATGCATTATTATTGAAGTTAGTACTTTTGTCCTAAATTTTCCATGCCTAATCCAGAGAAGAAGCTGTTATTACACTCATCAAACTGGGTGCTGCTGCTGGTGCTGTGGATGACCCTAGACCAGAATTTCCGGGAGGCCAAACAGCAGCTGATTTGGCTTCAGCTAGAGGCCATAGGGGAATTGCTGCATACTTGGCTGAATCTGTTAGCAATTATGTACGTAAGGCATGAAACATAAATTGCTCAATAAGTAAATTTGGTTTAGATATACCTGATTCCATTAGAAAAGACATCAATGCGGAGAAGGTATGGAATCTCTGGTTTTTCTCTCTTGCCACATCTTTGAGTTTCTATGAATACGGTTAAACTATGAGGGAATTTAACTGCTCTAAAAAGTGTGTAGAGAGAGGACAAGTTTCCTCAGATGTAGAACCCTAACCAGGTGATATACTCTTCTTGCTTCATTAGTTGATGATATTAACATTTTAAATACTTGTAAGGTTCAGTTGCCAGATATTGTAGTTGAGCCTTATTATCAATCTTGTGTAAAATGCATTTCCGTCAAATAAAAAAATCTAAATTTACTGTTAAAGTAAGAGTATTGAACTTACAAATAATATTTGCTAATAGGGGTTTCCTGCGCCACGATACTTTAGTAGGCTGTTCATATATATTTTGGCATGACTTGTTTCAGTTTATTGTATATGTATTAGTTTGTCCAAGATTGATCTATTCATCAAGTTCAATAATATTCTTCAAAATGAAACAGTCTGAAATACTACTTGGACCAGAATAATCTGGAGGCATTTTCTTTTCCTACTTTATATGGTATGAAGTCACCTTTACCAATCATTGTTTCTTAGTTTCTGGAGTTGCTATGCTGGTATTATCAGCTAATCCTTTCAAGTTTTGAAAATTGATATCCCTTTGCTTCTTTGCAGTTTAATGATGAGAGCAGTTAATCTGCAGAGATATTGATTCTTGTTATGGTTTAGATGGGAATTCTAGGTAAGACTGTACTTTATATAACTTGTAAGGGCAAACCCAATGGAGGGGGTCTTGCTAGGGGGAGGGGTTGAGGTGGTATTAATTAATGGAGGGGGTAGTGGGAGGGGTAGTGCTAGTGGGGGGGTTGGGGCTAGTTGGGGAGCTCAATGGAGCTCCCCAGCTGCCTTGGCAGGCGCGTGAAAGTGCCTGCCACGCCCAGGCAGCAATCAGGGGACGCCAAGTGGCGTCCCCTGATTAAAATATTACTTTTTTTTTTTATTATTTTGTTTTTTTTATTTTTTTTATTTTTAATGTGTGTATTGTTATTTAATAGTGTAGTATATTTATGTAATTTGTGATATAGTTTTTAGTTAAGGAATTTTTGTTTTAACTTTTATTGTTCATATTTTTTTAAGACATCTTAATTTATTGAATTAAAATTTTAATTTCATTTTAAAAAATAAAATTACAACTAAACCATTTAATTAGAATATGTGTGGTTATATATATATTTGAACAATATTATTTTTCAGTTACTTTGAAAATATAATTTAAACACTTAGACAAAAAAATTCAAATTCATGCTTCATTTATAACATTTTTGTAAGCATATTTTTGTGTTGAAATTTTTAACATATATATTTATCATATTAAATCACTAACATGAAATTTAATAATTTAATGAATGTTTTTAAGCATACTTATAAGCATATTTTTCGTGTTGTATTCCAAAAATTTAATGAATGTTATTATTTTTATTATTATTAATTTATATTATTATTATTATAATTAAAATTATTATATTTTTTTATTATTATTAGTAATAGTATTATTATTATTGTTATTATATAATTATTATAATGGTGAGAGTGGGGAAGAATTAAATTGAGATTAAATAAAGTGAGAAGCCCCAGGGTTGGATTTGGATAAGCAGGGGGTGGAGGCAGGGGCAGGGGCAGGGGTAGCTGGGGAGCTACGGAGCTCGACCCCTAGCCCCCAGTATTGGGTTTGCCCTAAGTAGTCTAACATGTAAAGGTAACTTCCATCAGAATAGGCTCGTGCAAAGATGGTATTTGTATCGGAAAAATCATACAGTCTTGATGTAAATTGATCTTATGAGGTTGTCATCTAAGTCACTGATTTGCACAGCTGAATTTTGATAAACACTTGCATTACAATTACACATTGGGCGGCTAATGGACCAAAAATTAAGCCGCATGGGGCTTTTTTTGCCATTTCTCTACGGATTGATACAAGCTTTCAGAAAGAAACACCACAATCACTTCACAACAACCAATCTATCCCAACTTCTGTTGTTCATATCTACAAGTTTGTGTCCTCCGAGCTACAAATGAATCCAATTTTGGCTTCTGCTTCCTGGAATAAGATATATAATCCAGTGATTCACAACACTAACATAAAATTACAACATAATTAAGATATATAATTTCTTGAACTAAGAAAACTCACCTCATGTTTGTTTCATTACCGCACAGTTTGTTTGTTAGCATCAGATCGACGATATTGAGCAGATTGATTATTGATTCTTGAAAGCATTCTCTGTGAATGAAGCAATCTCTCATTAAGGTCCGAGTCTAATGGCCTCAGCAAGCTATTAGTTTGTGGCTGATTACTACAGGGTTGAGAGTCTTGAATTTTGAATAGTTTTTTCACCATGTCATCAAGTTGCACAACCTTCTTCTGTAGGTTAGATTTGTCCTTCTACAGAGACACAAAAAGTGAATTTGAAACAAATGTATTTGGTTTCAATACGACATTTTCACACAAATGTGATTTTTATAGTAAGATACAATGGTGTAAGATGTACCTTGAGCATATCGTTTTGTGCCATTAACAATTGATCTCGCTCTTGTAGTTGTTCCAGAATAATCTGAGTGGTGAGTTGCTCTTCTTTGTTGTTATTAATTTCAGAAATGCATCTGCAAAACAAGGTCTAAGAGCTTGCCCTCCAGTTGCATCCAATTGATTTGGAAAAAAATTATGGAAATCACCTTTCTCTTTCTTCAAGTAAATCATCAATTTGACTCCTAAGGTTGACAATTTCTTGCTCCTAATGACAGGAAATATATGTAAGCCATGAAGCTAAATCATGCAAATCACAAAAACAAAATATTGTAAAGATTTACCTTTGCGACAAACTCTTCTCTCTGTTGTTGAGCTTCCTCAATTAGCTTTTGAAGTTGATGCTGGTCAATTATATTCTAGAAAAATCATAAGATTTTTTGCAAATTAGAAAGAAAATCTGCAACTAATATTTCATATATGTAAGCCTCAACTTACAGCATAATTCGAGATGTCCAATTTAACACTGAGTAAATCACGTATCACATCGTGTGTCATGCTTTCTGTGGTGGCCAATCTGGTTTTCAAAATGCACACCTGGTTCAAAATGGTAGAGTGTAGACTATGTTAACGGGAAATATAACAGGATAAGATGTAAAGTATAATATTTTAAAGAAGAGCGGGGAACCAACACCAAAACTTGACTTCTATGACTATTAAGTAGTACCAAAATCATTTAAGCAGATGTCAGACAACATCAGGAATAAAAAAAATAAAACTACCAAAAAGAAGAAAAAATGATGATAGAATGAACTTGCACAAAAAGTCATATTCGCAACTAAACTGTTAATTATCACCTAAGACATTAATTTAGTTATGAAAAGTGAGCAGGGACAAATAATTATGAGGGAACCAGTAATCTTCTCGTCAAAAGTATATATGATATTGCCAAATGATCTATTATATTAGGATGAGAAATTACACAAGAAATTTGATGGTTGAAAAAGTTCACTTGCCTCTTTATGCCTACTGGCTGCCAGTGCTTCTAACTCTTCTATACGAAGTCTGGTGATCGACAATTCCTGATCCCTCTCCTGATTCATCTGCTGGACTAGACCAGCTATGCATTTGAATGGTGAACTAGAACCCCTTGTCCTTGATGAACTTTTTTCACCTCTATCTAAGGTTGGTGCAGCAGACACCTTTGTAAAATCTGTTTTAACTTCGTGATACAATGCTTCCAAGTTCTTGTACTGTCACATAAAATAGTATAAAGAAGAATCGTTATTGTACAACATCGGGTAACAACTATATGAAATGTAAATTTCATCCCACGTGATTGAGATTGATAATTAGATCATAGACTAAACTTCTGATTTTTCTACTCTATTTTTCTTTTTGAACAAACATTCAACCTAGACTTGAAACTAGGCGCTGAAGAAAATTTGGAAACTGAAATGCGGGTGATTTATGTAAATCCAGAAGTTGGGGCAGCAACTTTGGGTTTAACAAGCCAGCCATTGAGCAATTGTTACGAGATCAATTTAAAAAAAAAAATTGTATAAACCAGAAACAAGTTTAATTTTGTGGGTTTTCTCCCCGAGAGCATTCTGAACGAATTAGCATTGCAGCTCTGATTCTTTACCTTATGTTTATACTGTGATGCCTGTGCTTCAGCATGCAATAAAATTTCAGAGATATAATCTTTGAATAGTTTGATCTGCAGGATGTGTCAAGCAATCAAATTAGGAAGGAGTCCTGTATAAAACTTAGCTAATTTTAAAGGATGGTAACTAGACCTCCTTATATTGTGCAGCATTCTCCTCTTCAAGGAATCTTATTCGGCCATGTGCCACACTAATTTCCTCACATTTATTTTGCAATTTCCTGTAACATAATAATTTTAAGCCACATGGCTGTGAAGGTTATATCAAATAATATGCGAAAAAAGGCAATGATTTTTTACCTGAAAAGCTGATCTTCAGGTAGTGATGTTTTTGAGTACTCCGAAGTCATACTTTCAGTAAGATCCTCAACACTTAATAATCTGTGTCTAAGTGCTTGAAGTTCCAACTCCATTGAATCCCTTCTTAGACGGTGTTCTTTTACCTCCTCGTCCATTTCACTCACCTTAAGCCGAGAAAAAAAATGTAGTTTTTTTTTTATAAGTAACCAATATGATGACATCACAAGTTTGTAACAAGTTGAAGTCAGAGCAATAAGGGGCGAACACTTTATCCTACCAAATAGAAATATTGTATCATGCTCAACAACTAATATGTACTCTTTGCTTAAAAATAGAGTATAAAGGAGCTTACTTTCTTCTCCATTACATCTATGGTGCACTCAAGCTCTTCTACACAATGTTCTAAAATCTTGACCTCTTCTTCCTTTTGCTCAGCATACATTTTACTGGCCTCTGACTCCTAGAGATGTCAACTTGAGTTCAGGAGAAGTAAATTGAATAAACTTTTACAATCTAAAAAAACTTAAACAGAAGTTACCTGGCGGGCTTCCACAGCTATAGCTTGGTTCTCATCAGCTAAAGCACATGCCATATCAAGTTTATCCTGGAAAGAGGTAAGCTTTTCAACAAGTTCGTCTCTTTCTGCAGTCGCCCTTGTTAAAGCATCCTTAATATCATCCACTGAAGGAATGACCTGTTTCTCTGATGATGAAGATACACGGATAATTTCTTTCTCTAAACTTTTGATAGCTTCCTTGTGCTCTTCCAGTAGCTGCTCAACCTCTGAGTTTTTCAGATAGAGATCCTTCAGAAGAGACTTCAACTCAACATTTTGATCCGACAAAATATTTATTTTCCCTTTTGCCTGATCTAGTTCAGAATTTGAGTTGAGTAATGCACGCTCAGCTTCAGTTAAGTGGCCTTCAAGGTTTTTATTCTGAACAAGCACATCATCAAGTTGAACTGTTTTAATCTGTAGCTCATGCTGAACTTTGCTCAAAGAAAGAATTAACTTTTCAAGTTCATCCTTGAAGTCCTTCCTGTGGGAAGCTAGTTCTTGCAGCAAACTGAAATCAAAAAGTAACCCTTTCAATAAAATATCTTTTCGTTCAAGCTCTTTTACTAGTTCAGAGCTTTTCTTATCAGTGTTTATATGGACCACATCAAACTCTTTAAATTCCCTTATCGACTCATAATCAGTCTGATCTCCTTCAGTTTCAAATCTCATAGCATGAAAGGCAAAGGTATCATTCCCATTTACATGAACTAGATCAGAGCCATCTGTAATTAGACAGTGCTCTTGAAGTGCATGTCTATTAGAATTTGAAATTGTATTCACTCTTCTGATTTTATGGAAGCTGTCTCCAATTTGGCATTGTAAAACAAATATGCTAATATCATTCTGCATTGCCTTGCACACTAAGTCTTCCAAGGATGACTTCAAGCTACAAGAGGACGCTGTTTCAAACAATTCATCCACACCTGTTTGCATTTGAAGAAAACATTCTCTAAGAAAGGACAATATTTTAGCTACTTCTCTCGAGCTAAAATAGATCTGCTCTTGTAGTACTTCTTTCTCTCCATCTTTCAGAAGAATACAGGATTTTAGCTGTTTTATCTCCTCACTCAAGCTTGCTTTATCTGCCATCAGTTCCTCCCCAGCTTGTTTCAACGTTGCTATTAGCTTGTTGGCATCTTCATTGGCCTTGAGCATTGACTTTAACGTGTAATCAGCCTCCTTTATGGTTGCAGAAGCCTCCTCAAACTTGGTGAAGAAGCTAATGGGAAGATCACATTTCTCGTCTACAGCCAACTGCATGTAACATATGCAAGTGCAGTATCAGTCATAAAAGATCAAAGCAATCACATTGCCTTTTTATAAATAATTTGGAAGAGAAACATTATTATTTCCAGTATCAATGCAAGAAATCTTTTCATAGTGTTACCTCTCTTAGATTTTTAATTCCTTCTTCAACTCTTTGACTGGTCAGTTGATCATGTCTATATCTTCCTTCCTCTTTGAGATTCTCTGAAACACATGGATCAGAAAATGATCTATCATCAGCCACACAACTCTGACTTATTTCGCCAGCACAAAATTCCATCAAGTGACCAGTTAGCTTGACAAAGGCAGCATACGCTTTCCTGAATTCCTTCATGAAAAGCACATCTGCTCTGTTACTGCTCAAATTTGACACTTCGTCACAGTTTAAGTCCAGTGTTTGTTCAGTTAATTTCTTTGTGGATTTATATATGTCACTTGAAGACTTTTCATCGTTATCTACACTTTCAACTGAAGAATCAGAGCATGAACTTAAACAGTCACTAGTCCATCCATCTTCAGTCATGGATCCTTTGGCTGAATCTAGGAAGCAATTCATATTCATGACATTGTGAAACCATGCAGTCGCTGAATTTAATCTCTTATTTACCTCAACAAGTTCATCCCTGATTTCTTGTGGCACCTGCAGCTGACTTTCGTACTTAAGTGAAGGGTGTGACGAAAATGTATTGTTGGAAAATAGAAAGCCTTCTTGCTTTCTTTTTAACTCACCAAAGTCCTTCCTCATTTCACTGAAGTCTCTTAAAAGATCTTGTATCAATTCCTTGTATAGAGAAATTGCATTGTGAATGTCAGATTTCAGGGCAGCCCAATATGTTTCTGCATCAGAGCAAGATCGATTAACAACATTTTCAATCTCTGATAGAATCAGCATTGCCAATTGAGCTTGATCATCAACATCTGTAGTTGCATAAGAATTTTTGTGAGCTAGTAACAGATTTCCTTCAGCAGTGCCTTTATTAGTGTTTGTGGAATGAACATACATCCTATTTTCCACCAACAAAGCATCAGCGTTTTCATGTTCCATCATCTGGCTATTTTCTAGAAAGTCTTTCACTTCAGTTGAATTTCCAGAGAACTGGATTTCCTCTCTGCATGAAGATTTTTCTAGCTGCTGAAATTCAGTCAGCGCTATTGTTGCACCCTTCAAGGTGTATAATTTCTGTTCCATTTGCATCACAGTCTTTTGTGCGTCTTCCAAACTCTTTTGCAGTAGGAGTATAGTTTCTTCCTTTTCGATACATATTTTAGCAGCCTTCTCGACGTTTTCACTAGTCCAATCATTTACATTTGGAAATGAAGAAGAAATGCTTTTTATTTGGCAAGAGGCATCTCCAAGTGATCTAGAACCATCTATGAGGAACGTGGTAAGCTCCAGAGTTGCTCTTTCCCACTCAGCAGATAACCTTTTTAATTCATCCTCCTTAACTGCCACATTGTTTTTAAGACTTAAATTCTGTTCAGCCAAGGAGCACAAGTGTACCTGAAATTCTGATTGAAGTCTGTCGATCTCTTCCTGTAAATGTATGATTGTTTTGGTAGTTTCCAACTCAACTTCGTAGCGAACTAATTCAGTTTGATGATCTTGAGACAGCCGAGTCGCATGATCTTTTATATATTGTCTGTTAGTTATCTCTGCCTCCTTGAAATCACAAGACAATTTGTCCAGCTTAGCTTGCAAAGCCATGCTTCTAATGCCTTCACTCACTTCTATATTCCACGTTGGATCCTGATTTCTTGAACCCACTTGTTTTCTCTCATAGTCTCCCTGCTTGTTATCATCTTTGCTCTGTGGAGTTTCCTTATCGTGCAGCATTTTCATCAGTCGCTGATTCTCAGTCTCGGCGAGTTGTAGCTCTTTGAGTAGCTCGAACTGCTCCATTTTCATGGTTGCAATTGAAGATTGTGCATCCAACAGCTCTTTGTGGATGTCAAACTGCAAATCCAAGATATCTTCCATCTTCTGATCATTTTTGTCCCAAATAACTTCATTGCTTGGGAGATTGCTAGATGTTGCTTCATCTAAGGAATCACTTTTTAGTAACCCCTTCTCAATCTGCAAATAGTAGAAATGAGTATGGGAATTGCATCAGAAATGGATTGCACAAAATATTCATTTTTCCTCGGCTATGGAGACAAGAAGACTAATAATAATAAGCAATTTATGTACTTCTGCATTCAGCTCACGATTTTCCTCGTGTGTTTCACTAGTTAATAAATTGTGTCCAAATATATTTATTTCCACGACTGTAGAAGTGAACTCAGCAAGGGCATGTAACTTGTTCTTACTGAGTTGGAAGTATCTTGGTCACAGTTCATCCCATTTGCCAGGTGATCTCGTAACTCATCTACTTCCCTGCGAAGCATGATATGCACAAAAATAAATATTAATGAATAAATCAATAAACAGAAGTACTCAGGACCAGTTAACATTGCACCAATTTGATTCTGTTGTGATCGATTTCACGAAAAATTAAACAGAAAATTTAAAATCCTAATACATGATACTCCTTCGTATGTCATAAAAAAAGTGGCAGAGTGCCAAAAGGACATACGAGAGGTATATTCACCTGATTAATGAGGAATTCATGTCCTTGCATCGTTCCAACTCTTTTGCAATCTCAAATTCCTGTATCTTTAAGGGAATAAATAACCAGATTGGCAGATTAAAGTACTGAAATAATAAATAGACACGCAGACTACATAGTTAACCTGTTTTACATTCATTGCAGAGACCTGATGGTGTGCATAGCTATTCTCAACTTCGAGTAATTCCAAAAGCTTAATAAATGTAGGAAATGAAAATAAGAATGTCAGCATGGGTTCAGCAAATCTCTGTTTCAAATGATTCTACAACTTCACTGTACCTGACTGCGTAAGTCTGAGATTTCAGCAACCAAGGTTTCTCTCTCTCCTTGTCCATAGAAATCTTGATACCTGTGAACAATGGAACTTAGGGAGGTTTCAAAGGTAAAATCAGATCCAAACAAGAGCATTAGAGATGTGTTCGTGACTTTACAATCTGATTTGCTCTAGCAGTTTGCTATTCTCCCATGCAAATCGGGTTACTTCTGGGTTTCTATCAATCTTTGCTTGAAGCAGCAGATTTTCCTCTCTTAAAGCATTGTTTTCGTCCAGGTAAAACATATCAGCAGAGATTGATCCATCAGAAAGTAATTCAAAGCGTTTTATCTTTTCCTCACGGAATCTAAGCATCATTTTAGAATGTTGAGCTTCTTCTTCTCGTTGGTGAAACTGCAACAGATTTACACGGTTTTATCTCAAAACACCACTATAATTCAGACAGAGAATTTCTAGAATATGGCATTGCACATACCAGATGATTCAAATGCTCAATTTCTGCTTTCAGTCTTCTGACTTCAGTGTCGGCCAATTTCTCTCGCCGGAGGGCACCACACAAGGTAGCTTTGAGGTATTTTGTCTGTCATTAACAATTTAATTGATAAAGCTTTACAACCTTCACTTTGCAGGGATAAGTTCAGTTACTAATTAAAGATTACCTTTACAACTTCTGTATGAGTCTTATGCTCATCATACATATTAATTTGTTTGGATGAGTCATTCCCCTCAGGAATGTAACCAAAGCAAGATTGTCCTGGACTGGGGGGAAAATCATGAAGTTTTATTGAGTCGTGCATATTCTTCATGAGGAATGACAACTGACCCTGCTTAAATAAATGATATAATGACAAGCTCGCCAGTGTAAGAAATCACATGTATAAACTAATGTCATATTTCCGACCTTTAATTGTTGGATTTGCTGCTGCAATATAATGACATCCCCTGAAGCATCTTCATTAATTTTAGCCTGAAGATAAGTGAAGAAATTAGTAGAAGACAGAAGAACTGATCTATCCATGGGAAGGTTTAGTTCTGAGCTGTATACGTTATTCTGAATAAGCTTGGCACGTTGTGCAAACTTCAAAGTGCTTAAAGTCTCATTCGCTGAGCTGCAAATCAAAATTCAAAATTCAAAATGTACTAAGTGAATACTTTTCTTCAGCATCCCATCAAGTTATCACTTCAAGCTTACTAAAATTTAACTGTACCTAGTAGATGGGCTGACATTTGCAATAATTGTTGTTTTGGAATTACCACCAAGAGAATCCTGCATTATAGAGGTTTATATAACTACAAAACCTTCAAGTTGAGACAAGCTCAATGAAAAAAATCACTAATCATCTACTGCCTAAAAGGTAAAAGGAATTTATTACCGAACATTTATCTATGTACCTGAAGAAGAAATGTTAACCTAGAGTCTCTGTAAGGTATATGTCGATGTTTCCCTTGTGCCAAATCCACCAGAGACATGATTACCAATCTAAAGTCATTAAATGAGCAGAAGATTCACGATATGATACTAATTCAAGATCTCTAGTCAGTAGATGTTCGAAAATTGAATGTGCATCATACAGCTTGTCAAAACTCATTTGTATAGTAAAAGTAAATAAGAAGATTAAGTAATCTAACTGAAACTACAAGTCTATAACATGCAAATGCGCCACAAAAAGATGTGCTGGATTGTTAGCAAATGAAATAAACATGTAGCGATGATACTTTAGCCTGTTCATAGGCAAAAATGAAGAAGTCAGTGCATAAATAGAACCTAACACATGATTATTAAAGAACCTATTACCCCAGAGTTGATAGAGACTTGTTAATATTTGCAGCTTCCTTCAAACGATCTCCTTCTGCCCCAGAGCTCTTCTGCCTATCAAAATCAAAATATTATACCGATGTACCATCTACCAGATCAAGATTACTGCCCATAAGACCAGTATTTACCTCTCAGAACCAGCTAGGTCTACTAAATTCAATCTTCCAAACCTAAGGTGGGCCATGGAGTCCTTCTCCCAACGGCTTTCAACAATGCAAGTGAAGACACTGTGAGATCTGCTGCTCTCACTGTTCATATAAGTTGCAGCTATCTTCCTATTGGCAGCCCCCTGTGAAAAATGCAGTCAGAACAAGCAAGTTTACATGGAATCAGAAGTTATAGATCAAAAATATTTAACTATGCACCACCTGTTGCAAAAGTTTGAGAACATCATTAACTGTTCGAACGCTGTGCTCGGTAAGGTTTTCAACATATACCCCTTTCTTCAAGTCTTCTCTCAGCTATTATTTACCAAAAGGACAAAATAAAGCATCAGTTATTCTCTTGAAGAAAGCTCCTAGGTAGGTTTTCATTAGGTCAAGCATAAATTAACTCACCTGTAGATTAGTTGATGAAGGCTCAAGAAGGTCTGTTATGTGCTCATTGTATATCTCCAGGAAAGAACACTTGCAGCTGTATGCCAGTCTCTCATGCTTCCTGCTCTTTTCTACCTTAAAGATGGTAATAAGAATCAGCATTAACTAAAGACAAGAATCTTAGATTCACTTAAGAAGCAAACACCATCACTCTCAACCTCTGCGATTCTTGTGAATATGTACTCAAAAATGCGAGGAGTAATGCCACAATCATCACTGAGCTTTCCATCCATCTTATCGATTTCACCCATCATAGTATATGTCTTTCCACTACCTGTCTGCACTAAGTTATCCAGGATGTTGTAATTCATTCAAAACTAACAGGTGAATATGATTAATAACAAACTGTCTCAATCACACACACCTGTCCATAAGCAAACATGCAACTGTTGTACCCAGACATGCAATTGTCCACCATGGGTAAACCAGCAACCCTGAAAAGCTTCTCCTACACAAAGCTCAAACATCCCAAAAGTCATTATCAAATCCTCACAAGAACAGACGCCTGAGTTACACTTTACTGAATTTCCTATTGTAAACCTACAAATCCGACCATACTTATACTCCGTTGTCAACTAAACAAATTGAGTTTTCTCACTTGAAATAACATCTATCAAACTTTTCCTAAAATAACAGCTTTTTTATCTCAAAAATACTAAATACACATATTTGTATTATGTTCACAAAATTATATAATTAACAAACGGGCACCTGTGATGTAGTTTCACAAGCTATGTGATCAAATGTGAATCTGGTTTCAGGGTGGCCTAGCCAAACCACCGTGTGTGCACTATCTTGCCTCAAGCATCTCCCATACCCTTGAGACACCATTTCAGTCTCACTCAACGGTCTGATTCGAATCAGAACCTACACATAAACACAAAAACAAATTGATCCAAAAAAGAAAAAAACTGTCATATAGATTGCTTGTCAAACAACATGAAATTAACCTGCACATTGTGGTCTTTCCAAAATAAGGGGTCCTCTTCAAGCTCAAAACATGGAACATCAGCTACTACTTGTTGAGGCATCGTGACAGAAATCCCTCTAGAAACCCTAGGCAAAACCCCTAACCTTCCTAACCCCTTAGCAATTTGAAAGGGCGACCTCATGAGACTAGTAGAACCCTCGTTGGAAGCTCCACTCCTAATTGGAGCTGAGTTGGGTTCCGAATAGGCTGATTTGCCTCTATTATAAACCCTAGAATTAGGAGTTCTCGCAAATGAAGAAATCAGCTGGGTTGAAGACTGGGGTTTCTCTTTGGTATCATGGTGAAATTGTTGGTTAGGAGGTTTGGATCGAAATTGAGATGGGTCGGGAATCGAATTCAGCGGAGATCTTGATAGAATCAATGGGATTTGATTCAATGGGCTCTCAAATTCATTTTCATTTGCTAGGGATTGCGATGGCCTCCGAGTGGAACAACTGTCTTTCGACATGGCTAGAGGAGGAGAGAAAATGTAATCAATAAATCTCTTCAATTAAGGGGTGATTATTACACTAATATTAAAGCTGAAGATGTTTTTGGGTAATTATGGATAATGAGAAGGATTTCACTCTCCATTGAAGAATGGTAGAGAAAGACAGTAGTGGATTTGATTTGATTATTATAATAATGATAAAAGCCCGCCTCAAATTCAAATTTCAATTAGCTTGTGGTTCCCTCCCCAATACTCTGTATATTTACGAATTGACCCCACCACCAATACAAAGTACAAACACATGTGTTGACATAATGATAAATGGAATATTATTTATAGGAGTATAATATTGTACCAAAAAAAGAAAGGACTATAATATTGTAAAAAGGATTCTTCAGTACTTTAGTTTGAATTTCTTACCAAACGAGAGAAAAAAATATTATTATTGATTCTATAATGAAATTTAGCAAAATCAAAGATTGGATTATTTCCTGGCAATTATATCGAAAGAAAAAGTGTAAAAAGGTTACTTAATTAGTTTTTGAATGGTAATAACATCATTTATCATTTTTAAGGACGATTAGATCTTTTTTCTTTTTTCCAGAACCGATTAGATCAAGTATTCACTTTATATTTGAAAAAACCATTGCAAATGAGAATTACCAAAAAAACAAAATTAGAGTTACAGAGCATGTCGAGTCAATGTTCAAGTGTTCTTGAAATAATAAAAATAAATTACGATCATGCAAGCTTTTAAAGTCAAATATATTTTACTATATAACAAGTCTTCACTTTGTACTATATGTTATTCTTTTGTATTTTATTTGTTTAGTTTCGAACATCATATGTAGATCGTTGTTAACTCTTGCGACATGAACATTAATTAGATTATTATGTCGCAAGTGTTGTGAAAATAGTATGTGTAATAAATGAACAATGATATAAAATATCAACATGTGATTCATTTAGTGAAAGTGATTGGTCACTACAAAGTAGCAGACTCAGGTTCAAGTTCCTGTTGGGAAAGGAACCCATTTAATGTGTTCAACCCGCTTCGAAAGGGATTAAACTCTTGAGAAACAAAAAATTTGATATAAAAAAAATGGTAAAAAAATGAGTACTATCCAAATTCTTGATCAAAAACTCGTTAAATAGCAGGTTGTGTGCCAGTTGGTAACCTGGCCAGCACCAATAGCAATAAGGTACAATATTTAAGTTATTCTAGTTATTTATATTGTTAATTAGACTTTGGATTTGGTCGGATAATCCAATTTGGTGTGTGGTTCCCTATTAAACTTTAAATGCTTTCTTAATTTTAATTGTTAGATCATGTCATTAATATTGTTCCTGTGAAATTCAAAATAATACTTCCTCTCTCTGACAGTATCTCCAATAACTCAACAACATCTAAAAATATTATTTAAATTTAATTTTTTAAATTGCGAACAATATTCTAAATATTCAGCTTTAGTTACCAACTTCGACAGTCAATATTTCAATTTTAGATAAATATTGCATTTTATTATTTCGTATACGTAAGATATAAATAACAAATAATTAAAGATTCAATGATTTTTTTAAATGTAATAAAATAAATAAATTTGTAAATAATATTTAATATATGTGAAATGAACTGTCAAATTCAAACCGGCATATTTTAACGATTCAATTAAAACTACTAAATTCAAATCTTAAATCAACATATAACTGGGGGTGGTGGTTTGGGGTTTAAATATGTTGACGTGGCACACATGAGCAGTTTGCACCCAAAAATATAAATGTTGACAAATTATTTTTGCAATTTGCACTCTATAATTTAAATGTTGACAAATTGCACCACAAAATTACATATTATTTGGTAAAATGCATCTTACTGAGGTGCAAAATATTCATTATTTCACCAAAGAATTAGGTGCAAAGTGCAAACTCAGGTGCAACAAATTGTCAAATACAAATATATTATATATGACAACATTCATATATTGATATATAGATGACCAATGCCTGTTGAAACCTGTAACATTATGGTAATTAATCATCTAAATTGATGATATTAGAAAACTCATCATCTAATTTTTTTTAAGTATTTAAAATACTAAATTAACAATTTTAGATAATTCATCTTCTAAAAAATAAAAAGTTGCTCTAATTATGTACCCCTAGGATAACTATATTCGTGCTGGGTTTATCCGCGCAATAATTCCTTTACTTAAATGATCATGGGAGCATATAAATATGCTATGCAGGCACAATTAAATTAAGATAAAATTACCAATTTGGTAATTCCCGTTTGTGCGAAATGAATTTGAATTTGTTAATGGGACCCAAATTTTATTTTGACATAGTTAATGGGACCTTAAATTATCTTAGGGACCATTTGGATGGGTGGATTTGAAATGAAGAGGGATTTTCAAATAAATGGATTTGAAATTTCAATGATTTGAAATCCATTCATTTGTAATCTCTTGTTTGGATAAATTTTTTTACAAAGGATTTCAAATCCATTCATTTGAAATTCATTGTTTGGTATATATCATTTGTGTTATTTGAAATTCTCAATCGTGCCTTATAATTTGCTTTATGAGTTAATTCTTGTTGTTGATATCGGGATAAAATAGCATGAATCGATTTGGGGCAAAATTATAATTTTTGAAAATTGAGGGACCAAAAGTGAAAATTCGGATTTAAAAAATCTGGAGCCAAATTGAAAATATTGATTTTCTAAAAATTCTGGACTGAGTTGGAACACTGGGTTTTTTGTAAATCTGGGGTCAAATGGCAATTTTTGAAAATTAAGGGACCAAAAGTGCAAATTTGGATTTTTAAAAATCAGGTGCCGAATTGAAAATTTTAATCTTCTGAAAATTATGGACTGAATTGCAGTTCTTATTTTTTTGAAATATGGGGTCAAATTGCAATTTTTGAAAATTAAGGGACCAAAAGTGAAATTTTGGATTTCTGAAAATAAGGGGCCGAAATGAAAATTTTAATCTTTCGAAATAAATTGAATTGTAATTCTGGCTTTTGCAAACATCTAGGGTCAAATTGTAATTTCTGAAAATTGAGGGACCAAAAGTGTAAATTCGGATTTCTGAAAATCTGGGGCCAAATTGAATTTTTTTAGTTTTATGAGAATTCTGAACTAGAACGCAATTCTTGGTTTTTCAAAAATCTGGAGCAAATAGTAATTTCCAAAAATTGAGGGACCAAAAGTGCAAATTTGAATTTCTGAAAATCAGGGGCCGAATTGAAATTTTTAATTTACCTAGAATACTGGACTGAATTGCAATTCTTGATTTTTCGAGAATCTAGGGTCAAAATTGCAATATCCAAAAATTGAGGGACCAAAAGTGCAAATTTTGTTCCTGAAAATCAGGGTTCGAATTGAAAATTTTAATTTATTAGATTTTGGACTGAATTGTAATTCTGGGTTCTTCAAAAATCTAGGGTCAAAATTGTAATTTTTGAAAATATAGGGACCAAAAGTGCAATTCGAATTTCTGAAAATAAATGCCGAATTGCAAATTTTAATTTTTTGAAAATTCTGGACTAAATTGCATTCTAGGTTTTTTGAAAATGTAGGATCAAATTGCAATTTTTTAAAACATACAATTTGGACTTTTTTTAAGTGGATTTCAAATGACTAGTTTTAGAAGGAATTTCAAATCCACTTAAAATTTGGCTGAAATCCATTGGACTAAAATCCAAGATTTCAAAAGAATGGATTTAATTTTGTATCCAAATAGCATGATGGATTTGACAAGGAATTTCAAATCCACCTAACTCAAATCCATCCATCCAAATGGGTCCTTAAAGAATGAATGGTCACAGTAGCAACTTTTTTCCTTTCAATACACTTGTCAAAATTGAGAGTGAACGTACAAAGTTTTGCGGAAAAAGACAAAAAAGGGATACACGTCACATTTATCGTAACACACAAGTGTAATATGTTAAATTTTATCATAATACAGGGAATACAATAATTATAAGGGGAAAATAGAATAAAGTATCACATTTATCATAACACATTGATTAAATTGCCATATTTTTTTATAAAAAATAAGGGAAAAGTGCTATATTTATAATAGCACAAAAGGAGAAGGGTATAAATTGTCACATTTATAAGTCGACTGAGTCAAAACATAATATAAAAGAAGGGTAATTTTGTTTTAAAGTTTAAAATTGACAGGGACATTATGAAACTTTAAATACTTTTTCTTTTTTTTTTTTCAGATTACGGGGGTAAATAGTAATTAACTCTGTCTTGCTTCCTTAACTTAGTGCAGTGACTATCAATATTCGCAGTAGGCGAATCTGGAAAAAAACACACATGATGATCAAAGAGAAGAGGTTTTTAACTTTGGGTAAATTATGAACATCCCATCTGATAAGATTTAATTACAAAAATTCCCTCATGTAATGGATATTTTAAAAATTTATCTTAAATTTGTCATTTTCTTATAATTAGCCCCTTGTCCATAAAATATTTCAATTTTGCCCTTGGAAGTTATGTGTAATGTTTATAATATGTTATAAATTTTAAAATTTGAGTGTTAATTATTATATCTTGTAAATTATAAAAATAATAATCATATATTTACCACCAAAATAATTGATATAATTTGTAATTGCCCATAAATTTAAATAAATATTTAAATTTAGAATAAAATATAAACTTTAATAAATTAAGATATCTTATTTATAATACAATATAATATTATTAAATTTACTAATTTATAAAATAAATTCATTAAACTAATGTGTAAACAATTTGTTCATATTTTACAATTTAAATTGCTAATAAATATATAAGTACCTTTTTTTTTTTGCAATCTTTATTATAATATATGGGCAATTATAAATTTTATCAATTATTTTAGTAATAAATATATAATTATCTCTTTTTTAATTTATAAGATATAATAATTAGCACCCAAGTTTTAACATTTATAAGATATTACAAAGAATACAAATAACACCCACCCAAGAGCAAAATTGGAATATTTTGGGGTAAAGTTTAATTGTAAGAATGTGACAAACATGGAGGGGATTTTTGTAATACTCAATAGGTGAGGGTGATTTTTGTAATTAGACATTACCCTACCCTAGGGGGAATTTGTAATTTACCCTTTAACTTTTAATCAATGCATGAACTTGAAACTACTACTAAATTGCCCAAATGACCCTTGCTTATCTATCCATTGAAAAAAATGAATTGCATAGAATGAGTTGTAAACAATAATGAAACTGATTAGGAAAAAAAGGGTCCAAGAAACAAAACAAATGCTGCTGCTCCTCCTCCTATTATCATTACCAATAAAGGTGCGGCGGCGACGGCGTCTGTATCACTATTTCCTGCTGCACTCACTCTCCCTGCACCTGAAATAAACAAGAAAATTGCAACCCTTTCTTTTACCAACAGAAATTAACAAGAAAATTGCTAGTAGGTGAGTGTGTAATTAGTTAGTTACCGTTACCGGCGCAGTCTCTTGTGGCATTATTAGAAGAGGAGGAGGAGGAGGAGCAAATGCAAAGGAAGGCTTCAGTCTCAACATCGAAACCACAACTTCCCCCAGATTTCACACACTGCACACACCCCAAATCAGGAACACTGTAACCTAATTTCATCCCATACAACCAGTCCAACGGCGCTACACCTTTCAATCCATCCACATTATACACACTCGTATAATGCGTACAATCCAATATGTTCATGCTCATATACTTCACCGTTCCGTACGTCGTGAAACAGCACGCCGGCGTCGTATTTGACAGAATATGAAAAAGCTTGAATGAGCTGCACCCGCCGTACAGCTCGTCGCACGAGTGCCCGGAGAAGTTGAAACAGAGGGATTTGTAATGGTTCAGTACAGGGGAGTCGATTGAGCAGTTCATTAGGACAAACACGGTGTCCGGCGACGGCGGAATGGTGGCGGATTGGATGTCCGTCATGATGAAGTCGTGGTGGGGTTGGAGGATGGAGCAGGTGGACATGGAGGGGTCGAATATGACTACGGTTTTCTTTTCGTAGTCGATGTTTTGGATTTTGTAGCTACCGGAAGGGGTGAGGAAGAAGAGGTCGTTGGCGGAGCAGTTGAGCATGTGGCGGAACTGGGCCGCGCCGCAGCCATCGTCGATGCCGAAGGGGTAGTTTATGGGAATGTTGTTGCAGAAATTGCGGCAAAGGGAATTAGTTAACAAGAAATTTGAGAGTAAGATTAAGATTGTGATTGTGAAGTGGGAGTTGAAAATCAACGTTGAGGTATGAGGAGGGATCATATTGTAATTTGTATTTCTATGTGTGTTATAATTATTCCTTCTTTTACTATCTTTTTAGTTGATAGTATTAATTTGATTTTGAGACACACTCCACTCTGAAAGAGTAATGGTTCTCTTCTCTTCTCGTTCTCATAATTGATATGAGAAAAAGAAGAAAAGGTACATTTCTGATTTCTTTTTGACAAAATAGAAAAGCTTATGATATAATAAATATAGTGGCAGCACTTTTTGATGAACTGTTATTGATTTGAGAAAATGGAAAAAGAAGGGTGCGTTGCTGCAGGCAAAATGATGTACAAGGCACCGCAAATTGCTCAAATGTTAGGTTGCTTTATTGACTATGGAAGAAAAAGTTTAAATGGTGGCAGCTTTGAAATTGATTAATTTGTACATATATATGATCCCATAATATCTGTTCGTTCTGTAGCTACTGCATTTTAAGTAATTATATATGTTATTTCACTTTCTTCAAGATGATTAATTGTTTAAGACATACAACTTCTTGTTATAGTCTTCGTTTTGCACTTTAATCCCCTCTAATATGCACTTTTGATTCTAAATTAAGTTGGGAAGGAGACTTTTATGATAAAAATATACATTAAAGTATTTTAAAATTAGAACCAAATATACAGTTTTGTAAAACATACTCCCTCCTTTTTTTTTATTTGTCACTTTAGAGGATTGCACATGAATTAAAAAATATCATAAATAGTCACGCAAAAAATCAAAAACACCCGACGAGAAGAAATTTTTTCCAAAGCGAGGAGACTAAGTGTTAATGCTTCAATCATATGAATTAAAAAATGCAATGTTACCAAGAAAACAAACGCCAATAGTTCTCGTGGTCGGTTTTAAAAACAATGGTTTTTCTCATTACAAATTTATCACTTTTGTCAAGCAGAGATATTTACAGCTAATTTTGTGGTTCGAGCCTGACACAAAATGGAGTGTAAACAAAACATCATTAGTAGTTATTATTACTAGTAAAATGAGTAAAAGAAATGCCTTCAATTATTACCATAATTAAGATAAAACTAGTTCCAGAGAGTGCCATAATAGAGTACCAAATTTTCACCTATTTCCTCTTCATTACATTCCTCACACATTGCAAAACTCGAACAAACTCTACAAACAATGAAAAATCTAAACCCAAATCACTATTACTATCACCAACTGTAGCACCAGTATATGGATTTTGACATACGACTAAATCGAATCCACTAAATTTCTTAATCAAATTTTCAACTTTCTTACCTGACACCTTGTGAATGCTCTCAATCTGAATCAACTCTCCAGTCTGTCTGGTATTCTCCCACCAATTCTTCACAATTTTGCGTTTTTTCTCGCAAGGCTCCACAGAAACAACGCCTTTCAAACGAATCCCAAGTCGGTGTAAAGCAATTTCAACCCCTCCAATTCCGGTAAATAACGACAGCACGGTCAATCCTCCATGAGACAAGGCATGTTTCTTTAAGACAGAAAGATGGTATGCCAATGTGTCTGTCTGAAACGAGAGTCTAAGTGATTGAAGTCTTTCTGACAAGCTAAATCCAGCAACTCGAGTGTGATGCGATGGATAACCCATTATGCGCTCTACATATTCAATATCTATTGGAGCCAACTTGTACCTACCAACCCAAACGAGATTCAATGAATCACATTGCTGGAAGACTTTTCTTTGTTGTTCACTTGATAGAATCCCTTTGGATTCAGACAACATTCTTCCTATGCTGTCACAAAGATGAGACATTCCGCTAGTTTCGCAATTGAGGCAGCTAAATTGTTTCCTCGTATCCCAGGATGGCCACCATTTTCGTGTATGTGGTAAAGCTTCTGAAATAGTCATTGGTCCCTTTGGAGAAACGTGTGATCTATCTTCAGTGGAGAGGTTATGTACATAGCCTTCCCTCCTGCTCAAGGCCGAGAACAACTTAGCATTGACAAATTCAGGCGAAGAAATCAAAAAGTGAGATACTTTGGCCCAAGAGTCGTGAGATAAATCTGTGACGTTTCCATATAAAAAATAAGGGGGTTTTGTTGACATGCTAGTAACACTCTTGCTAGGGGTGAAAGACATTGTTGGCTTTCTTTCTTCTTCTAAACTTAATAAACGCTCAAGCTGTCTCTGAGTGGCTGGCACCCGATTACTAGATGAGGTGGAGTTTCGTCTCCCTGTTGCTTCTAACCGCATTCGACCAGCAAATTGACTCGAGTCTTCCTCAAATTCTACCTTTGGTTTCTTCCAGTTGTTGAGTTCATCTGCATATTCTACTTTTGGCCTCTTGCCTTTTAATTTTTCAAGCAAGTCGGAAATCCCATCTTGTGGTACAGGAGCTGAACTGCATTCCTCGGTTTTTACAGTAAAATAATCGAAGGCTTCATTATTTGAACAGTTTCCCATCTTCCTGTTCAAAGGCCTACCACTGGATTGAGCGCTTGAGCGGCCAGAAATTGAGGAATGCTGCAAAACACCAAAAATAAGTATATATGTTAAGATTGCATATACAGTAGATACATATAGGTGGTTTGAGATACAAGAGCTTGTAAAAATGATGAGCAATAACGACATAGACCTTAATAACATTAGGGCCAATTTCACCAAGTTGAGCAGCAACAATTGAATCAGCAAGCTCTGGCAGAGGTACTTCTGAACCTGAAAGAAGACCACAAGAAATTGAAATGTTTATTATAGAGCACAAAATTTTGACAGTGCCTTTGGAATCTTGACGAACAGAAAATCTAAAAATAATGCAATTTGGTGTGATGGACAGTAAGATCCTGGTCAGAGGGGTTTAAATGGAATTGTATAATACATCAAAATTTTGCTTCTAAAAAAAAATTAGGAGACAGTTACGGAAACTAATCACATGTACTATATATTTATCTATAAATGAAAGACAATGATTTCTAGTGATAGTAGTTATCAAACAAGTATATTTTACAAGTATCCTACTAGCAAACATATATAAAATATCTAAATATTTTTCTTTTATATATGCCTTAACTTCTTTCTTAAATTGACAATTTTCTGCTTGCTCCCAATAATGGATACCCAACAGAAACATCTGAGAACTAATAAATTGTACACTGAGGAGTTAAATATGCAGATTTAAGACAGCTTTAAAAAGTAAGAATTACAGCCTGTATAGTATGTAAATCACTATTTCAAAAAAATGCATCTGTGGAGATTACCTTAATTGATGTGGGAGTCACAAATCAACATAGAGGAAGTAATAAAAGACGAGCACAAGACTTGGCCATATAATAAATATACTCATAAAACTCTCTTCCCTTTATTACATTTTTCTTGTCCATGGATTTGGTAAATTAAATACATAAAATTTGCATAATCTACTCACCGCAGCTTTCAAAAGCTGTTGAAATTTCCTGTTCAGAAAAACCCATTTCAAGCAGTCGAAGTGTCTTCTCCATAATCCCAAACAAGGCCTCGTTGTTGCAGTCCTGAGAAGTTGCAATTGAAATTGAGATTAGACATGACGGCACGTAATATAAAACATAACACATTTAATAGGAATAAAATCCATTTTCAGTTCCTCTATATTTTCTTTTATTCTTGGTTAGAATGTGCAAATCTGACCAATCTCTATATACAATGTCCATCCAGGAAGATGATTGCATACAAATATAAAATGTGAGCTACAGAAGTAGTTATACATATTATCTAGAGCGTCATAGCCTTCAGAATATGTATTATACTACCATATCACATGTTAAGAAATTGAAGTGTACATCAAGGAGTAATTTAAATTATACGTGGACTTCAAAAACTATTCTTGAAAAAGGAGTTTCTACAACTCAAGCTTTACGAAGCGAACTTCACTTGTTCAATCACTCCCTTGAAGGTCTTGCTTCCTTTAGGACATTAATCCCATTGATGAAAACATTCTATTACATAATGATTTTAACTAATCGGTACATAATAGGCTTTAACAAGAAAAAAATTCCTTGTTATCCATACATCATTAAATTCTGTTTAAGCCGTCTGCGTTCTGATAGATTAACATCTAAGATCAAGACCTTTGAGCTTAAGTTTGCAGACCAAATCAGGAAATGAACATGGTTGGTTTTCTTTCAAAGTAGTAAATTTGAGCATTGTTCTACATTTGATTCACAAATATGATATTGTTTTACGTCAATTCAATAAAATCATATATGATTTGTGTTCTTACTTCTACAAAGACATTACTTCCTACATGGCATATGACTCAGATGGTCAATTTTATCACAGCTAATAGTTTTCTTGGTGGTCATGGGAACTACTGCCCTAAAACAAACTCTTATACTTTCAATAGAGAATTGATTTTCACTTGTCAAAAGTGTAAACACTATATAACAGAGAAATCTTGGAGTAAGAAAGTAAATTCTGGTATTTTTTGGTTGGATAAAACATGTATAAAGATGAAAATATCAATAGAGATAACCATATTTTATTGTATTGTACAAAAATGACGGTTTACAGTTGTGTTTAATCAGAATAGTTGACGTGTATTTATGCCATTAGAAGTCAGCAAACCAATCAAAACATGACAAAAAGAAATAAGTTGTCAAAGACCTTTTTATTTTCTTCATCTCCTGAAATTTGATGTTCTGCATCCTTTTCATATTTTTTTGTCATCCGTGCAGCAAAGATGACATCCATCAACTGACCTATTGAAGCATCTTTGCCTGACGCAACATCAGGATTACAACAATTTTGAAAACAGTATTAGGAGAAGCACAGTAATAAGTGAAAAAGACAGTTGGTAAACAAAAGAAGAACAAATTGGTTACAACTTTTCATCAGAAGACAAAACTAAGTAATAAGTTGTCAAACTTATTAAGTGATTGATTTAAGAGGAGATACAGTCGTTTTCCACACATGGTAAACCTAATGTGTCAGCCAAGAGTTCCACATACACAAATATGAATGCTTGTTGGAAGACAGATTAGCATCATTAACCATAAGCCTTTTTTCAAATAGCAAAAATTTATTGCAGAGGGTAGTCTAATGCACATGTCATTAAGTGCAATATACAGTAACCATTCTTCACAAGTTTGGAAACTGAAATGCAGGAATTTTCACAAACCCAGTCTATCCAATGCGAAGCCAACTTCATCCAAAGAGAAATTCATTTTCAACAGTGACGATATTTTCTCGTCACTTACTCCATCACTAATATCAGGTTCCTGTAAATCCCAAAAATCAGTGTACAAAAGTAAGTAAATCAGAGAATCCTAAGGAATTGAATTGAATGCAATGTAAATTAAGAGTTCATTTCATCCTCTGAATAGATCTACCCCAGAAAATTTTGATCATAAGTAAAAGGGGAAAAATGAAGTAGTAGAAAGCGGAGTTTAAATTATATATGCACATATTTTGTTTAAATGGTTAGTGCAAAAAATTAATAAGAGATAGGAATCCAGCATAGAGCCAAGAACAACTTGATTAGTTGACAATAAAAAAAATTGTAATACCTCTTTTAAAGGAAAATAGGCATTCTTAATCCCATTCCCACCAAGCAAACTATCAAGAGAATCGGATGACTCTGCTTTATTAGGAGCCTGGTAGATTATAGACAGGTCAAGAAAGAGCCGCCACAACGTAAAATAGATAGCATAAGTAAGAAGAGAGATTTATCCCAGCAAAGGCCATAAGTCAACAATAATTATACTCTAGGAGCTAGGAGCAGCTAGAAAAGACTGAAATACACAAACTTTTATATGAGACCGAACATGTGGATCCATCGGATAAAGATAAAAGGGGAAGAGAGAAACAAGAAGATATGATAATATGACATAAATCCTTTAAAATAACACAGAAAAGGCATAGGGTAAATATATAATTCTGTATATCTTGATTAAAGATTACAAAAAAAAGGGTAGAAGAAAATTACAAATGCTGTGATATGAGACTATGAAACAAACAACATGCAGCCTTTCTTGAGTGAAGTTTAGTGCTCAGATACAAATTAAAGACTTTTCAAACAGGCAACTAAAAGAAAGAGTACCCCTCTTGTGTGAAGGTTAGTAGCCGCTAAATCATCATTGTTGTCATCGAACAAATCATCGTCAAAAAGTTCTGTTTTTGGTGCTTGAAACGCCTGCTAAATATAAAAAAGCACATATAAAGACAAATTTACACTATAACTTCATAATCAGAGCATAATCTAACATAACAAATAATTATAAGGTTTGTTCAACAGCTCAGCCTGTGAGGATGATAAAATCATCAACGGATTGGTTTCCACATAGCTATCTATTCAATACATAGAATATAATAGCACGACAGGTAGGTTCCTTGGGTACCATTAACAGTTTCCTAAGAATATTAATCCGTGTTCATCATGCAAGCATCCCATAATTGCTAAAGTTTACTTTATTTTGGCTAGAAGAACAGCAAAGTTCCATTAAAGCAAATAATTACAAAAATTTAGCAGCATGAAGCTTTCACTATGTCATTTAGTTGGTGTATGGAAGATTTATTATCATATTCGACCAAACCACATAAATTGGAAATTGCAAATGGTTTTCATTACTTACAGAATATGAAGAGAGTGTCTCTAATAACAACTCAGCATTGTCTTTACCTACAATCGAAATGTAATGTTAATTATCTGATACGTCATCCTTCAAAAACAACCGCTAATATACATACAACACAAAGAAAAGTGCTCAAGAAATTGTTGAAGCTGGGCTGAAAATTTCTTCCCTTGGGATAATGTGGCAATACAAATATATAATTAATGGCCAAGGAAAGTTGTAACTTTATTCACAAAATAAGCTAAACTTACCATTTTCTGCAATAGCTTTGTCAACATCAGATGGCGGGAATCCCATCGCTATGAACGATGCTCTTAAGTTGGCCCCAGATGAGCTCTCCCCATTTTCCTACAAAAAAAATGTGTGCAGTCAAACATCAAAATAAAAAATGCTTTAAACTACTCATCGTTACAAGACAAGTCATTTTAGGCTGCAATGGACATGTTGCTTTTCATAGGCTATCATAAAAATATGTAAATTAAAGTTGGGAATTATTTATTACCAGCCTTTTAAAATTAAAGATTTGCTTCAGAATAGCAATTGAGAAAACCATACCGTCCTGTGCCCCGAATCATAATCCAAACCCTCATCCTTTGGTATGACTCCAACATCATTTTCAGATACAAAAGAATCCTCATCGTCTGAAATATCAACAACCTCACACTACAAACAGGAAAAGTTATTCTCATCAAATAAACATATGTAAGAACACCTCAAGAATCTAAACTACTCGCTATCCTTGCATCACCCAGAAGAAGCTCAAACTTTGGAATTCAAGAATGCTTACCATAGCAAGTTTGTTACTAGCTCAAACCCTGCAAATTATGAAAAAGGTTAAAAAAGAAAAAGGGAAATGGAGGCAAATAATCATGTAATTGGGAAAACGTATGCATTAATTGAGTAGGAAACACACGAGAAACGCATGAAATTTGAAGCGGTGAAAAGGAAACAAGTTTGAATCGACCAGCATTGTTTAATTGGTGCATGCAAATAAGTAAAAAAACCTAATTTAACAGGACAATCAAGAAAATTGACAAATGAATTGACCATTACTCACGTATGTAAAAGATGCGTTTACACGGCGGAGCGTGCAGCACCCGCGCCGAATGCCTGAAAGTTTTGAAGTATTGTGTAGTCAGACAGAACTGGAAAAAAGTGTATTTGTTTTGACTCTCAAATAAAATACTCCAGCTTTATTTCATTGACGACCTTGGAATCCGTTAAATATTTCAATTTAGCCCCTATACTTTGTCACTATTAAATTTCTTCTTCTGCAAATTTACTTTCAAAATGTTATGGACATATTTATATTGAAATTATTTTGTTGTTTTTGACAAACAAGTTTTTTGTTTCCATAAAGATGCTAATCAAACAAACTATTCTCAATTTTCAAAACAATCTTGGAAATTTAACTCTTGTTTCTAAAAATATAATAAACTTATTTTACTTTATTTTGACATAAAGTAATGTAATGTATTACTACTTATCCAATTCATAATTTTTTTAAAGTCTCAATTGTCAAAAAGTTAAACTCACTGTTATTTTCATCTAAAACCCCAAACAAATAATTTTTAGATAAATAAAAGTCGTTACATCTCCAAAAATTCTCCTATCTCTAAAATCACCCTCAGAATAATCCAAACAAATAGTCCTATGTTCTTCTAATCATTAACTTTAACTAAATTTGTTACGGTAAATGTTACTGGCTTTATTTCTCTAAAAAAATGTTATTGGCTTTATAACATTTTACAGTATAGTAAATTTGACCTATAACATTATCATATTATTTTTTTCTTTGGAAAATTCATAAGTTAGAAGACTAAAATACCAAACGACCACCTCGTTTAGATATAATTTGAATTTTCATTCTCAGGTTTCATTTTTATAACCATATTTTAAAATAGATAGGTTTGAAGGACCTATGCCTTTTAGTTTTGCACTTGTAGGCACCTCGATGAAATCAGAAGCTCCACAACTTATTTCAGGAAATTAATAAGTGGTTTTCCAGGTGCTTTGTTGGGGTTTCTTAAAAATTTCAGAAAGTTTTTTGAAAAAGAAAAAGACACCAGATTTTTTTACTTCACAAAATATTCCTTTCCTTTTTGAAAAAAAAATAATATTATTTCAGAAAATTAATCTCCAAAAATTCATACATTTTTTTATGATTAGGTAGCACAAGTTATCACCTCATGTGAAAGCAAGTGCATTAATAATCATCATCTCCAGGTCTACACAATAATTAATCAAATCCAGATTCTATTCAACACTTTCCGAACTTCTTTTTCCAAGTGAAAAAAAGATGAGAATCAAAACTCCAGTAGAATAATTTATCCCAACAAAACCAAAAGGAAATTGTACAAACGATTATACTCCTCTGCACTTGTTATTAAATCTCAAGCAAGGATAACTCAAAATCAAGAACTGGTCTTGCTGAATTTTCTCCCGGACAAGTTCTCAGATTCGTATAGCATGTGGTTGATGAGTCCCCTTGCAGCACTATCACATGTAAAGTAATGTCGTCTAAGTTTTTAGCATTAAATCTTACACCACAAATATAATACTAGCAGCAAAATGGAACTCACTCGTCTTTTAATTTCTGGATTTTCTCAGGATCAGTCTCGTGCATGTGCCTTCTGAACTGCTGCCTAACCATACCGACCAAAATCTCTGTATTGTATTTCTGCATTGATGTAGATTAAAGAATCATCTTAGTTCCTATTCATTCATTGTGTGACTTAATGCCAAAGAAACTCGATCCTTCAATCACCATAGCAAAGGAAGAGTATGGGTGTTCAGGATGCTTTTCATTCAGGAAATCTACATATACTTTATAACAAAATTTAAACAGGATTCATGAATATTTCTCATTTTCTCCAACATCGTCTCTTCCAGCAAAATCACTATGTCAAATGAATTCAGGAGCAATACTCAACAAAACAACAACTTCAAAGAATTGAGCATTCTAGCACCCAGTTAAATCCGGACTCAAATAATCTCCCATCAACAAAGAGTGTGCTATAAAGATCTCTTACTTCAACATTTCAGAAAATATTTAAATAATCCAGTCTCCTTAGAACTCAAATTTATAGAGGTATGAGCCTATAGAACAGATCCTGTTCAAGTAAGTTTTTTTATTTTAAACTATTGGGTTATCATAAAAGTTTACTCTCCATTTTCGAACACAAATTAGCTATTTTATATCTAGAGAAAACTTATACAATTGAATTTTACTTAAAGTAATTTACTCTATTCACCTACTTTACTCACATAACAAGTCTGAGTTGACATAAGTAAACCTATCTCTTACCCTACTTCTTTTCTTTCCACAATCTCAAAAAATATCTACCAATTTTCAAAAAATTATACCTACTATTCATTTCATCTCTATAAATCCAAACAAACTAGTTTTTTTAAATACATGAAACTGAGATCATCTCAAAAAAAATATATTCTAAAATCACTCTTGGAAAAGGCAAAACAAAGAGGGTCTAAGCATTATATGTTCTCTATATTCATTCTAATTATTCACAAAATAAACTGAAAAAACCCATAGCAAAATACAAATGCACATAATGATAGGTAGAGAGCAGTCATTTTTAGTTGGTTTGAATTTCAGCTAATATTCATTGAAAAGATAGAAAAAAAAATCCATCTATTGCCATAGATCTATTCAGAAAACCTATAGTGTCAAGTTTTGCATAATTCTAGTATTGAATATCTAATTTCACAAGGCAAATCAAACAGTAATAAAATCATTTTATATGAAATTGAAGGAAGTAAAAGATACCTTGGAACCAATATATTTAGCTCGCCGAAGACATTCTCGATAGAGCTGTAAAATAAAAGTAAAAGGGTATACAGATATTAAGCTAATTGCATAACATAAGAGATCAAAATTCAAAGGTTTTAAACCCTAAAATTAATTGAGGGGTATATAAATATAAATAAATAACAAAAAAGTTAGATTAATTAAATACCCTGATTGCATTGTTGGCGAGCTCAGGAGGCAGTGCTGTTTGCAGAGACGGCATTTTCGCTCAGAGAAAAATGTGAATAAAACAAAATTAATTAAACTAGTATCTAATTCTTTCTCTCTCTCTCTCTCTCTCTCTCTGTGTATAGGTGTAGCAGTAGCCAGTAGGTGGTGGTTTGGGGGAGTGGTAAATTATATTAATAAATCTTGGTTTAATAAGAAAGATAAGCCCAAATAATGAGCCCAATATTTTAGTGAGTTCTTTTGGGTTCCATTTAGATAGGTCTCAATTCAAATCAAATTCATTTTTTCCCCAATTTCGAGTTATATCTCATATTTTCAAATCCATCAATTATTATTTTATTAATATGAAACCATTATAATATAAGATAACCAAAATAAAAAGGAATGAAAGTAAAGGGAGAAGAGGCAAAATTTTGCAGCAAGAATAACTAATAGAGTATATTTTTCAACACTAAAATATATATATATATATATATATATATATATATATATATATATATATATATATATATATGATCCCTTCAATTGATTTAATTGTCCAATTTGTCCCTTAACTTATTACTTGCAAACCTTTGCCTTCTTTCATTACCCTATAAACTTCAATTGCATCAAATCAGCGAAATCATCAGTTCCAACATTTTCCAATCAAAATCCTTTTTATTTTATTTTATTTTATTTTATTATTATTAGAAAGTAATTCAATAAAAATCCTTTAACAAATGCCTTGTTCGCCCCCTATACCCTCATATTTGAAGGATGGTTTACATAGATAAATTATACTCCTATTAAAAAGGACGAAGATTAATGGAAAATTTGAGACAGTTTGAGTGAGATGATTATACGACGAAATATGTTCAGTTTCATTACCAAATGCAATTACATTATGGACGATGATTAGAGGACGTATAGTGATACAGTTGATACCAACAGGTAATTGATCTAGTGAAAGGACTAGTCACTACAAAATAGCGGACTCAGTTTCGAATCCCTGTTGGGAGAGGATCCAACTTTATGTGCCCGACACGCCTCGAAAGAAATTAAACCCTTGAAAAACAAAAAAAAAAAGTAATACAATTGATAATTATTATTATTGAAGAAGCAAAGCGAACTGGAAATAATTTAAGGAAGCAGGAAAGAAAACTGGAAAATACTTAACTAAAGGAAGCGTGGCAAAATTGAACCTTTTATTAATTACAAATATACATCCCCAACTTCGGCCTTATATGGAAAAGCTGTAGCCTAATTTTGCAAAACTTAACAAAAACATTTCCAAATGGTATTTGAACAAGACTTAAAAAACATTTATCATCCACCATCTATGGGTAATAAGAACGCTAGTCAAATTACATATAAACAATGAACAATTTGAGCATTAATATTGTCAGGATATTAATCAAAATTAGTCATCAAAAGTTAATACGACAAATAATGTAATTTACCCATTAAATAAAGGAGGCAATTACAAAACTTCAACTTTTCTTTTACTTTTGCTTTTTTTTTTTCCTTTTTTTCTTTCAACATCGATTCTGTAATTTTGAAGCCAAAAACAAGAAAGAGTACATGGTGAAGAATAATACTCCATGAGCCAAACCTCAGAGCCTAAGTCCCCCCACCCCACCCCCCAAACAAAAAAAAAACAATTAGCATCCAACACAATCAGTGACAACTCCGTGTTCCAGTCGAGTAAAACGGAGATGATTTTTGAGTCCCCACGGAAAAGTACTACCAAAGCATATAGCAAAACATTAGAACACCACCAAGAACTTACTTGCAAACAAAGAACCTTAAAACTCATCCAAATTTACCCCAATGCATCATCAAAAAACCTCTTTTTGTAGACAAAAAAACTCAAAAACCCGTCTAATCGCCCCCAAGTTTAAGCGGAATTGTTCCAACAGTAACAAAAGTAGACGGGTCAGTGCTATTAACTTTGACCGGCATAGACCCAATCGTAACAACATTAACCAAGCCACTATTTGCAGCACTAGTAGGAAATGAAGACCCGGTTTCTAGCTTTTTCGGATTTATAGATAATGAACCAATTTTTAACTCATCCACCATGTCTGGCTTCACAGAGGAGTTTGCTTCGTTGTTTTTGTTCTGAATAGTCCAGTTGGTGTCATGTTCTGTAGCATTTACATCTCCAGTAGAAGGAAAATCGTGAAGAGACTGAAGCTTGCGAGGAGGATCTATTAGAGGAACAAGATATGGATTTTCATAACTCTTTATCAGTAGACGGGCTCTCTCTTCCTGCATAATTCGCTGCCTATTTTCATAGTACATGAAGTCGTCAAGCAAGGATGTCTTTGATGTATAGTTTTTGAATATTTGCAGCATCTCCAAACCTTTCCTGTAGGATATCTGGAAATAAACAGTTAAGATAATTTAGGCAAGTAGAACAACTTACACATGAAATGAAATAAAAATAAAAACCCCATGTCCTTACAACTGACAAGAGACACTTAGTATTCTTAAAATCAAGACATTCACTCTTGATTATACAGAATATATGAAATACAAGAATACTAGACGAGTAAAGAAAGCAATGCTAAATTCAAGATGAATGAGTTCCAACAAAAAAATTAGACCAACAAATCTTCTGCTAACCAAAAACCGAAGTACCAAACCATTTAAGCACCAATTTTATCTTATAAACAACATAACCATATGCCGCGCAATCCTAGTGAATATTAACCAAAGCAACAGATGCTCAATCACAAAGCCAAAACAAATGCTGAAGCAATATTACAAATCTGTTATGTTTAGTGATCAAATGAATAGGGAATCAAGGGACACTGACAAACAGTACGCAATATTAACAAACAAAGCAATTTAATAAATTAATGCATTTTTGTTTAACAAGCAAAGTTAAGCGAGATAATTCATATATTTCCACAGCTGCTTCTGAAGACACCATTGTTAATCATTAAGCCAATCACCAGACAAGCATAGTAGTTAAAAGCGAGAAAAGCGCTCGCTACAGCGTGCTTTTCGCTATAGGGAGACTTCCTCGCCTCACTGCGCCCTGTGCATGCGCTATTCACTTAGCGCGCGCTATGGGCAATAGCGCGCTATTTAAGGAAAATCGGGAAAAAAAAAACTTGATGAAAATTAAGGGTGAGTTTGGTCTAGCGATTCGAAAATCAATTATAGGAGAATTAATTTTACTAAAATGGATTTTGGCAATAATTGATTATAATAAAATTCAATTATAAATAATTACTTTTGGATAATTGCTTTTGCAAAAATAACACTTTAGTTACTTCTAAAATAAGTTTTTAGCTTCTGAAAATTCCAAAATTGATTATGATAGTTAGGGCCAAACACCATTAAAATCACGATTGACCAAAAGCAATTTCTATAATTGAGGCCAAACACTTCAAAAATCACAATGAATGTCTAGAAGTGCTTTTAAGAGCTCCCACCGCTAGGCCAAACTCACCCTAAGTAAATTGATTGCATAATTAATTGTTGGTTTTCGTAATATAAATGAAATTTACCATTAGGTTAATTTAGCAGAAATTTGGTTGGTTTATGTAATTGATTTTCCCTGTGTTTAGATGAAATTTGCCTTAATTTGGTTTACATATTTTTAGGAATTAGTTTAAATTGGTTGAAAGTAAGTTTCTTTAGTTAATTGCTGATGTTCCTAAATTAAAATGAAATTTACCTTAATCTGGTTCAAATATTTTGCTTAAAATTAGTTTAAATTGATTGATTAATTTAATTGTTGATCTTCCCGAATTAAGATGAAAATTACCTTAAATTTCGCTCATATTTTTATGTTATTTAAATAAGGATTTTAATGAAAATTTTGGCTGATTTTACTCAAAATTAGCATAAATTTAGTTGAAATGACTGTTAGCTGGCAAATTTTATAACAATTAACTTAAAGTTGGCTGAAATATTCTCAATATTATGAGTACTTAGTAGCTTTATGATTTTATGTGCTAAAGTTAGTTTTTATGTTTTATAGTTTTAAAATTTAGTAGCATTCTTGATATATATTAGAAAACTTGTATTTTATGCGCTTTAGTTTCAAAAAGCCCGCGCTATGCGCTAGAGCCCCTGATGCCTTTGCGCGTCGCTGCGCTATGCGCCTCTGACTACTATGCAGACGAGAAATAATATATGTTCTTATGCAAGGATGACAACTTTTAACAAGATATGCAAAGTCAGCACAGGAATAGGGCGACAGAAGACATCACACCGAGAAAAGAAGTGTAATGATACCTCTTGTGTGTCTCTGCTGTTAGTCACTGGCTTGTGCTCGTTATTCTCTAGTATAATGTGCCTAAAATTGGGGTTCGGCAAATCCTTTACAAAGTGCCACTTCACGGGAAAACTACCACTCCATTTGTCTTGCTGCCAGAAATCCATATCTTTGTCGAAGTCCACAGGGCCAGTCATCTCTGCGACACCACAGAACTGGCCACTAGCATTAACCTAAATTTCAGATAGAAAAAGAACCATTCAGTAAAAAAGAATGAGGGGTCACACCATGCTTCCTGTAATCTTAACACAAAACCACAAACTACAACCACATTTCGGCTGCCTAACAAAAAACATTAATGCCGGTTACTTACAGAAAAGAAGAGGAATATAGGGCATCCTCTAGAATCTCCAGCACCTATCCTCTGGGCATCCTCATATGCAGCATTAAGCTTCTTATTTCCATTAGGAGTAGATGACCACACATTATACTTTATACTCTTATGCACATCATCCTCACTGTAAGATTTGATAACAAAGAACTTTGCGTTTCTATAATCAACAGGAAAATCAACAGCATTATACTGATCCATAGAGATAATGATGTTTCCTTGCCCATCAGGGTTTCCGGCTCTCGTTGTACGTGCTTTAACCACCAACTGATTTTTTGGTTTGTTCATTCTAGGACCCCGATTCTGCTCGCCCAGTGCATCAGGATTGACTTTTACATCGTCAAGAACTCTCCCAAGGAGTAACTTGGGTCTGACCTTATGGGCAGAAGACCGAGCATGATCGCTTGATTCAAAACCAGAAAATCCATTCCCAGGAGGAAAAGCAGTGTCTAATGGAGTACTACCTGATGACAACTTCTCACTTGAACCATATTCTGTGCATTGAGGACCTCCAGCCTAAAAGAAAAGATTTCAACAATAGTTAGCACATTCATAAAAACATGGCAGGATAGGCAAGTTAACTGAGAAAAGTTCATTATAAAAAAACTTATGTTTTATCTTATAAAAGAGTCTCACCCGAACAACCTGAGATGAAGCTTGGCTCGGCAAACTACCAGAATTACTACTTGGCAGAGTCTGCTTGCCAGATCCAGTTCCTTCAGATACCCTTGCAAAGGAATTTCTACGACTAGAAGCATTCCCTACTGCAGGTTGTGAAGAATTAGGGAAATTTGAAGGAATATTGTGCTTTGCAACGTGACCATTAATTTGATTAACAGATGATCCATTGTCAACGAATGAGTCTGCTATCCCATTTGCAATAGAATCAGGCCTTGGTTGATGAACCATGGGCACATATGCAGAGGATGTAACAGGGTTCTCATATGAGGGAAGAGCATAGTATTGTTGAGGGGTTATAAATGAGCCATCCACTCCCATCATAGCACCAGGAATATAGGGATTGTATGGATTATAAGGTGACTGTGCATATCCATAGCCAGGAGTATAATACACATAAGGCAGAGTTTCATTAGCAGCACCCTGTGAAAAAGAAGCACATTCAACATATCTTAAAACTGCTGTAGAACACAATTCAAGAATCCAGAAGAAAGGGACTCACGGTATACTGAATATCTTGACCATCCAGACCAAAAATCCTATGGTGGTCTTCCCAGTCACCAGTTGGTTCAAATCCTACCAAAGAGGATAAAGCATGCCGGTTTAGTCAAGTTCGGAGAGATAATTATTTTCAATTCACTCAATGTGGAAATATAACAAGGATGACAACCAGAACTCCATGAATAAAAGATGGATTACAGAATTAAGTACCTGTACAGATATATCCATAGCTAGAGGCAGTAGGATAATACAAGCCCTGATCGACAAAGAACTCTGGGGTTCCATCATTATACATAGCTTCAAATTGATCTAATTGACCAGTAAACTGTGGGTTTGACTCAGTACCTTGTACCTGGGAAATCAAAGTACCACATAATTAAAACCCAATAAAAAACCCAAAGAAACAAGACAAAACCCTCCATTCAACAGATCCATTCCTTAAGGGGGAGAAAAACAGATCAGTAACATGTAAAAAGGAAGATTACAGTATCCAGCTATCACAAGAAAATTACCAGATACATATCAGCAAGTCCTTGATCAGGAATGTTGTACACTTCCATCCCAGGACTTGCCACCCCTACAGAAACAAACAATAATATCTGAGATAAATGTAATTAAAGCTCATGAGAACACTGTAACCAAGTTCAAAACCTCAGTCATAGAGTTGCCGTATTTATCTTATTACACATCTAACGAGGTGATACCAAGTAACTTTAAAACGGAGGGATTCTTCTATAAGGAACAAAAATTAGTCACACAATTAGTTAACAACAACCCATAAAAATAAGGGATAGAGGCTGGAAAAAGCTTAATGGATAAATAATGTTATGTATAATAATTGCGGTTGTATATTAAGAAGATTTTCATTTCTATAGTTAAAATAAGTATATTTTAATCTTTACACTGTTATTATTTTGATAAAAGTATAACTTATAATTTTTCATTTTGGATACAGAATATATACTATGCCTATTATATTAGGTTTTCGGGCAGGGAAAAAGAGTTAAAACCCAAGGAAAAAGTAATAACAAAGTCAAATTAAATAGAATTTATAACCTGATATAAAATAACATTTGAGGGCTCAAAGTCTCGACCTCCCTAATATTGTTAAAGGGACAAAACCTGCAATCTCAAAAGAATTCTCTTGATCGAGGAAACATTGCCAGAGAAGCATCCCTATAAACCTATCACCCAAACCCCAACTATATATTATTCTAGAAAAGGACTAATTGAATATCGAGATGACTTAAATTCCCAGCTCCACCACCAAAAAATTCGACAAAAAAAGTTCTCACCTCTATCAATCCCCAACCCAAATCAACCCTTTAAACAATTCCAAACCCTAAAAGAAGTTATTGGATACTTTAATTGCAACCAGTGTTAACTTTAAAAAAAATAATGAGTACTTGAATAAAAACAATCAAAAATCGAAAATCAAGCACAAAAAAATAGGCAAATACATATAAATAATGAAATAAAGTACCTAAAGAGAGATAGGAAAGAGCAGATTCAAGCCATGGTTGACCTAGAAAGCAGCTGGAAGATAAAATCTGAGAGTGGCTGAATGAAATTCTCGAATTCCTGCAACATCAGTGGACTGCGTTTTCGATAATTGATAAATATTTTTCTCATTTGAATAGAATTTATTCCATTGTAGACGCGGTGAAGAAAGAATAGAAAACCCTAGAGAGAGAAAATAAAAGGCGGTCGAAAGCGGAGAAAGAAAAGCTTGAAAATATGAATTGATAAACAAAATTATTTTTTTATTTATAGATTGTAGAAATAATTATACTTCAAGTTGTGCTGGCAGAAGCTGCACTACACGAAGCGTTTGGTTGTACGTTGATGCTTGTACCAGCGGATCTAAATTACGAAAAAGACCTTTGGTTTGAAATTTTGGATATTGTGAGAAGGCAAAAAAAAGTTACTCTTATGTGTCTTATGTCGTGTTTTCAATAAATTCATGGTTGGCTTTTGGTATCTTTGTTTTGTGAATTTTTCTATGAAAAAAGACTAAAGATATTTTCAATTACATTAACTTTATAGAATAAACTTTATTTTGTGATGCTGCGATAACTAATTATTAGTATAAGTAATTTTTATGAATTTTCGGAAAATATTAAAAAATTAATACATATTCAGCATGAAAATAAATTTAGGAAAAAAAAACTCAAAACTTAAACATTACTGTGATTTCGATGAACACGCATAAAAAATTATACATTTTGTTAGATACTATTGTTAAACTTTTTTTCAATTTATTTTAAAAGATAAATAGTAATTATACTATTGAAAGCATATATATTTTAAAATTTTCACGTTTCATTGTAACTTATCAGTGTAATTAATCAACATTTGCAACACAAAATCAATCAAATTTTATTAAATAGTAAAATGAAGAGATATTTAAAAAAAAAATCATGAGATCACACATGAAAATGAGATTGAATGTTAACATAAAGCGTTGGTTATTCCTACTAACTCAATATGTTAGAAGTTTGAAGTGAATGATTTTGGTCACTTAGGAAGACAAGAACATGGACAAAAAGTCTAGATTATTTTTCAAATTGTTCTTAAGCTTAAGTAGAAAGATTGTTTAGTTTTTTTTCTTGATAACTTAAAGAAAAACCATTAATTGATTGAAAAAGATAACACAAGCTTTTGATTCTTTAGCATACAAAAGAAAAAGAGGCACAAGAATAATAAAAGAAAGACAAGAGAAAAAGCCTGAATTGCTAGGTCTAACACTAAAAGACTAAACTACCCTTATACTAAATATATACAAGTTACACTAATAATAAAATCTCTAACACCCCCCTCCCCCCCTTCAAACTCACGATGCAGCAACAAGAAGCATCAAGAGTTTGTCAACCAAGAAACGAAAATGTGATACGGAAAGCGGCTTGGTGAGCAAATCAGCAAGTTGCATGGAGGATGACAGAATGGCAAAGTCAGAGTGCCATGCTGAAGATGATGTCATGTGAAATGACAATCAATCTCAATATGCTTAGTCCGTTCATGAAAAACAGAGTTATGCGCAATTTGAATAGCACTCTTGTTATCACAAAACATCGGAGTCAGACGAGAGATAAAAACACCCATATCTGCAAGTAGCCACCGTAACCAGACTATCTCAGTAGTGGTAGATGCCATAGCACTGTACTCCGCTTCTGTCGAATATAAAGCAACAATACTTTGTTTCTTACTCTTCCAAGAAATAAGATAGTCACCTAAGAAGATACAAAAGTCCGTAACAGACTTCCGATCAACAGGATCACTAGCCCAATCAGCATCAGAGTATGCACGCAACTCTAACGAAGAAGATGATGGAAATAACAAACTTTGAAAGAGAGTACCCCGAAAATACCGTAAGATGCTAAGAACAACAGCCCAATGAACACTAGTAGTAGAAGCAACAAACTGACTGACCACATGAACGGCATAGGCAATATCAGGACGAGTGATGGTGAGATAAACCAAATTTCCAACAATGGTGCGATATAGAGTAGCATCTTCTAATGGTGTCCCATCAGAACTCGAGTAACGAACATTAACCTCTAAAGGAGTATCAACCGTCCTAGTGTCAATGAGTCGAGCTCGCTTGATGATATCAGCCGTGTACTTAGATTGGGAGAGAAGATAACCACTAGGAGAGTATGCTACTTCAATCCCTAAAAAGTAGCGCAAAGAACCCAAGTCCTTCATTTCAAATTGGCGGCATAATTCGGACTTCAAAACTCCAATCCCATCATTATCATCACCAGTAATGATCATGTCATCAACATACAAGGAAAGCAAAATAGGACCTGCATCGGTATTTCTGACAAAAAGAACTGAATCATGATCACTGGGAGTGAACCCAAGAGAAGTAATCACTACAGAGAATTTTTCAAACCAAGCTCGAGGTGCATGTTTAAGCCCATACAACGTTTTCTTAAGCTTACAAACATCACCCGGACTATGAGCAACACCTGGGGGCGGAGCCATGAAATCTTCCTCTCGAAGTTCTCCATTTAAGAAAGCATTCTTGACATCCATTTTAGAAAGTTTCCACTGGCGAGCGGAAGCAACTGCAATAAGAGTTCGAACAGTAGTCATTTTCGCAACAGGGGCAAAAGTTTCTTCATAACCCATACCATATTGCTGAGAAAATCCTTGGGCAACCAATCTGGCTTTGTATCTCTCAACCGACCCATCAGACTTTCTTTTAATTTTGCATACCCGGCGAGAGCCAACAACACGTTTGCCGGGAGGCAAAGGAACTAAATCCCAAGTGTCTGTCTTATGTAAAGCAGATAGTTCCTCAGCCATAGCTTGCTGCCAATAGGGATCAATAACAGCCTCTTTATAGGACAAAGGCTCGGAAACATAATGAATAGCAGCAAAAGGAAGAAAAATAAGGTGAATGTAGAGAATAAGCAAAATCAGGTAGTTGGGTCGACTTACGAGTACGATGAGGATATCAATGAGCAGGATCGGCAATCACAGGAAGATGTTGGGTGTCCGTAGGAGGAGGGGAATCATCCAAGTTATCAGTGCCAACATTTTGGCCCCTGCGATGATAATGCAAAGGAAAATGAGTGACAGGAGCAGGACTATGAGATGAAGACAAATTATATTTGTAATTGAAGGAACATCATTAGAAAAATTCTCACTATTATCTGGAAAAAATGATCAATGTTTCTGGTTTTGTTAAATTATGAGTATTATCAGGAATGAAAAAGAAAGGAATATGTTCAAAAAACATAACATGACGAGAAACATATGATTTTCTACTAACAGGATCATAACAACGATATCCTTTCTGTCCTTCACCATATCCAAGAAACGGACAAACAACATGTTCGTGGGGATAATTTATTACGCTCCACACGAAGGCGCAATACAAAACAAGTACAACCAAAAACTCTCAAAGAAGAATAGTCAGGAGCATGTCCACATAGCTTTTCAAAAGGAGACAGACCAGATGAGTGAGATGATGGAATCTTATTGATCAAGTTAACTGCAGTAAAGACAGATGAATCAGGTGACATATGATGAGAAGCTCCAGAATCTAGGAGCCACGTGGAGGGAGATTTACCTGAGGAAACAGGGGGTGACAAACCTATATGAGAAGCAGAGACAACATACATAGCATGTGGCTGTATAGCAAGAATCTTTTGAATTTGCTCGGCAAGAGAATCCATAGAGGAGCTCGAAGAAGGAGAACCTCCAAAGCCGGCAGAATCGGAAGATGGCACTACATCGGCAGTGTTAGGCCGTGAATTCATGTTAGGCCGTGAATTCATGTTAGGCCGTTGTTGATTTCCATATCTCCATGGTGGTTGTTGCGACTGATGTTGCGGTTGTTAAATCTGCCGGTTCAGTGAGAGCTAATTGATCCCAAAGATTTGACATTAAGGTATAAAACTCCTGAATGTCATTCTGCTCAAGAGCACGTATATCATGCTCCAGTTGATACCTTTTAGCAAAATTAGACTGAGTATATAATTTTGTTAAATGATCCCAAACATCATTTGCACACTCATATTTTGCTAATTGTATACCAATAGAGCATTCCACCGAGTTGTTGATCCAAGTAATAACCTTCGAGTTGTTCGTTTCCCAGATATCCAACAGTTTAACATAATCAACACCAGAATCTTTTGTGGGTTTAACCTCAATACCAGTAACATAGCCCCACATCTTTTTTCCTTTCAGAATTTTTTTCATAACATAACTCCAATATGAAAATTTCTTCCCATTCAATCTAACACTAATAGACTACAACGAATCACCACTTTCAGAAGTCATATTCAACCAATACACAATCAATCACAATCGGACACAGCCGAACCACAATGGAAACGAACCCTAACCGAATACAACTGAATTTAAAAGAACCGAAACAAATAGAGCAGAACGAACCTCAAATAAACGAAGCGAAACGGATATTAGCAAAGCAAACGATCGTAAATTATTCGAAAAATTAGCAAAGTGAAACGAAAAGTGTCCCCTACGATTACCCGCTCTAATACCATGATAAATTAAAGAAAAGCCATTAATTGAATGAAAAATATAATACAAGCTTTTGGTTCTTTAGCATACAAAAGAAAAAGAGCCAAAAGAATAATAAAAGAAAGACAAGAGAAAAGGCCTAAATAGCTAGGGCTAGCACTAAAAGACTAAACTACCCTTCTACTAAATATATACAAGTTACGCTAATAATAAAAACTCTAACATCTCTTTCATTAATAGCCCAAGTATTTATTAAGTTAAATCTTGCCATTTGTGTTTACCCCTTAAGAAATCCCTCTTCTCTTTTCATTTCATGCAATCCTGATATGTGGAAATATCCTACTTTAAGAGCAGAAATTGTCATGGACAGATTTTCTATTAAGGTAAAGAAAACTGACTTTTTACATGCTTAAAGTGGAAACGAAATACAATTTCTCATTTTACTAAAATTGTTACCAAATATTTCCATAAACAAAAATAAATAACATGTTTTTTGGGTTGAGTAGAGACTTTCCTTGGAACAACACTGAGAATTGGATAAATAATTTCCTATTTGCATGTGGGAAAAATCAAAACTAGGTGAATCAACGACTTCAAAGATTGAAATACTAATTTATCTATAATTATTAACTAATATTAGACTGATTCAAGCTAATACTTAAGTATCACTCAATCATAGAAGATGCGATCAAACAAATAAATCTATTAAACTAACAAGATATACTTGAAATTATAGTTACGTGTCTCATTGCACGTTTGTAGACATCAACTACTTCAACTCAAATGGCACAAATTGATGCCCAATAGCCATATAAAGAAAATTATTAGATATAAAAGAACTTAAAGATTAAATTTAAGCTCTTCAAAACTAATTCCAATAATAGGATAAGGATTTGTTTCCTCCTAAATGTGTTTTTTTCTATATGATAGTAATATAGATAATAACCCAAAGAACAAGAAGAATCAAATAAATTGTGAAAAGAAGCGTAAGCTTTCACTCTTTTTGGGGTCCTAAAGAATCAATCTTTCTTGACATGTTCCAAGGGAAGAAATTCTATTCCGTTGTGAGTGTTCTTTGTTTGTAGGCAAAGCTTAAAATCAGAACATCTTCCCCTCAATTCCAGTTGTTGCCAACACAAAAGATATTCATCAGTATAAAGTAAAAATAGTTCGACAAAAACAAGAATACAAAGAAACACTTGGTCCAAGAGCTCGTCATTCTCGAAAATCTATGAACCAACCAAACATTATGTAAATGACAAAACAAAAACTTAGCAACAAAGCAATGGAACAACATTGAAAGAGCTCCCCATTAAGTTGAAGGGTTTAAGATAGTCGCCAACAAATAATGCATGCACGAAGAAGTAGATCTGACCAATTACATCTAAAGAGTAAAAAGGAAAAATGAGATACACATATTCACCAATGTGAGAGAAAGTTTAGTGTTACCCTTTTGAAGCACAACCAAAATAGCTAACATTTTCATTGGAAAAATGGATTAAAATTAACCACTACATGAATTGTAATTGCTGCTCTAGGGTTCCAATGCAGGATTGGTCGGGTTAGCTCCAGCATCCGGGTGCCCAGGATCCACATTTTTTACCGGCTGTTCTAGCTCAGCTCCAGATGATCCATTCCCTCTGGTGCCTGGAGACATTACAGGTTGAGTGGTAGCTTCAACATTTGGCGCTGAAACATCCATTTGATCAAATTTCGATTTGCGTGGTTTTCTCTCATATCTCTCATAACTTCGGCTGCGGCTCCTTCTTGGGGTGCGGCTGCGGCTCCTTCTTGGGGTGCGGCTGCGGCTCCTACTCCTTGGACTACGGCTGCGGGACCAACTGCGGCTCCTGCTACGGCTTCTGCTATAACTCCTACCTCTACTACGGCTCCTGCTCGTGCTTCTGCTTCGGTTAATATCCCATGTCCGAACTCTATCAGGGCTTGGGCTGAAACTCCTGTCTCTTCTGCTATCAAACCTTCCACGCCCCCGGCCTCTATCACGTCCTCGCACATTCAAGTTGTTGAAACGGTCATTTGGTACGCGACCACCCCTGTCCCAACTATCCCGAGCACCTGAAGGACCACCAAAACCACCATCCCTACCACCACCACGACCACCAAAGCCGCCATCCCTACCACCACCACGACTACCAAAGCCTCCATCCCTCATCCCACCGCGACCACCAAAGCCGCCATCTCTCATCCCGCCACGACCGTCAAAGCCGCCATCCCTCATTCCCCCACGGCCGTCAAAGCCGCCACCACGGCCGCCAAATCCACCGTCTCGCATCCCTCCACGGCCACCAAAGCCCCCATCTCTCATCCCTCCACGGCCTCCGGAATCCCAACGTCCACCACCACCAGTAGAATCATAACGGTTCATAGGACCTCGATCTTTTCCGAAACTGGGCCCACCACGTAAAGCTATATCTCTTATCTCAGGAGGCACAATTTGGTTGGCGCCCTCCAAAAGTTTAACAAGATCCGGCGCATGTTTCCAATCTTGCTCTGAGAAGAAAGTGTATGCAATACCTGTCGCACCAGCTCTTCCAGTTCTCCCAATGCGGTGAACATAGTCCTCAACCCCAGTAGGAAAATCATAATTGACAACCACCCTGTGAGATTATAATTAAAATGGTGTAACTAGCAGAGAAGTTAAGTAGCATATAGGACGTATGGGTATAATAAAATGCAATGGAGAGAGAACCTAAACTATTTCAAGGCTGAGAACAATTAGGTCGAAAAGAGCAAATGTAAAGCTATTGACCTTATGTCTCTTATATCGAGCCCACGAGCAGCAACATCAGTAGCAACTAAAATTGGGGACTTCCCACTTCGGAATTGGTTTAAAACCCAGTCTCTCTCACCTTGAGACTTGTCTCCATGAATTGCAGCAGCACCAAAGTTGCGCCCTAGACTACGTGTCAGATGGTCACACAACTTTTTAGTGGAACAAAAGATAATGATTTTAGAGCCACGTTCTTGGGATCTAAGAATTTGTTCCAATCGCCTCTGCTTCTCCATTTCAGGAACTACTTCAACATACTGCAGAAGAGTAATTTCGTGAATGGAAATTACAACAGGAAAGAGTTGCTGTAAAATATAAAACACAAGCTATGCTCCAAAAATAATGTACACGTGCAACTCACACTCAAACATCAAATACAGAGCTTCAAATTCTAATTACATAGATAAAAGTATGCAAAAACTTCTAATGACAAGGGAATGCAACTGGCTCAATCAGATGTGGCTATTATCGTACGACAGCTCTATTTTAATACCATATTTCAGTAATTTAATAAAACCTGGCTCACCACATTACTTCATGAATGCAATTTTATCACAACTAAAGTCGTAGGGCAGGGGCTGCAATACCAAACAGATAACACCGTACTCAAATTTGAAACCTTAATGCAAGAGATATTCCTGAAAAGATACAACAGATATGTATATAACTTTCCTTTACTTCAGTAAAGGTCCACTGTGCATAAGCTGGGCGGCAAATCCTAACTACAATATTGACAAGTATAATTCTTCACGAAAGTATTAAGATGTGGCTTACACCTGTAACCCTATTTATTCCCAAATCACAACCCTTATAGTGAAGCATTATCTGTTTAAATATTACAAAGACAGAAGGAACCCAGTAATTCCCCTAACTTTATTTCTGGAGCACGTAAAAAGCATATTTTAGAATTCAGTTTTTTGACCAGATGACAAGACAAAAAAATTCTATGTTACCTGGGTAATAGACTTATTTGCAGCCAGTTCATCAACACTGCCAATGTTGACTTGTGCAGGATTGACCAGAAGATCACCCGCTATTTTTCTGACTTCCTTGGGCCACGTTGCAGTGTACATAAGAGTTTGCCTTCTTGGAGGTATCTCATTAACAATCTTACGGATCTGAGGTTCAAATCCCATGTCAAGCATCCTGTCAGCCTCATCAAGAACAAGAAGAGAGACCTGCCTAAAGTCAATCCTTCTCATTTCAAGTATATCATTGAGGCGGCCAGGAGTTGCCACAACAATATCTGCTCCTCGCTCTAGTTCTTTCAATTGTGGGCCCTTTGGTGCACCACCGTACAAACACTGGGATACAAAGGAACAAGTCAAATATTTCATCCAAACACATAATATAGTGGTTGATAACTAAATAAAGAATAAGAAAACGACTGGTTTGCTACCGTGCAAGAGACCCTAGATGATCGTCCAAACTTAATTGCTTCATCCTGGATTTGGGTAGCAAGTTCCCTTGTTGGAGCCAAAACCAACACGGTTGGGCCATTCAGTGGATTATTCCGCCTTCGACTGAGATGAATAAAAGCTGGCATCAAATATCCTAGCGTTTTTCCAGAACCTGTCTTTGCAATTGCAACTATGTCTCTGTTCTGTAAGGCAATAGGCCACGTTTGAGCCTGAATTGGTGTGGGGGCAGAGAAACCAGCCATATGTATCTGCAACAAAGTCAAGCAAAACATAAATCCCTACAGATACCTAGCTAAGTAAGTCCAGACAACTCTCGGGGGTAATATAAAACTTGGAGGCTAAGCTAAGTGTTAGATATTTTGAAAAGAAAGGAAAAATGAAACCAAAAAGAAAAAGTATGATTGCTCAAAAAACTCATGGGTGTGGTTGCTTACTGAAGCAACTCGACGAAAAAAGGGAGCAATTAAAAGAGAAGAGATGGAGCCCATAAGCTAGAAATCTCAGTCACATATATAGTGTGAATTGAATGAAGCACCCTTCTAGAAGTAGTGCCAAAGGAAGGCTCCAATAATCCATTTTGCAGCCTCAAAAACTCAGAATGGTTGTAGCATACATATGAGCATAGCAGTGCAGCGTACGACATGTGCTCCTCCCCCGGAGCAGATATCGCACCTGCGACAAGTTAAAACTGATAAGCTAAATGCAAGGAATTTTTTGAATGAAACATAAAAACGGACAAAGGAGAGACTTCAAATTTCAACATGGCTTTGAAAGTAGATTCAGTTTAGATTCAGACACTTACCTCCTGTAATATTGCTGGTGGAAACCCGGTGGCTTCAAATGTCATAAATGGTGCAGGAATATTTTCACCCTGAATTATTTGAATCGAGTATCAGTCAATTAGCAAGTTCTGTTTGATTGAATGATTTAGTACATCAAAGGAAAAATGAATGAATTATAACTATAGTACAGTTTCTTGGAAACCCCTGCTTAGTAACTTTACTAATGAATAAAAACATTTTAACAATGCATAACTTCGAAAAATTGTAGGTGTATCTCCTTCAAAGGATTTTAGTTCACCTCCAAGATAGAAGCGAGCTACATTCGAATTACCACACAAACACATGAATATAGCTCAGAACTAGGAAGTATATCAACCATTCATTTCAAACTCAAATAATATGGTTTAGATTGGAGGAAACGGATCAAGCAGTAGTTGAAAGGCTGAAGTGTTCTTAGTCATATCCCTTGAAGTGTGACATAAAATAATGATGTACTTGTTTTTAATATAACCTCATAATTAATGTGCCATATTAAAACTGGTCAGAAAAATGAAAATTGGTGCAACATTTTCCATTCAATATCGCAGTCAATATATGAAACCTCACCATTCCATTCAATGATGTTCATTCGAGATTGAGCAGAACACATCAGTCAGAATCAAAACCTTAATAATTCATTTAAATATGAATATATTCCTATCATAACAGGCAAAACAACCTTTTTCTCTAAGTTTAATAAATTCCCACATCTATAGACAGTTTTCAGATTTCCTTCATATAGCTATAGGTTATCATTGCCAATGTTACCTAGATAATTTTGATTTATTACAGCTTTCATTTCCCGAATCAACAAACGATGGTCTTATAGCCATACAAAACTTCCTACAAACTGATGATTATAAGATTTTGAGATTTAATTATTTTTTACCAAAAAAAATTCCTGGTCCAATCTCTTATCTAGAAACCCTACATCATCTGAGAGAATATATATCTCCTTCATGCCAAAAGGAAGACTCGTTTGACATGTTCAAAGTTTAAAAATAATTACTCTTGAAGCTAATATCTAGCATAAAATTTCTAGAAATCATACAATGTAAATATGGACTTTGCTTCTCTTGCATAATAAAAGGCAAGTGATAAGAAGCATACTGTGGCTGTTACTTCATGCTTTTGACAATAAACTTCGGCTGCTGACAGATGAAGAGAATCTGAAGGCCCCATCATAGATGAAGGAGGCCTCACAAAAGTATTGCTTGGAAATGGAGGGGCACCAGATGCATGACCATAGAGGCTATGCAACGGAGGACCTCCAGGACCACTCGATCTCCCCGGTAGACTTGTGACATTCTGAGATGGGAAATCACCAATCCTCATTTCCTGATAAGCAGAAGTATATTTAGAAATATCCAACTCAGTACCTTTGGTCATATGAAAGAAAAATTGAAAAATTACGAGGAACGTGTTAATCGGCCAATAATTTGACAATTCTACATGGGTTTCTTGCACATTCAAAAAGGTACGCCCTCATGCTAAATCATCATTTTGTAGTATCCTTCCTCCTATGTTACCATAAGAGAGAGTAATGCTGTGGCTAAACTAAGAACTTACTGGCTGATTTCTGGTCATGGGTAAAGGTGCAAGCTTGGGTAGCTGAGGAGGTATAGAATTTACATCCTTGGTGTTATAATAATATTCATTCCCACCCCTTCCAAGACTGTTTTCTTCATACGCCATCTTTGATCCAACAGGCGTCAAGTTCTCTTGTGGGACACGCATCATCCCAGGGCCCACTTGATTTTGAAACCTGGAACCATGTTGTGAATGTGTTAAGTCTGCCTCAGTTTGCTGCACATGAATTGAAGGGTTGTTCTGTTGCATATTGACACCATATTGTGAAGTTTGACTGGGCTGAGGGTTCATCTTTCCCATAGGCAAGTTTTGCAGAGATGATGTCCCAGGTTGCTGAACTTGGGCTGGTAGAAACCCAGTTGGCTTTCCTTGTTGGGCTGGTGAAAATCCAGCTTGCTTTCCTGGATGAAAATCAATGTCATCTCTTTGAACAGGTCCCATTTTGTGCTCCTGTTGGTGTTGCCCCTGCATTAAATGCTGAGTCTGTTGTGAAGAATTATGCTGCCCTTGTGGAGGAATATTCTGTTGATGCCCCATATATTGTGCCGGTTGAGGAGAGAACTGGAAACCCTGTGGATTTCCCATCTGTGCACCTGCATACACTTGTCCGTGTGGACCATGTGGAAATGGCTGCATCTGCTGGTAATGTGCTTGGGCACCTGGCTGCAGAGGAATTTGCTGCATTGCATGTGGAAGCCCTGGCTGCATAGACATTTGGCCCGACTGAGATGGCACTTGTTGACCAGGCTGTTGCATCATGTGTGGCCTAACTTGTTCCGATGCTGAGTGACCCTGATGCATAGCAGGTCCCAAGTGTGAACCCTGCATTTGCCCAGGAGGTGCTACTTGCTGTTGAGCAGCCTGTGGTGTTAGCTGTGTTTGTTGCTGAAACGAAGAGCTCATATGCTGCCCTTGTGGCAGCTGGTTTTGCTGGCTTTGGACACTTTCTGGTTGCGATGATCTGGCTGCTGGTATAGGATTCATCTTGGGTGTTGTCGCAGCAGGTGGTGGGCCAGGTGGCAAAGGTGGTGGCAAAGCTGATGGTTTTTCATACTGGGTAACATTTGTTTCGGGATTCCAATAATACATAAGACCTGTACTTCCATCAATCAATCCTTTCCAAGGTTGAGGTAAAGTTGGATCATCTGGAGCATATCTGGGCCCAAGAGAACTTGGTGATGTCTCAGCAGCCGCCATTCCGATCGGAACGCACTACAACAATATAGTAAAATTGAACTTTGATGGAAAAAACTCATACAATGTACTCACAAAACAATCAAAAGTACAGTATCAAAAATACATAATATCCTTATATTTAAGTTCAGCAATAACAACTAAAATTAAAGGAATACAGGCAAAGCTGTTAACCTATCAGTTAAACTTCTGCAATATCTCAACTGAGTAAACAAGATAATTCCCTGTTATTTTAATTTAGTTAGTAGTGCAATAAGCCCAGTTATAATGTCAACTTTTTCAAAATCAGACACATCTAATTAAGTACAAAAAATAAAAAATCAATCTGATTCTTCCATTTTCGAGTAATGCGCAAGTCGGGCCAATAAAATATTCTCTAAAAATAAAACCAAATATTTCTTCTCTAGTTCAAAGGCATCATCTATTTACATATACACAAACAAGAGGTGGTCGCATCTCGATATTTATTTACTTTCAAAGGAAAATTCGATCCAAGGAAACACAAATAAGAAGTAGTCGCGTCGCTATATTTACCAACTCGAAACCTTAGAACTTGAAAATTGAATTGTTCATCGAAACAACGAACTTTCTAGTTTAAGCTTTAGCAATATAACCATAACATTCATTTTCGAATATATATGGGGTGAGGTAAAACAGACCTTGAGCTTGAGAATACTTTTGCAGCTACAATTCCAATCTTGACGCTGAGAGAGGATGAATAACAGTGTAATGGAATGATTTTTATGTTAGGGTTCAGGATGGGTTATAATTGGGTGCGTGCTGAGACACGGTAATAAGAGTAGAACCTAGTCAAATACTTATAATAACAGGAAAAATGAAATTTAAAAATATTTTTGTTGTTTATTTTATCTCATGACTCATATCATCTGCAAACTTAAAAGAATTAGTAGCTGCCGACCAAAAAAAAAAAGAAAAAAGAATTAGTAGCATATATATATAAGAGAAAGTTCCAATTTGCCCCCAAACTTAGAGACAAGTTGTATTTTTCTCCAAAACTTTTTTGCATAGTTCATCCTTAATTTGCATTAGTATTGCAATTTTCTAGAGCTTTTTTTTTTTTCTGGCCAAAATAGATCAAATAAGAGGCACATACCACTATGAGGTCTATTTCTAGTTTTCCACTATTTAAAATCAGAGAGGAAAGTGTAACAGTAAAGTCGAGAGGATACGTACACCTTGGGTGTAATTTCAGGGGGTGGAGTGCAATTCAATAATAAGTTCGGAAGAAAAGTGCAAGTTAAGTGTAGGTTCATGAAAAAAGTGCAACTAAGATAAATGCTCAAGGGAAAGTCATAATTTTCGCAATCAAATATAATTCATAGTGCATAAAAATATTAGATTTTCTTAACCACATATAATTGAAATAATTAGTACTAGAATACAACAAAAAAAATGGAAAAAAAAAACAATTAATACAAATTTCAACAAAATATGAAGTCAAACAAGTTAAAAAAAAAGGAAAACTACAAAATTAACTTGATTTACGTATAAAATGCTCACATCGATTGAATACGCTGAAAATTTGTTACTTTTTGTTGTTTCAATTTCCATTAATGCGGGTCTTCTTAATTTGGTGAGTATTGTTGTTAATTATATGTTGTACTATGACATGAGTGGATTGATTATGTCATTATGTTGTATAGTTTGATCGATTATCATGTAATGATAATGTATTTATCATCTAAAAAAAATCATTTAATAAAATATAAATTATGTTTATAATACTGAAGAAGCAAAATAACGTTTACACCTAGAACATTGCACATAGTTGAATTGCACTTTTCCCCGTAACTTACACCTTTGTTGCCCTATCTCCCCCCCCCCCCCCCCCCCCCCCAAAAAATCATACATTTATTGAACTTTCAACCAAGTATAGATGACAAAAATATCCTCTAGACCTCTACATTAGAATGTGAGTGTGCCTCTCACGCGATCTAATAAGCAGAAAAATGCTTGAAAAAGAGTTTAAAGCGCGAAAGTATAACATTTATGTAAATTTAGGGTGAACGGCGCAAGATTTTCAAAACCACTGTCTTAGTAATTAATTTTTATTTGACAATGTAATTAATGCTTGGCTTTTACATGAAATACATAATTATAATAATTTGAACTATCACGTTCATAATAATTATAATTATTTTCAGCATTACATTGCGTGAACAGAAAACTTGGTAAGCACATGAAACAAAATGTGAAAACGAATTAACGTACAGCTATTCTTTTAACAGTTAACACTACTAATTTATAATTTTTATTTAAAACTTGGTTAATGGATCAATTGTCATTTGAAAATTAACGAGTTTCAATCTAATTTATATAGGAGTATTTAGTTTAGTTTCTAAACATAGTCACTTAGGTAACTGCTGCAACACATTACAGGCAGCAGATCAAAAAGAGAAATTCGAATTACCATAACAACACAAGCCTTTGATCATGACTCATTCATATACATTCAAAACAACTCCAGTACTTGATGATTGATTTGATTGCAATAATTAAAACAAAACACACTTAATTATATAAATCAAGAAAACATTACGTACGTACATGATCTGATCATCACACATATTAGGGAGACAAATACCAAAAAGGGATGAATCCTCATCAATCCTATACAGTGTTGAGTGTTCTTCTAGCTATCTAATACTAGTACTCCTACTATGTATATATAAATATTTATATATATGCATATCACGAAGCTAGGCTCTTCTCAGCAGCCAAGCAAGGAATTCTCGCCTAGCGATTCAGGCATCCCGTCTTGCAAACAATCAATGGGAGGAATAGTCAATGTCTCCTGCACCCCATATGCGTTCCAGCAGAAAGGATCATCAACTAATACGCCCTCGTAAGGCAAAAGTTCGACTTCCGACATTGTAATATTGGTACAAGCAATCGTGTCACTACAGGCAAAGTGTATTGGAGGGCTTCTAACATCATATGTGCCCTTTATGTTTCTATAATTTACGTCAGTTAGGTAAACGGCAGAGGTCTCGTTTCTGCAGGCTTTCGTTAAGCAATAGTATTGGTCGATTATTACACAGTTTCGTACATTTTCCATCTGAATGTTCTCAAAGGTTAGACTGGACACTGAGCCTGTTCCTCCTTGCCATGTCTTGATCCTGAGGCCGTTGTCCGAGTCTTTTATGACTGCGTTGCGCACTGTTATGTTGGAAACACATGCACGGGAATTGTGCACCCCGAGGCTCCCTATGCTGCAATTAAAGAATTAATATTAATATTATGATGAACCTAGCTAACCAACCAATTGCATTGCCAGTGCCACTTAAGAAATTATAATTATGTCAGGTCAGGTCAGGTCAGGAGACAAACCTGATCCCATGACTAGGCCCACAAGTAACAGCTTCAATATCAACATCTGAACAACCTGTTCCAATTGATATGCAATCATCCCCTGTTTCACAATTCATATATACATAATATACTTGTTCATTAACAAATTCTACTAGCTACTATACTAGAAAATAAAAATATATATCCAACTGATTGAGTTGTTTAATTTTCTGCTCACCATTTGCAATCACAGAGTTGTATATCCCAACAGATTTTGTATTCTCAATGTGGATTCCATCTGTATTAGGGCTCAATTTGGGCGAAGAAATGGACAACTTATCGATCAAAACTCCTTCACAACCATCGAATTTCATGTGAAATTGAGGGCTGTTTTGTATTCTCAAACCAGTTACGACCAAATTAGAACTCATGAAAAATCGAATCATCTGTAAAGATTTGATTTAATTTAGCTTTTGAATTGGAAAAAGTGAAAATCATCTGTAAAGATTTGAAGGTAGACTCACCGCAGGGCTGTCACATGGCCCTGGTAGTGTTGATCCATTTGGGCCCTGAAATAGATAGATAGATACAAAAAAATATAATTAAAAATCCATTTGGTTTGGATTTAAAGTTTTGAAAAAATCAATAATGAATAAAAGTATTATTAGTGTATGGATTTATGATAAGTAACCTTGTGTGGTTTGCATGGAAGGTCCCACCACTTTTGTCCATTGCCTTCAATAGTACCGGTGCCAGTAAAAGTCATACTATCCATCCGGTAAAACACAATCCACTGCTTATTACTATCGGAATTGGGCCAGCATTCCGGGCCATCAGGCGGCATTAGCACCCCATCAATCTGAAAAACAAGCCCAGGCTGACACGGCCCAGAAAAGATAGTGGAAGTAATGGTGAAAACCATGTCGGAAGGAGCCAGAACGACGCCGTTCTCAACCTGACACGCAGCTTTCCAAGCATCTCTGAAGGCACCAGTGTCATCGCTGGCTCCATCTCCAACCGCACCGAAATCGGTCACATCGAAAATGCAGGTGCTTGTGTTTGTAGGGGCCGGGCCGTAACTCGGGTCGGATGGAATCGGGCTAGCTATAGGTGCATTATAAGAAGCAGAAGCAGAAGCAGCAGGAGGAGCAGGAGGAATGGGGGGAGTTGGATTAGGATTACTCTTGTGATAATGGTACCTTGAATCCACATTTTGTAATACTAATAGAAATACTATTAGCAGTAGTAGTAGTAGTAAGCTGGTTTCCATTGGATGGAGGGCAGGGCAGGCTCTGTTCTGTTTTGTGAAAGAAATTGTAGAGGTTATGGTTAGAATAATCTAATCTCTTATTTATACTACTCACCACTCACCACTCATCATTCAGTACTCACTCACTAAAAAGTGTTGCTAAGCCAAAAGTAATTCGAACAAGAATTGGACACGTGTCGAGTTTAGGATGATTGGTGCATCATTAATTTTTCTTTTTTTATTTTTTTTAGCTAGGAATATACTGTAATAATAATTTCAGAATGAATGAATGTGACATATACAAACAATATAGGTACTAATTTTCCGTAAGAACAGAACAGAACCTACCTGTGAGCTGCTGCTGCTTTTGCTTTGATTGAGGGAGGACCTCCTGGTAATTTTCTTGAATAATGTGTCCTGTCCTCCTGACCTGACCGACCAAGATCTAATTCTCAGGTTCCCCCTCTTTTTAAAGACTGACTGACTGACTGACTTTATATATACTCACTTAATTCCAGTCACTACATGTTGAATATGTTGGTTTAACTCCTTTCCTTTGTCTTGCTTTTTCTGAAATTGGTTTTTGTAAATACTAATTTTCATACTAGACTACTAGTATTGTTTATTTGAATTTTTAGATGAAATAACTACCTACACATATAGTTAGTTGTTCTTGAAAGATGCATGGCAACACTAATTATCAATCCTTTCCTCCTTTTGTCTTGCTTTTTCTTGAATAATGTTTATTCTTGTTTGTATATGATATAATTAATAAAACAGACAAGACGGCTATATATAACTTATTTAGCTATCATTTTTGCATCTACCATTACTTTAATAATGTATCAATCATAAAATCGCATATAGATATTCCTTTGGGTGAATTAATGTATATGTTATTAACCATTGATTTCGATCGCATGTCACATTTTAAACAATTTTTTTTCAACAAGAATAATTAAAATGGGTCGACAAGCTTAACATTAGCATTGACGCACTGCATTAATGTCTTTTTTCTATAATTGAGACCCATGACCAAGATTTCATGGGTTTGAATCTCATTTCAAGTGTGAGTTTATTTTTTTTTCCTAATCATGTTAGTGATCCTTTTTGTATTTGATATGTGAATATTATTTGTTTTTATCAATGATCAAATAAATTTATTGATGTAATCATCATTTCTTAAAAAAAAAAAAAAAATCGACCAACGTCTTTTTCTAGGCTTCGATGTCGACCTTCTTTACAAATACTACTGTTCCAACATAATATTAAAATCTGACATATGTGGATGTTTGTGAAAGTGTAGAAACAAAACTTATGAAATAATTGAAATTGAAAGCTTTGATTATATATCAAAATATAAAATTGAATGACGCAATTTTACTAGATTATTGTACATGAAGTTTGTTGTAAAAGCAAAAGAGTCTCGTGACTCTTTTTTGTTGGCTAGCTACTTGTGGCCATGAAAGTAGGAGGCATGCAGTGGGTGCAAGACAAATATTTAAACCACTCACGGGTACTTCAATCTAATACTCTTATTAATTATTTAATTAATTAGAAAGTTTTATTTCATCCAATCGTAATTATTTAAAATCAAACATTATAAAATTATTTAAATAATATGTTGTTCAGAACAACACGACCCATTCACACCTTAAATTATATATTTCGATGATGAACTCAATTATATCATGAGTTTCTCCAAGGATGCAAATATTGTCTTAACCTGTCACGTGTATGCATGCGCGCGGTCACGAGAAAATGAAAGACACACACTAATTAATTTGTTCCTGACGTGAGAACTTATGATGCATTTTTCTCTACCCATTTTCCATTAATTTATAAAGTTATGAAAGACACAAACACTAATTTAGGGAAGTGACCGTAAATTGAATGTATGACTATGCCGCAGGATGTAACCAAATTAAAAGAAGAAAAAAAAAAAACAATGCAGCAGGCATTTAATTTAAGTAAAATTCCTCTTTCAAACTCATTAAATTCATGTGTACATAAGCACAAACCATTGGTTTGTATTGATTGACCAGCCATTTTGAGCCACGTGTGGCCAAGCTTTGATGTGGCTCATGCCCTAACATGCACAAAGTATTCACATGCTTCTGCCAATTTTTAATGCAATCTACATTAATTGCTTTTTCTTTCTGTTAAGAACAACACAGAATATATATATACACATGAAAAGTGTACAAATCGAATTTGATGTGTAAAGCGTAAGTGCAGAGTTCATCAACTTAACTAATCACGGGTCATATTAGGTGTCACGGATAATCACTATGTAAATAATAGATTAATGAGTTAAACAAGCTGTAAATTAAAAGTATTATTTTGGTTCTTTTAAATCTCATCCTTAATATGCAGCATTTAGATATAGTTAGGCATATAAATGACAAAGTTTGGACATATCTTTGGCCTAACCTTTGTTATTTGGATTCATTCAAGTGGTCCTTGTACATTTGATTAATTTTTCAGCTTAAATAATGGTCGATTCGATCTTACAAAGTTACAAAAATGAGTAACTTATGGTGACAAATTTTGTGCAGTAGAAACATTTGGAATAAAATTATTTTATGTGAAATCTAAACGAGATTAAGATCAAAATCTCATCGTAGTGTGTGTTTATGCACTACTAAGAGCATCTCCAATAGACAACATAAAAAAACAGCATAAATCACTCTTTAATGCTTGCTACAGTTGATACCTGCATAAAAGTTTTATACTCCAGCCACAAGCATAAAAAATGGAGCATCATTTTAAATTAAATTAAAGATTACTCAAAAGTAAAAAAGTTAAATTTAAATTAAAAATGTTAAATAACGTGCCCTGCGTTAAATTATTTAGATAAGATAACTGATAATAATTTTATCTACATGTCAGTGTCTGATTCAATGTTAAGATATTTGATAATGATTTTCATACACAATTTTTTTTTTTATCAACGTCTCAACTTGTGATTCAACATTAGATATCTTATAAGGATTTTTATTGATAAGATTTTAATAAAGGTGTCAATTTGTGATTCAATGTTGAGATATATGTGTTCTTCAATTCCAATCATGTTCTTAGATCCAAAATAGCTTAGGCCTACAAATATGAACATAATATATAAGAAAATATCTCAATTCATGCACAAAATAATCAAACCAATGACTCGAGCGACAAAACACAAAACTAACTAAAATTACATAAGATTCTACCAAAACTCTAATAAACGTAATCAAATGAGTTAAGGAAATAGACTTGATAACACTGTTTTCACAGAGTTATCAATATGATGAGGGTTTTTATCCATAAGATTTTTTTATCGAAAATTAACTTTATCTGATTTTTTTGCTCGTGATTATTGAACTTGTGTATTTTAATTGAAATATGTGGCCATTTTAATAGTTGAAATTTTTTGTAACATTGCAAAATTTGAAAATATAAGTTGTTCGGGAGAATTGGGAAGGACAAATAGCCGTTTTTAAATTCTAGGCAAAAAGTAGTGCCCCTTGCCTTGGACTTAAATTTAGGTCCAGTGATAATGCCTCTTCTGGAGCAGATTTTGATATGCATTATTTTGACCGTTAAGGCACTATATTTAACTTTGATTCCCATTGTTTGAGTTGTTCTAAGGAAGGTTTGTCTCTGCTTTCTTCTCTATTATCAGTTGTTGATATGTGTTAAATCAATTATTTTTATAGAGATTGAAAATAAAAAAATAGGTGATGAATGCCAAATTAATGAAGTATCTTTTTTATAAAATTTTAAATAAAAACAAAAAGTTTGTGATATATCATATATTCAAATATATCATTCGATTTTTAGTTGTCTTTCTGGTGCAGGATTTGTACGCAACTATACGCTATCGCAACAAGTAATACCACAAGAAGAGTATCATCTCCGCGGGGAATTAATGAGCTAAAACAACTAATTACTAAAAGATCACCATTGTTCTTATCAAAACTAAGCGAATCTTTGATTTTTTATTATAACTAAGCAACAATGGAATTAAAGTGAATTTTAAATTGACAAGATTAAACTATGATGATTAAAGCCTAGGATTATAACTTCCTTCAATGTCAAAATAATTGCTTTTATTTTCCTAATAATTCTATTTCAATTATATTTCATTGCTAGTTTAGGGCACTTAAGTTTCTATAATTTATTTTCATAATATGTAAAACTAATATAACCTAATCAAAGAGCTATATTCCCATGCCAATGAAGTTGGGCCAAATTGCATCAAGAATAAACCCTAATTTTGACTACTTAAGGCAATTAAGTATATTCTTATATTAATTGCTAAACAAATTACCCAATTCAATGTGAGTGTAATTCGTACAAAGGTTACCCAATCTTAACCTAAAACATAATTTTTTTACCCGATTTAATTAGACTTGTGAGACAATAGTTGATCATGTCATTGAATTTCAAGCACAAGAATGGATAAACAATAAATCTCAATAAAATAGAATAAGGAACAATAAATCAACTATCAATTCACATTTTAATTAATGATTGTGGAAATTATGGTTTGAATTAAGTGGCAGTGGTGTTAAGTTGGTAGATATTGGTTGAATTAACAATTCAATTATATGCCTGAATTTGATATATATATATAGTATTGAAATGTTAATGTTTGTCGATTAAGTGGGATGGTACTTGGGTTTAGACGTTTGGTTTATTCATAAGTGAATTTTTAGGATAATGATTTATTTTGAAGTGTTAGTATGATGAAAATTCTAATTTGATAATAAGTACTTGTTTGGCCCTAAAAACGGGTAGATTATATACATATGAACAAAGTTCTAAAGTATTCTTGTACTTTCACGAAGTGGTCTCATATTATTTTTGTCAAAAATACATTATATTGGTTGTCCCTGGCTAGCTAGATGAGTTACATATTTCTTTGATGTAGAAAAGGTTATGATTATGAAAGTAAGATGTTATTGGTGAAAATTCTGGACTTATATAGATAGATTTTGTTGATTTTTTCTTTTTTGGTCAAAAGAATTTGTTGAATGTGGGTCATTGTATATGTAGGCACTTACAGGAAGAATAGAGTAGACGCAGAGAATAAGACTACATTCGGATCACTGAAGGTTTTTTTACTATAGAACATCAATGTGCTTCAAATTTTGAAGGGTTTTTTAGATCCCCAAACTCGGCTCTTTTTATTGAATAAGAATAGAAAGAGAAATATAAAGTATTGTGGCATTGTGAGCATGCATGAAAGAGAGAAATGGAGCAAAGACAAAGTGACTAGTAAGTGGCACTGATTTATATAAATTATTGATACTTACTAGTAAGTGGGAGGGTTCTTGGGTTTATGATTAAAAGACAAGTAGATTTATTATTTGTAATTAAAAATAATTATTAATTTTTATGAGACTTGAAGATGAATTGATAGGTTGGAGAAGTCTTTTTTTTTTTTTTTTTTTAAAGTCTCTTGACACATTAATTGTTACTCATATCTTTCCTTTTCAGCAGAAAAATTACAACGTGGCCCTTGACAAGACGAAGTTTTCCTTGCTCAATATGCCAAAAAGAATGCAAATGAGAAATTACAAGAATGGGCGAATCGAAAGGCAGAGACTGTTTGATGGGGGGATTTAGTTGTTTGATTTTGTGATTGTTTTGCAGTACTTGAAGTTCTTATTCAAATTTGTAATTGTTTTGTAATATTATGGTATTTGAATTTGGAATTTCGTGGATTATTTAACGCTAAGATGTTTGAATATTGAATCATATTTATTAAAATATTTTTGGATGTTTTATTGTTTGTCGAATGTATAATTTAGGTATAATTAATAGGGCAAAAAAAAAACCAAAATTTTCACGGAAAATTGTTCCGTCGAAAAATCTAAAATTATTTGAAAATTTTGATGGAAATATTTTCCGTCAAAATCTGAAGTTTTCAACGGAAATGTTTTCTGTTGAATTTTCTTCTGTCGAAATTCTATTGAAATGTGATTTCGACGACACTTTTTTCGACTGCCGATTCGGTCGAAATATGTAAATTTCGACGAAATTTATGACAAATATGTTGAAATTTTCTCTTTTTCTAGTAGTGTTATTTCTACAAAATTTTCAAACAAAATCAATACATACTTTCAATTTCAGTATATAACTTCTCATCCAACGTCGTACATGATATCATCCATGTTTAGGAATAAAAATGAAATGATAAGTAAATATATAAAATTCACGTTACAAAGACTCCAATTAGTCATTTTCTATTTTCTACAATAATCTTGATTTGTCTAGTTTAACCTGATTTATAGTCATGACAATTCTTCGTAATTTCTTTATATTTGACCATTAAAAAAAAAAGATATAAAATGAGTTTATTTATATTTCATCTCACAAAATTATGGATCCTTTTGTATGTATTTTTTCATTATTCTTAGTGGGGTTCATTTAAACATAAAACAAAATTCCACATTAATTATATCTATACACTAAACTAAAGTATTAACAATGCATAAAAGTTCATTAGGGTCATTGCACCCCAGTGAACTACATGTAGCCACACCCATGGTTTTTGGTCATCCGTATACTTGGAATATTCTTCGATCAAAGGCCGACGATGGCCTATGGCAGCCGTGTGTGGGGCATAGGTTGGGGAAGGAATGTGTAAGGGTTTGAAAAATGAAATTCTTTATTTTAAGAGGTAGTAATTATGCAACTTTTATTTTCTCTAATGTTTTATAAAATTGCATAACGGGAAGTTCACATAGTATTACATTAGTATTTCTAACATTCAATTAAATTGAGGGAGATTTTTGTAATTTTCAACACAAGGGAGAATTTGGTAAATAAACCTTACTTAAGGGGTTATTTTTAGTTTAACCCAGTATTTAAGAACAAATTACAATAGAACATTAGTGATAATTGAACTAAAAACCTCCTAGTCCTGTAGACTCAATCTTTGTTTGCAACTGCTTTTGGAGGTCCAATAGCACTTTCAAAAGCAGTTGCAAAGTGTTTGCTAGGGGGGTGTTTGCAAGAGGTTTTAAAAGTACTTTCTTACTCTTTTTTTTTTTTTTTTTTAATGCTTAAAGCACTTTAAAAGTGTTTGCAAATAGTACTTAATTCTTCTATTGCTTATTCAATTTAAAAGCAGAAAAAAACACTTTTAGAAAAAGCACATAAGGAGGTGCTTTTTTGGTGTGGTGGCATTTTTGGAATATTTAGAATTAGTTTGTGACAATTTTGTCCTCAGTAAATTATTCTATTTACATATATATATATATATATATATATATATATATATATATATATATATATATATATATCCGATTCTCATTTACATTTACTTGTACGCTCCTCTCACTTTGAGAGAATCCATTCCAATTAACCCAAGCATTTTTTTGAGGTGATTTAAATTATTTTTTCGTTATTTTATTTTAACACCTTATTTGTATTGTTTGCAAGTTTTTCAAAGTATTTATTCCACAATACAGTTTTTGGTGAAATATGAATTTTTCTTGAACTATATAGGTATAGAAGTCATATTTTGTGGGAATATGTTTCTTTCAAAACAATCAACTTGCTATTTGATATTGAAAAAAATTAGGGTAAATATGTAATAGAATAGTTACAAATACTAGAAAGGGTGAAATACAGTTTCCCCCCTTAAAGTATGAGGGTGGTATCAGTTACCCCCCTAAAGTAGTAGTTGTAACACTTATCCCCCTCTTTTATAATTTTGTAGTTTTTATTCCAAAAATACCCCTGCCCCTTTTATATCTTATTAATTTCTCAAAATAAAATTGCTTCTTTAGTAATTGTGAATCCATTCATCCACCAAACAACATTATGTTTTAGTTTCTTCATTTCTTTTTTTACCTTCCTTTCTACGATCTCAAATTTTTTCTTCATTCTCATCTCATTTTTTTATAACCAAAGAAAAAAAATAGTTCTGAAGAAATTGAAATATAATATTGTTTGGTGGATGGATGAATTCATAATCAATAAAAAAAATTGATTAAAAAATGAAGAAATTAAAACATAATATTGTTTGGTGTCAAATTTAAATTTTGCGAGAAAATATTTGAAGGAGAATTACTCAACGTTTTGAATAATATTTCGTATAGAAAATAAATAAAATATTTATCACCAAATAAAAACTCATAAAAATATAAAGAAACAAATTGTGATAGAAATAAAATAAAGAAAACAAACTGAAACAAAAAATAAGTAAAAAAATGAGATGAAAATAAAGAAAAATTTTGAGACCATGAAACCGAAGGAAACAAAAGAAATTAAATGAAGAATTTGAAACATAATATCATTTGATGGATGAATGAATTCATAATTAATAAAGACTTACTTTTTTATAAATTAATAAAGAAATAATTTATTTGTTATAAAATGGGCGGGGGCAGTTTTGAAGTAAAATGTTCAATACTGTAACAGAGAGGGATAAGTGTTACAATTGATGCTTTAGGGAGGTAACTGATACCACCCCCATACTTTAAGGGGGAAACTATATTTCACCCTACTAGAAACACAAGAGTCCTTTTTTGAAATGTAAACATTAAAAAATTTGCTTAAAGTTGTTTTTTTTTACTTATTTGTAAACATTCATTGCTTTTAAATAAAAATATTTATTATTTACTTTTACTTTAAGCAACTGTTTTTGGGTTTCCAAAAGCAATTGCAAACATTGTCTGCAATACCAAAAACCCCATATGCTTCTCCATTTGATAAGCACTCAAACGGAGTTGTGGTAAAAATAGCTATCCACCTGCTTCTTCATTAATGACAAAATTGTAATCTTGTAAAAAACAGTTTTTTGAACTCTTTTATCCTTTAAAATTTATAAATATTCCAATTATACTCTCATTTATTGACCAAAATAAATATGAAAACACATTCCCATTATTTAATGAAATAATATACTGAAAGTTATTTAGTTTTTTTTTCCAGCAGCCCCTTAAATAATCAATCAAATCTTCCAGAAAATATGAGGTTAAATATATGAATAATGACAAATATAAGAAACTGTGATTTTAATAACTTTCAAACATTAACTGAAAATTCACATATCAAAGAAGAATCATATGTGTCATAGGGCAAAACCGACAACTACTTTAGTGAATCAAAGAATTACAAGAATGAGACAACAATATGCACAAAATCATTTTCCCCTCATCAAACATGAAACAAAAGAATCTAAAGGATATTTTTTTTCTCAATAATTAAAACAATTATAATATCTGTCATAACCGAACAATCTTTCCCAACAAATAAAATTAAAAGTCCTAATTCACGAGGAAGAAAACTTCAACACAGAAAAGGAGAAACCACAAAAAAATAAATCTGAGTCAAGCCTCTTACTGGAAGAAGAGTTGAAATCCTACAAATAAATTAATGAAACCAATTTGCAACGTAAGTGATATATTAAAACTGACTGATGCACTTAATATATATAAATCATGAATTAAATACGATAACCTACCTCCATCACCACTTTTCACGCAACTACATGCTTTAATTGAAGTGATGAGACTTGTATCGGTGTGGAGTGGTTGGAGAGAAATTAATCGCCCTAGGTAAAGGAAATTAGGGATTTGAGGGCTGGGTGTATTATGCAGTGAATAAATCAATTGTAAAATATCTTTGAGGAGAATAAACCTTTTTTTTTTAGGAGTGAAACGTTTTTTTTTGTAATCTGAAATATTTTCTTGAAGTGGAGGAGAAAACGTTTTAGTTATTATTAATTGATGAAAGTGTTAAATGTTAGGGTTAAATGTGTCTTTTGGTCAATAAACCCAATAAATTCAATAAGATGCTCTTTTGTCATGCAAACACTTTTCTCATTGATTTTTTGTGCCTTTTTTTTAACTTTGCAAACACAATCTGCTCAATTTTCAACACAACTAGAGAAACAAAACTACATAAGCAAAAATAAGTACTATTGATGGAGATCTTGCAAACACCACCTACCTTATCAATGGACTGCAGTCTCATTTGCAAGATTAAATTAATTCTAAACACGATAGAGAGTTAAAGATCAAAGAAAGGCCCACAAACCATATTGATTTGGGCCATAGTCCACTGTTATGCCAGCCCAAATAATCCTGAAAATCGCATATTATTATTTCCAAAAAGAACCGGCTCTATTCTTACAAGTCACAGCACCTGGAGACCCCACCACCGTTTACACCCCATACAAACTCTTCTCTATTTCTTCACATTTCAAATCAATCGGTTGAGTATTCATTTTTAATCGTCAATGGCTGTTTTTCAGCACCGATCATTAGTTTCTATTGAATATTCATTTTGAAACTTGTCGATTAACCGATCAAAGGTCTGACATTTCACCATGTTCGAGGCACATGTAAGTTTATTTTAAGTTTTTAGTATGATTTTTCGATTTGTTTTAGTTTTGGTCAGTTTCAGATTGGAAAGTAGTGGGACTTTAGTTTAATTAAGGGATTCTTCACGTTAGAAAGCGAGCATGAAGGGTTATTAGTTTTGATATTGTTGTTTTATTGGAAAATAAGTTAATTAGGGTTGGTTTGACGTTCATTGTAATGGGGCCAAGATAGTAACGTCGAAGATTAACTGAAGATTATCAGAAAAGAACTGTCTGGGAGCAAACATAAGAACTTGTATTTCATAATACATAAATGCATATTGCTGAATTAATTTCCTCGCAGCTTTGTACTTTGAAAGGAGTGTAGGCATAATTTAGTCTTAGTATAGTATAAGAAAGACTTTTGTGGTAACTAATTTTAGAATCAGCACTTCTCACTCTTTAGTCATCGGAGAGTCTCTGTCTCTTGGCATTTATTCCAATTGAAAAATGACTACATTGAAGAAGTGAAAAGATTGGAGAAAGGGATAAAAACTGAGAGGGCTTTTAGAAAGTAAAGAAGCATCTCTGTCTTTGGGATTAGAAAAAAGTGTTTTGCCCCTTTGACAAATGTTATGTATTTTCCCTGGTTGATAAGTTGCCTCTATTTTTCAACTTGTTACTTTATTTCCTCGGGAAGTGGATCATCAGACTTATAACTACCAATACTTCTAAGCTTTTCAGTTCTTGCTACTTGTGATATTCTCCAAGTTTCATCTAATTTTGTGGTTATCAACGGAGAAATTTCTTCAAGTGATTCTTCAAATTTTAATAATTAAGCATTTTGTGGTTAATTTCTTGTAGGTCTTGCATTTGCTTCGGAGATATTTGGGTGAGTATGTCCATGGGCTGTCAGCAGAGGCCTTGAGAATCAGTGTGTGGAAAGGTTTGCATCTGCTTTGTTGTATTTTTCTCTATATGATTTATCAATTTGTTGTAGCTTTCTGTATTAGTTCTGATGGTTGTACTAAATTATACAACTGTTTGAGATTTGATACTTAGACTTGAAGATTTTTTTTTTATTTTTTATGAAATTAGGATATACGTAAAACAATTTCCTGTCATTTTCTTAAAATATATTTCGTCTTGATTCCCAGCATCCCCTTCATTTCTGTAATGGAAGGAGTTGCATATATTTTGCATTTGCAGCAGTGTGGGCTTGAAGTTAAATTCCTTATTTCTCTTCTTTCTTTGAAAAGGAAAGGAAATATTTTTCCGTTCAAAAGGTGGGAGTGTTTGTGAAATTCGAATTTGACTGGATATCATAACAGAAAGTTCATTGAATTGGACGGCCTATTGAATGTCGTGCTTAAGCATTGTTTCTGATAAACGACTTCTTCTGAGTGCCGTTCTTTCTAATCATTAATGAAGTTTAATATCTTGCAGTTTGTCTCCACTTTCTTATTCCCCTGCATAGTTGCATGGAATTATATTCCGAGGCACTCATTTTGATTAATTTGTCCAATTAATAAGCATGGAGATTGGCAGATTGCCATGTAATTTCTTGGATTAAATGATAACATACTGGAAGAAAATAGAGTGTAAACTGGTTCGTGTTTATATGAAACGGACAGGCATTCATCATCGGTTTCAGCACATACATTTGTAATGTGATGACAGTTGAGAGGATCAATAGGACCCAAATGGAGTGAGAACATACATTGGTAATGTGATGACAGTTGGGAGGATCAATGGAACTGGTGAAACAGAAGGAAGTTGGTAGAGAAGAGGTGTGGAGACTGGAGAGTGATATTTAACAAAAGGAGAAAATGTAGAATTGAAGGTTAGTAAGATTGAGGGCAAAATTATGATTAGACAGTATTTGTGTCTCGTCCAAAAAGAGCAAGGATTATAAATTCTAGTGAGTATCCTAATATTTGAGAAAGCCAAGGGAATTGAAAACGTAAGTTGATGCATTATATGAATAGGAGTATCAATAACAACAGGAATGGAGACATTGCCGAATCAATGAGCTTAGAGGTGAAGTTGAACTGAGAAGTTCGAATATGAGAATTTTGATGAACTACAAGGGAGCTAAGGAATAAAGTCAAATGAGTTTCAGAGAGTTGAAAGATCTCCGTAATACACCTTAGTTTCAAACTGGAAATGCTGTTTCAATGCTACCTGCTTTGAAATTGTTACCTGCTCTGTAATATTTATCTTTTTCTGCTTAGTTAATTCCTTGGTTCAGGGAACTATATCTCCAAGATGCCTTAATCTACTCTTCCGTTTTTCTTTGCTTTGTTACCTCTGTAAGGCTGAGATGTAATATTTGTTTTGGTATATTCATTTGTGTTCTCTAGGTGATGTGGTTCTGAAAGATTTGAAACTAAAAGCAGAGGCATTGAATGCTCTGAAGCTTCCTGTTACAGTCAAAGCTGGTTTCCTTGGAACTATAACCTTGAAGGTAACAATGTGCATCTTGGTTGGCCTTAGCTATTTGTCGATACTGGGGATATAGTAACCAAATGACACATATAAGCCCCTTATCAAAATATTTATAGGGAGTATTGCAGTTCCTTTCCGTGGAAGTATATCTGGAAAACCAGGGCAACTCGCTACGCAATTTTGTTTATTTACCTTTTTGCATGGGAAGTCGCCCATATAAAAATATTTGACTATACTTTTGTTTTGGTTGAATGACTAAACAGGTTGAACTATTGACCCATTAATTTTTTTAGTCTAATCAATTTCAAAGGGCGTCCTCATGATTCAATTTTTGAGATCTTTTTTGCTTTCTTCAGTAACCTTTTAAGGTAAAGTGAAGGGCAGCAGAATCACTTATTGGAAAACATGGGCCCTGTTTGTCTCGCATTTCGGAGAGTAGTTTCAGAAATAAATTGAGATTTCTGAAAATGTCTTGGTTTTCGTAATGTTATTTGTTTGGATTTTGTGAAATAAATTTTTGTTGGTTTTTTTATAAAGATTATAGAAAGAAGAGAAATAGTGTTAGAGATACGTTACTTTATGTCAAATCATGTTTGTTATGTAAGATAAGTTGTGTAAAGGATAGGTTACCTTAACAAATAAAAGTACATTTTGTGCAGCTCTTTTTAGAGATAAGAGAATTCTTTAAGATGATAATTGTTTGTGAAAATTGAGAGAGGATAAGTTTATTTCCGAAATTAAAAAATGTTGTTTGTTTGGTTTTTCAGGGAGAACTGGAATGCTCTTTGAAAAGCTAGACAACAGGCCCATGATTTTCCTAACGGAAACTAATAACAATGGGTGTTTTTGTAGTCTATACTATTTAAAAATGAAGTCCTGCCACTCTCCACAAGGCAGAAAGTGCTAGTCATGACACTATAAAACCAATTTTTCAATGTGACAACAATGACCCGACATCCCAAATACACACTAAAAGATTCAGGGGCTAACTGGAATACAATTAAAAAGTCCCTCCAGACTCAGAAAGTGATAGTTATGATACCATAAAAAGTCGATAAATTCTTTGTAGTGTTGCTTAAGTCTTGCTTCTTACGCGCAACAGAACTAACCTTATAGGTTTTATGTCTTTATTTCTTGCATGTTGCTTACTTGCAGCCTTGGGGTTTCCAAAGTTTTTATCAATATGTTCTGTAGATTTCATATATTCTACTCTTGGTGGAAATGTCTTCTTGGGAACATTTAATATGGTTGTATTTATGATCGACCGTCAATTGCATTTTTGTTCAAAGGTGACAGCGAATGCTGAAAGACATAAAAAGTTAAGTGGAAGGAAACATTTAGAACTCAATTACTCAACTGTCTTATACATTTACAATGATTGTATTATCTATGAATTCATCACGGCATAATTATATATCTCGAGAATACTATTTTTGTAGCATTTTCAAACAAGCTTGTCAATTGAGCAGAGTCGTCCACTAGCTCGCTTATCCACTCACTCATTTAGCTGAGCTTACTTAAAATTTTAGTGAGGTTGAGTTTGATCGCTCAATTTAATCTCTCTTAACTTGTGAGCAGAGTTTTAACTGAATATGGCTCGCCTGCAATATGCTCATTTTGTATAAATTTTAAAATATATTCAAGTTAATTTAGTATTTTCTACCTATAATTTATATGATTCTTCGTGAGAGTATCCTGTAGGAGTACTAATTCTTTTATGTATTTTTATATGTGCTTTATCTTTTTTACTAAAGGATTTCTATTACTTGAACTATCCAAAGCTTGTAAAAGTATATATATGGAGTATGACCATTAGTATTTCTTTTGGTATGAACTGAGTCTGAGTGTCATCAATCCCAATGGTATTTGCTTGAGCTGACCTTAAAGTCAATGCAAAAACCCAATTCATGGCCATACTGGTAACTGATGAACTGGAATACATTTGCACCTGTTTGTAGTTCTACTTTTTATTCTTCACATTGTCATTTCCATCTACTGATATAAAAAAATGTGAAGTTACTAATGACCAGAAGAGTTATTTGAACTCTGGTTAATAACATTCAATCCCATGTCCAGACTTAATTGTTGATGAAGAATAATGGAACAATTCCTGTATGTTTATGAAGATAGAAGACATAACTCGGGGATGGAACCAAAATCATACTTCAATTCAAGCATCATGTCTCCTGTCCATCTCATTTTATTTTAAGAATAATTGATTTTGGAAAAATAATTTCTTTACAATGTATCGATTGGTGAAATAATATTACCCCTACCTCCCCCCACCCCCCGTCCTAGGGTTTGTATAGAGTTGCAAAACAAAATTACGTTTTCCTTTTCTTTCTCTCACTTAATTTTTCGGAATCTGTTGGTAATTGTAAATCACAAATGAACTAAGATCCCATCCAATCTCTCTTCCATCCCCTTACCCTAAAAAATAACGAAAAAGGATCTAGAAATAGTAATACTAAAGTCACAAATCTGCTTCTTTACTTGGTTGTTCTTCATGATTGTTTCAATCAGAAATATATTGAATACTAGTGTGTTTCCTTTTGTAATCAAAGTGTAATGATTATTTACTGGACATTTTGTTTTGATCAAAAGGTTCCTTGGAAAGGTCTTGGCAAGGAGCCAGTTATTGTTCTAATTGATCAAGTGTTTATTCTTGCCAATTCTGCACCTGAAGATAGGTCTCTGAAGGTTAGAATTATTTCATTTTCAAATTTTTTTTCCTAAAAAAAAGGAAACACACATCTCATCTCCAATTCATTCTAAGGTTGGAATGCTCTAATGCAATGTAATTTTTTCTCTGTAAGGAAGAAGATCGGATAAAGCTTTTTGAGGCCAAACTACAACAAATTGATGTAAGTATTTCTTATAATATCTCAATCTTTGTGGCCTTGACAATGGTGTGTTTCATATTAAAACAATTTATCAGAACCAAAAATTTGGACTATTTGAATTGTAATATGATAGGATGCTAAACATTTGTTTTGTAACTTTCACTTTATGACTGACAGTTGGGTGGTGGATGACCTGGCTGATTATTTGTTACTCTTATTTTTTCTGTCTTTTGCTCTGTACTTTAGTAATTCTTTTAGTTGATCTTGTAAATCATTTTTTACTTGGCAGATTCAATTCCTAAATACTCCAGAACAATCCCCTCTTATTGTGAAGTCATATACATGGATTCTTCCTTATAAAATCAAAGTGTTATTGAAATGTTATTTTTTAAAAGCATTACCTCATACAAGTGTTATGTCTTGGAAAAGTACTGAATCAGGTCCATGTATTTCTCCAATGCGTTTCACCACCTGCTTACATGGATTATTTTGTTAGATTTCATTTTAATGCATCTTTTAACAATCTGTTAAATTTTCTGTCTATGCAAAGCTGATTTTTATTAAAAATCTAAAAACTGCCATTAAGATATTGTACGAAATCGTTTTGGTTGTGAAAAAGGAGCCTATCCTGGGGCAAAAAGGAACCCAGAATTTCCCCCTTCATGTTTCTTTTTCTTAAGCCATTCAATGTTTACATGACATTTTTTGGCTCATTTTCTCCTTGATCATAGTAAGTATTACTTTTTTCATATTTGACATCTCTATGTGTTATTAATGCTGTATGTTTGGTCATGCAGGAAATAGAATCAGCAACCCTTGAGGCGATATCTAGATCAAAGCCGGGAAATGTATGAGAAATTATTTGATCTGTTATTACAATTTTTTCTAGAAAATACAGACATTTTGTGTTCTGGTTATTGGATTTTTATTTTTTATTTTTTATTTTAATAAATGGTTTATGTTCACTGCCGTCTCTGAGTTGCATTGAATCAGTATCCAGTAATGTATATTTCTCTTAAGTAGGAAACCCAAAGTTTTGAAGCTATTCTTGCGGCAATATGTGTTGTTTTTCTTCTGTGGGAGGTTAGAAAATGATTTATCTCCTGTTGGAGTGGGAAAAATGGGTATTGATGAAGTTGATTTATTTTTACCAATGTTTTCATTGATTATTTTTTCTGGTTTTATTTACCTTTCTGCCTTCGTCTCCCTTCTTTGTGAGACTTTAGATTCCACCCCCTTGTCTGCTAAATTCTTAAGAACTATGACACAATGTCTAGTATTTTTGTGCTGCATTATTTATTTGTAGAATATCAAAGCTTTTGATCTGGCGAAGTTCTGCTCTATTTTCTTCTTGATGTCTTCACAGCTTGCTCTCTGTTGCGTTCTATTATTATCAATTTAGGTTGCTTTATCCATTTTAGTCTGTTATTTTTTTTGATCAATTTGTCATTCTTTTGCAGCCACCTGGGGGAAATTCTTGGCTGGGTTCATTAATTGCAACTATTATTGGGAATCTTAAGATTTCAATTAGCAATGTTCACATTAGATATGAAGATTCAGTGAGGTTGATTTTCATTTGGAGATAATGCAATTCTTACTACGAGCTTTATTGATTACTTTATATGATTGTTGCTATCCTTTTCTTAATCTTATATTTTATTTTTTGCTGATGTAATGAACCTCGAATATCTCTGTCATCACTCATCGGCTTTTGCTACTACATGACTTTCATGTTTTATTTTACAGCAATCCGGGACATCCTTTTTCGTGTGGTGTTACCCTAGCAAAGCTTGCTGCTGTTACGATGGATGAACAGGGTAATGAAACTTTTGACACAAGTGGTGCTTTAGACAAATTGCGCAAGGTCTGCCTCATGTTCCTTCTGATGGTTTCCTCTTTTGAATTTGTCATTGCATAAAAGTTAATATATTTTACCTTTAGAGTGGTACTCACAGGTAATGTAAGATGAGAAGTATTCACTACTCTGTGAATGTCACTGTGAACTTACACTATGTCTCTTTATTTTAGGCATTTTGAACTGTTATACAACATGAAGCACGCACGAGGTTCCATTATTTAACTGTGTTAGAAAATGTGCTGTACTGGACTGATTGCTTTTTTGCCAATGTTTTGCGCTTTTTGTAGTCATTGCAACTTGAAAGGCTTGCTATGTACCATGACTCCGATCGTGATCCCTGGAAGTTGGACAAGAGATGGGAGGATCTTAGCCCTAAGGAATGGATTGAGGTACATTCTCACTATGAAGATATTCAGGGTTTTGTCCTCTCTGATTACTCTGTCCCTTTGTTTTGACATAGTGATCGCCTATTTAGGACTTCTCTGATTTTATATCTCATTATGTTCATTTGCTTCTCTATCTATTTTTACTTAGATCTTTGAAGATGGCATTAATGAATCTACAAAAGTCAAAACTTTGGTTTCTCCATGGGCTCGAGACCGTAACTACTTAGTTTCACCAATTAATGGAGTTCTTAAGTATCATCGTCTTGGGAACCAGGAAAGAAGTGACCCAAGTGTTCCTTCTGAGAAGGCTTCCGTTGTCATCAATGATGTTTCCTTGACAATTACAGAGGTATGAATCTTGACCTAAAGTTTTCGCTGATAATCTGCATGAAACTTACATATAATTATATATATATATATATATATATATATATATATATATATATATATATATATATGTGTGTGTGTGTGTGTGTGTGTGTGTGTGTGTGTGTGTGTGTGTGTGCACCTGCCAAAGATAATGTGTTTTGACCATTCAAAAAACTTCTCGATCATTTCGGTCCATATATACTTGTCAGCATGGAGCATATTCTGTTTTCACTCAATAAGAAATAAAAAATGGTTTAACATTTTTCTTGCTGGTGGTTGTATTTACTAAAATCTTGTATTTCGTTCACCATTAGGTGTTCATTACTTATGAACCAACTTTTATTCTTTTCTCTCGCCAGCACTAGGTTGGTTGTATAAATAAAAAAAATTATTTTTCTATAGGCTTTTTGAACAACTTAGTTGAAAATGTTGACTGTTTGAAGATGGAGCAAGCATTTACATGACCTACTTTTTAATTTCAGGCTCAGTATCATGACTGGATTAGACTTATGGAGGTCATATCTAGATATAGAACTCATGTCGAGGTTTCTCATTTAAGACCTATGGTGCCAGTTTCTGGGGCTGCCACCTTATGGTGGCGTTATGCTGCTCAAGCTGGGCTGCAGCAGAAGAAGATGTGGTAATTTTTATGCATAAAAGCAGTAAATGGTAAAGTGTGTTTTGTGATGAAGATTCAGCATCAAAACTGAAAAAATGCAGTGTTTATGAGTTCCAGTTCCTCGGGTTCACTTAAGTGGAAAAAATTACTAGACCCATGTATTATCACTCTGAAATTTTAAGGGACTACTTTGACTTATTTGAAATGGGAACTATACTTGAGAAATTTTAGGGCCTGTTTGTTTTGCTTTTCTGAGAGTGATTTTGGAGATTTAGAGAATTTTTAAGATGTTCTCGGTTTTCGTATATTTGGAAATAAGTTGTTTGTTTAGATTTTTAGAGATGAAATAAATAGTAGGTTTAATTTTTAGAAAATGAGTAGGTTTCTTAGAGATTATGGAAAGAAGAGAAGATATATGTTTTTTAAGAGAAGTTTCTGTTTGAAAATTGAGAAATAACTTTATTATAAGCTAATTTTTGAAAGAAAAAAAATTGTTCATTTGGCTTTTCAGAGATCACTAAAATGCTTTCTGAAAAGCTTAACAAACATGCCCTAAATGATTTGCAGACATCGTTATGCACGCATACACACACGTGACACTAAGATACATATAACTTCTTTATGCTCTATATCAATAGGATATGGAGTATAAAAACTACACTAATGTGTTTTAATATTATGCATATTCATAAAACAATAGAACTTGGGTTATTATATTCATGATTTTATTACCAGAAATACATTTAAATAGAGTAATATTTTTATATGTAACTGATCGAAGATTTGTTATTAGTAGTAATCACCAAAATACTGAACATGTCTAAGTTGAAAATTCTGTCAACTAAGGCACTCTTTGGATGTATTTGGCCCACTTTATTGCATGTTTTCAGAATTTTGGAGCGAGATAAACATTGAAACATGGTTTTTATAAAAAATTGTAACATTTTGGGGAAACATGTGAGGCCATTTGATGTTGAAAATGTGAAAATAGGTTTGGATGTGTTTTCAATGTTGGATTTTGAGGAACATGCGGGAATGTCGTCTTGTGTATTTAGGAACATGTGGCGCTATGTGTTTTCTAATGGAAAGGATTAGTTTTGATGTTTTAGATTTTGAAAACTTGAAAATTCAAAACAAGATTTAAGTTGTTGAAATTCTCCTAGCTCATATTAAAAAAAATATTTAATTTAATTTAATTATACTTAATTTAGAACTCGGTATTCAATCCTCAAATTCAGTATCATCAGTAGCCACCTATATGCTAACTAAATTTATGTAGGAACTTTCCAATTTCTTCCTATGTAAACTATTATATTACATGCGAATAGATATATCCACATTTACATTTTCATTTGATCTGATGGTATGTTTTTCACTCTTATGTTATCCTTAAACTATCTCGTTTATCCCGGCAGTTACCGATTTTCTTGGGACCAAATCCAGCATCTATGTCGTCTTCGTAAACGATATGTGCAGTTATATGGTGATTCATTGCAACAATTATCTGTTGATAATTCTGAATTGAGAGATATTGAAAGAGACCTTGATCCCAAAATCATTCTTTTGTGGAGGTATGTGCCAGAAGTTTCCCATTTCTGTAGCTTTTACAATGTGAAATAGTTTAGAAGTATGAAAATAAAGGACAGAGTTTTATATTTTTTTCCCCTACTTATCTTTTTTATTTATTATTAACTAGTTATATTATCAGAAAAGACGTGGGCATTTAGAACATACTCCTTTGTTCTTTGCGCAACCTTTCTGGCCTTTTCTTATGGTTATATCATGTAGGAGTTAGTGCTAGTTTTGCAGATTAAGTCATTAAGATGCTGAGAGTTCTGAACTTTTGGTTAAGTTTCCTCTGAGAGTTCTGAACTTTTGGTTAAGTTTCCTTGGCTGGTTTCCGTGGTGTTAATGCGCTCCTTTATATAATAGTTATCATCAGCTGAACTGACGATCTGTGATTCCTGATCATTATTTAGGTTTCTTGCCCATGCGAAGATTGAATCAGTGAAATCGAAAGAAGCAGCTGAACAGAGGATGCTTAGAAAACGAAGCTGGTTTTCCTTAAGATGGTTTGTATGACTTAATTTAATTTTTTCTTTTTGTAGAAATATTATCCAATCCATTTAATTACTTTCTTGAGTTGCCAGAGGTTTTCCTTGATTTCTTCCTATTGACTTTAAATCTTTGGTGATTGCTGAACAACTTACTGTAATCTTGTTAACAGCACATTAGCTGTAACATTAAAGTGCATCACATCTCCTTTGAAAACAGTTCTTTAGTCTGCATATATTCTTTTTTTTTAGATTGTCTTTTGTCATGCAGGCGAAGCACTTCTGAGGATGACTCTGCAATGGACTCTTCAGGTGCATCCGGGTCAGTGGAAGAGAGATTGACTAAAGAAGAATTTGAAGCAGTCAATAAACTGCTAAGCTACCAGCCAGATGAGGATTTGGTTCAGATTGGGAAGGACATGCAGAACATGATACACTACATGATTATTGTATCTATAAGTAAAGCAGCTGCCAGGATCGTCAATATTAATAATACTGAGATTGTTTGTGGTAGATTTGAAAATCTTCATGTTTCTACTAAGTTTAGACATAGGAGCATTCACTGCGATGTAGCGTTGCAATATTATGGATTGTCTGCACCTGAAGGCTCTCTTGCGCAGGTTTGTCTTCTTGTACTGCCGTCCTAAGTGGTTTTGAGAAATCTGCAAAGGTTTTCTCATTTTCGCTTATTTCAGTAAAGCACCAATATGGTTTACTCTTAATGACATGTAAAATGTTCATTTTGAGTATATTTGGATAACGGAGTTCAGTCCTTTCGTTCTAAATCCAATTATTTTAAATCAAGTTGCTCATATTCAGTTTTGTTGGCATCATAAGTTGGTCACTTGGGCGAGTTATTTGGCTTTTGGTTTCACAGAGTGTCTCCAGTGAGCGGAAGGTGAATGCTTTGCAAGCTAGTTTTGTGCATACTCCAGCAGGAGAAAATGTCGATTGGAGACTTTCAGCAACAATTTCTCCTTGTCATGTCACGGTAATTAGCTAAATTTCTTGTATTAATAAATGCTGGAGCATCCATAGATTTTACTTATCTCCATCCTACTTGATGATATTCATGTGATGTTGAAAGAAACTTTAAAGTTTCTTCTGGTATCATTTTTAGTGATTTTCGCTTATGGTTAGTTGCATCGGAATGAAACATCCGCTTAATCACTATTCATTTTTGGGATATGCTACAAGTTGATTGATGCTCTAAATTGTGTTGACCAAGATGGCTAAGATGGTGATTTGCTTGGGTTTTTATTGCATCAGAATGGAACTTTACCCAATCTTTTAAATGACACGTTTTGCTTTATGGAGATGTGGGCATCGGCTTATCGATGCTGAATATGTGTTAGAAGGACAAGACAACCATTTCATTTAATGTGCTGAAAGATTTGGAAAAAATTTGATAATGTTTTTCAAATCTTTTCTTTTTCTTGATAAAGCTACTAAAATTTTATAATCTATTTATTTTCCGTATAATCAAGTGCATTTGGATCTTTTACAAACTGTTAGAGATAGATGGTCTCTGATGTCCATGATTCTTGCATCTTTCAGCATAATATTGGATGTTCCATCATACGAAGCTTTCCTACCCTTATTCCTTCTTGCAAATCATCCCTAAGCTTAAGCTCTTATTGGAGATTTAATGAAAAATTTCTTTCTAGGAGGTGCAAATATTTGTTATTTCTGTGATGTGAAGACTTTAATTTCTCTATGCCCATAAAAATGGAATTGATAATCTTATTTTTATTTGAGGTCTTATAATTTTATCCCAAGTTCCCTCCCTTATCTCTATTTTGTTATGGCCTATTGATACAGGTGTTCATGGAGAGTTATGATCGCTTCTTAGATTTTGTGAAGAGAAGTACTGCTGTTAGTCCTACGGTTGCACTTGAAACTGCAAATGCTTTGCAGGTAATACCATTTATAAATTCACAAGAACTTGTTTTGCTAATGAAAGCCTATCCATTAGTAGATTGATTACTCCACGTATCACGTTTTGCTGGTTGAGACTAATCTTTCAGCCGTTAATGCAATGAACAGCATAAAATAGAAAAGGTGACTCGAAGGGCTCAGGAGCAATTTCAAATGGTCTTGGAAGAGCAGAGCAGGTTAACTTTCCATATCTGTTAAATGGATTAATCAACTATTTTTTGTTGTAGATTCTGATGTAATGATGTATATACCATCTAAAAAAATTCGTATGGTAAGTGAGCAAAGAAATGTAATCATCAGGTGAATCGTCCTAGAAAAGTGAGAGCACAAAACAATACTAGTAGTCTAGTATATCATCTCCTTATAAAAAATTAGCGTTCCTCATCCACAAGATCTAAATATGACATAATGGTGACACATTTTAACCCCTAGTTTAGAATTTCTCTCTTGCATAATTTTAAGTCGAATCTTTTATTCTTAAAATTCGTTCTGCTTGCATTTTTGATGAAGAGGTTTTCATCAAATTCTTAATTAGTCGTATGACTGCATTTATAATCATTGTTCTTATTCCTAAGCCAGGGTATGTTTCTCATTTGAATGCTTATCAATTTACCCACTGCACCTCAAGATTATTTTTCCTTATGTACCATTTCTACGAATAATTTACAATCCCCTGCTTTATTTTCTTTATATCTTTTTGAAGTTGCTGATGCATAAGATACACGATTTCTATGGGAAGTCAATTTAATCATTTTTAGCTGAAATTGTTATAGCTTAAGATGGCTTGGTCTCTAGGAGTTTTACTATTTTATTCTTGGTATCATCAGATTTGCTCTCGACATTGATCTTGATGCTCCAAAAGTTAGAGTTCCTTTAAGATCTTGTACTGCCATTGAAAGTGACAGCCATCTTCTATTAGATTTTGGTCATTTTACTTTGCAAACCAAGGTATGTTAATATCTGTTCAGTTATTTTGCATTTGTTCTTATGCCATGTATATACACTTAACTTCTGTCTTCACAACAGGAGGATGGGCAGCTCCATGAACATGGCCATAATTTGTATTCTCGTTTTTATATATCTGGAAGGGACATTGCGGCGTTTTTTACAGACTGTGGCTCTGAGAGTCGGTCTTTCACTTGGGGCTCCCACCTTCCTATTTCTGTCTGCTCTGAAGATGCTGATAACTTCTATTCTCTTATTGATAGGTGTGGAATGGCTGTAATTGTTGATCAGGTATTTTTAATAAAGTGGTCTCATCTAATTATCTAAATGATTTGCGTCTTCAAACTTATATTATTAATATATCATTTGGTTGACTGCTAAGATTAAGGTACCTCATCCAAATCATCCATCAACACGCTTATCTTTCCAAATTCCAAGCCTTGGCATACACTTCTCCCCTGCCAGATATTTCAGACTCAATGAATTGTTGAACATATTCAATGGTGCAATGCCTAATGCTGATCAGCAGACTGTAGAAAATTCCCAAACTGGTCTTGTACCCTGGTGTCCTCCAGATCTGGCAACTACTGCTAGAATTCTAGTTTGGAAGGTATGATAATACGTTAAAGATGTCATGCTATGCATCTTAGTTTCCTGTGCAGCAACGCAGTTCATCATATTATCTTGATGCAGGGAATTGGCTATTCAGTTGCTGCATGGCAACCCTGTTTTCTTGCTTTATCTGGATTATACCTCTATGTGTTGGATTCTGAAACGGCCCAAAGCTATCAACGCTGCTCAAGGTCTACTATTTTATTTTCTTGTTTAAGTATCAATATGTACTTCCTTTTCCTTGGGTGATGATATAGAGCACATCTAGAATTCAATAAATTTTGGTTTGATTTCTGTGTATATAAATTCATAAAATGTTTGGCTGAATAAAAACATCTGAAATTGCAGCATGGCTGGTAAACAAGTATGTGATGTTCCTCCTTCGAACATTGGTGGGTCACCTTTTTGTATTGCTGTGAGCACTAGAGGCATGGATGTCCAAAAGGTAGGTGATATTGTAATCCTCTGACATTTTTGTTAATATTCTTAATCATCAGTTTTCATGCATAACTTGTGCCTAATTTTCATCTTACGATATTATTGATCATTTGGGATTGTCTGGTTTGAAAAAAAAGCGTATGTATTTTAAAAGACCTTTGTGCAAATTCGTATGCGTGCATTACCGTCCTTAGTTGATGAGAATGAGTTGAAGAACCTGATGTTGAAAGAATCGAAAGAATGAGAACATTAGATTTCGGAGAATGTGTTAGTCATGAAAATGACCAACTAGCTTATATTTATACTAGAAGCCATAAGCCATTCTATTACAATGACTATAATATTCTAAATAGAATCCTAAGACTATTATAACCTTTTACACTCCCCCTCAAGCTGAAGAGTATATATCATACGCTCCAAGCTTGTTACAAATATATTTGACCCTTGGTCCACTCAACGCTTTTGTAAACATATCTGCCATTTGATCATTGGATTGAACATGCGAGGTACTAATAGTACGATCTATGATCTTCTCCAATACAAAGTGGCAATCCACTTCAATATGTTTTGTTCGCTCCTGAAAACATGATTATTAGCAATGTGAATTGTTGCCTCTTTATCACATCTCAAATCCATGGGAAGAGTATGCCCAAATCCAAGTTCTCGTAACTAGTTCTTCACCCATATCAACTCACATGATGTATATGCCATAGCTGTATACTCAGACTCCGCACTTGATCTTGACACAATATTTTGTTTCCTGCTTTTCCATGAAACTAAATTACCTCCAAAAAAAACACAATATCCTGTAGTAGATCTTCCATCTGATCTAGAACCAGCATAATCAGCATCATTATAGCCCACAACTCAGATTTTTATTGTTTCTGTATAATAACCCCATACCAGGAGAACCCTTCAAGTACCTCAAAATTCGAATTACAGCATCCCAGTGTGTAGTATGAGGTTAGTTAAGGAACTAAGGAACTGACTAACAACACTAACTGCAAATGAGATGTCTGATCGAGTAACAGTTAAATAATTTAACTTACCAACCAATCGTCTGTATTGTTCAGGATTGTCCAATAAATCACCTTGATCTGCGACCAACTTCACATTAACATCTATGGGTGACTCTGTCAGTTTTGCTCCCAACAACCCCGTTTCAGATAATACATCAAGAGTGTACTTTCTTTGACAAATTGTAATGCCCTTCTCGTGCTACTTCAATACCAAGGAAGTACCTCAATTTTCCCAGATTCTTGGTCTGAAACTATGACTGTAAAGACAATTTTAACTCCTTACTTCCTTTATTGTCATCTCCTATAATCTCTATGTCATCAACATAAACTATGATAAGTATTTTACCAACATGAGTGTGTCTATAGAAAACTGAGTGATCAAGTTGACATTGCTTCATATCAAAGTTGGTAATAACATTAGAAAAACGACTGAACCATGCCCAAAGAGATTGTTTCAATCCATACAGTGATTTGTTAAGACGACAAACCAAACCAGACCCAAATATTCGAGGAGGGAGGTGAAATAATGGTTCGCTTGGGAAAAGAACATAATATGGTGACCCCCTAAGACAGATGATGGCATACGATTAAATTAAGTAACATGCTGTGAGAACCGCATCACCCCAAAAATATTTTGGAACATGGGCATGGAATAACATTGTTAACGACATCCAACAAAAATCTATTCTTTCTTTCCGCTACCCCATTTTGTTAAGTATAGGGACAAGATGATTGGTGGATCATGCCTAAGTTGGCCATAAAGTTTCGAAAAGAGTGAGAAAAGTATTCCGCTGCATTGTCGCTACGAAGAATACTAATAGACACACCAAATTGGGTTTTAATTTTAGCACAAAAACTAACAAAGATGGAGAATAACTCGGACCGATCTTTCATTAAGTAAAGCCAAGTGTTTTGTTAGAGTTAGAGTTAGAGTTAGAGTTATAGCGTGTTAGGAATATTAGGTTTAGGTTGGGTATTTTGGTATTTATGGAGTCTTATCTCTTTGTATAAAACCCCCTTCATGGTTCATTATTAATAACAACTTTACACTTTCTCCCTACATCTTTTCTCTTATAACATGGTATCAAGAGCTTAGGTTTTTGGTTACCTAGGGTTTTGAGAAAAAATAAAAAAAAAAGTACACAAGATAGAGTAAAACCCTAGCCGCCGCCCTGACGATCTACCTCATCGCCGCCTCGGCTGGCCATTCCAACTAAGCCGCTGTCTTTTCGTTATTGTCCCACCACCATTAAAAGGAAAAAAAAAGTTCTACCATCTTCTTAAACAAATCCATTTTTTTTTTACCCACCCACTCAACTCAGATTTAAAGAAAAGAAAGAGGCGTCTCAAGCCCTAGTTCAAGTCACAACTAGCCCCGTCCACGCTCAGTTTTCGCAGCCATAACGGCTGCTTCAGAATCTGCCTAATAGATCTGCTCGTTTTCATCTTTCTTTTGCAATTGTTTATGGTGCCACGGTTTCAGATTATTTCAACCCTAGCCCAATTCGGGGAGTAGTGCAAAGATGAGTAGTTGTTCTGGACTTATGGTGGTTATATTTTTGGATTGATGTGTTGAGCAACTCTATGGTTAGTTGCTCAGGGGGAGTAGTGAGTAATAATTATTTTTTGCTTTCTAGGTATTTTTCGTTGTTTGGTTTTGGTTGGTGATATTGTTGTTGTTGATGGAAGTTGTTGCAATTGAATTGTTGCTTGGTAATTTTCGGTAGTGCGGTCGTCGCGCACTATTTGTTAGACATTTGGTTGGAATCAAATTACGGTCGAGGAAGCTACAGAGTGTTAGCGGATGTTATCCCCGGCGTCGGCATTGATCCCCAAGATTGTCGGTTGTGTGGATCAAGTGATCCATTTGTTATGTTTTGATTGGTGGTTTGCCAATCGTTGTCACCGCGGTGTTCGCGGGTGTTAGTTTCGACGTTAAAATTGGTTATCAAGAGTTCTCCAATTAAATGCAGTTCGTTATCAAGATCAAGTTCATCATCAATTGTCAACTATTGCTACAACCTTCACTTAGTTATTTTTATTTATGGTGTTTTATGTTTAGTTGTTATCGAGTGATTATCGTATTTGTAACAAGCTTAGAGCTACTAGCTCTAGCTTGAGGGGGAGTGTTAGAGTTAGAGTTATAGCGTGTTAGGAGTATTAGGTTTAGGTTGGGTTTTTTGTTATTTATGGAGTCTTATCTTTTTGTATAAAAACCCCTTCATGGTTCATTATTAATAGCAACTTTACACTTTTTCCCTACATCTTTTCTCTTATAACATGTTTCTTGAATAATCATCTACAAAAGTGACAAATATCGAAATTTTAATCTGGAGGGAACACGACTTGGACCCCAAACATCTGAATGTACCAGAGAAAAAGGACTAGAACTTCGTTTATTGTCTCTAGACTTGTAAGAAGTACGACTGTGTTTTCCTAGCTGACATGATTCGCACTGTAATGACTTAAGACCACTCAAATTGGGCCTGAACAGCTTCAAGTTTTCTAAAGATGGGTGACCTGAATTTGAAGTGGAGAAAGGGATGTTTGACATGCAATCGGTGATGATGTCGGTGCAAAGTAATAGATTCCTTCTGACTCATTCCCTTCTCCAATTGTCTTCTTAGTCTCCAAATCCTGTATCACAACAGATTGGGAAAAGAATGTCACAGAACAATTCAATTGTTTAGTTAACTTACTTACAGAGAAATTAGGGATGTATAAAACAGAAGATAAGGATAAGGAATCGGTAATTCGTACTTGGCCAATTCCATGAACAGAGGTGTGAGATCTAGAATGGAATATGGGAAACTTGAAGAACATTTGGATTAGTTTGCAACTTGGCATTATATCTAATTTTGCAAACAGAACCTCATGTTAATGAATTGTGATTAGTTTTCTTTTTTTGTAAGAAAGATATAATGATATATTCATGAAATTTAATGTCGTTATCAATGTGGTTTTGATATATGCATATTTGTTATGATGTAACTTCCTGGCGAAATGATATCCTCTTTTTCTTCTGCAAACAAGGCTCTGGAGTCTTTTAGTACTCTGATAATAGAGTTTTCAAATGAGGAGGAAAAGGCGACTTGGTTGAGAGAACTTGTACAAACTACATATCGAGCTTCTGTAAGATTTGTAACCACTTGCCTTTTCTAGTATGATCCTCTTCTTTATTAGTGCTTATCATACAGTCTTACTTTTGTTTATTTGGATCAAGGCTCCTCCCTCAGTTGATATACTTGGAAAACTAAGAGATGATGCAGTAGGGTTTTCGGAATATCGGGCCAGTAATGCAAATACAGCTGATCTTGTTGTCAATGGAACATTGGTAGAAATGAAGTTGTCATTATATGGGAAGGTTAGAATTTATGGAATTTCTAGAATGGTTGTTTCTGGATTATTCTGTTTATTATAGTATGGTTTATAATTACAAGCAGTTATTCTTCACTTGTGTTTTAGCTAGAAAGTTGATTTATTATTATTCCTTCCCCGAACTCTCAGTGTTTCATTATATTAATCCACTGTTGTGTCCTTTCCTTTTCAATCTTTAGTCTGGAGATGAGGAGCACGAGAGCAATGACGAAAAGCTCATCCTTGATGTTCTTGCTGGTGGAGGAAAGGTTTGTTTTGCCAGAAAGCAGTTGATCTGATTATGCTGAACTTAGAATTCGAATTTTACATGAAGCTTAGGCTGCATTCTGAATCTCTTACTGAAAATGTCTATTCTGTCATGTGAAGGGCATTAACTTAAGTCTGAGAGGGATTGTGAATCTTTTTATATCATATCAGCTGTGGTGTTCTTTGGAATAACGCAATGGAACTTCCCACTTGCCTTCTTCAAGAGAATACGCTCTTAATTTGGTTTATAGTTAACAATGATTGAACTTGCTTTATTTTAGGAGAACGCTCCTTTTACATTGCTTTATATTTGTAGTTGACTATGAGTAACTGTCCACTGTTGTCATCATCCTTAGCTGTTGGTATAGTAGGTTGAATGGTGCTGACTGTTAAAACATTTCTCTAAAGCATCAATTGGACTCACTTGTCATTTATCACGTATACATGAAGGCCTTTAATATAATCTCTTGTGGTTCTTGATTTACGTAGCTCTGAGTACCTTCAGGCCTTCAAAATAATTTAAAACAATAACATTAATCTTGTTGACACCTTGGAAATCTATTTAAATTATGAGAGTTTGTAATTTTGGTTATTCCACATTCAAAAGCTCCCTTCTCTATGGAATGATGGAATGCATTAGTTTATACATGCACCTAAACACTGGGAAACTTTCTTGAGTAGAAGCTTCTTCAGGAAATGTGTATGGCGAATGCTAGTTTATTACTCCCTCCGTTTTTTTTATTTGTTGCTTTGGCAAAAAAAATTCGTTTACCTTTTTTGTCATTTTAGGATTTCAATGTAAAATTAATGTTATTTTACCAATTTTACCCTTCTTACTAATACTTGTCATTAATGCTAATTAATGCTTAGATTATTTGATTAAAAGGGTATTTTGGAATTTTTGCTTAAAAAAAGTATGACATTTCTTAATTTGTGTGCAATCCTCCAAAACGACAAATAAAAAAAAAACGGAGGGAGTATATAATTAAAGTACTGTAAGTTAATTTCATCTGTTTAAAATCTTCATTAACAGAGGATCATCTTTTGGTCTATCAACATTTTCTTATGACTGTTGAAATATGTTGAATGTGAATTCAGGTTCATTCTGTATTCATTTCTTCCATTCAGATTTTGAACAAAATTTTTATGACTGATTTCTTCTTCTGTCACCACTTCTGATACGTGTCTTTTTTGGGTAATTTAGTGATTATACTTCTGAATTTCTGCAGGTGCATGTCTCATGCTGTATGAATGACTTGACAGTAAAAATGAAGCTGCATTCTTTAAAAATTATGGATGAACTTCAGGGTCCTCTTTCTTCAAATTCACAATATTTAGCATGTTCAGTAATCACAGATCACCATTCACTTAGCTCCCCTAATAATTTAGAAGCTCAAGTGGAAGACCTCTTTGCTGTGGCAGTTGAAGAGGATGATATCTTCAAGGATGCCTTGCCAGATTTCATGTCTTTGCCTGACTCTGCTGAGACTGGTATCCACGAGAAGGATCTGTCTAGGGGAAAAATTGTTCCTTCTGATGTTTTTTATGAGGCGTTGGGCTCTGATGATTCTGATTTTGTCTCTGTTACATTTTTGACAAGGAATCCTGGTTCCCCAGATTACAATGGTATAGACACACAGGTAAATTCCAAAGGAGAATTATTAGAGACAAAGATTTAGATATTTGAATATTAACTCAATATGTTTTGTTACTAACTATGCAAACCAACACTTTTTCAGATGAGTGTTCGGATGTCGAAGCTGGAATTCTATTGCAACCGACTAACTCTTGTTGCTTTGATCAACTTTGGTTTTGATCTAAGCTCAACAGCATATAGTGGGGTTAGTGTTTCAGATGTAAAAAATCCTGAAGTTGAACCTTCAGCAAAAAAAGACATGACAGAAGATCATGGGCATGCATCCATTAAGGGATTACTAGGGCATGGTAAAGGCAGGGTTGTTTTTTATTTGAACATGAATGTTGATAATGTTACCATGTTTCTTAATAAGGAGGATGGTTCTCAACTTGCAATGTTCGTGCAAGAAAGTTTTCTGTTGGATATTAAGGTACTTGAAATATATATATATATATATATATATATATCTCCACTTGAACCATTTATTTAGTTTATCTTCCATTATCCATCATTTGGTATCTGCATAACGGTTAATCATAATTAGTAATTCTCTTTGGTTAAGGTTCATCCAAGTTCAACCTCTATTGGAGGTACTTTAGGAAACTTCAGGCTGTGTGATCTTTCACTTGGGACAGATAATTGTTGGGGTTGGCTTTGTGATCTACGTAACCAAGAAGCTGAATCCCTGATACAGGTACATAAATAAATATGTGGTGAACTTTTTTCTTTTATTATATAGTTTTCCTTTAATTAAATATCATCTTATTTTCCTCTCTCCAGTTTACATTCAATTCATACAGCATTGAAGATGATGACTATGAAGGATATGATTACAGTTTGAGTGGTCGGCTTTCGGCTGTTCGTATTGTTTTCCTTTACAGATTCGTTCAGGAGGTAGTTTTTGGCTCTGATATCTTCCTTGGTCTACACTGTGTGTACAGTGGTCTGATTCATGTTTCAAACTTCTGACAGTTGTTTGGCAGTCTGTATAAATTAATTTTTGCTTGTCAATTTTCCATCCACATATGTTTCTGATATCACCTTACTTGAATAATTGTCACTGTCAAATGATGTGGAAATGCTATAATCCAAATCCTTGATTTTGCTACTGGTATCAGGTACCTAGAACATCAAAGTGTATTTAAAAACCCGAATCTGCTATTTTATTTTTTTGGAATGTTATGTTTAATTAAACATAATTGACCCCTGATATTAAGATGTCAATAGATTTGCGAGTCTTGATGGGTAAAGAAATTTAAATGTTTGATACGATTCACCCGCCAAAATAAGAAATGATAGACCTTTGCCGGCGTATATCCTTTTCACAGCAGTCCATGCAAGGCTTTCATGATTAGCTAATATGCAGTCTTCTTATTGCTTTTTAAGCTTTAATGTGCTTTTGGAATAGAATAGATAAGATGAACCATAGCAGAATACTGATTGAGATTGACAACCGGCAGATTTGCCAAAATAGCTTCCTTGGTCTGTGTTGATAAAATTTCTCCTGCAATCAAGATCCAGTACATATAAGAGTAATAACAAAGTATTTGGACTCAAGCGTGTAAACATGTCCGTTATCCATGAGAATATGCCAGGCACTGTCAATTCCATAATTCAAGATTTGGGACCTACTTTGGCTATTTAAATTTATCAAGATGTAAGCTTTTATAATATCCAAAATATATAATTATAAGTTTTAAATGATGACTTCTTTGACAGTTCTCTCTAAAATATGGATACTATATTGAATCTTGCCATTGGAAAGCCAATGGTTGCTCTTGTTGCATGCCTGCTACATAGATCTTAACTAGTCCCTTGTTTAACTGATCCTTTTATTAGTCATTGTACTGGGCAAATCTACGGTAATTAAGGAAAAAGCTAGCTGGTAATTGTTGACTTAGTTGAGAAGCTTTTCAGAATTTCCTAATATTAGTGAATGATATGATAGACCATAAAGCTTCCTAAATCTCCAGTAAACTTGCATTCTTTTTCATCGCGATAAGAATGCATAACAAAAGCAATTGCCTTGGCAATACACAATATACTCTGAAGTAAGCTAGATGGCAAGGACCAACCTGAAACTGCATACACCTGTTCTGAAAAAATTTGAAAATTCTTATCCTAAAATAGTGATTTTCTTTCATAATCTCAGAAATCTAGCTGCTTCTGATGTTCTGACGGATCTGGTAAATGTGTGCATGTGTAGATAACGGCTTACTTCATGGAGCTTGCTACTCCGCATACCGAAGAAGCAATAAAACTTGTGGATAAAGTTGGAGGAATAGAATGGCTGATTCAGAAATATGAGGTCGATGGAGCAGCTGCCGTAAAACTGGACCTTTCCTTGGAGACTCCGATTATAGTAGTTCCACGAAATTCTCTGAGCAAAGAGTTAGTTTTTCGAACTGTTTTCTTGTTTGTATGTTTCACTTGGTAGCTTCTATTCTATTCTATGAAGAAACTTGGACAGCAGCTATTCATGGTACTACTTATAATATAAAGACTATTTTAATTGTTGGTGGTTCTTGTCAATTATGTGTTATCATGTAGCTACCATCAAGTTCTACTGTCAATATGATCTAGTGTAGTGTATTGTGGCATATATTTTATACGTTGAGATTAACTGTTTTTAACAAACATTTTAACCGAATAACAAACTATTCTATGTCGACTAACTTATATTTTACTCCTACTCTTCAATTACTTATTGAAACTTTCATCTTTCATTATGTCTATTCTTTGCTGCCTGTTTTTATCAACTGTTCCAATTTTCAAATCTTCTCATACATGTAAGATGCTCTGTCATGCGTTTGTTTGCTACAGTTCAGGTTCATTTTAAAACCAGCTAGACATTTGGAACACCCCCTCCACCCCCCCCCCCTCCCAACACCACCCCGAAAAAAAAAAATAATCCCTCGGTCGATATGCCTGATCTAGCTCTCTTCGTGGTTTTTTCTTTAGGTAAATAGCTCTTTTCTTCTTTCCTTTAAACATCCAGAATTTGGCCATTTTTTCACTCAATCCTCCCAACTAGAAAACCTTGGATTAAACAATCTGTACTTGCTAAGTACCTTAATTGTTCATTCTCTACTTGTGGAGCAAAATTACTTGATTAATATCCTCGATTATTCATTAAAAAGTTTTCCTTCCATTTTGCAATCCAATTTGCAAATCGATTCTGTAATATTTCATGAAAAATAAGTATTAGATTGAGAAATTCTACCTTAGTATAAATAATTAGATATATAGATTTACTTATACAATTGATACCATTTTTTTTAATAAACTTATACATAATATAATTGCGCATTCTAAATAAGTTTCTCTTTTAATGAATTAATAAGAAAAAGAATACAAACATAGATACTAATCAATGTAATTTTAACTTAGTATACGGATATTAAACTAAACAGATAGTTAAGTGGTAAAATTTTGTAAGAAGAGATGGTTAAGTACGAAGTTTTCAAGTTGGGATGGCAAGTTGCATACATAGACAAAGTTTGGATGGTTAAGTTCTTTTTTCTCTTTTGGTACCAACTTTTGTCATTTATAATTTAATACCAAGCCATAAATATTCATAGGCTTTTGCAGTCTTCCTAAGAGTTTAGGTAATTCAGGCATTTGGCAAAGTCTTGTGAGTTTTAAAGAATGTTAGATTTAATTTCATTTTATTTATATGAATTTCTCTGGTCTGTTTGATTTTTCTTATGACACCCCAGCTATGGGAATCTAGTAGATTGAGTTTTGATTTGCTATATGTTTTACAGTTTCATGCAACTTGATCTTGGCCATCTTCGGATCACAAATGCATTCAGTTGGCATGGCTGTCCTGAGAATGATACTTCTGCTGTCCATCTTGATGTTCTTGATGCAGAGGTGGTTCTTCCATTCATTGTTTAATAACCGAATCTTTAAACCAGTCCTTGCTCTAATTCTATATGCGTAAATGCAGATTTTTGGAATCAATATGGCTGTTGGAATTAATGGCTTGATTGGCAAAGCAATGATACGTGAAGGAAAAGAAGTTCATGTTTATGTTAGGCGCAGCTTAAGAGATGTCTTTCGCAAAGTTCCAACGTTTTCCTTGGAAGTCAAAGTAATTTTTTCTGTTGCAGTTACTTCTCATTCTGCTTCTTGGTCTGCATTCATTTTCTTCGAGTGTAATATTTTTTATGAAAGTATATCTGATTACTAGCTCTTCTTGTTCATACGGTCCTCTTAGTTCCCCTGAACTTTTGCACCAAAACAGGTTTATAAGAGGCTCTTTTTTCGCATCTAGTTCAGATATTCTGTTCAATATTACTCCCTCCTTTTCATATTAATTGGTACGTTTCTTGTTTTCACACAGATTAAGAAACCTCATCATTACATACTTTTTATGGTAAATGTCTGAAATACCCTTTATAATTATTAGAATTCACCACATTGATTGGGTTTAAGTCCACTTACTTGGCTTGGGCCTAACTCAACCTCAAAAGCTAGCTTTTAAGGTGAGGATTGCCCAAGACCTTATAAGGTGGACTTAACTATTGTTTTCAACCAATGTGGGACAATTAGTCTCAATAATAATGATGGCTACTTTTTAATTTTTAATTAGTGAGTGATGACCATTGAGTTTCCCTACTTAAATGTGAGAAAGGGGTAAAATTAGTAAAAAATTCTTTGAAAACCCAAACATGCCAATTAATTTGAAACAATTTTTTAGGCAAATATGCCAATAAATATGAAATGGAGGGAGAATATTTTTTGGTAATATCGTGTTTACATCAGACAGTCTATCAGTTACTTAGCCGTAAATGTAATAATGAACTTAGAAGTTTGGGTCCTTGTGGAAAGAACTAAAAGTCTGGCTTCTGACGTGTTTCTATTGCTTATTCAAGTATTTGTACTACTTAGAGCCATTCTCTTTTATATTTCAAGAGCTGGTGTCCTATCAGCTTTACATTGGACCATTGAGAAACCTTGATTCTAAATAGCTCTCATATACTTCTGAAAAAGTCTGCAGGGCACTTTCCCTTCCTATAGGACTTTTAAGCAATTTCAGTACATTCTGCTTCTTTTCCATTAGCAACCGCATAGCTAATATTTTTTTTTTTTGATAGGTAAACGCATATATGGTTTATATTTTCTTGACATGACATCCTTATTGTTGGATAATTAACAATGAACCTCAATTTTGTCTCTTATATCTAAAGGCAGCTTAACAGAAAGGATCTGTGTAATTAAGTAGTTTTGGGGTAATTGAATAGCTCTGCATGTATCTTCTGGAAGCGGAGAGTGTTAATTTGATTCAAACTTTAGTAAAAAGAAGGAAGATGAGAAAGAGGGGAAAGATGCATGGGTGGTGAGTTGTTGTTGTTGAAAATACCAAAAGGGGTTCAATTAATATGTTACTGTGTCAAACCAGTTACCTCTTTGTGCTGTATGGGATTGATAGCTTACCAGTGCCCTCTTCTTTGGTCAGGACAACTCCATGGCACCTCATTTAAGCCACATACAATTGTCACGTTAATTAAAAAAAAAATAGAAAGGGAAAGACGAGAAGTTCACAGACCCCACAACACTTTCCATCCCCTACCCTCTCTGGTGACACCAATATATCACTCCCCTCGGCGACCACATACTACAGACATTCTTTTTCTTCCTGGGAATAAATTGAAAAGAAGTGAGATATGATTTAACAGAACTTGTCCCATTAATATGATCAACTCTGGTTTGTTGTCGAATTAGGCTATGAAAGTACTGAGCATTCTGAGATTGCAATCCTATATCTCATATCTGCCTGTTACACTTTCAGAATTTCGAGTACATCGAGTGACTCGTCTTCCATTGGCTGGGTCAGGATTGTAATCATGAATTAATTTGTTTTTATTGCTTTGGATTGGAATTTCGTTTTGTGGGTGCTTGTGAGGATTGGTGAACAGGATGGAAAAGATGATGCCGGTGCCACCACCAGCAGAGGCAGCGGTACCGACATTGTTGGCTTATCACCTTTGTCCTTTTGGTTGGCTTAACAATATCTCACTGAAACAACACTTCTCAGTTTGTGCCATAAGCTATTTTTGTGGGATCAGGGAGAGGCGCCAGGGTGGAGATGTCTGGTGACAGCGGGAAAGGGAAAGGATAGGAGTGTTGGAGATTGGGGATGATAGTCTCTGTTTATGTTTTTGTTCAGAGTGGCATTTCTTTCTTACAACTAATGAGGCGACAAGGAGTTCTATGTCTAGAATAGGCGATCCATACATATGCACATATAGATATTGTGTCTGTGCATGTATTTATATATATGTATAGAACATGTTTTTAGTTCTGTTACAATGCATTTTGTTGTAATAGCTAGTCACCTGTATATCACAGTATGATATCTAAGTATCATTTTTATACTTATCTATCCAATTTTTCGTGAAACAGGTGGGTTCTTTGCATGCTGTGATGTCAGATAAGGAATACAATGTTATTCTTGATTGTTTCTACATGAATTTGTGTGAGCAACCAAATCTTCCACCTAGTTTCCGCAGCAGCAAATCCGCTGCAAAAGATACAATAAAATTGCTGGCAGATAAGGTGAACATGAATAGCCAGGTTCTTTTGTCTCGTACTGTTACCATAGTGGCTGTTGGAATTGACTATGCACTGCTGGAGCTGTGCTATGGGGCTGATGAAGGATCACCTTTGGCGCATGTTATTGTGAGTATACATGTATACTGTATATTTTGTCTCGTATCTGTTCATGGCCATAAGTTTTTAGATGCATATACTTGTATGAGGTGGTGATGGTCACTTAATATGGTATCAGAGTTAGGCATATAAGGCCAATAAGAGATCTAATAAGAGGTCCTAGTGTCTAATTTCATGCTATCCATTAATTAAAAAGAGTTTCACCTGCCAGACCTTCAGGAAGAGAAGGCGTGCCAGAGAATTTTAGCATTTGGTATACTTACATCTACACCCTTGGGGTTAGTGAAATTGCAGAGGTTTCAGTAATTCGAAACACCTCCACTACTTTAAAAGGCACCTCCCCACTTAAAAATAAAGCACCCTCTTTAAGTTCATCCTACAGATACACCACCTGTAATTAGTTTCTAACATCAAAAGTAATGTCATTCCAAATTTTTAAAGAACTTTTTGTTATACCCTTGATGAATTAATCAACTTCGACCTTAAGTGTGACAAAATAATTTGAACAAAAATGCCCTATTTATAAGAATGTAGGCCACATAGGATATTGGGGTGTGTTTGTAGACTAAAATTTTCAACCATAAAGTTATTGTTATTTTGTGGGAATTACATTATAGATATACTAACATGTTTTACAAAGATTAATTTCAATACTATTCTTATATTTTATTTTGATACAAGTATTTAACTGTTTTAAGTTTCAAAATATATTATTTTGCAAAAATTTTAAGATTAAAATTACTTCTATGTTTAAGAAAATTGAACTACAAAATAACATATTTAACTTTTCTCATTTTACCAACAATCTCTTAACTATCACAATTATCAAAATAAATAGCTAATTTGAATTAATAATGATATATTCAAAATTTAGACTGGGTTTTTTTTCGTATTTAAACCTAAACCTTCATATCTGACAAATTTTTTATGTTTTTTAAAATATTAACTAGAAATAGTTATAATTTTATAAATAATTTTAAAAAATGAACAACTAATGTTAAAAAGGCAAAAGAGAAAAAAGAAAAGAAAATTTGGATTTATCCGGCAATCTACTCATATGCCCTATCATAACCCCCATCCCCAGCCAAGCAAGGCTGGCAGTAGCGAGCGCAGTCATCGTTCGCTAGCTTTGGCCTTGTGACTGCCATTGCTAGCTGGACAAGGCTGGAGGCTATTGATGCAGTCGCTTGGAAGCTCAGGGGTGGACGCTTGCCTCGGCCGGCCTTGCCTTGACCCGACTCGTGAATGCCAACCTCTGCTAGAGCCCATCAGCTCTCGAAAGCCGGCCATAGCTAGCCCGGTCTCGCGAAGGCCGACCAAGGGATGGGGACAGGTAGGGGGTTGGGGTGTGCGGTGTGGGGTGGCGTGATACCTTTCTTTTTGTTCAGTTTTAATTTAAAATATTTTTGTTTGTAGATATAAACGAGTTGACTCATTAGAAGGACTATTATGGTATTTGCCATTTTAAATTTTGTGTAAACATGTTTTTGTGTTAAGTTTAATGGAGACTGATAAGGGGGCAAGTCTTTGTAATTATTGAATCCTTAAGTGATGTAATTGTAATTTCCCCAAACCTCAAGTGGTGTGGATGTTAATATCCCTTAATATTAAATGCCACTGTATCAGCTTAAATTGTTTAAGAAGGTGGTTTTTTAGTAATATCCAATGTAAGAATTCATACTCTTCTGTATGATTTCCTGTTTTGCAGCTTGAAGGTCTCTGGGTGTCATACCGGATGACATCATTATCAGAAGCTGACCTTTACATAACAATTCCTAAGTTCTCAATTTTAGACTTCCGTCCCAGTACAAAACCTGAAATGAGGCTGATGCTTGGCTCATGCACTGATGTTCCAAAGCAGATGTCTCCTGAACGTAATGCTGATTTACCAAATTCAACAATGTTTTTAATGGATGCCAGATGGAGACTGTCATCACAGTCCTTTGTACTTCGTGTGCAGCAGCCTCGTGTTCTTGTTGTTCCAGATTTTCTTTTGGCGGTCTGCGAGTTTTTTGTGCCAGCCTTGGGCACTATTACTGGAAGGGAGGAAATGATGGATCCCAAAAATGATCCAATTTCTAAGAACAACAGTATAGTTCTTTCTTCTCCTCTATACAAACAGATAGAAGATATAGTCCAGTTATCTCCAGGTCGACAACTAGTGGCAGACACTGTTGGGATTGATGAATACATATACGACGGCTGTGGTAATATAATATGTCTCACTGATGAAAAAGAAGTTAAAGAGTTCCATGCGTCGGTAATTCGACCCATCATTATCATTGGGCGGGGTAAGAGGTTGAGGTTTGTAAATGTGAAATTTGAGGTAACATAATAATTTGATCTACTAATTCTGTCTTTCCATTATCAATTTTGTTACTTATTACTGTTTAGGCTTAGGACATTTTTTGTTGCTGTTTTTTGCCTTCAGCATTTATATTTCTTAAAGATTCTTACTATTTAAATACTTCTTGTCTCTAATAATACAATTCGTAATAAAAGTTGAATTGAATGTATAAATACATGGTTTACCAGTACAATAAAATCATATGTTAATTAAGTAAATATTGGTTTTTATATGACCACTTTAAGTGACATCTTTTCCTTAAAAAGATGACTACAATATTGCTAGACTGATTTCATTTTCGTTCAAATGAAATTGCTTAAGAGTCACTAAAATCATAAATGCTTCTCTTTTAAGTATAGGAGAGACAATTCTGGGACAAATGTAATAGTATAATATTGGATATCCTTTGTGGGATGGAGGGAGTTAGTATTCTTGTGCAACAATGTATTTCTTGTTCTTAATGCAAGTGTACTTGTTCTTTATTCATGAAGTAGGAGTATTTGTTTGTTATGATTGTGTATTCAAGTCCATCTTAACTTGTAGCTTTATACTTCTGTGTGGGCTTTCAATATCTCAGCTCTTTTCCACTTTTATCCATTCTCACTCCTTTGTTGAACATTTCTCTGTTCATGTTGGTATGTCTAGCTTTCTGACACAAGGCTGAACTTAATTTGTGTTATAAAATTCTTTTTTCTCAGCATATTTAGATGTGTAAAACTTTTATTTTCTAATTTTAATGAACTGACCTTGGTTCTTTTTTTGCCAATTCTTCAGAATGGCCTGCTTTTGAGGAAATACACATATTTAAGCAATGACAGCTGCTATTCAGTTTCCCAAGAAGATGGCGTTGATATTTCTTTCGTGGACAATAATTCTCGGAATAGAAACAGTAAAAACACAGATCCCTTGGAAGAATTGTCAGACGCGGCGGATGCTTCTGGCACAGTTCATTGTCAATCAAGTAAAATGCCAAGTTTCAGTTTTGAAGCTCAGGTTCATTACTCTCTTTGTACTATATTCTTTGATAGCAAATCAGTTGACTTTGTATTCTGTTCACTTGCTAAAACTTACATTAATTGCAGAAAAAATAACTGCAATTTTCGGAAACTAACCCCTCTGACTCCCGATAAACAATTTGAAACCTACTGGTTTGCTCTATCCAAGCAGTCATGCTCTCAGAAATTACTTGATAATAACTGTTAGTTGTTCGACTTTGCCTATACGAAATGTTAATAGATTCAGATGGATTTTATTCAACACTATCCATGTTAACCTAGTAATTGCCTGTTTCATCTAATTTGCTTTGTTTGGTACATGATGATCAAGATGGCTTGCTCTATTATTGATGAACCTTTCTGTGAACAAAGTTTGTGCGAGCATTTTATAGTTCCTTTAGTTTCTGCTTTTGTCATTTGTGTATAGTGCGTGTCTTAATGGTGAACTTGCATGGTTGTTCATTAAGAGTGAAGACTGGTTTAGAAATTATTAATTCTCATGCTTTTCCTCATGATGATTCTTGGAAGCACTTGGCTCTTAATTCCATATTCAGCAATATTCAACACTTTAGAATAATGTTATCAAATTTAGAATATCAATAAATATATTCCCTGAAGATTCAATCTACTAGACTTTTGGCATAACTGCTACTATCTAATTATATGTCATGTATTGAAGTTGATCTTTTACAGTTTAACCTTTTATTGACATAGCATTACAAGAGAAGAAATCTGTTTTTATAGCTTCAGAATTTTTGATAAGCTTCGGTCACTCTAATTAACCTATATGGAAGTATTCAGTCTATAATTTGGTTGTGGATGAGAAGCGTTAGATTCTTTTAATGTGGCAATTTGTTTTTGAAGGTGTTTGTCCCCATTTGTAGTCTTATTGGTTCATTTTTTTTCTCTTACTAGGTTGTTTCTCCTGAATTTACCTTCTATGACAGCAGTAAGTCTTTCCTAGACGATTCTACACATGGTGAAAAGCTACTTCGTGCCAAAACAGATTTTAGCTTCATGTAAGTCTTAGTTTCTTTTTATATAGCAGATCTTCGTCACATTCATTGTAGAGGACTGATAAAGGTGGAAATTTCATGTGCAATTCAGGAGTTCTATGATGGTTAAATCTTGCTTCAAATGTGCAAATAAAAGATGTTCTTGTACAATATGATCGATTTTGTAATTGAAAATTTGATTTCAGCGATATCCTTGTGTCTTACTAAGAAGTGTAAATTTACCTGCATTTGTTCTTGTTTACAGAATGCAGGTGTTTAAATTATATTTCTTGTATCTTTTATCAATAGGTATGCGGCAAAAGAAGATGATACATGGATAAAGGGCCTTCTCAAGGATCTTACCGTTGAGGCTGGTTCTGGTCTCGTTGTTCTTGATCCAGTGGATATGTCTTGGGGATATACTTCTGTGAAAGATAAAACAAGCATATCACTAATGTCTTCAGATATATATGCTCATCTTTCGCTTAGTGTTATTTCCCTTATACTTAACCTGCAAAGTCAGGCATCTACAGCACTGCAATTTGGGAATGCTGACCCCCTGTCTCCTTGTACAAATTTTGATCGAATCTGGGTGTCTCCAAAAGGTTGTGGTTGCTATCTCTATTTGATTCTGGGTTTTCTTTGTCTCCTATGAGTTTATTTTCTGCACTAAGTTCCTGCGTTCAACCACCGCCAATGTAAAAGAAGAGAGAAACAAGAAAGCCACATTTTGTCCCATTATTTATTGAATTCCGACTAGAATTAGGTAATTTATATATGTATTTGCATGCAGAGAATGAGCGTCTCAGTAATATGACATTTTGGAGGCCTCGAGCTCCATCAAACTATGTTATTCTGGGCGATTGTGTAACATCAAGGTAATATGGTAGACATATTTTATTACTTCCGGGATTTTTTTTTTTTGGGCTCAAAGTGTTGGCATATGAATGTTTTGGAAAATACTTCTGCATCTATCGCTCTTTTTTTTCTTTTCTTTTTTATGAATTAAAAACTACACTATATCATTTCATGCTCAAAAGTATACATAGAGTAGGATTTTTCCTAGCCTCCCGAAAGAGTTACACTCAATTTACAAAAAAAGGATCTGAAAGCTAATTTCTATAATCCAAGACAACTCTAGAAAAGGCCTGCATATACCTTTGTTTGTATGACCTTTATAAATGTGATGGATAATATACATGGCTGTTAACTGTTGCTGATTCTTTTAAGTTTAGGAGGGCAGAGGATAGGGCTCCTCAGTTTTTTTTTTTATCGTAGACTGTAGAGTGCAGCTTCATAAACTTTATCCGTAGGTAGCGATAAGAATTATGCAGTTCTAGTTGAACTTTGAAATTTACAAATTTCACACCTCGAATTGGATTTAGGAGCAAAGTATTTCACAATTGTTTTAGCTATTAAACTTTTTCTCAAATCACAATGACCATCTTTGATAGAGGTTGTTATGAAGTGGTAAGCTATGCCAAATTCTGGTTCTGCAAGCCTTTTCTTGGTTTTCTCTGACCTTTTGCTTGTGCAAATTTTTTTTTGACAATGTATCGCTTCACACGCCTTCTTGCATTATCTTATAGCTGTTAGGTCATGCCCACGTCCTTGGTAATATTGTTTTATGCATTAATTGGTGTCTTTTCATAAATGCTTAGGCCAAATCCTCCTTCACAGTCGGTCCTGGCGGTGAGTAACACATATGGTCGTGTACGGAAGCCCCTTGGTTTTAAGCTTATTGGTTTATTTTCTAGTATTCAAGGACAAAAGACAGATGAGGTTCACTCAAACATTGACAGTGACTGTTCTCTTTGGTTGCCTGTTGCACCTCCTGGATACTTGGCATTAGGTTGTGTTGCACATGTTGGAAACCAACCACCTCCAAATCACATTGTTCACTGTATTCGTTCTGATCTGGTGACATCAACAGCATTTTTAGAATGTATCCTCAATACTTCTGCTAATCATTCATTTGAAACTGGATTTAGCATCTGGCGTTTGGACAACTGCTTAGGGTCATTTTATGCTCATCAATCTTCTTGTCGTCCTTCTAAGGACTTTTGCTTTGACCTGAATCATCTTCTTCTCTGGAACTCTAACCAGCGCCAATCTACATCAAATGAATCTCTCTGGGATTTGAATACTGAACAGGAAAATGCATACCCTCAGGCAACTAACCAAGGTGCAACTTCATCTGGTTGGGATATTTTAAGATCAATTTCTAAAGCTACTACATGTTACATGTCAATCCCAAACTTTGAGCGAATCTGGTGGGACAGAGGTGGTGATCTTCGTAGACCTTTTTCAATATGGAGGCCTATACTTCGCGCTGGATATGCCATACTGGGTGATTGCATAACTGAAGGGTTAGGTTTCTTCTTTGTTCTTGTTGATATACTGTTTATTGCTGTTGTGAATCTTATATATTTACTTATCTTGTTTCTATGATAATTCTTCTACTTAGTTTGGAACCTCCTCCTCTGGGCATCATTTTCAAGGCTGATGACCCTGAAGTTTCTGCAAGACCTGTCCAATTTACAAAAGTTGCTCATATTGGGAAGAAAGGCCCAGATGAAGCTTTCTTCTGGTATCCCATTGCCCCCCCTGGTTATGCTTCTTTGGGATGTGTTGTGTCAAGACACGATGAAGCACCTTGTTTGGAATCTTTTTGCTGCCCAAGAATGGATTTAGTTAGCCAAGCTAATATAGCTGAGATGCCTATCTCAAGATCATCGAGTTCAAAAGCATCTAATTGCTGGAGTATTTGGAAAGTTGAAAATCAGGTTTAGAACAATTGGAACTAGAAAGTGATAATATTAACTTGTTTATACTACATTTTGGTAACTCTTATTTCTATGAAATTATTTTCTCCCTTAACCTTTCGCTATACTTGTTTCTTTAGGCCTGCACATTCCTTGCTCGCTCTGACCTAAAAAAGCCATCGAGCAGATTGGCATTTGCTATTGGTGATGCAGTGAAACCAAAGACAAAGGACAACGTAACTGCTGAGATGAAAATAAGATGCTTCTCTCTGACCATCCTGGACGGCTTTTGCGGAATGGTTTACACCTTACAGAACCCCCCCCCCCTCCCTGCTTTGTTCAGTATTTTTGTACTTAATTTATTTGTTGATCGGCTATTTTGTTTTCTTCCCAGATGACTCCACTATTTGATGCAACGATCACTAACATCAAACTAGCAACACATGGTAGACTTGAGGCAATGAATGCTGTCTTAGTTTCTTCATTTGCCGCTTCAACTTTTAACATTAATTTAGAAGCATGGGAGCCACTTGTTGAGCCATTTGATGGCATATTCAAGTAAGATCTTTTGGTTATACTGTATCCATTTGCAAATGCACTTACTAAATCTTCCTTTCTTTTTTTGTTTGATTATACCGTATCCATTTGCAATTTAAATGCACTTAATAATTTTTCTTATGTGCTTTAATAGGTTGGAAACTTATGATACTGATTTAAAACAACCAGTAAGAGTAGGCAAAAGAATGCGAATTGCTGCCACCAGTATTCTGAATGTAAACCTGAGTGCAGCAAATGTTGATACCTTAGCTCAAACCATGGATTCATGGAGAAAACAGAGGGAACTTGAAGAGAAAGCAATGAGATTAATTGAGGTTAGTCGAGCTTTTATATCTTACATTTAAAAGCTCTCTTATTGTTGTTTATCCTCTTCTTACTTATTATTGACGTCCGCAGGAAGCTACTGGTTCTGATGCATCTGATCAGAAATCAACTCATCTGGCGTTGGACGAAGATGATTTTCAAGCCTTGATTGTGGAAAATCAACTTGGGTGTGATATATACTTGAAAAACACGGAGCATAATTTTGATACTGTTAGTTTACTACCTCATGATGATTGTGCGGCTATATGGATTCCACCTCCAAGGTATTCTGACAGATTCAATGTTGCGGATGAATCAAGGGAACCTCGATGCTATGTTGGGATTCAAATAGTTGAAGCAAAGGTTGTTTATTATCAACCTTTACGTTTCAAAGATTTTTCAATCCGTTGTTAATTTCTATTTCGTTTTGGTGCAGGGCTTACCTCTTCTTGATGATGGAAATAGTCATCAATTTTTTTGTGCTTTGCGCTTAGTTGTAGAGAATCAGGATGCTAATCCTCAAAAGCTTTTTCCTCAAAGTGCGAGAACAAAATGCATTAAACCTGTAACTAATAAAGTAGATGATTTGGATGAAGGCACAGCTACGTGGAACGAACTCTTCATTTTTGAAGTTCCTCGAAAGGTAGGGAATGCTGGAATCCCACTGCCTAGAAAACTGAATCTCTCTCTCTCTCTCTCTCTCTCTCTCTCTCACACACACACACACACACACGCAGCGCACACACTTCTGGAGATCAGTAGCAGGAAGGGAAGTACGTGAGAGTGCGAGAGTTGTACATCTATAAAAGTTCTTCGGTTATGGTAAAAAAAGAAAAAAGTAACATGAGGTGGGTGAGGCTCACATTCTATTGCACGGGCTAATGATGTTTCTGGGTTTGGGGTTCAGTGATGTGATGTGATATTTTGTATGCCTAATCTAGTTTTTTTTGGAGGGATTTTATCGTAAGCATTGTGTAGAGTAGTAACAAATTGTTGTTTCTTCTCCATCTGTTGAGTTAACTAAATTAGATTACGTTATTTAGCTTGCTGAAGAGTTTACCTTTTAGTGACAATGATGATCCTTAATTTGTATGGTGTCACTCCCTCACCCGTGAGAACATACAAAACCATTCTTTGTATTTTGTATCATGCATCCATATCCTGTAGTGTGTGTAAGTCACAGTTACACGTGTAATTGTTGCAGGGAATGGCTAAGATGGAGGTGGAAGTGACGAACCTGGCTGCAAAGGCTGGAAAAGGTATTAGCCCTTTGTTAAATTGCACGCAGAATCTGTTTATTTTTCCAGCTTTGTTCCTAATTTTTCTCTCGTATGCATGAATGTCTGTAGTATATACTGATGCATTTTCTTGATATTCACGGATGCCTTCTGTACAGATTACTCTGCTCTATGATGTTTTGCTTTGCAGAACACTAAGAATTGTCCCAAAATTGGTTGCGGCCAGTTATATACAGTTGCATTTGAATTGAAAAGGAGTTTTTATTCTAAATTATTTTTTTAGTGATTGATTGAAGCATATGGGATTTGCGCATTTTTTGCATTGTGGAACTGTTTGCTAAAATTAACCTTAGTTACTTTTCAAATTTATAATTATATAATACAGATAGCTTAGAGTGTTTGCTCTGCATATGCTTGCATGTCCCATTAGACTACATTTGGCAATTTGAAATAATGTCATTATATATCGTCTGGTGATCTAACATCTCATGTTTGGTGAAATATTAGGTGAGGTTGTGGGTGCATGCTCTTTTTCTGTTGGACATGGAATGAGCATTTTGAAAAAGGTTGCGTCCGTTAGAATGCTCCATCAAACATCTGATGTTCCAAATTTTGCATCTTACCCACTAAAAAGAAGGGTATATGTTTGATTATTTATCCCTTTGGGCTCATATGTTTTGAAATTATTGTTTTCTATTATCACAATTATCTTGAGTTCTTTTCAATTTTCTTTTTCAGGGGCAACATAGTGATGAACTGCATTCTCGTGGTTGTCTTTTTGTCTCCAGTGCTTATGTTGACAAGAGCACAGTTACTGACATTGGAAATGACCAGAGAGATGGAAGTGAGTTGGATGGAGATGTGGGATTCTGGGTTTCACTGGGCCCTGGGGGTCCATGGGATGGTTTCCGTTCATTACTTCCTCTTTCAGTGAGCACAAGGAAATTGAAGGACGATTTTGTGGCTTTGGAAGTCTCTATGAAGAATGGCACGAAACATGCGAAATTCAGGGCTCTTGCTATGGTGAATAATGATTCAGATATCAAATTGGATATCTCGACATGCCATATTTCAACTATTAATGATTCAGATGACTGGGCCAGAACAAACCAAAATTTTCTTAACATTACCTTAAATCCTGGTTGCTGTACAGTCTTACCTTGGAGAAGCATGTTCAAAAATTCTAACCAGTGTCTGCGAATTCGCCCATCATTCGATCGTTCTCAAACTTCCTATGCATGGGGTCGTCCAGTTTCTGTTGAGAAAGATTCATTATCTTCTGATCAAGGTGCACTTTCTCGTCAAAATACTTTGAAGCATAATAAGACCCTAATTTCTCCATTGAGGCTAGATCAGTTGGAGAAGAAGGATCTTCTTTGGTGTTGCCCTAGCAATAGCGGAAGATTATTCTGGCTCTCCATTGGCACGGATGCATCAATTCTTCAAACAGATCTTAATATTCCTGTATATGATTGGAAAATATCAGCCAGCTCTCCATTGAAGTTTGAGAACAGACTTCCTTGTTCTGCAGATTTCAAGATTTTTGAAAGACTGGGAGATGGTAAAAACATAGAACGGCAGCAGGGTCTTGTATCATCACGTGGAACTGTACACATATACTCTGCTGACATACGAAACCCGATATATATAATGTTACGTCTTCAGGGAGGTTGGGTTATGGAAAAGGTAAACCCTTTCATTTTGAGTATCCATATGACCATATGCTTGCATGTTTGCGTATAAATATACATGGAACCTTTTCTAAAAAAACATAATTTAATATTGCCTCATTTCTTGTCTCTTGGTATACAGGACCTTGTTCTTATTTTGGATATGACAAATGGTAATCACGTGTCCTCATTTTCGATGCTTCACCAGCAGAGAAAACGGTACGTAGTGTCTGTAACCTTTAGATATATGTTCAGTGTTTTCTTATTTTGTGTACGAACTACTTATTCTCTTCCTCTATGCTTGCATACTCTTGGGATTTGAAGCAGTTTGCTTAATTTTTCTTAATTTAGCAAAGCTTTGATGTGAAAACGGTATGTAGTGTCTGGAACCTTTAGATATATGTTCAGTGTTTTCGTATTTTGTGTATGAACTACTTCTTCTCTTCCTCTTTGCTTGCATAATCTTGGGAATTGATGCAGTTTGCTTAATTTTTCTTAATTTAGCACAGCTTTGATGTGAAGAATTGGGCATATATGGATTTTGTTTCTTAGTAACATAATATATTTTTGATTTTTTTCTTTCTAAAACCGGGCTATTTATCTAATTCTATAAGTCTATAAAGGACACATGATTTATAACTTTGGGTAGAAGTTGAATAGTCGCTCATTCACCAGCATGCCTTTGTTAGCTTGTAACGATTATAATTTTCACTTAGTTAATTGAAGGAGAGAAGGTAAAAGGAGCTGCCACGTCCAGATGAGGGCAAGCCGCTATTTTCATCAGTATTTCTATGCATTTTGTGCAATAAATATTGTAACATGCAGGGTATGTTTTGGCGACTGCCCCATGTGTTCCCATGATATATCTGCTTTTGCCATTGTTATATTTGAGTCCAACGTGTAATAGATTGATTTTGTTGATTGATAGCCGGTCATCTATTTTCAGATTGCAGGCAATGTTTTTATCATGATTTTAAAATTACACTTGAGTTTATCTACCATAAAGGTCAGTCTTATGTGCCAAAGATGTTTTAACATATTCACAGGTGTAGTTCATTTGTTGTGCAACAAAAATCTTCATAAACTGGATCCGGGTAACTGAATGTGCCTCTCAAGTCTAGACATGCTCTAATTTGTGCACTCAGTTTGTATTCCAAGAACCACTACTAAATTTGTGTTCAAAATTGAATTCGCGAATCTCTCATTTAAAATTGTGTGTTATGTTACTTTCTGTCGAGAATGCAAATTACATTGCAACAATTGGCATGATGTGCCCTTCTTCTCACCCCAGAATGCCAACTTCTCGAGGCTTAAGTCCCTTGTTTTTATTTAAAAGAAAACGGTCACATGAAATAAATGATTGACATGATCTGACTTGAAACATTGCGCATCTATATACTGCACATCATTACGCATATATATATATATATATATATGCCCTGTATTTTCAAATTTGGTCAATAATAAAAATCATAGTACTGGTATGAAATGTAGTTCTGTAGGAGAGAGTATGGGGGGGCTGTTTATTTTGCTTTCCAGAGAGCATTTCCTTGTTCTCTGGAAAGCCAAACAAACGAGTTTTTTCTTTTCTGAAAGAAATTTATCTTATCTCTCAATTTTAAAAAATAATCCCATCTTAAAAAAAATATCTTATATCTATAAAAACCTAAACAAACTCTATTTTGATTTCCCGTAAAGTAATTTATCTCTTACCCTACTTATCACAGATAACACGTTTTATTTGACCTTAAGTAACCTATCTCTTACTCTATTTTCTTCTTACCATAATCTCAAATAATAAAAGCCTAGAACCTTCTAAAAAATAAACCTACAACTTATTTCGACTCTAAAAATCGAACAGACTACTTTAAGTTTGAAAAAAGAAATTTTATTTAATACATAAATATAACAACACATTCATGTAATAATATAAATCACCATTTTTAAAAATTGTAATATAAAATTATTAAGAATCTTGCTCTTAAGACGCCCTTAAACCCAACTTTTTTGAAATATGACTCTCGTTCACTCTTTCTCATTGCTCGTTTTTTGCTCTGCGAATTAGTTACCTAGATCTGGATCACGTCCATGCCACGAGGATATCAAAAAATGATTTAACTTTTGGTTTAATTTCTTTGTGTTTCCTTCTGTGCAGGAGGTTGCGGGTCAGCATTGAACGTGATTTTGGAGGAACTGCAGCTGCCCCAAAAACATTGAGGTTTTTTATTCCCTACTGGATTCATAATGAGTCCTTCTTGTCATTGGCATATAAAGTGGTGGAAATTGAACCACTAGAAAGTGCGGATGTGGATTCTCTTGTTATCTCCAAAGCAGTTAAATCTGCAAAATCAGCTGTGAAATATCCTTCGACATCAGCAGTTGGGAGACAGGTTGGTATGAGGAAAAACATTCAAGTATTAGAAGCTATTGAAGATACTAGTCCTATACCCAGTATGCTTTCACCACAAGACTATGTTGACCGCGGAGGTGTTTTGCTGTTTTCATCAAGGAATGATGCCTACTTATCCCCAAGGGTGGGCATTTCTGTTGCTATTCGAAATTCTGAAAATTTTAGTCCTGGAGTATCACTTCTTGAACTGGAGAAAAAGGTGATATGGAGATTATCATTTATAGTTTGTAATAATTTGTTTTTGTTTTTTCTTTTTTTTTTTTGGTGGGGGGGGGGGGGGGGGGGTGGGGGTTGGGGTCCTTTTGGTTTATAATTTTTAACCTTTTATATTCTCTGAATTCCCGTAACCACTTCTCTTCAGCAACGTGTTGATTTAAGGGCATTCAATTCCGATGGAACTTACTACAAGCTTTCAGCTGTGCTGCACATGACCTCAGACAGAACGAAGGTATAAATAATCATCATACACTTAAAATTTACCCAGATGGTCCACCAGGAGTTTTCGCTTGTATCTTCTTCACTTGTTTATGGGATCTTATTATCTTGGATACTTTCTCTGATTGCCTTATTTCCACATCATATAGCTTTTGTTTCCAAATATACTTGCTTACACAATAAAGGGTACTAAAAAAATCATCTAGTGACCTAGGCAGGGAAACTATAGTGCTGTCCTCTAACAGTTGTTCAGACATTTGAAACCTCTCTTTTCCTTTTTGATGTTACGAAAGATCCCTTTGATGTTTGTTCACGTTTATAGTTTTCTTGTTATGTTTGCAGCTTTTAAATATCAGCCAAAATAATGAATTAAAAATCCCATTTGCCATTGTCGACCTGTTTGCATTTATTTACTTATTTACTTTTTTGGAAAAATAGCCAATAGATGCCCGTGTTATGCCGTCTATCAACTTCTGAATGTTTAATGGCAAAAAATCAGATCTTAGAGATACCTGAATATTATTTCTCTATAAATAAAAAAATCAAGGTTTGTGTTTTCGAACTTTTTAAAGAAGTTCTTATATAAGCAAATATATGATGAGTAAAACATTTTAGGCAATAATAGTTCATCTAATGTCCTCAAAAAGTATGTGGAGCAAAAAAATTGAGAACTTTTTATATATTTGTATTGTTAATGGAAAGTACTTCTTGAAATTTGATTAAATTAAAACAGTACTATGAATAGCTTAGAAGTGCACAAAACTAGTTACTTGGGTTGTTTTTATGTAGACAGTAAAAAAATAGTGTTTCAGTTTGTTCCTTCAATTCACTTGTTTTCTGGAACACAAGTTGTTAGTGTTCACTTAGTAACCCATTAGCTGATAGCAGTAATTGAGCGACGAAAAACACCATCGGATTTCAAAATAGCACGATCTATAATTCGAAAATTTCACCCACACGTCTAGCATCTTTTTTCACAGTAGCAAGATCCCATGTTCGGAAGAACTATGGGATCTAGGGATAGAAATTCTGATTTTTCGGACATGTTGTGAAAATGATATCTCTTATCTATTTCGCAGTTTTACATGCAAATTTTCTGTTATGCAAAACCAATATGTGAATAACATTCCTGTCTGTAATTCCAGGTTGTGCATTTTCAGCCACACACAATGTTTATAAACAGAGCTGGTTGTAGCATATGCATGCAGCAATGTGACACACAACTGCTGGAGTGGCTTCATCCTACTGATCCTCCCAAGCATTTTGGATGGCTGTCTGCAAAAGCAGAATTTCTGAAGGTCTGTGTAAATCAACCTCACCTGTGTACACATACTTTTCTGTAATGATACGTGACTTACTTTATCCATCTTATATGTCCATATTTAAGTTGCGGATGGACGGGTACCAGTGGAGTACACCATTCTCCATTAGCTCAGAGGGTTTAATGTCTATAAGCTTGAGAAGTGATTCAGGAAGTGATGAAATGCATCTCTCAGTTGAAGTTAGAGGTGGGGCTAAGACCTCTCGCTATGAAGTTATACTACGTCCCAGTTCTTTCTCGAGTCCTTACAGGTGATTGTTGAATCTTATTCTTTATGCATCTCCACTTTTCCTTTGAATGGATTGAATTCATCTATCATAGAAAAATTATTATTAAATGCGTGATAGATTATTTCATGGAGCAAGGTTTTACTGTCGATGTTTAGGTGGGCACATTTGGTGTGGTTATGGTGTGTCCACAATTGAATAACATGTAATTAAGTAGAGACCATTCAATAGTTTATGTTCTACTGATTATTCTGTTTAACATAAATTCTGGATATAGTGTCTCAGTGACAGCATTCTCCCCTTTTGGGCTGCGGTTATACTCTGTGCCTACTTCCAAACTGCATGTTAGTGACTAGGGTACATTAAGTGTAATCATATGCATGTCTTACTTGCCTTAGTACTTGATCCACTTACATTTTAAAATTATCTTTACAAAACTAGGAACACTCGTGCAACTGAAAAGTTCCATGCATCATGAAGATGTTGCAAAGTTCTGGAAAATCTATTGCTAACTGTTTATGATCTTATAGACTTAGAAATCTTTTATCTGACATTGGTAACCTAATATGATGGTTTAAACTCTGTCAAAGCTACATATTGATGGTGGTACGTAACTTAAGATATGCTATTTTATATCTGTTGGGGTCAACTTGCACTTTTTTCTTGCTACTCTGCTGCCTAGAATTTCTAATGGGAACAACTGACAGGATTGAAAATCGCTCTTTCTTTCTACCGATACGATTTCGGCAAGTACATAGCTCCAAGGACTCCTGGAGGTCTCTACTACCTAATGCTGCTGCTTCTTTTTCATGGGAAGATCTTGGCAGACAGCGATATTTGGAACTACTGGTAGATGGAAACGACTCCACAACATCACAGAAATACGATATTGATGAGATCAAGGATCACCAGCCCATCCAGGTTGTTGGAGGACCTAGAAGGGGTCTTCGAGTCACTATTATTAGGGAAGAGAAAGTAAATGTCGTCAAAATCAGTGATTGGATGCCAGAGAATGATGCCCCAACACTTCTAAACAGAAGTCCTTCTTTACAACAAATATATGAAAGTAAGTCAACATTAGCCTCAGATAGTGAATTTCATCTCATCCTCGAAGTGGCAGAGCTTGGATTGTCCATTGTTGATCATACACCGGAAGAGATATTGTATTTGTCACTCCAAAACTTTCTGCTGTCGTATTCCACTGGACTGGGCTCTGGCGTTAGTCGGTAATATTCCTGATCAAAGAATGTCAAAGCCACTCGACAGTTTTTCTATTAAATGATTTTTTAAAGTTGCCTGTTTTGGTCCGTTCTAAATTTGATCATTTGCTGGTTTATATGCTTGATCTTAATCTGGATTTTGTGATTCAGGTTAAAAATAAGAATGGGGGGAATTCAAGTGGATAATCAGTTGCCTTTAACACCAATGCCAGTTCTCTTCCGACCACAAAGAATTGGCGAGGAGACTGATTATATTATAAAGCTTTCTATCACCCAGCAATCCAGTGGGTCTTTAGATTTATGCATATATCCTTACATGGGTTTGCAAGTGAGTATATGAAGTTTAAATAATTGCATAAATTCTAATTTTTTAATGCTAAGGGAGACTTGTGTAATATTCTGTCAGGGGCCTGAGAATACTGCCTTTTTGATTAATATCCATGAGCCAATCATTTGGCGCCTTCATGGTCTTATCCAGCAAGCCAATATTAATAGGATATTTGATTCTCAGACCACATCTGTGTCCGTTGATCCCATTATTCAAATTGGGTATGTACTCAGGCCCTTTCTTTTCTTCTTCTTATGTTTCAATTAGCAAATCTCATGTATTGATGTATTTTTTTTCTTCATTGCACCCTCAAGTTAATTTAGTTTTTCCTTTATATAATATTCGTTAATCAATGTTTCTCATGAATTTTGCCTTTATGAAAGCTTTAAGTTCCTTAACCTCTAGTAATTATTTTTGTTGAATTATGATATCACAATTATACTATAATAACAGCAATAGAAATATGATTTATTTGTTTATTACACATATTATTGGGACATTCGCCATTTATATGTCTTGACCAAGCAACATTTAATTCGTTATATTTGTGATACTTTGATCTATTTACCTCTGATATGCTTCTTGAACTTGTGCCAAATCAATTTGCAGTGTTCTTAATATCTCAGAAGTTCGTTTCAAAGTTACCATGGCAATGTCCCCTACTCAACGGCCAGTCGGTGTCCTTGGATTTTGGGCAAGCTTAATGACTGCTCTAGGGAATACTGAGAATATGCCAGTAAGCATGGGATCCTTGGTGTTTTACCATTATGTAGACTTGACATAACTGTTGACTTCGGTATTTTATCTTGGGAAAGATTTGAGCTAACAAAAAATTAGTAGTCGACACAGCCGAATCGATAAGGAATGCTTAATTCAATTGAAGGATTAGTTAACTTCAGATTTCAAGGGTTTTGGTTCCCAAGAATAAGTCTGCAAGAGAGATAACTCAAATATTGATTAATGACTTAAAAAATAAGCCCTGGCGCAGTATTTGTAAGAGAATAAAATCATGCGCTGCCCTAATAAGAAAAAATGACCAAAATGCCCATAGTTAAGGGTTACACAAACATGAGAAAGTAAAATAAAATACTTCAAAAGACCCTCAATAAAATTAAAGCTCCTAGTTAACAAAAATCTATGCTTCTGCATCAGTTACACTTACCATGAGTTTCTTATTAAGACCTTTACGATGGGTCCTAGGTTGGTTATAAGAAAGAATATCTTTACCGTGATCATAGGGTCTTAAAGTGCATTTACTTTACAATTTCAGATATTATGCTGGTGCGCCCCCAATAAACTACAGTTTCTTATTAAGACCTTTACGATGGATCCCAAATTGTTTAGAATTAGTGAAGATATTCTTGTAGTTTCATATCTTGGTAATTCCTGATAACTACATGTGAATTGAAGTACCTTTTAGTGTGTGTCTTGAGATCCTTTAAGAATCCTCATTGATAAATAAATAGTGAAGATCTTCTTGTAGTTTCATATCTTGGTGATTCTTGTTAACAAAATGTGAATTGTGACTGTTGATATGTTCTATTAGGTTCGGATAAATCAGAGATTTCAGGAGAATGTGTCTATGAGGCATAGTGTTCTAATTGGTAATGCTATCTCAAACATCAGAAAGGATCTTCTCTGTCAGCCACTGCAGCTGCTTTCTGGTGTTGATATATTGGGCAATGCAAGTAGTGCACTTGGACATATGAGCAAAGGTGTTGCTGCATTATCAATGGATAAGAAATTCATACAAAGTCGGCAAAGACAGGTAGGCAATCTTCCTTTCTGATCAGGACCGAAAGGTATTGTATTTTACTGAGTTTGCATGATGAAATTGAATGACTTTATTTTATCAAACTCTGTCAGCTGTCAGTTTGCTTCTGATATGTACCTATTCAAAATGCAATCGTACATAATCTGGTTCTTGTCTTTGGATGTGTAATATATAATATACAGTATCGATTCTTCTATGTGACCGAATTATGCATTTCTTTTAAATTATATGATGTCTTTCTTGCAGGAGAACAAAGGTATTGAAGACTTTGGTGATGTCATTCGAGAGGGGGGTAGTGCCTTTGCGAAAGGCCTATTTCGTGGAGTCACTGGAATTTTAACAAAGCCTCTTGAAGGTGCAAAAGCATCCGGTGTTGAGGGCTTCGTTCAGGGTGTTGGGAAGGGATTGATAGGTGCTGCTGCACAACCTGTTAGTGGTGTTTTAGATCTCTTGTCCAAAACTACAGAAGGGGCAAATGCAATGCGAATGAAGATCGCATCTGCTATTGCTTCTGAAGATCAACTCCTTCGCAAGAGGCTACCCCGAGTTATTAGTGGGGATAATTTACTTAGGCCATATGACGAGCACAAAGCACGGGGACAGGTACATTCTTTTACTACTCTATTCTATTAAATTCTTGCTCCCTATTAATAATAACTTTGGGTTGGCTCTGCTGGTTATAATGTTTTCTTATTAGAATGATTGCAATTCTGACACCTTGACATCATAGAATATGTATGTTATATTTTTATACCATCCATTACCCTTTAATAAATTCTGCATCAATCTAAACTATACTAGTCAAATTTACCCTATGGTATCATGCGAAGCTAAGGAACCAGATGTAATATTTTACTGTAAAGATTTCAAAAATGGTACTCAATTTAATCTGTATGGTACAACAAAATATATTCAAGAACCCTAGCTACTAGAGAAGGAAAGTAAAAACAAATCCCCTAAATTATCGGATACACATACAGAGAAAAGAAACTTAGCTATTGTAGGCCTTATTCTAAGTAAACTTAGCTCTCAAAAGACTACCATTTCATCCTTCAAGAGTTGCTCCTTTCTCCATGTTTATGGCTGATATGTTGTTACCACTAGCCGCCACAGCAGAGCTATCAGTAGTTTGTGGCTCAAGCATTAATCCTTTCCTACTTTCACTTCGGTTTAGAGCCACTACCTCATTAAGGCATGGAACCTCTGGCTTCCCAAAAATCTGAATTCTTACTTGATCAAGTTCTGGATTAAGACCAACCAGAAAATCATAACCCCTTTATTCTTTAATAAAGGCATTTAGGACTACTGCATCTTTGGAGCATGTTGTTTTTATCACATTATAATGGTCGAATTCCTAGCACAAGGATTTGAGTTGGTTTGCATATTCAGTTACTGTTTTATTCCGTTGTTTTGCCGTCGTGGTTTTCACCTTGAATTCGTACACTTGAGCCACATCGAAGCTTTGGAAAAAGTTTATATCACATGGTTTTGTACTGGTCAGCTTTGAGCTGTCGAGTGAGGATTGCTCTATCTCTTAATCTCTTAAGAAAGGGGCTTTTCCAAACCCTGCCTTATTATTAAAAGGGGAGTAGTCTATGATGTGCGCTCTATTATTGGCTCCTATTCTGCTCTATTATTGCGTCCTATACTTGAGGGGGTGATCTGGGTTAAGCCGCGTGGCCCGCGAAAAACAAAGGACTATTCGCTCTTTGGGGTGGCCTTTCGTACTCAAATCCGAACAGGGAAAGGACAATTATTCAGCGCACTAAAATCTAGTGGATCTGGTTCACTATTAATGAAAAGTCAGGGTGGAAATGATCCTTGTTAGGGAACCAAGACAATAATTTTTACTAATAATAAGAAAGAGTTAAGTTAAGGGCCTCCAAGGCCTATAAATAGAAGTTTCCTTCAGTCTCTATTTGGCAAAGAAAGACTTGCATTCAGTAAGACTTAACACTCTTATCTTATGGATATCGCTGGAAGATTTTTTTCCATTCAACAAGAAATACAAACCGTGGAAAACGAGAAGCTCCAACAGGAGCAAATGCTCGGTCTGTTCTGGGAGCATCCGCCTGCTCTCGATCCGGAGGTCGTAGGACGAATGATGCAATTGATCCGGGACCGCATTCGCGGTCTGGAAGACAGGAGGAGGGCCCTACTCAACGAAGAGAAAAAGCTCATTGTGCGGGCTGCCACCCTTGGTGACCATGGAGACTAGAAGAGTCCGTCGACTCTTTCTAGAAGATTTAAATAAGTATTCCGTCGGCGCAAAGTAGTTTGTTTTAATGTATGGCTTTCGTTGTTATGTTTAATGTTGTTCTATGTCTTTTGTTAACTTAATATGTTGTTAGTTAACTTTGTAATGTTGTGTTTAGTTGTGTTGCTGAAAGTTGTCCATGTGTAAGCTTCCTATCGGATGTACTCCCATGTATAAAAACTTGCTTGTAGTGCTGGAATGAAGAAGAAGAAAAATATGCTCTGTTTTAGTTCATTCTCTTCCCCTGTTTTGTGCAGAGAAATTTCTTGTATGGACCCTTTTTCTTTTTGTTTGAATCTTCATATAGAAAGCTGGCCTTCCTCATACTTCTCCCTTCATTCATTGAGTTGGAGGAATCCATAGGAGGCCCGCCCGTTAGAAAGAACCTTTCTTTGTATGACTTCTCTCTCAGGTTGAATGAATACGAAAGGGAGATCAATCAAAAACATGGGCCATGAATGAACAAGTAGTGGGCCTTTCACCCTCTTTCTAGTGACTCGGGGAGCTGATCTGATAAATGCACTTCAAAGGGAAGGATGCTAGGTTTCCCATGTTGGTATGGCCGGGCATATTCCAAGTTGATTTTCTGATCGATGGATTTCCCTATGGGGAATCTCCCTGTAAGGTACCTTGGTGTTCCCTTGATTTCCTCTAGACTGAAGGTAGTGGATTATAATGTGCTTGTGGAGAGAATCATTGTTAGAATCAACAACTGGACACACAACTATCTCTCTTATGCAGGTAGATTGCAATTGATCAAGTCTGTGCTTTATAGTATTCAAAATTTCTGGATGAGTCACTTTATTTTGCCTAAAAAAGGAATTAAGCAACCGCAGCATCATCTAGCCTCTTTTCTTTGGAAAGGTAAAGACTCTGCAAAAGGGGTTAAGGGTGCTTAGAATAACATATGTTGTCCTATTAATCAAGGGAAGGGGGGCATTAGGGATTTAGTCGAATGGAACCAAGTTCTCATGTGCAAGCTGATTAAGGGGTATTGTTAGCCTGAATCATTCCTCTCCTAGGGGTGTGTTCACTGTAAAGTGACTTTGGAAGCGCGTGCCCCCACTGCTGGGGGGATAACTGTTGGAAGCTGGCTTGGTTCAAAGGCAACATCCTCAAGCACAATTTCATCTTATGGCTTGTTCACCCCACTGCTGGGGGGATAACTGTTGGAAGCTGGCTTGGTTCAAAGGCAACATCCCCAAGCACAATTTCATCTTATGGCTTGTTCTGATTGATCATCATTTACGTCATTATCCTCGCATAAAAAGTAAGTGCGTTTGAACGAACTTTGTTAGAGTCTAAGATTTGGACTCAAGACAGACTAGTTTCTAAGGGATTGAGAAGCAGCTCGTTTGTAGAAGATATTTCTCATTTTTTTTCATGAGTTTGTTGACGTAAGTTAGGGATAGGGGAAATCGTTTCCTTTTTTCGCTATTAGTTGATCTAAAGGCTGGCTTTTTTGGTTATTGATTGCACTAGACTAGAAAGGACAAAACACACAACTTCCACCCTCTCGGCTGTAGTTTCCGCTTTTATAAATGAAAAATGAAAAAACCATATAAAAAAAATTGATTAAATAAGAAATTTCTCTGCACAAAACAGGGGAAGAGAATGAACTAAAACAGAGCAGATTTTTCTTCTTCTTCATTCCAGCACTACAAGCAAGTTTTTATACATGGGAGTACATCCGATAGGAAGCTTACACATGGACAACTTTCAGCCACACAACTAAACACAACATTACAAAGTTAACTAACATATTAAGTTAACAAAAGACATAGAACAACATTAAACATAACAAAGAAAGTCATGCATTAAAACAAACTACTTTGCGTCGACGGAATACTTATTTAAATCTTCTAGAAAGAGTCGACGGACTCTTCTAGTCTCCACGGTCACCGAGGGTGGCAACCCGCACAACGAGCTCTTTCTCTTCGTTGAGTAGGGCCCTCCTCCTGTCTTCCAGACCGCGAATGCGGTCCCGGATCAATTGCATCATTCGTCCTACGACCTCCGGATCGAGAGCAGACGGATGCTCCCAGAACAAACCGAGCATTTGCTCCTGTTGGAGCTTCTCATTTTCCACGGTTTGTATTTCTTGTTGAATGGAAAAAAGTCTTCCAGCGATATCCATAAGATAAAGATTGTTAAGTCTCACTGAATGCAAGTCTTTCTTTGCCAAATAGAGATTGAAAGAAGCTTTTATTTATAGGCCTTGGAGGCCCTTAACTTAACCCTTTCTTATTATTAGTAAAAATTATTGTCTTGGTTCCTTAACAAGGATCATTTCCACCCTGGCTTTTCATTAATAGTGAACTAGATTTTAGTGCGCTGAATAATTGTCCTTTCCCCGTTCGGATTTGAGTACGAAAGGCCACCCCAAAGAGCGAATAGTCCTTTGTTTTTTGCGGGCCACGCGGCTTAACCCCCATCACCCCCTCAAGAATAGGACGCAATAAGAGCAGAATAGGAGCCAATAATAGAGCGCACATCAGAGACTACTCCCCTTTTAATAATAAGGCAGGGTTTGGAAAAGCCCCTTTCTTAAGAGATTAAGAGATAGAGCAATCCTCACTCGACAGCTCAAAGCTGACCAATACAAAACCATGTGATCCTAGTCGTTTACGTACCCCACTGGCTTCGTCGTACCCTTACTACTCCTCGTTCACTGGCTTCTACTTAGTCTTTTACTGGCTTATTTGTACCCAGCTACATGATTGAACTCCCCTCGGCCAATCCTCACTCGACAGCTCCGTCCTTGCCTACGTGAGACCGAAGCTAGCTTTCCACTTAATGTAGTTTTTTCCATCTAACCTATAAGCAACCTGAATGTTCTGCGATACTCTTGATTGTGGGATCGAATCTCCCCTTCTGATTGTACACTGACAGTAGTTGCCCCCGTTTCTGACATTTTGATTTCACCTGGTATCGGCTGGGGGGGTTGGGGATTGGAAATGAAGACCAAAAAACAAAAAAAAAAGGGAAGACTCCAGGAAAAGATCCTAAAGCTCTGGTACCATGTAAAGAATTGAATAATGAAACTCAATTTAACTGGATGGTAAAACAAAATATAAAGAAGAACCCTAGCTAAAATTATGGACACACATACAGCAAGACTTGGCTAATATAGGCCACCTTTTCTAAGGAAACAATCTCTAACCAAAAATAAATAAAAGAATTTCCTAACTACACTTTTTCACATTTACCATAGTCTATAATCAGACTGCGACATCCAAACAGGTTAATGTATTACCACACTTCTCATGTGGAGTGGAAATTGATTTTGGCACTATGAAAATGACCACATCAGTGACCAGTCGTTTATCATTAACTAAGGGCAAATTCACAAAAACTGAAAGAAGGTGTCTTTGGGCTGACATTTTTTTTAGGATCTTAAGGGCATGATTTTTCTAATTTGCATGCATGCATGCTTTTTGAGTCCTTGCTTGGCTTCTTAACTGAACCTAGGAACAAATAGATTCTGAAGCCTGCCCTTTTTTGTAGCTGAGTATTATTTTGTGATTTTGAGCTTCTCTTTCTAGATTACCTAGTTTTGCATGCTATGATTCAAAATTGATCTGTGGCAAGAACCTCACGTACTTGTCTTTGCCATGATGAAGGTAATTCTGCAATTAGCAGAATCTAGTTCATTCTTTATTCAGGTTGATCTGTTTAAAGTACGAGGAAAGTTTGCTTTAACAGATGCCTATGAGGACCACTGTGTTCTTCCTAAGGGCAGGATCATTGTGGTTACTCATCGAAGAGTTATACTGCTGCAAGTAAGTTATATTGATTAGACTCTGGGCCTTTTTTTTGTTTAAAAGGAATGAGGTAATCTCTCATTCTATCAAATCTGTGCTGATATTCAAACTCGTTTTTTCTTATATGTTCTCAGCAACCATCCAATCTCATAGCCCAGAAAAAATTCAACCCTGCCAGAGATCCATGTTCAGTGCTCTGGGATGTGGTGTGGGATGACTTAGTGACAATGGAACTAGCTCTTGGAAAAAAAGATCATCCTAGTGCCTTACCTTCACGAGTTATTCTGTATCTACAAAACAGATCATTGGATGCGAAGGATCAAATTCGCATCATAAAATGTAACCGTGATACGAATCAAGCATTTGAAGTTTACTCTTCGATTGAGCAAGCGAGGTCTACGTATGGTCCGGCACAGTCAATGGTACAAATTTGAACTTGCGGATTACTTCTAATGCAAACTATGCATGTTTTGTTCTTATGGTATTTCTCATTCTTAAAATAAGAACAAGTAGAACATTTGATGTTCCAATTATGAAGACAAGATAATATAAAGATCTCAGGCTTCATTTGGATTCAGGAAATTTGATTTGAAGAATGATCTTTAAATCACTTCATCATTTTGGATTTTGGTTAAAAAGATTGTACAAAATGATATCTAGGAATTTGATCCATACAGAACCAAACTATTCAAACAAGTTCTTGGCTTTGGTTATTGTAGATTTGGTATAATTTGGTCCAAATATCTCAATTAAAGATTAAATATTTTGAATATGTTCTAGATTTTGGAAGCGGGGTTATACCTTAGTGATTGCTTTAAATTTTTTGCCAGGCCTTGCTGAAGAGGAAAGTGAGAAAACCCTACTCGCCTGCAGTTGATGCTGTAATTCCTAAAGGATCTTACATGATGTCACCTCAACAAATGCCTTCATCGGTATCCCTAAATTCAACTCTTGGAGCAGTGAACAGTGATTGATATGGAGAACACTTACAAATCAACAGACCCGTGCCCGATCCGAGATGTAACAAAAACTCAAAACTTTACATCAGATATTTTGGCTAACCATCATTATTGTGCCTTTTCTTCAAGCTGAATCCCTCATGATCTCAAGATAAGTTTATAAATACTAATTTTGGTTAGTTGCCAAAGAAGCTCAAATGACAGGTATCAAGAATGCAGCAAAATGGAGCCCGGGTGAGAAGGGAAGGGTCCGTCAGAATCTCTTTATCAGTTGTCTTCATACTTTTCTGCTGCAACTTAAAACCTTAATCCAGCATTTCTCACTAGAATGTAAGTATACTACTGCACAATATTTAGCGCCTTCCACTTTCGGAGAGAAGCATACGAGAATGTATATGTATATATATTTAGTCCTATATGAAGAACCTCTTGTGAAGATCTGTCCATCTTTTGTAGATAATTACACAAGAATCAATGTATATATAAGCTTTTCTGAAGGTGAGACCGCTCCAGTATAATGAAATGCAATTTCATTTGACTAGTCCCGAAGTTATTGGTTTGATTCTTTTGTCTTTTGTTAAGTTAAATTTTAATATTTATATGTTTATAATATATTTGAGTGATCGAATATTCAATTTGGAGTTTGGAGTGGGATTTAATGGATCTAGATCAAGTTATAATAGATTCGGATATGATTATCTTAGACATCTGTAATTGAACTCAGCTTAAGTTACACGTAAAACAAAATAACCTTTTTTTGGTAAAAGGAAAAAAAATCAAAAGTTTAATGGACCGGCAATTATAATTTTGGTATATTACAGATATCCCGTAAGGTAAGGTTCAATTGCAAAAAAAATCATCCTTTATTGAATATTATGAAAATCACCCTCATGTTTGTATCGTCTAACAATTAGTTCTTTATGGCTGAAAAGTTTCAATTTTTCCCCGGAGGTTATATGTAGAAGTTGTAATGTCTTAAAGAATTTTTTAATTATAATAAAATTTCATAAATTATAAAACTGATAATTATATATTTGCAACAAAAGGTTAATAAAATTATAAAATTGCACAAAAGTTTCAATAAACATTTAAAAAAATCATTTGCGTATTTATTAATATATATATATATATATATAAAGGAAAAAATGTTTATGTTAACTGTTAAGAGAGAATTAAAGCATAAAAATGGGAAACATCACTAATGGTCCTACTTATTATTAACTTTTTAACAAATCACTCTTTGAAAATTTAATGATAAGGATGATCATTAGTGAGATGTTTACCCGCATAACAAATATTAACTGGACCTGTCCTTTTCGAGTCAACCATCCTTAGGGTTTCATCTCGGTAATATATACGCGCTCTCCTCTAATCCACCTCCATTAATATTAATTTGGCAGTGGAAACAGAATATCAATCGCTGCAGCCATTTTCTCTTACATCTGTTTTTTTCCCCCTGTTATTCGTCAATATGAAACGGCATCGTAGTTCCGAGAATGCTGAGGATGGTGTTCCGAAACTCGGAGGTGATATTCATTATTGTTTGATTTAAGGTTAACCTTAGGGCTTTTGTTACTGTTTGTGTTATTTGATGCATCTCTTTGAATTCATATTGATATTAGGTTAAAATGAACAAAATTTATCTTTAGTAAAACCCACAATCGGATTACAGCCTAAAGGTACAGTGTTCCAGTAAAATAAAGTCTGAAATGAAAGTCTAAGTGGTTTCTCATTGATATTCTTCGAAGTGTTTGTATATGACTGTGTAGTTTTGCTAGGTGTTGAATAAACTCTTGAAAATGATGTTGGTGAATGCATTGAGGGAGGCGAGGATCTTGAGTGTCGGTGTGATCACAGATCGGACATGAAGAAAATGATGGTAAATATGTTTTCATATGTGTATGGCAGCTTCTGTGATAGAAAGAGGTGTAATTCCTTTATCAAGCTTTTGTGTTAATAACTATCTTTAGGTTCAATTGGTAATGTACTGGAATTAATAATTTGGATTATTTTGGATAGAAGATGATTAATATGATAGTGATGATGAAGAAGAGACTGTGGCAAACCAATGTATGTGGTGTTCTGAAGATGATGAGGAAGATGGTGAAGAAGATGAGTCATGCTATCAATACTCAAGAACTCTCAAAACTGTATTGGTGGTTCTTCCATTTTTTTAACTTTCTCTCTGCTTCATATCCCAGCTTGGCGAGGGTATTTGCAACTGAATTGGTGGATCTCTTGATATGTGACAGTTGCACTTCCCACGACAACCTAAGGGATCTCTTGCAATCCTTCAAACTATAATCCAAGGGGTAGTCTTATGTATATGTCTTCCTAACCAGCTTGAGGATAGCTTTAGAGTCAATCTCAACCATCAAGTACCCAATCCTTCTCTCCCATGCACAAGTCATGCCTTCTTTCTAAGCCAATAATTCAACTTGCATAATAGTACAAGCACCAATACCCCGACAGAAACCAATAACCAATCTCCTATATCATTTTGAAAGTCACCTCCCTCCGAGGCGCGAGATCCAACTCTCATCAATATTGAGTTTATACCATTCTCTCTCAGGACGACTCCAAACTTGGGGAACATAAGATGTGAGTGTACATGTCCTCGAGAAACTCATCTGGAAATCCCTAACAAGTTTTTTTTCACTCTAAACATGGTAGCCCGAGACCTTTCTTCGGAAACTCTAAGATTTCTGGCCTTCCAAATATTCCAGATGGATGCCAGGAGGACCCATGGCCAATGGTTGTGCGAGAGTCTTGAATTTCGCAGACTCATCTTAATCTAAAGTATGTGTAGTTTGGTCGAACCTAGAACATTCACATGGTAAGTGCAATATGTAGGTTTTCAGATTGAATACATTCTCCTAAGAGAGTGACTAATTATGGTAGAGCAGAGACCAATTACACCACAATCTAGCCAATCATGGTTGGATTTGTTTAAACCAAATGGTTTAGATCTTTGGAAGAGATAGAGAGCAGATTCGACCGTATCTATTTAGTGTTGTCTCTGACCTTATCCACGAAAAGTCTCGGGTGAATTGGTCTAAAACAATATAACTACAACATAAGGGTTCTTACAACCAAGAAACTGCCTTATCCAAAGTATATCCGATGTTCAAAGTCGAACTTGAAAGGCTGCTTACAATCTATTGTAAACACAAACCTAGTTGCAGCATGATAAATTGGACACTCTCCAATCCAAAGAAAAGTAATTATACCTTTTTTATTTCTTTTTATTTAAGATAATAATTATGGACATTCCTTAATTTTCTTCCTCCATTGATTAATCATTTTATCTTTCTCAAATTTCCTCTATTGCTTTCAAATTCAAGACCCGATCAGTAAACTTACATACATATTTTTTTCGTCTAAGTAACGAGGTACAATTCAACACCCAATTTACTATGATTTAACCTAATATTACTCTCCAAAAAGTAGAAAATTGGTTAGAACATTACCTTATAAAATTTAACTTCACATCTCAAAAAATAAAAAATTCAAAAGAACGTAATCTCAAAACTCATCTCATAGAAAAGCTCGTCTTAAAAAGCGAGAGGCCAAGAGATATGATATGATACATGTGGTATTTTACCCCCACGTGTCATGATAAATATAATAATTTACCTCCATGTAATATGATAAATGTGAACTTTACTCTCCCAATGGTACATTTGTATTTTTGTCCAACACTTTACATGACCACTCTCAATTTCAACGAGTATGTTACATCTTCGTTGGAAGGAGAAAAATTATTTCTTTAATTTTTAGAGGGTAAAATACTTTTTTTCTTAATTAGAGGAGTAAATTGAATATTGTTGATATCACAAGGGGGTAAATTGCCATTAACCCTTTTCATTTGTAACCGAATACTCGAGCAATTTCTGGAGCAAATCAAATGAATACGACCAAAATTCACCCAAACCGACTTTATTTATTTTTAATTATTATCAAATAGAAACATGTAGGAAAAGAGGTAGAAAAATCAACTCAGGATACACGCCACAAAATTCAATAATGGGTCCCCGCCGTATTATTTTAACGAAATATTTACGCGGATTTATTTATCCAAATCCCACTCCAATTACGAAACCTAAATCTCCATATAAAGACCTAACCCTATTTTTATTCTTATGTTCACACAAAAAAGCTTTCGTCGTCTCTCTCAAATAATCCACACTCAGAATCAGAATCAGAAGCTCTTTGTTATATTATTTTATTATATTATCAATCGATTCTTTCCAGAAATTGCTCAAGAAAAAACAAATTATGGTGGCAGAAGCGGAGGTTATATGTCAGCAAAATCTCGCCGTTCAGTACCTTTGCGTTCCGTCTTCGACGACGGCGAAATTGGAAGCCGATTTCTTCGACGTTAAGCCAGAGGCTGCTGATACACCGGTTAAAACCCCGATCTTTCGTTCCTCTGAATCGGCGGTCTCCATCGAGCTCTCTCGCTCTGAATCGGTATGTATCGTAGTTCCTTGAAATTTCACCGTCTTTTTCATTTTTTGAATTTCTAGCCTTTATGTGATTATACACTCCGTTGAAGAAAAGGGTTTTTTATATGATTTATGATGTTATTGCTGTGTGTTTTATCTCGTTGCGTGGTGAAACTAGGGTTCCTTTGTTTTCCTTTCCTATTGTGAATTACATCAAAATTAAGGGTTTTTAACTGTTTTATCTTGTTGAATATCTGTCTTATTCTGTTGCAAAATTTCGATCTGCTTTGTGGTGGATTTTTGTTAAAAATGTTTGTTCTTCTTGGTTTTATGAAGAACTGAATTGGATCACAAAATACTCTATTTGTTATTTATTGAATGTTAAGTTTGTTACTTTACATTTTGTTTAACATTTGTTATGCTGTTTATATCTTATTAGACAAAGTCTGGATCGATTAAACAAATTATGCATATTACATTCACAATGATAGTCAGGTTTTGTCTTCTCAACAGTAGTTATGGGATTTTAATTGTGAGATGGATGGAGTAGTGAATTAAACTTAAAACACACGAGGAATGTCAATTTTGTTGTTAATATGAACAGTAATCCAGAGTTTTGTAGTTATCACGTGAATAATTTTTAAAATATTAGATTTAAGCTTCTATAGAATTGATAATTACTGGTTTGATATAACATAGACTGCAGATATTTTGATTGCTGTTATGCAATACTTTGAGTAGTTTATGTCTAGATCTTCTATCTTTGGGTTTTTTTTGGTCATGATTATGTACTACGTGTGGATGGACTAACAAGTATATTTTTATCAGGCTCTGAGTTGCTCAACAAGTATTCGGACTACCACAGTATTCAACACTCCAAGCAGCAAGTTTTCTTCAAAAATTCACTCGGGTAGCCACACTGATATTGGACCTCGCAGATCTAATGAGGATCAACACATCAGGATTGATGACCTATCTACCCACTTGGGTGCCCTCTACAGTTGGTCGCAACCAAGTTCTTTTTACGCAGTTTTTGATGGTCATGGTGGCCCTGAAGCAGCAGCTTATGTAAAGAACAATGCTATGAGATTCTTCTTTGAGGATGCTGAATTGCCTCAAACAAATGATGTCGATGAAAACTTCTTACAAAATCTAGAAAGTTCTCATCGCAGATCCTTTTTACTGGCTGATCGGGCCTTGGCTGATGAACAAAGTAGTGTCGATTCATGTTGTGGAACTACGGCACTCACCGCTCTAGTACTTGGAAATCATCTACTAATAGCAAATGCTGGAGACTGTCGTGCAGTTCTTTGTAGGAAAGGTGATGCCATTCAGCTCTCTCAAGATCACAGACCATCTTGTCCCGTGGAACGGAAAAGGGTCGAGGATTTGGGTGGTACAATTGAATATGGATACCTAAATGGTGATCTTGCTGTCACTAGAGCCCTTGGAGACTGGTATATGAAACTCCCATTTGGGTCCGCATCACCGCTTACTGCCGAGCCTGAATTCCAACGAACGTTATTGACTGAAGATGACGAGTTCTTGATACTTGGATGTGATGGAATATGGGATGTTTTGTCTAATCAAGAAGCAGTTCGCCTGGTTCGCAGGGAGCTTAGGCATCATAGCGACCCTCAAAGGTGTGCTATGGAGCTAGTCAATCTAGCCTTGAGAAGGGACACATCTGACAACCTCACAGCTATAGTCATTTGCTTTTCTTCCCCTGAGAGACAAGATTCGGTTGCTTCTCAGAGGCCAAGATTGAGATTTTGTATGTCCGAGGAGGCACGGAACAAGTTACGAAGCTTACTAGAAGCTAGTTAAATTTAGAATTAATGATACATTAATTATTATTCTTGGCTTTAACAAAGCTACTTAAGCTCGCAATATTCTTTGTATAGATTGTTTATTGCCATCTGTTTTGAGGTTGCTTCAGATACAATTTGAGAAAAAGCAACCACTAGTATTCTAAGTTCTAGACTAGAGGTTATTCAATTTTGGCGGCTTCATTCAGATTATATTGCAGAAAATGATTGTTTGTAGTATTCATTCAGATTAACCAATTTATGTTTTTCCCAAGTGTTTTTGGTCTTATGTTTTATGTTCCATTCTTATTTCCGTTGGTTTCTTCCTACACGTTGATAACATTTCAGTGATAGAGAATCTTTAAAAAAAAATGCACATCATCTCATCAGCCATATTTTGAACCAAGAATAAAATATAGGGTGATTGAGAGGCCACAACTGTACCTTTTTTTTTTTTTTTTTTGAGAGAGAGGCCACAACTGACTGGAGCTGCTGGAATTATTTATCCTATCCTTAAATAGATATTATCTATCTTCTCAACTGAATGAATTCTTCTTTCTGTTTCACGGCCACAAAACAATTGGATTTATATTTTGTTTCTTTATATTTCTTGGTTAGTTAAATAATAATAAAACAATCGAGATTTATTTTGGAAATATCTAAAAAAATGTTTATCTAATAACTATGTTGTAGTAAGAATTCACCTACATCTTCGTTTTTTAGTACATTTTAGTTTCAAAACTTAAAAAAAAATAACAAAACTAAAAAATTGTTTTCTTAGTGGAAACGTATAAAAAAATTAATCCATCTGTATAAAATAATTTAGCAAATTATATTTTTTCTTGCGAGATTAATTATTAGCAAATTCATCTTCTCACTTTCTTCCAAGCATTCCTAACTACTGGCATCATTATCAAAATTTGATCAAGGTATACAAATTGGCCACGTTCGCTTTGTACGTTCAAGATTGACTGCCACTCAATCCATCCTACGGTTAAAACTGGGGACCTTCACAGGATGACGGCCACGATTATTTCGAACAAAATACTAGCTCCCTTTCATTTTATTAATAAATAAATCTCAGAGGAGGAGTATTCACAAGCTACAAGATGAGAGTTAAATAGCTTGAAAAGGCAAATCGAATTTTGAAAAGTTCCATTTATTATTATTTACTCTACTATTTATTATTGAAGAAGAATTAGAAGAGAAGCATAAATATGGCGATGGCGAGTATCGCTCGGCGAAAAGTGACGTCCGTGTTTTCATCATCGTCGAAGTACTCGTGGATTGTTAGCAGCAGGGGATTCGCTTCGGGATCTGATGAAAACGATGTCGTGGTGATTGGCGGCGGCCCTGGGGGTTATGTGGCCGCCATTAAGGCCGCGCAGCTTGGCCTCAAGACCACGTGCATCGAGAAACGTGGGGCCCTCGGAGGCACGTGCCTCAACGTCGGCTGTATTCCTTCAAAGGTGCTGTTTTGTGCACCTTATTTTAGATCTGTTTCAATTATTTGTGTTGCCTTTTAGTTTAATTAGTGATTGAGGAAATGAATTTTGTGAGTGCAAATAATTATAAATTAACTAGACCTGGTTAACCATCCAATTGTCTGATGATTGTCACGAACACTTACAAGTTTTTGATTGTGAAGCAATATATTCTTGATGTATCCTAAACCTTCAGATTGTTGGTAAACATTAATGGTGTTTAGAGTTTGTCGGGTTACCAAACATTGCTTTTGAAGTATGTCGAAACTTGACAGGTCTTGTTATACGATTGAGCTGTTGTATCCATGGAACATGCAACAAAAACCAGGCACATGTATGGCAGTTTTTTGAATGGTAAACAAGCAAAATTGAGTTAGTAGTACCTAATATCTCATCTAAAATAGATTATGTAATAGGTTACTATGTTTCAATTTTCTTGCTTAGTTTGTAACTAGAGTATTTAAAAAAAAATGAGATAGTAATGAGTAATCTAAGTTCTAATCATCCTCTCTATTCTGGAGGTATTGTTGATGTACCTTAAAGTAGTTTTACTTCCTTTTTGAGAAAAAAACTGTATATGTTCATGTTTATTCCTTGGCAGTTTATGTATCTGACGAAATTTTGAATTCAATTTGTAGCATCCATTCATTAATCTTTTTTTAAGCTGTACTCAGTTGTCTACAATTTTCATGTACCTTGTCCAGGCATTGCTTCATTCCTCACATATGTACCATGAAGCAAAGCATTCATTTGCTAGTCATGGTGTCAAGGTTGCTTCTGTTGAAATCGATGTACCAGGCATGATGGCCCAAAAAGATAAAGCTGTGGGTAATTTGACTAAGGGTATTGAGGGTCTACTCAAGAAAAACAAAGTAACATACGTTAAGGGATATGGCAAGTTCCTTTCCCCTTCTGAAGTTTCTGTTGATACTATAGATGGTGGTAACACTGTTGTGAAAGGGAAGAATATCATAATTGCTACTGGTTCTGATGTCAAAAGTCTCCCGGGTATAACCATTGATGAAGAGAGAATTGTATCATCGACTGGGGCTTTAGCATTGAAAGAAGTCCCTAAGAAACTCATTGTTATAGGGGCTGGCTATATTGGTCTTGAAATGGGCTCAGTTTGGGGTCGGCTAGGGTCAGAAGTTACTGTTGTTGAGTTTGCCCCAGACATTGTTCCAACCATGGATGCTGAAATCCGAAAACAATTTCAACGTTCCCTTGAGAAGCAAAAGATGAAATTTATGCTTAAAACTAAAGTTGTCTCTGTCGACACCACAGGAAATGGCGTGAAGCTGACCCTTGAACCAGCAGCTGGTGGTGATCAAACCACTCTTGAAGCCGATGTTGTACTTGTTTCTGCAGGTAGAGTTCCATTTACATCTGGGCTCCAATTGGAAAAGATCGGAGTTGAAACCGACAAAGCTGGGCGAATCTTAGTAAATGAACGATTTTCTACAAACGTACAAGGAGTATATGCCATTGGTGATGTCATTCCTGGCCCAATGCTGGCTCACAAGGCTGAAGAGGATGGAGTTGCTTGTGTGGAGTATATCTCAGGCAAAGAAGGCCACGTGGACTATAATTTGGTACCTGGAGTTGTTTACACACACCCAGAGGTGGCATCTGTTGGGAGAACCGAAGAACAAGTGAAAACACTTGGAGTTGAATATCGTGTAGGCAAGTTTCCTTTATTGGCTAACAGTAGGGCCAAGGCAATTGATGATGCAGAGGGATTAGTGAAAATACTTGCTGAGAAGGAGACTGACAAGATTTTGGGTGTCCATATTATGGCACCAAATGCTGGTGAGCTTATTCATGAGGCTGTTTTGGCATTGCACTATGGAGCATCAAGTGAAGACATTGCTCGCACGTGTCATGCGCATCCAACTATGAGTGAGGCATTGAAGGAAGCTGCAATGGCCACATATGACAAGCCTATTCATATTTAGAAAGGTAACGTATAATCTTGTCTTTTTTGTTTCGGTTAATATTTGGGAGTTTCGAACAGAATCTAGCACAAGTTCTTTGTCACTTCCGCACATTCATCAGGTGGTTGAACAAATATTTGCTCTTCTTCCTTCCTCCTCTAGTAGAACTGTACTTTACTTGAATGCTTCTACTACATCACTATGTGAGCAATAACATCATGAGCAGTGTACATTGGGCTTATATGCAGCTGAAGATTTGTAATTTTTACATTTATGAGCATTATGCTTCTCTTTCCTTTTCTCCAACGTGGAGCAGATTTTAATTTGAATTCGCCTCATCGCATATCCGCTTGACCCGTTTACTATAAGACCCAATGAAAAGATTGAATAGGTCTTGTTAGATTATAAACCTTTTTTTTATAATGGAGATCTCGTCAGATTATTAGTCAATCATATATAATAGTAATAACTATTTGTGTATATAAGTGACTGTAGTGATCTTATGGACAATCTAACGAGATACTAGTTAATATGACTTTCAAATAACATTATAATTCTTTTTTTCTTTATACCATATCAACAACATTGTTTTGTAAGGAATTAGATACATACTTTTGAGAAGGTGGTCAATACGAAGGACAGATCTTTCTAGATTCGAGCGCATAGGAAATAAAGAAATATTGACCTCATGGACACCGTTAAATGGTTATGTAAAGTCCAAAAACACTAAATTTGATTCCGCTATGATATTTGGACATGGATATTAATTTGGGAAGATCCAATGCGAATTCGAAACATGAAATATTGACAACCCATTTAACAATCACAACAATGATTAGGTCATCTTCCGTCAAAACATGCAATTGTCCTCTCTAGCTTGATTGTCTTATGTCTGTCTTGCCTAGTCTGTTATCTCCAATCGAATTAATAATCAAATATATTAGGTTATCTTCGGTCGATGAGAGAGGCAAGCTAACTTTTCCTCACTCTTGCATGATAATAATACATTATACAAAGTCTAAGTAAGTCTTATTTTTATATGATGCGACATGTCAACATTCAAAATAAATAAATCAATAGTCGATGAAAAAAAATTTAGTCGAACACTTGTGGGCAACACACGAACCATTTTCGAATTAGGTGTTTTTTTGTAATCGTATTTGTTAAGTTGTTTAATTGATCTTTAAATTGTATTTTTTAAAATTAAGTCGCAACAATAATAAATTTAATCAAGCCATATATTTTTAAAACTAAGTCGTAGTTTATTAAAATACACTCACTTTTTTTACACGAACACATATTTTAATTTATTTAAAAAAAAAAAAGAATCATAATCAATTATACAAAATTGATCATTTTTTTACACAAGTTATACAAAAATTTTAAGAATTTTTACACACAATATATATGTTCTATTTTTTAAAAAAGTGATCAATTAGTTTTTTTACATACATATATTTATAACTAATATAATTTAAAACTAAAAACAATAAAAAAATAACCCATTGGCTTGGATGCACAATGGCGCATCCAGGCCAGCAGGCAACGACCCCCGTCCCCCTCCCTCCCTTGTCCTTCGAAAAAATTTCATCTCCAACCGACTACCTCTCTTGTTTGTCTCTCCCTTCGAGTGGAGATGACATTTATATGCATTGGTTTCAAAATAGTTTAATTTAATAAAGAGATGGAAGTGAATATTCTCCTAGTTCCGGTAAAGAACGATATGAATCACAAGATCCATAACCCACAATTCACAACTTCAAGACATCAACCAAAATCTATCTAGAGATTTCCATTTTCAGCATCAAAAAAGCAAAATAAGTAAATTGACATGGCTTAGGTTATGAGAAAAGCCGCAGATGTCTGGGAGGATATTATGCATTGAGGGGTTGTTTGGTAGGGTGCATGGTATTAAGGTGCATTAGGTTAGTGCCAGATTGAAGGTCATATTAAAAATACATTTGGTAGATTTAATTGAGTCATATTACATTTAAAATAATTTACCATAATTTGTTTTGTAGAGTTATGAGTTTAGGCATATATTAATATATTTCACTACTTAATTGAACATATTATGTTAGTTAAGATATATCAATTTATCGAAGCAATTTGTTTAATATGTATAAGAGTATGAGTTGATCAATGTTTGATCAATATTTTAGTTTGAATGACTCCTCGTTAATTGTAAATTGATATATATTTTAATTTGTGATTTATTTATGTAAAATGCGTTTCCATTTTCAGAGATTTGAGAAGAATTTATGATATTTAATAATATGTTAAAAATAAAATATGTAAATTTGAGGTTATAAGTGACATTTACCTAATTCATATTCATCCGGATTAACTAATCAACCCATGCCTGGATGAATTATAATATAGTCTTAATATCGGGTAGTAAGGATTAAATCTATTTGACCCGGTATTAGAGCAATGCCACTAAACGTTGTATTAACCCATATTAAGTCATATAATATGATATAATACCACCTATTAGATCCTACCAAACTGCCCCTGAGACTGCAACAAAATAAGTAATAAGAATGTAATCATGTAATAAGTTGGATGCGCTATAATTTATTAGATTTCTCCATAACTAAGTTCATATGTGTGGCTTGTGTTTAACTCAACCTCTAAAGTTAGCTTAAAATTTGTTAATTATTGAATACCTTAGGGCATCTTCATTAATAGGGTGAGATGGGGAGTCCATGAGGGAAGGAGAAGAAAAGTAAAAAAAATAAGAGTAGAGGGGAGGGGGCGGCGGATGAACCACCACCAAGATTGGTGGGGCGGTGGGTGGCCATACCGCTCCACCTACCTCTGAAATGTGTTGGGCAACGTGTCCAACACATTGTTCCTTTTTTTTTTCTTAGTTTTCTTTTTGTTAAATTATGGGGAGATTTATATAAAATGTTTTTTTTTTAAATTTTCATCTTTATCTTAATTTTATTTTTTATATAATTGTACTTTTATTTAATAAACATAACATTAATTTAATTCTATTACCTTTAATATTGTAACAATATGCAATGAACTTAATTACTTAACGTTAATTTATTTTAGTGTTTGAAATTTAATAATCATTGCAAAAAATTTGTCTACTATGGTTAAAAAAAAAAAACTAGATTTAAGAAATTTAACAATAATGTAAATATGTTACTTGTAACATTGTAACTTTATGGACAATGTTAAATTTGTTAATTGTTATTATTATGTAGCTCTATTATTATTTTTATAATGTGAGAGTGAAAAAATATGAGAATTGAAATTAATTAAAAATAATTTATGAAAATTTCGTATTATTAATTTAAATGTTTAATTTGCTATTATTATAATTATTAATTGTTATTTTTATTATAGTATGATTATCTATTTTTATTATTATTATTATTATTAATATTATTTTAAGTAAGTGAGAGTGGGGAAGTATATATGAGAATTGAAATTAAATAGAAAAAGAGATTGAATACTTGAGATGACTATGTAAAGAGGAGTTCGAAGAGGAAGGAAAGTCTGAGGCAAAGAAGAGAAATACATGTATATGCATAACTTTTTACTTAAAAATAAAAAATAATTAGTTTTAATTTATTAAAATCCTTTAAATTAATTAAAGAAAACAAAAAAAAAGTAAAAATCATTGGGCCACGTGTTCCTATTTGGGGCGCTTTCCAGACGCGAGCCCTGCCCCAAGCCCCGGGCTACCCCTCCGGCAAGCCCCCTGCCCCCCAACCATTGGAGATGGTTTTTTCCGGAGCCTCGAGCCCCCCCGGCCCCTCCGGCACCATTAGAGATGGCCTAAGAGGCCACCTAGACTTGGACTTCAGACGTAGAGAATACCATTTAGCAAATTGGACCAGGTGTTTGCCAAATAACTCAAGTGCATGTATCAAATAGTAAGGCCATCTCCAGCCGAAGCAGGCAATAGCCCCCTCATGCCTGCTTGTCTTGCCAAGTTAGTCATCTCCAACCGAACTAACAATTCAAAATATTTATTTCAATCTCAAACTTTCCCCACTCTCACTTAACTATATCAACAACAACAATAATAATAATATCAACAACAACAATAATAATAATAGTAATAATAATAATGGAATAATAATAATAATAAAAGGAGGAAAGGCGCTGGAACTTGGGCAAAACAACAAAAAAAAAAGAAAAAAAAAGCAAAAAAAGGAAAGGCACGGCAGCAGCAACAGGCAATACAACAAAACAAACAAAAAAAATAAGAAAGAAGGAATGCACGGCAGCAGCAACCAATAAGATAAAAAAAAAAGGAAGAGGACGCGTGAAGCTGCTGGCAGGCAGGCAGGCAACTGGCAAGCATCTCCCCCCGAATACCTGCCTGCCAGCTCCAGGGGGAGCTCTTCTCCAGCCCAAGGGGGGGCTGTTGCTTGCCTCCCCCCTTCGGCTGGAGATGGCTTAATATAGTGATCTAGAATCCAAAAATGTACCCTACACGGAATTCTCAAGATTTTAACTCAGGTTAGATCATATTATTGTTAAACAGGTTCCTAAACTAACAGATTGCTTAAATAATTGGGGAATTGCTTTAATTAACTATGAATGCAAATGAAAGTGATTATTAACTAATTATAATAAACCAATGGCTAAGAGTGAAGTGTAGATCAGTGACTGGAAACATTAAGGCATATGAGTTCACTTATAATGATTAAATTACTAACTTGAGTTTTATGCACTTAATTTCGTTTATGTTATGTTATCGATGATTCTAATTATGTTTTATCTTGTCAGGCAAATGAAACTACCGTAAGGCGACTCGAATAAAGCACTCCAGAATAATGCACATGATCCGATTACAATATTCTGGGAGAAAGAAGTATGCACTGAAGCCTAACCTCTAAGGGTATGGTGGACGTAAAATTATACCATCCGGAGCCAACACAATGTTCTGAGGAGAGCCAACAAAAGATAATCAAGAAACTGAAGTCAACACAAGAATCACTAACAAGTAGTAGCACCAAAGCAACACGAATCGAAAAATAAGTTGGCTCTGTATGAATTTATGGCCCAAGCCTATGATGCATAGCACCAAAAAGATCCAGAGTACAGTCAAATCAGAACACAAACAATCTTGTACTGATATTGATCTTACAAGTTATACTATAAGTACACGTCTGACTTGAATGATTATGTAAAATAAACTTCCATTCAGAGACTAGAAAAAGGGTATTATCGTAAAGTTGTAGCTTCAGTGGTGGACCTTTGAGGGCTTGTAATCAACTATAAGGACTTTGTCAAATTGAGGCAGCAATTTGTTTGCGTATTCAACGTGATCTGGATGAGAAACATATTCAGCAATGCCTTCCGTGCTCTCAAATGTTGACTCAAAAACATGAGTAAAACCTTGATGCAAGTTTTCGATACTCACGTCCTTACCCCTGTCATAACACGAACCAGACAGGATTATTAGACTCTGTAACCAGGCCAAAACAAAGATCAAAAGGGAAATAGTATAGAAAACTTAAACTAGTTGAAGATGACACATTGTTCATAGGGAAAATTGCACTTATGTTCAACTGGACTAGACTTTCAGCACTTTTTGTCCCTCACTTTATAAAGTTGCATTTTTGGTCCCAAATTTCCAGATATTTTGCAATTTTGGTCCAATCTCCCCATTTCCATCAAACCATGGGAGTTTGGGACCAAAAGTGCAAAATACAGACTAGAGACTATTCTGTGGGATCAAGAGAGAAAAGTTGAATGGAAACGGAGCAATAGGACCAAAAATGCAAAACATATTCACAAATTGGGACCAAAAGTGCAATTTTGTTAAACATGGGAACAAAAGTGCTGAGTGTGCAGTATAGTTGGTCTACAAAGTAATACAAACGTATCCTAGGACCATTCAGGGAATACAAAGTATTTAGTAAGCAGCAATATCTCAAAAATAATCAACAGAGAATACATCAAACTTCTCATTTTTCAAATTTCTCTGTTTGTTAATATTATTTTTGATCAATAGATAACTTTAGCCAAAACTTCAAGTTTGGCATCTGGTTTCGAAATACTTCTGAGAAGAGGGGTCAATGAGCTGAGCACATTAAAGTAATGAAGCTCCAATGGTTCATTTTTCTTCATCCAAAATGCCAATCTTTTTCATCCAACACATGACACCAAATTAAATGGGATCAATGCAGCCTTAAATCAACACTCAAAATTCAGCAAAAGTTTGCACATTATATAAATAAAAGTTTCCTATTGGAACAGTTACAATCATCAGTGGTACTTATGAACAGCATCAATAATTACAATCCAGAAGCATAACATACATTTAATTGAACAATAATTACCACTCCTAACTGCACAAAAATCTTAATACCAACAAACATCTGAATCTGACCTACCATTGAGCAATAATCTGAAAATCAAAATCCCAAATTACAGTTTATTTAAATTTTCTAAGGCAATTTGCAGCAAATAACACAGTTCACTGAGATTTCATTGCTTTTAGTGTGTGTGTGTGTGGGTGGGTGGGTTTGGGGGGGGGGGGGTTAGAGAGAGGAATCGAGCAAGGTGTTACCATCTGAAAGCCTTCATTGAAGGTACGAGATTGACAAGATTAGCATATTGCTTTATGTATTCATCAATCTGTTCTTCAGATATATCTTCTTTGAATTTTGCAAGCAGAATGTGTTTCACTTCACCCTTGCCTTCCTCCATTTTCTTGGAAGCTTTGTTCTCCCTTATCTTCAGATATAATAAAATATTATTTGTATATTACTCCTATTGTAATTGAAAAGTTGAAAAACAATAAAATATAATGGGTTTTTGACATTTTGAACCCTAAATTATAGGGTTTTGACACTTTGTACCATAACTTAAAAGTTTAGATATTTTGCACCCTAAGACACTTTGCATCATAGTGTGTATTTTAGTGATAAAATTCATTGACAGAAGGGTAGATAGTTATTTTCAATTTTTTTTCACTTTGTACTTTATCAATATAGATTTTGCACCCTTAAAATATAGAATGTTAGCATTTTGCACTCTTAAAATATAAAATGTTAGTATTTTGCACCCTAAAATCATAAAATATTAGCATTTTCACCCCGATTTAGTTTTTTTGGCACTCTGCACCCTAAAAATATAATTTGTGTTACATTTTGCACCCTAATGTATTTCTCTGTAAAGAAAAATTCATAAATGTCGGCGATGTAGAGATTAATTGATCATTTCTATGCACAACAATCATAAACTTGTTATTCTAAATTTATTTTACTTTTTACTAACTTATTTGTAACATTTCTCTCAGTTAAATTTAGATTAAAAAAGGCATTGTCTGCATTTTATTTTCAAGTATCCTCTAGATTATTTATTTTATATTTAAAATAAAAGTTTACATATCTAACATATTATTATATTGCATGTTATTTATATTATTTAGATTATCATATAAAGTAGGGGATAAAAATGCCATAAATTAAATTTTTTGGATGAAAGTGCTAATATTCTATATTTCAGAGTGTAAAGTGTCAAAATCTATATTTTTAGGGTGCAAAGTGCCAAAAATAATCCCTTCAATCAATGAATTTTTTTTAATCACATACTATGATGAAAAATGTCAACTAAATTGAATTTTCAAGATGCAAAGTGTCTAAAGCCCAAAATATAATCATTTGCTAAATCGTATGGTTGGAATTTGGAACTAAACCTTACCTTTTTTTAGGGGGGGGGGGGTGCGCTGAACTAAAGGTTAGGGCATATTTGTTAATTATTTGAGAGAATAGTGAAAGTTTGTGAAATAATATCGAGATGTGTAATGTTGTTTGTTGAATTTTGAGAGTGTGATTTGAGAAATAAAGTAGGTTTATATTATTTTTTAAAGAGTTTCCATTGTAGGTCTAATACTTTATGTCAAATCATGTTTGCTATCTGAGATAAATTGTGTAAGAGGTATGTTAATTTATGTCAAATCAGAGTAGAGTTTGTATAAATTTTGTTTCAAGATGAAAAAATTCAAAATTGTTGTTTGTTTGACTTTTGAGAGAGTAATTTAAAAAAATTGAGAGATGAAAAAATTATTTCAAAAAGTAAAAATCATATTTGTTTGACATTTTCAAAACACAAAAAAAAAATTAAAAAACGCCAGACAAACATGCCCTTTAAGTTTAAGCCTTATTCATTTTGCTAAAATTCAGTAATAACATATTTCGGATAGCCCATATTTCACCTCTTATAGAATGGGCCTAATAAGTTTATGGCCCAATAAGAATAGGCCATTTCTGTCTATAAACCCTATCCCATATTTCTTTGTACTCCGAGTATCACCCAAACTATCGAAGTTGCGTTCTCTTTACCCGGATCTTCATCTCCACCACTCTGCGGATCGAATTCAATCGTGGTTCTCTGTTGATATCTACGTCAATCATGTCGGAATCGGTTCATACGCTTCCACCGACAGGTATATTACCTTTTCTCCCTTTCATTTTATTTTACTTTTAATCTTTTGGTCACGCCAAATCCTTTCACCACACATTTCCGAGTGCTAAATATTTGTTATTCAACTTTCTGAATTTTTTAGATATCGAAGAAGACATCAGAGCACTGCAACTTGATTCTTCTGGTGTGATATACTTGTTTTTTTTCTTTATTTATTCCTGTTAGCATGTATTATTTGATAAGTAGTTAAGTGAGTACTAATTGTAATCCTTGAGTTAATTTGTTTTTTTTTCCTTTTTGTTTATTTTAGTATGTTATTGATGATTATGTTACTGTTGTTTGACCTATTTAATGCTAAGTATCATGATGTTTCTGAGAGTTTGTGGATGTGATTATGGTAGCAGAAGATACTATGATGGCTAATACAGAAGATGTGAAGCCTGATGTTGATGTAAATCCTGAAAAAGCGGATGGAGGTTGGTGGAATTTTAGTACATGATTTGTTAATAGTTTAAAAACAGCCTTTCTCTAGCTATGATAAACTTTTCTTATCTGTGTTATTGTTTCGTATGTGATGACTTCATATTTATGTTTCTGCTTTTCTGAATACTAGCAGAAGACGAGGTGATGGTTAACAGTGAAGATAGGACGCCTCATTTGGTTGTAAATTCTGATAAAAAAGATGGAGGTAGGTAAAGTAACACATGATGTTTAATTCTTGCTTTTTCCTGCTATGACGTATTGTTGTTGTTATTAGTTCTCTCTTCTTGTTAAATTGTTCCCCCATGTTTGTTGATTACTAGCAGAAGTTACCATATTTGTTAACACATAAGTTAGGAAAGTTGTTAACTCTATTTTTCTTTTATGCTAAAATTATTTTCTTTCTCTCTCTCTCTCTCTCTTTAGTAGTCTTTTCACTTTTACACTACAGTGACTTTGTTCGACCTTAATTTCTTGTTCCACATGCAGAAAATTGCTCTTTTCTTCTTTTCTGTGTTGATGTACCGGCTTCCCATGATATCATGCACAAAGTTGGGAGACCTCAGTTGATATATATATATATATATAGTTCTAAAAGAGAAGGGATTATTTTTGTCCTTGTATCGTGTTTGATACTTATTTATTGGATATGCTGGTTCACATAATCTCCATCACGTGTTGAATTCCACAAACTTTGGGCCGCTCGGTAAACTTTTACTTTCTTCATTCCCTTATCGATAAGGATGCCATGAAACTCCTCAAATCAGACCTTTTAATCTAACCACTATTCTCTTTATCAACGTGATTATAAATATTTGAGATGCGTATACACTTGTCAACTGTTTATATCACCAGGCAATAATTGCTTTAGATAGTTCCATCTTTTCATTCTGTTTTTTGGTTTACTTTAAGTTTTAGTCAATGATATTGTGCCTTATTTTCCTTGTAGATTGGTTGCCATTCATTCCTTTTCTCTCTTAAAAACTTGAGGTTATGTTTTTGTGTTTTTGTTTAATTATTCTGCAGAAAAGGAAAGTCTTCCTCCTCAGGATGTTGAAGAAAAAGATGATGACAACACAAAGCGACATTTGAATGCTGTATTCATCGGTCATGTTGGTAGGGCAATTCCTTAACTTCTTAATCCTTATAGTCCCTTCATCATCAATTGACGAAATGTCCTCTAGTTTATGTGGAGATTAGATGTCAAAATAATTTTAATGTTTCTTTTACTCTACTTTCAAATTAATGGTTAAAGATAAGTCAGTCGAATTTATATAAGATCACAATTGGAAAAAAATCATTAATACAAGGGCATACTTGGAAAATATTTCATTTATATAAGGCCACATCACATCAAAGTGATTATGGATGTCCTGTAAGGGTACATAAACATTTAGATGTGGATGGATATTTTTTTATAGCTCATCATAATATGTATAATTGGCCATAATCAAGATTTGTGTTGTACTGGTTTAAGCTTGCCCATGTGAGATGTTACCTATTTTTGTTTTATCGATTCCTTCTCTTGTGTTTCATTTGGTATGCATAATCCTTTTGTTACTTCCTTCTGTCCCTTATAAGAGTATAATAAGTATTAAAGTAATATACATGAAAAAAGAAAACTAAATGTATAAATTTGTTTTTCCATTCTTCTGGAAACCGGTAGTAACATTGGCCCGGTTCCTTATCAAGATTTATTTTTACATGGTCTGTAGATGCTGGAAAGTCCACAATTGGAGGGCAAATTTTGTTTCTTAGTGGTCAAGTCGATGACCGCACTATCCAAAAATACGAGAAAGAAGCTAAAGAAAAAAGTAGAGAGAGTTGGTGAGTACTTCCTTGCTAGATAATTAAATTAATACATTTTTTGTACTTGAGCTTGAAACTACTGTATCTTTAGTTTTTGTTATTAATGAAAGATATTGCTGCTCTTCATGCGGCGTGACATGAAGTGGGGTTTTTCAATTAGGAAACTTACTAACGCACTGTTGTTGTGTTGCATGCTTGATTTTTGAGTTCATTTTATCTGTTTTGTAGTCCTTATTTACTTTCAATATTATTTTGATACTAAAGCTGTGATGAACTGCATAATATTCTTGGTAGAGCATAATTTTTTTTTTTATGGATAGAAAACATGTTTTGACATACCAAATTTATTCTGGCTAATTTCAAGTGATGAATTTTCTACTTTCTGTGGTTGCTTTGATCTGGGTATTTTCGAACATGTCATGCAGTTGGTGCCTGTCGAGTTGCTCTAGCTCCCTGCTATAACTCATATTTTTTAGTATTTACCTAGCTTTGCAGTATAATTCATGCAACTTCCAGTCTAGATTGGAAATTGCATTCTGTTTTCTCCCAATTGAACACATAGTTTCGTCCTGAAATAACCGTGATCTAGCATAGAAGCTACTTACCGTTTTGTCAAAAACTAGGTACATGGCTTATATCATGGATACAAATGAAGAAGAGAGGGCTAAGGTACTCCCTTACTCGTTTATTTTGGCTTGCTATTGTAGTTAAATGTTCTGTTTGTTTTTTCTTTAGATCCCTTTGAGTGTGTATACCGAGTGGATTGTGTATGAAAGTTTGTTTATTACAGGGAAAAACAGTTGAAGTAGGAAGAGCGCACTTTGAAACAGATACTACCAGATTTACAATATTGGATGCCCCGGTAACTACTAATTCGATTTGCATATATTTTCTAGTGAAGCTTGATATTATCCTCACTATTTTTGCATGGTGAAGACATCCTCTTATTTTGTAATTTGTTTGAATTATGACTTATACAGGTTATTAAGGATTGCATCACATAATATGTTATTATGAACTGATTTTAATTTGAGAGCATTCTGTCAAAGTGTGCATCTGGTTTTTCTTTAGAAAGAATAACTTGGCCCTCTCTATTTCCTTATGCATAGATCTATCCATCGGTCCATCTACCTCTATCTATCATTGGGTCATTAGTACGAGAGTACAACCTTAAATCACTCTTGCTCAAACACTCCCCAATTCTTCATGTTTTTCAAACGTTAATCTAGGTATCTCAGAATTTTTTTTGTTTACTTGGGGGTTTCCATAATTGTTAATGAACTTTTATACATGGTTGGACCTTGGATTTTTGTGAAGAAAAAAAATGACTTGTTTGTTTGGTTATCTAAGAAATATGAAGGGAAGGCTTGTAGAAAATAGTAATAGGATAAATGTCAATTCTTTTTCATATTGCTCAATTATATTAAGAGAGTTCGCTACTAAAATTATTATGTCCGGTTGGCAACTTCTTGGTTCATAGGAAGTGTATGTTCACATGGTTTTGTTAAATGTGGAGGAGAGGTTCAGGACTTATTACTGAAGTTGGGTTTAATGGGCACACGCTGGTGTTGGTACTCAAGTTCCATGTTTGTGTTGCTCTTTCTCTTTCGCACTTCTCTCAGCTATCTCTCGTCTTTTCTAATCCACTTTTAGTTGCTCATCTGTTGAATTTTCTCTAATTTTCACCATGAGAAAACATTTCGCCTCCGTGTCTTTAAATTTCATTTTCCCTTTAGGATACATATGTTTGTATTGGCGTCGAATTTCCCGTTCCTTGCGAAGGCTAGAATTTAGTATACCACATTGAAATCAAATGTTTAATGCAACTTTTATAAATGATCGGTGCACAATCTCCCTTATGTAAATTTTTTGTTTTCTTATTGTAGAGTTTTGAATACCTTGTTCTGCAAGTGAGCTATATAAATTGCTCACTGTTTTGAAATGATACTATACAATTTAATCAATTTCTTTTCAGTTTTTACGTAATAGATTTTATGGTATGTGCTTAGAATGCGCATGAGCTTTTCTGTTACCCTTCTATTTTCGTCTGATTGGTTGACCCATTCATTTTAACTTCTTATTTATCAGGGTCACAAAAGCTATGTACCTAATATGATCAGTGGAGCCTCTCAGGCAGATATAGGTGTACTAGTAAGTAGTGTTATGATGCATGATTCATAAGTTTTCTATTAAGATAGAGTTGATTTTTTATTGTCCCTAATCATATATCATAAATTCGTTCTGTGTTATTATGCTTAGGTTATTTCTGCTCGGAAGGGAGAATTTGAGACTGGTTATGAGAGAGGTGGACAGACACGAGAGCATGTTCAGCTAGCAAAGACTTTGGGAGTCTCTAAGCTTTTAGTTGTCGTAAACAAAATGGATGATCCTACTGTAAATTGGTCAAAAGAAAGGTGCTTTGAAATGAAATATGTCAGAAGTTTGCTCATCTTGGATTTCACTTTTAAGAAAAGATAGTGATTTCATTTTTCCATTATTTTGATCCTGTCTTACTGTTGCAGATATGATGAGATTGAATCGAAAATGGTATCGTTTCTTAAGTCATCAGGTTATAATGTGAAAAAAGGTAACTCTGCTCCGAGCTCTCATTTACTTGTAAACAGTTGTTTTTTGTATCTTTTAATTTCTCACTTAGATTATCCCATTTTATAAACCTTTATTTTGTTTGTTATATTATATAAGTGTTTGATCATAGGAAAATGTCAGTTCATATATAGCAGTGTTAGTAATTTAACTTGTCTTGTACCGTAGTCAAATATGCATGTATTTTGTTTCTGTGTCTTGCGCATGAATTCGTTGATATATATATATATATCTGGTTCTACCATGTTCCGCTATAAGCTATTAGTAGTTAGTAATTTGTTGATGTTGATTGTTCAATCTGTGATCTCCTTGGTGGGATAACGTGGGATAGAATATGGAAGAGTGGTAGTTTTTGCATTTGGTAGTAGCTGCTAACACACAGGACATATAACCTTAGTGGAGTTTTTTGTTTAGTTTTCCTCTGTTCCCCAATTTGTTAATATATTTTTTTCACACAGTTTTCTTCAGAACTATCATTTTGGTATATGCTACTCCTGTCCCGTATTTTTTGCTCCTGTTTCCTCTTTGGGATGTTTAACACAAGATTCACGTTCTTATTTTTTTTCTCAAAACTGTATTCGTAGAAAAAGAAACGATTTGAGACCAATAAGTCTCCACCACTACTTTTGAGGGATAAATGTAAAGGCACCAAAAAGTTCCATTTTTATTCTTTTTAAGAAAATTATACCTAAATTTATGTGCAAAAGCTAAATGGACTAATGGAGCAATAATGTCGGGAAGGAGGGGTATTGTTTAACGGAGATTGAGCATTTGATGTTTATTAGTTTACTATTATATCCTCATATATGTGTCCCTTTGCAGTCAGTTAAAGCGGTTGTATTGATTCTGTTTTCTCTTATTTTACAATGATAGCTAAAGTAGGTTGGGTGTTCATCAGGACATACTAACACTTCATATGGAAATCGTTTTGGTCTGTAGCACTGCTGCCTGCTAAATTATCCACAAAATAAATGTGTTTACCTACATATATCATAAGTAGTTTCTCAGGTCCCCTTACAAAATTATAGGCCATTATGATACTTTCAGTTGTCTCATTTTTGCAGTTTTTTTCATTCTTTACTTATGTGCCTTTGTGCTGAGTGTAATGATACTAAACCCCCTCGAAATTGTGGCTCTTGATTTCTGTCTGATTCTGATAGGTTTTGGATGAGCTTTTATTTGTAAAACGACGAGCTTTACATATTCTTTTTTTGCCTTCATATCTGATGATAAATTTAAAGAAAATTATGTTCTTTAGTATATATGATGCTCATTCTTGTTCTCGTGTTTTTTTTTTGGGTGGGTTTATATTTCCAGACGTTCTGTTTCTTCCAATATCTGGTCTTTTGGGGATCAACATGAAAACCAGATTGCCTAGTAGTATATGTTCATGGTATAGCGGTCCATCCCTTTTTGAAGCTCTCGACAGTATTGAAGTTCCATTACGTGACCCAAATGGCCCATTCAGGTATAGTAGAAACTTTATTAACCTTTGTCTTCTAATTTGGTCACTACACATGATGCATAGTCAATATCCAAAAGACGTGTTTGTCAGGTTCCATATTATGCAAGAAAACCTAAATAGCATGAATGTTCTGATTTTGGGTGGTCTTATATCAAATTATAGTTTGTTATTACCTATTTTGAAACTCATTAACTAGCAATCTTTTCATCATTTGGTGAATTGAATTCTGTAATTTCTGGAAATCAGAATGAAATTTATGCTTTTCAGCTAATCACAACTATTTTCTCTTTAAACTGGGACTCTCTTTTTTCCTTTATTTGACAACTAGAAAAGTTTAGATTATGTCCTCTTCTTTTGAATTTATGTGCATAACATGATATATTCCTGCGTTACCTAATTTATTTGCTATTTATGAAGAATGCCTATTATTGACAAGTTTAAGGACATGGGGACTGTTGTTATGGGAAAAATTGAATCTGGGAGTATCTGTGAAGGTGATAATCTGGTGATAATGCCAAACAAGGTGCTTTTTTCTACTTGTTACTCTAATAAAGCAAGTTTATGAGTTTTTGATTTGTTTATAAAGAAAGAAGTCATTGGTATTAGTTTCCTCACTAGGCAAGCTTTTCAGGTCCAAGTGAAAGTTCTTGCAATCTTCATTGATGATGATAAAGTGAGGCGTGCGGGACCTGGTGAAAATTTGCGAGTCAGGGTTTCTGGGATTGAGGAAGAAGATATCTTATCTGGTTTCGTTCTATGTAGCGTTGGTAAGGGTTTTACATAGAACTCTTGGTGGTCCTTTTCCTTTTTGTGATTGTGTCCTGTGAAAGCTTGTTCCTTGCATACACATGAAATTCCTATTTTAGATTATTAGTGATCCATGGATATTTGCTTCAATTTACTGTCCCTTGAAAGCCAAAGAAACCTTTTGAAAGTAATGATTTTTTGATAGCTGTAACCTTTAAAATGGAAATTTCTGTACTGACTATAAATCAAATTGGGATGAAGGATAAAAATGCCAAAATATTTGGTGATTAAGTTTCAGTGATCTTTGAAATTTTCTTTTTGGTGTGCTTAATCTATTATTGAATGTGGTCTTTATTCCATAGTCGTTTAGATACTACACACATATACACATTATATATATATATACACACTCGGAGCATGCACATATGAGAAAGTCGGACCATATTAACACTATTACATGCTTTAGAGTTGTATAAACTGTGTGGTTTCTTGGAGTCATAAATGTATTAGTTAAGAGTTAGTAGTCATCCTATGTCTGGGATTTAGTGAAAGAATTGTTACAATGTATCCGACTTTACATGCATGTGCATAAACGAAAACAGCCAATGGAAAATATACTTTTGTTGCTTAAGCACCAATATGGGATTAGTCAGCAAATAATCTGTCTTTGTGGGTGATTACTTAAGTTTTTCTTGTATGATGTAAAAAATCAGTTTCGTAACTTCTGGTGTTGGAGCAGGGCTTAAAATTTGTTGTGGTTTAATGAACTGTGTTTTTTGGTTTAGGTTAGATTTGATACAAGAAAAAATTGGCATCTTGAGAAAAAAGTTCTTACTCGTGAAAAGATACCTTTGTACTCTGGTGGATTAGATTTAATATGACAAACTACTATATGCAACTTTCTTTTCATTGTGTTTCCTATTGAACTGAGTTTCTTTTTGGTTATACTTCTTTGATTACTAATTTACTATTCATTTGCCGTTGTGATTGTTCCTATTCACAGTAGCCGTTAGCACTGTTATTGCAACCTTTTAGTTGTTAAATAGCACTGTTATTGCAACCTTTTAGTCGTTAAATAGCACTGTTATTGCAACCTTTTAGTCGTTAAATCTTCACCTAATATAGGTTTCTGCGTTACTGTATATTTCTCAAATTTTAGGGTTTTAATATTTTATTTGGTTACTAAGTCAAAGTTATTATATGTGCAGCAAAACCAATATCTGCTGTTTCTGAGTTTGTTGCCCATTTGCAGATTCTGGAACTGCTCGACAATGTATGTTTTTTACCTCCTTTTGGTTATTTTAGTATCCATGTTTTGACCACTTGTGCACATTCTTGTAAATGTTAAATATGTTTTCAAACATCTCAGGCAATTTTTTGTGCTGGGTATAAAGCTGTTTTGCACGTCCACTCAGTAATGGAGGAATGTGAGATTGTTGATTTGATGACGCAAATTGATCCAAAGACCCGAAAACCTATGAAAAAGAAGCCTCTCTTTGTTAAAAAAGGCGCATTGGTTGTATGCCGAGTTCAGGTCAGCTAATAATGCATGTAGTATTTAAAACTGTTTCTAGGTTAAGCGGTAACATGGTTTACTCAACTATTTATTATATTTAGAAAAATTCACATATTTTGCACCTAGAATTTAATTAATACATCACTTGGTCCCCTGTTCAACATTTTGTAGGATAGTTAAGGTTTAAAGCATAATTTTTATAATTATGTAAAAGGCAAAATTGCAGAAAACATAGCAAACTAATTAGCGATTTTTGGGTTTTCATCCCAAACTATATCACCTCACCGTTCTGCATTCTTCAGGTGAATAACATGATCTGCATTGAGAAATTCTCGGATTTCCCACAGCTGGGACGATTCACTCTACGTACTGAAGGTTAAAATAATATTTAGCATAAAAAAATATTCATTTCATTGATTTCTATTTTTCTCAGAAATATCACTGAGATTTCTACTTTTGACAGGGAAAACTGTTGCCGTGGGAAAAGTAACTGGTCTCCAAGATAATGAGTAATCAAGTTTTTTTGAGAAGTGAGCATTATTTTCCTAGTTTCAATATCAAATTATTGTCTCCTATATGGCCTTGAGATGGTTTGTGGTGCCAATAGCTCTGATAATTGCATTTTTCTGAATTAAGGCATTAAAGAGTCTTCAACTTTTCCTTTAAACCATTTGGGAAGAAAATTGCATTTGTTAGTCCCATAACCCTCAACAATTCTGATCCCGCACTTTACAATATTGCACTTTTGTTCCCAAATTTTAATATGTTTTTTACTTTTGATCCCGTTCCCTCTTTTCCATCATATTTGGGACCAAAAATGCAAAACATTTTAAATAGACACAATTCTATGTGACTAAAAATGCAAAATATTTGAACTTGAAACCAAGTGTGCAATTATATAAATATGTAATTTGCCACTATTTGGTTGAACACTTTTTAATGGATAACTAAGGATATAATCTTTGGCACTTTAAAGTTGACCTTCCTTCTAAGCTAAAGAAACACTTTTTTTGGTCAGGGTACCTAGATCACATATTCCTCTATTCTGTTTACTGATAAGACCTTAAAGTTTATACATTTTTAAAAGGCATGTGAGGTCTTGCTTCTTATGAGCAAGTGTTTTGTCCGTTTCTGTTGTGTCTAGGCACTTGCATATGGTGAGCAAATTTTCAAACTCCTACGAATTTATGAAATCCAGTTATCTATATTTGTTTTTACATTGTTTGTTAGTCAAGATTAATATGGGAGACTGTATGCAATGCTGATGCAAGTTCACTTTGTAGATAGCTAGTGATTAACCTTTTTTTTTTTTTTTTGTTTTTGTGTGCAGTAGGGTAGTTAACTACGAAGTTTTCTACTACTCAGAGCGACTACACGAAGGCAATTTGCTTCTTGTGCCATTGAATGAACTGGAGTCATGGATTTGTTCTCTTGACTTTTGAGGGTAGTTTTCCTACTTGTTGTGTAGCCATCTGGGATTGATGGCATCGTTGAATTTTCCAGAATGGGTCAAATATGATTTTGAGTTTATCTTCCCAATCTGAGTTGTAAAAGAGGTTATATGGGGTTTGGTATATAACTGAATATTGATTTGTGATATATAGGTGGTCATTCTAGCAGCATATCAATTTGCAGTTGACAAATAGAAGAATAATACTATTGTGTTCTTTTGGGTAATGAACTTGCATCAAGTTTGTTAATGTCTAAGCTCAAAAATGTGTGCTCAAATTTCGTCCCCACAATTTTGCATCACTTTTTTCACAAGGTCCGAAAGATATTAATCTATAGTTTTAATTTTTCTCAGCAAACCGAGGTCACTAAGCTATGATTATTTAATATCATATTTAGTGATTATGATGAGATCAATGTGTACATGATTAATTAATTGTAGTGTAGAATCTTCAAGTCCAAAATCTCATACCAAATGGGCCAAAAAGGAATAGTGAAGTGGGATCCTGAAATGTCAAATACGACTAACATGTAACTTGAAGAAGGAAAAATGATTCAATTTTGGTTTGTCGATGTCCCTGTTTTTTATGTGAAATATGAAGTGTCACCAGAGGTTTGCTTTTGTGTAAGTAGATTTAGGATGAGTGACCAGTTGCAAATCACTTTTCGCATTTACATTAAAAAAGTGTAGTGTTGTTTTATGGATGATAGCTTTAGAAGGGATATGGAAATTCAAAGATCAAAGACAAGTCCTTCCTCCTGACTATTTGATCTACTCTTTTCCGAACCATACTGCTTAACTTGCGTTTTTAGGGTGGATTAACTTACGATTTCATCATGACGATAATCTCCAATTGCGTCCGTCATATGAAAAGTTCTTCGGTATACATATACTTAATAGTTATTCAATCGCACAAATATCTCTATGATTCCTCTTTATATCTCCAAAAAGTAATTTTTTCATAAAAAATGCAAAATAATATTTTGAAATTGGATGATGCTTTTAAAAGGGTTACCAACAATTTATGCAAAATATACTCTTATTTCCTTTTGTTAAATAAGTGGAGGTGGGTACTTGAGTATTAGGCTGTGTTTCAATACATAATCAACATTCTTTTTATTTTAACAAAACGGGCCAGTAGGATTTCCTTTAGTTAGATTATCCTAAAGCTCACATACAAACAGGCCCATGTTTCAAGTGGGCCCCACTCTCCTCACCTTATCTACCCCAAAGTTTTCATTTTGGTTTCTCTGCTCGAAAATCCTGATAACCAAAGCAAAACCCAACAGGAAAGAAAACACACTAATCTATCTCTCCTCCACTGTGTGGTGTGTGTGAAAAACAAACGCAGATAAATATGGCAGCTTTAGCACAACAATTTGGTGGGTTAAAGTGCCCACCAATTTCAATCACAAAGAACAACAAATCATCCAATTCCAGGAATCAATACCACCCCAAAAAACGAAGCGTAATTTCAGCAGCAGCTTTGGCTATAGCAAATGCAGAAACAAGAGAAAGAATGAAGCTAAAAGAGATGTTTGAAGATGCTTATGAGAGGTGTCGAACAACCCCCATGGAAAATGTCGCTTTCACAATTGACGACTTTCATGATGCCCTTGAAAAGTACGACTTTAACTCTGAAATTGGCACCAAGGTCAGTTTTCTATTTCTTAATTATAATATTTAATTTTTTGGAATGAGGCAATATGTGTTAGGTTTTTCTTTTCCAGAATTTTTTGAATTTAAAAATGTGGTAGGCGTAAAAGATACACATTGGTGTGTCTTCGGGTGTGTGTGAAATATGTGGCTAAGCAATCAAAGATTTGTCTTCTGTTTAATGAGATTGAATAAAGTCTTATAGCATCTGGGTGTTGTTTGTCTTAGTTGATTCTGATGAAAGTTAAAAGAGTATTTAGGATATTGATTTTTTATTTTTTAAAAAAAAATTTATTATTCCAGGTTAAGGGAACTGTTTTCAATACAGATGCAAATGGTGCATTAGTTGACATTACTGCAAAATCATCAGCCTACTTGCCTGTAAGAGAGGCATCTATCCATAACCTCAAGCATGTGGCAGAGGCTGGGATAGTTCCTGGTTTACGTGAGGAATTTGTAATTATTGGTGAAAATGAGGCTGATGATAGTTTGATCTTGAGCTTACGTTCGATTCAATATGATCTCGCATGGGAACGGTGTAGATTACTTCAAGCTGAAGATGTTGTTCTGAAGGGCAAGGTAAGTATTTCCCACTATAATCTATGAGTACGTTGACATTATGAAAGTTCATTTGCAGTCTCTTTGTAAATATCAGATATGCAAGTATTAGCATTTAGGATATGATGCACTTCAATGGTCAATTTAATGTAACCAATGTTTTCTTTCCAATTTTTCTATTAATGTGTATTTTTCCAAAAAAAAATTATGCAGGTTGTGGGTGCAAACAAAGGTGGAGTGGTGGCCATTGTTGAAGGTCTTCGTGGTTTTGTTCCATTTTCACAAATCTCAACGGTTAATTCCTTACTCTGATAATCACATTCGATGGCGATTATCGAATGATCACCTCTTTTAAGAGCTTAATATTTAATATGTTTAACACGCCCTTTCGTGATATTAGTTTACTCAAGTCTAACATGCATACGTTTTGTTTTTTGTAAATGGGTAGCAGAGAGATCCAAACACAATAATCTTGGCTCTGATACGACATTGAATAACCACCTCATTTAAAGATAATAGAGGAGACATTTAATATTATTACTTTTAACATGAATCTTTTGCGGCCTTGAGTTCTTTACCCGATTCTAACCCTTGTTCTTTCCACTTCATCATGATAAAAAAATTCATTATGTCCCAATTATTCTCATCACCTCTGATTGTATGTAAATACTTATTAAAATTTCCGTTAAATTCATATCAGAAATCACCTGCCGAGGAGCTTCTTGATAAAGAAATTCCCCTCAAGTTTGTGGAAGTTGACGAGGAACAATCGAGGCTAGTCCTCAGTAACCGCAAGGCCATGGCTGATAGTCAAGCACAGCTTGGAATTGGATCTGTAGTGATAGGCACTGTTCAGAGTTTGAAACCTTATGGTGCTTTCATTGACATTGGTGGAATTAATGGTCTATTGCATGTGAGCCAAATCAGCCACGATCGCGTTTCAGATATAGCTACAGTCCTACAGCCTGGTGACACTTTGAAGGTAAAAGTTTCTTCTTCCTATAACTTTTTTTAAAGAATTTGAGAATTTATGTGATGAATCTTGTTGTAGGTTATGATACTTAGCCATGATCGTGAGAGAGGAAGAGTGAGCCTTTCTACGAAGAAGTTGGAGCCTACGCCTGGTGACATGATTCGTAATCCAAAGTTGGTCTTTGAGAAGGTAAGCATTTTATTAAAAATATACCAAGAAAAACTCGAGGGAGGCATGTTTATAAATTTTGGGACTTGTTTCTTACAGGCAGAGGAAATGGCTCAGACATTCAGGCAAAGAATTGCACAAGCGGAAGCCATGGCTCGTGCTGATATGCTAAGATTCCAGCCTGAGGTATATATTCCCATAATTATTATTAAACAACAAAAGAAAATAGGACGAGCAAAGATTTTGTAATGTTATGGTGTCGTCTTTGCTCTATTCTAATATTTTATTTTTATTTTATTTATTTATTGTTGATTTTAAATATTGCAGAGTGGATTGACATTGAGTTCTGAAGGGATATTAGGACCTCTGACTTCAGACCTTCCGGCAGAAGGTTTAGATTTAAGTGATACCCCACCAGCCGAAGATTGATTTATTGATTGAATATTTAATGGAATGGAATTGCATTTCTTTACCCATTTTCTATATTTCAGACAAACGACTTTTTTCCAAACTCTTGTAATTATTGCATTATTTATTTCAGTTTTTGTCCTAGGTCCGACCATCATCCTTAGGCCTGTCAATGGGTCGAACTTGGACCCAAGTCCGGCTCCAACTCCAACTAGCATGAATCACTAAAAGAATAAATAAATCTAAAGCTTTGACATTAACAATTAAGAGCAAAAAAAGCATCATATTTGAGTAAAAAAATCGGGTATTGTCAAAATAAACGACATTAGCAGTAAGTACGATGGTCATATAGAAGTATATAAATACAAATTCAACCAAAAACATAAAATCATATCAAGCATATATTTATGTACCATTATTTTTACAAAATTCACTCGAAAATGGAGTACAAAAATTCCATGCATGAATGGGGAATTAAGAATGGTTGAAGTGAATCAGTTGTTGAAGAATATAAAACCTCACTTCTACTCGTTTTAAACTAGTTTTTTTCTTTCAATTCAAAAAATAAGAATAACTTATTAGATTCTCTAATGTCAACTTTTTGGATTATGATGGAGTTAATGCTTTAAACAGTGACATATTTTACTTTTACTTTACTTTAGATAAAGGATTATACATCACATATAATATATAATATTATCGAATTTGAATTTTTCATCAATCGAATCAAGTTAGACCGACATTTTCTCTATTCGTTTCGAGTTATGAATCTTCTTAATCAGATTAGATAATTTATATTTTGAGCTAGTGGAAAAATTGAAATTTTCTCCAGGGGGTAAATTCACAATTTTAACATTCTTTTACAGATACTAAAAAATCAGTTTAAATATAAAAATATATTCAAAGTGGCATATACACAACATGGACAATGTTTTTCTTATGTTATAAGTCTATTTTATGATATTTTGAGCTCGTGAAAAAATTGAATTTCTCAAAGGGTTATGCTTACAGTTTTGGCCAATTTTTTTTACAGATACTTAAAATCTTATAAAAACAAAATAAAATTGTTCATAGGGGTAAGTACAAAACCCTCGACAATTTTTCGTACGATTCAAGTCAGTTTGGTAATATTTTGAGTCAGTGAAAAAATTGAAATTTCTCGAAGGGGTTAGTTCACAATTTTAACAACTTTTTTGTGGATAATAAAAATCAATTTAAATACAAAAATGTATTCAAAGTGGTACATACACAACATTGCACAATGTTTTACTTATGTTATAAGTCGGTTTTCTGATATTTTGAGTCCGTGGAAAAATTGATTTCTTCGAAAGGTTAACCTTATAATTTTGGCCCATTTTTTACGGATACTTAAAATCTCATAAAAATGAAAGGAAAAAAAAATTGTTCATAGGGGTCAGTACAAAACCCTCGACAAATTTTTCATATGATTCAAGTCAGTTTCGTAATATTTTGAGCCAGTGGAATAATTAAAATTTTCTCCAACGGTTACTTCGCATTTTTAATCAATTTTTTGCGGATAATAAATTCACTTTAAATACAAAAATATATTGTGCCAATGTTTTTCTTATTGTACACGGTTATGGGCAATGTTTTTCTTATGTTATAAGTCAATTTTCTGATATTTTGAGAATGTGGAAAAATTGAATTCCTCGAATGGGTAAGCTCACAACTCACAAGTTTGGCCAATTTTTTACGGATACTGAATATCTCACAAAAACAAAAAATTGTTCACAGGGGTAAGTACAAAACCCTCGACAATGATTTGTATTATTCAAGTCAGTTGTAATATTTTGAGCTGGTGAAAAAATCGAAATTTTCTCAAAGGGGTTAGTTCACCGTTTTAACCATTTTTTTGCGGATACTAAAAATCAATTCAAATAATTTTTTTTAATCAAAGTGGTGCGTACACAGCCCTGGGGAATTTTTTTATTATGTTATGAGTCGATTTTCTAATATTTTAAGCCCGTAAAAAAATTGAATTCCTCAAAGGGGTAAGCTCACAACTCTTGGCCAATTTTTTACGAATACTTAAAATCTTATATAAAAAATATTGTACATAGGGGTAAGTACAAAACCCTCGATTATTTTTCGTATGATACAATTCAATTTTGTTGAGCCAGTGGAAAATTGAAATTTTCACCAAGGGGTTCACATTTTTTAATCAATTTTTTGGGGATAATAATATCAGGTTAAAAAACAAAAATATATTGAAAGTGGTACGTACACAACTCTAGATAATATTTTCTTATGTTATAAGCCGGTTTTCTGATATATTGAACCTCCGTGGAAAAATTGAATTCCTCGAAAGGGTAAGCTCACAGTTTTGGTCAATTTTTTACGGATACTAAAAATCTTATAAAAACAAAAAAAAAATTCATAGGGGTAAGTACAAAACCCTCTATAATTTTATGTATGATTCAAGTCAGTATTGTAATATTTTGAGCCAGTGAAAAAATTAAAATTATCTCCAACGGATAGTTCACAATTTTAATCAATTATTTGCGAATACTAAAATTCAATTTAAATACAAAGATATATTGAAAATGGTACATACCTAGCCTTGGGAAATGTTAATATTATGTTATAAGTCGATTTATGATATTTTGAACCGGTGAAAAAATTGAGTTCCTCGAAGCGGTAAGTTCACAAATTTGGCCAATTTTTTACGTATACTTAAATCTTGTAAAAAAAAACAAAAAAAAATTGTTTAGAGGGGTAAATACAAAACCCTCGATAATTTTCGTATGATTCAAGTCAGTTTGTAATATTTTGAGCTTGTGTAGAAATTGAAATTTTCTCCAATGGGTAAGTTCACAGTTTTAACCAATTTTTCCATTGTTTAAATACAAAAATATATTCAAAATGGTACGTACACAACCCTGGGCAATGTTTTTGTTATGGTAATGATTCAAGTCAATTTTTTAATATTTTGAGCCAGTGAAAATTTTTAAATTTTGTCCAAGGGGTTAATTCACAATTTTAACCATTTTGTTGTGGATACTAAAAATCAGTTTTAAATAAAAAAATTTATTCTAAGTGGTACGTACACAGCCCTGGACAATGTTTTTCTTATGTTATAAGTCGGTTTTCTGATATATTGAGCCCCCGTGGAAAAATTGAATTCCTAGAAGGGGTAAGCTCATAGTTTTGGTCAAATATTTACATATACTTAAAATCTTTAAAAAAAAAAAATATTTTTCATAGGGGTAAATACAAAACCTTCAATAATTTTTTATATAATTCAATTCAGTTTTGTAATATTTTGAGCTTATTGAAAAATTGAAATTTTCTCCACGAGGTAAGTTTACAGTTTAGACCAATTTTTTGTGGATACTAGTAATCAATTTAAATACAAATATATATTCAAAATGATACTTACACAACTCTAGACAATGTTTTTCTTATATTATAAGTCGGATTTTTAATATTTTGAGCTCGTGGAAAAACTGAATTCCTTTAAGGATTAAGCTAATAGTTTTGACCAAATTTTCACGAATACTTAAAATAATATAAAACCAAAAAAAAAAAAAATTGTTCATAAGGGTAAGTACAAAACTCTCGACAATTTTTGGTATGATTTACGTCAGTTTTGTAATATGTTGAGTCAGTGGAAAATTGAAATTTTCTCCAATTGGTAAGTTCACAATTTTAACCAATTTTTTGTGGATACTAAAAATCAGTTTAAATACAAAAATATATTGAAAGTGGTATGTGTATAGCTCTGGAAAATATTTCTCTTATGTATAAGCCGATTTTCTGATATTTTGAGCCCGTGGAAAAATTGAATTCCTCGAAGGGGTAAGCTCACAGTCTCGGCTAAATTTTTAGTGTTACTTAAAATCTTATTGAAAATAAAATTGAATTCCTCGAAGGGGTAAGTTCACTTTGGTCAATTTTTTACGAATATTAAATGTTACAAAATAAAAAACAAAAAAAATTGTTCACAGGGGTAAGTACAAAACCCCCGACAATGATTTGTATGATTCAAATCAGTTTTGTAATATTTGGAGCCACTAAAAAAATTGAAATTTTCTCGAAGGAGTAATTTCACAGTTTTAACCAATTTTTCTGCGGATCCTAAAAAATAATTTAAAAAAAATTATATTCAAAGTGGTACGTACGCAGCCCTAGGCAATGCTTTCTTATGTTATAAGTCATTTTCTTGATATTTTGAACATGTGGAAACATTGAATTCCTCGAAAGGGTAACCTTACAAATTTGGCTAATTTTTACGGATATGTAAAATCTTTGAAAAACATAAAAAAAAATTGTTCATTAGGGTAATGAAAAAACCCTCGACAATTTTTCGTATGATTCAAGTCAGTTTTGTAATATTTTGAGCCAGTGGAAAATTTTTAATTTTATCCAAGAGGTTAGTTCACAGTTTTAACCAATTTTTTATGGATACTAAAAATCAGTTTTAATAAAAAATTATATTTAAAGTGGTACTTACACAGCCCCGGGAAATTTTTGTTATGTTATGAGTCGATTTTCTGATATTTTGAGCCCGTGAAAAAATTGAATTCCTCAACAGGGCAAGCTCACAATCTTGGCCAATTTTTTACCGATACTTAAAAAATTGTAAATTTTTTTTTTCATAAGGGTAAGTACAAAACCCTCGACAATTTTTCGTATGATACAAGTCAGTTTTATAATATATTGAGACAGTGAGAAATTTGTTTTTTTCCAAGGTGTTAGTTAACAGTTTTAACCAATTTTTTGCGGATACTAAAAATCAATTTAAATACAAAAATTTATTGAAAGTGGTACGTACACAGCTCTGGACAATGTTTTCTTATGTTATAAGTCGGTTTTCTAATATACTGAGGCCCCCGTGAAAAAATTGAATCAGTTAAATACGAAAATATATTTAAAGAGGCCTATAAACAGCATGGACAATGTTTTTCTTATGTTATAAGTCTATTATATGATATTTTGGCCAATTTTTTACGAATACTTAAAATCTTATAAAAACAAAATAAAATTGTTCATAGGAGTAATTAAAAAACCCTCGACGATTTGTTCGTATGATTCACGTCAGTTTTGTAATATTTTGAGCCAGTGGAAAAATTGAAATTTTCTCCAAGGGGTTAGTTCACAGTTTTAACCAATTTTTTGTGGATACTAAAAATCAATTTAAGTACAAAAACATATTGAAAGTAGTACTTATACAGCTCTTGACATAGTTTTTCATAGGTTATAAGTCGGTTTATGATATTTTGAGCCCGTGGATAAATTGAATTCCTCGAAGGGGTAAGCTCACAATTTTTACGGATACTTATAATCTTATAAAAATAAAAAAATTTGTTCATAGGGGTAAGTACAAAACCCTCGACAATTTTTCGTATAATTCAAGCCAGTTTTGTAATATTTTGAGCCAGTGGAAAAAATTGAAATTTTCTTCAAGGGGTAAGTTCACATTTTTGACAAATTTCCGGGGGATACTCGAAATTAGTTTAAATACAAAAATATATTCAGAGTGGTAGTACACAGCTCTGGACAACGTTTTTCTTATGTTAAAACTTATAAGTAGGATTTCTGATATTTTTTAAGCTCGTGGAAAAATTGAATTCCTCGAAGGGGTAAGCTCACAGTCTTGTCCAATTTTTTACGAATACTTAAAATCTTATAAAAAAAAAGTGTTCATAGGGGTAAGTACAAAACCCTCGACAATTTTTCGTATGATTCAACTCAGTTTTGTAATATTTTGGCCTAGTGGAAAAGTTGAAATTTTCTCCAAGGGGTAAGTTCACAGTTTTAACCAATTTTTTGCGAATATTAAAAATCAGTTAAAATACAAAAAAATATACAAAGTGGTACGTAAACAGTCCTGGGCAATGTTTTTCTTATGTTATAAGTAATTTTTTTTGATATTTTGAGTCCGAGAAAAAATTGATTTCCTCGAAGGAGTAACCTCACCGTTTTGGCCAATTTATTATGAATACTTAAAATCTTATAAAAATCAAAAAATTGTTCTTAGGGATAAATATAAAACCCTCAACAATTTTTCGTATGATTTAAATCACTTTTGTAATATTTTGAGCCAATGGAAAAATTGAAATTTTCTCCAAGGGGTATTCACAGTTTTAACCAATTTTTGCGGATGCTAATAATCGGTTTAAATACAAAAACATGTTCAAAATGATATGTATACAACTCTGGACAATGTTTATCTTATAGGATAAGTCGTTTTTATGATATTTTGAGATCATGGAAACATTGAATTCCTCGAAGGGGTAAGCTCATAGTTTTTGTAAAAAAATTTACGAATACTTAAAAATCTTATAAAAACAAAACTATTGTTCATGGGGATAAGTACAAAACCCTCGACAATTTTTCGTATTATTCAACTAAGCACTAATCATATAATAAATCGGATTGAATTCAGATTATAATAAGTTCCATTGACATACGAAAAAAATAAGAAAGGGAAAAATAATTATGCACCTACTGCACACATTTTGAATTCAACTTGCAAACGTTTATGTAATGTTATTTGTGTATAATATTCAAAATCTTTTCTGAGTAACATCACATGTTCATTTCATTTTAACTCGTACTAGAAGATATAATTCTATATTTTATTTTTGGTTAAGAATATTTTGTTTAAATATTTTATTAACATAGGAGGGGTTTGCTAAAAAAATTAGACATGTATGATGTATTTACCAAACTAACACCGGAGTAAATAACCCTTATTTATAAGCTAGAATGCAATACGCTGACAGTCTAAATGATGTAGTAAGGGACTTTCTTGTTCGACAATTCAAAAACAACTTATGGCAAGAAAGGTAGGTACAAACAAATATAATTGGAAGTCAATGAAAATATATTAAAATGAAAGGAAAAATTACATTTAAACTGGCACAGGTTCACGATCGCAACTGTAAATCATTCAAGGTAAACTTTATTTCAAATTCAAACCTCTTTGATACAAAATTCCTCATGTGTATTTGATGTGCAAAACCTCTTTGATACAAAGCTTCATGTGTATTTGATGTGCAAAACTATTTGTACTATTAATGTCAAAGCAATTCACTTGATTGATAGATCGAACTTCTTGCTTAAGATGAAAGAGATTTGAGCATAAACCTCATTCATTTACTTACTACCATTTATCAATCAATCAATCAATCTCAGTTCTCCAGTAAGAAGTATTAACTCTTTGCTTTGTTCGTCTTCTTACTTTTCTTCTGCTTTTGCTTCAGCTGAGTAAGGCCTGCTGCTGAAACCTTCACATTCCCTACTATAGCAGCAACAAGCTCAGGATCCGTGCAAGCCTTCATTAGTTCCTTCTCTCTAGTTGTTGACTCAGGCATGTGACTAAACAAATTCATTGCCGTCTTAGCCGCTGCATACAAGTAGATTAAAATAAATTAAGAAAAGATTTAGATAAGCTTTACAACACTAACGAAAACAACACACAGTTAGGTTCTTGGATTTTGGATTTAGCAGATAAAATATAATGAAGGAAAAATTGCACTTTCAGTCCCACAGATATAGATCTTAAACACTCTAGGTTCTACACTTAACAAAATTGCACTTCTAGTCCCAAATTTTTAAAATGTTTTGCACTTTTGACCTTTTGCCTTATCTTCATCCAATTTGAGACAGTGGAAACTTAGACCTACGGAAACAAGAGTGCCAAACAGAGAATTTCCAATATAGGACCAAAAGTGTAAAACTTCTTAAAATAAAGATCAAAAGTACAATTTTATAAAGTACGAGACAAAAGGATCCTATATTGTGGGACTAGGAATGCAATTTCACCAAAGAAAATAAAACCCAATGTTGTATTCTTTGATACAAAAAACATAGAAGTATTTCTTAGTGCTCTACTCACTAAACTTCAAGATCAAAAGATAGCACTAAAGCTCCTTTATTGTATACAAAGGGAATGGTCAAATGCTACAGTGAAAAGGCAATAAAAAGTTATGATCTTGAATTATGACCAAGAAAATAAAATGGCTAGGACCAATATATCCATACACGAGAAAGTTTCGCATATAGTTTTTACCTTTTCCTTTCTTCAATGAGCCGGGAATTATCTTCACACGGTATTTATATGACTGTAGAGCATTGTAAGGACCGCAGACAGGTAGTGCATACAACAAGACATCATTTGGCAGTGGATTTCCAGTCAAATAGTCTACATCATTTAGTTTCTCCTTCTCTTCTTCACCAATCTCGTGGATGTCATCTTCCTCCATTGAAACTTTGTCCATCTCACTGGCATCTTTATCTACATGACCATCTGCTTTGCTCCGAGCAGTCTCATCGGGATGTTCTGGACAATCTCGGGATGTATGACCTGCCTTCTTACATTTGTAACATATCTTTACAGCATCCACAGGAACTGCACATGAAGGGTGGTGAATATATGCATTTCAATGCCATCATCATAGAACAAATGAATATATTGCATTTCAATGACGAGTCCAATAGATTGTTATACTATATGAAATTTCAGTAAAACATAGAAAGATTTATTAGCAAAAGCATACAATGCTCAGCCAAATTGCATAATTCAGTTTTTGTTAATAAATTAAATGAAACAACTTTAACCAAGTAGTCCAGATAAGTGCAAGTTAGTTTAGGCAGGTAATCTACCAAAGATTTAAAATTCCACACACTAAAGCATTTGTTCCAGAAATGGAACAGATAAGTTACTCTATCGGTACATCAGATCATGGACTATAGCTCCATGGCTTGACCTCTCATCATACAAATCTTATTATTATGTAACAACCTCGACATATTTTATTTTGTTTATCCACTTTAGAATCTTATCTTGAGCTGCTCCAAGAGGGCTTGCATACTAACTTTGTTTGGCAACACAACAAACAATTTAGCTTTCAGAATCGAGGCCCGCACGGGGGGGGGGGGGGGGGGGAGCTAGCAGAATATCAAATTAAACATTTCAACATCAATATTAGTTTCACCGGGTAACCATATCACTTGGAAAGTGAATGAAACAAGCATTTCATTATCTGTATGTTGAATTAAAAATTATACCGCTAGCTAGCTTGACTTCATTTTCTTCGGTGGCCTTCTCATTTTCAGATTTGTTAATATCCTTCTTCGATTTGCCAGCAGCCTGCACAGTAATTCTAGTGTCAACTATGAGGCACCACAATAGTATTAGTCTTTTGTATTGTAAAGGCTTCTCCAAACAACAGCTAGCATTTTAATAGTAGGACAACTTCCAGTTCTTTTGGAAGAGATGTACTATAGTTTCTTCATATATTTGGTGTGACCAGAACTCGATTCTCAGGAGGACACAAGCAATTACACTACTATTCTGACATTTATACAAAAGACAAAAGGTTATAAGAAAAGGAGATAGATGAGAGCTGGAGAACCTAATGTGGTAACACAATGAAATTAATCATTTAGTTCCATAATCAACTTGGGTTTAAGAGGTAAGTAGCAATACTTACAGCCAACAGAGCAATTCTAATGTTGCGCTCCTCCTCATCTTGGTCAGCATACTTTTCCTTTATCTTCTTCAATTTAGCTCTCTGTCCACGGCTAACTTTTCCACTACTTGGCTTTGAACTTTTTATTTCATCTGGCTGGCTTACAGTGTCGGAATATTCTTCTGCTTCTTTATCCTCTTCAGCATTTCTACCAGAAGCACCATCCTTGTGGCCTTTCTTGAGCTTTCTTCTTTCAGCTTTTGAAATATATGGTTTCTCTCTCTGCACTGCCTTTGTTACTTTATGATCATGTTCCTCCACTGTTTCCTTTTGAGAAGCTTGGAGCCCATATTTCTTAACAGCAGTGGTAGCAGATCCAAGCTCAAGTGCTTTGTCAATTAAATCTTCTAGATTTGGGTTTACAGCAGCAGAGGCTTGTCCATCAGATACTTTATCACTATCAACATAATTCATCGAAGTAGTTTCCTCACATGAGTCATCTGAATTTGTAGTTATTTGAGAAGCATTTAAGCCGTTGGAGGAAGCCACTGAAGAGAAGTCCTTTCCTGTTGGTTCTTTTGACAAATCTTCGAGACATGATGGCTCTAACGTGGCTTTTTGATCTGATATTTCCTTCTCAGAATCAGAACCGGAGTCTGATATTTCTTTGAAATGTTCACTTTGTTCTGCGTCATTTATTCCTTCCTCTTCACCTCTTACCCTCCTTTCATTCAGATGAGATCCCAAAGAACTCTCATCCAAGCGAAATAAAATTCCAAAACCCATAATAAGAGGATGTGGTGGAAGAAAATTCTTCTTACCACGAATCATGAAACTTCCAACTGTAAGATATTCTCCGGTGGGAGCTGTTTTACTCACCTGATTAGGGTACACCCACCAAGCACTAGTCACAATCTTCGAGTCCCAAGCCTGACTATGGCAGACCTACATAACAATGGAGGTAGTTAACTTAATTTAATTATTCTCCGACAGTAAAAACATAATCCAGATATTGGAAAGAACACAGGAAACTCACTGTGAAACATCCTGCTTGGTTTAAAGTGAGAGGAGGTACAGGGCTTTCGGGCTTGTGATTCTTGATCACAGTACTCGAAGCACCATGGAGTTCTGCATGAACATACCTGTTTTACGATAAATTGTCAGCTTTAGCACATCACTGTTTCTTTCTTTCTCTCTCTCTTTTTTTTTTGGTACTTTAAATGGCAGATGAAATAAATAACAGGAAGACCAATAATTGAGGAAAAAGGCACTTAGCTAAAGAGTGTTTGCACAGCCAAATATTGCAGAAGCTCGTTCTTTGAGAGACATAATATCATTTGAGTAAGTATTTTAAACCGATAATTCAGCAGTAAACCTCTTAAAACATGGGGAGACTTTATCTATAACTTTCTGAAACTTTAAAACTGATAGAATAAGGTTACTTACAGATCTCCTTTGGACATGTAACGCTTGACTATCATCTCATTTTGTTGAGCATCTCGTCCACTGATAACCAGATAATTTTCACTGCTGATAAACCAATTGAATTTTTCAAACCAGTGAACTTTACGGATATGAGAAATTGTGGCAACAGCTTTTTCCTGCAGAGTGAGTATATGGAGAATACTGTGCACTTCAGAAATATTACAAATCAACCTTGCAAGAGAGATCAGCTAGGTACATACATCTAGAATAAGTAGGCCACAAATCACGACCAAGTTTTGTTAATTTATATATTTATACTTTTACCATACTTCGGAATGAGATCTGTAAAGCATACTTCTTGGAATATTCAAGTTGTCATTTGCCGGTCTCACCGAAGTGAAAGTAGAAACCTTTTGCATGAGTTATATCATCACCAAAACAATTAGACAAAATAATAAGTAACTCAGCTACCTGCGAAAGTTGCTTGCGTGTTTTTCTCTCAGCAGCTTTGAAAGCTTTCTCATGCGCTGTAATAGTTTTTTCCTGTTTGCTCTCTTGTTTCTTCTTCATTTCGTAATACCGCCGAGCATTAGCATGTGCTGAAAGTGCAAGGTCAACTTCAACCTATAAAAAACACCAGAAACGGAGGATACTAAGCATTAATTCCACTTACGATAATATCCTTCATTTTCCCCAGGTACAAAAAAAAATAATAGTAGAAGGAAGGGATTATCTAATCAGCTTCTGACAATTATATGTCGAACAACGCTGCTATTTTATGACTGTGATTGTTATAAATCCTGAGCAAAGATGATAAACAACACCACCACGTGCAAATGATTTTACTAAATTAGGTTATGCTTCACTAATATGAAACACAATACATCCCAACTTTTCATGAAATACCTTGTCCACTGGTTGAGTCTTTTCATCATCATCCATCTCATCAAGATTGTTGCTCAGGAGCAGCGTTATGCAATTTCTTTCAAGATGAAGCTTGTCGATGAGACTAGCCACAGGGTTTCCAGATTTCTTCTCCTCCTTCACCATGCGACCCAAATCAACCCAGCTCATACCATTTGCAAGAGCTACACGTACTGCTAAGATTGCAGCATCTACATCTTCTAAGTTATATTCTATTAGTTCTGCCATCGTTACACACTGTTCAACTTCTCTCTTCAGTGCATGCACACGGTTTTCCTGTAACATAAAGTAAACCTTTTAATTCTGGAAGGGGTGTTTGATAATAATAAAATGGCACAACGATTATTGATTTCAAATTAAAAACCCTATCCAACTTCTAAGAAGCCATGTCGTATTTTTTTTTGTGTGTGTGTGGGGGTGGGGGGGGGGGGGGGGGGGAGTAACCATGAAGCAATTCTCCCGTTCACGCATTTCGGAAGCATTTCTTATGTTAGTAAAACATATAAGCTTTGTTATGTTCCATGGAAATTTATTTTTATGTGGACCTGATCAATTTTGATTTTGTCAAGTTTTTGTATAGCAGAATTTTCTTTCGACTTTTGCTGTTGTTCAGAACGCTGACTTTCAATTTTACTGTAGAATTCATCCAATGCTGCATCAAACGTCTCAAACTCAATGGAATCTCTTGATTTGAACTGGTTCAGCAACAGTGGGCAGAACTCATCATAGATCTGCAGAGGAAAACCAATACCAAATATAACATGAATAAGTATATAAATACATATTCCTTTCAAAGGTAGACCAAAAAATATCAAGGAGAATGATAACAAAGATAACCTTCTCAGAAGTTCCTTTCTCGTATACAGCATCATGCTTTTTCCCTGAATTTACTTGCTGCATCAGGATGTATCCCTCTGGTACTTTCTCACCAGAAAGAACGTCTGCTAGCCAGTCTTCAAACCTTGTTACGGCCTCATCCAGAACCTGGATGGTATTATCGTCCAATTTGAAGTCCTTGCCAACTTTTGTAGTTGGAAGAAGACCAGCATCCAATATAATATGTTCTGATAATGCTGGCCCATAACCCAATGCTTCCCCAAGAACAACCTTCAGAGTAGCCTGCTTGGCACGGGCACTATCAGTAGACTTCACATTCTTCATATTGCCTTGCTTCCCTATGTGGGCATTGGAACTATCATTTCCATGTTCACTATTAATTATATGCTCATCTTTTTTGCCCTCCACCGAAGATTTTAAGGCTGCCAACATTTTATCTCTGGTGGTACGCTCAAAGACTCGAGATAGTTCAACTGGATAACGATGACGTGACATGATTGCAATTCCCTTATCGTCATCCCTGTTATTGGTTAGAGATACTGCGTCAAAATTAATGACACCCCATTTGCAGCCATATTGACACATGCCAAAAATCAGAGTAGAGACAGTTTGCAGCTAGTGATGAATACTCAAGGCAAATGAATTTAACTAAACCCTATCAGATGAGGCTAATGAACAACACAAACAGAAAAAACAGTGGAATCACTAACCTGTGTGACCGCAGGAGAGTCAAGACAGTGAACTCAGAATCTGTGAGAATAATATTGCCTTGGGCATAAAGCTCCAAAATCACGTAGTGCGCATTAGCTCCAACTCCAAATTGAAAGAGTACTATCTAAAAACAAAACATAATCCTTCAAAACTATGACAACTCACAATTAATGAAATCCAGTAAAGTGACCAAAACATACCCTATCATACCCAAGTTGCCGAACATCCTCAAGCCTTCTAGTTCTTATGTGTTTCCTCAGTTTCAACGTAAACCCTGACGGAGTATTGCTTTTGTCCCTGTTAAAAGCAACAATACCCCCAAATGAGTACATACACATTCTTTCCTACCAAATTTTCATATTTGCTTCTTTTATGAAGTGTCAACACCTCAACCATATGATAGCTTCCTCTATTAGAAACATATCTAGAAACTATTATCTTCACTTCTTTAACAAACACAGTTATTACACCAAACTAACAAACATTTTCTCTTTCAACTTCCAGCGTAAAATTTCTAGCTAAATTGCATTTATCACTGTTATAAGTTACATTTATAAACCATAATTCTGTTTGATGAAGTAAAGATACACTTGATTTTAATCACTTAATGTAAAGTTTATTTTTTCCTTAGCTATTTTTCAGAGCTGAACGCCATATCCACAATTGAAACTAAAAGAAGTACAACATTTTAGTCATTTCAAAATACTTAAAAGTGCTTGAAGTGATCACATTGACTGAATTCTACATGCCTTGGTTTAGGGCACCAGGATTTTACATGCATAAATATACAAAGATGAATATGAGACAATTTGCAAGTCTTTTACCGCATATAAGCCGTGGTATGCAATCTGACCCCACTCTCCATCAACAGCATAACCTTCTCACTCTCCCCCGACTCGGTCATTCCACTACTATTCATCAACTTAAACACATACGTCTACAGCAAATTTTCACACGCGTGTTAGTCAATACACACACTGACACACACATATATCTAAAATGTATTTTTTTTTATGAATATAATCTCTAATACTCGCAAAATAAAAACATAAAAATCGCAAAATTGACTATATATATATATATATATATATATATATATATATATGCATACCTTTGGAGAGAGATCGTATACATTGGAGCAACGCATGCCGATTAATTGGCGGAGGAACTTCACCTCCGCCGCTACATCAGCAGTGTTCATCCGCACCTTCACCATTTATTTTCCTTGTGTGGAGTATTTTTCTTCTTGGACTGTTTATATTCAATTACAAGTACAATATCTTCCGAGAAATTAGGGTTTGAGAGTAGAATGAATTATCTGAAGCAAAAATTCAATTCGGTGTGCAACTGTATATAATTTTGGTAATAATAGCGGCAGGTAAATAAGGGACTGGAAATGACATAAATAGTCCCTCGAACTTGTTTAGTTTTGTCAATGTGCCTCTTTTATTTTAGCAAAATGCAGATAAACCATTTTTGAACTTGCCTTCTCTAAAGCTAAACACTTGGTTTAATGAAGTTTGTTTGCACTTTGCACCCTAGGCACTTTGCATTCTTAAAATATAAATTTAATCATTTAAACCCCCAAAATATGAACAATTCAACACTTTGCAACTCTCTTTTATTTTCCTCAAAAAAATTAGGGACAAAATAAGTAATTCATTTTTGAATCATTGGCACTTTGCACCTCCGAAATAGAATTAACACTTAGCACCCTCGAATTAAAAACAACTCATCAACTTCCACACCCTAAACACAAAATTAGCACTTAGCACTTCAAATTAAGAAAAACTCAACAACGAGCACCTTCTCATTTGTTTCGGCAAAGTTGACCACCAGGAATAAAAAACCTAGGGACAAGATAGGTAATTCGTTTTTTATTTCCTTAGATTCAAAAATACGACTATAAATACTATAATATTATTTCTCTCTTCATCTTTAAATTTATTTTTGTGATATGATTAAGTCAATTTATGTATTAACTTTCTAGAAACTTTTCGAAATTTTGTAGACATTTTGAGGATATTTGAAAAATTGATAATTAAAGAAATATGTTAAGATAGATTTTACAGATGAATATTCTAGTATTCATAATCGTACTTTACAAATTTTAAGAAAAAAGGAAATGAATTACCTATTTTGCCCCTTGATTTTGTTTACCCGGTGGTCAACTTTGTCGAAAAAGATTAGGGGTGTTAGTTGTTGAGTTTTTCTTAATTTGAGGTGCTAAATGCTAATTTTGTGTTTAGTCCATTTCTCATTTTTTGGGGGTGCAAGTTGCTAAGTTGCTCTTAATTCGAGGGTGCTAAGTGCTAGTTCTATTTGGGTGTAAAATGCCCATTCTCGTGTTTCGGGGGTACAAAGTGTCAAAGATCCAAAAATAAAGTACCTATTTTGTCCCTAGGTTTTTTAAGGAAAATAAAAGAGGATGCAAAGTGTTGAATTGTTCATATCCGGGGGTGTTAAGTGCTAAATATATTTCGAGGGTGCAAAGTGCCTATTATCCATGTTTCGGAAGTGCAAAATGCAAAAAAAACCGTTTAATGATCTCATTTGTTTATGGAGAAATAGTCATTATGTTCCCTATAAATATATCGTTTGAATATTTTATACTCTGAAATTAAAACTTTCTCGCATTGCATTATTGAATACATATCGTTTAATGCACCTTGCTGGGTGCAAAATGTCCATTGTGTTGAAAAAAATATGTTTCCGATAATGTAAAATGTAAAAATTTTAGAATATAAAGTACCGAAATTATGTATTTTTTAATTGCAAACTCCCAATTACTCATTTACGAAGATACATAATCCTAGAGTTTTTGAATTTTGTTTTGTTATATTGCCATTCTAGTCCCTGAGTTTGGATACATCGAATTTAGTCTTAGATATTATTGAAAAAGTCGATTTCAAAATATGTTTGAATTCAATTTAATTTTTTTAAAATATTAAACTTAGTAGCGTACATTTTGCGGGAATAATGCATATTTAGTTACCAAACTTTAACTCTAGTCATACAATGGTCACCCTAGTTTCATGAATGGCATATTTAGTCACTCAATTTATAAATAATGGGACAATTCATCATCAAATAAGCGGCAATTGACGGAGAGATAACACAGTTTTTATGTTTTTGCCTCTCCTAGCACTTTTCGACCAAAATGACCTCAGGTGTCATTCACATGACTTTCAAGCGAGATAATTTCATACTCCATGTCCTGGATTATCAAAACTCAAATTAGTAAAAGTCTTCATCACCTTGAGTATGCACAATCTTTTGTTGTGAGCTTCGAATTTGGGTAAGTGTAATTCAAGAATCGAAGTACCCGAATTATCCTCTTGAAGTCGTGTAAATGGCACATAAAGTCATTTTGGACGAAAAATTATCAGAGATAAGGTCGATATAACAATATTTAATAGTAGGAATATCAATGTGTAGATTTTTTGACACCAAAGATAAAAGTGTTAAATGTTTAAACTTGAGCGACAATTAGTGTGATTTACTCCAAAAATTAGGACAATGTAAAATCAACAAATCTTGCAGTGGAGTATTTATTAACCTAGTGTACACTATAAATGCCATTGCACTTTTACAATTAAATCAATAATTACATTTGAAGTGATCTTAAGGTTTTAGAGGATGCAAAACTGAAAAATGTGATTCTTTGGTGATAATTGTTGATAAAGGGAGAGCTTTGGTGATTAATGTTGGTGAAGTGGGGCTTGCGTTTTCTCTCCGTCTACTGCAATTTAGTTGATGATGAATTGTGTCATTATTTGTAAATTGGGTGACTATATGTGTCATTCATGAAATTACGGTGACCATTGTATGACTAGAGTTAAACTTGAGTGGCTAAATATGCATTTTTCCCTACATTTTGCTCAATAACTCTTTTGGTTCGTTTAAAATGAGATTTTGAGGGATGGAGAGCACGTGAGATAATATTTATCTTGGTGACATATGTCACCATAAATTTTAAGTTAAAATAATTTATTTTTATCAAGACAAGTTTACCCTTTTTAATGAGTGAAATTCAACAACACCCCTTGGTCTTGCCTAAGTAAAATAATTTGTGGTATTTTTATTAGCAAAACAACCCTTTACTTTTTTTTATTATTACCAAAAAATATCCCTCTCAATTCAAAATGACAATTTTACCCTGATAATGTCATGAAAACGTCATTATTACCGGCACTCTCAAGCTCAAAAATATTGATTGTCCTTAAGCTTTCGTGTGTTCTTGGGTGTTTTTCCTTCTTTTATGTTTCTTTGTGTCGTTTGTTCGTTGTTTCGTGTTTTCGTTGTTGTGTCGTTGATTTTCGTGGTTTTCGTGGCTTTCGTATGAGCCTTTGAATAAGAGCTTCAAGGAAAGAACATTCCGGAGTAGATAGTGCAAAGACGTAGATGGCTGCTCACTCCAACAAGTTTAACTCTTTGATGAGTTATCCAATGAAGCTTAATTTTTAGTATGATGTAGAGGGGGGGAGTTAGCTATGCTAAGGATTTTACGGATCTGCATTTGAAGGTTGGACAAGGGAGAAACATCTATTTGAAGCTGCCTTGTCAGAATAGCCGAGAATCAGAGTTGCGACTTCAGAATCCAGAGTTGCGACCCAGTAGAAGAGAATAAAAAATTGCAATTCAGAGGCGCGACTCCGGCTAGCAGAAAAATGCACGTTTTGAAGGAAAAAAAATGAAATCTCAGCAAGATAAGTGGAGGGCTTTTCCGGCATTTTGCAAGACTTATTTGGGGTTGATATAAATGTTGAATGAAAACCCTATCTTTCAGACATTTTGACACTACACTTTACATTTCACTTAATTGGAGAGATTTGGGGGAGACAATTGGGGAATTTGTGAAGATCTTCAAGAGACTAAACATTTTCTATCTCTAATTTTTTTTTTTTTTATCGTTAGAATATGGGTATGATTATGAGGATGCTATTAGATGGTTTTAGTGACATCATGAGTAGCTAGATCCCCAATTCTTAGGGTTTTATGAATCCTATGTTTGATCTATGATTGAATGATGAATTAATTATTGATTACATGCTTGTATGCGGTTTCTTATCTAATTTTGGGCTCATTGTCATCAAATTGCTTGATCACCAATTGGGTGTTATCTGTTGGTCTTTAAAGTGCTTGACAAAGTGAATTGGAAATTAGATTGTGATTTGACCCTAGGATAGCTCATTTCATATCTTAATAGGTTCAAGCTTAATGCATCAACTAGATTAATCATTTTAGACATGAATTGGGTTAGTTTATCTTGTTAGGTTCATATCCAACTCGAAAGATATATGTGGATATATTTGAATCCTAGGATAGTAATCACTAGCATGGGTCATCAATTGATTTAGCTAATTAGTCATAGATTAGACTAGGTGACATAGAACTCTAGGAGCTTTTTATCATTATACCCACCAAGTGTTTGATATTTTGTCTGAGTTGCTTTCATTTGCTTTCCTTTAGTGTTAATTGCTAAAACAACCATCCAAACATATTTGAACCATGAATCTAAGTAGAGTAGATTTAGTCCTAGTTGGTAGATAGTTTGTTCAATTCTCCGTTGGTTCGACACTCGACTTATCTCTTTATTACTTGGAACGATACGTATACTTGCGTGCTTTGCGTGTTAGTTTATATCGCGAACATACCCCATCAAAAGATGAAAAAAATCCCCTTTACTTAAAAGATTACCAATAACCCCTCGTAGCTTTAAAATTTTGACAAAATCTTGTCCCCCAAAGTTACATATTGTGGCACTTTACCACCCATATGTACAAATTGAGCACTCAACGACTGAAAATATATTTACATGTGCCCCTAAAATGAATTCTCAAAGGTCACAACACTTCTTACAAGTCAAACTACTTCGCTCATGTAAAGATCTGTTTTCAAGTGGGGAAGGTTAGGCGATGGTTGTGGTGTCGGAGGTGAAGAGAGAGGAACTGGGGGGGGGGGGGGGGGGCAATAATTACAATTACTGTTGGGCACCCAAACTGAGTGTGCGGGTGACAACAATTGTCCTGTGGCACCCAAAACTGAGTGTGCGGGTGGAGCCACAATCGAATATCGTGGGCGCTTGCGTGAATGCACTATAAGGGAAGGGTATGCGCATTCCCTAACACCAATTGATTTTGGGACAAGTGGTAGCGCATGAGGTTCTACAAGTGGTATCAGGGCCAAGGTCACGTGTTCGATTCCCAGCAGGAGCAATTGCTGAGGGGGAGATTGTTGGGCACCCAAACTGAGTGTGCGGGTGATAGCAATTGTCCTGTGGCATCCAAAACTGAGTGTGCGGGTGGAGCCACAATCGAATATCGTGGGCGCTTCGGGTGGATCCACAATTGAATATCGTGGGCGCTTGCATAAATGCACTATAAGGGAAGGGTATGCGCATTCCCTAACACCAATTGGTTTTGGGGCAAGTGGTAGCGCCTGAGGTCCTACAATTACCCCCTCCCAATTTTTACTTTTTAGGTATTTTTTGCCCAATTACAAATATTCACTAAAAAGATACAATTGTGACTTAAACGGATACATGCTTGACACGTGACATTTTTTTATCCAAAAACTAATGGGCGAATGAAATGTAAAAAAAAGGTTGTCCAACTTTGGTATTAAATGTGTCTTTTTGAAAAGTTTGAAATGAAATGTATAATATAGGCAAAAAAATTGGTATAGAAAGTGTAATTTCCTCAATTTATTTGTTTTTTTTTTTCTGGGGAAGAGATCTGAAATTAATTAGAGATTAGAGAGTTTTTTTTAAATATATTAATTAAAGGATTAGTATGTAATTTAACATATGTTTATTTTTTCTAAATATCCGATGCTACATCATCATTGGATATTTTGACCATAAATTGTGGCTCAAATTTGTTGGCATTTTTAAATTATTGAGATGAAGTATCAAGAGCCTGTTTGTTTGGCGTTTCTGAATTTTTTTTCGTGTTTGGGAAATGCCAAACAAACATGTTTTCTATTTTCTGAAATAAATTTTTCATCTCTCAATTTTCTCAAACTACTTTCTTAAAACCCAAACAAACAACAATTTTTCAAATCTCTAAATAAAACATATACAAACTCTACTCTGATTTGACATAAAGTAACCTATCTCTTACACGATTTATCTCACAACAAACATGATTTGACATAAATTCTTACACATCTTACACCTACAACCTAATTATTTCAAAAAAAAATCTACATTTACTATATTTCTCAAACCACTCTCTCAAAACCCAAACAAACAACATTACGCAAATTCGAAATTATTTCACAAACTTCCACTACTCTCCCAAACTAATTTCCCAAACACCAAACAAACATGCCCCAAGTATCTCATATACACTTATGCTCCATAAAATTTTATTTTAAAGATAACCAACTCTTTTGTTTGTTATAAATTTATTTTTTGATTACTAATCCTCTTTTGAGGGCATACCGACACTTAGGCTGTGTCTGGATGGGTTTTGGCCCGGTCTCGCGGCCATCAAAAACCTATTCAGAAACCCACACTCAAACTCTTCAAACCTATATAACATTGATTTGACACCTACCACCTACTTTTTCCCCCAATTCTCACTAAAAAAGACATTGATTTGACACCTATCACCTACTTTTTCCCCTAAACCCCAACATCCAAACTCAATCCAAGTGGGGTTTCAACTTATTCAAACCACAAAACCCAAGAGCCAAAACTCATCAAAATGAAGTCTCAAAGGTCTCATCGAAACCACCCAAACCAATTTTTTTAAACCGAGACCCGCGAAACCGAGCCAAAACCCATCCAAATAGACCCTTACATCTCATCCAACATACACGAGAACTTAAGTTTACCAGACCACGAAGAACCAATCTCTTGAGGCATGTTTGTCTTGTGTTTCCGAAAGTGGTTCCTATTGTTATCTGTTTGAATTTTTTGAGATGAACGAGGAAATAAAAAAATACATAGAAATGACTTAGTGTTTTTAACATATATGAAAAGAAAAGAAATAGTGCAGGAGTTGGATTACTTTCGATCAAATTATATCTTTCATGCGAGATAAATAGTTTAAATGTGAGATAAATAGTTTAAGAAAGAGTTTACGTTAAATCAATGTAAACTTTGTTGAGGTTTTTCTAAATATAAGAAGAAAAAAATGAGTTTATTTTTAAAAAATAAGAGAGCATAAATTTATTAATGAAAGAAAAAAAAAATTATATTGTTTAACTTTGAAAAGAGAACTGAAATGCTATATGAAAAGAGAGACAAGTGAGTCCTTGACTTTCAGTCACTTAATTCAATGCCAAGTAAGTTGCAGCAGAATCGAACTATTGCCGGACCTTATATTAGCCCTCAAACAATGAAATACCCAAACTTGCACCCAATAATCCTCTTCAAAATTTGTTTAACTTTTATTGTTCGAAATCGAGCTATGCTTGGTTAGAATTTGAAAATTTTCAGCTTTTCTGTCATGAGGTTGTGCGGTGACATAACACTCAACACTGATCCATAAATTTAGATGAAAGAAATGGAACATTTCCACCCTTACCAAAAAAAAAAAAAAAAAAATGGAGAAAGGATTATATCAAAGATTGCAATAAGCAAGGAAAGAATGCTCGTTCATTCTTGCCCTAAAAGATATGATGAGTACAGCTTAAGGAAATTGAAATATGATCAATAAAGAGAAAATTTGACATAATCACACTATAAATTCAAATACAAATTGCCAGCGTCCTGCTCAAGTGTAGCTACACAAAGATAATATACATTATAGAGAACCCCCCCCCCCCCCTCAAAGCATATGTATATACTCCAGCAGATGCAGTTTGTGCTATTATCTACATGGTCTCCGTCCCTAAAATGTTCCAATTTGTTGACTCTCGAATCACCACCAGCAACCATCTATAGTATGGGCTCTTCATAATACTCTTAGTGTAATCAAGTCAAGAAGTTGGTTTCCTCTGAATGCCTCAAAATGAGGTTGAAAATTCAAGTTACTTTAGCTGAAGTGATCCTTTGCTGGACAATGATTGGCCTTTTTCAACTTAAATCAAAACCAGCATCAGAATTTATGGCGTATAATAGCTTTTGCTCCATTTGCTGCTTGCTGTATCAAAATAATACCAATCTCAGTTACCTCATTAGCGATGAACTGGAAACCTGGACATAACCAATCTGGAAATATGGCTCACACACACAAACTATATGCAATGCTGTATTTTGAGTTCCACAGGACAGAACCTTAGGTCTTAATCTTTTAAAATGTTTTGCACTTAGGTCCTATCTCCCCAACTTTCCATCCCTTTTTTGCACTTTTGGTCTCATAGAATTTATGTTTTGCGCTTTTGATCCCATATGGCCAATTTGGCAAATTAGATGGGAAAGGGGGAAATGGACCAACAGTGCAAAATATTGGGAACTGCTAGAGTTATAGCATGAAGAATTATAGCGTGTTAGAAATATTAGGTTAAGGTTGGGTATTTTGGTATTTATGGAGTCTTATCACTTCGTATAAATACCCCTTCTTGGGTTCATTATTAATAACAACTTTACACTTGCTCCCTACATCTTTTCTCTTTTAACATGGTATCAAGAGCTTAGGTTTTTTTTTTTACCTAGGATTTTGAAAAAAATAGGAGTAAACAAGATAGAGTAAAACCCTAGTCGCTGCAGTGACCATCTAACTCATCGCCGCGGCGGCTGGCCATTCAAAGTTAAAGAGTCGTTGTCTTATTGTTACTGTCCCACCACTATTAAAAGAAAAAAAAAATCAGCCACGTCTTCATCTGCCACCCCTGTCCAGCTGTCACCTTGGAGTTTTTTCCCCAGATTGTTATTAGTCATGTTTATAAACAATCCTGATCTGTTCAAGTCAGCCCAATTTGTCACATTCTCCCTTCCACCATCCCAGGTCTATGAGATCCACGTTTAATAGAAAAACAAAAGGGTCATATTTTTTATTGATATTTGGTTAGTTCATCGAAACTGGGTTTACCTCCATATCAGATATTTTGTGCAGATTTATTACGTTGTTGGGTTGGTGTGTTTCTCAAGTTTGTTGCTAGGGGGAGTGATGAATAAGTGCTGGTCGGTTTGATGTACTTGTTTGAGCAACTTTGTGGTTAGTTGCTCAGGGGGAGTGCGTGGTAGTTAATTTTGCTTTCGAGGTATTTTTAATCGGTTGGTTTCGTTGTGTTATCGTTGGTGATATTGTCGTTGTTGATGGACGTTTGCAATCGGATTATTGCTTGGTAATTTCGGTAGTGCGGTCGTCACGCACTATTTGTTCGACATTTGGTTGGAATCAAACTACGGTCGCGGAAGCTACATAGTGTTAGCGGATGTTATCCCCGGCTTCGTCATTAATCCCCAAGATTGTCGGTTGTGTGGATCAAGTGATCCATTTGTTATGTTTTGATTGGTGGCTTGCCAATCGTTGTCACCCCGGTGTTCGCAGGTGTTCAACGTTAAAATTGGTTACCAAGAGTTCTCCAATTCAATGCAGTTCGTTATCAAGTTCATCATCAATTGTCAACTATTGCTACAATCTTCACTTATTCTTATTTATGGTGTATTATGTTTAGTTGTTATATAGTGATTATCGTATTTGTAACAAGCTTAGAGCTACTAGCTCTAGATTGCGGGGGAGTGTTAGAGTTAGAGTTATAGCATGAGTTAGAGTTATAACGTGTTAGAAGTATTAGGTTTAGGTTGAGTATTTTGGTATTTATGGAGTCTTATCTCTTTGTATAAATACCCCTTCCTGGATTCATAATTAATAATAACTTTACACTTTCTCCCTACATCTTTTCTCTTATAACAGGAACAAAAGTGCAATTTTATAGAATGCACAAGCGGAAATGTTGAGAGTTCAATCTTTTGGAGCTAAAAATGCAATTTTACTATATTATATGTGTGAGCGTGTCATTTTCTAATAGCAGTAATAATTTTTAGAGATGGCTAAATTAGTATATACCTTCGGTAAGGAGGAAGTTTCAAGAGATTCATGCAAGTGGCTGATGTTGGTAAGCGGTCAAGAGTTTCTTCAGATGCATTACCAGCAGTTCTGATGGATAAAGGACAAAAACTGTATAATTCTGAAAGCTAAATACATAATACATAGACTACTACGGTAGGTTAAGAATCACAGGATTGTTACCTCTGTATGCAGAAAGTAGGCTCCAAGTATTGAAATCCAAGCAAAGGCCCACGTGAGCATCCAGTGGCAAATCTGAGAGCACCAGGTCAAGTTTCAGTCAAGACTCAAGAGTACTTCAACAAAAATTTCTCACATAAAGGTGAGGTTAAATTCAGGGTTTTGGATAGAATTTAGAGGTGAAAGATTAGAGCAGGCAATATTTGTTCGGTTAACAATATAAAACAGAATAATATGTATTTTAAAACTGATTTTTTTTAGATAGTTAACAGTTTCAACTTAGCCTTGGCAAAAGCAGCTGAGAGGAAAACAAATTGTAACATATGATCCACATTAATTTGGTCCAAGAATTTCAAATCCTAAATTTATAACTCAAAGTTTTAGATCCAAATTAAAGATCAAACACATGCTCGAGATACTTGAATTACAAGTAGAGTATGCCACATAAAACGAGAGAAAAAATTATTGCATTTTATAAATCAAGAGTTGCTACATAAAGCTTTCATGCTATGAGGATACTAACATAGTAAAAAAATGTCTTGCCACCTTCTTAAACAAGAGAAGAATTTACTAAAGATGAAAGAAGAATAAGCAACAGAAAAAATGAATAAATAAAATTAGAAGAAATGTGAGTAGACATGATTTGAATTAAAAAGCACAAGGTTCACAAATCAAGCAAATTGTTCCAGAAGCCACATGCAATATAGTTAATTTTTTGTGGCTCCTTTAGCAGAATCCCAGATGTTAAATTGTACTTGAAAACAGATAAGATACGATAAAAGACATACTTCAAAAAATTTCTCTGATTTGGCAAGCTAAGGTTCTGGATAACTTCCCAAAACATTTCAATCACATAGTGATCCTGCCAAACAAAATGCTTGTTAGCCATACAGATGAAGATAAGATACTTGAAGAAAGCACCATAAAACAACTATATAAAGACCATGACACTAGAAAATTATTTCAAGTTGTTGACAGGCCAAGTTTAAAGCAAATGTTAGACAAAACAAAATTCATCAAACAACCAACCATGATGTGAAAATTATCTCGTCAAATTTATATGCATGAGTTGCGGTTCAGCATAAAATTTTAGGTCATGGTGGTGATGACTATTATAGTAAGGTTACGTCACAGAGATAGAAAAGAACATAAAATAATTATTTTTCTTTCTTCTTATATAATCAATAAAAATTAATTTCCTGGGATCTAAATAGGCAGACTCATGCATAAACTGGTACCAAAAATAATTACACAGAAGCTGACTCAAATATCATACCAAAGTTAAAACTTCAGAAACATCAAGAACATTAAATGATCTATAATATGAAGTGAATATGATAATTATCATATCACTTCATATTATAGATCATTTAATGTTCTCGATGTTTCTAAAGTTTTAACATATCAGTTCATTAAGGTTAGGGTTATAGTTGCTTGGTTCAGTTATCTTTTCTATGACAAACTTTTCGAAACAATTAATTTGAGTCATTGCAGTTCAAACTATTATAAGTGGAATTGTCATATGCTGTTTCTTTGTTGGAAATTCTTTTTCAAGGGCCATTACATTTCTAATATAAAACAACCTAATACAAGATCCAAGAAACCATTCCCTAAAGTTATCACTATTATGGTTTGATTACACGCAAAATTGTTGTCAGTAGAGATATCAATTTAAACTTCCTACTAAGAAAATGCAAGGGCCTCCTTGAGGTATCAAGAACAGAAACTGAGGAATGGGTAGGAATTGTTATCAATAGTGGAGAGAAGTATACACAAGACAGCATCAACAAAGAGAGAGCTCTAAAGCAATGCTGGTAGGAACTGTTGTCAGTAGTAGAGAAGAAAGGAAAAAAACAATTAACTTGAGCAAAAAGTAGAACTTACCTTGTGATAGCCACCTGCATAATGTGTATGAGCACGAAGATCATCAACATCTATACCATCCACTGATCCAGATATAAGAAGCTGGAAAAATCCGATAAAATGAATACTCAGAGATGACATATCACTTCTACTACGAGAATTCGCAGTGAATAAATCATATATTCTAAGTCATATCATAGAACTCCGAGTGATGAAGTATAGTAAAGATGCACACATCCAACCGGTGCAAAGCAGGAAATACAATACTCAGCAACCAATTCATCAAAAATGTAATGCTCTTTCAAAATCCGAAACTTACAAGAACTACAGACCCATGAGCGGAAATAATATGAAAGTAAATACACAGAGAACCAGAGACATACAGTGAATATATTTTTTACTTCCAGTTCACTTACTAATATTATCAAAATCAACAAAAAAAACAGTTTATGCATATTTACAGAAACTTGATATAAGTTGCCCTTGAATTTTCCTACAGCAGAATATCAGAAAACTTGAACCTACTACCAAGTTGGTGCTACTCAAATAATTTTAAAACCAGTAGAGTCAATTTATAAATAAATGGCTTAATCACACTTTGCACCTTGGAAATAAGATAGTTTGCCACTCTGCACACAAGACAAAAATTATAGCAGTTTGCACCCTGAAACTTGTTTATTGCTTCACTTTGCACCCTCGTTTTTTGGACCAAAACACTCACCGTTTGAAAAATATCAGCTCTCACTACTTCCTCAATCTCTCTTTAATTTAAAACAAAACATCACTTGTATTAAAATACTAGTTCCTCAATCTCTCAAGAATAAAATTCATTACATTTGGAGGGAAACCATGCATTTTACTGTTGGGAGATGGAGATAAATAATAAGAGTTGTTATTTGTGTGGAAGAGATGAAAATACCCTTCAATCGGTGAGTGTTTTGGTTGGAAAAATGAGGGTGCAAAGTGAAGCGAGAAATAAGTTTCCAGGGTGCCAAGTGCCAAACCACCCTATTTTCAGGGGGCAAAGTGTGATTAAGTCATCGACATATATATATACACACACATAGCTGATCAAAATAATAGGTGAGAGACCAACTCCATGGTCCCATGTGAACTAGCTCTTACCAATTAAAAATAGAAAAAGCTAATAGAAAAAGGAAGAGATAATATTGTATTTTAAATTAGCCAACCATGTCGAGCAATAAATGTTCATGTAACAAAATTTCCTTCATCATTCATATCCCGAACAAATGCCAGCCATCTAAAAGAACTTAAACAAAATTCAGCCAACACCTGCTCGCTTCATCAAGTCTGTTCTACTCTCATTTGAGAAATTTCCATCACCATTTAGATTTTCTTCTCTAACATAGAAAATCTAGGGCCTGTTTATCCCGCTTTTCCCAGAGTGGTTTGGGACAATTTCTCAATTTTCGTAATGTTGTTTGTTTGGCTTTCGGGAGAGTGTTTAGGGAAATAAGGTAAGTGTAGGTTTTTTCGGAAGGGTTCATGTTGTAGGTGTAAGATGCGTAAGACTTTTATGTCAAAATATGTTTGTTATGTGAGAGAAGTAGTGTAAGAGATAGGTTACATCATGTCACATTAGAGTAGAGTTTGCAAATGTTCTTTTTTTTTTTTTCAGAGATAAGAAAGATGTTGCTTGTTTGGCTTTTGGAGAGTAGTTTGGGAAAATAGAGAGATGTTAAATTTATTTCAGAAAGTAGAAAACGTGTTCGTCTCGCTTTTCCCGAACACAAAATTATTTTGGGAAAAGTGAGATAAACATGCCCCTATTGTTTTCAAGAATTAATCCGTTTTAAGATTAAATGAGAATTATGGCACAGTCATATCACAATAATCTAGAAGTCAAGTACCAAAGTAACTGGTCGGTACTTTTAGTGAAGGACAAGCATTTTTACTGGCCAAAAATTGACATATAAGTACTAGTTAATGTTACACAAGTAGAACAATGGTGACTACACCTGATAAAATATGAAATAACTTTCGTTCTACAACAGTTCCGAAAACAAGATTGTACTTTACATCTACAACAAGACCCTCATCGCACAAAATATCTTTCCTTATTTTAACCCAGGTGCTAGCATAATTAGAGTTTCTTACTATCTTACAGGAAATAAGGGGGACCCGACACATGTTTATTATCTAGATACATTAAACCAGTTGAGTCAAAACAATGTTCACATGTCCATCAAGGAGAGTAAACATTCAATAGGTCTACATCACTACATGTATCAACTATCAACATCAAGGAATTTACATTTAGAGACTAGTTTTTCTGGTACCTCACCAAATAAAGCACCGTGTCCACTAATGACTGTATCCATAACATTACTAAGCAGAAAAAGGAGTACATACTATTAATATTAGAGACAAAAAGTTCAAAGAGAAAACCATAACATCCTAATAATAGAGCCTCAACTCTCAAGTACCTGAAATTCATGCTCATTAAACATATCAATCCAATCTTTTTGAATTAGCTGTTGAAACCCCCTCAAAAAATGTGAACTTTGTTGACGGATCTGCACAAAAGTGATGAATTGAAATGTCAAGATATTGGCAAAACTTGCAACAGTTTTCGATAATTTTGATGATCAACTTTTTGTGGTCACTGCTGTTTTGGTATTTAATAGTAGAAGTTTTGGGGTGGTTGAGGGTGGGGTATTTGAAAAGTAAAACGTCCAAATTCGTGAAGGTTTTTAAACCTGAAAGTTCAATCTGTGGTTGGCAACCAGATGAATAAATGTAATGACATTCTCATTTGTGACTCGTATGCTTTTTCCTCCTGGAAGCAGCTCTTCTTCTGTTTGATCCCCATATTCGTTGTTAGCAATAACAAAATACAATTCTAACTCGGAAATGTCACCCTCGTAATGCTGCAAGCCATCTCAAAAAAAGCCACAAAACAAGGACAGACATCAATTAAATATAATATTAAATAGGGTGCAAAATATTGGCGTATAAGATAAATGACATTTCCTAGAAGACAGGAATCACCTTCTCCTCATAGCTCGTAGCTTAAGGTGTTCAAAACAAACTGGGTTATGTACTCTATTCCATTGTAAATAAATGTTTCATACTGTCATCAAATCTTGCAAGAGAACTGACTTTTGTTTATCTATTATCATTCTAATAAGCTGACCTTCAGTGTAAACCCCAAGTTCACACCTTCAGTAACCCGAAATAAACTGGGTTGTGTACTCCATTCCATTGTAAATAAATGTTTCATAGGTTTTAATTAGTCATCGACTTCTAACTACTATATAGTCAGTACTTGTCATCAAATCTTGCAAGAGAACTGACTTTTGTTTTACTATTATCATTCTAATAAGCTGATCTTCAGTGTAAACCCCAAGTCCACACCTTCAGTAACCCACGAGCATCCTATGTGAAACTTTTAGAAGCAGTATTTATGAATCTCAAATAATTAGCATCCTCTAGACTATACGGTAATCTACCATCACTTCGTACTCCAAGAAAAGATAAATCGAGAATATTTCATCAATTTTACCAGAATTTTAAACAAAAAGTCCACTTATGCACTTCAGTAACACAAACATGTAAGCCAGAAATCTATCTCCCATAATCTTGTTAGAGTAACAGATGTAACCCTTTGGCATGCTTTCACAATTGTACATAATGGCCTCCATTATCTTATAGTAATCCATATGTTTCACAATCATATGGATTTTACTTTTCATTAAAAAAAAAAGGATTCCAGGAGGAAGTTAATTTTCCATTTCTAATGACTTTCCAATTTTAATAAGTTTTTACAGGAGCTACTACATAAAGGTATAAATGAAGTAAATTAAAGAGAATTAACCTTCAGGAAAATCAGATGGCGATACAGTTCTTGATCCAAGGAGGGTAAGTCATTCAAGTAATTATACCTAAGCAATAATAAAATGCAAAACATCTTATTTTCATTTTCATGAAGTTTCTAATGAAACGTAAAACTGAAAGATAACCAAACAAAAGATACAGATTCCACTTTTAGAGAATGGAATACAGATTAATAGTACAAGGGAAAACAAAGAACATAAGCATAACGTTAGAGGCTAACATTTTGTAATATCCATCAACCAACAAATGTTAAATCATAATGCTCATTTATTGAATTGTTGATAATCTTGGTTATAGTTGCATATTTCATCTTTTCCACATTGATAATCAAAGACAGGTAGAGTTCAATAAAGGCCACAAATTACAAATTTTCTCGGCTGAAAATAATCCATCCTGGGGAAAGTATCATCATTTTCACACAAACAGCGTAAAAACCTGGGCACTAATTTCGGTAACCCATATTTACAGACCCAGGGATGCAACATACATACAACTGAAATTAAATAGAATACTATATTACTAAGTTACTTCAAATTTACGAGGAATTCCAGATACAAGGCAAGATAAAAACACAGAGCCGCAAGGTAATTGCAATGTCAAACCTTCAATAATAACTTTCATTTGGTTTCCTTTAGCTTTATATTATCTCAAACTTCGTTCAGGAACAAGTGGTGTTAATATAAAGTCAAAGACTTACGCCATTTAGAGCTCAAACTTTAGCTACAAAACATATACAGCAAGGGATCACAAAAATAATGACGTAGGCAGCAGCGGAACACTTACTTTTGCTTCAGTTTGCTTAGGAAAAATGTTGCAAATGGTATATCAACCAAAATCCCCTCAAACATTGCCTACATAGATTAGTTGATTGTTACCATAGAGATTGGAGATCGTGCAAATGCCACAAATAATAATTCATCAAGATATCATGCAAATGTGACATGAAATTCCATAATTTTAGTTTAATAACTAAAAAAAGAGTTGCAAATGTCCAACTTATAATGGAAAGTTTTCCGGCTGCAATATGGACACTTCAAATATAGTGAATAGCTACATAAATTCAGGTAAACCGCACTTCTGATTATGGAATATCATAAGATTCATGGTAAGAAATTTCCAATGTATGACTGACTTCATAACAAAATAAATACGTCGGAGAAATTAGTAGAGAGAAATATTCAGGAAAAAATTAAACATGATATGGAAATCAAAGGTCTAACACCTTACCTTAGCAAGAACAGTCCCAAGAAAGTGAAAATACTGAAGGTGCTGTTCATGCACTAGTCCAGATGCAGGATTGGGATAGAGGAGGTGATCTGAAGTTTCCTAAAAATTGTAAAGCAAGTCATATATGATATAGAGATTACATGACATCATGAAATAACTGGTTTTCAGTACTAATCACAAAAAATCTTGTTGCAACTAATTCCACAAAAGAAATGCATCCCAACTCGCTGATTTAATAAAGGCAAGGGGTGAGCTTTGGTGCTGTCTACATTCATTACTAACAATACAGTTTCTTAGCTGACAAATATTTGGCAGAGTAGAGCAAGGGAGATGATTTATATCAGGATTTCATATCCCGACTCCCGAGTTGAATAAATTTGGAGAAGGCTCCCGACAAAGCATATTAGAAGAATATATGCAGCTGACCTTAACGACATGGTTGATGCTTCGATGAATTGTATTTGTTGCCAAATTTGTCTGGAATTATCTGGCCTTAATGTTATCTCAGGAAGTTTGTTTTATTTCACGAGGTTCCACATTCACAAGTGCATGTCTTTGAATCAATGCCGGAAATGTGGTTCAATTCATTTTAACCTAGTTGAATTTCAGCCATTTATTTGCTGAAACGTGTACTTAATATTCAGAAGAACTCTAGATCTAATGTTCTTTTCTTTTGCTAAAATTTGGTTCAAAATTCAAATCATATACTGCATTTTATTTGTTGGCAAGCAAGCAGCTAATAGATGAAATGTATCCCATGTGTATGATTGTTTTATTAAATGAAAAACCTTTATTGCTGCTCAAAATAATTAGGAGGCATCTATTTTTTACTAGAGTGATAAATACACATCTATCTACATGAAGCAAATCATGAACGTTAGCATTTTTTTGCTGAAGAGCAGAGCATCAATCCAGAAGCCTTTGACATAAATTGCCATGTAGCAGACCTAAACTAGCACAGGATTATTACTAATTCACCACCTCAGTTCCTGGAGCATGATAAAAACTTTATCCTCATAAGCTCTAGTCCTTTTCCACATAATCTCATGTACTGAAGACAGGGGACTCTCCCAAATCCCGTGTCTTAAAGTTAGTACAGTTTAAGCTGTTTGTTTTATCTTACTAGACATAGCATGGTAAGTTCAAGCAATCGACAAGTTAATATGCAGAACATATCAGAGTATAGACAATAGGTGGGAAAAAAAAGCCTTAATCATTATGCATGATTACAACCTTAAATAGTCCATACTGAATATCAAATGCAGCTCGAGTAATATTTTCCATGAAATCCTTGAAAATTCCTCCACCATCAATACCAGCCTCCTCAACTCCAAATTCATTAACAAAGGTTATACGGATCTGGAAACGTCAAAACAAACAAGAAGAAAATTTTAGCTACAAAAGAAGAAAGTAGTTTTCATCAAATTAAAGGACAACAAAAATCACATATTTCCGAATGAAAGCGAGAACATGAGTGCGCGTGTACTTGCGGGGAGAGAGAGAGAGAGAGAGAGAGAGATTCACCACTCCTCGAAGATCCTCTTCAGCTAATGCATTTAATTGACTAAAAGCATCTTCCAAAATACGATCTCTTCTTATTTTGAATCTGTTCCTCGTGAAAATAGCATGAGCATTGTTTCTTTCTCTCATGGTTGCTAGTTGTGACTGCAAAGTTCAATTTCATAATACACTAACGGATATATGAAACCAGAGTACCTATCATCTTTAGATGCATATGGTCCATATACTGTGCATCGGACATTGAGATTAAGATACAACGAAGCAACTTATGAAATGCCATGTAATCACTCACATTAAATATTTTAGCTCTGATAGTAAATGGCACCAAGAATGGAGCTTGTTTTAGTATATCGTTAGCTCTTGTATTCTCTGTCAATGCCTTGGAAAGGTTGCAAATTAGAATGGTCAGTTGCTATTTCAGCACTCTTCCTGAAATAAAACATTGCAAACAGAACTATTACCTGAGACATAAAAACATCATTGACACCATCAGCATTGAAGTCGCTTGGAGAGGTAAATTCTCGTCTATTATTCCAGTCTTGGAGCTACAGATAGTTTCTACATCAGATAGATTATCATAGAGCATAAAATACCTACCTGAAACTGGGACAGCGGAGACAACTAGAACAAAATATTTTACTTGGACGAGAACACATTTACAGATTTAGAACATCGAGTGACTAATGTACCTGAGACAGGAGCTCAGAAGCAACAGCACAAACCCTGTGCTGAAGAAATTCTACAGGGTGCTTCTTCATAGCATAAGCACCATCTGCAGACTTAGAGAAATTAGGTGTTGCCACGGGATTCAGCCAAAGGATCTGCCATAGCGCCTAGTCAAAGAGCAAATCCATGAATTAAAACCGCATCCTATGGAGAACCAATTAAATTATCAAAGCACCAGAAAAACACCCAAAGGTCCCAAATTATTATAAGCATTTGCAACTGAAATTGATCCAGAAGGTGTCGCAACAAGGTGACTTCTTACGGATGTTTGCCAGTTAGAAAAGATCATACAACCAGAGAAGTGCAACTTTAAGCTACCACGCAAAAATCTAGTTAAAGATCCAACGGCATTCTAAATATACAATTCTGCCCGAGTCTAGCAGAGTGTGAAGGCGTGAAAATATAAATCATATGAATCATATAGAGTATGATTTACCTGTCTTAAGATTATTATTAAGCTTCTGATATCCACCAGCGACAGTGGCTTCTCTTGTTCATAGAACTCCTCATTGTCAACAATTGTTAGCATGTGCCTGCTCCAGAAAAGACATAAAAAGCTGTTACTCAACTTTGGTCACGAGTCAGCAACACAGGTCATAGCATGTACAAGATCAGAATGGTATAGATAGATTGACACCAAGAATATTTACTTGTATACAGGACAAAAAACAGCAAGGGGTAATAGGACACCGGGCGCATCATCAGGCAGATAAGCTGATTGCTCTGCCAAGGATGACCACATTTGATTCTTATGGCATCTCCTCATAAAGTTCCAAAGAACAGGAACCAGTTCAGTCCTATATGCTAGTACTGTCATGATTCGCTCAAGGGGCAAAATGTTGAAAGTCACATGCAGCAAAGCACAAGCTGATCCAACAGCAGACATCTCTTTATCATCAGGTCTACTTTTATGTGAACCACTTGCAGGTGAGATCCCGCCCAACAGCACATTTGTCTGCTCAAGAAAAGCCCAAAATAATTTGTCACTTTAGATTAAAGATAGAAGCATCTTATTTTCTTGGAGAATGCACAAAATGTGGCAACAGAATATAAGGTAGGATACCAAGTGAAGAAGAAAGCGTGACTCCAATGCACCCAAAATATCTCGTTCCAAATCCCTATTTAAAACTATTTCTGATAGTTCATCATCAACAAGCATTTCATCATCGCCCAATGTGGAATCTGAAGTAGATTGCATAAACAAAATAGGTTACAGTAGAACTTGTTCATTTTAATAGTAAGTAAATGAAGAGCTTATTATCAGATAAAAATTCCAAGCAAATTCTATAACCTTTGCCCCCTTGATTTGATGTTTGGACTGGAGGCAGTGCTTGCAATAGAAACGTTGCGACAGTTGCAAAATCTATAGCCTGATGAAACAAAGATCATATGGGAATCAATTGCATAAGAGAACCCTAAATTTAATAAACATAACTAATAACATGGTGGATTTCAAAAAGAAGACAACAGCAATCATCTTTAAGCATCAGCATTAACTAAAATTAAGGATGGTAAACAAAAGATATAGCACATTGACAAGTTGTCAGCAATGATACATGAAGAAGGTTAAATCATGCAACAGAGGGGGTATCAACTCATTAGTTCTTTTGTTGGACATAAAAGAGAAGAGAAGGCATTTCCTTACACATTTTTTGGCATGCCTATCAGAAACCTTTTTCTATAATTACCTCATAGAACAAAAATCATGTAGTAGAAGATTATTTTTCACTGTGATTGAAAGAAATAATTCAATGGCATATAGCCTTTCTCCAAGAAGAGCAAAAGTTGAATGAAGTTGCTGACCATATGTTAGGAAGCTATATAAGTTTCGAATAGAAATCATGCATATTAACTTCATTTTCTTAAAATCCTCTCATGAACTTTATCGTTCCTCTGAAATATGTAACACATGTGAGATAAATGCCCACTGTAATATACAAATCCAGATTCAGTCGCAACTGAGTTAAGAAAACAGGTGGTTTATTATTACAGTGAGCATCAAGTTTGCCAAAGCTCATATGGCCCTATTAATTAATAAACTATCAATAAATAGGAACATAAAAGTTTTCACTGTTGAGGGAACAAATAACGAACTTAATATCTATTAGTTCACTTTTACAGGCAAAGGAATTTTATGATTAAAGTTTATAATAGCGATGATTAATTGCTAACATTGAACATAAAAGTTTTCACTGTTGAGGGAACAAATAACGAACTGAATATCTATTAGTTCACTTTTACAGGCAAAGGAATTTTATGATAGAAAGTTTATAATAGCGATGATTAATTGCTAACATTAGCAAGCACCGAGCAACATATATGAACCATAAGGTATTTATTGTATGGAAAAAGTAGACAGAGTGTTTATTTACCCAAGCAAAGGAACCAGGCTGAGCGACAGTTATCACAGCAGCTTCCAAAAGATTTCCTAGAAGGCATGCATAACTAGGAAAGTCACTTGATACATCAGCAGGAAGAACATAAGTCTGATCTTTCACACATAATGCCATCTGATGGACATAATGTTGGCTCAACTCAACTGTAGCAAAAATCTGGACATGGAATAAAATTAGCTTGATAGTCATATTATACAAATATAGGAAACATCATCGAAGTATGATTAACAGACTATTGTATTGGGGTTCGCAATCATATTAAGTCACTACAAAAAACTACACAGCTAGGTTGGACAAGGTTGGACAAGGTTGGATCCAAAATACATGCTATAGCAGTTAAGTAGAACATATTTACAGACTAGACTGTATGTTTCGTTCTAAAATACCCAAATAGAGAAAATAAATATCAATTATAGGATATAATGACAGTCCAGACTACCTCTTTCAGGTGTGGGAAGAACCGCCACAAGAAAGGAATTGTAAGAATCAGGGATGAGAACCTCCATCGAGGATCACTATGTGAACAAGTGCATGATTCTTGGCCCACATGAGAAATGATGATGGCAACAACACGCTCCAATGAAGATATAATTGCAGTAGAACCTTGAAAACTTTTCTACAAAAATTAATGCACGTATTTTTGTTATCAATAACAAGATATAAACTAACAAAAAATAAATTAAACAAAACAATGACTAACATATGAAATTAAAAAAAAAAAAAAAGAAAAGAAAGTTCATATGCAGATAAATCAGAATGTAAGACATCAAGAACAGAAGAACTACACCAAATGATATCCCTCTCCACGAAGTCACTCAAGCATAGATAAATTTCACACTGCTCATGCACCCAGAGGTAATATACCAAGTAGAGAGGAGTAGAAAAACACAATCTAAACCTACGAAAAATGAATGAAGAAAAACTTGTAGTAAAGAGTAAAATCAACTTCTACTTGGCAGCAAAATAGTTCTGAAAACAAATGCCATAAAAGTAACTTATTTGTCTAATGTTGCATAATTTCATGAAAAACAATACTCTCAAACAATTCAAGCAGAATACTCTTTATCTTTATAGAGAAGAACCTCAGATTTCATAATTGTCAACAAGGTGAGTTTTCACTGCAGTTCCCCTCTCAGCAGCAATAAGAACAAACTCTTCTTAGGCATCTTAAATGCCACCTTACAATCAAAAGCATTACTTGGATACATACAAAGGTCACCATTACTTGCAGTTACGCAGGATTCTAAACTTTGCTATACCAATCACAAAACAATGCAAAACAAAAATAATGAAAAACTTCATCCAGAAACTAGCCAAAGGAACAACTCCCTTTCGGAGACAAAATAAGATATTAAAAGGAAACGCACACCTAGAAATGATTTTCCTGTAGCACAAGATGGACCATTAAACATATTCAGCCACAGAAGTCTATGATTTGCAGGTAATAAATAGACAACAGAAAGAAAGTTCACAATTCTCATGTCTGAGTTGAGTACCTTCCCCAACAGGATTATTTCTCTAAACATGAAGAATATATTTTTTTGCAACAAATAGTCAACCAAGTTACGAGCCCAAGGTAGCCTTTTATCAATCAGTAACATAATTGCCTCAAGTAAGTCGTTTGCCGATCCATTGGACTTCTCAGGTCCCAAAAATAGCTGATCTTTCAACTGATTCCTGTGATAACCAAAAGGAGAAGACTAATTACTGAAACAACAGATTAAAGTTGCACCAAATAGAGCTTTACTTTGATTCATCGCAAAAAATACTAACAGTAAAATATATGTTACAGCAATAGAATATGTTTTGTAGAAACAATTTGATTCATGCGGTTAGGTTACGGGAGAACCGTGAGAAAGGAAATATTCATGTTTTTTCCATAGTCAAATTAGTTTCCTTGTAAAAACCACATAAACAAAAGATAGGTAATGGAAAAAAACCTCCATAATAAACTTGAGGATTTGAGAGGCCATCAGATCATGTAAGATTATAACGAATACATGTGAAGTGTGCTATCAAAGGAGCTAAAATGTCCCTTAGCAACAGACCTATTTTCATGGATCGCCCGAATGCAAGCATAAGCAAAATTCTTAACCCTGTACTCCACCAGACCACGCTTGGATGAGTAGTCTGGGCCTGCAAAGAGGCTCACTACATCCCCTGCTTCAGAATTGAACAATATGATAAGGTAAGCAACTAATACTAAAATGGGAAGCAACAAATAAAAGAAGATGAAGAGCATATACCAATACTTGATAGCTTACACACAAATGCATAAAAAAAAAGCTTTTTCAGCTGACTCACCACAACAACCAAAAGCAAACAAATAACCATCAACAAAGAAATAAAAGAAAAAAGACATTGTGTAAGCAAAATTGGATATTACAAGGAGTAATCATGCATTAAGTGATTAAACATTCAATTAGCAAAACAACTTGCGAACAATGCTTGTATATTTTAGAGGAGACAACTTTAAGCAAAAAAAAAGTTAATAAGAACATGAACCAGCCGCAGACCTAACAGAAAAATAAATGTATCATTAGGTCGAGCTGGATATATTTTACTTAACATTATTAAAGCCTGTGGTTATCTTTTTGTTTTTGGTTGCTGTACAATGTGAAATTCTGCCTGCAAATGAGTCCATATAATGAATACTACCAATCGTCTGCCATTATTAAAATCACCATATTATCTAAAATCTATAACTTATTATAGAAAGACCACACTCATCATTAATCTTAGACAGACTACTATCAACCAGTAATTGATGCCATCTTACTTGCGCATACGAACAAAAAAATTAAAAAGGGAAGAATTTCACATGGTCCAAGTCTTTTACAAAATAATATACTAAAATTACTCCAAATAAAGAAACAATTATTATATCCTAACATCAGCGAGATACATTAAAATTTCACTTGATTTTACAAGGTTCTAATACATCTTATAAGATATATTGGCAAGGTATCACTTCTCGTAAAAATGTCCTACGGTTTATATCACACTGATACAGTTGATGTGTGACACCTAGTTAGAAATTCCCAGCATTATCTCAAGAATTTTAAACCCTTCACCCTCCAATAAAGTGCAACAGGCAAAAAAAGGTTGTCAACGAATCAATATAAAGGTGACAACAATTTAGCACATCAATTATGTTATATCTGTATTGTAAAGTACGTTAGTAGGACTTGAAACAAGTAACGAGGAAACACACCATTATCGGAGACAAATTCGCGTAACAGTCTGCATGTCTCCACAAGGATAGAAAAATCGGCAACATATCTTGGGTTAAAGAAGAAAAGAAGCTGTCGGAGAAAATCTGATTCTGGACCGAAACACTGCCTGAATATGGACATAGTAGGGTGAAGTTATGAGACACACACATTTTGAACCACATGAAAAAATCAAGAGATATTACAGTATCAGATGATACTACGACTGCACAAAAAATATATAGCAAAACAATGACAGGTGGAACTGCATAGAGAAATAAATGTGGATCGAATTGCAAACCTGTTAACATCTTGACAGTCCTGCCCATAAGTCAAGGAAAACTTCTCACGCACTTTGCAGCGTTCAGTCTCCACCACCTTTCTTCCTCTGAAGCATTTCTGTAACTTGTAATTAGTCAAGTTCCATAGGAGAGGTCCAGCTTTTTAAGATAATGAATTGAAATATTCATCCATTTGAGAAAAAGAAGCATACCATAGAGAGATTAAAATGTATATAGTTATCTTAAATAATATTGTTCCTGAGTTACACCTTCGTCTCTTGCTCGTTGAAATTTAGTATAGACCCAGAAATAAATTATGAATATTATAAGACAGCTATAGTAGTCCTACTTTGTAACCCGAGAATAATAAAAAAGACATCCTCATTTGTTTTATTAGTTCACCTTTCGTGATCCAAATGAAAGAAGCTATCGGGAAATTACTTGGATAGATAGGCGATGATAACTTCTATGCGGTGATGAAACATTTAGATATTAGCTACATTTAAAATATTATTCTGGTGCAATTTTTGAGGATAGGATAATTCAATCAAAATGCAGGTCACTTAATAAAAAAGAAACAGCTTCATCTCAAATCTCATTCCTACATGCTTTTTCTCTATAAGCCCCATAAACAACTCATCCACAGCATTGATATCTCATATAATACAACCTAACAAAAACCTATGCTTCATCTTCATACAGGAAACAGCAACAAAAAATGATTTATCATGCACTATCTTATTAAGACGAAACTAAAAATGAAAAGAAAGTAAATACATAAGTGGAGAAACTTTATGGATCTATAATACAGCAGCTTTAGCGAATTCTGACTGCTTGTAATATAATTACAATTGAACATAGGTTTACGTAAACATCTCAGAAGATCCTAAATAGTGCCTTCCCAGAAGTGCAAGACTTACAAGAAGTAATCAAGTACAAAATCCAATTGCAACAAATAAATGGTGAACATGTGGAAAATTTTACTTGGAAGTATAACAAAAGTAGACATCAAATGACCTGTTCATGCCCCTTCTAACTCACATTCCTAGTGGCAAAAATGTTTAAAATATAGCTCACTAATATTACTCTCCATAAGCAAAACTTAATAAACCTAATCTACAAACTTCTTCATTCCACCATTTTTTTAGTTTCAGCCCCCAAAAACTTGCTAAAGCCTATCTATAACAATTAGTTCTCCATTTTATTCTCATAAAAGTCTCCTCTAGCTCACTGCATTCGTCACGTAATCCAAATACTAAACTTGATCAACCAAAAAGAAAAAAGGAAATAGAAAACAAAACATACAATAAACATTTTTCCTTAAAAGATCAAAATAAAACCGACCTGAATATTGAGAGCAGCAGAGTTCTGCTGACGCAACCACAGGCGTTGATTTCGCTCCAATCGCGCTTGTTCCAGAAGCTTCTTCCGGTCTCTCTCTTTGGAGCTCCGACCTCCTAAATCCACCCGTTTTCTCGTTGATGAATCCCCCGAGAAAAACATATCCTCCTTCCCTTTGTTTCGACACCCTAATTTTGAGAATAATTAGCTAGAAGAATTTACTATGTGCCTAACTAATAAAGTTATTAAATTAAACAAGTGAGTTTTAGATAGTTTATGTTGACTGCAATTCAAGTTTTTCTCATTCGACGTGTTGAAAGGAGAAGGTACAACTTCCTCAGCACGAGATACAAGCTTCAGATCTTGAAGCCCAAGCAAACATATGTGGTGTTTGTTGGGCTTGGGCTTAAAAGGGAATTTTACATTTGGGCCTTTGTTTCCTCGGCATGGCAGTTGAAGTGTAATAGAGTACTATCTTTATCTTTTTGGGCCCAACAAACTAATAGCGGCTGGAAGATTGAATGCAAGAAGCAAAAGGATGTAATGGATAACACCACCATACTAATACTAATAATGTTCTTAATTTCTTGCATAATATTAACATCAAACCTAGCTAATCAGCAGTTGACTGGACATTTAGTTTTGTCATAGGTTTAAACCAAGAAAGATAATTATTTCCGATGTTTCCTTACATCTTTTATAGAAAAAAAATAAATAAATTAGAAATCCGAAATAAGACATGAGTCAAATTAAAAGAAAACCTCTGAAGCTAGGGTTATTCACATGGATCAAGATAATAGCCACGCTTATGAAATCATGAATTAATAGTCATTAATCCTGTTGTACATAAATATCCTATTTTATATTTTATATAATTATATGTAACTAGGCAAAATATATTATATTTATTACAAAGAGTAATTAAGTATGTGTACTGTAAATATGATCAAGTATAAGCTAGAAAAATATGAGAGAGAAAATTCCATGATTTTAGTTTTTCATTTGATTACTGAGTATGTAAAAACATTATAAAAGTGAAAAATATGACTGGATGTTCGACTAAACTCTCACAACTTATTATTGAAGTCAATTCCACAATTTTTTTACTAACTTTAATATTGTCAATTTTTTTTTTTAATATTTGTTTTGAGTAATAATATTGTCACTTCTTTACAACCTCAATGTTTCCCTCAAACACAATTAATTAGAACTCATTTGAGTTCAATCATTGCACAAATCAACTTTAATAAAATTTATTATTTTGATGACGATAGAAACTCAATTTGAACCTGACCCAAAATATTCAAAAAGACAGATCATACGTAGAAGTTTCAAAACAATTACTCAAGTTCGACATTTGTTTAGTTAGAATAAAATGCATTTAAATTAAATCAAATCAAATTGAAACATTTTGTGAATCAAAAATCCGAATAATATGTTGTTCGAGTTAGTGTGAGTTCATCTAATAGAATAGTTTTAACTTATAATCTGATGATCGAGTCGATTCCATGATTATAAGTTCATTCCATACCGGACCAGACCGGAATAGGGTTCTATACATTCTCGAGGGGTCATTCGAGCGTATCTAAATAGATACTATGTTTAGCCCCTAGCCATTGAACTAGACTTTTGAGTCCACCTAGGGAGACAAGTTGGACAATTTTAAAAACAATTAGATAAATTCATGAAATATGTAACCAATATGGAAGCATCTATAATGGCAGTGGATATGAGTCCACTTATTGAATTACTGTCAAATTGCAATTAGGTATTATTTTTTTATTTTTTTTTGCAAAGAACAAAAATATAAAAGCACAAATAATTTAGAATACAGTTTTCTCTTGTTTCCGAATTCAAAAGATACCCCATGCCTATGGTGTATTTTTAGTGTATGACTTTCAAAAGCTAGCCGTCTTAGGATAAGAACAAGTTGAACAAAAATTGTTATTGGTCTTGACATTGTTGTTTTACTCTTAAAAAATAACTAATGGATTAATTGTAGACAAATAATTTACGTAGTTCTTTTGCATTAAGACTCAACTTGCTTTGTTTTTTGAGTTAACAATTAAATAAATAAATAAATCCACCTTGCATCGATGATCTTTACATTAAAAAAGAATTTATTTTACACAAACATGATCCCGACTTTTTCAACCTTACTCATTTTAGATCTGTTAACTTTTTTTAATTATATATATATATATATATATATATATATATATATATCCAATTCATCAAAATAAATATAGTAGCTAAGAAAATAGAATTTTGGAGGGTAGCTAGATGAGCATGTCTTAATTTTTTTTTCCTTTTAATGTTCGAAGCTTCATTTGTTGACAAGACTCAAGAGAAGACACGTGTGGTCAACTACATGGTGTCTTTGACTTTATAGACCTGCATAGGTTTTCAAAAACTGTGGTCCAACCGTCCAAACAAATCAAACAAGCGTAAGACAAGACAATATGTCTTAAAGCCAAAAATTTATTCATTTTTTATGTGGTTTGGATAGTGTGTGGCTTTAACCTTTCTACTATAAAGATTTCCAAGTTTAAACGTGCAGAAACTTATTTTAAGCTTCAAATTACACAAAACCATAAATTTTAAGTAGTATTTTAATACATACTTTTCTAGATTTTCAAAAGCCCAATTAAGTGGTGTATAGGGGTTAATTAATTGAATATTTGAGACCAAATGCAATTATGAATCAGCTTAAGGTTATGGTGTTGGGACTTTTACCAACAGATTGTCTCACTCGTGAAGAAAAGCTCCTTTTAGGTTGTTGTGTTCATACTTGACATGTTAAGCTTATTTTGTACACTTAGCATCATTAATATTTGTACCATTTCATGGCAAATTATGGATTCAACTTTGAAAATAAAGAGAAATTAATTATGGGACAACATTTAGCAAGAAGTTGCAGACAAATTTGCTTTATTTTTTTACCCTCTCCCCCCCCCCCCCTTCCCCCTCTTTTGATGATGGGATTCTTGAAAAGTAGTACTGCACAAGCGTAAATGCGTAATACATATATGATTAATATAAATCGCACAACCCATAATAAAATTTACTCCCACGAATTAACCAACTAGAAAAGATGGAATTGTATGAGCTAAAGATCGAGAAATGCAAATCACTTAATATATAAGTCAATCAACATCTGTTTTGTGAATGTTGGAAGAGTATTTATTGGGATAAATGCATGATATTATCCTGAATTATGCAAAACATACACAAGAATATCTTGTGTATTTTTTTTTTTTTTACCAAACTCCCTTGTACTTTAAAAAATCATGCATAAACACAAAATCTACTTTAGTTATTAACACCGTTAATTTCTGCACAATTTTGTTTGTGTAAAACTCTTTTGTACATTTGCATGTTTGTGCAAAACTCCCTTGTACTTTTGAACGTCTGCAAAAAACTCGATCCCTTGTAAATTTTTAATATTTGCGTAAAACTCCTTGTACTTTTGAACGTACGTTTGAATGAAACTCCCTTATACTTTTAAATATATCTAGGGGTGATTTAGAAAATTCAATTAAAAATGACGGTGATGGTAACTTACTAAGATTGAGTATTTTATGCAAAGTTTTTGATAGTACAAGGAAATTCGATGCCAAAAAAAAATTTACAGGATAATTTAATGAATATTTCACATAACAGTAAATAGTGTCATGTATTTTCCCGTATTTATAAGGAGGGCAAAAACGTGAAGAACCCTCTTGTCCAATAGATGAAAAGTCAAATAAATCTCTGCACTACATATATATTTGACATATTATGAATAATTAATTAAAGATAAAATAGTTCTTTCGGTGGCCGGGGAGATGCTATATTTATTGTTATTAATAACATGTATTATCTTTTTAAATGAACTAGAAAAGATTAACTAATTTCTTTTTAATCAAATTTAAAAAGTGCACGTATTTTGCATGTGATTAATTAATTTTTGTTGATTAAATTAAAAAATGCACGTGTTTTGCATGTGATTAACTAATTTCTTTTGTTAGTTCAATCATATCACCATTTTTAATTATATTATGGTCTAAATGACATACCACATAATTTATCTGATTGAATCGCTTTAAAGTTGTTATCATTTATAGGCTCTTTAATAAGTTATAATTTTTTAAAAACTTACAAAAGAAATATCAATTTTACCTGCTTTTACATTGATCGTTTATCATTCCTATTTTGTTATTTTAACCCGTTCGTTCACAATTTTTTATATGGTTTATCTACTTTATTTAAACGATCCATCCATTCTCAAATTAACCGATTAGTTGATTTTCACATTTGTTAATCAGTTCACTCATTCTCTTAACTAATTTTTTTTAATCAAATTAGAAAAGTGCACGTATTTTGCACGTGATTAACAAAGAAATATCGATTTTACCTGCTTTTACATTGAGTTTATCATTTTTTTTTTGTTATTTAACGCGTTCGTTCACAATTTTTTTATGATTTATCCAGTTTATTTAAAAGATCCATCCATTCTCAAGTTAAGCTATTAGTTGATTTTCACATTTGTTAACCAGTTCACTCATTCTCTTAACTAATTTCTTTTAATCAAATTAGAAAAGTGCACGTGTTTTGCACGTGATTAACAAAGAAATATCGATTTTACCTGCTTTTACATTGAGTTTATCATTTTTTTTGTTATTTACTTTTTTGCCATAAAACTAAATATCACAATATAATTTTAAAATAGGGGAATATTAGTCTTCACAGAAAAGGAAAGAAATTTCCTTAAGCCAACTCGTACTTTTATATGTACTAGAAAAATGCACGTGTTTTGCACGTGATTAACTAATTTCTTTTTAATCAAATTAGAAAAGTGCACGTATTTTGCACGTGATTAACTAATTTTTGTTGATTAAATTAAAAAATGCACGTGTTTTGCATGTGATTAACTAATTTCTTTTGTTAGTTCAATCATATCATCATTTTTAATCATATTATGGTCTAAATGACATACCACATAATTTATTTGATTAAATCGCTTTAAAGTTGTTATCATTTATAGGCTCTTTAATAAGTTATAATGTTTTGAAAACTTACAAAAGAAATATCAATTTTGCCTGCTTTTACATTGATCGTTTATCATTCCTATTTTGTTATTTTAATCCGTTCGTTCACAATTTTTTTTATGGTTTATCTACTTTATTTAAACGATCCATCCATTCTCAAATTAACCGATTAGTTGATTTTCACATTTGTTAATCAGTTCACTCATTCTCTTAACTAATTTTTTTTAATCAAATTAAAAAAGTGCACGTATTTTGCACATGATTAACAAAGAAATATCGATTTTACCTGCTTTTACATTGAGTTTATCATTTCTTTTTTGTTATTTAACCCGTTCGTTCACAATTTTTTTATGGTTTATCCAGTTTATTTAAAAGATCCATCCATTCTCAAGTTAAGCTATTAGTTGATTTTTACATTTGTTAACCAGTTCACTCATTCTCTTAACTAATTTCTTTGAATCAAATTAGAAAAGTGCACGTGTTTTGCACGTGATTAACTATAATTTTTTGTAAACTTACAATGAAATATCGATTTTACATGCTTTTACATTGAGTTTATCATTTCTTTTTTGTTATTTTAACCCGTTCGTTCACAATTTTTTTATGGTGTATCCATTTTATTCCATCCATTCTCAAGTTAACCCATTTGTTGATTTTCACATTTATTAGTCAGTTTACTCATTCTCTCCGGTTTAACCCAATTTTAGTCTGATTTTACTTATTCTTTTGCTTATTTAACATATTTTCTCACATATTTCACCTTTTTTTTTTAGCCAATTAACTAATTTTTTTTCTCTTATCGATTTGATCTATTTTTTTGTTATCCCGTGTTTAGCCGATGTCATTTGATTTTTTTTTTACTGGTTTTGCCCATTTTTTTGCCGGTTAACCTTGATGTTTTATCAATTCACCATTTTTCTTGTTTGTTCTTTTATCGTTTTTATCCATTTTTATTACCTCGTGTTTAGCCGATGTCATTTAATTTTTTTTTTCTGGTTTTACCCATTTTCATTTTTTTTCGGTTAACCTTTTTTTTTTTATTTTTTATCAATTCACCATTTTTTTTGTTTAACTCGCTTTTCTTTCTATATGATCAATTTTCCTATTGATTTTTACTATTTTTATCATATTTTTTTGATCGAATTGTTGATTTTAACAATTTCTATCTTTTGACGTTTTTGGGCTTAAGCCAATTATACATTTTTACTTAACTAAATAGTACCTTTTTTTATTCATGTAGCATGAATGTGATATAATTTTTTTTAGTCTCTTAATATTTTTGAGGTTCCTTTATAAGTAACTTTTTAACAACTTTTCAAAGAAATTTTTGAAGAAATATAGAATAAATTTTTTTTTTGTTATCATTAATATTTTAATGAGTTGTAAAACTTTAAAAGATAATTATAAGGTTGATGTATGATAGACTTCTTGTCAAATTATACTTCTAGGATTTTTCTTAAGCCAACTCGTACTTTTATATGTATATAGATATAGATATATAGATAGATAGATATAGATATAGATAGAATAGATGAATAAAATACTTGTAAGATATATACAAAATTATATATCCTCATGGTGAGGTCTTCATGAGTTTGAGTTTCAATCACTACAGATGTGTATTAAATGATTCTAATTAATTGATCTTTGATGTATTATGCAATTATTGTCGTATATACAGATGTTAGTGCTTGATTCACTTCATAGAAAAAATAAATAAATAAATTCCACATAATTTAATTAATTAGCTGTCAAATGAAAAAGAATGACACTGACTAATTATATAACAATATATTAATATATTATATATCATAATTAAGCTAAGCAATTACATGCGTAATATCGCATAAGCTGACAAATGCACTAACTAATAATCGAAGTATCGAACATGACTTGTGCTCTAGGGCCAAAATCGTAATCCGATCCCTTAGTAAACCATATAATACTCAACTGATCAAGTATTTTGTTCTTAATCTTTTAGGACTATATAACCAAAAAAAAAAAAAAACTATCTATTTCAAAAATATTTTCCCGGCTTTTTTTTTATATCATATTAATTTAATATTTGATTACGTACGTCAGCATCACTACGTACTATTCACCATTCATTATAATTTGCATGCTAGAACTAAAATAGATAGTTTTACTCAGTTAATGTAATGTAATTATAGATATACTCCATTTCATTGTTACACTAAAATAACATGTATATATATAGAAAAATCTAAATAGAGTTCAACTTTCATTTAAAATTTGTGCATGTCAAATAAATAGTTGTAAGGGTACACAAATTTTCCAAATATCTAAATATATATCTAAATAAGGTTACTTTGAATCTAGACTTCATACCTTCTTTTTTTCCTGAATTTGGAATTAATTTTTCTTGTTTCTTCTGGATAGATCAATTCTTATGTCCATCAACATCGCAATCTGTTGCTTTTCGTTGAACTGTAGTTGAATTTCCATTATCATAATTAAACCTTTGTCATCGAAAATTTGTTGAAAATTGAACCCATCTAAATTTAATCCTGATCATATCAATGAAATCCAGCTAGACTAATTTAAATAATAAATCCATACATGGTTACAAATAAAATTATGGCTAATTGTTAATTAAAAACATTAATTAGATGAGTTGATATATATCATCCAGTACAAATAGATCGACTCAAATACATGCAGGTTCTTTGATAATCATGATCTGATTAATTTGAGGAATATAATTAATTAATTAATTAAGATGAAATTCATGAAGCAAAGAATGAATGTATGATTAGTGCGTTCATGGTCCCCTCCATCCCCAGGTTCCAAATGTCACAAAATTAAACAAGCTAGGCCGAGGAATTGGCTACATGCATCAAGTCAAAATCAACTTATATAATTAAATTAATTAATTGATGTAAAAAGAAATGTAGTACATTATACATTCAAAACGCCAACTATTGATTAGTTGATCATTGTCAAGTAGGTTTTCGTATCTTACTCTTAAGATCTTCCTTGTTAATCTGGAACTACAAAGCCACTCATTGCATGGGTTGACCAGCTATATATATTTATATATGTACATGTGCTTATTTCATTTATTTATATATATATATATATATATGCAAAACAATATTAGATTGCGCGCATTTTTAATTATTTCATAATCAAAGTACGTACTTATAGGTGAATAATTTAGATGCTACCAGGCCAATGAAATGTATACTAAAATTTTCACGTATCTTTTGGGATTCATGATCTAATTAATAGACTTTAATTTTAATTCATGATTCATATGAGTAACAAATTAAGTACTAATTTATTTGTTAACTTAATTTATCACTGAACATGCCAACACCTAAAGATGTTGTGAATGAAACCTCAAAGATTAGATCGATACCTTCTCCTTCAAAATTTAACCTACCTAATCATATAGAGAAATGGTTCTTAATTGTTCGTGACTGTCAACACCAGAAAATATTCAAACCCCCTCAATGCCAACGCACCAACACGTGGAATTATTGTGACAACTTAATCTGATATGTGATTTAGATTATGGTCAAAGGGTCGGTCCCAAAAGTAAAATTGACCAATACTTTCAAATCATGATAATCAAGTAATTAAAACTTTTTTAATAGACCGTAGCCGAGTGGTAATCACTGACAAAGATAAGGTACAAAATAACTAGGTCCAAGGATTATCAATTGGGCCTTGTAAGTCGAGCTTTGAATAATTATTTATAATTTATTTGTACTTGAACAATTATTGAAATAATTTCTGGTGTAATAAAATGATTGATGATTAACATATTTAAAAGAAAAGTAAAACTGCCCTTTAAAAAAAAGGGAAGTAATAATTTTGAGCTTTTTTTAGTATGTGTACAATATTACATCAATCGCTATGTTAGGAAATTTATTTCACTAATACTAATAGATAAAGATAACATAAAGACATTAAACTGGAGAAATAACCACACTTGAAAATTGAAATCATGACCTACTAAACCTAAATTCGGATAGCGAGGAACTAAACTCTTCTACTAAGGACATCTCCAACTGAATGCCCTCCCTTTCCTCACCCTCTTCTTCACATCCCTTGCCTCTCATCTCCAACCGAAGGGCAATCAATTTTCATTTAATTTCATTTCACAATTTTTCCACTAGCTCTCACTTAATAATAATAATAATAATATTTTATTCGGTACACAATAATATACAATATTTAAGACATTCATAATAGTAAGAAAATCAACAACGGCATAATTAACAAAAAACAACAACGATTATTGTTATTAAGATGGTTTAAGTTGTGATGAACAAATTCTAAGTAGGTCATATTTTTTATATTCATACTAGATATTTCATTTTTTTCAAATTTAAGATTTAAAATCAAAACTAACAATGTTTAAACTACAATGTTATTAAACTAAATTCTAATTATGTTTTTATTTGTATGAATTTTAGGAATATAGACAAATTTTAAATTTTAAAATTTAAACTAATCACATTATTAAATTTACATAAATTTAAAATACAATGTTATTAAATATTTAACAATATTTATCATTTTTTGTTAAGTTTAATTTACATAATTTTTACATATTTCTTACACAATTAATACATATATATATATATAAATCTAAGAAAAATAAAGTCAACAAGTAGTCGCAAAGTGACGGTCACCCATTGACTAGACAGATATATGCTTTCATGGACGTATTTCAAACAGGCAACTGAACGGTTGATCTTCCATCGCCCAATCCGCCCCCCCGCCCCCTCATGCCCGGTTTTATTATAGTTGGCCTTAGTCCAAGATTTTTTAATTAGATTTGAACATTCATCAAGTGATTACGAGGGAGTTAAATAGCTTGAAGTTAGTTGTGGCCCATATATGACTTGTTTCTAAATTGACATGTGTTATAGTAAATGATACTCCTATTAAAATATAACACAAAATTGGTATATAAAATTTCTTTCCCCTAAAAGAAGAAAAATTCTTGAGTTGTAGTTTGAACCCTCTGCTCGAGAAAACACTCAAACTAACACTTTTGGAGGATTAGCATGGTCAACTGAAGAGTGACTACATATAATTATGTAATTAATATGGTGTGATCAATTTAATTAGTGTGATAGACTACATATTAAGTTGTCTCAAGTTCATAATAGATACAATCACTGAATTATATTTTGTCTATTTTTCTCTTTATGTCAAACTCAAATAGTTATTTTTAAGATATTTGGATCTCGAAAGTCTAAGAATAGTTATGCGAACTATAAAATTCATAATAGATACAATCACTGAATTATATTTTGTCTATTTTTCATTATTCGATTTACAAATAAAATGTAGCAAAAACAGGTTCTTGATTTCTTCAATAATTTGTCTTGTTGCCGAGAGGATCCTCTTCCTCATCTAAAATGCTCTCTAAATATATTACCCTTATTTCACTTAGGTTTAGTCGAACGAATAAACTTAATTAAAGGAGAAGAATAACAACATAGTTACGCCTGCTCTAGATAATTGTCAAGAAATTAAAAAGGGAGCATTATTGTACATTGTTATTAATCTCAACAAGCAAAGTTAATTTTAAATTAGTCTTCATAAAAAATAATTAAATAAGTACGCGTGCGCTAAAGCGATAATGAGAGAATAACGGTGTGTGCTCTTGCTTTTTGCGACTTTATTATCATACTTTGCTGCACTAAGAACACCATAATTAAGTTAATATCATATATTATATATATATACTATTGTATATAAAAAATTATTTGCAAACTAGTTCATACATGCACGTGAGAAGAATATTATTTTTCATGAAAAGAAGATCCATAATTATTTGAAAGTAGTTAGGATGTGGGGTTGTGAAATTATATTTCATGAATATAAGCAAGCATTATTTCAGTCTTTTCATGGGATATTCACATTGTAATTATTATATGCATGCACCATTTCGACAAAAGAATAGAAAAAAGGAAAAGGAAAGAAATGGTAGGTTCTTAGTCGATGAAGTCGTATTGATTTCCATTTGTATCAGTATTTTTTTTTTCTAGGTTAATTATTACTAATATTCTTTGTAATTTGGCAATAATTTGAGATTTTTTTATGAAGTCATTATATTGGTGTATTAATTAAGTACTTATAACGTAATAATTGCTTCTAGAAAATACAAAAGTCGACACTCATATATATGTTTAGATATTAAACTTTGACTATTTGTGTTTTGAAGTGAAAAACTTCTATGTTCGGTAATTATTCACAAGATTTACTATTTGAGCAAGAATGGTTCGTGCATGTACATGCTTAAGTTTCCATCACATAGACATGCCCCACATCGATTATGGATGTATATATACACAATTGTATACAACTCCAGCAACTAGAAATTTCTATTGACCTAAATATGGTAAGATATAATAAAGGTGACAGCCTATATTTGGGTCAAAGACGTTTCCTAGGAGAATAAAATGAAGTGTAAAAATATCTCTTAATCATTTCTATTAAAGAGTTTATTCGATACATACTCTAAAGAATGTATAAAAAGTGAATGTTAATCAAAAAATTCAAAGTTCGAACTAAAGTTTACATGGTTATAGTCTTAATTTGGTCCTCAAGTGAGAAGTTTAATTGAGACAAAGACTTCGATCTTCCTTTAATATTTAAATATTATTAACTAGTAGATTATGTATAAGTTTTAAATGAGACTTGATCCGAGTTAATTGAATATGCTTAAGCTCATAATCAACTTCAAATACTATATTACACAACATATTTGTTCAATGTATATAAGTATAATCAGGGACGGATGCAGCCTTTTTTGGGGGCTTGGCCCCCCAAGAATTTTAGAGAAATAAATTAACTCTACCTTTTTTTTAGAAATTAATACTACTATTATTCAAATCAAATTTAAAGTTTTAAAAGTTTTTTTTTCTTATACTCCATATATATTCATGGGGCTGTTACAACAATATAATTCTAATAAAAGGACAAGTGTCTTGGCATGTTTAATTGTCAATTACACCTACTTAATTCAATGAAAGCATCCATTTAGACTTAATTTGGAAGTCATGATTATCAATGATGTATCTTTTAGTAGATTGTTTGATTCGCTTTATATTAGTTTTTTCTGTTTCCACCACAACAAAAACAATCATTATTAACAATAAAGTTGGTGAAAAACTGACTTAGAATGAGATAAAAGTTTATCATCCTGCGAATTATTTGATTATTCACATTGAGAATAAAAATGCTAGAATTTTTATGATATGAAGAGCATCCTATACAATTTTCACAATTTATTCATTCAATTACTTTAGCATTTGAATTTTACAGAGTACTCGTTCATAATCTATTCTTATGTAAATAAATTATATTGTCAATTAGTTTTAGTAATGAGTAAACTTGGCCCCCAACTCTATAATCCTAGATCCGTCCCCGAGTATAATTAGCTTCAAGCTCAAGTCCAATTTTTTATTTGATATAAACATGCAATCTATCTAAGCTTGTAGGAGTAATAGAATTAAGTTAAAATTCAATTAAATCGAAATCAATCACTTTTACAGTTGTAATCGACGTCAAAGTGTTTCACATATTTGAGGTCTACTAATTATTCTTTATACAAGTTTCAATGAAATTATTTATTTTGAGTAAAAATTTGAAACGGAAAATTTAGTTAAATAGTGATGTACGTACACGTCCACAAAAAAAGGTCAAATATCATAGCCCAAAAGCCCAGAAAACCCGGGCCATCTTTTTGACAAAAAAAAAAATAAGAAAAGAAAAAAACCACCAAATCAACAAATTGTGGTGTCGCACTCGAGGAATCAAAATTCGAAACTATTATTCTATATATCTATCTTTTTTAATAAATCTCTTTTTTGCTAGTATTATTTTCCTCGAGTTAAAAATCGATAGCATAAAGCTCAATTTCATCTTTACCATATTATTCCTTGGACCAGACTTGCGATTCTTTCCCTCACCCAGTTACCTTTAATTATCGTGAACAGTCGCATGACTATATTACATCATGTTAAATATTAGGAAAAGACAAACATTCATTTGAAAAAAAAAAAAAAGTTATGCAATAATCAAATATAAAAATTAATTGATGAGGGAATTGCATTTTTCGTACCAAATTTTTACCTACTTTAGACATTTAGTATCAAACCTTGAAAAAAAGACACATTTAATACCTAAATTGATGGAATTTTTTCACATTTCCTTTCTCCGTCAATATTTGGGGGCCAAATTTTGTGTTCTTTATATGGCTGAAAAATTTGACAAGAGCATTTTAATGGTACAAGTTCCAGTTCATGAAACACAATAAATAATCAGTAAAAAATCAACAAAGTTTCGAGATATTTATCAAATTTAAATCATATCTCATAATCTACAAAGAATCATGCCACAATAATTTTCAGATATGATATAGGGCACATATGCATGCTATGGTAAAAAATTTGGAGCATAATTTTAAGCATACAAAAAATCGTCATTAAAGCTCAAACAAATGTGAATAAAGTCCTTCAGTTTTGGTATTAAATGTGTCTTTTTTAAATGTTTAGTATCAAATGTCTAAAGTAGTAAAAGTTTGGTATGAAAAATACAATTCCCTCATTAGTTGTTAAGTTGAACAACGTAATGCATTTATTGGTAATATATAAAGGTGTTAAGTAGCTAGGTCGATTCAATTGAACTCGGACCAGGACTAACCCAACCTATTATCGATCCGAGCTAAATCGGATCTTAATCATGCATGTCCAAGTCTCAATGCAGGGATTGGCAAGCGAATAAACATTCCCACTCAAACTTTGATGACCTACTAAGGTCATCTCCAGTGACTCCTCAGCCTTCCCCTCAGATTTCAAGTCCAGCTTCCTTTTTTTTTTTTTTTATAGTCATCTCCAATGACTCAATCTATCCGTTTTTCATTTAATTTCATTCCTAATTTTTTTTTCATTATCACTTAATAATAATAATAATAATTTATATTTAAGTTTCTTACAATGTTATTAAATTTACAGATTATTAATGTTAAAATTTTTAAATTAAGGTTATGTTCTTTTAATGTTTAAATTTTATTTAAATTTCTTAAATAAAGGTTACATTTTTTAAATTAAAATGAACCTTTTTAAAAATAAATCATAAATTAAAGAAAATTTTTATTTAAAAAAAGAAATAATTTTATTAACTAAGAATAAATAAAACAAAAAAAAAATCATTGGCTTCAAGATTCAAGGGATGAGGCAAATCAACCTTGACTTGCACCACCCCTTTAAGCAATGGGTGGTTGAATTCAAGGGGACTTCATCGCCCTTGGTCGTTGGAGATGACCTAAGAAGTGAGATGGTCGTGAGTCGATTTCAACCCTTGACTTGTCCAAGATATATTATAACTTGACTGTTTTTCTAATATGACATAACTTTATTTTAAGATAATTTTAGTTTAAGAATAATATTCATAATTACTCTTTTCTAACTAAATATTTTAAGAATTTTAATGAGTTAACGTGTAGTACGTCAATTAATATATTATTACTTAAATTAATTTGAAACCACATATTACATTAATGTTGCATTGCTACATATTTTTGGTTGGGTCGGTCCTTGACTGTCCTAGCAAGATTCAACCTGCATTTAGGTATCGAGCTACCTTTATAATCATTTAAAATGAAAATCAAACTTGAATACTCAGTAGTTTGTTGTTTTTAAATGTATTTTATTATTTTAACTATAGGTCATCTGAAGTCAAACCAGATTTCAGAAAATACAACATGATAAATATTATTCAAATTTTATTTGACACGTATAATCAACCAAATCGAAACGATCTTTATCAACTACATTTTCTAATATTAGTTTGATATTTAGAATATCTAACAAGTTTTTGATTTAGTAGAAGATATAAATCCTCACAATTTGGCGAATCAAGTTCGAATTTTGTTAGGACAAATTTTCACTTAATGTGTTTGATTATGCTATGTAAATGATACTAATACTGTTGAAAAATCCGGGAAAAAAAAGTATAATTCTCAGAATAGGCACTATAGTTGACCCATATTTGATTGGCAAATCATCAGCCGCCCCCCTCACCTTATATTTAAAATCTAATAAAAAGAATAAAATTAAATTATAAATTATTGGCCTATTTTATGACAAATACAAAAAGAAGACAAAAGAAACGCAAAAAAAGGACAATTGACTTACATTGAATGAATCAAGCTAAATAGTAATCTGGTGGCTATTTTCAATCATAATTTATTTCTTTTTCCAATAATACGTTGAAAGTACAGTATATATCAATCAGGTTCATTGAGATTAGACAAAGTGGCAAAATCAAGCCATGTAGCTTGGAACTTGGAAGAATTAAACCCACAACAACAAAATAATAATTAATATAAGGGGTCTAGCTTAATTAGTCATTTTAATGGTTCACACTGTTTTAGATGTCACTATAATACAGTAGACATTGGAAGAAAATTGTTGTAGGGTCGCTCAATAATATGATATAATCAGAAAAAAAATTGTATTTTATAATCGACTTGTACATGCATCCATGGGCCATGGCTAATGTTCAATCAAACTGCATCAAACAGTTCCAAATTAACATGATATTTGTTTCATAAGAACATAATAACTAACTCAGTCCTTAATTTCTAATAATTACAATAAAATTGTGTATTACTCAGTAATTTAATCCTCCATTATATTTTTGGGATTCTCTTAAATTAATTTCCAAAAAGAAATTGTAAATTTAATTGATTTCCATGACAATAAAATTGGGCTGTGTCAAATATATTTGTTCAAATCAATCAACTTCTATTTTGAGCAATTAAATTGAATATTAATCAAATCATGACAAGAATTCAAGGTGAAGATGTGGTAGCTTGGATGATTAGATAAAAGCGAAATTATAGGGACCTTATTTGTTGATTAGTGTATTTCATGTTCAATCCCCTCAAAGAATCATAATTACAGAGACCTCCCATGACGCTTACAAAACATTATATCTGTAGCTCCATAGTTAGTTTTCGCTGACATCATCACCCAATTTTTTTTATCGAAAATCTCAATTTACGCTTGAGATTACTGCAGCTATTTTCATGGACAATTATACTCTTATTATGTTTGGTGCATGTGAAGGGTTACAATGCAATGATGTGATTTGTATTTGGGTGTAAATGTTATAAAAATTAGTGAAACTTTAAAACTTTGAATTACTTTATTAATATGTAGATATTAATTTCAAACTTTTTTCATAAAGTTTTTAAAATTGATATACAAGAGAAAGTGAATAAATAATTGTTAATCATAAGAAAAAATAAACTTGAAGATTAATAAAAAAGGCCATTATGAAAATACAAAAAAAATTTAAAATTATTCATATTTAACCTATAATATTAATAATTTTAATTTTTTTCATAATTTTAAAAAGAATTTAGAGTACGAATTATGGTTAATGTGGAAAAAAATTGGACATTAATTAATTCACTATAAAAATGCTAAAATATTAATAATTAACCCGTACTAAAACTTTCATAAAGTTTTAACAAAAAAAATTAATTCTTTTTTTTAACATAATATAAAAATACTTTGAAATGAAATATACATTTTATAAAATTTTAATTCCAAAAATCAATAAAATAAATTTACAAAATTTAAAAATACTCCTCTTCTAATAAAATAATTATCTACATAGTATTTGCAATTAATTAAATTGATGGGGTTTTCTAAAAATAAAATAAGATACCGAACAGTTTTAGTTTTAGACTTACACAAGTATTTAAAATTTTACAATCATAAATTTATTTCTTACTTAAATACAATACGACTGAATAATATTCTACTACAAAATACGGAAACAAATTTTTTTTTATATATTTATGAAATTAGTTTTTACTATCAAAAAATTATATGAAAATGATATGTAACACTTCATATAATCTTATTTTCCATAATTTATAAATTGGGCTGGGGTTTGTTTGTTTATTTGTTTTTCTTTTTCTTTTTCTTTCTATGTGTAAATTGGATTTTATTAAAATTTAGAGACTAATATGCAAATACGAATTTTTGTAAGGTTTCATAAACCTCAGGGGAGGTCGAAGTAACTAAAATTGGCGAGGACAAGAAGGTAATTTTGCGCATTCCGTCCACCTCTGTTAGTCTATGTTAGAGTTTTGTAAGGTTTTACAAACCTCAGGGGAGGTCTCCGTAATTATGATTCTCCGAGGGGATTATACGCAAAATACATAAGGCCACAGGGAAAATCCCTGTAATTAACCCTAAATACAATGATCTATCGGGATGGCACCTAAACCAACCGAAGCAACAACGATAAAGATTAATTTGGAGGTTGGATTGTCTTACGATTGGCGTGATATTGAGCTGGAAGACAATTGTAAGCGTTGTAGATCTTGTCAAAGACCCATCCGGATACGTGTATCTAAGAATCAACGGTCCTAGGGTGCATCATGTTTTCGGGGAATGTAATAAAGTAGCACGTGCGCTAACTAAGTTAGGCCTCTCTCAAACTCTTGCGGGAGATGTTTTCGCTTCTTCAATTATGAATATATATGGTGTACTCCGTAGTTACTTTGTTTCCTCCAAAAAAAAAACAAAAAAATCCAAGATGGGGTGTCATAGCTATCAAAAGCATGCTTATCTTCTATGAATGAAAGTGCCAACCAAGTCTCGACATTTCATTGACTAATTTCATGATGGACTCTTCCTTATGAAGTAAACTCTATATTTTTTAAAGAAGCACATTCAAATAAGAGCCAAAATTCTCTCTACTAGTTCATCATCTTCAAGACGTCCTTAATTAGTCAAGTTCAAGATGTTCGTTAATGAAGATTGAAGTGTTCATTGAGAAATTCAAATCTTTCATAAAAAACATTCAAATCAAGCCACATTTGATTCACTAATATAATTGTGAATCCCTTAAATTAGTGTTATTTACGATGAACACTACTTTAAAAAGATCAAAGTCTATTGAGATTGTAATATTCAAGACGGAGTTTAAATTGTTCGTCGTGCATATCGAATTCAAATTTTACTTTTAGTTGGGATTAAGTGATGTTGCCCCCGAATTAACATTTGTCAAATATCAAACATCTTTTAGATATTAAATTCTCAAGTTCAAATATTGTTAGTTTTGAAGGAGGGGTCAAATAATTCATTAGAAATTGTTTTCTAATTTTATTTCAAATCAAGAATATTTGTGTTTGTACATTTATATCTTTTTTTAGAATACATTCATCATCAATCATTACATTATAAATTATTACAATAATTGACCAGGTACAAAGACTTACATATAACAAACCACTACCAAACGCTAAAATTAACTAGAGAAAAATCAATATTATAAAAAATATATATATATATATATATATATATATATATATATATATATATATATATATATATCTACAGGAAAATCAACATTAAAAAGAGTTGAAACAATGACTTCGTGTTAGGGCTCAATTTGCCTTTGATATGTACATTTACAATTATTGTCTAGGATTGCAAAATGTCATTGCTATACTCTCAACATAACTAAATTTCCAAAGTATAATAAGTTTAGCTGAAACTGACTTAGAATAGTTTCTCTTATTTCCCTTGTTCTTTCTTTCTGACCAAAACAAAAAAGAAAAAGGAAAAAAACAGAGCTAATTAGGGTATACATTAGGCGTTGCAAATGGCCAATTGTACAAAAAAGAGTAATCTCGAAAGAAAAATGATTTTTTGTTTCCCTGAACAATTTTGGTTTGATTTTCCAGCTTTACTTTCCAAATTATCTATAGTTCTTCTTCTTAATTACTAGTCTCTCTTTCCACGACATAGTTTTTGGAAAACCTTTCCCGGGGAGCAATATTCTACCCGTAAGTTAAAAGGAAGTAAATTACTTGTTATATAGAATATAATGTGTAAAAGTTAAGGAGTGCAAATTATTTGCTAGAGTATAAAATGTCTTATTATCACGGACTTAAAATGTATTTTACAATCTTATGACATTTTTTTGAGTTTACAGGGGGTTCATTAATGTCATTTTTTTTAAGTTTATAGGAGGGTTATTGATAAATATTTTTATTAAATAATTGGGTTTTCTCATTTTATTCCAAAGAAAAAGAAAAAATATTTGTCCCTTTCCCTGTAAATCATGAAGAATAGTCGCACTTGAAATGAGTAAAATACATTACGGTCTTAAATGGGGTATATAAATGTATTTTACAATTTTGCCTATCTTATGACATTTTTTTGAGTTTACAGTGGGTTCATTGATGCCATCTTTTCAAGTTTACAGGAGGGTTATTGATAAATATTTTTAGTAAATAATTGGGTTTTCTCATTTTATTCCAAAGAAAAAGAAAAAATATTTTTCCATTTCCCTGTAAATCATGAAGAATAGTCGCACTTAAAATGAGTAAAATACATTACGGTCTCAAATGGGGTATATAAATCGGGTTTTTTGCAAGTTAACTCCCTTTGATATGTCTAATGGGCAATTTACCTCTCTGTGAAATAAAAATAGGTAATTTAACTCCCGTGAAATGAAATAATGAGCAATTTACCTCCTCGTGATATAGAAATAGGCAATATACCTCTATGTGAAATGAAATAATGAGCAATTTAACTCCATGTGATATGAATTAATAATCAATTTAGAGGGAGGCGATGTGCTTCTTTTATAAAAACACAAGGAGTTATTTTGTCATTTTTCTTAACACATGGAGTTAAATTGCCTATTTAGGATATCACATGGATGTATTTTGCCCTTTTATTTATCACAGAAAGTTAAAATGCCTATTTTAAATAACATAGGGAGTTAATCTGCTATTCACTCATATAAATCTCTTTGACATGTTACCACATTTTTTTGCTAATAGAAATTACATAGGATATTTTTTGCCAATTTAATATAATACAGGGTGTTTTTACATTTCAGTACTTTATATAATCTCTTTTTTTTTTTCAATGGAAAGCAGGGCTAAAAAAATAAATCCGGATTTAAAGAAGTAAACCTAGCTAAAATTCACTATATATCAATTGGAATCATTTAATATTGGGTGAAATACAATTTCCCCCCTTAAAGTATGAAGGTGGTATCAGTTACCCCCTATGTTATTATTTTGTAGTATTTATTCCAAAAATACCCCCATCCCTTTCATAAATAATAATTTCTTTATTAATTTATCAAAATAAAATTATATATTTATTACTTATGAATCCATACATCCACAAACAAATCTTATGTTTTATTTTCTTCATTTCTTTTGTTACCTTTCTTTTTTCGATCTCAAAATTTTTTCTTCATTTTTATCTCATTTTTTAATAACCAAAGGAAACAAAAGAAATGAAGAAATTGAAACATAATATTGTTTGGTGGATGGATTGATGAATTTATAATTAATAAAGATTTTATTTTTTGATAAAGGAAAGAAATTATAACATAATATTATTTGGTGTTAAACTTGAATTTTGAGAGAAATAATTTTTTGAAGAAGAATTAATCAACATTTTGAATAATAATTCGTGCAGAATATAAATGAGATAATTATCACCAAATAAAAACTCAAAAATATAAAGAAAAAATTTGAGATAGAAATAAAAAAAAATTGAAACACAAAATAAAGAAAACAAATCGTAACAGAAATAAAAAAAAAATTAGATAAAAATAAAGAAAATTTTGAGACCATAAAACCGAAGGAAACAAAAAAAAAAGGAAGAATTAAAACATATTGTTTTTTGGTGGATAAATGGATTCATAATTAAAAAAGACACACGTTTATTTTAATAAAGAAATTTATTATTTATGTAAGGGGCGGGGGTATTTTTGGAATAAAAACTAGAAAATTGTAACATAGGGGGATAATTGTTACAATTGATACTTTAGGGGGATAACTGATACCCACCCCATACTTGAAAGGGGAAAACTGTATTTCACCCTTTAATAGTTTCTACTGGAAAAAATGTAAAATTGGTTTCATAATTTATGGTTGCTGACAAATTTAGGGGGGTAACATAGGGGGGTAAGTGTTACAATTGATACTTTAGGGGGATAATTGATACCCACCCCATACTTTAAAGCGGAAAACTGTATTTCACCCTTTAATAGTTTCAACTGGAAAAAATGTAAAATTGGTTTCATAATTTATGGTTGCTGACAAATTTATCCCAATAAGTTTCGGGCTAACAATTTTGCCCCCATAAGTCGCAAAACTGAAGCAAATTTGAGACATGTTCAGCCTTATTGAGAGAGCGAGCTTCAATTTTGGGCTTTTGTATTCAAAATTTGATTTTGGCTTTTATGAGGACTTCTATCACGATTTTATGACAAAAACTTAATATTTCTTTCTTGCTCATCCTAGTCTCAATTTTGAGAAAAAAAATTATGTTACTTCTAACATCAATTTTGGAACAAATTAAAATAAAAATTCTTCTTTTCCCCCCAGAATTCTACTTGCGATTTCGAAACTTAAATATTCATAAAAGAAAAAAAAAATCTCTTCTTAATGACTATTTGAGGATATTTTTTTTCTCCTCTTACTAATCACGATTTGGGAGCAATATTTAAAAATAGAACTTTTTTTTCCCTTAAAATTTTAATTGCAATTTTAGAATATTATTTTTAAAAAGAATAATGCTTCTAATCGCGTATAAGAATAGCCAAAAAAGAAAGTATCACATAGTCGCGATTAGAAAGAGCAATATTTTTTGTTCCAAAATCCCAATTAGGATTTACGGACAAATTTTTTGTTCCCGAAATTGTGATTTGTTATAAGAATCGAAAAAAGAAAGTTTCCAAAATCGCGATTAAAAACAAAACAATTTTTAATTTAGAAAAATCTTGTTCCAAACCGCAATTAGGTTGAACGCACAAAAAATAAAATAAATTTGTCCCAAAGTTGCGAATAGGAAAACCAAGAAAAAAATATTAAAGATATTTTATTCCAAAATTGCGAATTTAGCCCTCCTAAAAGCCCCAATCAAATTTTGCATGGATCATGTGCCTCCTTTTCTTTTATTTTAATAATAAAAAATGATCAAATTCCCTAATTCACCTTCATAAGCTTGAGAGTGAAGCTCACTTTTTCAATATGGCCGAAAATATCTCAAATTTACTCTCATTTTATGATTTATGGGGTAAAATTATCAGCATGAAAACTTATGGGGCAAATTTGCTAGCAATTATAAAGTTATGTGACCAATTTTATTTTTTCCCAATAGACCGGTAATATTTTTGTGCAGAGCGATAATTGGAGTTGTGCTATAAAAATTAAAACAAAGAATAACAATCAAATTACATTTTTTATAGCAAAAGCTTCATAAATTAAGACAAAAAGGTTAACAGTTTTCAAAGGGATAGCTACCATCACAAAAAAATAGTAGTAGGAATATTATAAAAACTAAATCGCTCGGTCAATTTCAAACTAAAAGCTCAAGTGTCAAGATTATGGGCAACACAATTTGCATTTCTATATTTCTATATAAGAAAATATATGGAGATATGTAAGTGATATGTATCAAATTAAAGTTTTATAAATTTCAAGAGTTTAAGGGTGGGTTTTAATTAGTTAGTAGACAAGATTATTAAAATAACTTAATCAACACAATATAAAAGTAAAATTTAAAATTTTATAGTTTCTAAAAGTTTTCAAAGAATTAAAAAGATAATTAGATCAAACTAACTATTAATTAAACAGTTTGATTTTCTACTTTAACATATTGGACCTTTAATTTGGAAGAATAGGTATATATTAATGTTTAACCGCGACTAACTAATTAATTAATTTTTTTTTTAAATAAACATCCTTATTAATTTCTAAAATAAGTGACGACGAGACTCTTCACGACAAATGTTTCTCTATATTTTTTTAAAAAATCCATGCATTTTTCTATCTTATTCATTTCTAAACTTTAAATGAAGTAGTATTTATTAAAGATTGCTCGTCAAGTGGTTAAGGAAAATGCTCAATGAATAAGAAGTCATGAGTTCAACTCCATTATTATGGATATTTTCTAAAGTTTAATACTAATTAATTTACTTTGTTACCAATGTAATAAATATATTTACTATCTAAAAAAACGTTACTATAATATGTAGGCACTTCTGAAAGCACTGTCCAGCTGCAAGCTGTGACAATTAATCATTCTAGAAATTCTGTGTTTATTATCTGTAATTTATTTCATTTCCCTTGAAATCTTCCTATTAATTCAAATGTTGGTTATTTGTAATAAAAACAAATGTCTTCTAGCCGCACTACAAGGACTAATTACAATTCTCAAATGGCTAGTGATATTACCAGAGCAATAAATGTTGCTGCCAGAGCAATTTTAATGAACTTCCTAATATGTCTTTCATGTTCAAAACATATTTATTGCATAGTTATTAATTGAGAAATATGTTGCTCTCTTTCTTCATAAATACACCTCTTTCTTTATTTGTTTTTTTGAATACCTACCTTGCTACCTTATGTATTTTTAACTAAGAAACTTATTCTTCTATTTTTTTTTTAAACTTAATTACAATTTTTACTAATCCAAATTATGTGAAAATAGACTCTAGTTGTAATCAAGAAAATCTGTTAATTTTTTTTTTTTGGTATTTAAAGCCTTTGTAGTCGAAAATGAGCAATTGTGATAGAATTAGTTATATCGTATTTGTAGTGATTGAATCCATTACTTAGATCTCGCAATATTAAATCAAACTTTAATTTATAAAAAAAATAAAAGCAGAATTTAGAAAAAAATTCTCTAATATACTTTTTTTTGTTATTCTTTTTCAATATTATTTCATTTATATGCAATTAAAACATAATTGACAGAAATCCCACATACGATCTTAGAATCTTCATCATATTGAAATCATGGATTAAAATTTCATCGTATCCATTGAAAACATTGAAATGTTTTCGTTTTTGAATCAATGGAAATGAAATGTTGGTCCCAAGTGGTCAGAAGAGGTTTAGAGGGGGGGGTGAATAAACCTCTTTAAAATTTTCTTGCAATTTTAACTTTAAAACTTTTCTTCAACTGAACAGACTAAGCTGATCAGATTAGTAAGTTACAACTCTGTTCGCGAACAAATCTTTGAACAGATTTGTTGACCACTCGTCTGATGGTTACTTAGCTGATTTGTTAAAATCAGTTTTAATACTTAGAGTACTTGCAGCGGATTTTCAAAGTGTTTTTCACAAGTATTCTTAGCAGTTTGAAAAATGTTTCCCCAGTTTTGTAAACTCCTTTTTAACTTCTTTTCAAACAGTTAACTTAGTGTGTTTTATGCAATCAGTAAGTATGCAGTTTTAAAACAATGTAAAAACACAATCAATTTTTATAGTGGTTATATGGATTTGAATATCCTTTAGTCCACTCTTCCAAGTCACACAGATCTTGGGTTATACTATAATCACAAAGTTTACAGTATACTCTGCTTGCGTCGAACAACAAATGAAACGACCACAAGTTCGCAATAGGAAATCACACAGAAGACCTATCCTCTGAAGTTTGATCACTCACAAAGATGGATCACAACTTCGCACAACACTCTTGTTTACAAAATCACTCAGAAGATGTATTTTTCTTGATTCTTCAACTCTGCTTTCGTCAACAAATGACTCAGCTGATGAGTGAGCTGTTCTTGAGACTTAGGAGAATTCTGCTTCGAAAATTTCTCTCAGAAAGTGTGTTGCTTTTTTCTTCTTCGTCTCTCTCAGCTATTTATACTTGAGGATTGAAAAGTGTCCGTTGAAGAGAGACAAGATTCAAATTCCTCGAGTACTGGTCCTTAAAATCCGCGAACGGCTCTTTTGCAGTCTGTCCGTACTGAACAGTACTATTCTGCAGGCAGCATTAAATGCAGCATTAAATGCACTCTTCTGATGCGAAGCATTTCTTCAATCATTTGTCTTTAATAACCTTGTACTTCAGCATTTATTACTCCAAAGGGCATTTATTACCGTTGGGAACACTTCTTGATCTTCTTCACTTGGCTGACGAAAGTATACGTCTGATGGTGAACTCGGCTGATCTCAAACTTGAACAAATCTGATTTGAGTTGGCTGATCTTCACTAATCTGATAACTTTACTTCAGCAGATCAGAAGTCTTGGACCTTGAAACTTTGACTCTTCTGATTGTCTTCATTGCTTAGTCAAAATTCCTTGATAAGTTTATCAGCTAAGTTACTCCATACTTAGCCAATTTCTGAAGTTTTGGAATGCATCAAAACCTCCCTTATCAAACTTTCTTTAGTGCCTTTATCTTCATCTTCATCCAACAATTTCCCCCTTTTTGATGATGACAAAACTTCAGCTAAGTACCTGTTGAATACTTAAACTAAAGATTGTAATCCTCAAAATTTTCTGAGATAGAAAAAGTTTATTGGATTGAATTTGGACATTTTATTGATGTTTAAAGTGAATTACATGTACAAATTCATCAGATGAGATTTCTGAAAAAGTAAACTGATTACAATTGATTTATCAATTTCTAACTATCAGCTTCTTCATCAGATTCGAGCACTTCTTCATATTCATAAGATGATTCTTCATCATCTTCTTCTTCATCAGCTGCTTCTTCCAAGGTTGCTTTGGCAGCTTCCATCTTCTCCTTAAGTTCTTGTTCTTGAAGAGCTTTCAGAGCTTCCATAGCTTTCCTGGCAGACTCAGTGTTCTTGTACTTGGTATTTTCTTGTTCAATCTTCTCTTCTTCTTCTACCTTTCCAAGTTCTTTAGTCTTGTCAGCTGTTTCTTCAGTTTCCTTGGCTTCAATGGTTGCAGCAGCAGTTTCTTCCTTAGTTGTTTCTTCAGCAGCAGGCTCCTTTGCTGGTTCTTCAACAATAGTCTCTTTAGCTGGTTCTTCAGCAGCAGATTCCATGGCTGATTCTTCAGCAGCAGTTTCCTTAGCTGGTTCTTCCCTTTTATCTTCCCCCTTTTTGTCATCATCAAGTCTGATGACATTAGAAGGTTCAACAGCAGGGTTGAGAGCAACTGTTGGAATCTTCACTCCAGCACATAAAGCCTTGAGATTTTGATTGACAACATCGTGACTAGCTGTAAGATTTTGAATATCAGTGCTGATGATGTCAGTCTTGTCATTGAAGTAGTCAATATTCAGGTTGACAGTTGCAATTTCATCTTGTACAGATTGTACAACATTTCCCACTTCATTCAGCAACCCCAAATTGACTTCCTTTTCTTCTTCACTGACTTTGATGAAGGTTGCAGTCAGATCACCGATCTTGTGTTCAGCTCTTTCAAGTGCAGCATGAAGATGATTTACATCACCCTTCACATCCTCCACGTTTCTGTTCATTTCATTTAAGCTGTTCACTAACTGCAATGAATGATCTTCAGGAATAGGTAGATCATCAATAGCCAACTTAATAGTGCTTGCAATTAGACGATGTGCTCTTTCCGTCTGTTGACTGTGTGATTCAACCAATTCTCCCTTCATCTTTTGTAACTGCAGACTGTTCCTCTCTTCCATCTCTTTTATTTGACTTTCAATAAGCAGTTGGAAGGCTTCCATCAGTGAAGAGTGTTCATCACCTGATGAAGCAGAAGCAGCAGCTACATCCTTTTCTTCATTTTCCTGGTGGACAGGAACTTCTTCCATCTTCACATCCTGATGATCTGCAGAATCCTCAGCTTTCCACTCAATGGCTAAGGGTTCATCAGCAATCTTCTCAGCAGACTTGTCAGTGGCCTGTTCAGCAGACTTGTCTTCATGCTGGTCAGCAGACTTAACAGCAGTCTGATCAGCAGACTTGTCTTCAACAGCTTGATTAGCAGGCTTGACTTCAGGCTTGTCCGCAGCTTTATGTTCATCAGTTATGTCGTCTTAGAACAGATTAGTGATGGTTCCATCTTCATTAAAGCAAGTTGTCTGTCTAATCTGTCTAACAATAATCCAAGGGTTGACAAACGCATTGTTTCCCTTAGGGACTTCATAGTACGGTTGTACTTCCTTGCCAAAGATGATTTGCTGGATACTTGGCAGTAGAGGCAAATCACTTGATGTACCTTGCTGATAACTAGACTTTGTAGCCCATCTCTTCAGGGCAGTCATAACAGCAAACTTAATTGCTCTTTCTTCAGCGTCTTCAGACTTTTTCTTCTTATCAGTCAAGGTGCTTTTAATCTTTTTGGCCTCCTCCAGTGCAAAGCCTTTTGCATAACCATGCATGATGTTTCTTACATGGCTGGGATCCAGGGCCTTTTGAATGGAGTTTGTTTTTAGCCAAGATAGAACCCATCGTTCTTCATCAGCTAACTCCTTCATTGTTTGAAGGTCAGTTATTGAGCTGTTCAGCCTGATATCCCTCCACTTGATATATCTTGGTTTCTCCTGGGCGAACATAGTTCTCAACATAAGCTTTTGATCATGGTAAGCTAAGGCCTTCTCAAACTTCTTGAAAAGCTCCTTATCAGCATAGACTATCTCAAAAGCTTTTCTGACTTCAAACTTGTCCTTTGACTTGAGTTTGGCAGCAGGCAGCAGTATCCTTGTTTTGTCTTCTTCATCCTTCTTGCCTTCACCAATCTTGATGCCACCTCCATGGACAGGTCCATAGGCATCAGTTTTGCTCTTTTCAATCACCATGGCCAGTTCAGCATCTTCAGCAGCTTTCCTCTCTGCTTCAGACATTTTTCTTCTGGCCTCATCCTTTGCTTCTTGAGCCTTGCTCAGCTCTAGTGCCTTTTTCTCTTCAAGCTCATCCTGCTTTCTTTGTTCAGCTTCCTCCCTTGCTTTCTTGTCAGCTTTAGTGATTTTCTTTCTCTTAAACACTATCTTCTTTTTCCCTTTGTCAGCAGGAGCTGGTCCAGCAGATGATATGGGAGCAGCAGCAATAGGATGTATGATTTGAACATCTGGATCGTCTTGAGGTTGAGCAGCCTCAACAGTTGGTGCAGTCTGAGTAGTCTGTTGCTCATCAGCTTTGTCAACAGCTTCAACTGGTCTTTCAGCAGACTCTGGACTTGATCTCACTAAGTCCACCAACTCAGTATCCTTTTCTAAGAAGGACATCTGCTTCCTTGCAGTGCTCTTGGTTCTTCCTTCACGATAAGTAGAAGCAGCTGTATCTCTCTGGCTCCTTGTTCGTTTAGAGACACTTTCAGCAGGCTTCTCTGCTGATGGAGTTCTTGAAGGTGATGCAGGGGATCCAGTCCTTACATCAGCTATTATGTTTTCAACGATCTTAGTGGCTTCAGCAGAAGTCACTGTCTCCATCTGCTTAGATTCTTTCTTCTTGGGCTCATCAGCAGCCCTCTTTCTTTTAGTTTCAACAGCCAAGCTTGCTGTTTTAACTAACTTCCTTTGCCTCTTGGCAGGAACCTCCTTTGGTTCCTCAACTTCTTCTCCTTCATGCTCATCAGCCTTCCTCTTCTGAACAGGTAAGTACTTGTTCATTGCTTTGGACTTATGAATTTCTTTCCCGTTTTTCATAACACAGCCCAACTTTGATAAGAGGTAACTTAAAGTGATTCTGTGGTTGGTGTAAGGGCCTTTTCCCTTCTTCACTTCCAGAAAATCAGCAAGTATATACCACACTATAATGGACCAGTTTACCTCTAGCCCGTAGTATATGGCAGCCATGATGCTGAAACGCTTCATTGTGACAGCATCTAGAGAAAAAGTACAGTTTTCAATCAGCTTAGATACCATATCAGCCATCCGCTGATATTCATCTTTCAGCTGTTTCTTCCTGATGTTGCCAGTCAACATTTCTCCTTCCTTGGCACAGATCGCCCAAAATTGTTGGTGCTTATCTTCAGTTAGCACGATAACTTCATGTCTTCCAGATTTCGGCAAACCAAACTGTTCATGAAGAACCTCTGGTGTGATGACAACAGTTTTGTCACCCACTTTTGCTCTGATTTCTAGCTTGTGATAATCAGCCTTTGCTGTTCCATAATACTCCATAACCTGGTCGGTCCAGATTACTCCTTCATTGTACTCCATGAAATTTACTAACTGTGCCGATTTGAATTTCTCCAACAATTCTTTCATCAAACTTGTACCAGACTGATAATAAGATTCATAATCCAAGAACATACCTTCAGCGGCCATTTCAATCTGTTGAAAGTTAGTGAAAAGGAAAGGATTTTTGCAGAAAACTTGTGTAAAATTTTCTCACAATAGCTTTTGAAAGTTTAGGGTGCGTAAAGAGCTACTCGACTGATCAGATGAGGATTTATAGAGTTGGGGTTTTTCGGTTTTCGTGATAATTTCCAACCGTTAGATCCGTATTTCTGTCAGTGCTGATCGTGCGGCGTCAGTTACGACCTTTCAAATTCAAAAGATATTTAATGAAGAGCGGGAATATGTACCGCCCAACAGTTACTTATAAAAGCGTGTTTTGAGTAAAACGTTTTTAGTTGGTTCGCTTTTATTAGTTTAATCAGATGAGTATGAAAAACACTTATCTGATGGACTACTGTCCTGATGACAATGCTGTTATCAGAGAATGCCAATAGCTGATAACCTTCCTCAGCTGTTTGTCAATCCAGCTAGATAAAATAACTTTTAATCTTCGATAGTTGAGTCTTCTGATGAAAACATAACTTCAACTAACTGTCATTAACATATTTCATCTTTAATTCAGAAGTACCGCTAGTCTTACACGTTCCCCCTGAGTTTAAGAATTCATAGGTTAACTAGTCTGTTGAGAGTTAATCTTTGAAGATAATAAACGATGACTAAGCTGTTGAACTCCAGTCTTCTGATGAGTTCCCCCTCAGCTTATGCATCCAAATTAAGTAGTCCTAACTCAGCTCTTAAAGTTGAGAACCTTGCTTCACTTAGAGGTTTAGTGAAGATATCAGCAATCTGATTATCAGTATGAACATACTCAATTAACACATTGCCTTTTTCCACATGATCTCTAATGAAGTGATGCTTGATCTCTATATGCTTAGTCCTTGAATGACTTGTAGTGTTCTGAGTAAGTGAGATTGCACTTGTATTATCACAGTAGATTGGTATTCCACTGATCTTGATGTTGTAGTCTTCTAGTTGATGCTTCAACCATAGTATCTGTGCACAACAAGCTCCAGCAGCTATATATTCAGCTTCAGCAGTAGATATAGAAACTGAGGTTTGTTTCCTACTCATCCATGAGATCAGACGACTACCTAAGAACTGACAGGCACCTGTTGTGCTTTTTCTGTCAATCTTGCAGCCAGCAAGGTCTGAATCTGAATAACCAATAAGCTCAAATCCAGATTCTCTAGGATACCATAATCCCAATTCTTGAGTGCCTTTAACATACTTCAATATCCTCTTGGCAGCTAAGAGATGAGATTCTTTGGGGTTTGATTGAAATCTTGCACAGACTCCAACTGAGTACATTATATCAGGTCTGCTTGCTGTTAGATATAACAGTGACCCTATAATGCCTCTATATTTGGTTATGTCCACTGATTTTCCATCTTCATCTTTATCCAAACGAAGACTTGTAGACATAGGAATTGTAGCAGTAGAGCTAGTTTCCATACCAAACTTCTTGAACAGATCTCTTGTGTACTTTGCTTGGCTGATAAATATCCCATCAGGCAACTGTCTAACTTGCAGTCCAAGAAAGTAGTTAAGTTCACCCATCATGCTCATTTCAAACTTATTCTGCATCAGCTTGGAGAACTTATCACACATCTGTTGGTTAGTTGAACCAAAGATAATATCGTCCACATATATTTGCACAAGTAATATATGATTTTCCCATTCAATTGTAAACAGGGTCTTATCTACCTTACCTTTTCGAAATCCTTTAATTAAAAGAAAATCAGATAAGGTATCATACCATGCTCTTGGAGCCTGTTTCAGTCCATAGAGGGCTTTCTTCAGACGATATACTTTGTCCTCTTCTTGATAGACTTCAAATCCAGGAGGTTGTTCAACGTACACTTCTTCTTGCAATTCCCCATTGAGAAAAGCAGACTTCACATCCATCTGATAGACAGTGAAGTTCTTGTAAGCAGCATAGGCAAGAAACAGTCTGATTGCTTCAAGTCTTGCTACTGGTGCAAAAGTTTCATCAAAGTCAATTCCTTCTTCTTGACAATAACCCTTGGCCACTAGTCTTGCTTTGTTTCTGGTAACAATACCATCTTCATTCATCTTATTTCTGAAAACCCACTTAGTGCCAATTACTCTTTGATGACTTGGTCTAGGAACTAAGTACCAGACTTCATTCCTTTCAAATTGATTCAACTCTTCTTGCATAGCTTCTATCCAGAAGGAATCATTTAGAGCTTCTTCAATTTGCTTAGGCTCTATTTGAGATAGAAAAGTGACAAACATGGCATCTTGTGCAGCAGCTCTTCTTGTTTTCACTTTATCTAAAGGATCACCAATCACTAATTCAGGAGGATGATTCTTGAGCCATCTGAGATCAGGTTGCAGGTCTGAATGCTGTCCTCTGTTTTGATCTTGCAACACTACTGTTGGAGATACAGTAGTAGTCTGTTGAACATTTGTCGTCTGTTGAACATTCTCTGGTCTGTCAGCTGTTTGCAACTCGTCTGTTAGACAATCAGCACTGTGATTTTGAACAGCACTTGAGTTATCAGCTGAATTTAGATTAGGTAGTATGATGGGAACATATTCTTCATTTCTTCCAATATCTAACTTCTGTAGATCAGTAGACAGATCTTGATTAACACTTTGATTCTTTTCAGAAGATTGACTTGGCTCATCAAATACTACATGGATAGATTCTTCTATTAGTAATGTTCTTTTATTGAAAACTCTATAAGCTTTACTAACAGATGAGTATCCTACAAAAACAGCTTCATCAGCCTTTTCTGCAAATGCAGTTAGGTGATTTTTCCCATTGTTCAATACAAAACATTTACAACCAAAAATCTTAAAGTAATGAATGTTTGGTTTTCTGTTGTTCCAAACTTCATATGGCGTCTTGTTCTGATTTTTGTTGATCATACATCTGTTCTGGGTGAAGCATGCTGTATTTGTTGCTTCTGCCCAAAATCTTTGAGGCAGTTTAGCTTCAGCTATCATGGTTCTGACAGCTTCCTTTAGTGTTCTGTTTCTCCTTTCAGCAACACCATTCTGTTGAGGGGTTCTGGCAGCAGAGTACTCATGAGGTATTCCTTTGATGTTACAGTACTCTTCAACAGTAGAGTTTGTAAACTCTGTCCCTCTATCTGATCTGATCTTCAATATTTTGATAGTCTTCTCATTCTGGATCAGTTCCATCAGATTTGTAAGACATTCCTTGGTTTCACTTTTCTTCTTCATGAAAATCACCCAAGTATATCTTGAATAATCATCCACAACAGCTAGACAGTATTTCTTTCCACCATTGCTGACTGGATCAATAGGGCCAAATAAGTCCATATGTAACAGCTCCAATATCCTTCCAGAAGATTGGTGCTTCTTGCTTTTGAATGATGACTTGATTTGTTTACCCTTCTGACAGGCGTCACAGAGCTTATCTTTGCTCATGACTGCTTTTGGAATCCCTTCTACCAAATCATTCTTGATTAATCTGTTGATGGTCTTGAAGTTTAAATGATTCATCCTTTTGTGCCACAGCCAACTAACTTCACTTGGTGCAGATGCAACCAAACAAACACTTGAATTCTTGTCAGCAGAATTCCAGTCGACTATGTAGACATTCCCTTGTCGTCTTCCAGATAAAATTACCTTCTTTGTACCTATCTGTTCAACGTAGCACTTATCTGTTGAGAAGATGACTGAATATCCTTTGTCACAAAATTGACTTATGCTCAGCAGATTATATTTGAGGCCTTTGACATATGAGACGTCAGATATCTCTATGTTTCCTCTGATTATTCTTCCTTTAGCTTTAATCTTGCCTTCTTTGCTGTCTCAAAATGTAACACTTGGACCATCCACAGCAACTGCATCAGTCAGCTCATGTATGTTTCCACACATGTGTCTTGAACATCCACTGTCCAAGTACCAAATCTTCTCTACTTTACTCCTACTCCTAATCCTATCCTACAAAACAAAAATAAAATTGTTTTAGGTACCCTTATTGAGAGGGTCCTGAAGGATTAGTTCCACCTTTGACAACCCAAGATGTTGAAGTCTTAGGCTTCTTAGGTTTCTGAGTTTTCACAGGAGCATGAACAGTTTCATTTTTATCATAATTATCAGATAAGTCATGTTGATGATCAGTATGATATGAATAATGTTCATAAGCAGGGTAAGGTGCATGATATGCAGGATATGCATGCATTGGATGAGCAGGGTAAGGTGCATAGTAACTAGGAAACTGAGGTGCATGATACATAGGATGATATGCAGCAGGTTGCACATAATATGACTCATTTCCATACCACGCATTTTGATTTTTCTTATTCTTATGCTTCTTTGGCTTACTAGGTGCTTGCTCAACTTGTTTAGACTTAGCTTTACCACTAGTCTGATTGACTTTAGCTTTATCAGCAGACTTCTTGGGACTCTGCTGTTTGGTCTTACTAGTCTTATTTCCTACACTAGGCTCTTTGCTCTTTTTAGCCTTAGGAGATTTCTTCTCCTTTAATTCTTTCTCAGGTGAAGTAGGTCTAGCAGTTTGAACATACAGAATGACCTTACTATTGTCAGCTGATATGAATTTTTCAGTATGGTTCAACTCTTGCTTATCCTGTTCTAAAGGCATCTTCTGTTTACTAGATGTATGCGTGGATGCAACAGATGATTTTTCATGAGACTCGATAATCTTTTCAAGTTCCATGATTTTTCCTTTATAAACTTCACATTCAGCTTTCAGAGATTCATGCTCTTGCTCAAGCTGTTTATATTCAACTGATTCTTTTGGCTTTTCAGCTAAAAGTTTCAGTGAACTGTTTTGCTCTTTTAGCAGGATCATCTCTTCCTTAAGCTTTACAAATTCTCCAGCAATAGTAGTATTATTTAACATCATTTGCTCTAGAGAATCAAACAATTCATTATTTTGAGGAGTTACCTCATCCTCAGAGTCATCAGAGTCCTTTGCCATCAGGCACAGGAGAGCAGGCTTTTCTTCATCATAAGATTCTTCATCAGACGAGTCTGAATCTGAATCAGATGGGCAGACAGCAGCAAGCTTTTCTGCTTCAGCCATCATTGCTTTCCCTCTCTGATACTTTCTTTCTTTTCTCACTTTCTTCTCCTCTTCAGTGTACTTCTCTGCTTTTGGATATGGGCAGTCTTTGATGAAGTGTCCCAATTTCCTGCAGTTGTAACACATCAGTTTTGATTTATAATCTTCTTTATCTTGAGAAGAAAAGTTAGGTTTAGAAGTGGAAGCATTGTTGTATTTGTTCTTCATTTTTCTTTTGTAGAACTTCTTGAAATTGTTCATCAACAGTGCAACGTCTCCAGCAGTGTACTCCTTTTTGTTGAGTAGAGTGGCTTCATCAGATGAGTCCACTTCTGCAATTCTTTGAGCTGGTCTTCTTTGATTTTCAGCAGCAACCAGTGCAGCTGTGGGTCCTGAAGTTGAGGTTTCTTCAATACCCATCCTAGGCAGTTTATACTCATAAGCCTTGAGTACAGAAAACAGCTCTGTCAGAGAGATCTTCCCCAGATCCCTTGATTCTTCCATTGCTGTCACTTTCATGTTGAACTTTGGGGGTAGGGCCTTCAGTACTCTGTTGGTTATCTCTTTGTCTGTGAAGGTTTTTCCCAACTTTAAAACTTCATTCAACGTCCTGGTGAACCTGGTATCCATCTGATCAATGGTCTCTCCAGATTTCATCTTGAAGTTGTCCAGCTTTTCCAAAGCAACACTGAGCTGATGCTCTTTGATGGCGTCGTTTCCTTCGCTCATGTCACGAACCTTGTCCCACATCTCCTTTGCAGTTTTGCAATGTTTGACCTTGTCAAACCGATCATTATCCAGGGCTTTGGTCATGATGAAACGGCCAACTTTATCCAGATTGAACAGCTTTATTTCCTCGGCTGTCATCTCTGTCAGATCTTTTTCCACCACCATTTCAGCTTCATCTACTATGATGGTCTTGGTGAATTTAAATGGACCTTTAATGATACACGTGTACATGTTGTCATTATAGGCAGCAAGGAAAATCTCCATTCTGATTTTCCAATCCTCAAAAGACATACCAGCAATGTGGGGAACATGACTGATACAGTCCATTTTTCAAAAAGTTTTAGTTTTTCAAAAAGATGCTCTTTTGAAAAGTTTTAAAAACCTTTGAAAAACACTTGGATCAAGCTCGTTGATCAGGCAGTTGATTCAAATGAACCACCTGCTCTGATACCACTTGTTGGTCCCAAGTGGTCAGAAGAGGTTTAGAGGGGGGGGTGAATAAACCTCTTTAAAATTTTCTTGCAATTTTAACTTTAAAACTTTTCTTCAACTGAACAGACTAAGCTGATCAGATTAGTAAGTTACAACTCTGTTCGCGAACAAATCTTTGAACAGATTTGTTGACCACTCGTCTGATGGTTACTTAGCTGATTTGTTAAAATCAGTTTTAATACTTAGAGTACTTGCAGCGGATTTTCAAAGTGTTTTTCACAAGTATTCTTAGCAGTTTGAAAAATGTTTCCCCAGTTTTGTAAACTCCTTTTTAACTTCTTTTCAAACAGTTAACTTAGTGTGTTTTATGCAATCAGTAAGTATGCAGTTTTAAAACAATGTAAAAACACAATCAATTTTTATAGTGGTTATATGGATTTGAATATCCTTTAGTCCACTCTTCCAAGTCACACAGATCTTGGGTTATACTATAATCACAAAGTTTACAGTATACTCTGCTTGCGTCGAACAACAAATGAAACGACCACAAGTTCGCAATAGGAAATCACACAGAAGACCTATCCTCTGAAGTTTGATCACTCACAAAGATGGATCACAACTTCGCACAACACTCTTGTTTACAAAATCACTCAGAAGATGTATTTTTCTTGATTCTTCAACTCTGCTTTCGTCAACAAATGACTCAGCTGATGAGTGAGCTGTTCTTGAGACTTAGGAGAATTCTGCTTCGAAAATTTCTCTCAGAAAGTGTGTTGCTTTTTTCTTCTTCGTCTCTCTCAGCTATTTATACTTGAGGATTGAAAAGTGTCCGTTGAAGAGAGACAAGATTCAAATTCCTCGAGTACTGGTCCTTAAAATCCGCGAACGGCTCTTTTGCAGTCTGTCCGTACTGAACAGTACTATTCTGCAGGCAGCATTAAATGCAGCATTAAATGCACTCTTCTGATGCGAAGCATTTCTTCAATCATTTGTCTTTAATAACCTTGTACTTCAGCATTTATTACTCCAAAGGGCATTTATTACCGTTGGGAACACTTCTTGATCTTCTTCACTTGGCTGACGAAAGTATACGTCTGATGGTGAACTCGGCTGATCTCAAACTTGAACAAATCTGATTTGAGTTGGCTGATCTTCACTAATCTGATAACTTTACTTCAGCAGATCAGAAGTCTTGGACCTTGAAACTTTGACTCTTCTGATTGTCTTCATTGCTTAGTCAAAATTCCTTGATAAGTTTATCAGCTAAGTTACTCCATACTTAGCCAATTTCTGAAGTTTTGGAATGCATCAAAACCTCCCTTATCAAACTTTCTTTAGTGCCTTTATCTTCATCTTCATCCAACATGAAAAATAGGGTGTAATTTCAAAACTTTTTGTTTGTCTTTTGATTATCTTATTTTTCTTAATTTCATATTTTCTTAAAGTTTACGGAAAAAAATCGATTTTTTTAAAATATTTGGCTGATCGAAACATAACTTGAAATGAAATTTGATCCATTATCCGAATCATTATCTCATACCACAAATGCAAAATAATTTGTTACACATGAAAAACTAATGGATATAAAGACAAAATGGCATAATTATTTTTTGATAAATGGCAAATTGGCGTATATATAATTGAAAAATGACATAAGTGTTCATAACTTTTTTTTTTTTTACTCATTCAGTTAGTTCACGGAAAAGATTATGAATAAAAAGGTAGAAGAAAATGAATTTCATAATTGTATGATGATAATGGTAAGTACTGAAATTGAAATAAATATACATATATATTAATGAAGAAAGAGAACATTTTCAATAATAACTGGCTATGTAATTAATATGTTTGACCATTAAGGGTAAGGTTGAAATTTTAAAAAACTTGCTCTGGCAGCACATTTGTTGCTCTGGCAATATCGGTAGCCTTCTCAAATACTTTATATATTCACAAAAATTAAATATTAACCTAATTAATATGTTTACGAATTTTTTTGGGTAATCATGCCTTAATATAAGACTTTGTTCAATACAGTAATATATAAATATATGTATACATGTGGAGAGTCAATTGAGAAATCATCATTAAAATTTTGATCTGATAATTTAATTTTTCTATTATTTAATAAATTTGGTTTAATAGTTAAATTACTTATCAAATTAAGAACACGTGATCTGTTGATTATGATAATTATAGAGGATAGAATTGTCAATTGTGACATTTAATTCTATTTGAAATCTTAAAAGCATGCAACTCATGAATAGAATAGGGTACGTAGCTGATAAAATAGCCAAAATTAATATACAGTTATTATATAAATTAAACAATCGCAGTAAATTAAAATGAAGGGCATCGATCGGCTACATTAATTTATTATGTTAATTAATGTGGTTTATACCCTATAGCTAATTGGTACGAACACTACATACTTACCCTATATATATTTCAAGCAAAATCAACAACTAGCGTACATAAATTAATACATGCATATGCATTACTTATAGGCTTATAGCTAAGACATTAATATTATATAATATAATATATATATCCTGATCACAATATATATGGAAGCTAGAGGACTGTTTTAAATTACAACTAGCTAATTGAATGATAATTAAAGCAAAAAAAACACCCTCGGTCACTACTGTCCCATAGGGATCGGATGAGCAACAGAACCCAATTGTTATTAGGTGAAATGTATATAAAATACTATACTATATCATTATAATCATCATAAGTGAATTAAATTCAATCGAAAGCCTTCAAAAACTGTTGTTTTTTTTAAAAAAAAAAATAAGCACGAAACCCCTAAACATATTTAAAATGTCGACTTATTTCACAAAATTAATTTTATAATATTTCACATGCATGAAGTTGTTGGGACCAACATTGAGTATTTTAAAAATGATTTTATTGAAATATGTCGATCCAAAATAATCTATTTTTTACAAATTGAAGATTTTGTGCTTGAGTTTTTAAAAGTAAGAGGGTGTTATATAGAAGAGTATCTAGCTTGCATTTACTCCTATTTATCTGTAACACCTCAAATCTCATACCGGTTGGTTGCAAGAGAAACATTGCCTGATTTGTTAATAAGACTTGATTTACTCTTACTATGAATATGAGGAAAATTAGTACCTACCTCGGTGGATTTAATCCATTCGGGTGTTGGATGAATGCCACGTGTGCATGAAGGACAATTTTTTGTCCTTTCATGCACACGTGGCATTCATCCAATCCCAGTGGATTAAATTAACTAGTGTAGGATCTAAGTAACCAGAATATGAACTTAAACATTTTCGACTAGTTGTTAGACTCCAACAATTAATATTGACAAGATTGATAGTGAGTATAAAGTATATACACTTTCATTCTTCTTGTCCCAAACCAAAGAGAAAAACCATAAAAAAAAAAATGAAAAATTATAGTTGAAACAAATCATTCTGACTATTTTTTCTTTCTAATTTTACATCATCCCAAGTCTAAAATAATCTATACAGTGTAATTTAATTAAAACTAATACTAGTAATTAATTAAGTAGATGCATTAATTCTCTATTGTGGAAATTCAGCAACACTAGGACGAAGAAATGAGAAAGTCAAAAGTTCAAATGCAACTTGATATATATACGAGTAGTAGAAAGAAAGAAAGAAAGAAATAAATTATTAAGAATTTAAAGAAAAAGAAAAAATCAATTTGATCGAGAATTAGCAAAGTCAAAGCGTCAAACTTCAAAGCCCTCACTCGCTAACTATTAGTAATTGTGTGCCTAAGAATATTTAAATACAATTTAATTTGAAATAAAAAAATAAAGTCCCAATTACGGCTCTTCTGCCACTTCACATTCCCATCTTCTATATAAAGCCCCCACCTTCTGTATTAGTAATAATCCAAATTAAGTAAATCGATCAATATCTTCTCTTTCTCTCTCTCTCTCTCTATATCTATCTATACATCAAAAATTTCCGTAATAACCCATATATATATATATCAATCTTTTCCCAAATTAACCGTCAATCAATCAATCAATCATACATACTCTATTTTTTTTGTGGGTGTGTTCTTCTTTGAAAAGAAAAGAGAGAAGAGAGAAGAGAAATTAGTTATTAGTTATTAAAATGGAATTAGAAAAGCATGATGAGTTTAAGGTAGTGTCATCAAGAAATAATTACAAGAAGAAAAAGGGAATCAGTAATTTTAATGAAGAAGAAGAAGAAGAAGGAATGGATCTAAGAAGAGGGCCATGGACTGTTGAAGAAGACTTCACACTTATCAATTACATAGCCCATCATGGGGAGGGCCGTTGGAATTCTCTTGCTCGTTCAGCTGGTACGTATCTATATATCCTTAATTAATAATAATTGAAGAATCATTAATTATAATTATAATAATTGAAATTGAAATTGAAATTGAAATTGAAATTGAAACTGTTCCAGGATTAAAGAGAACCGGAAAGAGCTGCAGATTGAGATGGTTGAATTACTTGCGGCCGGATGTCCGACGTGGCGATATAACACTTGAAGAACAACTATTGATTCTGGAACTCCATTCGCGGTGGGGTAACAGGTGGTCGAAGATCGCACAACATTTGCCCGGAAGAACGGATAACGAAATCAAGAACTACTGGAGAACCCGAGTCCAAAAACATGCCAAACAACTCAAATGTGACGTCAACAGCAAGCAATTTAAGGACACCATGCGTTATTTATGGATGCCAAGATTGCTTGAACGAATCCAAGCCCAAGCCCAACCCCAAGCCCAAGCCCAACCCCAAGTCCCCACCACCACTAACAATAACAATAACATTGAAATGGCTACGTCTCCTCAATTTCTCCTGCCACACTCCAATTTCTCCACCGCCGCATCCTCCGAATCCTTTGGCACTCCGGTTTCGGATATTACTACGGACTGTAATTACAATAATTATCATCAAGTTAATCAGGTCATTAATAATAACAATAATAATCAAGATGATTATTATTATTGTTATAATCAGGGGAACAATAATCAATTAGATTGTTTTAATTTGGATTTTTTGGATCAAAATTGGAGTCAATGGATGGACGGTGGAGATGTGTCCCAGAATTTCGATGACGTCTGGTTCTTACAGCAGCAGCAGCAGCAACTCAACAACAATGTTTCAAACAGGGGACTATGGGGAGGGGGGGACATTTGAATAAATTGAAAAACAATTTATTAATTAGTATTTATATCCTACCTATAGCTAGAAATTAAATATATAGAGTGGTTTTAATTATTTCATGGAATTTGTGGACAGGGACAGGGCTTTCTCTTTTTCTTTTTCTTTTTTTTTTGGTTATTTTCATGTTTTTTTTATGTACTTTTTGGTTTGTGGAGGGTAAAAAAGAAATTGTAATTTGAACAGGGTTTTGATATTAATATATCATTCTTTGGAATTTAATACATACAGAATCTAAATTAGTCGTTTCATATATACGTTCCTTTTCTTTTACTACATGCATATTATTGCATATTAATTTGCATTATAATTCACTCTCTTAATTTATGTTTCTTGAAAATAAAAATTGGATCTCAAATTATGTATTATTGAATTAATTAATTTGCTACGGCATACATATTCACAACAAATACTTCAATTAATTTGGACAAAAATATCATTCTATTGCATGCTTTTACTCAATATCACAAAATATAATTGTTAATCAAAATAACATTAAACATTGTTATCACAAAACAACATAAGAATAGTTAATATTGGCTAATTTCTCTTTTAACAAGAAGAAACAGCTGATCAATTCTATATTGTAATGTAGTAATATATCTATATATATGTACATGTGTGTATACATTGATCATATATGTATGTATGCATGTATTTATTTAGGTATATACGCATGTATGAATTAAATATGTTGCAGATGTTCATAATTGATTCCACTAACTTAATTAATTAGATTAGATGTCTTAGTTTTATTATTATTATTATCATTGAGTTGTGGAATTTTCGAAACACAGCTATTGGGGCCTGAACCGGCTAAAGTCCCCATCAATTTAGTTCTAGATTAAGGCGAAAAGCAATTAAGCAATGATTTAAGGACATGAAATATTCTCAATTATATTTTTTTTTTAAGATCACGAATTAGTGTTAATTAACGTATCATGTTATTCTAATGCCACGTGAGTGTCTTACAAGGTTACACTCTACCTTTAATCCTTCCATTATCCCTTAATCTCCAATTAATTATCAAAATTAATTATTATTGGTTTTCAGCTTGTCCTAGTACAATTGTACGGACAATGCAAGAGAAATCTTTTTTGTTATAATTTGAGGTGGGTAAGATTCCAATTTTTTTTTTCTTTTTTTTTAGAGAATACAAATTCCACTTAATGTATGGGTCTTTTTCTCTTTTAATACTAGTCTTTTTTTTATATATATATATATAAAGAAGAAATCAAAGATAACATTAACCAACAAGTTCAGAATTCCAAAATTTTAGATGAAAACATGTAAAACATAAAAAGTATAAGAATCCTTGAATTAGTGCATATTTTGTTTTATTTATCAGTTAATGATTATTTTTGTTTTACTAGCTAGTGATCAAAGTATAAATTTTTCATAAACTGATTTGATTTTATGTTATGGGATTGAGCACTATTATTTAAAGTAGTCATATAAATTGTGTTGTCACGAATTTTCATGATATAATTTGACTAATTATAATTCGCACGTAGAGTTTTACTCTTTTTATATGCCTTATGTTTCAATTTTTCGACATTCTAAAAACATTCATTGTTTTAAATATTGTTTGTTTCTAGCTTAACACAATCATCTCATATGAAAGAATGATGTATTATCAATAAGTCTGAACTAATATTTTTGAAATAAAAAAAATTAAATTACTTATAATTTTCACCATAAATAATTTCATAACAAAGCGTACACTCAAATAAAACTTAAAAAAACATTCTCAAAATTAAAGAATTAGACCTCACTTTTACAAGTCCTATTCTCAAGATTTGGTTCACGTACAATATATTAATTGTCCTACAAAGTGGAATATTGTTGACAATTCATACACTAATAACATTTCGAATTAACGTTGCAATAATGTATACTATATGGAAATCTTTTCATTTAATGACATAGCCGTCCTTACACCAACAAAATGGAAATTCAAATGTTGACAAAATATTAATATTTCATTTTCACTAAAGATTTGATTGGAAAATGAGAGATGCACCATTTCATTTTCTTTTACTTAATTTTGTAGATAAAGATTTGGGCATGTTTGTTTGGCATTTCCCAAAAAAATTTCATGTTTGGGAAATGCCAAACAAACATGTTTTTTATTTTCTGAAATAAAATTTTCATCTCTCAATTTTTAAAAACTATTATCTCAAAACCCAAACAAACAACTATTTTCTTATCTATAGGCAAAACCTATACAAACTCTACTATGATTTGACATAAAGTAACATATTTCTTACTTACACAATTTATCTCACAACAAACACGGTTTGACATAAAGTCTTACACATCTTACACCTACAACCTAACTCTTTCAAAAAAACCTACACCTACTTTATTTCTCATACCACTCTCTCAAAACTCAAACAAACAACATTACGTAAATCGTGATTATTTCACAAACCTCCACTACTCTATCAAACTATTTTTCAAACACCAAATAAACATGCCCAAAAATTTTTAAGGGGTCTTTGAGAAATCGTAGAAAATTGGACGGATTTCACACAACATAAGGTCAAAGAAATGTAAACGTGATGAAATGGTACAAAAAGATGGATACATACATGTAGAGAGAGAGAGAAAGAAAGAGAGAAAGAAGAGCATGGCGGCGGGGAATCTTTGTATGACGCGTGACTTATAGAGAAGCCAACAAAAAAAAAAAAAAAAAAGTGGTCCCAATGGGAAAGGGCGTTAAGGAGCTTCCACGTGTGATTCTACTTTTCTTTTTTGATAAATTTATGAAATTTAAGTTTAGGCTTCCTAGACGGAAGCACTTATAAATAAAGCCGCAACCCTTGAAATAATAGAGCTGACGTGTTTGAAGTCTATTTGTTATATTAACAAATATCAATAAGCGATCGGTTGTGTCGTGTGTGGAGGAACTAGTCTCCAAATGCCCACAAACTGTATCCACCTCCAGATCGAATTCTTTAATTTGATGCGATTTTCATAAAATTAAAATTATTGGTATTTTCTTTTTTGATTCATAAAGATTATTTTTATATAATTCTTTTAAATTATTAATTCTCACTAAAATCAGGGACTAATATGTTTTATGGAACTTAAGTATAATATTATGATAGTAAACGGATGAAAACACCTTCAATAACATACGTCTACATAAGCATATGAAAAAGTTTAAAGCGAAATAAATAGTTCATAGTGAGGTTTAATATGAGAGAAAAAATATAAAAGAAATAACTCTGTAAAAAATTAATGTTATCCTTTTGTGAATACGTGATATCAATATGTTAATAGTAACAAATATCAATATGTGATCGGTTGTGTCGTGTGTGGAGGAACTAGTCTCCAAATGCCCACAAACACCTCCACATCTAATTCTTTGATGCTATTTTCATAAAATTAAAATACTCCTATAATCAGTCAAATTAAAATCATATTAATTACTAATATGTTTAGAATTTTGGTACAAAATTACTGGTAAAAAAGTTATATATATTCTTTGTTGATTGATAAAGATTATTTTTGAATAATTGTTTAAAATTATTAACTCTCATTAAAATCAGGGACTAATATGTTTTATGGAACTTAAGTGTAATACAATGATAGTAAACGGATAAATACACCTTCAATAACATATGCGTGCATGTCATGTGAACTCGGTGTCACCTTTCAGCATCTGAAAATGTTTAAAGTTAAATAAATAATTCTTAACGAGATTTAATATGAGAGAGAAAAGATAAAAAAAAATAACTATGTAAGAAATTAATGTTAAAGCTGTCACTATTACCCTTAATCAATTACACAAGATGACTTCTATAGATGGAAATTTGAAAAAAGAACAAACAAGGAAAGACTACCGAGCAAGGAAGTGAACTACCCCCGAAGACTTAATTTAACTTCACTTTTACAGTCAAATCATGTTAGAATCCAAATCATCAAAAACAACCTCCAAATTATTTTGCAATTGCCACATGTTATTTCCATTTTGATGAATTATTGCCACTTGTTATTACCGATCATGAAATAAGTAAAACGTACTAGTACAAGAAAGTAATGTACTATGTCTTTTTATTTTTTTATCTATCTAATAAATATACTGCCCAAATAGATCTAACATCAATTTACCCATGTGATTTGTATATTCCTCAATTTATTTTTCTAAAATTGTAAAAAATTAAATTTTATCCTTTTGTGAATACGTCTTACTATTGAGTTTCCTTCACTCGGGTATATTAGTTCCACGCCCTTTATTGAATGATTGGACTAGCTCGCAAAAGAGTTGAAAAGTGGATTTTCTAACAAAGAGGTAAAATACAATATTTATCACAACAAATGAGGAGTAAAATGTTATATTTATAATAATAAAATAATTAAGTATCACATATAATTGGGATACTTTTGTCAAATACGTATTTTTTTAAAGTATGGGGGTGGTATCAGTTACCGCCCTAAAGTATCAATTGTAATAAGGGAAAATCGCACTTCACCCCCCAACCTTTTTATGTTTTTGCAGTCTCCCCCCTAACCTTTAAAATTTCGCACTTTCCCACCTCACCTATTTAAAAAGTCTCAGTCAACCACCTCATTGAGCAAGGCACCCCCCAACCTTTTTAAGTTTTTGCAGTCTCCCCCCTAACCTTTAAAGTTTCGCACTTTCCCACCTCACCTATTTAGAAAGTCTCAGGCAACCACCTCATTGAGCAAGAAAATGGAATTTGGCGGAATATTCTGTTTGCTTGAAGTGACGTGGCTTTAGTCAAGGGTAAAATAGTCCTTTAAGGCACAAAAGTGCGAAACTGTAAAGGTTAGGGGGGAGACTGCGAAAACTTGAAAAGGTTGGGGGGTAAAGTGCGATTTTCCCTATTTATAATAATTTCTAGATCAAAATTTCATTTCGAGTATATATGTTTCGGTCAACAAAATATTGAAATTTTTTGAAGAAATAACTTACTAAATGAATATTTCACAATTTTTCTTAATATTTTCGAATAATTTCTTCAAAAAATTTCAATATTTTGTTGACCGAAAATATATCTCGAAATGAAATTTTGATCTAGAAATTATTATAAATAAGGAAAATCGCACTTTACCCACCAACCTTTTCAAGTTTTCGCAGTCTCCCCCCTAACCTTTACAGTTTCGCACTTTTGTGCCTTAAATGACTATTCTACCCTTGACTAAAGCCACGTCACTTCAAGCAAACGAAATATTCCGCCAGATTCCATTTCCTTGCTCAATGAGGTGGTTGCCTGAGACTTTCTAAATAGGTGAGGTGGGAAAGTGCGAAACTTTAAAGGTTAGGGGGGAGACTGCAAAAACTTAAAAAGGTTGGGGGGTGAAGTGCGATTTTCCCTCGGAAATATTAAGAAAAATTGTGAAATATTTATTTCTTCAAAAAATTTCAATATTTTGTTGACCGAAACATATATACTCGAAATGAAATTTTGATCTAGAAATTATTATAAATAGGGAAAATCGCACTTTACCCCCTAACCTTTTCAAGTTTTCGCAGTCTCCCCCCTAACCTTTACAGTTTCGCACTTTTGTGCCTTAAAGGACTATTCTACCCTTGACTAAAGCCACGTCACTTCAAGCAAACGGAATATTCCGCCAGATTCCATTTCCTTGCTCAATGAGGTGGTTGCCTGAGACTTTCTAAATAGGTGAGGTGGGAAAGTGCGAAACTTTAAAGGTTATGGGGGAGACTGCAAAAACTTAAAAAGGTTGGGGGGGTGCCTTGCTCAATGAGGTGGTTGCCTGAGACTTTTTAAATAGGTGAGGTGGGAAAGTGCGAAACTTTAAAGGTTAGGGGGGAAACTGCAAAAACATAAAAAGGTTGGGGGGTGAAGTGCGATTTTCCCTTGTAACAATTACCCTCCTTTGTTACAACATTGAACATTTTGTTCAAAAACTACCCTCGCCCATTTTATAACAAATAAATTGTTTCTTTATTAATTTATTAAAAACAAAATATTTATTAATTATGAATTCATATCCATCAAATAATATTACGTTTCAATTTCTTTATTTAATTTATTTTGTTTCCTTCGGTTTTATGGCCTCAAAATTTTCTTTATTTTCATCTCAATTTTTTAATTATTTTTGTTTCAATTTGTTTTTTTATTTTATTTCAATTTTTTATTTCTATCACATATTTTTTCTTTATATTTTTATGAGTTTTTATTTGGTGATAATTATCTCATTTATTTTCGGTACGGATTATTATTCGAAATGTTGAGTAATTATTCTTCAAATTCTTTCTCGCTAAATTTAAATTTGATACCAAACGATATTATGTTTTAATTTATTTATTTATTTATTTATCAAATTTTTTTATTAATTATTCATGCATCCACCAAACAATATTATATTTCAATTTCTTCAGAACTATTTTTTCCTTCGGTTATAAAAAAGAAATGAGATGAAAATGAAGAAAAAGTTTGAGATCGAAAAAAGAAAGAAAAAAAATAAACGAAATAATTAAAACAATAATATTATTTGCTGGATGAATGGATTCACAATTACTAAAGAAAGCAGTTTTATTTTGTTTTGATAATATTTGTGCAAAAATTATCATTAACTCCTGCCAACCAACGTCGTAGGGTACAACTGGTTTCCATTATAATTTTAAAGCTTTGATTTTTCTTTTACCCGCATTCAATTTTATTTATTTTCTCTTCAAGAAAAATGGATCATTTTCAGTGACATCATTAATCAGTATCGAAGACTCTTGAACAGTGCAAGCCCACGATTAAAAGTTATCATTAGATTGGGCCCATGAACTGTATGTTGGGGGGCCCGCTTGAGGTGACCATGGAGAAACATGAAAAGTGGTTTTGCTTCAAATTTCTATCAGTCAAATCTCGAACTATAGATTTATAAGTGTCCTCCGAATATTTTGAATTAAGGGACCTTACATCCAATTGCGATGTATCGGTTAATTTGTGTTGAATTTTTTAACATAATTAAAAGCGATTTATATTATATTTACCAAAGAGACATATCCAATAATTTGATGAATTAGTGCTTTAAGGTGATAAAAAGCAAATTATACACCAATGTTATTAACATTGAATTGTTTGGTCTCTTCTTCTTTAAAATTATTCTAAAGTTCGTATGATAAAAAAAGTTACACACCAATGTTATACTTATACGTACAGGATTGTAAATCAAATCATGTTATTACAAAGTTGATTTGAGTTCAATTTGAAAAAATTCATTTAGTTGTTTGATACAGATTGAACTTTAAGAATAATAATTATCTAATAACATTTGAATCTAGAAGCGCTCGAGCTAGACTTAATAACCAAAAGTTAAACAAAAAATAAAATGTTCAAGTTAATCTACCTTACAAAATAATTGTGCATGAATGACACATAATAACAAATTTCTTGTCACTACATGCATGTCATTATAGTAATTAAAGTTTAAGTCTTGCAGTTACATGTTTTTTTGATAGTTCTTGCAATTATAAGTTCAATTGCAATATTGAAAAGAAAATTACTTTTAGGTTGTTGCAGATCTACAACTAGAAGTAATATAAATATGACAATTCAAATAGTCACGATTCATATTAGTTAAACTATGCGCGCAGGTATATACATATATATAGTTACAATTCAGTGACAATTATAGTGAAAATATTATTGTTTAATTAATAATATTGACAATTAAAAATTATTTCATTATTAATATATATGTGGAATGAAAATACAAGTTTGAGTTGAAGAACGACGCGAAAGTCAAGTTGAAGCTCAAAACAGCTCGATCGGGACCCTCATAGAATATATACTTTCCAGTTTCTATCCTCAATCAATCGGCTGAATTGAAAAGCATCCTCCCCCATTTAATCGGGCCGAAAATCAAGTCCATCAAGTGGAATCAGTTAATTACTAATTCCAAACAATAAAATGGTAAAATTGCAATACGTCCTAGATTAATATGTGATTTTGAATTTTTATCCCGAATTTATATTTGTTTGAAATATCATCCCAAACTAATTTTAAAATTTGAATTTTCGTCTTAAACTATATCAACTCGCCGAATTTCGTCCCATAATTTACCATTTTGTATGAATTTAGTCCCAATATTAAATTTCTAAATTAATGAAAATGACAGTTCAATCTTGTAATGACGGTTCATATGAAAAAATTGCAAAAATCGTCGCAAATATAATAAGTGAAAGAAATGAGAAATTAAAGTATCCAACCAACTATTTATGGCCTGGGATATACCCAGTACGATAAGAAAGTTTTAACTTTTAACCCAACCCTCACTCATTTTAACCCGACTTAAGCATCGAATCGAATGGGCTAAAGTTTATTTTGAATATACATACATACATAAAAATTGAAACTTGAATTTTGCAAAACTTGTAGTAAGACTTCACTTAGAATATTGTGACTCAGTTTTGCATAACCGCGAGACAGAGCCAAAATTTAATCAAATACTATAACTTTCGATCTTAAATAAATGTCCATAAATTGTGCTTGGAATTATTTCCTTTTCAAGGTATTAAATATCACGATCAAATATATCGTCACAAACTTTTTATCTCACATCAATCAAAACCCCATTCGAGAAAGGTCTATTAAGCGCACATATAATTTCAGGTGCCCTTAACTTTCCTTTGTACTTTAACACAATGCCTAGTTGATTGTTTTGCTCTATCGACAAAAAACATCATTTTCTTCCTCATGCGATATTTTGCTTTGCGTGAAGGTTATGTGATGAAAATGAGGTTTGAAATTGTATTGTAATTATGCTTTTCCAAACGCTCTTAGCCACAAGGTCAATAGGGATAATTAAAAGGGTTTGTGTCATTTGTTTAAAAAAATTGGGAAGCCTTTTATTTGTAGAGAATATTTTGCCTAGGCGTAACAAATATAGGTATAGCTAGTGATGACATTCTTTTATAAGCAATAATTTGTTTGTAGCATAATTCATAATTCCTTCGTTTAGAAGTACACTTGATATGATTAAATGAGGAGATTTCGTGATGGAATTGAAGGTTGGAACGTCTTTACTCCATTTAGGATTTTTTTTAGGAAGTGCACATTTGGTTTGATCATTTATTTATTGAGTTTGAAATATATTGTGGTTGTACATGACCTCACTTTTCTATGAAATGAGATCAAATGATTCTTAAGCTATGTTTGATTCACGGATTTCAGTGAGTAAAATGATAAGTAAAATGCAAATGAACAATAAAAGAAGCTCAATGTTGCGTCATTGGATGCAAGGAAAAATATTTTACATAGCGCTTTCATCACTGAAATCCTTGAATCAAACATAGCCTTAGTGATCCGAACATAAGTTGAACTACTTGAAGTTTGATAATTTGTGTAACTAATGGAGTCTAGCTTGAACCTAATTTCAAACGGTATAAGTAATATGTTTGTGTGTAACGAATCGTTTGTGTGTATTTTTAATTGTTAATATATCAAACTTTTATTTTGAATTGTTTGATTTGATTTAAACAATAAACAAAGAGGGAATTCGTACGAGTTTCAATGTCCTAAATATGACTCGAGCTTGAATAAGTTGATAATTTTTACGATATATTTGTCGTCTTCATCTTAATATTCTAGACTAAGTATCAAATGTGACAATTATTAAAAGGAGAAAATAAATGAGCATCAGAGGTAACAAATGGGATTTGTTCAAAATTCTGTATGTTACGTAAAATGAATTGAGGTTAAACAAAATTTATATGGTCAATTAAAAATGAATTTTTAAATGAATTGATTTATTTTCAACAATAAATTAAATGAGTTTATTATCCTATAGAAGTAAACCTTTATGTATTGTTTGGTTGTCGGGAAAGTGAGGGAAAATGAGGGAAATGAAGTTTTTTTTTTTCTCTCACTGTTGTTTGGATAGCAAGAAAGGAAATTTTTATTTTCCTTCAACTTTCATACAGGAAAATTTTGTGAAGAAAAAATTTCCCCACCAATTTGATGGGGAAATCCTGGGAAAATATTTTAGTAAATTGCAAAACTCCCCTTGTACTTTGTCTAACTATCGTAATTCTCCATTTGTGATTTTTTTTTATCAAAAGTCCCTTTGTGCTTATTTATTATTAGCAAAAAAGTACACTCTCAAGTTATTATAACAATTATACCCCCACAAAATGACGCAAAAGCACCCCTTTTACCTAATATATTATCAGTAACCCCCTGTTAACTTTAAAAATTGACGATAACCCCTAGTTAAGTTTGAAAATTGATATAAATTCCGTAGCTAAAAAATATACAATAGCGTCAAATTAGTCTATATATTATAGTTAATATAATGAAAACATTATTATTCATGCAATATTTTATCAACAAATAAAACGTAAATCCTATCTTGAAATAAAAAAAATACAAATAACAAAAGACAATATCAACTAATTTTTACATAAATCTCAACCAAAGAAAAATTAAAATTTTTACTAATTAATATATATATAAACGTGTAATGTAGATATATGAAGATATGTCATATATCTACATGGATAGATAAACATTCCCGAGTAGAATATATATTGTTATTCTAACTATTTTTATTTGATTCAATTACTCAATTTGTACTTTTTATTTTCAAGGGATTAATTTGATAACTTTTATTTTGCAATCACTTTTAATATACGTTATAATTTTGAAAGTATTCATAATCAAACAAAAATATTTATCAAAAATATTATATTTCAAAAATTTCTTGACAACCAAACATTTGCAAGAAAATAATTTTCCTGACAACCAAACATGTAGAGGAAAATGACTTTATTTTCCTTTTCCTTTCCTTTCCTTTCCTTTTCCTTTCCCTACAATTTTCCCTCACTTTCTTGACAACGAAACAAGCTATTAAACTATATATTGAAATGGTGTATGTCAATTCCTAATCGAGTCAGCTAACAGTTTTTGCTAAATGTTAAAAAAATTATTAGTCTATTCATCATGCATTACACTATTTGTGAATTTTCTAAATGTATATAACTTATATTTTCATATTAAAATAAAATTCAAATATGATTTATAACTCATTTTCCGTAAAAGTAAATTAGTCACATCAAATTAACACATTTGAATAAAGCATCAATAAAACATTATTATTTGTCCTTAAATAAATTTCTCCACACCCCTTCTTACCAAGAAAAATGTTATGCACCTTTTTTATTTTAAAATATATTGATAATAAATCATTACATCATAAATTATTATAATATATGTATAAATACAAAAATTTATAAATAATAAACAACTAGCAAAGACTAATAATCAACTAGAGAATTATCCATATTAATCTAAGTTGAACCCAATACATCTTATTTCTAGATAGTGTGTTTTTTTTGCCTTTTAGTGCAAGAATGTTCTATTTTACTATTAGGTTAGCAAAGTTTGAAATACATATATACTAACAATTTGCTAAATTATATATTTAGAAGATTCTTTAGTTGACTTCACATTCATGAAAATTAGTCTTCAAAATCTAGTACACTACCAATGTTTACAACTTGTTAATTATATTAATGGCAAAGGCTCTTTTATAATATATATATATATATATATATATCTTTTTATAGAGAAAATCATCGTCGTCCTCTAGAACTACACTAATTAATATATTATGCATTGCAATTTTGCTTTAACAAGAAAAGGTCAAAGGCTCAAAATCAACACTGCTGCTCAAATTACTCAGTGATTAGTCAACAGTTTAACTCAATTAGTGGATGGTTCAACACCATTTATACATAAGCCTATTTTTTTTAATAAGACATAGGCCTATTTTTTTAATTCCTAGATTTAATAATATCATCCGACTCGATATAATTAACCGACACGGTAGTTGTACAAACTTGATTTTGACATTACAAAATAAAATAATAAAAAAAGAATATCCGGATTAATTAGCAGCCTAATCCTTGACTGCATCTGTAATTTTATATTACTAGTATAATATTAAGTTTAGGAAAACAGGGGTTAAGACATGGTTTTTAATTAAAGATTAATCACATTATTTTTTTTGAACTTATTTTGGATTAGTGGACTTTAGTTAGTGGGGTGAGGTCACAATATGGAGTATAATGGTATCACTGCTTACGTAGGTTATTTAGTTAGTCTGTATTCAGCGTCAATATATTTGACTAAAAATATACTAAAAATTCTTGACTTGAAGTACATTTATTATCATTGTTATTATTATTTTAATTTACTTTTGTATTATGGATGAAATATTACTTTATTGTAAGTTTGTAAATTTCTTCATCAAGTAAAGGCCAAAGATAAATATCTGTGTTTTATATGGTTTGGTAAAAAACCAATAAGCAAAAGGGCCTCAAAGTAAGTTTTTCATTTTTTTGCTAATACGTTTTGAAATTAAATTAAATTTTAGGCCACAAATGGTGATTCAATTGGTCACCGTGCATCAGGAAATATTAGAGTACTTTGTAAGTTAATCAACGATCATTTAAAATTTAAAATGATTTACTTGATAAAACATGAAAGTTAATTTATTTCTTTTTAATTGGCTATATTTTGGAGAAAACTTTCTAAAAGAACCCAGAAAATTTTTGGGCTTTTAGAAAATGAACCAACTCACCAAGATCTAACCAATTAGAAATGGAGAGAATATAAATGGAATAATGTCTTATTTCTTGGACTTTGAAATCAAATAATATCTTTTGATTAAGTTCCTTTTTTTTTTTGTGTGTGTGTGTTGGGGGGGGGGGGGGGGGGGGGGGGGGGATTGTGATTTTTCCTTTTATAGATTATTTCCGTGTAACAAATTGGGCCCAGAGCCCATGTCTTCTTCTTTCTTGGAACACCTATTAATTTGGGTTTATTAGTCTCAAAATAAAAAACATGGGCTTTACCGAACACTTCCCAATTCTAATTGTTTGGGCTTAAAAAGAAAACCTAATAGTGTTCCACGTAGGGCTGTCAATGGATTGGATTTGGGTCAATACCAGACTCGACCCATTTCCAACTCCATTTATATCGAATTGGACTTTGGTTGGATTCAAATTCTACTTAGATCTGAATTTCTTGGATCCAACTTTTTTTGGTTGGCTCTTCGATTTTTTTTGGATCTAGCCACTTTGAAGAAGTACATCAATATTTTTTTCTATTCATAGTCCGTTAACTTTTACTATTTTATTTAAATTTAATACAACTTTTATGTTCAAACTTTATTTACTAGTAAAAATAAATTATTCAGATAGAGTTAGATGTTGAGAATGGTCTAAATAGAACTTGGTCTTGGAATTAGATCGTTTTCTTGTTGAATAGAACCCTAACAACGGACTCTTCAATATTTATCTAATCAATTTACTTATAGAGTTCATATTTGATTTTTGAAAGAAATATTAACTTCACACGAAGCTCAATAAAAAAAAACAAGGGCTTTCAGAGCGTTAAGTTAAATTTAAATCTCATAAACGACTTCAATTAGGATGCTAATATGCATAACTAATGAAATTATGATAAGCTTTTATCAGTTGAACACATCTAATTAGATTAATTATCATCACTACTCAAATCAACTTCAATTAAGAAGCATTGATTACAATAGCGTAACTAAGAATAGGAGTAAAAACTAGCTAAAATAAAGTCCTTTTTCCTCACTAATGCCATTAATCTGATAGAGATGCATAATCACAGCCAAAATTTCCCATTAGGGGCTAGGTAGAAGCAAAAGACCGATATGTCCTTCCATCAGTCTCTATTTTCGTCATCAGGTTGCAATTTAAAAAGATTAAGACGACTGTACCCTAATCTTTTCATGTATGTAGCTTTCTTGTATTCAGCCCAAGTGAAGCTCCTATATAGAGGGGGATTATCTAGTGTAGCGAGTCCAGGGAGACAATTTATGGTTTCTTCCAATGGGGGGGCAGCAAAGTACGCCATTGAGGTTCTTGATTTGTATGAATTCACTATTGCTCTGTGTCTCACACTCAAAAACCTACCATTTGTCATAACCTTCAAAAAAAAAAAAAAAAAATATGGCAAGGGTATATTAGGTAATTAACAAGAATTTGAATTAACATTATAATGGAATTACTCTTTTCAATAAGATAATTTTAATGATGTAACACTACTTTCATTTTTTTTTTGTCAAACTAAAAGCCAGGAAGCAAAAGAAATGGAAATGCATTATATATGTTGCACCTAAATCAACATGACGGACGAGATTTTGCTCCATTTTTTTAGTGAAATCAGGTCAAAATCAAGTTCGAAAGAATTTGAACCCCGGCAAATTTTATGAATAAACTTGAAGCTAGCTTCTCTACATACTATAACAAATTCAAAAATATATAAAGTTATTGATTAGACTAATATCATTTATTTTTTTTCAACATTCAAAATCAATTTAAATTTAAATAATGTAGATCTCATAATTTATCAGGACACATGCACTATATAGTAGTATACATAAACATAATTTTACCACCACATTTGACTTTGGAGTTTGGACCAAGAATAAAAAAGTACTTGGTCAAATCCAAGTGAAATTGGTAAAAAAATATTAAATTAATGAACCATGCAGAACTGAAAAAAAAAAAAAAAAAAAAAAAAAAAAAAAAAAAAAAGGAAAAAGGAAAAAGGGTCCCCCTCCTCCCTCCACAGACGACAGACTACTCTATTTTATTTATCACATCGATCATCAGAAGCACTGAAAACTCTGATGGAATAGTGAATAAAAGTATTACATACATACACCTCACCTACACCCACCTACTGCCTACTGCCTAATGGCTACTGGCTACTGGCTACTGACTGATATTACGTTTCAGTTTCAGACATTCAGTTCAGTTTCCTTTCCTTTCCAGCATATCTATCTATGTATGTATCTATCAGTCAATATTGAGTACTAATTGAATAAATAAATATTAAATACTTTTACTTGTACTGACCTGTAACACGTCACCCACATTTACACAGAAAGCTGACTCCGGGTAGGGGCTGACGGGGACCCACACCCCATCCTCGAGTGAGATTTGGAGACCACCTACGTCGTTTGATCTGAGCAGGGTCAAGATCTGAGGGTCGGTATGCTCCCCGAAACCAATCTTGGCGGCATCGGACGGTGGGTAGTGATTGAGCCTCAGGAGTGAGTCACTCTCAACGTCCCTGATTAGCCCACTCAGTACTCCTGCTCCAGAGGATGATTGTATTTGTAGGCCCTCTGTTATCAGATCTAATATTTCACATGCTAACTTCTTTACTGCTTCTACATAACCACTAACTGCAACCCTGTCATCAATGTCGTACGCGCGTTTTAATTATTACTCCCATTACTAACACGTATTTTTTCAAAATTAATTACTACTATTACTAATTTAATTCAAATAGGGGCCGTTTTGATAGGGTGTATCAAATTAAGATAAATTAGATCAACTCCGTATTAAATTTGATAAATTTGATTGAGTAATATTACATTCAAGCGATAAATCGTAACATGTTGGGGAAATTATGAGTTTAAGTATATGTTCAAATATTTTTACTACTTAATTGAACATAAGATATATCAATTTATCGAAGTCATTTGCATAATTCGTATAAGAGTGAGAGTTGATTTTTATTTAGAATGTCTCCATGCTAATTGTAAATTGATATAGATTTTGATTTGTGACTTATTTATGTAGAATGCGTTTCCATTTTTAGAGATTTAGGAAGAATATATGATATTTAATTACATGATAAAATATATAATATGTAAATTTGAGATTATAAATGACATTTAATCGAATTCATAATGTAGTCTTAATACGGGGTCATAAGATTTTAATTCATTTGACCCGGTACTAGAGCAGTGCTAACAATCGTTATATTATCCCATATTGACACATATAATATGACTTAATACCCTTTATTGGATCCTACCAAATGACCCCATATAATAGTAAAATGTATAATTTTCTTAATTAGAGCAATTTCCGATAGATTAAATATATATATATATATATATATATATATATATATATATATATATATATATATATATATTCTTCTTAATTAGGGTAACGAGTATTAATATCACTCAGTCTTGTGATTGATTGAATACATGGAATTCTACATAGAAATCAATCCAATTAATGGTTTTTTTGGGGGTACAAATTAAAATTAAATAAAACTATTTAGAAACATGAGGATATGTAATTAATTAATTGTGAAAAGAAAGTATGAAGGGGGTTATGCTTATTTTGGTAAAAACAGTGACATAGATTTCTACCATATCTGGGATGTTTCTATTAATATATTTTAATAATTTTGTATGATTTGATTGGTCCTTTCTTTTGATATCAGTTCTGTCACACTGATTCTAATCTTCACTTTTGTGTATATATCGTTCTATCTAATCTATTCTTATTCTGTATTCATTAATTATTTCTACAGTTGAAATTTTACTTACACATAAATATATATATATATATATATATATTCGATCTTCTTCACGGGGCTCATTTACTAGAATCCGAAAATACGCTGACTGACTCTGATGATGCAGCGTGACAGCTTTGCCTATGTACCATTACAACAATCTGGCATTCCAACATTTCATTATTACTAACGAGTTTTTTTTTTTTTTTTTTTTTAATGAGTCAAATATTAATTGTTCATTTTAATTAATTATTTTGCTTTGCTCACTATAATTGATACTCCCACTATACCTTATTATTGTTTTATATATTCTACTATTATTTTATATATATCCTATGTGTTATTTAATTATGTAAATCATTTCATCCCTTTTGCCATTTTATGTATATATATATATTGGGATGATCTTGTCATTTTATGTACTTAATAATATTGACCCTCAAACTTAATTAATTATAGGTGTGTGAACAAAGCAAAATGAAAGTCGTGATAAATATTTTCACCATGAGTCATAATTAATTAATATTCATATTCATCACGATCCTTAAATATTGAATTGGCAAAACTCATTTTTCTTGTAGTGAATTAAATTTACCAGTAGTCTAATAACTTAGCTCAAATAAATTAAATGAGAGAGTTGCCAAAAATGAATGAAACACTAGATGATGACTTGATTTCTAAGTGAAAAGGTCTTAGGTGGATTCCCAAATAAGGATCGACCGTAGTTGAGACAAGCTAAACAATCTTGTGCGTGCTGTCACTTTCTCTTGAAGAATTTTCATTCAAATTTATATAAGTAAATTAAATGAAGTACAATCACTTCTAGGACAACAACTTCAGACCAAATTGACAACTATTTCTTCCCTTCCCCGCACAATATGTAGTACGTACTTGGAACAACCTGTCTTTCTTACTACAAAGCCCTACCTAGCTAGCTACGTATAGCTAGACGGACCACCCGCCCGCGTGATATCATATTATTCTTGAGGTGCGCTAACAACGTCTATGTTCGGATCTAATTGGTGTCAAGTAGTGTATGGTTTTAGAATTTCAGGTGGAAATATATATATTGTAGTAGTTTCACATGCAAACCCAATATTTGGACATGTTTTTTAAACATGTGATGTGAGGTCATGATAGTTCTAGAAGATTAAAACCGAACAAGGAGCCAAAATGGATCCAAACACGGTCCAAGAGTCCCCAAAAAGCCTTGACGGATCAATTTAAAAGCTATGATATGCCCCCATTATGTGTGTAATCAAATGAAACTACGTACGGGCTTAAATACCAAAAGTTAATGTCTTTAAAATGAAGACAATTAAGACTACAAGTAAAAGCATGTATTGCATGATCCCGGCCTAATATTATATGCAATCTTATCTACTCTAGGAAACCATGTCTTATAGGAATTGGGAATTAATGATCATTAATTATGTTGCCATTTTTTTCATGTATTATTTAGTGACAAATTTTTAAATTCTATAATAGTGAAAAAAAATATTATTATTAGATTTATAAAGTGACACAAGCTATTAAGCTAATCAATAACGATTTAATGGATAATTTTAAGTTGTCACTTTACATCTATCATAAATTATGAATAATAATAATTAATTTCACTAGTATATATGTTTGTGAAATATCTATTATTGTGGTAAAGATGAACTTCCTACTCACTTAATATTTGCCACTACAAACCACTCATTTTCATGCATTTTTTGGGTTACCTAGACAAGCTCATTAACACTGGATGCACAAATCAATTCCGTCTATATGCATTAGACACTTTTCAACACAAACTATACTATAAAATTCATCCTGCAATTATATAAAATATAAATAAAATTAGATCTATGACATAATTATCTTTAAATAAAAAAATAACGCAAAACAAATGTATCAATTATAGAAACAATATATTCATACAAGCAAAAACATTAGCACATAAAATTAAACGTACACACAAATAACAAATTCATACGTAATCATATATATATTTCAAAATACTAATAAAAAAAGCTAACGTATCAAATACGTATGTATTAAATAAATAAATAATTATAAAGTAACATGATTAATTGCAATTAAGTACCTGAACTTATTTGGATGAGTAGAATTAAATTCCAAGATATGAGAAATGAAGAGAGGATTTGAATGAAGAAGAAGGTATTCGACTTCACCCATATCACCCTTCAACCCTATATTCTTACACCCATAACCGAATGGATTAGCGGGTCCCGCCCGTTGCTTCTCGGACCCGGGTTTGGAAAAAAACTCGTGGGTTTCTTCTTCCATGAGAGAAATAATCTGCTGCGGCACACCATGGTTGATTACTTTGAAGAAACCAAATTCTTCACAAGCTTTTAAAATGAGTTTTGATGATTTTGAACGATCGCAAGAAAGGTCTATTATGGGGAGTTCAATGTCATCTCTTATTTTCTCTATTTTGAAAGGATTCGGAGAGGCTAAAACCATTTCTTTTTCTTTTTCTTTTTTGTGATATTTAGTAAATATGGTGGAGAAATTAATTATTATTAAATGAAGGTGAAGATTGAGAATTAATTGAGGTGTGTTTGAAAAGAAAGGTGGGATAATTGGCAGATATAAATAGAGGGAGGAGAGAGAGAGTCCCTAGCTAGAGAGAGAAACTAAATAAATTAATTATGGAAGCTAGGGATATTGAAGAATATTTTTTTTTTTTTAAATCCGGATGAAGAATAATTTAACTATAAGATTATATGGCCTTTTGGTGAAAAGTGCTACAAGCAAATTTATGTCATTCTAGGGAAAATTCTTGTCCAAGCCTTACTTGACCAAACCTATCCAACCACCAAGCAAGTGTATTGCACTTGCTTTGTGATTGATCACTCTCCTGGGAGTTACATCCAATCCCAAAGCAAGTGTATTGCACTTGCTTTTTAGTTACTTTGGATTTGGCCAAACTCAATTTGGGTAAGAATTTCCCTCATTCTAGAGGGTTCACCAATTTTTTTTTTTTTTTTAATAATCCTCTATTATATTTTGATATTATATTATTATGTTATATGTATAAATTTATATTGATATTATATTATTATGTTATATGTATAAATTTATAAATAGATATGTAAATTCAAAATTTGTGTGGATTCACACATTCGCTTATAGAAAAAATTTATAATACAACATTAGATGATATGAAAGTGTGGGCTCAAGATCCTCTGTACCACTTTTGGTGTAACACTTAAGTGTACCACCACTAAGTGATTGACACATACATATTTTAGAATTATTATAATTGTCAAATGTGCATGTGTCAATCACTTAGTGGTGGTATACTTAAGTGGTACACCAAAAGTGGTACAGAGGATCTACACCCGAAAGTGTGATAGAACTTGTGCAGGTTTTCGGTTATACATTTTCTTGTTTTTAATTTTTAATTATCACTCTAGGACTGCTTCTTCTTCAATCGAGATAATTGGATGGTATAAAATTTATTAGATTCATGTTAGTCCGAATTTATTTGATTTAGATAAAAAAATATTTTTATTGGATACATATTTTGGAGATTCTTTTAAATTGAAACTTGTAAGAAGCAATTGAAAATTGATTTTGATGTCTTTTTAAAGTTAAATCTTTTGAATATAAGATGATGTTAATTTAATGGTACCTTGAGTTGAATTTATGTCGAGGAAAAACTAAATATAGTATTAATTAAATGAAAATTGAGTACATGTAAAGATTTTAAATATATTAAGAGTATATTTGAGTTTTTCATTTTAGTTTATTGGACATCATATCATAGTTTTCTATATTTTTTATTCTTTTGACATCAAGATCTATATATACACGTAATTTACTTTGTGGTTCCCAACTTTGACTTCAAATTATCACTTAAATCTAAACTTGACTTAATTATTTGAGTTAAAATTTATAAAATTATTATGGAGTATATAAAAGATTATTTTCTACGTTTAAAATATATTCTTAGTTTTATAGCATATTGAGGGAGAAAGTAATGAGAATAATCTTCCAATAATTTATAGGCTGACATTACACACATGTATTTCACACAATAAGAATCCTCATCACCAATAATATAATTAATTGGTGCAAAATTGTTACCACATATTTTTTTTTAGGAAAAGGGTTAGATAGGAAAGGCTCCTCTAGCTTGCTATACTTAGCTAGAGTATGTTAACCTTAAGAAATCGTTTGTAGTAAATATATAATAGGTGAGATAAGGTATATTATCTATCTTTTATCTCTTAGTATTTGATACCAATGATAAAATAAAGTTGATCTATCTACGAACAAAACTTATCATAAAACTATCATATATTCAACCATTTGGTCATAATTTAACTTCTATGACGTAACGAAATTCGGGTGTGAATATATTGCCTGGTTTTACTAATTTTTTTTAGATTAGTTTTATATTTAATTTGCTACCAAACAAATAAAAGAGAATGTTACCTTACTTGTAATACAAATTATTAAAATTTCACAATTATTCTACGTATAATTAATGAATTTTAATTACAAATCAACCACCAAAAAAATCATTTGAAGGGGTGGTTTTAATCAAATACTATTTTTCTTTATTTAAAGATAGAACGCCAACCTATTTGTTTTTGTTCATTTCAATTTTCATATTTTTTATTCACTAAAATTAAGAATCAACCATAACAAAACAAGTATTCTTGAAAAGCATTCGCATCATTTATCGGTTCACACATGACTATCTCCTTGCCAAAATTAAAAAGAACAAAAAATGGAAAAACAATAGCAAAAAGATTAGGGTCATTTCACTCAGACCCCTTGAAGTTAAGTCATATTACAAAAAACCCTCTGTAGTTTCAGAAATTACAAGAACACCCCCTGTAGTTTAATAAATCTAACAAGAACACCCTTTACAACTTGTAAAAAAATATTTACAGAAAACACCTTATAAGAGATGTCCTTGTAATTTTTGAAACCACAAAGAGTTAAATCACCCAAAAGATTATCTAGAACTTCAGGTGGTCCTTATTCTATAGTCCCAACTGTCTAACAATTGTTGTTCATACCATAGTTGCCAAATGGGGACTTATCCAAATTTGTTAGTCAATTTAATCTGTCCACATCTTTCAATCGGCTCATTAAATGAAAATCATTCCCCATGTATAATTAAACCTAAGTGCACAATTATTGTGATTTTTTATTGGATGGTGGAAATTTATTTGCTGATAAAAGTTGATATTCATGGTAACCACGTGGCACATTATGTTGAGATGATATTTAATGTAACGCCCCATATTTCTCTTACTATAATGCAGCAGTTGGTAAACATTACATGCCCACAAGTCATACTAGCCATAAATGCCTAGTACAACCACAACTTGCAGCCTAAAATCGATCCCTAACCATTCGTGTACGTACATGGGTCCATATTCATTTGTAAAAATAATAATAATTTTATATATGTGGTTATTGGAGGTTATCGGCCGGGTGTATTAATTTTTTAAGCTTATAATTAATTTTCTTAACAAAAAAAATTAGTTACATATATATATATATTTAGGACAATGGACACTTAACTCCGAAGTTCTTAATTTTTATACTTAACCACCAAGACTTGAATATAACAAGAGTACCTCCTTAAAGTCTTATATAGATATATATTAATGTTACACTTAACCCCTCTTGGAATTTCTGATGGATTCCAATGAAAAATCCACCAAAAATAATCACATGCCGCACAAGCCTATTTTTAAAAGGATAAATTGACATTTCGTGTTATCCAACTTACAACATAGAGTAAGTCAATTTTTTTAATCTATATCCTTCTAAAAAAAGAAAAATTAGCTAGGCTCCATTACGGGTGTACAATTCAAATTTATGAAAGGGAACTCCTCCAAATATACATATTGGAGAGTAAGACAAAAAAATGAGTTGGAAATTAAATTGAGAGAGGAGAGAAACAAAATTAAATCGGCGACCAACTTCACACACCGGACCGGAGTATGGTATTTAGGGTCTATTTGGATGGGTTTTGACTCAATTTCGCGGGTTTTGATTTTAAAAAATTGGTTTGGGTGGTTTCGATGAAACCTTTGAGATTTCATTTGGATGGGTTTTGGCTCTTGAGTTTTGTGGTTTGAATAAGTTGAAACTCCACTTGGATTGGGTTTGGATGTTCAGGTTTTGGGAAGAAAGTATGTAATAGGTGTCAAATCAATGTCTTTTTTAGTGAGATTTGATCGAGGGAAAAAGTAGGTGGTAGATGTCAAATCAATATTTTATAGGTTTGAAGAGTTTGAGTGTGAGTTTCTGTACCACAATTTGTGTACCACAAATGAGTAATTGACACATGTATATATAATGTTATATATACATGTGTCAATTACTCATTTGTGGTACACACTTGTGGTACACAAATTGTGGTACAGAGGATCTTAATTGGCCCGAGTTTTTGAATAGGTTTTTTATGATTTTATGGGTTTGGCGAAAACTCATTTGAAAGGGTTTTGGCTCGGTCTCGCGAAACCGCGAGACCGGGCCAAAACCCATCCATACACGCCCTTAGTTTCCGCCTCTTTTTCACATTACCATCTCAATAGTTATGGTTATATGGCCTGTAAAGTGGTACTTGGATACAAAATGAGAATATTATTGAATAAATATAAATTGTTCACCGGAAATTTCAAGGGGGGTTGATTAAGTGTAACATATTTAAGACTTTCAGGGGTTATATACTCTGATTTTATTTCAAGTCTAGGTAGTTAAGTGTAAAAATTAAGAACTTATGGGGGGTTAAGTGTCAATTGTCCTATATTTTAAGTGGAACTCAATACTCATCTAAGTTGAACGAGATTTTAATAGCATCAAGTTAGTCTACCAAATGTACGGATCATCGTGTAATATATATGAAGTTATTCAATGAATCTAGTGAAGTTTATATTAAAAGGAGATAGATTCGATTACGATATTTATCGGCTTCATCTTATATATGTAATGTAAGAACTTATAAGAAGTTGGTTGATTTCATCATAAAACTCAATAATCTAGATTCTATGATTGTGATCACTCTTCCTCTAGCATGCATAGGTTGCAATTAATGCAATCCTATTATTATATATATGTTGGAAATCCCATTTAATGAGGTTAATCATTTCCAATTAATTCCATTATTTGAGATCTGCCTAATCTAATACTCCATATACTATCGGGTAGCTATCTGGGTAAGATTGAAAATCAACCCTATATATATACTCAATATTTGATTCGAACTCGTTTAGTGAAAGCTCGTTATGTTTGAGCGGTTTATTATGTATATCAAATAAGTTTGAACAATAGTTTTAGTTTAAAGCTCGCTAGCTTGAGCTAGCTAGACACGACAAACTAAAAATTAACAAAATTTATGTGAAACAATCAAACGACTCGATCTCGATTTATTTAACAATTTACGTGAATCATCGGAATGCCACTTTTAATAGATGATAAACTAAAGTTAATATATTCTTGATATATGATTTGATGATTCATTCTTAATCAAACGAATGGACAAGGATGATGTATGTAGGATGTAACTGGATCATCTGTAATTTTAAAGGACTTAGGGTCTTCAAACTTTTTGTCTTGTCCTTTATAGAGCATTTCAATGTTTTTTGAAAAGCCTAACAATCAACCTTCTTTATTTTCTCTTTTTAAAAATAATTTTAGTTTATGAACTCTCAATTTCAAAAATTAATTTCATCTTAAAATAAATTTATCTTATCTTTAAAAGTAATTCTACACAAATTTTACTATGATATGACATAAATCTAACATAACAAATATAATATGTTACACTATTTCTCTTCTTAATTTATATAATCTTTTACAAACCATACCCACGTCTAAATTTATATATACTATTTATTTCATTTAAAAAAATGGAACAAACACTATTATGAAAACCACAATTTATTTCTCAAAACTCTTCTAGAAATGTGTAGATCTAGTGAACTCTAAAATATACTATCATATACAAGCATGAAAAATGAAATGCATCATCATTTAACCAACCGACTAATTCCAATATTGGTAAAACGGAAGAAAAAATATATATATATAGTTAAGCCGCCTGCTAGTCACTAAAGAAAGTACAATTACAATCTTACAGCTAAGTTCCATCACTAATCAAAGAGATAATGACAACAATACTTGTCAAAATAAATATTATTAGGATTATAATTAGGTTTAAGACTAAAAATATTAATGCTTTGTCAAATCATGCGTATTTGTGATTTAACCGTACGTGTAAACTGTAAAATACTTTTACGAGTGTTCCACCATGTTGAGAATGTTAATATAATATTTTCTGTCATTTTATTTTTGCCAATTTTTTTTTCTTTTTCAAATGGACTTATTGTTATGAAATTATCAACTTTCAACCATTACCTTTAAGGATATAAATGTGAAAATACACAGAAAAATTATTTTTTTCAACTATTACATAATACTCTAGGCTAAAAGTAAAATTAACACAAAAAAAAAAGGGAGACAAAGGATTTGAAGTTTACATATCCGACCGAATCCGATCAAAATCCATTAAAGTCAACAAAATTTAGATCCGAGATGATCCGAATCCGACGTGAGTTCAATCCGATATATATGGAGCAGCATATGGGTCAATCATCATGATCCGACCCATTGACAACCCTAATTCTATATCTATAAATAACTATAATTATTTATTTACGTAAAAATATTAAATAACAAAATCATGAATTTCTTCGAAAATATTTAATTATCGATTGAAGGATATTAATTATTATTATTGGACAAGGATATTACTAATATTTAATTATCTTTTTGGATTGCTGAAGCCCTTTCATGGTTAATTGACTTATTTTGAATCCCAAAAGAGCCAATATTATTAATTTCATAATGGACTACTAGCTGGGTTTCTAAGGCCGTATGGGCTATGTGGCATGTTCAAAGCGTATGGACCATATTTGGCATGTAGAAGACCACTATTTTGTTCTAAATAAAATTCCATGGGCCAAATCAACGAATATTATTTGAAAAACATTAGAAAAAGCAATTAGAAAAAAGCCCATGGGTGTTAAGATATTCCTTTTCTTTCTTGTTTTACTGAAGATGTTAACATATATAATGCACCAATAATACACAATGGTAAAATTATAGAAATCGTCCCAAATTAATCAGTGATTTTGGATTTTCATTTCAAACTATATTATCTTACCGAATTTCGTTCAGCAATTTAATATTCTTTTGAAATATCGTTCCAAACTAATTACTAATTTTGATTTTTCGTCCCAAACTATATTAGCTAGCCGAATTTTCCCGTAATTTACCATTTTGTATGAATTTAGTATCAATATTAAAATTTTAATTTAATAGAAATGACGGTTCAATCTTCTAATTAGTGTGGACAAATTCTGCAATATTATGTAATTATTCATGTTAAAATTTACCACGTCATGACACGTAAGCAGCCATGTGGTAATTTAATGGACAAATGCGTAATTTCCATCTCATAACTAACGGTGGGACGATATTCCAAAAAATATTAAATTACGGGACGAAATTCGCCAAGTTGATATAGTTTGGGATTAAAATCTAAAATCAGTGATTAGTTTGGGACAATTTTTGCAATTTTTCCATATGCAATCATGGGAAATACTTATTGGGTTTGGTCGAACTTAAAGTAACTATATGATAAGTATAATACACTTGGTTTGGGATTAGATGTAACTTTCAGGAGAGTGTCAAATCACAAAGCAAGTGCAATACCTTTTCTTGGTGGTTGGATGGGTTTGGTCAAGCCAAACTTGAACTAGTATTTTCCATCAATCGTAGCTTTAAGCCGTAAACTCGAGTAACTTAATACTTTTATGAAATTTTTTCAAATATTTTAGTTTATTTCGAATCGAACACATATCAAAGATGAATTTCATTTTATCCTTTTTTTTAATTTATCAAATCAGAAGTTATTTATCAAGGCATTATTTATTGAGGTTGGTCTTACCCGCAAAATGTGTGATGAGATTGATAGCTTACCTTTTTAAATTAAGGTCTTTAGAGTAATGATTTTTGTGTGAACGTCCAAATGAAGTGGCCATGTTACTATGTTACCAAAAGATGAAATATAGCCTGCCAAACATGGACCCAAATGCTGCCTACAACCCTATGAGCCAAATCATTACTTACACTCATATTCCATCCTTTTTTTTTAACCCTATACTATTTATTTTTTGTTTGTTTCATAAATACATTACATAGCAATTATGGTCATTTAAATTACTCAGTAAAAACATTTGTGGTAAGCACATTTGTAACAGCCCAACCCAAGGCTCGAGTTATACGTGGGCCCCTTCTCGGATTCGGTCCGTTACTGGTGGTATTAGAGTTTAGGTTTGTAAGTCAAACCGTCACAAAATTTATAATTTACCTATCTTTATTATATTCGTTTGTGAAAAACAAAATATTTTTAGTTGATCAATCCTAGATATATATCTTAAATTTAAGACGTTGAAATAAATTTAACAATTGTGGATTCAATCGATGTATGTTCCAATACAATGCAATCTCATTATCTAGAACTAAAGATTGATTACATCTAAAGTTTAATATTAATTTTATTTGATATCAAACACTTATTATTTTTTACTTTTTATAGGCTCGTTCATGAACCAAGTTCTAGTATTGTCATTGCTCAAAATCGACTATGTAACAATCTAATATATATATATTTCGACAAATCACATTGATAGTTGCGGGTTCCCTTGTCAACGAAAAAGAAATATTTATCTAATACTATCTCTTCCAGAACAAGGATCTCGACTTTCATTTTTGGCAAAAACAAACAACCTCTTAGTCTTACGTCTAAAAATTCCTCCACTTTTAGTTTATAACATGCAAAGATTAAGAAATAGTCTAAATTCTATCTAATATATATAGCAGACTTTCCATTCCTAAGACAAAGTACAAGATCGTTTATATATAGCCTCATAACTCTTAGGGTTCACAACATATTAATATAATTATTCACTTACATAAAAGTTTATCCGAGCTTCCACCTATTCGTTTTTTTTTAAATATATATATTCATCTTGTCTAATAAATTATTGGAAAAAAGTTTGACTATAGTTTAACTATAATATGCTCCGATCCTATTTAAAGTTTGACTATAGTTTATTCATAAATTTGTGGCAAGAATAGAGTATTTACTCATTACATTGACTATATATGGTTTGTTGATCATACTTGATAAGAAAATGGGTGATTATTTTTTTAACAAAGAAAATGGGTAACATGATTGTATCCCTTATTGGCAAAAGTTTATTGAATATTGAATCCAAGCAAATTAATTAATTGCTAACTTTCACTGCCAAATGCCAATTAAGTTTGCGACACCATTATTATGAGGCTGAAAATTATGACTTGACTTTCCATTGAAAATACCTGTAACTAATTTCATAGCATATGATCTAATCATGGCTCTCGATCAATTTCGCATTAATTTTAGAGATTTGTCATTAAAGTAAGTTTTTGAATATCCTAAGGGCATCTCCTATGTATAGATCAGTCCAAGTCCAGCTTCCCCTCACTCAGTCCAGCTTCCCCTCTGAATCCAAGTCCAGCTTCCCTTTTCATTTTCATAAGTCATCTTCAATGTATCAATCTATCAATTCCATTTAATTAAAATTCTCAATTCACCCACTCTCACTTAATAATAAGAATAATAATAATAGCAATACTAATAATAATAAAAATTAACTCGTATGTGAAATAAATAAATAATTAATAACAATAAGATATAATTTAAGATTGACAATAATAATAACAATAACAACCAATATTTTTTATAAAAAAAAACACAAATGGCGATATCCGTAGAAGAATATTTGTTACGTCATCAACAAATACGGTCAGTAGAGGTCAACCGTCAACTTAAAAAGGACTTAGTTGAACATATGGTCCAAATGGCGATCATATGTAATCGTATTTATTTTAGATGCTTAATTGTTAGGGTTATGTTGTTTTTTATTTAACGAGTCATATGTATTGTTCATTAAGTTCGTTTAAGGTTTCAATTTTATTAATTAAATTAAATTTGAGTTTCTAATAATTAACTTTTAAAGAGATTTTCAAATTGGTGCACAATAATACAACAACTAAATACTTGATTGACATGATTTGAAAATTGTGTAAAATTAACTTTTTAAAAATAATACACAAATTAAATAAAACTAAGATTAAATAAGAGTTTAGTTTTATTAATAAAAACAAATTATTTTAGTTGTATGATTTAATACACAAATTAAATAAAAACTAAGATTTAATACACAATTTATTTAAATAAAATGTATATTAAATAAAAACAAAAAAAAACAAAAAAAAAAAAGAAAGGGAGTAGCAGGTGGCCGACAAGTGTCGGCCACCTGCTGGCTGGGCGGGCGAGTGCAACGCACTCGCCCGCCCAGGCGAGTGACCGCTCGCAAGCGGTGAGGCAAGCCACAGTTGGCTTGCCTCACCGCTTCAAGCGGTGATTATGAAAGGGGAAGGGGATTTTGCATTTTGACCCCTTGATACATTAAAGATGATAAATTTTCCCCTCTCAATCCAAAAACCCTCCAATCCACTTTCCCCCTTATACATAGGAGATGCCCTAAAAAACATGATATCCATCTATGATTTGGAAAACACGCACAAAATCCCTTTGTATTATTTTATTGAATGGAATTCTTTTATGTTTTACAAAATGTTAGGCACTTTCCTTAGATTATTACTCCCTCTGTTCTAAATTACTGTCGTTTTAGATAAATTTATTTGTCCTAAATTATTTGTTGTTTTAGGATTTCAATACAATATTAATTACATTTTTTTTCTATTTTGTCCTTATTTAATGCATCTAAAACTTTCTTTTATAGTTAATACCGAAATAAATAGAAAATAATAGTAATTTAGGTATATAATTTATATTTTTCCTAAAATTGAGGCTATTTATTAGGTTCCTTAATATGTGTGAAAACATGTCAAACGACAAATAATTTGGGACGGAGAGACTAACTATGTTATTTTTCCCAGATTATATTCTATTTTACCCTTTCATACTTAATCAGTTCACATGGAGTATATATTAAGTTAATTTCATCTTATATATAATATTTTAATATATAAAATTAACCTTATATATTTATAGAAGTATTATAAAATACACCCTTTATATATATATTTCATAATTTGTCGTGTTAGTAAAAGAAAATATTTCAAAATACATGTCGTTTTAGAATTCCAAGAGAGAGTTAAATTCTTTTTTATTAATTTTCAAGGATAATTTTGCACTATAAGACTTTTATTTTTCTAAAACTTAGGTATTTTATAGGTTCCTTAATCCTTGTGCAACAACCTTAAACAATGTATATTTGAAAATGGAAAGAGTAATAAATTTCATATATTGTTAATACAATTAATAACAACCTTCAATTTAAGGGTAGGGTTAAAACAAATAAACTACCTGAGATTCAATTTTCATTCGATTAGTATTCAAATTTAATACATTTATCCTGGATAGTTTATGAAAATTGGTTCTATATATAAACTAAAAAATAATTGTACATATATACACTATAAATTAAAGTTTTTTTTTTTTAACGACACGAATTACATAATTACATCAAATCAAAATTTATTTGAATATAACCAAACTACAAAGAAATTTAACTACTAACCATTAATATTAAGTTAGAAGAAAACTCAATGTAATAAGAATTGAACCCATGACCAGCAGGCAAAATAATTCCTTCGATTTATAAATTGATATTTTAGGGGTTAAAATTCATTCGGGATCAATTGGTTTGAAAAATAAACATTCAAAAACCAAAAACTCGCGCGATTAACTCACACTTCACTTCATATAAAATTATTACTATAAGTGTGTTTTTGTTGGAATTGGTAAATGTGATTAATAACAAAAACCATGATCACATACATGTGGATGGCTCGATTAACTCTGAAACTCTAAGCTGAACTTTCAGAAAATGCTCAGAATTTTTTTTCAGGGCCCCCTTATTTTCGAATTCACGTTGTATCTCAGTCGTTCATTAGCTATTGGCCCTGTTTTTATGGAATGAATATCCTGTCTTTTTCTTTCCCTTTTTATTTGGTCCAAAATCAGAATGCTTCTTTCAGTTTTGGCATTTCTCATTTCATTTTGAGTAAATCGCGCTTTTGGTCCTCCTTATGAATTAATTTTTGTACTTTTGTCCCTCTTAAGTTTTTTGTAGCATATTGGTCCCTTTTATCAATGTAGTATATCACATTCGTCCCTCTTAAGTTTTTTGTACCAAATTCGTCCCTCTTATCAATGAAGTGTAACACATTAGTCGCTCTTAAATACAAAATACATCACTTAAATTCAAAATATATTCTAAAGTGAACGAAAAGTTGATGTATTTTGTATTTAAGAGGGAAGAATGTATTATAAAAGGGACGAATGTGATATACTACATTGATAAGAGGTATCAATCTGCTACAAAAAATTTAAAAGGAACGAAAATGCAAAATTTGACCCGTAAAATACTATTCACTCTTTCATTTATATATTCCCCTTTATTATGTTATTTAACATATAAAAAAAAGGGTAATCTCTTGCATTTATCCTTTCAAAAGTACGTATAATCTAATAAATTGAATAATCACAACGTATTACAGACCTAATGTATACATGAAGTATATTAAAACTTAAAGAGTACACAAATATGAATTTTCATTTGGTAATTAATTAGTTAACCATTAGGCCAAATAGTAAAACAATTCAAAAAAATACGTGTTGCTTGCTTGATTTAAATCTATCTATCTCTATAGGAGTGAATTGATTACTGAAATTATAATAGCAATCACTACTTCAAGTACTTCTTAATGAGTGAATAGCAATCTAACTCATTGTAGTAATAAATAAAAAGACAAAATATATTCACGTGTTTTTATAAAATAAGCACATTATTTTCTCTTGATTTGTACATTTTTACAAGGGAGTAAAAAGCTAATTATGCAATATCAAAGGGAGTTTAGGTAAATTGTCTACTTACGCATATAACAGAGGGGTAAAGTGAGGCGATCGAACATATTATCAATGTAAAGTTAAATTGATCGTTCTTCACTCGAACTGAAGTCTTAGCTAGTCACATTGTAGAGAGTGTGTGTTACACCTTCACTAAAAAGAAAATAAATTATTCATTAATTATTTCATATCAGAGTAAAGTAAATCGCATATTTTCATATTACAAGTAGCTAAATTGTTCATTAAACAGTTGACGTGCAGTGAACTCGCCTTAAAACCCTTAAATAGTAGTAATGAAATAAACTTATTCTGATTGTCTGCAATAAAAGAAGTAATTAAAAGAGTACATGCAAATACAGTAAGTAGTACTGAACAAACAGTCATTACATAAATGTGTACAAATTTTTTATTTTTAAATAAATAAAATTCTCACAGACAAGAAGCCGAAGTTCTCTCTCAATGTAAATTAGAAAAAGTTGTTTCTACGGATAAAAAAGCTGAGGAAAAGTGTTTGTCTTTTAGCCCATGAGAGTATTAATTTGAAAAAAAAATAAATAAATAAATAAACTTGAGGGTGAAATTGGATTCAATAATACGGTGTATAAATTAATTGCACATGAAAGCAGTCACGAGAAAAAGGAAAAAGTGCTCTTTCAAAAGATCTCTGCACCTCATGCTATAACTTTTCATCCCAACAACATATAAAACAACGAAACTTAATTAATAGGGTCTGAAATCCATAGCATGTCCATATCTGGCTATCTACTCTTTCAATACAACTAAATACTCATTGCCCTACCACAAGAATTAATTAAATTAAAAGAGATTAAATATATTTAATTTATAATTATTCTGAGTACTCTTTTACATATCTATCTAACATAATTGAAGTAAAACAGACAAATTGAGTTACTAATCGTACTTGAATATTATTGTCTAAATTTGAATAGCTCAGGAGGGATAGACAAGGAAGGAGAACGTGAGTTGGACGGGAACGAAGAAAGAAAATGGACATATCCAACATCAGAAAATTCTGGTGTGGTATCCAAAATAAAATGAAAAGGAGGGAAAGATTGTAAGATACAGGGTCTTACAAGGTCAAGAAAAGGTCTTACAAGGTCAAGAAGAGACGGAAAAAAAGAAAAACAAAAGGCAACAAGTCAAAAAATTAAAAGAAAAAAAAAATTGATAGCAGAAAAGCTCGGATAGGATAGCACCCGTTCAAGATGAACAAGTAGCATCATTCATTATATTTTCTTCAAGAAACATTTTCTCTTCTTGATCTTGATCAAGACTTTGTCCCTTTTCAAATCCATGGTTCTGAAAGCCTGCACAAATGAGATTATTATGAATAAGGTATTTATGATATTAATAAACTTTATAGTATAAAAGTAAATGGGCGAAATGTGAGAAGAAATGGGATTATGGTAAGTTAATTTGTGCAACTTTAATTTGCAAGAAATGGTCATACATGCATTTTATAAAAACTTCTAAATTTCAAAACCAAGAAATTATATTTATTTTACAAATATTAAGTTTTCTTTTTCCTTTTTACATACCTTGATGAGGTGAAAAATTGAAGGTTGGTTTGTGATATTCAAATTTTTCTCTCTCTTCCATGAAAAAAGATAAGAGGAATGAAATTAAGGAGAATGTGAGTGAAAAGGAATGAAGAAAGTGAGGAAGAGAATGGGCTTTTTATGGACAGCCAGTGGGCTTTTCTGATGGACCTGACAATGACAGCTCCAAAGGCCCGAAAAGAATGTAAGAGAAAAACACAACGTCGTCATTATTTACTGCCCGCCTAACTGACCGTCCTGCCCTGACCTGACCTGCCGACCGCAGTAAATAATGTACCTTTTCTTTTTACTATTTGTATAATCCATAGTCAATATAAGAACAAAATTAAGATAGTTATAAAATTAATTTGGACTTATTAACTATGAAAAAAATGTTGATATATTATTTGGATTTTGAATATATCTATATATGTTCAATTGTTAATAAGATTGAAACATACTCAACTAGTAAAGCTTTTTAATTCCGGGAAAAATTGAGCAAAACTGTAAAAAGTACTTCAGTTTATATATGAACTTGTCGAATCATTAAGTATTACTATATAATTGGGTGATAGTTCCATTTTGAAATTTTGTCTAGCTAGGGTCCTTGTTTAGATCTAGTTTATGGAGTAGTATTAAATAGTAGTAACTACAAAGTTGGGGAAAGAAATTAAATAAATAAACATAAGATTATAAAATCTAGGTCTAGGTAAGAGTAATTGTCCTTAATTTACACAATGTTGGAGATATTTAATTAATGTGTTCACTTGTTTCTAGTGTATAGTTCTCAGTTCTCACACATAAAATTTTGAGTTTGTGAAGGAATTAAGGGTGTGGGAAATGGCACCTCGTGGGTGGGAACCATTTCCATATCACGGTTTTCTAAGAGTCAAACTTTAATTAATACTCCTACTATGTAGTAACTTGTAGAATATATAATAGTAATGTTAATTTCACTTATAATAATTGTAATGCTAATTAATTACAGTAAGTTTTTTTCTCATAAGAAAACACATATATATATATATATATATATATATATATATATATATATATATATATATATTGATAATTAAATAACTTAAAATCTTATTTAAAAAAGTGGCCGGTTGTGGAAAAAGAATATGAACACTAATAATTATAGTATATATATAGGTAAAATAAATTAAATGCACATGCATCTGATTAGGGTTTGTTGACTGGGTTGAATTGGTGGTTGACTATATATGTGTGCCATACCTCTGCAATTTTTGTGAGCCATATATATATATATATATATATATATATATAAAATTATAAGTAAGAAAAAAGAATTTATTGAGGGGCAAATTAATCCTCTTAAATTCATGACTTCCATTCCATTCCCATGTCCTTTTCACTTATCCACTCCCTCTATTTATGGCTCTTATTTACTACACACTTACACCCTCTAGTCCTTTGCTCCTTCATTTTAATATTTCGTATGTTTTGTCTTTGTCGACACAAGTACTAATTAATACAAATAAAATTAATTTAATTTGGTGTAAATAGTTTGCAATGATAAATTTTGAGATTGTTTGCTTTGCATGTTGAGTTCCAGTGACTTTATGCCGGCCGGTATTATTGAATATTGATTGTTCTTCTTATAATTATATACAGTATTATATTATATTGGTCAATTCGTACGTATATAGTACATTGTTAATTAATATGTGCATGTCCATATATATAAAGTATAAATAATTAGTTAGCCGACGTTCTTGCCGTCTTCACTATTTAAGTAATATATATTCATATACTCCATATATATTTTTTAACAACGGTCACAAATATTTATTTGATTAGGGCATGAAAGGCTACAAATGATATATATGTGAAATTGACTAAGTTAAATATTGGATTTTTTTTATTTAATTTTTAATCTCTCACGATCGAGCTAGCTAGCTAGTGTCTTATTTCAATTATATATACATGCATGCTCTGATGCTCATGCTGCCTAACACATACATATTCCATTACGATCATCTAGATTAATTATGTCATGTCATCAGCAAGAATCGGCCGAAATAATTAATTAATATATATATAGTTGAAAACATGTCAACATCTAATTTGATATTATTATATATAAATATATTAATTTTTTTCTCTTATTTAGCTAGCTAGTAAGCCTCGATCGAACGGAGTTCCACAAAGCTCAAATTGGAATAATGAATAATATTGTGTAAATTAATTTAACTAGGACAAGAATATAATTGATCTGAAACTGACTGACTTTTATATTATCAAATAATTTGATGATTTATTCTTTTGTCGATGGATGTGTGGATATGAAGGCTAAACACTCTAGTACGTACGTAGGAGAGATTAGAGTGTGACATTAATTTCAATCTAAATTAAGGAAAATTCATGTCCAAGCCTGGCTTGGCCAAACCAATCCAACCATCAAGCAAGTGTATTGCACTTGCCATGTAATTAGTTTGGGTTCAACCAAACCCGATCTGGGTAAGAATTTCTCCTAAATTAAAACACCTACGTACGTACAACATTAATTAATTAATTTAATTTGTATATGATCATGAGTTGTCTCCATCAAGTAGTAGTGTTTGAAACCTCAATTTAGTAATTTTGAAGGTGCATCCATTGCTTATCTTGATTGCCCTTCCCTATGATCGATATATTAATTTTTAATTATTATTAATGTGTATTTGATTTTTGGGCAAGCTTTTAATATAATGTAATGTACATGTACATCTGGGCAAGCTTTTATGAAGATTAATTATGAGGATATATATATCGGATCGAGTTGGGTTTTAGTCTTGTCTTTGCTTCCAATGTTAGGTATATTTTATTTTCATTAGAGATCAACTAGTAATGCATTGTTTATAACATATATATATATATATATATATATATATATATATATATATATATATATATATATATCAGTTTTTCATTCTCTTGTAGTTTTCGAAAGAAATAACAACGTACTGATTAATTGATTACACTATATTTTCACATAATTAATAATTCAATATTATTGTGTGTATATATATTTATATATATGTTACCTTGCACAATGATAGACTGATAATATTAAAATTGGACTTTGTGTATTAATTCAAAGTCGACTTAAATCCAATTCGATCTCCAATATATCTTGTTTGATTGAGTTGAGCCAAAATTCAAAATGCAATAAAAATTATTTTTTGATCCAACTCACCTTCAACTCAATTTATCCACTACCATGGTCAATGCAAAATTAATAAGACAAAATTATAGTTAACATATGATATGTGAAAATTAAATAATTAAATTGTAATTTGATGTAGATAAAATACCATTAAATTAAGTATTTGATACCCGCGCCGTTTATGGTCCTAATTACAATTGCTTGTGTTTTTCTTAGTGAAATGACCATGTTCCTCGTTACATCAGAATATCGATTGATTATACTAGGTAAATTATTAACAAGTGGGCAGGCTAGAGCTAGACAAATACTCATATTTATTTTTGGTACCTAAAACATTTCAATTTTTCTTTTTTTTTTTCTGAAACTAATTTGTTGAAATAATGCCAATTAAGTGGAATGGCTCCAAAATTTTATTGAACTTATTTAGCAGAGAGAATAAATAATTGTTCATGTTTACCTGTATGAAAGCCCGGCCCAATTAAATGAGTCAGGAATGGCAGTAAATGAGACACAAATAAATTAAATGCTCCGAATTGATGATTTTGGATCTAAATAATTTAAGTCGAAAATGATGTATCAGTGCAGTTGACTCTTATATAATGAACAGTTATTTTCAAGTCCAGAATTTTCTGAACAAGTAATCATTATACTTATACTCTGTTTCTTCAGTGACTGGGATTCTGCACCTTTCAATCAAACTGGACCACATTTATTCACTAATTTATTCTCATTCTCCCTCTCTTTTTTTTCATAAAATTAAATTTATCTAATTAGAAGAAAATTGCTAGAATAGCAATACAAATATACTTCTATTTGAGTGTAGTTTACTGAACAATTAGCATATTATACCAATATATGAAAATTATTTTTTATATTTTTTTTGGGTTCAAACTGAAATATAATAAAATATACATTAAATTTAACAATTCAGCTCGATTTATTTGACAATCAAACTCAAACATAATCTCAAGTTAAATGATAATAAATTAAATTAGACTTGAATGTACAGTTCTTGTTCTACTCTACAGATCAACGTGTTTACATTTTAACATGATTAATCAAAATTAAAATGTATTAAGCAACAATTTTGTAGTATATATATTATATCAATAAGAAAAAAAATTTCAAACGAAGGCTTTGACAAAATTCCCAAGTTCCTAACATTAGATGGACGCCTACCGAATCTCTCATCATGCATTCTTATTGATAATTTAATTAGAGAAAAGTTGATAAGTATCAAAATCAACTAGTTTATAATATATTTAAACTTTGATATTTATTGTGTAACAATTGCAATGATAATTATAATTATATTCTATAATTATGTAGTTATAGTTGTATTGTATTGAGATAAGATAATACTAAACGGAGTACTTATTTATATAGTTCATAAAAAATATAATCGACATTTATGTATATATATATATATATAGGGTGATTTATGTATATATACACATAAAATACACATTATATGCTACAATTGGGTTAATGTTTGGAAACTTATGGGCCTAGACGATTGGATTGGTGTTTGGCCCATTTAGCGGATGAAAATTATGGGCTAAAAGGACCCAAACAGGCCTGTTAAATTTCCAAGTATTGTATTTGTACCAGTATGTTTCGGATATCGGCGGCCTCATAGTCAGACATTTTTAAAGATCTTGACTTGTAAGTTTGTTTGTAGGTATTGGGGGCTTGCTTTTCTTTTGGGTTTGCTTCTTCCCACTATCAGCCTCATGACAGGACTATTTTTTTAACCCTCAAAGATCCCTCGCGCTCCTCCCATTTTCCTAAGCCCAACATACATTTTTTTCTTGCTTACTAGTACATATTTACATAATAACAATAATTATTGATAATGTTTCATTATTTATTCATACCCATATATGGTTGGTTAGGATTTAACCAACTTTGAGTACAAATTTTGTGGAAACTCAAGTCTCAATTAATATATTCAAACATAATAAAACTCAAATATATGATTTGGCTCATATTATCTACTTTTTTCACTCTAAAATTCAATTAAATTAATGTTTCAGTTTTTTCAAAACACAGAATACAATATTCAAACTCAATTCAAATTGAGTTTCAAAGATTTTCCCAAAACCACACAAATTTGTTTGAAACCAAAACTATGTAAAATCGAGTCAAAATATAGTCAAGTAGACCTTATGTTTGCCTTAACACTCCATCCTTTATTTGTCTTTAATTTAGTAAACTTTCACAATTTTTCCTAGGATACTTTCAAAAATATTTCTAAATATTTTCCAGATTTTCAAATCTAATACTCAACTTTCAGAGGTGGACACGTGTCAACCTGTGGTCACTTAAATTATCTACACCAGTCGCAAAAAAAAATCTCTACGGGATTATTCTAGACTCTATAATCCCTGAAAATGACACTGGTTACCTTATTGGTAACGGCGACGAAACTCGCCGGCGTTTTAGCCTCCGTCACTGTCGCCGCTAATGCTTTCTCATTCTCTCGCTTCAAACGGAAGAACTTAACGCCGTTTAAATCCCCCATTGACGAGTCTGCGGACATTCTAGCTGAGTTCAGTATCAGTCCTACCTCAGGTCTTTATTGCCTCTCTCATCAATTCATATAATTTGAAGATTGTTTTTCCATTTTTTATTTATAAAAACCAATGTATTAATTTTACCAGTTAGCATGGATTTTGGAATGTAATAGTGCTATCTATTGATCAACTCAATTTATAAGTTAGACAATTACTACAATATATGCAAATAATATTTGGGAACTTCAATGAAATTGTTAGTATTAAAATCAAAATAATGGTGCACAATCTTTTGGAAGGAAAGGAAATACTCAGTATGGGTGATAAACTGACATATGAATATGATAATGTAATCCCCATGGTCCAATGATAAATTTAGGTTGTGAATTTGAGTGAAACAGTGAATACATTATTACACCCAGAAAACATGTTTGTTACTTCATGGTTTTTGAAGAATTTGTGGTTTTGTATACAAGGGGAGGAAGGGTTCTTTTTTGGCTTAGCTACAGCACCAGCTCATGTTGAGGACCGACTCAATGACGCATGGCTTCAGTTTGCGGAAGAAAGCCCTTGCGACCAACCCGAGTCACAAAAAGGCACTGAACCTGTGGATGCAATTATGGCTTCAGCTGCAGGGGATGGTGGCTCTCAGCAACCTAAAATGCCGGATAGATCATCCAATAAAAGCATTAAGAGGAAAAAGCAACTTAATATAGCTATGGAAGCCAAAATTAGAGGATTTGAAATATATGAAGAAATTGAAGAACTCGATTCGGGTGAAGAATGTCATCATAGTGTTGCCAATTGGCATAATGTTCCACACCCGTAAGCTGCAGTATATATAAAGTTATCGTTTAAGATTTTAAAAGTACAAAAATTATATGCTACGTCAATTTTGGTTAAATTTTAAAATAAAAAAAGTTTTTAACCAAGCTTTTTGATAAGAATTTTTCTTAGGCTATGCTTGATTTGTTGAATTTCATGAGTAAAACTCTAAGGAAAATGTTCTCCTATGATACAGCATTGAGTTTCAATTTTTTGTTTCTCACCATTATACTAGTTGAATGGCCTTATAAAATTGTCTATATATTTTATGTAGAAATGTGAAGATTTAATTTTTTTCCAGGGAGGAGAGGTTGAGATTTTGGTCAGATCCCGATACAGAACTGAAATTGGCTAAAGATACTGGGGTGCAAGTTTTTCGGATGGGCATAGATTGGACAAGGATCATGCCAGAGGAGCCAGTGAATGGTAGTAAAGACACTGTAAGTATATCATTCATAATTGGCTTAGCTATATAGATATTTTAGAATTTGAATTTTGATGGTACAAACATTATGCATGTGTGATAAAATTACGTATCTTTATCGAACTATTTTCTTTAGGTCAACTTTGCAGCATTGGAGCGTTACAAATGGATTATTAACAGAGTTCACTTTTTTGGGATGAAAGTAATGTTGACGTTGTTCCATCATTCTTTGCCACCGTGGGCAGCAGAGTATGGAGGGTGGAAACTCGAGAAGACTGTGGATCATTTTATGGAATTTACCAGGTTAACCTTTGTTCAGCCATGAAGTTAAATCTTTTTCATATAATTAGTGTAATAATTGTTATATGTCCTTTTAATCACAATAGAGATTTCTCGTTTATTTAATAAGCTGTGATTACAATGTTTGTCTTGTTATGAAAACATTAATGCGCTATTCTTCTTTGCAGGGTTGTTGTTGATTGTGTATCGGATCTCGTGGACTATTGGGTGACCTTTAATGAACCTCATGTCTTTTGCATGCTTACGTACTGTGCTGGTTCTTGGCCTGGTGGTAACCCTGACATGCTTGAGGTTGCCACTTCTGCTCTACCTACTGGTGTCTTCAACCAAGCCATGAATTGGATAGCAATTGCACACTCAAAGGCGTATGATTATATTCATGAGAAAAGGTTATTTCATGTTTTACTTTGCGTTGTGCTTACCCTTTTTTTTTTTGGGTGATCTAGGTGTGAATCATTGATAAAGAGGTTTAAATCTTATAATATTATATTGGAGTATATAGGTTAAGTTCAAGATCTTGTTTCTATATAGAAAATTCGCATAATTACACTATTTTGTTCACTAATTCTCATGCCGCGACAAATAGTCCATTATCTTTTGAACTCAACTCGTTTGGTCCGATTTTTTATCAGATTTGATCATTTATCTTTCAAGCTCAACATGTTTGGTCTTTTATCTTTTGGGTAGTACACATTCAGTCATTTCCCCGAACTCCTCTATATTTTAGGTCAAACAACTTTATTTTCAAACTTAACAACTGGATCAATTTACAGTGAAGTTGTAGGTTAAACTTGAGTTTTATGCAATTACTTTTAATATTTTTTGTTTATAAAATCAAAATCAAAATGATTAGAAGTGATGATTAAAGGACTAAATTTCTTAATGTTAGAACCTATTGTGTCCGTTTGGAAGTTGAGGACCATTTTTGACAACTTGAGCGTAATTTTTCCATTAAAAACTATTTAGTCAGATATTTTTTATTTTGCTTCAGCCCAATCTCAAGTACGATTGTTGGCATAGCGCACCATGTCTCCTTTATGCGACCATACGGCCTCTTCGACATAGCTGCCGTGTCAATAGCTAATTCATTGACACTTTTTCCATTCATGGATAGTATTTCAGACAAGATGGACTATATTGGAATAAATTACTATGGACAGGTTTGTAATATACTAAACTAACAGAAATTGGTCTATTAATTTTAGCATTTCATTTTGATTAAATGTTGATTTTTTGTTATTTGGACAGGAGGTAGTTTGTGGTGCTGGTCTGAAGTTAGTAGAAACCGATGAATATAGTGAATCGGGACGTGGGGTTTATCCCGATGGCTTGTACCGTGTGCTACTACAATTTCATGAAAGGTACAAACAATTAGGTGTACCATTTATCATTGCCGAGAATGGTATAGCCGATGAGACCGATTTGATCAGACGGCCGTATATATTGGAACATTTATTGGCAACTTATTCTGCAATGCGCATGGTAAAATCTCGATTTTTTTTAATACTACAATTTTTCCATTTAAAGTTTTTCACATGCTGACATGGACACTCGTTTTAGGGTGTACCGGTTCTTGGATACCTCTTTTGGACCATATCGGATAACTGGGAATGGGCTGATGGATATGGCCCGAAATTTGGATTGGTAGCAGTTGATCGTTCGAATAATCTTGCTCGGATTCCACGACCATCATATAATTTGTTTTCAAAAGTAATGATTGTTAATTGTTGTTTCCTTCGGTACATCAAGTATATACTCTGATTCATGAAAATAATGAAGTTATTTTGATGCAAGCTAAATGCGAAAACGCGCCTTCTGCTTTGCCTAATTGGTACCCCCCCCCCCCCCCCCTTCTTTTTTTATTAGTTAAAAAAAACCATTTGAATTACCTTCGTAAGTTGATAGGGGGCTTAAAAACCTGTATCGACATTTTATTAGTTTACTACACCCATTTGAAGTACCCTCGTAAGTCAATAGGATTGTCAATTTATTAGGGGTTACTGTCAATTTTCACAGTTACCGGGGAGATTATTGTCAATTTTTTATGTGAATAGGGGTGTTTTTGCATTTTTATGGTGGGGGTATAATTGTTTATTTTCCTGCAAAATATGTACTCCGGCTTGGGAAGGAGTTTTTTTTGCCAAAAAAATATAACACAAGGGGATATTTGCTGACAAAAATAATACAGGTTTTTCCTTTTTTCTTTTTGCCAGTTAGGCAAAGCATAGGGGATATTTTTGCATCTCACTCTTTTGATGTTGATTGCAGGTTGTGAAGTCGGGTAAAATAACACGGTTAGATAGGTTACGTGCATGGAATGAACTTCAAACGGCTGCTAAAGAGAAAAAGACAAGGCCATTTTATCGAGCAGTGAACAAGCACGGTTTCATGTATGCAGGTAATGCTTATGCTTGGCCCTGGCTTTTATTATCTCTTTTTTTGAATCAAATGTAAATATCTAGTGGTATGGTGAAATTACAGTATGACTCCTCATATTTGGGAAACTATAATCTCTTTAAGACATGCAACTCACTAAATTTACAGTCCTATAGTTAAAAATATCACGATTAGTATTTCAGTTTTTCCGTCAAAAATTGGTTCAAAACCTGAAAATATTGATCTGAGTGTATTCTGTGAAATTCAACTTTAATCTTTCTTGTGATGCCATCTATCTCCATTAGGACTTGACAACATAGGTTTGTAAATGGATTGAGTTGCATACTTTAGAGGTTGTTTGTGTAATATCCCATACCTAAGGGGATCTTGCTGTAATTTGTGTTATTACCCTACTATCAGAGTAGTTAAAAAAAAAGCATTCTTGCTTTTATCCACTCGGTTTTGAAGCTTATGGGAAGTGAAATTTGGACATTTTCTTAACAATGTCTTTTCAACAGGAGGACTTGACAAACCAATATCACGACCTTTTATTGAACGAGACTGGCGATTTGGACATTATAAAATGGAAGGCCTGCAGGATCCCTTGAGCCGTTTGTCACGATTTGTGCTCCAACCTTTCAACCTTATAAAGAAACCAGAATCGGAGAAAGATTCCGAGGATTTGGTTCTTGAGCCTCTTGAATTAAACATGTGATTACAACCAATTGTGATCTTTAATAGTTGCTAGCTCTATGTAATATTTGTAGGCTGTAAATCTTGGGGATGTAATTGTATCTACAACTCAAAGAAAAACCAGATATTATATCACTGGAAACTTTTCATTTTGAAAAATGGTTTAACATCAACAGGAAAGGAATTGGCAAGCTTGCATTCTAAGTTCCTCAAGAATGGATTTCCAGCATTTTTCATCCCTTACTTTACAAAATTGAATCCTGGTTTCCATTTTTCAAAATGTTTGTGCTTTGATTGCTTCTTTTCATCTAATTTGGGACCAAATGTGCGGGAATCGAACAGTTATATGAAATCAAAAGTGCTTGATATAAATTATTTTATGAGTCCAACATTTTAGATAATCGGGCTTATTGTATTTTTGTCAACTTATGCCATCTTTGATTACATTGATTTTAAATGACATTCCAATATTAATTTGTACACATAACATGTAAATAATAAATGAATAATATTTTCTTTATTACTATATTTTTCAAAAAATTGGAATAAGTAATGTATCGATTCATAATTAATTTAATATTTCAATTATTAATGAAACTAATTAATGAATGATTTTAAATAAAGATTAAGCAATTTAATTACAATAAAAAAGACAAAATATATTTAATAAACCATAATTACTTAAAAACTGATTGTAAAGAAGAGAAAAAATAAAATTTATAACTTATAACCATAATTTAATTAACTATAAATAACATTAACTAAAAAAATTGAAAGAAAACAAAACGAGACACTGGTATTTTACATTATTAAGACTTAAATGACCGAACTGGTTGAAAACAGAAAAAATAATTTTTTTAAAACTTGGTGCTGTAAAAAACAAGGAGTATTGTATATTTGTATTAAGAAACCAGCCTCATTTTTCAGGGGATGTCCGTTGTTTTCATAAAACACAAGGTAGGAGATGCTGATCTAATTAATTTGTAGGTGGGAGACAGAAAAGTACGAGTATAATATTTAAGTAAGTACCTATGCTCATTGCTCGTGACTAAGAATTAAACCCGGAAAAAGGAGAGAAAAATAAGCTGAAAAGCCAAGAACATCACTTGAATCTTGTTTATCATTATCATCACCACTTTATTTAATTATTTAATTGAGGTTGTGATATTCGTAATGTCCAATTTACATTCCTGTTATTTGAAAAATAATATATTAATCTCTGTAATCTTATAAAAATTTTCCAAAATTTTTATATATGATATTTTACCCTATGTATTATAATAATGTATTATTCATTGCATATGGAGTAAAATGTTTTTTTTTTCAAATTACTGGATATTCAATTGGACATTATTCATTGCATATTGAGTAAATTGACATTAACTCTTAATTTAATTATGTATTATTGTCTAAAATATACTATAATGTAATTAGAAGACAAACAAGTACCACTCATCACGGGAGGCTCACGGTTCACCATAAATTAATACTTTAAAACAACTGCAGCCTGCAGCTCTGTTTGGATTTGGGTGTAAGAAGGAACTAAAATTTGTTTTCCTTTTATTGAGACTAAAATGTTCAAAATAAATTGGATAACAAAACTAAATTTACATTAAAGATCATTGACAATTTTTATATTTTGAGTTAGATTTTGAGGTGAGTTAGACCCAAATAATTTAGGTGGAGTTAATTCAATTCATGTGAAATCTACTAACTAAATTCACTTTCAGATTGTTCCCTAAGTTAGGTTTGATTTGTCATTCTTAATTTATACTTATTAGATTAGATAACTACCAAACAGAAAATATTTTTGTATAATTAATGTTAGTGCAGTAGAGTATATAAGAGAAGGAGATTAAATTAATGGGTATTTCTCTATCCGGCTCAAGTCTACATTTTTAAATAAAATAAGTAGCAATATATACTTTGATTTTTTTCCCCAAACACTACCTTAATTAATATACTACTACTTTACTTTTTTCCCGAAAGAAGTTGCCTTAAAAAAAATACAGGTTGGATTCTTGTGTGGGACTAGTAAACTCTATCCTCTTAAAAACACAAACTTCTTCACAAGTAGTAGTAAGTAGGGAATATCTGAAGAAAAAAGACATAGACACATAATAAATACTTTGAATGAGAATTAGTAAAAGCATGGGAATGGGATCCCAATCATCTACTATGCTTGTAGGAGTAGTATTTAAAATAATAATAATAATTGTTGCATTAAATAGTAGTAGCATTAATGGAGAGTACAAGGAATATGAATATGATAGAGTAATTAAAGTACCTGGTCAACCAAAAACAAGCCCAAATATTTCACAGTTTTCAGGGTACATAACAGTTAATGAAGATCATGGGAGGGCCCTTTTTTATTGGTTCTTTGAAGCTCAATCTCAACCAATTAAAAAACCCCTTCTTCTCTGGCTCAATGGAGGTAGTATATTCTATTGAATAATACTAATTATATTATTATTAGTATATATTATTATTGTAGATTTTTATGTTTTTCTTTTGATTTTGATTTTGATTTTCAAGGGCCTGGTTGTTCATCAATTGGGTATGGAGCAGCAGTGGAGTTGGGTCCTCTTCGAGTTGGGAAAAATGGTGATTTTCTTGAATTCAACCACCACTCTTGGAATAAAGGTCTCTTTTTTTTCTTATTTGTAACATTTCAAGAAAAACTTAGCTAGTTATGGAATTATGTTAATATTCAATAATTTATCTAAATCTTGCAGAAGCAAATTTGCTGTTTCTGGAATCTCCAATTGGAGTTGGATTCTCATATACAAATACATCTTCTGATTTGACCAAACTAAATGATGGATTTGTGGGTAATAATTCCTTGTCCTTTAACTTTCTACCAAAAAAATTCAAATTTTTATGAATCAATTACTCACTTCTTTGTTTTTTCTCAGCTGAGGATTCATACAACTTTTTGGTGAATTGGCTGAAAAGATTCCCACAATTCAAGAATCATGAATTTTACATTTCAGGAGAGAGTTATGCAGGTTTATTAATAATATAGCTCCATATATAGCCTATTTTCTGTGAAAAAACTAGCCCAAAATGCATTTTAATTTAGTCCCTTGTAAAATACATCCTGATGTTTCGCCCTTATCCTTCAAAAAACAAGGCGCATTACCCCCTTATACATACTCGGGTTAATAAAGTGAAATGTGTGCTTTGTTTTTATGAACATAAGTGGGTTAACCTCTAATTTATCTTTTAGAGGGACTTAAATGCCACAAACGTACTTCACACGTGATAAAATGCAATTTGGCTAAAAAAAACTACTTTAAATTTCTCTGTTTTTCCCTAATCTCATATAGAAAGTGTTTTTTTTATTTGTCATTTATAGGTCATTATGTGCCTCAACTTGCTGAACTTGTGTATGAAAGAAACAAGAACAAAAAGAAATATCCATATATAAATCTCAAAGGTTTCATAGTATGTTCAAGAAACTTTTATCCATTCATCCTAGCTAGGATGAAATTAATTAAATCTAGTATTTAAACTAAACTAACCTTTTTTTTTTTTTTTTTGATAATTTTGAGGTTGGCAACCCTGAAACAAATGACTACTTTGATTACAAAGGATTACTGGAATATGCATGGAGTCATTCTGTAATATCAGATCAAGACTACGGTGTAGCCAAACGAGTATGTGATTTCAAGCACGAAGATTGGTCTAGTGACTGTAATAGGGCCATGAATGTAGTCTTTAATAGTTACAAAGATATCGACATATACAATATATATGCCCCCTCGTGTAACCTCAACGCTACCTCATCAATGGCCGATACTAAGGTACTTCTTTCTAGAATGAGATCGATCTGAAGTATATTTGCACAAATTCTAGTAGTATTTTTCTTCTCACTTTTGGTCCCAAAACTTTAAAATGTTTTGCAGTTTTTCCAAAAGTAAAGTGCAATTTTCTCAATCACAAAGCAAGTGCATATATATATTCTTCCACTAATATCTTTGTTAATGTTTTGTGTCCGAGTCGCTAGAATCACCAGTCTGAAGTGGTTAGTATTCATGATCTTCTTCTTAATTAACAGGCACAAAATTATGGATTTGGTAGAATGAAACGAATCCTGGGGGGCTACGACCCCTGCTATTCTAAATATGCTGAAGAGTATTTCAATAGGATAGATGTTCAAAAGGCGTTACATATAAACTCAAGAGGGCTCGGTGGTAAGAGTCTAAAATGGACAGTTTGCAAGTAAGCTAGCTAGCTTTCATGTGATTTACTAGTTTCTATGAAAAGAATATACGTACGTAGCACTTGCATGTATGTTTTTGTAGGAGATTATTATATATCTTGATATTGTCGATCGTTGCAGTGATTCTGTGTTTAGGACATACAATTACACGGTGTTTTCGATCTTACCGATATATAGGAAACTAATCAAAGGAGGGTTGAAGATTTGGATGTATAGGTAGTAGCTACTTAATTGTGCTATTTAATTAATTTTGACTTGAACTTTAGCATTAGCATTAGCATGGGTAAAGTAAAAGAAAAGAAATGATCAACAATTCTTTTTTGAAAATTCAGTGGAGATGCAGATGGTAGAGTGCCTGTAATAGGATCAAGATACTGCATTGAAGCACTTGCATTGCCTCTCAAGACTCCATGGACTTCTTGGTTCCACGAGCATCAGGTCAGTCGTAATTGCATGCATCGTAAATATTATATTTAATTTAATTACATGTACGTACCCTCAGGGGGGCCGGTCGTCGGTCCTAGCTAGCAGTACGTACTAAACATATAAGGAATTTTAGTCTTTTGTTTGTTTCCTTTGAAAATAACGTACGTACGTACGTACGAACGATTGACTATGATGATCGATCGATGTCACAAGAATGGGAAAACTAACAATTATTAATTGATCATTTCATCATGCATGAATACGTATTTGCAGGTAGCAGGGAGGATAGTGGAATATGAAGGCTTAACTTTTGTTACAGTGAGAGGGGCAGGCCATTTAGTGCCCCTAAACAAACCTTCTCAATCGCTGGCTCTCCTTCATTCATACTTGTCCGGGCAACATCTCCCTACTACTCGCACATGATCCAGCCCTCCGATCGATCGATCCAGTCAAAAATAAGTTCTAATTATAAAAAGTTAATTTATGGAAAAGAAAATAAATATTTAATTTGTTACTATATATTTCTTCTCTTCTCTTCTCTTCTCTACGTAATTAATTAATTGTTTCTAAACATTTTTATTTTTGACATTTATCTTATTGATTGCTTAAACATGAATGTAGCTTCATTATTCATTTATAAGTTCAGCATCCTTTCCTATGTATATTTCCATTAGCATTGTTGACTCACGCTCCATATATAGACAGGGTAATATTCAATACTTCTGCACATTTATTTATAATAACTATTTCCTCAATTCCTTTTTACATGTCATTTTTAGAGAAAAAAAAAATCCACAATACATGTCATTTTATAATTTCAAGATAGACTTAAATGCTAGTTTGATATTTTTACCCTTCTTCATTTTCAAGATAGAGAGAGGATTATGGGAGTTATAAAATATTTACTCATGTTTTTTAAGAGTAATTTTGTCCAACTACCCTTTTATTTTTCTAAAATCTAGAGCATTAAATGATTTCTTAATTATTATGAAACTACTTTAAACGACACGTAAAAAGAAATGGACGGAGTAATAGTTTCAAAAAAGTGAGACATAAAAACAACAACTTGTTTCCAAGTCGGCAAACTAGCCAACTTTCTCTTAACCAATCTCTCTCTCTCTCTCGTCGTACTAAATTAATTAAGGATAACTATTTAAAATGGTTGGCGATATTATAATAGCAGAGCTGTGGTTGTTGCTTCCAGAGCAAATAATTTGAATTTTTCTAAATTACCCCCCATTTGTAAAGGAATTTAATTTCTCACCAAAACCTTCTTCTTCATCTGTGGATGGAATATCTCTCTCTCTCTCTCTTTCCTCTGCAACCTAAGTGTGTTGGAAGAAATGTTGTTTTCCGTTCGCATGGGCAGTTCAACCGGTCTCAGAGGGGGAAGTTGGAACAAGTGACCAATGATCGAACCTCACCAGCGGCAGTATGGGAGCAATCTCTCAAAAAATGAGGGGGGCTCCTTGTGCGCAGTGGTCCCAACCTCTGTTGCCGGTTGAGTCACCATGATTTACCTCCTCTCACAATCCCGTCGAACAGGGAGGTGAGGGGCGCCCAGGATAAGCGATTTCACCTTTTGGAACAAGAAATGTTGTTTTCCAATTTGCACAAAATCATGGGTGGGGTACGTATACTGCAAACGCGACCTATTAATAATTAACGTACTTGATGAAGCTTATTTATCAATTCTCCTGTTCCGGCTCCTCATCTAATAATTTCACACTTCATTTAATCTAATCTAATCAAGAAAAAACACATTAATCTAAAAGTGCTTTGCTTTTTTGAAGACGGAGGACGAGATGGAGAATTAATAAAGGGCAGAATAGTCAATAAAATAAATATGCTCTGGAAGCAACAGTGACAGCTCTGGCATTATTGCTTCATCCCTACAAATACAATTCTCATGATTTACTTAAACCCCAAAACATAAAATTAACTTACTTGCTCTGTTTATATTTTGTACTGCACAAATCAAATACAGTACCATACAGTCACCACCTTTCCCCTCCCGCCATTGAATGCCTGCCACCTTTCACTTTTTCTCTCTCTAGGGCTCCTACATTTCATCAATGGCGCTCAAGTTTTTCCAAAAAGGCCACAAAATTGAAGTAGCCAAGGGGCTTAGCTCCGACGCCGTTATATGGTACCCCGCCACCGTCATCCGATCATCCTCCACACAACTGCATGTCAAATACGATACGTTAATCCACAAGGACACAGATATCGTCACTGTTGATGTCGTCAGGCCGGCGCAACCGCCCGAGCTTCACAGGTATTTTAAGGTTGGGGAAGAAGTGGAGGGCTTTTGTAAGGATAACAAGGGATGGAGGAAAGGCAGAGTTGTGGATATATTAGAGAATTCTCAGTATGCGGTGTCTTTTGAGGGTGGGGAGTATGGTGATGTTGTCGAAGTGGAAAACTGGAGGTTGAGAACTGTTAGGTTGTGGAATGGTGGTGAGTGGGTCCCGCCTTTTTGCCTTCAACAAACTCCGCAGGTGCATCTTCTGTTCAGTTCTGAATGTTTGTTTATTTGTTTAATACTGATTTACAATGTATTTGAACCAATGTGTATCCGATGTATGTATAATACTGATGTTATTGTGCAGTATAAAGTTTGGGATGGAGGTTTGTGGATGATCAAACTTGTTCACTTGTTGTGTAGAATTGCTTTATGTTTATTGGTTGGATAGTTATTTTGTGCAATGTATAAAGGATAATGTTGAATATGGTAGGAATGCATTCTTTTCCCTCTTATATTGTCAAATAATTGATTTGACAAAAAATTCTTTCAAGTATAATATCTGTGTATGTGGGCGGGGTGTGGGGGTGTGGAGGGGCGGGGAGGTGTCCAAGTATTTCTTCCAGTTGATTGTAATAATTTTGGGTATAATTGGGGTAATAGTTATAATAAAAGTTGTTATGATGAACTACGATACATATGCAGATGAACCAGACTTTGGGTGATCTTTGTATTGTGCTGGGCTATTCCATGTTATGGTGAAGTGGTGAGTGAACGTAGAAGCACCACTTTGATGCCAATCATCCTTTGCAATTTATAATTTGAGTTGATAATTTTCTTACAATTTGTTGGTCATCATGGTGTCAGTTTTCTTTACTTTCGTGTATGTTTGATTTTAAGAAATTTTGAAATTGCAGAAGCCATCTGAGTCAAAAGTGAAATCAAGGGGTTTGATACTAAAGATAAAATGTAGTGGAAAATCATCTCAGGCAAAATTTACTGAAGGGATGTTGGTGGAGGTCAAAAGCGATGAAGATGGATTCCGAGGTTCTTGGTTTACTGCAGTTATTGTCGAACCACTTAGAAATAACAAGTTTTTAGTGGAGTATCGGACTTTGAGAACTGAAGATAAGACTGAATTTCTGAGGGAAGAAGTAGATATTTCGTGCATTAGACCTTCTCCCCCTATTATTCAACGAATTCAACCTTTTGACTACCTACAAAGGGTTGATGCTTGGTATAATGATGGTTGGTGGGAAGGTCACATTGTCAATGTTATCAATGGTTGTAAGTACATGATTCACTTCATAAACTCAGATAAGATGGTGTTCGAACATTGTAATCTAAGGCCGCATCAAGATTGGATTGACAGTAAGTGGTGTATGGCCTATAAGGTATGCAGTTTATGCTCTCTTACTTGCATTCGACTTTACATTAACTTAGTTAATACGGAGTAGTAAAATTGTGTTTTAAACCCAAAGGACATGACACTCTGCATTTTCAGTCCCATATTTTACGAAGTTGCACTTTATGTCTCATATTTTAACGTGTTTGCATTTTTGGTCCTATCACTCCCTTTCTATCCAACTTGGGACCAAATCGCAGAACAGACACATTCTTAGGGACCGGAAATGTTTTAGGACTGAAAGTGCAGAGTATAGACTATTCTATGAGATAACATAGATGGAAAAGGGGGCGGTAGGACCAAAAGTTCAAAACATTTTTGAAAATTGATCAAAAGTGACGGAGGTCCAATACCATGGAACTGAAAATACAATTCTGCTCTTAATTAATTTAAACCTATGATTACAGGTGAATTTGAATGATGAGAACTTAAAATGCAATGATGTTACATTGAAGAGGAAATATAGTGCGAGTGCATCAGAGCCAACGTTCAGAGATGGGATGATGGTAGAGGTCAAAAGTGATGAAGAAGGATACCAGGGTTCTTGGTACAGTGCTGTGATTATTAGCTCCTTAGGCAGTGATGTTTTTTTGGTGGAGTACCAGACACTGAAAACAGACGATGAGTCTGAGCAATTAAGAGAAAAGGCACTTGCTTCCAACATTAGGCCTTCACCTCCTAAACTTGTAAGGATTGAACGTTTTAAAAAGCTTGAGGAAGTTGATGCATGGTATAACGATGGATGGTGGGTTGGCGTTGTTTCGAAAGTTCTTGATGGCTTAAAATATGGAGTATATTTTTGGATTTCTAATGAAGAACTTATATTTGAACATGATAATCTGAGGCCTCGTCAAGAGTGGATAGCTGGGAAATGGATCGTCGCATTGAGGGTATGACTTCTACAAACTTCTCTTTCGAAATAAATTTGAGACCAGTTTGCTCAAGGGGTGAACACAGATCGGTTAAACAGCTGAACTGAACAAATTATGGTCGGTTTGGTTCCGTTGTTTTAGCCATTAACCCGGCTAACCAAAAACAGTTATACTTCTTTTATTTATATGTATATACATTTTTTCCTTATTTTTTGAAATTGTGCAGAAGTTAAGTATATGAAAATTAATTTATTTTCCTATTCTTTTTGCAAAATACAGTCAAACTGTAACCGGAGCCAAACCAAAATAATGCGGTTAAAAACCGAAAATGAACCGGGCTATTCTGTTTGGTTCTTGGGTTTGGAAAATGGCTAACCACAAATTTCAATTCGCTTCTGTTTGAGCCGAAGTAGCACCCCTAGTTTGCTCCCTTCACTTCTTGAATCCATGACAATGGTCATTTTTGCTCTAGGAAAATACAAATACACGCACACACACTCACACTCACACTCACATATTTCCCTTGATATATACTTGCAGCCATAAAATTCTCTTGCAATATTCTCTTCACTTTGATATTTTATAGGAAAAACCAAAGTCGGCAGTGAAGACCAGGCCAGTAAACTGTAAAGTGAAGAATGGTGGATTAGGATTAGGACCAATTTTTACGAACGGGATGTATGTTGAGGTAAAGAGTGATGAAGAAGGTTATATAGGTTCTTGGTTCCAAGCTACTATTGTGAAACCATTGGAAAATAAAAAGTATTTGGTAGAATACCACACCCTGACTACGGAAGATGAAACTGAACTGCTCAAAGAAGAAGCTGATTCTATATGCATAAGGCCTTGCCCTCCATTAGTCCATCGTAATGACGAATATAAGGCATTTGAAGAAGTTGATGCTTGGTACAATGAAGGGTGGTGGGTTGGTCAAATCAGCAAAGTCCTCCATTGCAAAACGTACACAGTTTATTTCAATAACACAAATGAGATGGCTGAGTTTAATCATTCTGATTTGAGGCCTCATCAAGATTGGATTAATGGACGTTGGGTATTAGCTAAAAGGGTACGTACTTTTCTTGGGATATATTCTTGATCGTATAACAGATTTCTGTGTCTAAAACTATCTAGGCTTCATCAATTTCTTTTTGTTTTGGTATTTGATATTGTATTTAGTCCCACGTGATTGGGCCCTCAACTTTTTTGGTCCCACACTTTATAAAATTGAACTTCTGGACCCAACATTGTAGAATGTTCTGTTGTTTTGGTCCTATTGCCCATTTTTCCATCCAGATTTTGCACTTTGTAAATTGGTGGTGATAGTACAATAAGTGCAGAATATTTTTAAAAATTAGGACATAAAGTAGAGGGGCGGTCTAGTTCAATGGGACTAAAAATGCAGTTTGCGATATTAATGGTTGGTTAAACATAGACCTAATGATATGTTCCTTCTTTTGCAGGGTGGGAAATCAAGATCGTAAAAGAATTGAAAGATACCGGTAAATAGCACTTATCTTAACAATTTCACACCGCAGAAGTTGCTCTAATGGACCAACTATGCTATATGTTTATGAAACAAATAGATACCGATTTATTTTGGATGTGTATATCTCTCCTAACTGTAGAGATTTCGGGAGCTGAAGTGATTAGTATTTAATTTCCTTGCAGTCATCTACATTTTAATATGCTTTTGCTGAAGTGATTATAAGCAGCATATTTTTTTAGGTCACTTGGCCTGTGTAGTCTCTCTCTATACTTATGAACCGATAATCTATTACTTAATCAAGCTTAACTATATTATGTTCCATTGCTGCGTGGACAATATTCAGATCTTGGCTTGTCAATATAGACTTGTTGTGTCTGATACACACTAATGTCCAGGGGAAAGGATTGGACATCAGCGCTTCTGGTCCAGTATTTTACGAAAAGGTAATTTTGGTACTAACTTTTCTCTTAGGACGAAAACTTGGGAGCAAAAGTACTCTTTTTTGGGACCAAAAGTGCAAAAAATGGATAGAGAAAGGGACGATAGAATCGAAAGTGCCGAGATTCCAATCACAAGGGACTAAAAATACAATGTTGCCTTGTAGAGAGGTTTAGACAAGCTGTACGTAGTCTTGTCTTATGAGATGCAAATGATCTCTTTTATGTCTGAGAATTGACTACAACAGGGAAGTGGATATACAGATGGGTAGGCACAAATTTTCCTAATTTTTTAAAGGTGAGTGACCAGTCATAAGCAAAATAAAATACAGTGATTAATGGTTTTAAAAGCAGTTTTTCTTTGATATGGAGTACTACTTTTTAACATTGTAGGATCTTCAATTCAAATATTTGTTTATTTCAGGTGCATTAATGATCTTAGCATTCTGCTAGTTATATGAAATGTTAATTTCATGACATATAAAAGATATACATGACTTAGGGTGAGTTTGGTCACAGCGGTGGAAGCTCTTAAAATATTTCGTAATGTTTGATTAGAAAATGTACATTTACCATTAAATGTTTTTTCAATTTTTTTTCTTTATTTGTAATTTCTTATTTTTATAACTGTGGGCAACATTATTGTTGGGTGTTATTTGGCTGGGTGATTGGTAAGAGCATCCACAACAACATCATCTATATTAAATTATATATGATGAATAGTATTGTAAATATCCAGTTTTAGCTATTCACTATAGCTGTCATCATCTAAAATTTTCAGAACTATTATATTTTATTCTTTTTTTAATATTAATTATAAATGACTTTAAAAAAAATTAATTATATTGTATACGTCAAATACAAATAATACATAAATATTTTAATGATTTTTCTTTAAGTATAATAAATTAATAAATAATTTTTTATATGTTAAATAAACGACCTTGAATTTAAGGTTTATAGATGTGAAAATATAATTAAACATAAAAAATTAATAAGATATTTATAATTAAAATATAAAGCAATAAATTTTAGAAATTCAATAAGATATTTATAAATGAAATATATAGCATTTTACAAATTCTGATTGTAATCATAAATTCTTCATAATTTTAAACAAAAATAAATATTAAAAACTTTCTTCAGTTAAAAAATTAAAATAAGAGAAAACAACTTAAACATTTTTAATTATATACATAGATGTGGCAGATGTGGTGGTTGTAACATTAATTTGGCGATATGGATGTTCTGTATAAATTTACATGGACATTCATATATGTAATTTCAATCTTAATTTATACATAGTCTTATATTTAGACAAGTCACTGCTGGAACGCATAGATTTAATTTGATTATGTATAATTGATTTTTTAGCTATTTGAAGAGAAAAAAATGAACTGTTGTGAATGTTCTAACCTGCCACTCAAATTTGATATACGCATACACTCGCACCAAATACCCAGGATCAGAAGCAAATTAGAAGTTCTTGCTTGTATATACTACTATATATATTATTATTGCTTTTCTTTAACGAAAGTAAGATGAGGTTGAAAAATTATTAGATTGAAGATGATTAATGACTGATAAATTGTATATGGACCTTTGTGATTTGATATGCACAGCCAAGTCAAATTTGATATTTAATGTTTGATATAATAATATAATATAATAATATATGATCCGCACTGGTTGAGTCATATTCATAAGTTCGGATGCTAATTTAATTTTAGATTCACAAGATCGATTACAGGGGACTATTTACTTTCTAATTTTAAGTCATGCAGTTGTTGCATAACTTGCATATGAAATGCTATTGTGGAATATTAATAAGAGCATCACCACCACAAGTGAGTGAAAAAATAAAAACATAGAAAAAGGCAATTTAAATCATATTTTGTCCAAAAATTTCAAAAGGATCAAAGGGGAGTTGCAAAATGTCCACCTACCCAAGCTGAGCCCAAATTTGGGACTCGTTTTCTTTTTTATTATTTAAAACTAAAAGAATATTTGTCTCTTTGTTTTTAAATTATCAAAATTTCTTTTAAACAGTTATAATTAAATAATTTTTTCAAAATCATATTCAAGCGTAACTTAGTTTTTCAAAATTTATGTTTCAAATTTTATCCCATAATTCTAATTTTGAAATTAACAATCAATTCTTTTTGTGTGTCTATAATTAAGAATCATCGTCAAATTCACAAATATTTTGAATTTAATTTATTTTTAATAAAGTCTAAAATTTTGAAATAGGTTTTAATTTTAAGTTGATTAGATTAATTTAATTTAAATTGATTTTAAAAAGGGGCTCCAATTTTTTATGTCTTGGAGTAAAAGACTTACACAGAAAGTGCAAAATACTGTAACATATCGCAAATATGTGATTTTGGTCCAATTTTTTTGTACATTTATTGGTGCTGCTCTAAAAATTAAAATAGTGGTATTTTATAGTTATTGCCGAAAATAAAAGGTGAAATTGGATTTATATACATTTTTTGGAATTTTGTCCCACAATAATGAGAAAATCCAATTTTAATTGATTTCTTGTATTACTTAAGGTTGTCAATGAGTCAGATTAGACTCAACCCAGACCCAGTTCCAATTTATGTTGGATTGGACTCAATTTAAATTTGGGTCTTACTCGAATATGAGATTCTCGAGTCAAATGGTTCTTTTTCAGATTCATTCGTATATCAAATCGTTTTCGGATTTAATTACATCTCTTGTTTTAAAATTTACACCTTTTTTTTTCTGAAAAAGTTTGTTAACTTTACTATTTTATTTAAGTTAACTCACATGTTCAAACTTTCTTGCCTAATATTTATGTTGTAGATGAAATTATGCGTAAAAATGAAATTTTGAATGAACTTTTTTTTGATGAATTATTGAATGAACTATTGACTACTATCTTCTTCAACTCATGGTAAAATATTATTATTGTTGACTACTATATTCTTAAACTAATAGTAAAATATTGTTAATGTAACTTATTTTAATAAATTAATATGTATATACATAATTTCTTTTTATTATTTGTCGAAGATAGATCTTCAATAGATCGGATCGGATCGAATTAGGTTTATGTTTATTCCATTCTTCGTATTACGAATCTTTATAATCGAATCAGATTCATCAAATTTACCTTAATCCTAATAATCGGACCAAATTTGGATTGAAATCCTCCACCCTAGTATTACGGTTACCGCAACAAACAAAAAAATAAAAATAAAAAAGGACCAACTATCTCTCGTGGACTTCTTGACCATTCCAAATGGGCCCTTAGTCGAGCAATAAATTTGGTCAAAAGCCCCAACCCGTTTCTTAATGCTTAATTTCAACCGTTTATCGCGAAACGGAATGTTCTCCTCTCTACAGCCATTTCCAGAATATTTTCGCTTTTAGATCGTTTGCCAATCAATACCCTCTTCTAGGAAATCCTGAATGATTTTAATTCACTGGGTAAGTGTTTCTTCGAATTCTTCTGAATTACTTTCTGATTTTTGGAAATTACGTGATGAATTCTTTCAATTCAAAAGGTGGGTTTTTCCCAGATGAAGTTGTAGTCGATATTCTTGCAAGATTGCCTATTAAATCCCTATTTAGAACTAAATGCGTATGTAAATTATGGTACAAATTAGTTTCTGAAAAATACTTCACCAAGCTTTACAATGAGCTTTCTATTAAAAATCCTATGGTTCTTGTAGAAATCACAGAACCCTCTTCTGATTTAAGATCAAGACTAGTCCTTGTTGATAATCTAAGGGGTGTCTCTGAATTTTCATTGGATTTTATCAAAGATAGGGTTAAGATTAGAGCATCTTGTAATGGATTATTATGTTGTTCTAGCATTCCTGATAAAGGTGTTTATTACATTTGCAATCCAATGACTAAAGAGTATAAATTGCTTCCGAAAAGTCGAGAAAGGCCCGTTACTCGATTTTACCCGGATGATGAAGCTACCCTTGTTGGATTGGCTTGTAATGTGTTTACACTTAAGTACAACGTTGTGTTGGCGGGGTACCATCGGTCGTTTGGACATAGGCCCGAACGGACTTTTGTATGTAAGGTTTTTGATTCGGATTCGAATAAATGGAGAAAGTTTGTTACTTTACAAGATGATCGATTTACACATATGAATCGGAACCAAGTTGTGTTTATTAATAGTGCATTGCATTGGTTGACCGCGAGTTGCTCTTGTGTGCTTGTTCTTGATTTGAATTTTGAGACTTGGAGGAAAATACTGTTGCCTAATGAAGTGGGGTCGGGTAGTGGAAACCGTATATATTTGTTGGAGTCGGAGGGGCGATTGTCCGTGATTCAGATTTCAGATGTTTGGATGAGTATATGGGTAATGGAAGATTATGAAAATGAAGTATGGAACATGGTAGATAGAGTGAGTCTTCGGTGTATTAGGGGAATGGTACCGGGTATTTTTCCTATAAGCCAAAGGGGTGAATTTGTTTTCTTGGCTACACATAAACAAGTTTTGGTTTATCAACTTAAGAACCGTGTTTGGATGGAAATGTATTCGGTGAGTAATGGTGCTTCATTGCCATTGTGGTTTTCTGCCCATGCCTTTAGAAGCACCCTATTTTCGTGCTAGTAAAGGTTTGTTTTTTAATAATTGAAGTTTAGTGATGCACAAAATGTTTGGGTTGCAAGTGTTGTTGGTTTTTGGTCTGGTTTTGTGTATAATGTGGCTGTTATTCAGTTTTTAAATGTCTCTGTAATGTATATGTATATAGTTGGTGACCTTGTTTTGTGAATATAAAGTAGTAGTTTTTGAGCATCTTTTGTTGCTTCATCATTTAAAAAAAAAACTCTCTTGACAAATCCTTTTAATGAATGGAATTTCATTTCAATATAGTATAATATAGTATAGTATAGTATAGTAGTAGCATGTTGCTTGTTTGACTCTTGCAGCACAATCCTCCTACTTCATTGTCTTCAAATTTTCAGCACTCTATGTTGAAAGGTGGTAAATTGCTCCTTTAAAATTTTCACAGTGCTCTTTTTGAATGACAATTGTAAAAATTAAACATTATGTATATCAAATATCAATCGGGGTGAATTGAGAAAAGTTTCGTTAATTCACATAAAAAAGGTCTTACAATTTCAATTGAGATACGTTGGTAGTTCAAATCAAGTTCTATTGAAGAATGGTCCTTCCAAAGGTTTGCATCTAAAATTCACTTGTTATTTCTTTTTTTTCTTTTTTTGTGTGTGTGAGAGGAATTCACTTGTTATATCACTCCCCCATTCATTGCCCAATAAGCCAATTTATTAATAGGGTGATTTACATTCAGACTGACCCCCTCAGGTTTGGGCATATTACAAGAAACCCTCCGTTGTTTCAAAAATTATAGGGACACCCCCTCAGGTTTGGGCATATTACAAGAAACCCTTTACGGCGTTAAAAACAGATGGAATTTGATGATGTCAGCCACAAAATTTTGATTTTTCAAATTTATCCTTGGCTAAATGTACCTACATGGGGGTGTCTACGTAATATTATTATACCACAATAGGTGTCTATATAATAATATCATACAACAGAGGATGTCGATGCAATAATATTATACCACAGGTGTGTCTACGTAATAATATTATACAACATGGGGTTTATACTACATCTAACGGTCATTTTTTAAAATATGATAGTTGGCTACAAGTAACTCCATGAAGTTATTGTAATCTTTCAAATACATCCCATGTGGTATGATATTATTACATAGACACCCTATAGCCAAGGGTAAATTTTGAAGAAAAAAAATTTGTTGACATCATCAAATTCCTTTTGTTTTTAAAGTCGTAAGGGGTTTCTTGTAATATGTCAAAACCTGAGGGGGTGTCCTTGTAATTTTTGAAATATCGAGGGGTTTCTTGTAATATGTCCAAACCTAAGGGGGTCTGAGTGTAAATCACCCTTATTAATATACTATATGTCATACAAGTAGCTATTCTAGCCTCTCAAATTTATTTCTAATATATATGTTTTATAAGTAGGATGTACTTTTAAGTATAATGGGTATAATAATATAATCTAGGACTAACATGGTGATTACATCATTGCATGTCCGAAGATATATAAGAGAATGTCATGTTTGATATATCCATGAACCTAGAAATCTTTTGTTATAAATTAGGCATTTTTTGGGTTAAGAGTTTGTACTCGATGAAGGATTCAGAAGTTCAAAAATGATCCAAATAGGTGTTATAGGCCAAGGTACAAGTATATGTGAATTAGTATAAATTTAATTTTTTAGCCGGTACAAATATTAAACTGTAGGATTGTAATAATTAAACAATTTATATACTAACCAACTTATAATTCAGCATAAATGTCATAATTGACTTTACAAACTATTTCCTATAAAAAGATTGAGAAGAAATAAATGTAATATATGGAATGTGAGAGTACTCTATGGTTATTTGGCATATTATACAAAAACTACGATATATTTTTTGCTCCAAGGAAGAGATAATTATAAGCTCCAAATGATTTTCACAAATATACTACAAAATAGGTTATAAGAGATATAAAAATTACTATAGGGGCTTATAAACTTTACAAAAATTATATTATATATTAATGGTTAATAAAAATTATAATATATATATATATTATTATATTATTATATTTTTCTTTTCATTAATATTGTAATTTGAAATAGCTTCCGAATTACGGGATCTCCTTATCCTAATATATAGTAATGAAAGGGGAAAGAATAATGATTTTGTGATATTATCAGGATTTAATTTATGTACTAATCTAGTATGTTATTGCAATTTTGTCAATTATCAAGCTGGACAATTTTTTTTTTAAATAATTCATTCTAAGGAAATTCTTACACAGATCGGGTTAGGCCGAACCCAAAGCAACTACATGGCAAATGTAATACACTTACTTTGGGATTGGATGTAACTCCCAGGAGAGTGACCAATCACAAAGCAAGTGTAATACACTTGCTTGGTGGTTGGATGGGTTTGGCCAAGTCAGGTTTGGACAATAATTTTCCTTCATTCTACACTTCTAAAGAATAGCGAATGCTATAGTTCCGGTGTTATTTAAATAAGATTTAATTTTCTGAAAGGAAAAAAGAAAAAGTCAAATTTTCAAATTTGAACCCAAAATCATTTGTAGTTACGTCGTAATATTTCAAATTACTAACAAAGGACATAAAATAATTACTTCAAAATCAAAATATATATTAATGCATTTTTAAAATATTAAAATTAGATTTAAAACACTGGAATGGAAAAAGGAAAATAAGGAATAAAACAAAATACTAAAACAAATGAAGTAAAGAACAAACAAGAAGCAATCGTTCGTGGCTGTGTTTAGGTTTGTGGACTTGCATTTCCCCCTTTTTCCTCCAATCACATAACACAAAAGACACACACACAGCTTATGCTTTGATTCTATACTACTCAAAGGTATGTTCGTTTCGTCCGTTTCGTTCTTTATAGTGATTTGTTCCTGTATTCCTATTTGATTATGCTTCCCTTTTCGTCTATATATTTATAAATTTATGTTTATCATTGTTCATAATTCTTGACCCAGATGGATTTTACGCCCCCTGTCTTTTTTTTTGGGTTGAATTGCCTATGTAGAGATGTTTTTTCTTGATTAAGCACAATCAAGAGATAAAAATGAAATACACTCATAAATGGAATTTTTTGGGAATAGAAAGTAAAAAAATGTTTTTTGGTGCAGGTGTTTGTAGTGTTGGTGAGGACAAAACTAATAAGTGAGTGAGGTATTTTACGGCTAAGCAAGTAACCCCAACTCATCCGTATAGAGAAGAGAAAGTGTTTGTTTTAATGTCTCTGAGGATAAAAGCGGTTGTAGATAAGTTTGTTCAGGAGCTAAAGGAGGCTCTAGATGCAGACATACAAGATCGAATTATGAAGGAAAGAGAGATGCAAAGTTACATCGAGGAGCGCGAACGTGAGGTTGCCGAGCGTGAAGCCGCCTGGAAGGCTGAGCTCTCTCGCCGTGAGGTACTCGATTCACCCTTTTGTTTTTGTGAAATTGAAATCAACTAAATATTAGAAACTTTTCGGGAATTTCTTGAGGAATATTTGGAAAATTTATAAATCAAAGATGTTGAAGTAGAAACTGCTCTATATTTTCGTTTGGATTGACTCAAATCTAGAAACTTTTCGGTGTTTTTGATGGAAACATATCAAAAACTTGATTCATGTTTAAAAGTTGTAGATTATCACTTCTGTATTGGTCTTTTTCTTTATTTATCAACCGTACCAAGCAAGAGATATTGATAAAAGATTTAAACTTGCATTATGTTTGCTATCACATAATGTTTGCTACCAAATTTTTTCTAAACATATAACGTAAAAAGGACTTTTGAGATATTTTCTTTGCTAGAGATTTTGATTGGCGCCATCTCATTGCATTCGACTCTGTCTTTCATGTACGAGGCATAAACTTTTATCTACTAGTAAATTTTCCGTTTCAAGACTATGGTGTATCTAAATCGTATACATTAGTTAGTTCACTTTATCGTAGATTTTGATTTCTAATTCTCGGAACTTAGTTATCTTTTATGACTTTCATGTTTATCCATCAATTATGTGTAAGTATTAACTGTTAGCTGGTATTCTCTTCTCGCTTTATTTCTTGGTCATGAACCCATATATTTTTTCTTGTATATCTGTGTACAAGCGGTGAATGTTTTGATAAGGTATATACGTGTTTATATTTCCCTAGGTGTATATCTGTGTACAAGTGTTCATGTATATCTAACGATAAATATACTTATATCGGTTGTTTAGCTGCCAATGTCCTATCCTGATCTGAAGTTTTTGTGTGTCGTTCTCCTTTTTTGTCTTAATATTCAGGCAGAGATTGCTAGACAAGAAACAAGGTTAAAGATTGAAAGAGAAAATCTTGAGAAAGAGAAAAGTGTTCTAATGGGAACTGCATCAAATCAAGACAATCAAGATGGTGCTCTTGAAATTACCGTAAGTGGTGAGAAATATCGATGCCTCAGGTTTGCAAAAGCCAAGAAATGACTATGAAATGGCAACTTCGTTTCCATTTTTTTTCATTGGTTTTTGAAATCAATGGCTTTTCAAGTCTCGATTATGCGAGTTATGAATCCGACTCAGAAATGAAATGAAGAACTTACGCTAATGTCAAAAGTTTTTCAAGTGACAGGTGACAGCGCATTTGTGTATAGATTTCAGTTGAATTCTTTGTGTAGTTCAGTGTTATAGGCCAAGAACTATTCAAAATCGTCGACTATTGTTTCTTCTTTATATTTGACATTTGTTCTCCAAGAAATGGATTCTTCAGAAAAATTCAATTATTCTATACCTGTAGGTTGTGCATAAGGTTTATACAGTCGTTTTGTACAAAGTGATGAAAAGAAAAGGGAGTATTGATGAGCCAATGATGAGATAACTTTCAAAGGGAGAATGAAGCTTCCAAGTTTCAACTAGTTAATTTGTTATTTTATTAGACAAAGAAACATAGTAATTTTTAAGCACATTTACTATGATAATAAACACGCTAATATTGTATCCTAAACAATTTATCCACCTTATTGTAATCTCTCTTGCCACCATACCACATTTTGTAATACTAATAAATTATTCCTGCATTTTTATAGCCATCTTAACCATAAAGGTGTGAATCACTTGGATGATCTATAAACTACAACATATATTTATGCCACTTTATAGCCCATAAACTAAACTTCGTATACTATTAAATTTTCAAAGTATAAATTGGTTTCGTTTGATTTGGCTTTGAAAATATGTTGAAATGATCTCATTAAAACATTAAAAACAACATAGGGGTTGGTTTGGATGTTGGGGTCTAAATGTCAAATCAATATCTTTAATATGTTTGATGTTTATTAGGTTAGTATTCATAATCTGAAACTTGAACTTCGTTTGGAATGAGTTTGATCTTATTTCATGATAGCCGTAAAAAATCAATCCATATAGGCCCATATATTCTTTTAGAATTTAGTTTCGAACATAGCCATACGTGTCCTATAAGCGATCAATTAGGGGCAAATATGTCTTCACACCCTTTATATCTTAATAAGAATTTGTTCCATTTTTTTTGTTTACCAAGGCTATTCAGGTCTAAAACATAGCTTAATCAATTTTAAGGCGTATCAGACACATTAAATGAAAATTTCCCCCAATAAAATATTAAACTTGGATTTGTCACATTATGAGGACTATCGTCTTATACTAGATCAAACACTTAGTATCGCTTAGCCGGTTTCAACTAACTTCAACACTCATTTTACACCCTCAATTAATTTTATTGATTCGTACAAACAACTTAATCGGTAGCACACATCACAAAAGTCACAAGGTACAAAATTATTAACACCAAACACCCTTGAAAACAAATTTGGGTTAAAAGGAGTAAAAGATAAGCACAAGGTGGGCAGGAAATATATTATTGCATATTAGATGGAGGATAAAGTGAAATTTATCCATACTTTAGGGGAGCAAAAAGGAAAGCCCACAAAAAGTCTATACACTGTTTGGACTTTCAATAGTTTTCGAATACTCTTTTGTTAATTTGCTGCTATTGTTCGTGTTCATCGTTCTCCGCGGGCCCCACCAAGCAAACCAAGTGAATCAAAAGGAAAGAGAGAGATAGAGCTTAAATACATATATATATACCTACAGTTCTTCATCGGTTGCGAATCTTTTCAATTTTAGATTGTAATTTTTCCGGATTGTTTTGCCTTTTGCCATTTTTTCACTGAATTTTTGCTGGGTCACCTACTAGTTGAAATATTTCATCATCGTTTTTGGCCGGTAAGTTCCTTTTTCCTTGTATCTTTTCAATTATTTGTTGGCTCTCTGTTGTTTAAGAGTGATTTTGTTCAATTTTTCAGTATAATTACATGTTTATATTAAGATTTAGACATCTGGGCTTTTCTATTTGTGTTGTTTTTGTCATTAGAATTTGCATCTCGGGTTTTAAGTTTAAAAAAAACAACCCAGAGTTTGAATGGGATTTAGGGCTTTGTTAACTGAGGACATAAATTGGATTTATTTTTCTTTTGCCCTGTTAATTCTGTTTTTGAATTTTGCCAATTTTTAAGTATGAAAGCTATTTTTTTTTAATGATTTGAAAGTATGTACACTAATAAATTGATTGAATCTAAATGTATAAGAAAGGCGATGAGTCCAATGACTACACCTGCACGTTTCAATATTTCATAATCTGTTTATTTAAGCATTAGTAATAAACATTCCTTATTGGTTTAGGAAAATTCTCAGGATATATATTCTCATTATTAGCTTTAGCAACTCTTTTTGCTTGATATTCCACTAATATACCAATAGATTCTAACTGTCTTAAGTTATGTGAAGCATTGGTGTAATCGGAAAGAGTTAAATCTTGAAGTGGTTCATAAGAAAAAATGTCTATTTTGAATGATATCTTGGGAAATGTGAATAGGCCAATACTTCTTTTTTGAGGTACAAGGATAGGCCAATACTTTTTTTTAGGGGTACAAGAATAGGCCAATACTTCTGCATAAGTTTATAGTACTTTTTTTTCGTGAATCAGTAATAGACTTCATTTGATTACTCTTCAATGCTATAAATAGTGTAACTCAATTATCCCTACTTTTGTTACAGGTTTTCTCTGATAACACCATTAGCAATGAGCTAACTGAATATCATCTTTCAGAAACTCAGAACATTGTATCTAATGGCTAGAAGGAAAAACGAACAAAAGAAAGGGTTGGATCAGAACTTACCAAACCACAAGAAAGGAGTTTCAGTTCATAGCCCTGAACCTTTAGCTACGGAAGATAGAAGCAATACAAATGAAAAATCCGCTTTTCTAAGTGAAGACCTTCCAAATGGAAGCCATTCAACGTCTTCCACTAAGGGCAATAATGACATTAGTCATGTTCAAGATGGTAAAAACAGTAAGAAAAAATCCAAGAAATCTCAAAAGAAAGAGAGACAAGATACACAAGAGACGGTTTCAAACCAAAGAGGGCCTTGTAATGATAATACAGAAGTAGGCAAGGATGATACTCCTACAGCTGAAGCTCCAAATGTAAGAGATGAAAGTGAAATTTCCCCAAACAATACTCACAATACAGATGCTATGAATAGTTTTCGTAATTTGCCTCATGGTGGACATGTGGAGTACCCTGAAACTATGATTTTTAAATTCATAAGGACTGTATCTATATCTATAGCAAGAACATCTGCTGAATGGGTAGAGAGGCAAAAACCGACTTTTGTTTGCTTGAAAGCTAGTACAATGAAGGCTCGTGATCATGTCATAATGAAGGTTCAACTTGCAAAACCAATATTCTTTAAGTGGCTTATGCATATTGGGAGTATAGTGCTTCTTTTATTTATGGTTTGGTTGGATTGTACTTTAAGGGGCGTTGATTCTTTTCTGAGAATGGGGACGACATCTTTTTTCTCGATTGTTTGGTGTAGTGCTCTTTCAGTAATTGCAATGATTGGATTCAGCAAGTTTATCATAATACTGGTAAGTCATTGTCCTTCTTTTGTTTCTAAGAAGTTCCAAATTTAAGTGTTCTTTATTTTTATTATGTGGGTGATGTAGGTTATAGCTGCTGCAGTAGGACTGTTTCTTGGTTTCAGTCTTGCACTTTTATTAACTTGCATTACTGGAGCAGTTCTTCTATGGTTTTACGGGAGCTTTTGGACTACACTCCTTATTATCTTCCTTGGAGGTGACCATTTTATGATAAGTTTAGCCTTTTTTATTATCTTTATCATTAGAACTCGTTTGGTAGCTACAATAGTTTACTGATGAGAATATTAATTAAGTTATCATAAATGAGATAATATCATTCTGGGCTTGTTTGGTAGTAGTGTTTAAAGCAGACGTTGGTGAAAATTAGTAAATCGAGGCACCACTTGCAAGGATAGTTAAAATTGCTAAGTTCTCCACTTTAATTTGTTGCTAGGCCATAAATGGTTATATTGTCTCAGGGTTTAGAGCTCGTTATGTAGCAACTATAGGATAATGTTGAGAATATCAATTAAGTTATTAGAAATGAGATAATGTAATTATGGACTTTTTTGGTAGGATAATGGTGAGAATATCAATTTTGTTATTATAAATGTGATAATGTAATTATTGGTCACTTGTTTGGTAGAAGTGTCTAAGCTTAGATTAGTGACAAATCAGTAAAATGAGGCAACACTTGTTAGGATAGAGGAAAAATCACCACTTCAGTTTGTTCTTAGGTCATAATGATTACATTATCACATGGTTGGACCTGTGATACTTATATTGTGTTTGTGTTTTGTGTACTGGTCGACCTGCTTTATTTATCAATCCTCCAAAACAAGAGATAAAGTCTTAAAATTTTGTTTGAAAAGGAAAGATTATGGGCAATATTTACTCTAATATTTTTCGGCACGATAAAAATGCAGGATTGGCCTTCATGCTGAAACATGACAGAATTGCACTCTTTATTATGAGTGCCTATTCCATATATTCTGCGTGGAACTATGTTGGATGGTTTGGCTTAGTTTTGGGCTTGAACTTATCATTTATTTCAAGTGATGTTTTGCTATTTTTCTTGAGGAATATGATAAACGAGCAAAGAGGGCCCAATAGCTCTCCAGAACAAGAACAACCCTTTTTCCGTAATGAAACAGTAAATGGATCATCCACTGAAACTGGTGCGCCTGGTCCACCATCCGATCGAAACCCAGGAGTACCATCAACTAGCGGTTCTGATTCTGATATTACATCTGAAGATGAAATCGTCAGATTGTTGAACTGTACTGATCATTATGCAGCAATGGGATTGTCCCGATTCGAAAATATAGATGTCTCGGTTATCAAGAGGGAATATAGAAAAAAGGTGAATATAGCTTTTGAGAAAATAGAAATAATATTGAATTACATGGTCTTTTTAATGGCTACATTATTGTTTTTGGTTCTCAGGCTATGCTTGTTCATCCTGATAAAAATATGGGCAATGAAAAGGCTGCGGAAGCTTTCCAGAAACTTCAGAGTGCTTATGAGGTAGTTTATTTTTATCTCTTTTAATTATAATGGGATTTTAAATTATGTAAAAATCAGTCCTCATATAGCGATGGGATTTGTTTGCTTAGGTTCTGTTGGATTCATTCAAGCGAAAAGAGTATGACGACGAGTTGAGAAGGGAAGAGCTCCTGAATTATTTCCGTAAATTCCAGAATTCTTCCCATGAGGTTTGAACTTTCTACCCTATTCCACTTTTCAAGGTAGAAATTCCACCGGATGTTCTTTTGTTTACACAATGCTTTGCTGAAGTATTTTGATGTTATCAAGGCACAATGAGAATCCCCAAGATTATATATTTACACATCTTTTCACGCTTTTTGTTGAGTAATAAATATTAAATGTCTCTCCTTTCTTAACAGTTTAAAATTTTAAGATGGTAGACCAAAAATAGGTCTTGTGTTCGAACCTCTCTGCCATCCATTTATAAAGCGTGTTGGGCTTGAGGAAAAAGTATATCCTTACACGTGAGGGGCGTCTTAAATAATAAAATATCAAGTATCTGTCCTCTATGATAGTTTAAACTAGAGTTTTGGAGTGAGAATGACAATAAAACTAAAAATTAGATTATGAAAATGTGTTGTCAGAATGTGTTTATTGTTGGGTAGTTGAAGAACTGTGGGACCAAAGTTTTTTGATAAAACTTAGTATTTTGAAGTTTTGGATTTCCAATATCAGAAATAGCCGGCCCAAAGTGCATGTAAACAAGGCCCATGGCTCTGTTGTTGAGGGTGGCTCCATGCAAAGACATTTCATATTATTTTGGTTCATTTAAATTTTGTATTTCACTTTACTTAAATGGACATAGCACTACAAGTTTACTACCATGCTTAACTTACATTGTTTTCTTTACAGAGTAAAGGACATATGAATGCTGGTGTTGACGACCCAACGGGAGAGTCCAGAAGAATAGCATGCAGGAAGTGTGGCTTCCTTCACGTCTGGCTTTATACCAAGAAACTAAAATCCAAAGCAAGATGGTGCCAGGTTTTTCAAACTCTTGTATTTCGAGAATTTTAGATTCATACAAAAAAATAAAAAACTAACCGAACATGTTATATTTAGTTTGACTTTTTTTTTTTCAAATTTTTATTTTAGATACACGTAGTCGAGATTCTAATTTTGGTGCTTTTTGATAATATGTTAAAGGAATGTAAAGATTTTCATCCGGCTAAAGATGGGGATGGATGGGTTGAGCAAACTTCCCAGCCCTTCTTCTTTGGAATACTCCAGAAGGTACGTAGAAAGAGGAGTCAACATTAGGGGTGTGCACAATTCCGTAACCGTGCAAACGGGAAAACTCGGTGCTAACCGAAAAACTAAATTTGCTAAATGAACCGGTTTTTATTTCTGGTTTGGTTTGGCTGGTTAATCGAACCATGCACAACCCTAGTAAGTTTCACAATATCTTGATTAATTGCTACCAACCCTGTTGGTAATATCTCAGGTTGAAGCTCCCTCTGCATATATTTGTGCTGATGGCAAGGTATATGATGCAACCGAGTGGTACATTTGTCAGGTAACGTTTCTATACGTGTTACTAGATGAGTTATACCTATATGTTAGCAAACGAGTTCTTATGGTGTGGAGAAGGTTTTTTATTCCATCTTGCACTTGCATTTTACTTGGCATTATTGCAGGGAATGAGGTGTCCTGCCAATAGTCACAAACCTGCGTTTCACGTAAACACTAATGTTGTCTCAAAGAACAGCCACACAAAAGGAACTAGTTCCGGACAAAGAGGTAGTGGGATTCCAACACCTAATATGGAAGAAACAATGACAGAAGAGGAATTCTTTGAGTGGTTACAAAATGCTGCGCAAAATGGAGCTTTTGAAAATTTTGCTGGCGAGAGTCCTCCCGGGTTCAACTCTAAGAGTGGTGGTAACAATAGTAGTAGTGCAGGTAGCAAGAGAAAGAAGAAGGGGAAGAAGCAATGGTGAGCATGTGTACCCACAAATGGAAAAATATTTGGTACTTAGTAGACCAAATTAATATAGTTATTGCACTTAATGACAAGGGCTATTTGATCAATACTAATTTTATAATGAGAAAGTAAGATTCTTGTCCTAGCACCAAATTATATGAATTGTATAGCATTTGGCTCCTAATCCTTGTTTCATCAAAAAAAAAAAAAAAAAAAAAGTCCTTTTTTATTGTTAGATCTTGTGAAGAGAGGAATAACATGATGTGGGAAAAAATGTTTTACACCACTAAATAATAATATGCATGCTTCATTGGAATGCTTTGAGTTTCAATAAGAAGACATTGTATTGCACTTGTTTTATAAATGATTTGGGTATCAAATACAATTAGACTATGTTTCCTTTTTCAGGTTTTATTGAGTAAAATGTCCGAAAATATACTTTTGTTACATCAAATGGAAAACATTGTACCTCACGTTTTATTATTTTCATACTTACTGAACTTCGAAAACATTATCCTAGTATGAGGTGATTACATTCTTAGACCTGATATAGTAATACTTAGATGCAGGTAAACCATATATTAAAAAAAGAAATCAATTTTGTCTTTAGTATTACATTCTTATACAAGAATTAAACAAAGCTTTAGTATTTAGTGATTTGCATTATTGACAAGCTACTATTGATCGCCTTCTCATTAAATTTGAATCTTATTCCATTGGCAGGGATTAGCTTCATTATCAGTTTGAGTTGATTGACAAAATATATTGTAGTTTGATTCGGGCTCATAATTCAAATAAATCAAAAACTGACATAATCTATATCTATCTATCTATCTATATCTATATTTATATTTATTTATTTATATTTATATATACATATAAAAGTACGAGTTGGCTTAAGGAAATTTCTTCCCTTTTTTGTGAAGACTAATATACCCCTATTTTAAAATTATATTGTGATATTTACTTTTGTGGCAAAAAAGTAAATAAAAAAATCCTAGAAGTATAATTTGACAAGAAGTCTATCATACAACAACCTTATAATTATCTTTTAAAGTTTTACAACTCATTAAAATATTAATGATAACAAAAAAAAAATTATTCTATATTTCTTCAAAAATTTCTTTGAAAAGTTGTTAAAAAGTTACTTATAAAGGAACCTCAAAATTATTAAGAGACTAAAAAAAATTATATCACATTCATGCTACATGAATAAAAAAAGGTACTATTTAGTTAAGTAAAAATGTATAATTGGCTTAAGCCCAAAAACGTCAAAAGATAGAAATTGTTAAAATCAACAATTCGATAAAAAAAAATATGATAAAAATAGTAAAATCAATAGGAAAATTGATCATATAGAAAGAAAAGCGAGTTAAACAAAAAAAAAACAGTGAATTGATAAAAAAAAAAAAAAAAAAGGTTAACCGAAAAAAAATGGGTAAAACCAGAAAAAAAAATTGAATGACATCGGCTAAACACGAGGTAATAAAAATGGATCAAATCGATAAAAGAACAAACAAAAAAAATGGTGAATTGATAAAACATCAAGGTTAACCGGCAAAAAAATGGGCAAAACCAGTAAAAAAAAATCAAATGACATCGGCTAAACACGGGATAACAAAAAAATAGATCAAATCGATAAGAGAAAAAAAAATTAGTTAATTGGCAAAAAAAAAAAAAAGGTGAAATATGTGAGAAAATATGTTAAATAAGCAAAAGAAAAAGTAAAATCATACTAAAATTGGGTTAAACCGGAGAGAATGAGTAAACTGATTAATAAATTTGAAAATCAACAAATGTGTTAACTTGAGAATGGATGGAATAAAATGGATACACCATAAAAAAATTGTGAACGAACGGGTTAAAATAACAAAAAAGAAATGATAAACTCAATGTAAAAGCATGTAAAATCGATATTTCATTGTAAGTTTACAAAAAATTATAGTTAATCACGTGCAAAACACGTGCACTTTTCTAATTTGATTAAAAGAAATTAGTTAAGAGAATGAGTGAACTGGTTAACAAATGTGAAAATCAACTAATAGCTTAACTTGAGAATTAATGGATCTTTTAAATAAACTGGATAAACCATAAAAAAATTGTGAACGAACGGGTTAAATAACAAAAAAGAAATGATAACTATAATTTCTTTGTTGTCTCAGTTCCCATATGGAGATTGCACTTTTATTCACATGATTTCCGTGGGTTTAGTTTGTAAGAAGTGAGCAGTATCCTGGCAACTACAGGGTGGTAATTTGTTTCAGTTTGGATAACATCATACGCAAATAGATGATGTTTCTGAAGGTTGGCAATGATCGTGGAACTTCGCTCTGATCTCTATTCAAATATGCACATTTCTTATTGATCACGCCTGGGAATCACCTTCTACTACTAAGTGTAGAGCAAATTGAAGATTGTAGAAATTCAAGCGCTGTTAAAAATATCCTTAAAAATGATAAATAGATCATTGGTCTTGACATATCTATACCTTCTGATCTACATTACTCTTTCATCTGGAGTTATTTTATACAACAAGGTAATTTATGTTGACATTATTTATAGATGGTCAGCTCTTTTCTTAAAAAGTAATATTGTATGGATTAACTTTGACAAATCCTTGCTGTTCAACTTTTGCATCTCGTTGACAATTCCATCACGTCAAGCGGATACAAATCTAAGATGCTACATGCTGAATTAATCTATTTTTTCAATGATGAGTGCGATTAATTTTGGCATCATTATTACGACTACTTATAATCCATTAGTCTAATTCTTAGACAAATCCTTGCTGTTTAACTTTTGCATCTAGTTGACAATTCCTTCACGTCAAGTGGATACAAATCTAAGATGCTGGCGATTAATGTTGGCATCATTATTGGTACAACTTATAATCCATTAGCCTAATTCTTAGAGTAACTATGACTTTGGTGGATTATTTAATTGAGACTTTACTCAGCTTTCATAAATGCATTTTCTTTTTCAGATTTGATTTATTGTCTCAATTGTTTATTACTAGTATGAGCTGAAACTGATTTTATTTTTGGCAGTGGGTTCTTTCCCCGAAATACTTCAACTTTCCATTTCCTATAACTCTTACAATGATACATATGGGATTTTCTGGCGCAGTAGCATTTTTCCTTATCCGCGTCTTCAAGGTAAAGCTCCCTGCCACTTGTTAACTATCTGGCAATATTTCCTTGCGTGATCCATGTGTTGTATTAAACAGTTTCACAGTGCACATGCATGCTATTGTCTCCGTCATTTCGGAATGCATGATAATTTACCGTGAAGAAAAAGCATGCGACATATTACTTACTATACACTCTATGGCATTGTTTCAGTCTGTTAATTAGTCATTTGTAGTGATTTCATTCAGGATTATGTTAAAGGGGAACAATGAAGAAAATTAAATGTGATAAGATCATTACTTTGGTTTCTCATCGTGACTGATGGTAGACATGTCATGTTGAATCATTGAATAAGTTCTTCCCGATGTGATTGTTTGGGTAGTGCTAGAAACCTTCTTCCGTAATCTCAGTAAATTCAATTTATCTGATCTTCACCATTTTCTTACAGGTTGTGTCTCCAGTTAAAATGACATTCAGCATGTAAGAGACCTCATCCACTTTAGAGTTATTGTAATTTCTTTCTTTTCAAATTCCAGTGCTCCTGTTATTGCTTTATTTCCTTCTTATTTTGTTAAATTGGATAATTGCAGATATGCAACCTGTGTGATCCCAATAAGTGCCTTCTTCGCATCAAGTCTATGGTATGCACTTAACTTTGACTAAGTTGATATTCTAGGCCAAAATATAACACATAAAAAGGCTTATAGTAGATAGGAGTTCTATGTTGCAACTGAAAAAAATATGAAGTTGAACAATGCAATCTGGAGGAAGTTGGTACTTTCCCAAACCTTTGAATCACAAGCCTAGCTCTACCTCCCAACCAAGTTCTTCACGAGCATGAAACATAAAGACATAACTGAAAAAGTTTTCAAGTCTAAATCCAATTGGATGTAAGTAATATAAGTACACCTAGCTTATGTTTCTAGATAACATGGAGGTCATACTATCATTGTTGCTTAATCTAGTTTCGCTGAATTTTTTTGCTTGTTTGTTAGCATGTTCAATATCATGCATAAAGTAAATACCTAATATTTCTATTAAGCTAATGAGAATTCTTCAAACAAACAACATTACGAAAATTGAAAACAAAAAACAAAAAAAAAATCCAAAATACCCAATCTTGGGCCTGTTGCACGAGCTGAAAACAACAGGCCCATTTAGGGCCTGTTTGTGGGCTGGCCATAGGGCCAGCCCATATAAAAAAAAATTAATAATAATAATAATAATAATAATAATAATAATAATATATATAACATAAATAATTAATAACTGAAAAAAAAAGTTTATAATAAAAATTCTGAAATTTTATTCTGAAAATAAATTTAAACTAGCAAGTAATTTAAAATTCGTTTTAAAAAAAAAAGATTTGAATTTATAAGTATCTTTACTTACTAAACTCAGATTTCGAAATTAAATATATAATAAATAAATCCAAAAATAATAAAACTGAAAACAATAAAATTTGAAATTTAAATTCTGAAAATAAAGATTGAAAATATTATAAATAAATATTCTAGAAGATTAGTTCTAAAATAACCCAAAAAAAAAAAAGACAAAAAATTATTAAAATATTCAAACATTACTAAATATATAATACCGCGTATAATATGAAATGACAAAATCTGTTGTAACAAAAAATTTTGACTTTAAACCAAAATTGAGAGAGTGTTTAAGTAGGACGTAAGATTGAAATTAGGACCTATTGACATCTTCTCTTCCTATTTAATCCAAGGTAATTATAATTAATACCAAACCTTCTCCCCCCCCCCCCCCCCCCAGAAAGCTCTGCCAAGAAAAAACAAGATTAAAAATGAGCTCCCACACTTACACTTCCGACCATACTTACTCACCAGACAAGGGATTGAACACCCCTGCAATAGTAGCCACCATCATCATCATAATAGTAGTTATAGCCATCCTCTTGGCTCGGTCGAAGTTTTTTATGTGGTGTGATTGTGAGTCATGCTAATAATTATTACTTTAACCGTTATCTTTGACAGTAATTGTCATGTCAAGAATTAAGTTCTGTACTTGTGCAATAAGCTCTTTAAAAACTTACTCAAACTCCTAAACTAATAATATCTGAGATAGTTCAATGCTAATTATTTCTAATATACACTCCACGGAAATCATGTGAATAAAAGTGCAATCTCCATATGGGAACGAACGGGTTAAAATAACAAAATAAATTAGTTAATCACATGCAAAACATGTGCATTTTTTTAATTTAATCAACAAAAATTAGTTAATCACGTGCAAAATACGTGCACTTTTCTAATTTGATTAAAAAGAAATTAGTTACTCACGTGCAAAGCACGTGCACTTTTCTAGTATTACTAAATATAAAATACGCGTATTTGATAAATGATAAAAGCTGGTGTAACAATTTTTTTTGACTTTAAACCAAAAATGTGAGAGAGATTAAATCGGACGTAACAATGAAATTAGGAACCTCTGAAGATAATTGTATTGACATCCTTCTATTTAAACCAAATTAATCAATATTAATGCATACCCAAACCTCTGCCCCCCAGAAAACCTCTACCCCCCAAGCCTCTGCCAAGAAAAAAGAAAATATAATGTCCTCCCAAACTTCCGACAATACTTACTTACATACCACCTTATTGAACTAACATAAGAAATTAGTTAATCACATGCAAAACACGTGCATTTTTTTTAATTTAATCAACAAAAATTAGTTAATCACGTGCAAAATACGTGCACTTTTCTAATTTGATTAAAAAGAAATTAGTTAATCACGTGCAAATCACGTGCACTTTTCTAGTATACAAATAAAAGTACGAATTCAGAAAATAGAGTTTCTTGAATTTTTTGTGAAGACTAATATACCCCTACTTAAAAATAATTAAATTAATTAAAATAAGAAAAAAATAGGAAAAAGAAGTCTACTCCAATATGAACACTTCAATATAAAACTAAATGAAGAGGTATAATTAAACATGAAATCTTATTATATTTATTCCTACATAAACTCTTAAACTCCTAAAATCTAAAATTATCTCTTACATCAACTTTTATAATTTATTTATAATCTAACTACGTAATTTTTGTTTGGCTAAAGAAGTCAAATATAAACAATATCCAAATGTATCAAGACATGCATAACCGCGAATAATCAAGACATGAAGAACATGTGGATTCGATAAATTCAAGTGAAGTAGATTAAACTTTTGGTGAAAACGATGAAATTTTTGGTGCAGTCGGTGATACTCAAATTTGCATGGAGCTCTTTTCATGGAAAACGGTTGAAATCGATAAAAGTCGGTTAAAACATGCGAAAATGATATAAAAAAATTTTAGGCCAAATTGGTAAACATTGATAAAGTTGGTGAAAACGAGTGAAACAGATAAAAAGACGTCTGTGAAATCGATAAATATATATGCATTGGAAAAACTTTGGATGAAATTTGTGAAAACCGGATAAAATCGATGAAATTAGTAAAATAACGGACGACATCGTTTTTAAAATGGGTGAGATCAGTGAATCGGGGAACAAAAGTAAAATCGATGAAAACATTTTAAATCATTTAAATATGATATGAAATTGGTGAAAAAACATGTAGATCGGTGAAAAAACTTGTGAGTGAAAACGAATAAAATCTATAAAAATAAAATAGTTTAACAAAAAAAAATAGGAAAGGTAGAAAATGGTTTTAAACCGAAAAAATAAAAGAAATCTATGAAAAATGGAAAAAAATAATGAAAGTTTGTTAAACCGATAAAATATATGATAAATCGAAGAAAAATATATTAAATCGATGAAAAATTAATGAAATCAGTAAAAAGACGGGTTAAGCCCCTAAAAAAATGGATTAAACTTATGAATTAAATAGGTGCTCGAATTTTCATGGAAAACAAGTTAAATCTGTTAATTAAAATTGGTGAAATCGATAAAAGTCGGGTAAAACATATGAAAATGATAAAAATTTGAATGAACACTGGTAAAGTTGGTGAAAACGAATAAAATCGTCGCAAATGCTCCTGTAAAATTGATAAATGCATTTGGAATTGAATAACTTTGGATAAATTTCGTGAAAACTGGACAAGATCGGTGAAATTAGTGAAAAACATATGAAATTGTTGAAAATGGGTGAAGTCATTGAATCAGGAAAAAAGATAAAGTCGGTGAAAACATGTGAATTCAATGAGATATGAGGTGAAATTGGTGAAAAAAATATAAATCAATGAAAAAACGTGTGAATTAGGTGAAAACGAGTGAGATCTTTAAAAATAAAAAATAGTTTAACTATCAAAAACTAGGTTAAACCAATAGAAAATGCAAAGTTTACAAAAAAAAAAAAAAAGAAATTGACGAAACATGAAAAAATAATGAAAGTAGGTAAATCGACAAAAGAATGGATAAACCGATGAAAAAATATTTTAAATCGATGCAAAATGAATGAAATCGGTAGAAAGACGGGTTAAACCCGTGAAAAGAATGAAATAAATAATTTTGTTATGATCATGTTTAAAAAAAAAAAAATTACAAGATCTTATGAACAAATCAATCATCAAATTATATTTGATTATTATAATTTAAAGTCATCATTTTTTATGGATTAATAATTTTGATAATAAATAAATTGAATATTAGTCATTAATTTGTGTTAGTTTTTGTGATATGACAAAGTTAATTTTGTTATAATTTATAAAATTTACTTATGAAATTAACTAGACACGTACAACGTACGTGCACTTTTCTAGTATATAAAAATATCTAGAAAATGAATTAAATACTAATATTTACAGTTGCTGCTTTCGTTTTTGCTTCTCTACATTTAAGATAATAATTGTATAGATATCGTTTATATTATTTTTAATACTCAAAGAAGCTAATAAATTTTTTATTTTTTGAAAATATTCAAAACTTTTCTCTTTTTATCACTTTTTTATAATAAATCAAAATACCACTAAAATTTATTCTTAAGCATTTTCTCCATTTATTTTTGAAAAATTATAATTCTATCTTTTAAGCAAGAACATACAGTCTAAGAACTCTCTCCATATGGAATATACCATTACAGCCCCAATACACCCATTAAAATTACCATAACAACCCTTCTCCCCTTTCTAAATCCTAAAGCTCATCGTAAACATAGTTCTCTATCTACTGCGCAAGAGGAAAAAGAAAGATTAAAGGATTCCATGGCACTAAATTCTCCTAAATTCGCATTAAACCAAAAAAATTGTTTCTGTGTATCAGCTGATATACGGAAATATCCTTCTTCTGCTTCTTCATTTTCTTTCCTGCCATTTTTTTCACAGAGGTTAAGGCTCAGGAGCAACTCAACATTAATGGCGGCAGCCAAGAAACAAAATACTAAGAATCTAAATAGAAGGAAAAAAGATGATAATCATAGCTTTGTGTCAAGGCCTGATGAAGCTACAGGACCCTTTCCTGAAGCTGTACTCCTTAAAGAGGCAATCTTTTTTTATGCTTTTTTTGTTTAGATTTGAAATTGGGTTCTTTTAATTCTTGTGTATGCTCTTCCAGAAACCATTTTATATGTTGTTTTTTATGTTTATGTTTTGCTTTTCAATTGGGTTTTTTGCGTTTATAGTTTCCTCTGATGTGTAGGTGAGTTTGGTAGTATTTATGATAAAAGGAGTTGATTTTTTCCAATGGGTTTTTGGGCATGAGTGTGATTTTTTTAACTGCACCAATATAACCAATTGATAAAATGGGAAGTGTTTATCAATCATAGAAAATATAATGAGAGAAAGGATTCTTGCTTTTGTTCTTTTAAGCATTTTTATAACTATGAATACATATAGGTTTAAGATTGTTAAGAATATAGATGGTTTTCTAGTTTATTCTTGAAGGATAATAAATAATTAAAGTATTATGGTTCCCTTTTTTCCGCAAAGTGGATATTACTGAGAGGTTTTGGTTTGTTTCAACAGAAAAAGGTTGAGGAAGATGGTAGGCTTATGCCGGAGTTTGCAGATGTAGAAGAGCGTGAGTTCTTCTCATCATCTTTTTGTCTCTACAATTCTTGTTTGCCTTTGTTTTGCTGTATATCTCTTTAGTTAAGAAGAAATCGATACATGGTAAATTGGAATTGGAGCAATGAGATTAAATTTTGATTTGCAGGTGAACTCTTTGAGGCTCTGAATCTGCAGCTTGAAAGTGATATGGATGTAGATCAAAGTAAGAAAAATCCCCTAGTCTTTCTTAGTTTCGTAAATAAGCAACAATTATTGTCTTCATTTACATTTATAATTTCCCGTTTTGGACAGTGCGGCACTATGAAGTGGTGTATCTAATTCACGAGAATTTCAAGGACGAGGTTGAGAAAGTTAATACAAAAGTTCAAGGTGAAACCTCACAAGACTAAGAATGTTGTTTCATTACATCTTGCAAATTTATCTTCTTTTGTTCAAATTCAATCACTAATTTTCATGTTTTCTTTACAGAATTCTTGAAGGAAAAGAAGGGAAAGATATGGAGATTTAGCGACTGGGGTATGCGTAGACTTGCTTACAAAATTCAAAAAGCAAAGAACGCCCACTATATCTTAATGAATTTCGAGCTTGAAGCCAAATGGATTAATGAGTTCAAGAACATTCTAGACAAAGACGAGAGAATCATCCGACATCTTGTAATGAAGAAAGACGAGGCTGAGACACAAGATTGCCCTCCACCTCCCGAGTTCCATTCTTTACGTGGTGAGATGGACGGTGATGATGATGATGATGACGATGACGATATAGACGAGGACTATGATGATGAAGAAGAGGGTGACGTTGACGAGGAAAATGACGGAATTATCCTTGTGGATGATAGAGAAATGAGTAGTAGTTCAGGGAGAAAGTAAGGGAAAAGCTCAAATAGTATCAATGATAGTTTCTTGTTTATGAAATAATTCACTAGCATTTGTTCAAAAAAAAAATAATTCACTAGCATGTTGGAATTGGTTGTCTATTTGAGAAACTACCTTGATATTCAATGGGTTAAAATGTGACTGAATTTTCCAATTTTGTGAAGGTACAGTACTTTATTACCAAAGAACAAGCATTAGATATATTATGATACATTTTCACATCTTTGAGAAAACCACCAAAATAAAGAAACTCTAGACAGATAAGAACAAGTGTTAAACCTACCAATAGGTGTAAACGAGTTAAATAGAATAAGTATTGATTGAGAGGAATATGAGTCGAGTTAAGAGTAGCTTAATTTTTCATATACTTCTAAGATTAGCTAAAACTAGGCATTGAACTTTAAATAGAAGTAGTATTCGTGTTGATGATTTCTCATCTAACTTGACCTAAAATACTTTAGGTATACATTTCCAATGTATTTATGCCATTTTAGTTTATAAGTTTAAATCTTGAAGAAAATGCATGATAGTTTCATCTAACTTGACCTAAGAAAACAATAGTTTAACAATATGTTAATCTACTCAATTAGACTCTTATACGCATGCCTGCCTTCTCTATCAAGTTTAAAGTCTATAAATATGCATGCAACTAGAAACAGAAAACCAAAGAAAGCCAGATAATGGCATTTTCCGCCGTACTAATCACAGTCGTCCTCCTTTTCCGTGGCGGCTACTCCACGCCGGAGAGTAAAGAGTTGCCAAAATCGGACGTGGATCTTTTGGAATTCCCTTTGAACTTGGAGTACTTGGAAGCTGAGTTCTTCTCATGGGCTGCTTTGGGCCGTGGGCTGGACAGCCTTGCGCCGAAGCTTGCAATGGGCGGCCCATCGCCAATTGGAGTTCAAAAGGCTAATCTGAGCCCAGAGATAAGAGACATCATTACACAATTTGCTCTCCAAGAATTTGGTCACTTGAGGTAAATATATTAGGAAGTGATGGAGAAAGATGTGAACAATACAATATAATATACATCGATCCTTTTGTTTAATAATAAGAAGAATTTATATTATTTATAGGGCAATTAAAACAAGTGTTCCTGGATTTGCAAGACCTTTAATGGATCTAAGCAAGAGTTCATTTGCAAGTATAATGAAGAATGCATTTGGGGAAGCACTGGTCCCTGAATTTGATCCATACGCCAATGACATTAATTATCTTCTTGCATCTTACATTCTTCCTTATGTTGGTCTCACCGGTTATGTCGGGGCAACTCCAAAACTCCTGTCCCCCATAGCAAAAAGGGTATATTTATTTCACTTTTTTTTTAATGAAATTTTTTCTGAAGAATTTTTGTTGAATTTCAGCTTGTGGGCGGGCTTTTGGGCGTAGAATCGGGCCAAGATGCAGTGGTCAGAACTTTACTCTATAAACGTTTTTTCATGAAAGTTTGGCCCTACAATTACACAGTTGCAGAATTCACGGACAAAATTTCGAAGCTTAGAGATAATCTTGGAATGAATGGAGTGAAAGATGAAGGATTGATTGTTCCACCAGAACTAGGTGCAGAGGGAATCATTTCAGGGAATATTCTTGCTGCCGATACCTATTCATTGTCATACGCACGAACACCAGAGGAAATACTCAGAATCGTCTATGGTTCTGGAAATGAAAGCGTGCCTGGTTTGTTTTACCCTAAAGGTGCTAATGGTGAAATAGCTAAATCGTATTTGTCGCATAATTAAATATTACAATGGATCGGAAGTATTTATTTATTTAATGGTATATGCAACTACATGGTTTAAAAGTAAACATGTAATACTAGTATACAGTTTTTGAAAGTTCTGCCTAAATGAAAGAGGTAAATTGCCTTGAACTTCCCTTAATTTTTAATTATTTGCTTCTATCTTTATTTAATCTTTGTTAACTTCATTAAGATTAAGGGAGATGGATCCCAAAAGTATAAAATCCACAATTCATTCTAAAAAAATTCACTTGTAATTAAATTGTTATATATTCATTCAAGTCCAGCTACTACATCAAAATTAAGCAGTCAGATTGATTGGGGTCGAGACTAGATCCTATTACGAACTTGATTGAATTTCAATTAAATAAAATCTCATCTTTCAGAATTCTCACCACTATCTTCAGGCCTGGCCTTAGTTTCACATATTATTTAAATAAAATCTCATCAAAATTTGTGGCCTTAGTTTCACATATTATTTAAACAAGAAACAACCTTGCTTAAGAAAATAATTACATTTGTGAGTACAACATAAACACCTAAGCTATTAATAAAATATCTTTTTCTTTTTTTTCTTTTTTAATACTTGGATTGTTTTTTCTAGAATCCATGAATAGCTTAGTAACCAAATTTCAAAAGCATAATTCACATACAAATCTAAAAGTAGCACTCAAGCAAGCCCAATAAATTATATATTTAAGAAAAAAGATCAAGTCCTTATCCGAAAGAAAATTTATAAATGAAGAGTAAAGATTATGCTTGAAGATGCACCATGATGCACCATGCCCAATTGCCCATCTTGTGTTTCAATCTTTTGTTATGCCCTTAATATTTTTGTATTTTTCTAATTTAATCGATGGTAATGTAAATAACTTGTCAATTGTAAAGGGGTGTTTTTCTTAATTTAGGATTTTGTAGAGGTGTAAACTTTAAAGAGATTGAGACTAATTGGGGGAAATAGTAGTAGGGGCCTTGGGGAAGATAAATACATGAGGAGAGGAAGAAGAAAGTAAATTAATTTCAGTATGAAAATAAAAATTGGGGGAGAATTTTTTCATTTAATTTCAGCACAAAAATACAAAATAATAAATAAGTTGTCCGCATCAGCACTCCAAGTCTCCAGTGCAGTACAAAAATGAATTGGGGCATTTTACTACTTAATTTTGATCATGTGACCCCAATAAAGTTGCACCATTGAAAACAAAATTGTTTTGCCGTCTTCTCTTATCCAAAAATTCTCAAATCGGTTCATCTTCTCCCCAAAAATTTTCAAATCTACAAATCCTCTGTAACCCTAATTTTCTAATCGGAGAACCTCTCGGGTCGGTGGCCCTAGGCGGCCACCTACGTGGGCTACCCTCAGGGCCGGCACTGGCTATCTTTCTATGCAACATGTTTCTTAATTTTACATTTTCATTCAATTTAATTTACATCTTCATCTTTGGTTTTTTTATTCACCTTATTTATTATGTGGTTAATATAAATTACTTTCTATCAGAACCATTGAGGTAAAATATGTAATTTAAAGAAAGTGAGATAACTTTATAGTAAGTGAACAAGATTTAAAATCTTGTCTCTAGTTCAAGATAGAGATTACTATAAGATTTTTAAATACACATTTATGCTACAAAACAAGTTATAAGAGATTAAAAAAAAATATATATTATCTTATTTTCTCATAACCTCTTCAAAACGTATGTAAGGGTATATTGACCTAAATTCATATTTGTTCTAGGTATTCGTGATTTAGATTTCTTATAATTTTATCAATTCTCTACTCAAATAAAAGTTCTAATAAATTGGGTTGAATTTGTACCCAACTCTAATTCAAAGAAGCTCCATAACCGTAGTTACTACTACTATTATCCAAATGGGCTTGGTTCGTTTGGGCCTAACAAAATCCGGGTCAATCCAAATTCGATTTATCAAGAGGTTGACCCATATATCTCTACTTTCAAGGCCAACAAGAAGCGAGGAGTCTTTTACAAAGAGGAAAATCTCGTAACTCAACTGACCGATCTCTCTTTGTGGATTAATCCAGCTAAACTTCAAGGTATTCGCACTACCCTTTTAGATACAGATTCTGATACGTATACATCCCACATCAGTATTTCTGCTCAAATTCTTTCTTGAAGTTTAATGTATGATCTTCAAAGTTGTTTCCTTTTTGCACAGATCTGTTCAATTTCTAGATTCTTGTCTTTTTGTATGAATTTTGTGTAATTACATGTATTTATTGGTGTTTATTACGCAAATCACTTAAAAATTCGGACCTTTATTGTGGGCTGGTAGAAAATTGCTTGATTGTATATGGAAAAATTATAGCTACACAAAAATTCATAGCCCTAACAAAAATCTTCCCATCACATGTATGTTTATTTGAGTAGATAAATCTCACTTTATATGTGGATGAATATATTTATTTCGTTGCTTTCTTTGGGTTTTTATTACTCCATATTTCAATATGGAAGTGTTCTTGAATAGGATGTATAGAGATATGTGGTTTGACCTAATTGCCTAAGCTCATGTAAAAACCAGTTTATGAAATGTAATTTTTTTGGTATTGAAATTATAGACCTAGCAATGGGATCGTTTTTGCTTAATTATTTTTTGCGTGGATTTGCTTATGAATTGTGTTTATGGCTTGTCGTAAACATTTTTTACTCAATCTTTTGTTTTCCTAACATCGGAAGTCTTGTTAAATTGGAAGAAGAGAAAGCCATGGCCATCCGTGAAGATTCAAGTGTGCAATTAAAGAAATCGAGTGATTCCTTGGATGAGATACCGACTTTCAATGCTGAAAATTTGCAAAACAATGCAAGAATAATTAACTATAGGTTCGCTCACTACCTTACTCTTATCTCATTTTATTATATTGTCCTAGTACAGTTTGAGTTTTATAATTGTTTCTTGAGTTTTATTGAGTAAAACATGAAGGGAAGACAATACTGGTTCTTGAGTTTTAGTGAGTAAAACGTGAAGGAAAGTGTCTTTCCAGCTTCAAATTATAGTTGAGCTTTATCTATTATTTATTTTCATTTTCCTCACTAAAATTCAAGTACCAATTAATTACGAGCTTTACCTTGATGACGTTCGTATGTATTCCAAGTAACTTACTTTATCTCATTTTGTTTTTGTTTGCTAAATAAAACATCTAATTGATAATAAAATTCCTCCTCAAAGGCGTGCTAAAACAATGTTTTTTTCTCTTTTTATTTTCAGCCGTACATTTATGTCAATCATAGGTGGCGTCATAGCTGGAATTTTAGGATTTACTAGCTTGACGGGATTTATCTTCTATTTCATCGTAATGGCAATTACTACGGTGGGACTTGCTGCAAAGGCTGGATTTTCGATCCACTCTTACTTTGATAGTTGGAACCGGGTTATACTTGATGGCATTCTAGGCGGGCTTTTGTCGTTCGTTCTATTCTGGACGTTTGCCTATGACCTTGTCCATATTTTCTGAAGAGTTGTTTGTTTCAGAGGCTGCCTACAAGCAATTATGCAATGTACTTATGAACTGAAGCACAATATCAAATGAAGAACACTTTGGTTTGATTCATGTGCATTTATGATCAAAGATCTTTAAGTTGCTTGATTGGAAAAAATATTTTTCTTGGTGTTATTTATATCAAATTGTTGGCAAGGTGTGAGATGAGCAGAACGACACATTATTCCAACTTGGTTTGATTTACTAATCGAATTTGATATTGTATTTGATATACGGTTTTAGATTGAGTCAAAAGTCTAGTATGTATTTTTATATATATTGGAGTATTAAGTATATCAAATCAAGTTGAGTTTTAAAATCTATTATACGGTAAATGTTCAAACTTGGGATGAATTGAAAGTGAACAACTTTTAATTCATTGAACTTGAGTTAGATTTTAAGTAGTTTGACTTGATGTTTTGAAATCTTAGGGTCTATTTGGATGGGTTTTGACTCGGTTTCGTGGGTCTCGGTTTAAAAAAATTGGTTTGGTTGGTTTCGATGAAACCTTTGAGACCTCACTTGGATTGAGTTTGGATGTTGGAGTTTAGGGAAAAAAGTAGGTTATAGGTGTTAAATCAATGTATTTTTTAGTGAAATTTGAGGAAAAAAATAGATGGCAGGTGTCAAATCAATATTTTATAGGTTTTTAATGGTTTTATGGGTTTGACGAAAACTCATTTGGATGGGTTTTGACTCGGTCTCGCGAAATCCACGAGACCGGGCCAAAACCCATCCAAATACAGCCTTATTGGTCTCAAGTAAAGGAATTAGTTATTTATCCATGAGAGGAAGCTACAGAATAATATAAAGATTATTTTACTATTATGTCATTGCAGAACATATCCTCTTTTAGAGACATGATTTAATCATTTTGGGTCTTTTCTGCCCTATATATAGATGGGCATTCAAGTATTTGGAGAAATTCTAATTCTATCGAAATAAAGTTTCTAACAAAACAAGCGTGGAAAAAAAAATTTTTGATTGAATAATACTTATATAGAAGATTGACTTATCACAAATAGATCAATTAAAATACATTACTTCTCTTAAGTTTACTAATGAATGGGTTTGGTTGAATTAGATTTAGGTTTTTCCAGCTAAAATTTATTGAATTCATCAATACATCTGCATTTATAAGTCTCATGATTCAACATTTCAACTAAAAAGAAAACAAACTACTTGGCTCTTTTTAAAAATAGAGCAAGTCCAATACATCACACTTCACAACCTGAAACTTGATTTCCTTTTTCTGAAACAGAAGGTTTTATTGGCATGATAAATATTAGTACAGACCGATCATATTTAACCCTTTTCAGACCTGATCCAAATAGAACCAAACCCGTTTTGATGCGACAAAAAAGTCCCCACCATTTTCGACTCGCCCAAATGACATCACTATATATGTATATATGTTCTGGGTGATAGCTAGTAAATTCTCATACAATTTTACCTTAATCATCCAACAAAAAACTACTTCATAATGAAACATGTCATGATGAGGCTTTTTGCCAACTAGGTGGACGGTAAGAAGCCTCTGGTGTCTACATTGGAGCACCTGCTGAAATTAAAACAGGTGTTTGGGTGATGGAATTTTTGTATTGTTTAAGGGATCAATTTCTAAAGAAATTTATTGGTAGGTTATTTTGATGAATGGTTAGATGAACGATGCCCCGTGCCTGTAGTTAAAAGCTTGATATATTTGAAAAGAACAACTCAACCACAATTTGAACATATATTTTAGCTCTGAATGAATGATCGAAATGAACAAGAACGAGTAATATTGATCGAATTTAAATTGAATTCGTGTAATTTAAGTTGATATTTAACCTTAATTGGTTTTCCTAGAAACGTTCGCGTCATTTTCCCATGAAAGAAGGCTTCAGAACAAAAAAGAGGTTATGCTACATTGTCATTGCAGAACACATCCTTTACGAGACTATTTGTTTCACTCATTCAAGTATGTGAAGAAATTGAACTTCACAATCTGAAACTTGCTTGCATGGTAAATAAGTAGCTTTTTTTGCGCTTTTAGCTTTGACTATACATTTTCAGAACTTCACACCTGCAAATTTGAAGCATATTAGTTCGGACCAATCGGATTCAACCCTTTTCGGACCTGGCCCAAATAGAACCAAATCCATTTTGACCCGCCCGAATTTCATTTATCAATAACCATAGCAAGCACCATAGAACTTGACAGACCAATTGATATAACTGAAGTACAAGTAAAAGTGTGAAAAATTTACCATCATTTGAGGAACTTTGAGAATAACAAATGCCAAGAGGTATAAAATGCTTGCAATCACAACAGCTGCAGCCAAATTATGTCCAAGGCGCTTATTGTCTTTGGTTGGCACAAATGTCAGTTTCAATGTGTTTGTTAGTTCAAAAAGCCTATAAGAAATCTGCAAGGTTCAAGAAATTGAAAACAAGGAGGTAAACAAGCATTATTCACTTGACGATTTAATGGAAAAAATGCATCTTTAGTCTACATGATTGAACCCTTTCTGGCTCTACATTCTATAAAGTTGCACTTTAGGACCCATCGCCTTACATTTCTATGGGATCAAAAGTGCAAAAATAGGATGAAAACTTTTTTTTAAAATGGGGCCAAAAGTGCAATTTTGTAAAATGCAGGACCGAAAGTTGAGAGGGTCTAATCTTGTGTGACTATAAATGCAATTCTGGTACATTTTAATACAATGAAACAATTAATCGAATAAGAGAAAGGTAACTGGGATAATCTACCGCAACGTATATGGAAGTAGTGAGCATGAAGTTTAACAATGGGTAATCAGGAATCAAAGAAAGCAATAGTTTTGGCTGACCATCTGGCACACCAGACCTGCATACAACCAGCAAGAATTAAAATCTCATAAATCATATTAATATTAATAATCTAAGGATCATATTGTAGACTGAAAGCTAGAAATCAGAATAAAAATCAACTTTGTGATTTTATGAAATGACAATGGATGTATTAGCAATTCATCATAAATAAAAAAAAAAAACGAATTAGCAAATTATGTTACTCATTCAGTAGTAAAGTAACAACCATGTTCAGAGGCTGCAACATTAATTGGATTTCCTATTCAAATTTTGTGCTTTTGTTCATATAAAAAGCTTCAAGCTGAGAACTTCAGAATCTACTCGACTGAAAAATGAATTTTGGTAATTTCTGCTACATATATGCATTCTTCTCTTAGATGTGAGATGATTTGTTAAATTAATATATCGTGGACTAACAAGTTACGTACCTTAACCATATATGTATTTGAGAGATGTAAGTCTCCAAAGTGATCTTTCCAAGCCATCTGTTTATCAAAAAAAAAATATCTGGTTAATTGATAATAGTAAACAAACTGTTCTTCAATGGGTTCGAATTCTTCATTAAAGGATAAACTTTACTAGTCGATGGATACTTACGCAAAAAGTGTCAATGTGTAGCAGCGAAAATGCTGGGTGACATTTCGAAGGGATATGTAAACACTGATAAAGCAGAAGAGGAAAAGAAATCTTCGTCAAAGCTGCGTTCATAGATCACACACAACAATAAAGATATTAAGATGCTGGAAAATGAGCATACGTTATTGGAATCCATGAAGTGTAAGGATGATATTTGTTGTATGTAATCTTCGGAAGCTTGTATACGAACTCCACCCATAGATAGCCAATCTATAATCACAAAATCATTTACATTGGACACGAACTTGATAGGTAAAAAATTGTAAAAAGATTGAATCATACTGTCAAGGAAATTATGACAACAATTGTTTTGATCGATATCCTGCGCTTTACTTCAGCTTCCTCCAACTTTTCCATCCATCTCTCAACCTGAAAAACCATTCTAATTCTTAAACTAGCAAGAAATCAAAAAGTATCAGGTAGACAAATATTAACAACCTTGTATCTGAACCAAAAATTCAAAGTAGAGTACAACTATGCACGATGGCTAACCGTTGGATGGAAATATGCATATATCATCCCAATTATCCAAATATATCGATCAAGGCCGGAGCGGAAATGCCACTCACGCAAGAGTGGAAATTTAACTTTTGAAGCTGGGTCGGTGTATCCTGAATACATCAGTGTTTATATTTGAGATTTTGAGGCATGAATATACACCAAGGGGTTGAGAAAGCAGTCAAACAAGCCACTAACCAAGCAGGAAAGTAAAAGGGCTCCAGAAAATATCAAATACCCCAGGGACTTCCCACATCAGAATTACCACTAAAAAGCAGGTTACAAATTTTGCAGCAATAACAATCCCCCGCTCGTTATACTTGTTGAAAATACCAAGAGCCCCATACACCATGAGAGTGAAAAGGGTGTGCATGGGGCATATGTAGTATAGCATGTAATCGTTATTAAGCACAATGCAGCAGAACAAGACCAAGAAATTGAGTCGCCACATCATCTATCAATCAAAATTAATATTTCATTAGCATAATACAAATAACATAAAAACTTATATAACGTTGTGATAAGAAAATTTTACCTGAATAAACCTAGCAACGCCAAAATCCTTGCGGATGTAATAATATGAGAAATTCCCATATCCTGTCATCCACACATACGCAGCAATAAAGACTCTAATGGCATTGTAGATTTCTGTTGCAGCGAAGTAGTGATACATAAGAAATAAGACCTGTGGATTAAGAAAGATTGTTGAGACGTCTTATTCCAGCCCGAAAGGTTATCAAGGAGCTTGGTAAAAGTAAATGGACAGTTAAATTTGTTCAGATCTTTCCCAAAAACCCAAGGAGTACTGATTTTGGACCCAATATTGAATAAATTATGCCGCTCTATACAATGGCTCCTAGGTTCGCAGAATGGGTTCCCCAATAAAATTGAAATAAAAAACCATTTCCTTTTAGATATCTTCATATTGTTGTCAGGGAGATTAACTAGTAACTATTTAACTGACATCGTATTCAAACAGAACGAACAACTACTGTCATGACCTTCAAAGTAACAGAATGAGCTCTGGCATATACATCAAGCCACTTGAACTACTACATAAATATAGAGACAAAGGACTTCAAATACTTTAGGGACCAAGGATGTCAAAGTAGATATGATTAGAGGGTGACAGTTGCAAGCTCAAGGTTGGAATTGAGAGACAAACTGCTAAATTTCTCAATCTGTTCATTCGCTGTACAGACAAATGGAATTGGTGTGTTCAAAAATTAAAATTTTATTAGAAACTTAATCTTCTGCAACCCTTCTCCAGACCCTAAACTTAAAGTGTCAAGATATATATATTCAGACTTTAATGCAGAACACATTAAGTAACCAAAAAAATATTAGATCAAATTATACATGACCCATCATAAATTACCTGCATCCAACCTTTCCACTCCTCCGTTTGATGCCTGTTTAGATACATTATTGACTTCCCAGAGAATGGTGACTTGTCATTATGTATCTTGAAAGAAGTACTAGCCGAAACTATGATGAGAAGAAAGTACAGGAACAAGAAAAGATCCCGGTTATAACTCTGCCAAGACAAGTAACAATTATGTTGAAAATATGTTATTATCAGCAATGGAGCAATATAAAGCAGAAGATGGTAATTCAACCGTCATAAGTTATTTTTACAGAATATCACTTAAATCACTAAGCATGCAATCTTAAGTTTTCCATATTCCTAATACATCCCAAATACACCATGTCAATGGGGAAAAAGGATCAAACTGGAACTGCAGAAGCATAATATAAGTTTGTCTACTTGTTTCACACGAGGGCTGAATACTTAAAGAAATGTAACGTTGAGAATGGGCTTATCTTTCAATTCTCAGACACAACAGTCACAGACATCAAGGTTATTCAGATCGGTATTAATTCCTTTGCTTGGGAAATCACTAACATGTAGATAAAATGTTAACATTCAGAACCACGTATGAATGTAGGCTCTGGAAAAGAAAAAAAATTCAACCAAACGACAAAATCTACGCCACAACATGTCAAGTTGTCAACACTGCTGATAAATCACATCATATCTGCATACATTCACTTGTCAGTTTGTCAAGCATCTTTCTTTTACTTCACTTTACAAAGCAAAGTTTGTGTAGATATGTATTCAAATATAGACTGCAGTGTTTGATGATTTGGTGCCTACAGCTATATTATTGTCCCCATAAATGACATATAGAGTTCCTTGACCTCAGTAAATAGCTAAGTGCTCGTGGTCCTACTCTTTTTTAAGAGCCTACAACAAAGTTGATTAAACAAAGTTCAGGGAACACTTCTTGAAGATATTTTTCTATATCACTATCGTCTAGCAAGCCACATATTCATGGTTCTTCCGACTGTGCACATAATCAAGCACAAAAATACAAATTATGCATATTTTTAGTTTCAATTCTTCTTACTTTTAACATATTAAATGTATATTTTTACATCATTATGCATCACCATCTTTATAAAAAAGAATTGTCAAGTAACAGCTGCAGAAGTGTATAAACAAAAATCAAATAATCAGATTTCAACCTTTTTTGAGTCACCAAAAAGATTTGTGCGATCGCATATATAAAAGTAGATCAAAAGGGCGCCAAACTCTGATCTGCATGAGTGAGTCGAAGAGGATTAGTAACAAAGGAATCAAAAGAATTTAAATCAGCAGAAGATTAAACTGAAACAGTTTGAACATACATGGCCCTCAAAGTCAATCTATTTTCAAGCAAGAATGACTCATCCAATGTAAGAAACCTGGTAAGACGGTGAATTCAAGCACATTTTATAAGTTATTGTACAAGTCCCACTAGTTTAATCTCAGTTTTCCACAAACCTGGTAACATGAGAGGTCACAGATGAATTTCGAACTCTAGGAGAGGCAGACTGAAGGCCACCCCCTTCCAAAAGAACAGCTCTGTCCTCTTCATTAACTGCTCCGGTCAACTCAACCAAATTGACATCAGAATTCCTCCCACTTATGCGCCAAAAATTTAGAGGAGAAATATTCAAAGTATCAGTCACTATAAGGCAGTCTATATGACTATAATATGTGCCATCTTCTACCCTAGTTTTTGAAACAATTTGAATCACTCAAGAAAACAGATACTCAGTGAAACCAGTGAACAAGTCATGTGTCTATAAATTCAAAAGGTTCGCTAATGATGTCATAACTATAGGAGCAGACAAGATCCTATCATGCATTACAATTCAGTAAGAGCATCTGTCTGGTTATCTCAGAAACAATGTCAAGCACAGATTATTAGGCAAAACCATAACATTAAAAGACTCTTCCTGAATATAATACTGCATTAGAAATTCAAACGACAGTGCTGATAACAGAGTGCTTCAACTTACTGCTTGGGTAAGGATGAATTCTTGCTATACTCCAAATATTCCGAAAATAACCAAGCCGCAAATACCGGTACTATTCCAAGAAAAAATGACACCTGCAATCATAAGAATAAACTAATAAAGATCATCAAGCTTACATCACACAATAGTCATTCAGTCGATAATCTACTTTCATAGTTAAAATTTGCAACAAATTGCGAACAAATGAATAATTGGAAATTTGGATGCAGATTTCCTATAGTAAAACCAAAGTTACTCTCACATCGAGCAGAAATCTCTCCAAGAAGATTAACCAAAAATACAAGTTGTGATTGATCAAGTTATGCCAAAATCAATCTTCATAAATGGCTGTTAGAATGCCACCCAAATACTACTAGAAAACTTACTACTATTGCAATTACATCTAATACTGTCAAAATAAGCTCAAATTTTGCAGAAATTCGAAGAACCGACAGACCTGACCAGGAGTTAAAGGTCCATAGATCAACATTTTCTCCGATTTAAGCTCACAATGAATTAAGGAACATATGAAACTGAACAATGGAGAATTTGTTACGTATATATTTATGTGTACAAACGCGGGAATAAAAGATAGATTTTGAAGATAAAAAAACACAGATCTGAGTGAAAAAACTGATATACTATGAAAGTGGCGGTGGGGTTAAGTTGAGAGAGGATTTTGCAAAAAAAAAAAAAAAAAAAAAAGAGACGTGACTAGTGGCTACTATCCAAAAATAAAATTGAATTATTAGATATTTAATTCAAGCTCATTTCAACTCGATTTCTCATGCATATTAAAAAAAAAAAAAAAAAAAAAAAAAAAAAAAAAAAAAGAAAAAAAACTTTTTTTTATTTTAATACCAGGTAATTTAAAATTTTAAAATATATAAATGTATATAGAAATATAAGTCATTAAATGCTCACTTAAACTCGCTTAATACTTATTAGATCACCTAAGAAATCAAAAGCTCAAAATGATTACAAACTCATTTATGTCCCCAGATATGACATCCTATATTTTATGCGATCAGAGATGCGGGATTTTTGTATTTACAGTTCACACTAAATCAAAATGTCATTATTTTGCCATAAAGAATGATTGTGAAATAAAGCAATTTTTGGAAAATATAGTTTTGTAATAACTATTACTATTAAGAAACGTTTCAATAAAGAAATAGAAACATCAAGATATTGATTGATTAGAAACATAATGTACGGGTTTTTTTCACTTTGCACCCTCGAAACATAGGAAATAGGCACTTTGCACCTCCGAAATTTAGATTTAGCACATTGCACCCTCGAAATATGAAAAATACAGCACTTTGCACCCTCTTTTATTTTCAAGCAAAAACCCAAGGGCAAAATAGGTAATTCTATTGTAAATCTTTGGCACTTTGCCCCACCCCCAAAAATAAAATAAAATTAGCATTTAACACTCCCTAATTAAGAACAAATTAACAACTTGCACCCCCGAAACACAATAAATGGACACTTTGCACCCCAAAATACAATATTAATACTTAACACCCTCAAATTAAAAAAAAAAAAAAAAAAAAAAAAAACTCAAACTCCTCATTTTTTCCTGCAAAGTTGACCATTGAGGTGATTTTTTTTAAGGCAAAATAGATAATTATTTATGGGTCTTTGATATGTTGAAGTAGACAATGGGTCTTCGAGATTACTTTATTTAGTTATTTATGGTTATATTGTTGAAAAGAAAGATGGAGAGAGAAATGAGTATTCGAGTATTTATAATTGTATTTTGCAAATTTAAGAAAAAAAATTGAATTACCTATTTTGCCTTAGATTTTTTTCACTCCGATAGTCAACTTTGACGAAAAAAACGAGGGGTTTGGGTTTTTAAAATTTGAGGGTGTTAAGTGTTAAAATTTGTATTTTGGGGTGCAAAATACCAATTTATTGTGTTTTGGGGGTGGAAGTTGCTAATTTGTTCTTAATTAGAGGGTGTTAAGTGCTAATTTTATTTTGGGGGTACAAAGTGCGAAATTCTCAAGTTTTGAGGTAGCAAAGTGTCAATACTATTGAATTACCAATTTTGCCCTTGAATTTTTGCTTCAAAATAAACGAGGGTGCAAAGTGCTGCATTTTTCATATTTCGAGGGTGCAAAGTGCTAAATCTAAGTTTCGGGGGTGCAAAGTGTCTATTTCCCATATTTCGAGGGTGCAAAGTGCAAAAAACCCCATAATGTACTACTATAAAAAAGTTCCTTCTCAAAAAATTAATCTTTTAATTTGAAGTGATTTTATTAGTAACCTGGAATGTTATGGGTTAAAATTATTAGTCAACATAAGTAATGACATCAACTTTGCAAGTATACTTAACTATCACGTCACCACTTAACGTCATTTTTTAACGAAGGTATCAAATATATCACAATTTGTTAAAGAGTTGTACCAAATGTGTTGAACACGTAAAACTCAGTACAAAAAATGAGAATTTACCTAAAGCTGAATACCAAAAATACAATTCGGGTACACATCGAAATAGGTATTAGAATACATATTTTTAATTATAGAAGAAATAAAGGTATATATACAATTTTGAACTGTTGATGGCAGTACTTATGCTGTGAATTTGTGACTTCACACTAATAAATTTAATACAGCATTAAAAGTTATTTTAAAGCATTATTATTGTGTAAATAATTTTTTTTTGTTTCCCAAGGGTTTAATTCCTTTCGAGGCGGGTCGGGTACATTAAGTGGGCACCTCTCCCAACAGGGATTCGAACCTCAGTCCGCTATTTTGTAGTGACTAGTCCCTTCCACTAGACTAATCATCTGTTGGTATTGTGTAAATAAATTGTTTCTTCAATTGTGTAAATAAACAGGTTCTTCAATTGTGTTATTTTAAGCTTGTTGATGTATGCATACATGCCACCTCTTTGATCATTAATATATGGATGGAATCAATTGAAATGCTCGAGGTTTAATTGAAGAAATTCGAGAGTTTTGAAATTGTTGGCTTAGATGAAAGTTTTGATTGTCGCCCTATATTGCGGCTCATAATCTTGCGACTTGGGTCATTGATTCTAGTTAGGTGGGCATTTTCGTTTTATTCATTTTCATTCTCTCCCTTTTCATTCTCTCCCTGTTGAGATATTTTGTGATGAGGGATCCTCAATTTTTAATTTTGTTGTACCTTTCATTAATGTTTCAATGGGAAAAAAAAAGTGTATACTTTACGCCTTCAAGGGGTAAATTTTGATAATAATAATACACGATAATATGGATGTAGTAATAATTAGCAGATAAACTGAATTGTATTGTTGCTGGATTGAAAATGAACAAACCTTGATTCCATTTGGATGACAACAGAGTTAAACATATTCAAGACAAGTTTTTCCTTTTTGATAATTAAGACAGCTATTGCCTGAAAAAGCCCTTTACTAAATTATTAAAGGCAAAAATATATAATTTTTTACCTGCAGAGACTGAATACTTTGCGTTTTTATTTCCTTAATTTAAGAAATAATATTTGTAGGTTCAACATTTTGATTGTTCGCACATTTCATTTCTTCATCTAATTTGTGATCAAAATAGCAAAACAACAATAATCTTGTGGGAAAAAAGTGCAAACACATACAATCCTGTGCTATAGGCCCAAAGGTACAAAAACAAAATAGAACTGAAACCAAAGTGCAAAATTATGAAAAAGAAAGGCAAAATAACTTCATTGCAAAGTAGTATTCCTAATCATCGTAAAGCATATAAGATAACCCACTACCATTTTACTGAAATATATAAAAGGTACAAACATGCTAACCTAGACAGCCTCGCAATTAAACCATTACATCATTAGCAGAAAACTAAATCAAGTGTTCAAACAGTCCTAACAAATATTTTCGTTCATTTCAAAGATAAAAATTACTCTAATCATAGATAAAGAGAGGTTACTATGGAACGAAACCCTACCAGTACTACCGTTTGGATGGTCTCACATCATCTGCTCCATCATCGCTATCGTCTGTATCGTCTTTGCCTACTCGTTTCCTCTTGGGTGGGGCCTCAACTTTTCCACTAACATCTTCATCATCATCATCATCTTCTTCATCCCCCTCTTCAAAATCCTCCTCGCCATTCTCTTGTGGTTCAAAATCGCTAGCATCTTCTTCGTCTTCAGCTTGACCGACTGGTCTAACTAGATATTCTGTACCCAGATCTTCCTGCATTATGAATCACAAAGAAATCAGAGAGGGCAACAGTAGTAATTACCCAGGTATTAAAAAGGAAAAAAGAAATACTAGATTTCAGAATAAAAAATGAAACCACTTGATTAGTAAAATACTCCCAAGTAAACTACTCAGTGGGCCATTCATTGAAGATCTTCAATTCTGGCATTGAAAATTACAAGTGATGCAGTAACTAAAGAATTTAATAACCAGAAATTTTGAAAGCTAAATGCAAATTGTAATGCAAAGGATAAATCTTAGAACAAATAAAAGCATGTTTTTTCTTAAATTATCAAAACAACTCTAAGTTCATTCATTCGCAACTAGAGTACACGAAATCCAAGTGTTAAGTGGATTTGCTGATTTATAACTCATCATGTAATTAAATCTAAATACAGGAATACCAATAGGTGTTTGATCTAATGCCTCCACAAACACATGTTCAAATAGAGGTGCCAACATAATGTTTTCGACAGTGACTCAACGGGAAAGTCAGATCTAACAAGGAACCCAATGGCAAACAAAAGAAAAAATCTAAGTTGAAACCATATTTCGCAAGACAAATGGATTTCAGATCTATAATTTTTAATGCTTATTAATAAATCCACAATGATGTAGATTCAAAATCAGTCCCCCCTCAAATAACAAAATGTCAATAACTTACAAGAATAAAATAATTTATTTTTTGATGAGTAAATGATTGAAATGAAAAAATTAATATGTTTTAAAACACCAGATCTAGTTAGGTTCACCTAAAATTTCGCCCAAAGAACAACATATATCTGTATAGCAACACTATTTCAAAAAGTAAAAGACCTAAAACCAACAAAAAATTTATCTTCAGAGCTAAAAATTCAACAATCATTCACCCTTCTATCAAAAATCCTTCTGTTTAATATTAGCTCGTGGTACCAAAATTTTAAAATTCAACCGCAAATTCAAAATAAACCAAAAAAAAAAAAGATCTACCAGAACTAGTTCAACGGAAATATCACATAAACTACACTAGAAAGCACAAAATATTGAAACAAGAGCAACACAGACTCACACGGATATATTCATAAGAGGTATTAAGTATTACCTCTTCCTCTTCTTCGCTTTCGTCATCCTCGTCGTCGTCATCATCATCATCGTCGTCGTCCCCTTCATCATCTTCATTCTCTCCATCTTCATCCTCATCATCGTCAGCGTCAGCCGCAGCCACCGGTGCGTTACCGCCGCCGCTATTCAGCACTTCATCATCATCCTCTTCTTCACCTTCCGCCTCCTCATCACCGCTCTCAAATTCGTCATCATCTTCACCGTCAATTTCCTGCTCGAACTTTTCCTCATCTTCAATCACCGCCATTGTTATGAAAACTTTGAAGTTTAATTTAATTTTTATTTATTTTTATTTATTTGAAATATATGAAGAAAAGAGAAGGGAAAGAAAGAGTGGGTAGACGTGAGGTGTGTTTCCTCGGAGTGGTGGGACTGTGGGAGTGCAAAGCAAGGGTTTGATCGGGACCGTTGAATTGGAAGTAGACAGGGATCGATGACGTGGTGACTAATCGGACGGTGAGCAAAAGGGTCCAGGGTTTCTATTGTGTTTCACAATGCGGCGCTCTAATTTTCCGTTTTTCTTCGGATTTCGTGTGTCACGTAATTCGCGTGTGAGGGAATCTAGGGTTGAGAATTCTTATTCGAGTGTTGATACTTGTACTTGGTTTATAATTTTTCTAATACATAAAAGATATTATCGTTTTCGTGAAAAATCTTAAAACATGTTTCAATTTTTAAAATAATTGCAAAGAAATTAAGGTAAAATCTTTAAAAAAACTGTTTATTTTGAGGTTCTTGTTTTTTATAATTAAAATAATTTTAAGATTTAATTAATCGAAACATATACTATAAATGAGACTTTGTCGTAATTTCTTTTAACTTTTAACCAATTTTAAGATTTAATTAATTGATTGTGTTACATTGTCAATTATTATTTTAGATATGATACTAACCATATTTGATTTGAAAAAGAAATGTCATATTAATCCAATATATACTCTAGAATCTAGCCTAAGAAAATTGGTTAAATGGGGGTTGCTACAAACAATTAAATTTGACTATCAAAGTAACATTTTCAAAGCCCAATTGTACAATATAGCCTTTTAAGGGGAAGTTGAAGACAATTAAACAGTCAAACCTTTCTGAACTTAAGTCGTGAAGCCACAAATAATAATTAATTTAAAAATTATTATTTAGTATTATTGGTGTTAAATGATAAAAACAGTCAATAATAATGCTAATTGATAATAATGCTAATTGATAGTATAATTATTTTTATTTTATTTTTTCTTAATTTTTGAAATAACTTTGGATAAATTTGTAACAATACATTACATTTGGGATTTGGAGGAGTTCAAGTTATATGGAGGTGTCGGTTTTTTTTCTTTCCCTTCTTATTCTGGTATTTAGTATAATTTAAAAATTAGGTTTTGATATGTAACTTGATTCAATATGTTTTACTATATGACATTGTCAGCTCTATAGCTAGGCAATTTAGGCAATCGTCTAAGGCCCCAACTATAGAGGGCCTCAAAAATTATTTTGTAAATGTATCTAAATCTTTTTATTTGATATTTTTTTGTCAAAGAAGATGTACCAATACATGTAAAAAACTTGGATAATTTTCAAATAAAGTCCTACCCTATTTATATAACTACATCATCGAACAGACGGTGGGAATCAACTTTATCTAGTGGCTAAAACTAATGTTCTAGATAGTTTTCTTATATACTTATTTAGAATGTTTTGCTCCATAATATAGAACTATATGGGGTTGTTTGTTTGGCATTTGGGAGAGTGGTTTGGGAAAGTGGTAGAGGTTTGAGAAATAATTTCGATTTGTGTAATGTTGTTTGTTTGGGTTTTGGGAGAGTTGTTTAGGAAAAAAAATAGGTGTAGGTTTTTTTGGTAGGTTTGAGTTAGTTAATTAGGTGTAAGATAATGTAAGACTTTATGTCACATCAGTTAGTTATATGTTATTAATTTATTGGTGTATATATTATATGTAATATATGTAGTAAATAATATTTTATAATTAGTTATTTGTGCTTTCTAAAATGATATAAAATAACGTAAAATAATTTTCTTTTTTATGAATTTTTTATAAAATATTATAATAAAATTCTTTTAATTATTATAATTATTTTATCTAAAATCCTTTTATATTATAAAATAATGTAAATTATGTATACATTTTTTATAAGTGATACAAGGAAAAATGTGTTGCATAAAAAAAGGTCCGTATTAATTTACAAATTAAGGGACATCTTTTGAAATATTGTTCCGTTGTTGCATGCACACGACTGAGCACATTTAGTCGTCGACTTGACTGCTGTACACAGCTACACATCCATGATTTGAAGTCTCACTGTAATTTCAAAAGTAATTATTAATTTATTAGCAATGACTGTTGGAAAGGACAGATAGAGAGGGGTAGAGTAGTGTTAGGTGTAGGGTTTTTTGGGTTAAATGGGCTGCAACCCAATTTTCAGAAATCCATTTCGGAAATAATGGACTTGAGGAGAAATTTTCGGAAATGAGGTAGCCTGTTTGTCTCGCATCTCGGAAATGGGAAATAATTTTCCCAAATGCGAGACAAACAGGCCCTATATATGCAAAAGAATGTCATATATATCTTTATGAATAATATATTGGATCATACTTAATTGATCAATTAAGGTTGAGATAAGTATTAACATTAATGCGTCATGTATTGGTTTGGATGTGTTGAACAATTATCGGAGCGTGGCATTAAAATTGATTTAACCTACCAAATTAATTTTTCGATTAACAATACACATTCTATTGAAATTATCCTTGTGTTTGTTATGTAAGCTATATTATTTTGTAAACGTAATGTATCTCAATTTTTTTTAGCAAAAAACTTGGATAATTTTCAAATAAAGCCTTATCCTATTTATATAACTACATTATCGAACAGACAGTGAGAATCAACTTGATCTAGCGGCTAAAACTAATGCTCTAAAGACTTTTCTTATATACTTTTATAACTGATACTTTAGAGACTTTTCCTATATACTTATTTAGAATATTTTACTCCATAATATATAACTATGTATATCCAAAAAGAATATCATAGATATCTTTATGCATAATATATTGGATCATACTTAATTGACTAATTTATGTTGAAGCAAATATTAACACTAATGCGTCATGTATTGGTTCGAATGCGTTGGACAATGATCGGAGCGTACCATTAAAATAGATTTAACCTATCAAATTAACTTTTCGATTAACAATACACGTCCTATTGATATTCTTCTTGTGTTTGTTATGTAAGTTCTGTTGAGCTAATTTATGTAAAAGTGATTAATATATATTATTGGTGTCTAATGATAAAGATTGCTCCCTTTTTTTTATTTGTCATTTTAGGATTTCAATGTAGGATTAAAATTTTTATACCAATTTTACTTTCTTATTAATGGTATGATTATTTGATTAAAAGGGTGATTTGAGACTTCTACCATAAAAAAATTGGCTATTTATTACATTTGTTAATACTTGTGCAATCCTCCAAGCGTAAAAAATAAATGGAGAGAGTATATGCTAATTGTAAGTACAAATATTTTTGTTTTATTGTATCTTAAAAATTTCGGAAAAACAAATAAGTAACTTAGATTCAAATGGTTTTGAATCAAGCTACAATTTTTAATAATAATTTGGCAAAATTGCAAAAAACTTCCCAAACTAATTAGTGATTTTGGATTTTCGTCCCAAGCTATATCACTTAACTAATTTAGTCCCGTAATTTTATATTTTTTTGGAACATCGTATCACTTGCCACATGGATGCTTATATGTCATGACGTGGCAAATTATATAAGATTGCAGAATTCATCCCAAACTAATTATAAATTTTGACTTTTCGTTCCAAACTATATTAATTCACCGAATTTCGTCTCACAATGTGTCATTTGACATGGATTTAGTCCATTATTAAATTTCTAATTTTATGAAAATGACGATTCATCTTTTACTTTTTTAAAGGACTAATGACAATTTATCCCCTACGATATTCATTATGTTCAATTTACCTCTTACAATTTGAAAAGAAGCAATTTAAGGTAAATTGAATATTATGAATATACATGGAAGTAAATTGCCATTAACTTTTTTTTAAGAGAAAAAAAAGTATATATTTTTTAAATTCATGTGCGCTTTTTGAGAAACAAATCATATCTCAGTTCATTAGGAAAATTTTGTGCATTTTTTTTGTGTTAATAAATAATAAATATTTATAATTAGTTTGGAACAATTTTTTTTCCCATGAAGTCGGCTTATTGATATAGTTTGGGACGAAAAATCAAAATTTGTAAGTAGTTTGAGACGAATTCTGCAATCTTATATAATTGTTTATGATAAAATTTGTCACGTCATACCATGTAAGCATCCATGTGGCAAGTGGGATGATATTCTAAATAAATATAAAATTACGGGACTAATTTGACAAAATGATATAGCTTGGGACAAAAATTCAAACTCACTAATTAGTTTGGGACCTTTTTTGCAAATTTTTCTAATAATTTATTATAAAGAAAACTCAAACTACATACATGTCTTGATTTTTTGGCAGCGGACTGAATCGTTTGATAATCAAAACAAATAGTTTGACTTGACATACTTTACAAATTTTGAACCTACTGCGCGTCAGACTAAATATCGAAAATTGATACAGTTAAATTATATTGAATGCACACCCCCTAAGATTAGGCATATGTACTATCCGATAAACCGTATCGAACCGAAGTTTCAATTTCGATGCATACCATATTTTAGTTCGATTTATAGTATGAACTCCATTACAATATGATTATAAGTTTCGACTTTCGGTATTTGATATTATCGGTTTACCCGAACCGGTATACCCGTTTTTTCAATCCCAATTCCTACCAATCCAAGCTTCACTTTAATCTTCTCACTTCTTCTACGGTACTGCCCTGGAGCAAAACTCAATCTTCTTCTTCTTCTTCTTCAATTCAAAATCCCACCGCGCCGCCGCACCACCCACCCCCATCGCGCCTCCACCATCTCTCTGTCGGCCCAGATTTGTCATTTACGGAGGTACAGTCCAAATTCTAAATGCCCAATTTTGTTCTTTTTTCTGATTTTTCTCTTAATAAATTGGGTTCTAATTGTATTTAAAACCCAAAAGTTGATTGATGCTAAAGTAATTTTTTGTGAGGGGACTGAGGCTAGGGGGTCTCTGATAGTCTGATGTATTCTTTATATTTCTATTCAACTTCATTGTTGGTTAGAGTGGTAGGAAGCATATTATTATTTACATATGTATTCAAGACAAATTATTTTTTATTCAATTAATTTTCAGTTCTTTTTTTACCAAATCAAATCAAATTTCACTGAATGGTAATTTAGCGAACCAAACCGATTTTTCGGTTTACCGAACCAGGCCGTATAACGAAATTTGGTACGGTTCGGTTTACCATTTGCACAGCCCCACTTATTACCTAAGATAATAGCTTGAGCAGAAATATTCTACTTTCATATTTTATCTATTTATTATTCTGGCAAGTAAAAAATTATATTTGTTAACTTACATTTGTCATATAACAATGTTCATCGTGTATTTGCTTTTGTTAAGAGAGTTTAAGAATGAAATGTCATAAAAGATTTACGATTGAATCTAGAAAATATCAGCTAATTTGTAAAAGAGGGCCCCCCAATTTTAAACATTGCCTAGGGCCCCATAATATGTCAGACCGGTCCTGGCTCTTGAAATGAAGAGTACAATCAAACAGGTTCAGTTATTCTCTTTGCTGAACAATATACACTGCTGTTATAATGCAGGTAATTATATAATGCATCAGTTGGTCTCAAAGGTTTCGAGGAGGGCAATTTATTTCGCAGCATATCAACGTGGGTTTGCTTCATGTTGTACGGTCACAAAACATTATTTTTCTGACATGTCGACTCTGCAAAGAACACAACAGATTGCAGTTCCTCCTCGGGACTCTTTCGGATTCTGCAGGTCATTGAGCTTTGCAAGTGGTTTCACACCTCTGCAGCCAAAGACTATGGAATCAATTATGGATGTTGAGAGGGCAAAGACCAAGTCACCTGAAGAACTTGCTGACATTTGGGATGATGTAAATTTCGTTTGAACCATTACTGCTCACCAAATTACTTCTGATATGTTTATTCTTTTCCTCGTCACTTCTGTAATGCATTCAGCATTTTGATCTACTAATGACTAAAGTTTAGGTTTCCTGTATGTTCGTATTCTTGATGGGATTGCACGTAGGAGCTTTAAAAGCTCAACTGCAAAAGGATAAACCTTTATGTTTTAAATTCCATGATAAGAATCCCAAGCTTGCGGATGTCTAACATTGCTTATGTTATCTGTATAATATTTAACAGTTGTTAATATTATGGCATCTCATTCTGTTGTATAGATGCTAACGTCCAAATTAAACACTTGCATATTTTTGTTTGGCTTTATAGTGCTACTCTTTTTTATCCCTTCAAACTGAAGTCATTAGAGAGACTCCCTCTGTTAAGTAGTTTGACTGTGTTAAAGTTTTCTTTTCTCAGTATCATTTGGGAAGGGGCCATATTGGTCTATCTATGAAAGCAAAGTTGTACCATCTCTTGAAGCAAAGAACTGCAGAATGGTAATTCTCTAACTTAATCTTGCTTTTCACGATGTGTGCCTCTTAAAAGTTCATGTTCATTGCCCCCATTTTTCGCAGCCGTTATTTTGTAATTCCAGTGTGGAAAGGAAGTGGTTATACAACAATGTTCTTGCAAGGTTAGAATTTTGTTAGTTTCTGTTACTATATTCATGTGTGAGAATTAATGGAGTACTTGCTGAATGCTACATGATTGAATTTTGGTGTTAACTTATGGTTGAAAAAATGGCAAGACGGCATCTTAGAAACCTCTGAATAACGTAACCTCAATTGATTTTATTTGCTTATTTATTCATCAAACTTGTTGTAGCACAGTCCAGATGCCACACATGATTTTCACCGGTCTTGAAGACTACAAAGCAAGAGGGACCCAAGCATCTCCATACTTAACTGCTTCGTACTACACGGAATTTGCAGACACCAAGGACTTGGTGCTTATTCGTGGAGATGTTGTGTTCACAAGCAAGCTAAGTGACAAAGAGGCAAAATTTCTTCTGGAGACTGCACAATCCTTTTACTTGAATGATGTCAGGTACAAGCTAGTCGAGCGTTTCAACAAACAAACTAGCGAATTTGAGTTCAAAGATGTTTTGCAAGCATTAGAGATGCCTATATTGTAATCCAACCAATAGAATAGTGATAATCTGAAGAAATTGAGGTGAAAGATGAATTAATCCCTCCAACATTCTCTGAGAATCTATGTCCGTGATTTTTTCTTCCAATCTTCTCTTGTTTTGGTTTTTAGCTGGAGTTTTGGAACAAAAATAGTTCCTTGTGGTTGTCTGTTGGTAAATCACAGATTAATTATTTTTTTGAACCTTTTTTGTATTGAATCCACAAAATAAATAAAATACAAGAGTTTTCCGGGTTCATTTGCCTGACAATTTTGTTTCATTGATGTTCAATCGCATGAAAAAGTGTAATGCGTTTACTTAGTTCGACCAAATAGGATTTGTGTAAGAATTTCCTTTTACAATAATCTCTTCTTTCATTGTTTCAGTTTCACCTTGCTTTAAGAGAAGTGAAACAAGTCCAATATTTAGTCTGAATCCATGCAATATTAAAACATAAACTAGCAAATTGATTCTTAACAATTTTGTAAATGTTTAGGTGTTTTTGTTTCCTGAGGGAAGAATTCTATATGCACATCAATTAATTATGTTTGTTTCTTATTAAAGTTATACATTCATTCTGATCTATGTTGATTATCTTCTCTTATATCTTGAAGTTATTCTTTTACAATATTTTTGTTGTTGCAGCCAAAGGAAAATAAAAAGAGAAAGGGGAAAATGATTTGACCTGTTTCTGACCTACCCGACTCGTTTTTTACTCGCAAATACAGTGATCACCTATTTTTGACCCAACATTCTGACCTACTCAAATCTGACCCGTTTGCCACCCCTAACTTACATAAAGACCCACAAGATCAAGATTTGAGCAATCCTGAAACCATACTCAAACAATCCCGGCTCTTCAAACTGTAATGAACATGTATTTACAAAAAATCACTCCGACTCATATACAGTCGGTCCATTTTCTTTCTATTTTTGAACTATGGCTTTGTTTTTCGAATCTGGATTCAACTTGTAAGTAAGTTTGGCCTAGCGATTCGAAAATCAATTATAACAGAATTAATTTTACTAAAATTGATTTTGGTAATAATTGATTATAATAAAAATTAATTATAGAATAATTATTTTTGCAAAAATAACACTTTAACTGCTACTAAAATATATTAATTTTTTTACTTCTCGAGATCCCAAAATGATTATGATCTTGGGGGCCAAACACCATAAAATCCACGATTGAGCAAAAGTAATTTTTATAATCAGAGTCAAATACTTCAATTATCACAATAAAGATCTAAAAGTGATTTTAAGAGCTTCAACCGCTTGGGCCAAACTCATAGGATAAAAACTAGTAATATATGTGATAATATAAACATACTCAAACTTAGATCGTTAAAATGTAAAAGCTCATTGACTTCAATCAAAATAAAAGGAAACTCAAGCACAATCTCAAGTTCCATAAAAAAATCAAACCACACATAACGTATTATTCGACTCCACCCAATATATTAATACAACCGGATTACGAAGTACATCATTAGAATCACTAAGAGAGCATGGATCAAACCACAAGTTTACTTGATGTCTTAATGCATTGTTCTTCTCTCTTTCTAATGTTTTGGTCACATAATAAATAGAACGCTTGGGCTTTAACAGATCAAACCACATACCGGTAAGTGACATAACGTCCAGCAGTCTCACTTGGTCGGATAATTTTAACAACTTGTCCACGTTTTAGTCCATAGTATCTGGCAATCGGGTCCGTTATTTGAATACGAGGTAGCTGTTCCAACAAGATTATATAAGAAAATTGGCAATAGAGCTCAATGAATTATCATACTCAATACATCACATGCTTTAGTAATCTCGTTTGGTAGCAAAGATTAGGTCTTTTACCAATTGTTATCTCTTGTTTGGTAGCATTGGTAAATAAAGCGGGTTAGCCCAGAAAGAAGTGATAATCCACACTAACACAAGTTGAAATATCACAATTTAATCTCCATGGATCATCAACAAATTTGGATGGAGAATTTTACTAATTTGCCACTAATATATGTTCACACAAACATGGCATGTAGATGACAAACGAGGCCAGAGCCGTGCATGGACATGATAGCAAGTAAGCAACAAGGTTTTCTCTTAATTAGGATGTGCTACCAAAGAAATTCAAAAATTATATTATCTTATCTGTAATGCCATTATTTACATTTTCACCATTACTCTATAGTTGCTACCAAACGAATTCAAAATCTTAAATGCATTAACACCCTATATAGTAATCATACACAAACCTGTGTTTCTTTCACGGTGTATCTTTCCAGTAAAGTCTTCTTTTCTTCAGGAGTAAGCAGCTGATGCTCTGGAACAAGAACATGCTCTTTTATGTTGATTAACAACTCAGCCTCCTATATAATTGCAGTAATTAGCCTTTAATATCAATGACGTTTACTTATAAGTAAATGATAACTTCTATACGCCAGTTTCACTTGTGCTAAAAAAGTTATACTTCAGGAAAGAATTTTATTACACACAACTCATATAATTGCTTGAAACGTGGAAACACTTTATTGGGTTCTTCAACTATTTCTGGAACAGTTGGAAGGTTAGGTACGGCAGGTATAACTGTGTTCTGAATTATTGTAAGAACTTAGGGCATCTCCTATGATTAGAGGGGAGGGGGAAGTTGGATTTAGGGGGGTAAAAATTGATGAACTAAAATGATTAAAGGGGTTGTCAATGCAATTTCCCCTTGATAGGCTGCATCCATCACCTGGAGGTGTGAGGCAAGGCAACATTGCCTCGCCTCACACATCGATCAAGCACTTGTTGGGCCAACCCAGCCAGCAGGTGGCCGATACTTGTCAGCCACTTGTTGACTCTTTCTTTCTTTTTTTTTTTAATTTGTTATTTAATAAAAATCCTTTTATTTTAAAAAAAAAATTTCCTTTAAAATACCTAATTAAATGAAATGTAACTCTTATTTAATTTTAGTTTTAGTTAATTTGTGTATTATTTTTAAAAAGTTAATTTTTAGTTTAAAAATGTAACACTTATTTAATAAACTCAAATTTAATTTATTTTGTTTTAATTTAATAAAAACCTTTTTTTTTTTTTTAAAATCCTTAATTTTTAGGGTTAATTACAGCTACCTCCCCTGAGGTTTGGCCAAACTCGCGTCCATTCCCCTCTAAGAATACTAATTACTCGGACCTCCCCTGAGGTTTGCAAAACCTTACAAAACCCTAACGGCAATGAACGGACTTGGACGGAACGTGTGCTTTTACCCTTTTACCCTCGAGATTTTTAATTAAAAAAAAAAAAAAGCCATCTCCTTCTCCAACCCACCCTACCCCAGCCCACCCCACCCCCGACCCACCTCACCAAAACCCCTCCCCCACCTTCCCAGGTCGTCCCGACGGCCTGGGATCGCCGGTTCCAGGCCGGCGACGACCTGGGGAGAAGTTCCCAGGCCGTCGCCGGCCTGGAAGTAAAAATTGAGGCCTGCGACGGCCTCAAGGTCGGAGGCCATCGCAGGCCTCGGAAATTACACTCCAAGTCGGCGACGACCTGGGGTGGATCCGGTGATCCCAGGCCGTCGAGACGGCCTGGGAAGGCTGTGGCGGCAGGTTTGGGGGTTTGGGGTGGGGGTTAGGGTATTTTAAAAAAAAAAATTTATATTTTTATTATAAAAATTAAAATATTAATGAATATATATTTTTTTTTCTTTAAAAATTGTTATGTTATATTTATGAATAATTAAAAAAAATAATTTCCCAACAAAAATATTAATGAATATATATATTTTTTTCTTTAAAAATATTAAAAAAAAAATTCCCAACAAAAACATTAATGAATATATATTTTTTTTTCTTTAAAAGTTGTTATGTTATATTTTATAAACATGTGTAATATATTTTCTAAAACATTATTGACTATTATAAAATTTTATATTTATAGACATAAAAATTAAAGTTGAGTATTTCAAATATTTTCCTATCAAGTAAAATATAAAAACACTAAAAATAATAATAAAAATAAATTTGAATGTTTATATTAATTTGAATTTATATACACACATAAGAGGGACAATGTGGAAATCTATACGCACATTGAAATAATAATGGATGAAAATTATTTTTTTGTATTTTTTGTAAGAGTTAGTAGTGTATTTCTCTTTGCATATATTAAACAATAAGTAACAAAATACTTTACAAATATTTAAAATGTTTTTTTAAATATGAATATAAATTCACATTATATATAAATTTAACAACATTTTAATCCACAAATGTAATTTGACATTGCTATTAGATCCATTCTCATGCAACAATGTAACCTTTGCTGAGAGGGGTAATATAGTCCATACAAATTTGCTACAGTGATCGGGGGCAAAATTGGCAATCGGCCGAAAATTTGTTGATGACGTAAGCAAATTTTAACGGAACCCTAACGATTGTAAGGTTTTGCAAACCTCAGGGGAGGTCCGAGTAATTAGTATTCTTAGAGGGGAATGGACGCGAGTTTGACCAAACCTCAGGGGAGGTAGTTGTAATTAACCCTAATTTTTACTATTATTATTATTATTATGTGAGAGTGGATGGAATTGATAGATTGAGTCATTTGAGATGACTTATAAAAAGGAAAGGGGAAGCTGGACTTAGGCTGAGGGCATCACTGGAGATGCCCTTATCTTACAAGACACATGTGAATCTTGAGTGTATTTTCCCAAAAAATGGTAAGAAATGAGCTAGGGGTAACTGTGCAAATAAGTTCTATATTTGAGGGATTGAGGTGCTTCTTTTCCCTAAGAATAATATCCTATTAAGATGACATCTTTGTCCTATACAAACAAAAAGATATCTCAATATTTGAAGAATAAGTATGCAAAACACAAAAAATGAGAGCCTAAACAATAACCTGGAACACTTCCAAATGAAACTTCGCGGTTATTTCACTTATGCAGGTCCTAGCAAACGGAGTTAAATTCTGCTGAACAACTAGAATTGCACGATGAACACCCTCTTCTTTCATGCGTTTAGTGTAAGTTTGTATTGTCTTCACACCAACCTTGGGATCATCCGGAAAGAACACATATATCTGATAAGAAACCGACAAGAAAGACAAGCAAGTAATTAGGTTGCATAAATTGTTTCAAAACATTTTAAATTTATACTCATTTGGCTAAGCAACTCTATTGCATAAACATAAAATAACTACATTGGCTAGTTAAACTGCAATAGCCATAAACCACTAGTGAAATTCTCATAGTATAAACAAATAAAAATCATAAGAAATTTAAGGAAAAGGACCTGGTCAGAGCTGTTGCTGCGCAAACCTTTGATAATAACAAGGTCCTCTCGCTTCATATTCTCCCCATACTTCTGAATGAACTGACTCCTTGACATTTCGATTTCAAAATCTCCCACCATGTAATCCCTATCCCTCAATATCTGCATTACTGTTTTCCGGATTCTGTGGAGCCGTGAAATTTCCTCATCCAACATAACTATCTTTGCACTGCCTGTAGGCATATATTATAAAAAAATGCAAGAATATAAAATTAATATTTCCTACTTCAGTTAGTATCACCAAATGCAACACAAACACACCCATTTTCTTTTATTTCACAGTAATAATCAACAGTAAAATGGATTAGAGCAGTCAATAACCTTATAATCCTTTCTTTATATTCCTTTAATGTTTGGTTCCAGTTACCTAAATATTTAGCCTTTTTGTAATACAAAGTACTTTAACGGTCTTATTCGGAGTAAGACCTTTAATGTTTGTACACTCAACGGTCTTACTCTGAATAACTCAGACATGTACATTTGCAAATATTAATACAATAAAGCAAAAAAATAAAAAGAGAAAAAAATCTGCAGTTGCGACCACATGCATACATATTCCTGGAGACACATAATTTGGAAAAAGCGAAATCAAATTAGAGTAAAGAACATCATCAAAGCTTAGGTGGTATTGTATTAGCCCGTATCAGATTTTCCTGCGATTACCACAAGCATACTAGCATCCATTTTTTTCTTTATAAAGATTTATGTTGTGGTGTTGTTATTAGAAATATCTGCAAAGGGACATGCCATCAGAGCTTACATATAAACCCGTAAAACAATTGATTGATCACAGGGCCGGTCTGACATATTATGGGGCCCTAGGCGATGTTTAAAATTGGGGGCCCTCTTTTACAAATTAGCTGATATTTTTAAGATTCAATCGTAATATCATTTTACGACATTTCATTCTTAAACTCTCTAAACAAAAGCAAATACTATAAGTATCATGTATTGTATTAATATTAGTATCATGATTATTGTTATATAACAAATATAATTTTTTACTTGTCAGAACAATAAATAGATATATGAAAGTAGAATATTTCTGCTCAAGCTACTATCTTAGGTAATAGGTGGAGCTGTGCAAATGGTGAACCCTACCAAATTTAGTTATACGGCCTGGTTCGGTAAACCGAAAAATTAGGTTTGGTTGGCTAAATTACCATTCAGTGAGGTTCGATTTGATTCGGTACAAAAAAACCAAAAAATTATTGAATCAAAATAATTTGTCTTGAATACATATGTAAATAATAATATGCTTCCTACCACTCTAACCAACAATGAAGTTGAATAGAAATTATAAAGAATACATCAGAGACCCCCTAGCTTCAGTCCCCTCTCCAAAAATTACTTTAGATCAATCAACTTTTGGGTTTAAATACAATTAGAACCCAATTTATTAAGAGAAAATCAGAAAATGAACAAAATTGGGCATTTAGAATTTGGACTGTACCTCCGTAAATTACAAATCTGGGCCGACAGAGAGATAGTGGAGGCGCGATGGGGGTGGGCAGTGCGGCGGCGCGGGATTTTGAATTGAAGAAGAAGAAGGTTTGGGTTTTGTTCCAGGGCAGTCCGTAGAAGAAGTGAAGATTAAAGTGCAGCTTGGATTGGTAGGAATTAGGATTTAAAAAAATGGGTATACCGGTTCGGGTAAACCAGTAATACCAAATACCGAATCGAAACTTATTTATATCATACGGTGAACTAGGGGTGGCAATATGGATTGGATGTTGGATTTTAACCGGAACCGATCCAAGTGAAATCTAGTGGATCTTTTGTGGATCGGATTTGGATTTGATTTGAATCGGATTTAAAAATGGATTCGCAGTGGATCCGATAAAAATTCATAGCTGGATCCACTAAAAAAAATAAAAAATATTAATTTCAACTCAGCATCCCCTTCTACTTACACTCACCCCACCGACCCCGCTCGATTTTACTCATTTATTAACCGTTTGCATCGATTTTTTCACTAATTTTATCGATTTGAACGATTTTTTACTGGTTTAAGTGTTTAACCCGTTTCTTCACTAATTTCATCGATCTAACCCATTTTTTCACCATTTCGCCCATTTTTTCACTAATTTCATTGATTTAGATCATTTTTTACCGATTTAACTCATTTCTTCATCGTTCGCATCGATTTTTCACTAATTTCATCAATTTAAACAGTTTTTAACGGATTTAACTCATTTTTTCACAATTTGCATTGATTTTTTTACTAATTTCATTGATTTTGAACGGTTTTTGACCGATTTAACCCGTTTCTTCACTAATTTCATCGATTTTGAATGGTTTTTGAATTATTTAGCCCAATTTTTCACTAATTTTATCGATTTAAACTGATTTGACTCATTTCTTCACCATTTGCATCGTTTTTCACCAATTTAAACCGTTTTTTTTATCGATTTAACTCATTTTTCACCATCTGCATCGATTTTTTTCACTAATTTCATACGATTTTGAACGGTTTTTGACCAATTTAACCCGTTTCTTCACTAATTTCATCGATTAAATTGATTTTGAATTTATTTAGTTCATTTTTTCACCATTTTCGCCCGTTTTCCCACTAACTTCGTCAATTTAAACCGTTTTTTATCGACTTGGCTCATTTATTCATTGTTTGTATCGTTTTTGCACTAATTTCATCAATTTAAACATTTTTGACCGATTTTTAACTCATTTATTCACCGTTTGCATAGTTTTTTCACTTATTTCTGACCAATTTTCACTAATTTCATCGATTTAACCTATTTTTTCACCATTTTGCCCTATTCACCACTAATTTCATCGATGTAAATCGTTTTTGACCGATTTAACTCATTTTTCACCATTTTCATCGATTTTTTCACTAATTTCATCGATTTTGAATGATTTTTGACCGATTTAACCCGTTTTCGCCCTTTTCTCCACTAATTTCATCGATGTAAATCATTCTTTATTGATTTAACTCATTTTTCACCATTTGTATAGATTTTTTCACTAATTTCATCAATTTGAACGATTTTTGACCGATTTAACCCGTTTCTTCACTAATTTCATCGATTTAAATTTTTATGAATGATTTAGCCCTTTTTTCACAATTTTCCCACTAATTTCACCGATTTAAATGAGTTAAATCAGGCAAACATAGTTAAATCGATGAAATTAGTGAGAAAAGTGGGTTAAATCGATGAAGAAATAAGTTAAATTGGTAAAAAAATGTTTAAATCGGTAAATTAGTGGGAAAATAGGTTAAAAGGTGAAAATTTGGGCTAAATCGATCAAAAATATTTTAAATATTTAAAATTAATGAAAAACGGGTTAAATTGGTCAAAACCGTTTAAATTGGTGAAATTAGTTAAAAAAATCGATGCAAACAGTGAAAAAATTAGTTAAAATCGGTCAAAAACAATTTACATCGATGAAATTAGTGGAGAAAAGGGTGAAAATGGTGAAAAAATGAGTTAAACCGGCCAAAAAATAATTTCAAATCGATTAAATTAGTGAAAAAATTGAAGTATTGCCATAATAAGGTATGTATCAAAATCGAAACTTTGGCTTTGATACGGTTTACCGGTCACAATCCTAATATTAGGGGTGTGCATTCAATATAACTTAACCATACCAATTTTCGTTATTTAGTCTGACGCGGTAGTTTCAAAATTTGTACAGTATGTCAAATCGAACTATTTGGTTTGATTATCAAACGGTTCAATCCGCTACAAAAAAATCAAGACATGTATGTAGTTTGAGTTTTCTTTGTAATAAATTAATATTAAAATTTGTAGTTTGATTCAAACTAGTTGAATCTAAGTCACTTCTTTTTATTCTCCCTAAAATACTAAGATACAATAAAAAAAAATTATTTGTACTTACAATTAGCATATACTCTCTACTTTTTTTTTTTTTTAATTTGCTTGGAGAATTGCACAAGGATTAATAAATGTAATAAATAGTCAATTTTTTTAAAATAGAAGTCTCAAAACACCATTTTAATCAAATAATCATACAATTAATAAGAAAGTAAAACTGGTATAAAATTTTAATTCTACATTGAAATCCTAAAACGACAAATAAAAAAAAGAGGGATCAATCTTTATCATTTGACACTAATAATATGAACTAATCACTTTTACATAAATTAGCTCAACAGAGCTTACATGACAAACACAAGGAAAATTTCAATAGAATGTGTATTATTAATCGAAAAGTTAATTTGATAGGTTAAATCTATTTTAATGATACGCTCCGATCATTGTCCACAGCCCCGACCCAAGTGCTAGGCAACTTAGGCCGGCGCCTAGGGCCCCCGGTCCGGAGTGCCCCAAAATTTATATATAGGCCTTTAAAAAAAAGTAAAAAATTAAATATTTTTAATTTTATTAATTTCATGTACATAAGATGTATCTTAGCTTGCTTAGTAAGGCTTTTTCATGATGAGTAGGAAGTCTAAGGTTCAAATCCCAATATTGAATTTTTTCTCATATTTTGATTTTTTATGTTATTGAACATTTTTTTTTGTAATAATGTTCGTCTTTTTTATTTCCCTTTCGTAATAATTATTCTTTTAATTCATTTTCTTATTTAATGATTTCTTGTCAATCTTTTTTCTTAATAAGTACTTCAAAAAAAAAATTCTTTCTTAATTACTATAAAAGGAGTATGGTTTTTTTCTTTGAAATTTAATTTTTCTACTTATTACTTTCTCACTTAGTATATTGCAAAAAAGAATTTCATCCCTATTAAAATTGGTATAGCCTCATCCATATTATTATATGTACGTGCATCTTGTTTTTAGTTTCATATATGATGTATAACTTTTTCTATACAAGATAATATATAATTAATAGAGTTAAGAATGTCACGAAATGAAATAAAGTTAAGCAATCAATTATGATATTTGTAAAAGAAAGAAATAGACTTAAGGATGTACATATAGATATCTAGAGCATCAGTTGATTAATTGATTGAAATAAATTTAAGCAATCAATTATGATATTTGGATCAATTATTATTTAGAATGTTTTACTCAAAAGTTGCAATGATAACCTATCATATGGTACCAAATTTGCATTTTCGAATTTCAATGGTACCGAGATTACATGTAGGTATATCCTATGGTACGAAAAAGCAATTTTTCTTTTTAAACCAAACCAAACCAATCCAAATAGACCCTATTTTGTGATTATTTGTGACTAAGTTTGATCGAACCTTGGTTGAACTAGATTTCAATTATTTATACAACTTTATATTAAAATTTAAGAATCAAGTTTAGTTCAACTTCAAGTACAACCCCAAGTGATTCTTTTTTTTTTTGATAAATAACCCCAAGTGATTCTTTAACAGGTCATCAAGTACCAATACCAAAGAAAACCATTTAAGTAAAATTAGAATGCCGCCATGTTTTATTAGAGCCAAAGTCTTGTTCAATCACACTTATTTCAGAAAATAAAAAATTAACAATATTAAATAAACCAGCAACTTAAAATACCTAAAATATTCTTTCCGAGCAACCTAGTTCCGAGCTTTTCAGCCGAACCTAACATTAAGCTTCTTAGCTATTGGGTTGGCTTGGCTCATCTACAATGTGGCAGCTAAAATTTGATGATGGCTGCTCCACTCGATGGCTTGGATGCAAAAATGTACATGCCAAGATCATTCTTTTTTATCACCCCCTTGTCGATTCTTGATTGGAAATATTGCTCCTGAATATAAAAAAGAAAATTTATTTAAATCCCGAGTATGAAATCATGGTGATTTTCTGAAAATAAATAGAGATATACTAACCTTCAAGTTAAGGATAAACTGTGGAACAACGTTTTCCTTTACCAAAGCAACAGCACAGCCACCCCATCCAGCTCCAGTAAGCCTTGCCCCAAGGGCACCATTGTTTCTACAAGTCTTTACCAGCTCTTCTAATTCAGGACAGCTGATTACAGAAGTAATACGAGGGGTTAGGAAATAAAAGAAAATTTTCCATTTATAGGGACATAATGAGATAATTATTAATTTATAGGGACAACAAATTCTCAATATATAGGGAATAACAAGATTTTTTTTAAATTTAGAGGGAAATATCACAAATATCTTCAAATCATAGGGAAACGCCGGGATACGAAATAAAAGAACTTCTCAATTTGTGGGGAAAATAGTAAGAAAATTTTCCATTTATAGTGAAAATAATAAGAATGTTTTTTTATTATTGACCAACTAAAGTTTTGGAAATCCACAATTGATAAAACATAAGGTGGACCTTGTACCTGCACTCATACAACACGCTGCAGCTATAGTGGCTTTCGTCCATTAGGTTGCCAAGCTTCTTCAGAATGTCTTCCTCACTAAAATAAGAAATCCTCAAAAGTTAAATCTTCATTTTAAAGATTTTAAACCTGAGTTAATTCCAATTTCATCTTCTTTTTTTCCTTTCTGATTTTCCAAGAGTCTTCAAATTTGATTTAATCCCTTTTAAGGGACACATAAGTGGGCACCTCTTCTAGCAGGAATTCAAACCTAGTTTTGCCTCCTTCGGCTTAGATGAAAAATATGGAGTTAATCATTTTAACGCACCTTGACTTTGATGCAACGGTATCTTTAAAAGCATATACACGCTTGGCTTCAGAATAGACATGGGAGGCTCTCTGGAAACATATATTAGAACAAAATTATAAAGAAAAGCCCTCATGGATGATAATCAAATTGCTCATTTTAACCATAAGAGTATTTGGGAAACTAAAATATAGCATCTCAAGCAACGGTCATCTTTGCAAATTCACCTGGTGTAATTTAAAAAGCTTGGCAGCCTTCAGCACGTCTAAGGAGGACGGAGAATTGGCAAATATAGCTTCCAACTTCTCATTGGTGATTTTCTCAATATCATCAGCAGTATATGGTTCTTCTTTCAAAAATTCCTGTAAGGAGATAAATAATCTTCAAAAAACTTATGCTCAAGTGCCAAAATGTCCACAAAATACTTTTATGTTAAATTAAGGCAATGATGTAAATTGCAATAACCACTCAAAATTAGCATTTTGGAAACTTCAAAAAGAAAGATGCAAGGCACCTTAACAGCAAGAACTGGATCAGAAGATCCATGTGTACCCGCAAATGATACACACAATCCTTCAACATCTGAAAGTGTCTTGATATTTGTTATTGCCTCCTTAGGATTCGTTCCAAGCTTTATAGCCAATAAAATCTACAAAAACCAACAATTAGTTAATGCACAGTGTTGAAAACAATACATAACTAGATTTCCCTTCTCTCTGTCAGCTTAAGTTTTTGTTAGACTCGTGTAAAAACATGTTGCTACACATGAGGCTGCAGGCTAGAAATAATAAATATTAAATGTATTTTCTCTCTAATAGTTGAGAGTTTTACATGTTTTATACAGCTAGGAAGAAAAGAGTGCAATAATCACAAAAAATGGAGGAAGTTAAGAAAACAACTTGAGTCGATTATTACTAATGACCGGAAAAGAATATAAACCGACTTTAAGAAGCATATAATGTATGAAGAGTATGCAATACGATGTGCTAAAAAATTTCTAAGAATCGGGAACCAAAAGTGAAAACAAGAAACTCACGGAAGCTAAACGGCATTCAACAACCCTGTTGTTGTAATTAGTAGCAGCAGTAACTGCTTTCTGAGATTCAGCCAATGAATGGGCTATAACAAATGTCCCACCAGCTGGGAGCTGCACCTCAGTACCACGGATAGGGTTAAAATCAATGAGTGCTGCGAATCCAGATTGAGCCATCACTGAGATAGCCTGTTCAATAAAACAGTAAGTTGTCTTGGTATGGGCAATAGAGAGAAATTCACTACAAAAGGGTACAAACTTAACCGAGGTTCAAGAAACAGAGAACATTGCATTTTTTTCTATATTTTTATTTTAAAAATAAAAGGATATGTTGAGCTTGCGTGGGAATGTAAATAATCACTCCTGAAAAAACCTTGTATGTTTTTGTAAGGGTATGTTTGATAATTGGAATTTAGTGAGAAAAATGGAAATGAACAAACGAACGTGAAAGTTCAATGTTCTATCCTTAGATGCAACAAAAACATTACATAACCTAAGAGTACTCATTGATACATAAATAATTATGAGAAATGTGTTAAAGTACCTGGTCCATTCCACCAGATTGTGTGCCAATATGTCTTTCACATTCACAGGTAAGTTGAGCAAGTTCTTTCTGAAAAGTAAATTAAAAAAGATAAGAGTAAACAATGAAAACAAGGAAATTATTTATAAACCAATTAATTTATATTCCCTAAAAATGTATTTTTTTTGCTTAATGCATTGCCTTGGATCCGATTAATTCGAAGATGGTGCTAAATTAACAAAACTATGAGTATACCTTTGGAAAGTTGGTCCCCAGAGCTGCCATAATCGCAATTGTGGAAGAGCAAACAAAAGCAGCAGAGCTCGATAAACCAGATCCTGCATGAGAAAAAATACAACTCAAATTTCGATTTCGAGCAATAAATTTCTTTATGAACTACTTAAGTCAGGCATTAATCAGATTGGATGAATATATACCAGTCGGAACAATGCCATCAACAACAACCTCCAGTCCTACTGTTTTACCAGTGTCTATTCCTTTCGATTTGGCATATTCATAGAAACCTTTGTACCTGCACGGTGAAAATCATGAAAAAAATATTAAGATAGAAGAGTTAATTTTTTGTGTATTGTCGAGGACCAATTTAAAACTTGTCATATATATATATGTTCATAAAAGCAAATTCAGTAAGTATTTAAGGCTTCTTACCCACAAATAAAATAATGACCCCATCTGTGATTTTTCAAATCAATTTCCTGCAAAAGGAAACAGTCCTCATTTCACGTAGATAAAATAGATAAATAAAAGAATGGGGGATGAAAAGATGCATATTCATCTCTGTACAATACGGGGTCTATGAACTTTATGCGTATGTATGATACTACTAATTGACAAATCTTTATTTCAGTTAATTTAAACACCAGACATTGGGAGAGCATTAATTACACATAATACGTGCCAAGATTTGCAACTTTTCGTGCAATTATGACAAGTTAAAAAGAGAATCCCAATTTAAGCCTACAAAATGTACAAAAAGAAATTAAAAAACCAACAAGAAAACACACAAACACACACATGTCCTAACAATGCTCGAATAAACAATCTCTCCATCGATTCAACAAACTCAAAAAAGCATCCTTGCAAGACATATAAAAGATACATATTTTTCACCTGATCAGGATCAGCAGGGTAAGTACATAAAGTATACTTGTCACTATTCACATTTGCGATCTTAAGCAATTTCTGCCCATCTCCAGCTTCGCATTTCCGTATAGCCACAATTGTATCTTGCCTAATTGCCATAGGCAACACTGAATAGCCTTCGTAATCTATGTGCTCCCCAATCAGATTTACCCTTCCTATAAGAAAATAAAAAAAATCAACTGAAACCAAATGCACAACACACAGTAGTGCAAATCAAATCACAAAGTACGTGTTTAAATTTTTCAAAAGAAAACGCTCAGAAAAACGTTTTTGTTGCTTCAGACTTCAAGTTACATGATAGCGTAAATCCGGATGAAAGATCAATCATTACAAATACACCTCAAATACAGGGAAATAACCTGATTAAGTTCTATCAATCAATACGTAGATGATCAATTTCAAGGGTACGCATATAAATACTAACATCAATGGAGAACTAACCGTCAGTGATCAAATCTCATTAAAAATCCAATCCGCAATCCAAAACAAAGAATAGAAACACATAATTTTGACGTGGTACCTGGAGATCGAGCGTAGATATCAGGAGAGTGACCAAAGAATTCAACGAATTTGGATTTCAGTTTGTTGAATCGAAGCTCCGCTTCTTCGAGCTGTGATCCGGTTCCATAAACTGGTTCAAGGGAATTAAAAATAGGTACGGGAAGGTCTTCGTGTTTCGCCATTGATGATACTCTGATCAATTGTAGAGAGAGAAGAAGAAGAAGAAGAAAGAAGTGTACGAAGTAGTGTGGTAGTGAATGAATTTTGGAGTTTTGTGGGGTTGGTTTGTTGAGATTAAAAAGGCAAAGATTCTGGATAATAAAGTTAGGGGAAGGAGGACGGATTATTATGATTTATCATTGTTTATGATGATGAAATGTGGGACAGTCCTAAAGTATTGGGCCATAATACTACTTTACTTTATTATTATTATTTATTAAATGTTTGGTTGTGATTTTTGGGGAGTTTTCGTACTATTTACTCCGAAATATGAAAAATAGACACTTTTTTAGCTCTGTTTCAACCTCTTTAAAATTACTTTTGTTTTCGTACAAATCCATAATTGATCAAGAAACAAAACTTGCATTATGCCTAATTGTTTCTCATATATATTTTTATGTTAGAAGTGTGGAGTAATAGTTTCATAATGCTGTATCAACTACTATCAATGTTGTTCCAGTAATGAAGAATTCTAGTTTAATAGTACTTGTTGGTTACAAAAGCAGCCTAAATTTCTAATCCAGAAAATAAAGTGACATATTATAAGTCTGACAAAAAAAAAATCAATTTATCGGACATAAAAGTAATTATTAGGGCATCACAAATTTCTAACATTGTTTTTCTTTCTTAAAATTTTCAATGGTGATACTTCATGATTTTTAAAGATTGGGAAAAAAATGGAATATATTGCTTGCACAAACCACTAAAATTGAGGAAGCCCTCCCCAATTCTTGTTTATTTAAAATTTAAATCGTCCTTTTCTGTAAACGAATCATAAGAATGAGACTTATAGCCATTTTTATATATTTATTTTTGTAGTGGGAAATAATTTGGGCATACTTTTCAAGTTCGATTATATATGTTCTAACGAAAGTGTCCTTAATTTATTTAGTTTCATTGAAGAAAATTTCCTAAATTTCCTTTCTTATACTAGTTTTTGTAAACTTGGAGAACGTTGGACGTTTTGTCAGTAATTGAACGATCTGCATTTTCATAGATTTGTTGCTTATTAAAATTGTTAATTTCCCCCTTTTCATCTAATTACAAATATAATCATCACACATGAAATATTAACAATTAACAAATCAAAACAAGTCTAAACATGTCTAACTCTAAACACATATCCAACTCTATTTATTATTAAATAGATCTAAAACTATATTCTAATGAACAAGAATTCTTATCTTCTTCAAAGTCGTAGACCAATCTGTATTGGGTTGATTTTTAATTAAAAAAATGTACAAATCGGTAAAATTGTAGAAAATGTTCCAAACTAATCAATAATTTTAGGTTTTCGTCCTAAACTATATCACTTTACCGAATTTCGTCCAGTAATTTAATACTTTTTTAAAATATAGTCCCACCATTAATTATGAGATGAAAATTACGCATGTGTCCGTTAAATTGTCACCTGGTTGCTTACGTGTCATGACGTGACAAATTTTAGCATGAAAAATTATACAATATTGCATAGTTCGTCCCAATTAATTACAAGATTGAACCATCATTTTCATTGAATTAAAAATTTAACATTAGGACTAAATTCATGCAAAATGGTAAATTACGAGACGAAAATAGGCGAGTTTATATAGTTTGGGACAAAAAATCAAAATTAGTAATTAGTTTGGAACAATATTCAGAACAAATATTAACTGACGAGACGAAATACGGTGAGGTGATATAATTCGAAACTAAAACCCAAAATCATAAATTAGTTTAAGACGTTTTCTGCAATTTTACCTCACAAACCACAAAAGTTCCACAAATCTCTAAAATAATAGTACGTAGCATAATAATATTGGAGGAGAAGTTTCACTTCATAAGTATTGTGCAATATATCCACTTCTTGTGGGTTTCAACTAAATCGGCAAAGTAAATAAAGGATCATAAACACAAATATATATAGTTAATACAACACACAACATACTTCATATGATATTTCCTAATACTCCCTCTCAGGTTGGAGAGTGAATGTCACGACTTGTTGTGTAAACTTACAAACTGATCATTTTCTAAAATCTTCGTAAATACTTCAATTAGCTGGGAGTGTGAAGGCACAAAATGAGATTTAATCATTCCGACTTGTAATTTTTTTTTTCTCGTACGATATGACAATCTATCTCAATGTTATGAAAAACGAGGTTTGCTACAATGTGCAAAGCTGCCTGATTGTCACAAAATAATGATATTGGAGTTGTTTAAGAGACTTTGAAGTCATGTAGTATATAGCGTAACCAAGTTAACTTTAAACATGCGTTAGTCATGGCTCGATTGACTTGTTTCTTGGATTTCCATGATACGAGAGAATTTTCATGGAAAATGCAATACCTGTCAATGATTTTCTTGTAGCACGAGTGCACGACAACCTCCCCAATTAAAATCACAAAATATTTTCAAGGCTAGATTATTATCAGAATGCAATGTCTTAAAGCATCAATGTGATATTGTTTTGCATCCATCAAATTTTCACCATGTTTCGCATATTGCACAAGTTCGTGAGGATGAAGAACAACTTTAATTGATCGTGGATGACATACTCAGTGTCAAAAACTCCCCCCATTTGAAAATTTCTACTTCAAAGATGAATATTTCCAGTTTCGTAACTCTATTTATTTGAGTATGTATATATCTTTTTGGATCATAATAATTAAGTCTCTTTAATCTATAAAGGATCCTTAAAAATTAGATCGGATTCTAATTCACAACAATCATTAGAATTAAAAAACTTAATTAGATAATTTTGATTTCTGTCCCCCAATCAAATATACTTACAAAATTAATAATTTTATTTAATCAAATTGAAGAAGACTAGATCCATATTTAGATATAGTAATCACTTATAATCAAGAAATTAATCATATATATAAAATAATAAAATATTAACCAATGAACTTTGATTATAACATGCACTAGATCCAATAAACACCTCACGTGATCTAATCTTATTTTAACTTGCCATTAGTTTTGTCAGTTTTAAAATCACAGTGCAGTGAATATTCCGATCGAGGATTCACGGGACAAAGCTAGCATAATCTAAACAAAACATTCATTTCATTCTTGTCTTTTCAGTTTATAATAATATTAATGCAGGCAGTTGTCCGCGGAGCCTCTACCTTTGACATAATCACCAAAACTAACTCTCTTTACCCAAAACCAAAAGTATGGAATAAAGTTAAAAGTTTCAGTAAGTAAGGTGTTGAAATAATAAATATTCAAATTTGAATCAGTATTTGTATTTATGAATTTGGGAACCCAATTTAAGATTCATAAAAAACGAAAAGTTCTCAAAATATATAAAACACTAAATTTGGTTTAATTTCGATTTGTTTTATATAATTAAGTATGCACAAGTGAGTAGTTACGTTATCTATCCATCTTGATCGATCGAGTTCATTTTGAATAAATTGATTATATTTCGTCCTCAGATGTAGCCTTATATCACACATGTTATATATCCTTATATAGTCAAATATTCTTTTTTTTTTCTTTTTATCTAGTTTGACGGAGTTCACTAAATTAATTAATTATTGCTATATATATTTATATGTATTTTTGATTTGTTATTCTTATATCACATATTTATCTCTAAAGATTTTGATTTGTACCCCATCCTTAAATCATATATCAGACTTGTAAAATTTATAAAATCTAACATCAAAACTTAATTCAAATTATATTTGAAAGGAAAGCTAAAACAACACAAGTCCCTTATTTCCCCCCTTGGCTCTGATGCATAACACAAGTCAAATCATTATCAAACCAATTTTGATGCGTATGAATCCGTAATTCGTTGGAATACGATATGGATTAATAGTAATACTTTCATTTATTTATAACAGACTTATAACTTTGGGCCTGCTTCCACATATTTTACAACTTCAGGTAGCTGCAAATTAGCCCAAAAATCACTTTAACATGGGTTTTATAGCAATTTTCTTGCAGCGGTTTTCCGGCCCCAAACAATAAGGGTCTGTTTGTTTGGTGTATGGAAAAATAGTTTGGAAGAGTAATGGGGGATTGTGAAATAATTGATTGGCATAATGTTGTTTGTTTGAGTTTCGAGAGAGTGGTTTGATAAATAAAGTAAGTGTAAGTTTTTTTGTATAAGTTTTGTTTAGAGATTAAAAAAAATTATTGTTTGTTTGACTTTTGAGAGAGTAATTTGAAAAAATTGAGAAATATAAATTTTATTTCAGAAAGTAAAAAATATATTTGTTTAGCATATAGCATATTTGAGAAAATTGATGATATTTATCAAATCAATAACTTCATAAGTGATATAAATAGATGACATGTGTCAAATTAATAAATTCATGTTAAATCAATATTTCATAAATCTCAGTTTGATTAGACCATACCATGTGAATCGAAACCTGAAATTTGTATCAAGGCCATTCCAAACCTCAAATGGCCTGTTTGTTTGGTGTTTGATAAAATAGTTTGAGAGAGCAGTAGAAGTTTGTGAAATAATATCGATTTGCGTAATGCTGTTTGTTTGATTTTGAAGAGACTAATTTGACAAATAAAGTAGGAATATTTTTTTTTGAAAGAATTACGTTGTAGGTGTAATATGTGTAAGACTTTATGTCAAATCATGTGAGATAAATTGTGTAAGAGATATGTTACTTCATGTCAAATCATAGTTGAATTTATATAAATTTTGTTAGAAATAAAAAAAAAATTATTGTTTATATGACTTTTAAGAAAACATGTTTGACATTTTTCAAACACAAAATAATTTTGAAACAAATCATGCCTTTAGAAACCTGAACTACTCATTTGAACATTCTTTTACAATCTTAGGATCCAGACCCGACTAAGTGGAACCAGTGAAATAGTGTACCACTATAGGATCCAGATCCGACTCAGTGGAATCTAATCTCGTCACCCACGAGTTCAAACTTCAAACATGAGATGAAATAAAAGTTTAATGATTTCACTAGTTCCGGCAGTACAATAAATTTCTACCTCACTCTTCAACCTCTCAATTTATTACATACTCCGTGATAATTGGGGTTAGGGTTTATTCCCAATTTTGTGCAATTTTCTCAGATTGAATTAGGGTTTATTTCCAATTTTGTGCAATTTTCTCAAATTGAATTAGGGTTTTTGCTGCCACATGGATAATTTCGATAGGCATAGAGGCGGTGATAGGTACAGCAACAGCAGTGAAGAAGCTCATCATTATTCTTCAAGCAATACTCGTGGCTTACATTCCTCTCGTTTTTCTGAAGGCGTCGTGGCGGGAGGCGGAGGTGGAGGTCCTCCTGTAAACCACCACCGCCAGGAGAATTACCGGGGTGGCGACGCAGTAGGAGGGGAACGTAATAATAGTCCCCTCAGTTACAGGAGCGGCGGTGGTGGTGGGAGGGAACACCACAGGCCATTTGATAGTCCTCCCCGCTACCCTCCACAGCCCAGTGGTGGTGATGGCAGGGGAGGATTAAGGCCATTTGGTGATGGAGTGAGAGGATTTGGGCCTACGGTTGGTGGTGGGGCTGATGGAAGAGGGTATGGGCTGATGGCTGGTGCAGGTGGAGGAGGATTTGGGCCAATGGGCGGTGGCCGTGATGGTGGAGGGTTTCGGCCTATGGGTGGTGCAGGTGGAGGAGGGTTTCGACCAGTGAGTGGTGGCGATGGTGGAGTTTTTCGACCAACAGGTGGTGGTGATAGTGGAGGGTTTGGTTCAGAGAATTACCAAATGCCGCATCCTGCCCCTCTCGCAGGTCAAAAACGAGGATACCCTTTTTCTGGTAGAGAGAGGTCTCCAGGTACTTATTGAATTTTACTTTTATATCAACTATCTGTCCTTTTTTTATTCATGAGTTCAGTTTATATTTTAGTGGATAGATGTAAACTACTTTTGCTTTTGCGTAAAATTGTAAGTTGAACCATTATGTATTTAAGTTGACTAAAGCTTCATATTCTGTGCTGTTATATATTGACTGCTAAATGGGTTGTTTATAATAGATTGTATTGAGATAATGGCGATAATATTGCTTTTGTCACCAAAATTTATTGCTTTGATAATTTTATCAACATATTTAGATAATAGTGCTTATATTGTTATTCTCTAATCAGCTGTTTATGTTATATAGGATTTAGATAATAGCACCATAGGCTGCTTTTTATGTAGAACTGTTTTGAAACACCGTGTAATTAGGTTGATGACTAAACCATTGTTGCTTTAGTTGATTCATATGCTTTTCTATAATGTAATAAGATAATAGAATATTTCTTTTAGTGACCCAAGTTACCTGCATCATTTTGTTTTACTTGGTATCGTATGAAATAAATATAGAGGATGATAATTTGGAATTGCTGATGATACTTTATGTCTAAATAATTGTTGTATATGGAGGTTATAGTATTGGAACCTATGGATTAAGTGTTAATTGATGGTTACATAGGAACATTAAAATGGTTCATTTATAAATTGTGGGAACATAATTGTTATTCCTGTATAGGAAAACTTGAAAAAGCTGTTAGTAGATCGAATATCCTGAGAGGATACATTCTACATCCCGAGTTCCATCTTCTCTCCACCTTCTGAATTTGTTTCACGCCTCTTTTATTCATTTCTGCCTTCCTGTACCTGATGATATCTTGTTTCAAGATTGTATTGCAAATTTTTTGAGTGTTTGCGGCTCTGGCTTCATATTTTTTAACCTACTTCGCTGCCAATTCGACATATTTATAGTTTTATTCATTTCCAATACATTGTTCTACGTTCAGTCGAAAGTTTATATTTATATAATGAGCGTTTATTTCTGTTTTTATTTTTTTATCTTTAAAAATTTCTATAGACAGATTTGATGGAGCTGGTTTTGCCAAGCTTTTTGTTGGATCTGTTCCGAGGACAGCCACTGAAGAAGATGTAAGTTGTATTAATGAATCATGAGTCATGACTTCTTGACTATGCATGATTCGAAGCAAAGCATTAGCAATGTATTTTTAGAGTTTGTGCTTTCCTTATGATTTTGTCCTTTGTTCCTGTTTCATAGCAATTCTGCACAATCTTTTTTGATTAGTTTATATGACATTTAAATTTTCTATTTTTATGTATGGACGAGTCAGAGTAATATATTTTATTGATAGTCTGTTCAAAGCATTTTCAAGGCTTTAATCACCGGAGGAGAGCAAGCATGTTAATTAATGGCCTTTTCATTTTGATTTGACTGTATGAAATGTAACACCGCGATCCCACATTGGTTGTGGGAATTTTTTTTTGATTAGCTAATAAGAGATTTGATTCGTTCCTACTTGTCAACATGGACTTAAGCATTTTGGGCTAGTTGACCAGAGTCCAACAAGGTTGACAGGGCAGGAGTGGATCAGAGTCTTTACAATTTTACTGTATGAAAGGTTTAGTCATTTATTATTATATGTCAAGCTTGTGCAAATGAACGCATATCCACGAAACATGGAAACTGTTTAAACTGTAATTCACTTTATTTCAGTATTTTTTATTATCTGAATTTTGTGGATCTTTTAGGGAAACTTTTCTTGTGTGTTAATTTTGGCTACTTGATTTCAGATTCGACCTTTGTTTGATAAACATGGACGTGTTATGGAGGTTGCTTTAATCAAGGATAAGAGGACTGGCCAACAACAAGGTATGGGCTTATCCTCTATCTTGCACACCTACAGTTTTCATGTAATGTCTTTTCAGGTCGTTTGAGGTGATGACGCAAGAAGCTTTTGTAACCTTATGTTTCTCGTCAGTCATTTATTCAAACCTATGTTTCCTGTTCGTTCTCCGTCATCCAAGAAGAAGAGTAGATCAAAAGCAATTTAAATTCAATCCATGTATATTAATCCAGAGAGGACGGAATTTTTTTTTTTAATTTTTGTACCTCTCTTGTTCTGGAATAGCTTTAGTTTTTCTACTTGCTGAGCTATCTGAAAAATCGGTCGTTGTACAGTGTGGAAAAACAATACAATGGTAATTTTTCTAAGCAATGGGCACCAAAGTTCCTTATTCCTATGTTTTGGTAGCTTTCCCTCTTGGATGTATACTATTGGTTGTAGGATTACCCATAAAGTGGCTTATTTTTGAGTTCAAACTCCATTCTCTTGTTCATCTTGAGATCAATGTGATTAGAGTTCAATAGTTTATGGTGTTATGTTTGCTATTACCTTGTCTGTGAAGATATGCAACTTTGGACTTTAGTTGCTTGTGTTTTGCTTAATGTAAATCAAATTTGTGGAGACGTAACCGTTTTGTTTTTGGGGTCATAGCGATATAACTTATTTTGCATAACATTTTGCATTGTACTTTGATACATCATTTGTTCTTTTTTGGGTGTTTGAGCAATTTAGCTCTTTCTCCAATATGTTTTGACATTGAGATGTTTCTTGTTATCCAATGACATGTTTATTGTTGTGATTGGAAAATTACTATATGTAGTATGGTTGCGCTGGACATCTGGATTTACCATTTGTGGCTACATGTCTCTTAGTAGTTTAAATCTGAATGTTGTCTTGAACATAGTCAACTAATGCTGATCAGAGTATTTTCTGATGAAGTTACGACATTGTTTTGTTGTTGGGATAGGAAATTTGTGCGCTGAGTTCTATGACCATTTTATAATCCACGAGAGCAAGTTTTTCCCTTCTCTCGCTCTCTAGTGATGTCTCATTATTGTAATTGAAGTCGGGATTGTAATTAGTATTGACTCATTTATATTTATTTATATTTTTACGCTGATTGTATCTCCTGTAAATGATACTATCTGTGATTGTTTAACTTGATGATGGAGACTCCTTATTAATTAGTTTTGACTTTTGATAAGCATTGAATCTTCAGTTTGGCCCCAGATATTAATTCCAGGTTTTGGATTCTCTACCAAGACAGTTCTTGTTAGTGCATACTTTTACCATAACCCATGCCCTAAATTGTGTTAGTAGTCCTGCAATTTTGTGGACCTGCTGATTGGATGTGATATGAGCTGTAGTGATGTAGCAATGAATAAATTATCTGTATGCCTGGACGATTAACCTTAGATTGTTGAGATGGAAGTTCAAATGATCCTACATTCAGTTTTCATATTCTTCTCATTATGTTACCGAAATAGTGTTGATAAGAGATTTAACCGCGATTTTGGTAAATGCACGAATTCTTGGTATATTTGTTCTGATGCCATGTTAATTTCTTTGAAATGAGAAGCTAAATGATCAGCTGATATCAATATTCTTGGATCTATCGTACTACACAGTTCATCAAGTTAGTTATTAAGTGTTTTGAATTTTATTTTAATCTTCCATCATGCCACAGGTGTTTGTATGATTGGCGACCTAGCTAAAGAGTTTTACGTGTGGCATTTTTGTAGTTCTATTAACATTTGTTATGCACTTGAAAAGTTCTCATGTATGGCAGTGAAGCAATGGTGAAACTTGTGGTTGGATGTATGTTGCTGTGAATTTCACTTTGCCAATATAATGATTTTTGTATGGTGATGTTGCATTTGCAAGAGCAAATAGTTTGAAATTCCAGTTTAGACAGCTGTGGAAAGATAATTTATTCACCTCTTTCTTTTTGGTTGAATGCTGACTCTAATTTTTTCACTGCACTTCGTCTTGTGCTGCCAGAGCTGTGTTTAAGCAGCCGGTTGGTTGTATACACGGAAGTTGGCATATTCCATAGATGAGATTTTTTTTGGTACAGTGCATCATTACGTAGCACTTAAGTTAAGATTTGGTGTAATTTTTGGGATGTAAAAAACTACTAATTCAGTGGACTGATCTGGGAAATAGTAGTTCATACTTCTATCAGGGAAAGTTGTCTATCTAGTCATGTTTGAGCACTTAATGATAGCTGGTCAGTATCCAACTTATTCTGGGTATTATTTAATGTTGTAAATTGCTTTTGGTCAAGGATGTTATTTAGTACAGGTAATCAATCTTCTGGGCTACTTCTTGAGATAATATTTTTGTTGAATGGATTGTCTCACTATAATCATTTTCTTCGACGTTATTTGTTGTTTTGGAGTATGTGGATATGTTGTTGGTGAAGTGTAAGGACTTAGTTGCCTTTTTTTTTTAATCTTTTGGCATTCTGGATGATTCTGCTTCGATGGTGAATGGATTTCCTTTATGCTATGTACTCTTTATTGTTGTTTACTTTCTGTTTGTTGGAGATTGGTAATGATCGACTACGCCTGGTATTATTAGTTTTTGTCCATTTCGTCTCTTCCAACTGTCTGCATTATTTTAACCGATGTACTTGTAAATGAAGCTGATGTATGAAGACCGAGCTTGAGTGTAAATGGAATGCTATTATTTTACTGCAATCTGAATAGTGGATAATTCAACTATTTTTTGGTTGGATTACCTTCTTATCTTGTTCATTGGATGTATGATTTGATGTAAATGGAGACATGGTTTGTGTTCAGAGGTTTAGATTATTCTTGTGTTTGATTAGGTGTATATGGGATTAGCTAAGATCACAAGAAAGATACATATACTTCTATGTACATACATGCAAGTGATGACATGCCATATTTACGCATGTCACATACATTATTTGTTTCACATGTTTTGGCATAGTGGTATGGTAATTTAGGTTAATTTCATGGAATGTTGCATTATGCAGTTCTTGATTGTAATCATAATCTTATGGTAAACAGTTGTACCCTATGTTAATGCTCGCAAATACATTAATGATCTCGAGTCTCTTGCTGTGGGGCTAGACAATAAGTTAACTTTCTATGATTGTTAAATCCCAGAATGGTTGTTATTACAGTTACTCATTAGTTGTTGTTGACGAATCAATAGTTTAATATTTTGTGAAGTTGGTCTCTTTAGTTTCTGTGATCTCTTAAGCAATGGCTGTTTCATATTGTTCTTATTTTATGGTTTTCCATTTGGTCTTTAGTTACGGAAAAATGTACTGGTTGCTGCTGAAATGCCTTTTCCTTGGGCCATTATGGATATTGCATCTGCAATATTCTCATGTGTGGTAGTTTTCACAATTTGAGTTTTTAATGGTGATGTTTCATGTCTCAATCCATGACATTTATGCATCCGTGAACACGTGAAAGCAAATAATTTACTTGAGAATCGTTGACCTAATTTGAGCTATGAAGTAACTATGTCTTGAGCTTTATATCAGGCTGAAGGTAGAAAATCTTGATAAAATCTAGTCACCAACTTTTGGTCTGTGCAGGATGCTGTTTCATTAAATATGCTTCTTCTGAAGAGGCTGATAGAGCCATTAGAGAGCTGCATAACCAATATACTTTACCAGGGGTATATGTTTCTGCCAGTTTTTTTGGTCCTGATAAGTTGGTTCCTGTTTTCCTTTATTCTGTATTTGTTTTTGTATTTTACAGGGAATGGGTCCTATCCAAGTCAGATATGCTGATGGAGAGAGAGAACGTCTTGGTACTTTATGACGATCGTTTTCCTATGCTACATTATTGTAGATATTTTCATGCTAAAAAAACTTGTTTTCTCGTTTATCTTCTGATCCTCAACTTGCTGCGAAAAGTTTAATTGATTTTTTTTTTTAGTTGTTTCTAACAGTCCTTTTTTTTGGATCAATTTCCTATTCTTTTTTCGTTATTGCAGGTGCAACTGAGTACAAGTTATTTGTTGGCTCATTGAACAAACAAGCTACTGAGAAGGAAGTTGAAGAAGTAAGTTCTGTTGCTCATATCCAGATCTAGCTTTTCTCTTCTTCATGGGATAACTTTGTATTTTCTTTTTTACTCTGACAAAAGAATGGTTATTTCCAAGGGATTTGGAATTTGGAATCCCATTCTCCCTTTTCTTTGGTTAACAAGGATGACGGTAAGAGAGAGAGTGGTTGGTTGGTTGAGTGGGATTGTGTTAAAGAGTGGTGGTTTTTTAGCACTCCAGTCTATTAATTTATCATGAAACTAATTATAGACAAATTCTTTGTTTTGTTTTCATTCACGTGGCTCAGGGACTCATGGTTGAGTTTCATGTAAAATTATTTGTTATTTTTTAGCTTCAGTTGAACTTTAATTGAAGTAACTATCACAATAACTGTCACTATTGATTTGCCTTTGCAGATTTTTTTGCCTTATGGAAGAGTGGAAGATGTCTATCTTATGCGCGATGAAATGAAACAGAGCCGAGGTATGTCCCCTCTCAATTGACTGAGGTAGTGTTCAATTGAATGTCGTCAAGTTAGCCACCTATTGGATGTCGTTGAGTTTTCTTCTCTTTCTTCTCTTCAATTAGAGAAAGTGACAGAACTCAGGGTCAGAGTTTCAGCAGATAAACATATTATTTTTCTTATCTAGTGAGCATGCTGGATGGATTTTATTATCTATTCATGGCATGGTCATTTCAATTTAACATTTTGTTATTTATTGTAACTCATTACGAAACTGTTTGAAGGGTGTGGATTTGTCAAATACTCTCAGCGTGAGTCTGCACAGGCCGCCATTGATGCTCTTAATGGAACATACACAATGAGAGTAAGCTTTTTTAAGTTTCTAATGGCGCTCTTTGATCTAGTACAAATATTATGGACATCAAATATATCATCTGTTTTTTGCATCTCAGGGCTGCGATCAGCCACTATCAGTTAGATTTGCTGATCCTAAAAGACCTAGACCTGGAGAGTTAAGGTAGCTTTTGCACATGACTGCTTTTTGTTGATCAATTTTCGTGATTATGTTGCACCTGTTACAACCGAGGCATCCGTGTTCATAATATTTGATAATTTGATCTGATTTGAATAAGTATTTATATTTCACAAGATGTGCTATTCTGATGTAGTTCTGGCTCCTAATGTCTATCTATATCTTGTATCTAAAGCCAGTACCACTGTTTTTTGCCCTTTTGTTTTCTCAGAGGTGGTCCAAATTTTGGCAGTCCTGGATTTGGCCCTCGTTTTGCTTCACCTGGAATCAGGTATCTACTTATGTTTTAACCTGCTTTCACTTTTAACTTTTTTTTTCCTAATAACTTCAAAAAATTGATCATCTTATTATTAATTTCGGCAGACCAGCACCAGACCTTGGGCAGCCACTCCGTGGGCCCATTCCTCCTAACTCCTGGCCTCCAGTGAGCCCACAAAGCCTAGGACCTCCTCCTAATTTTGGCATCCATGGTTTTAATAATCAGTTGCCTGCCAGATCTGGGGATAAGGCTGCCTCTTCCACTCATGTAAGAGCATTAGCAAACTTTCTCCATTGAACATTTTTTATATGGAAACTTTTCTTCATTTCCATGTGGCTTGCATGAATGTGCAATCTTTTTCAAGTGCGCAAGTTATACTCATATTTCAATTACTTCCAGATGTTTTCTGCTCTATGAACTTGATCATGTAAAAAATAGTAGTCTTTAGAGGTTTGAGTTATTTTGTATATTACCCCTGCATTACCTGAATTGGTAAAACCCTCCTCTGACATAGTTGTCAAAGGCGAGCAAGGCACTCGTCTTTGCGCCAGGTGAGGTGAGGCGAGCCCTTCTCGCCTTTCGTTGTGAGGCTCTGAAGCGATATGAGGTGGTTTTGGATACCAGCTAGAATTTTAAGATTTTGAGAAAAAAAAGCGGTGGTGTAGAAGGAATTGCTAGATATTGGCCGACAATATCCTCTAGTTTGACTTTGCCTTTCTTGTCCTATTTGATGGTGGAAGTAATTAAATACTAATAAATATAATATATGATACTGGTTAGTGGAAAGCCATCATAGTATCTTTTAACCACTCCGAAAGGAAGGGTGGCAATTTGATCTATATATGAAAGTGGGACTAATGGGGGCCTACTGTTTAGTCTACTTCATCTTTTTCATTTTTGGGTTCTATCTTTATAATTGCATATAATTGTATAAAATTATCTTAAAAAGAGTTAAAATTATTTAATTGATTTTAACAAGTAGTATGTTAAGTATATTTAATGTATATATCTTATTTAGATATGTTATTATATAGTAATGATATTGTTTTATATGTTACTTGGAAGCATATATTTATTATGACACAAGCGCTTTATCCCCAAAAAGCCCTCCCTTTGCGTCTGGCCCCCCTCGTAGCAGGCGAAGCCTTGTCGCCTCGCCTCGCTTTACGCCTCACAGCTCACACAACTATGCCTCTGAGAATTAGTAAACGATCGTTGAGTTTCAAAATGAGCTCACTTCACCACTCCCTATCCAGTGGTCATTTTGACTTATCTTTTACAAAAAGTAGCTAACATTGACTTGGATTCACGCACATAAAACATTGAGTGGCGGTGCGGCTTTATATGCAGCTGCCCTTTTGGTGATCAGCCTGTCAACCTCCCATCTTACATACATACATGCATGGATGTATACATTCTACATGCATACATACATTCATATGTTGGTGGTTCTCTTTTTCATGGTTGGGGAGGGGGGTGGACGATTTGGTGCATAAGGGCTGTGATGCTAGTGGTGGCTTTAACTAGATCTTGCCTTGGTGGCGATGCAATCAGTAAAACGGTTAAGAGACGGGAGTTGGGTGTTAGTGGTGACCAATCAGTGCGATGACAATGAAGCCAGACTGGCGCTGTGGTGGCTGTTGTGGTACTGTGCATTGGTGGTGAGGGAGGGGTCAAGGTAATATCCAAATATTACTAGTCCCAGTAATATCCAAATCCTAGCTCGAGTCCCTACTAAGAAAGGTATGAGTTGGGAGGGGTAACTTGATTCTGATTTCGGTGTTGGCAGTGGTGAGTCAGGGAGTGGTGATTGGACGGTGATGTTGGTGGCGGGAACAAAATGTGTCAGAAGATCTGATTGGTGGCAGTGGTGCTTGGACTCGAGCTTATTGTTCGGGACAGGGGGGCACGCACACGGGGAGGGTTGGAGGAAACCTTGGGCCACCAATGGAAGGCATGTTGAAGTGCAAAGAAGGTTGCGATGTGAAAACAAATAGAATGCAAGAGTATAACTGTCCAAGGCTTGAACAATATTATACTTGCATAATAAGCATATGCTAGTTGCTTTCCTGTCAGAAGCTCATTCTTTTTAATAACTTCACAAAGTGTTTGCCAATATTTAAACACAAGGAGCTTTTTGCCAACTAGACTGCAAAAAGCTCTTCAAGCTTTTGACCCAAATAATTCATTATAGTTGCTGCATATTATGAAATGTGGGACTGTGAGTGGCATGTTGTTCTTTAGGTGTTAGTGACATATTTCAAGTCGGGTGTTTATTGGCTTTTTGAAACCATGTATAGCGTATGGCTTTATTAACTTCTCTGACAACTCTCAGGGTCTCATTGAAGGCCTTCATGGCAATTCTGACGGTTCACTTCCCGGAAATACAGTGTCTTCTGCTTCTATGTCTCAGGTTTATCTTGAATGTCTTTTTAACTTGACTGGTATTTTATCCATCGTATCCTAAAATCTGATTTCATGTCCTTGTTGAATCTCAACTCAGAATTATAACCAATCTTTGCAACAAGGTCCACCATTTGGCTCAAAAATGTCACCTTCACAGAAACCACTTCAGTCGCCGCAGCCTCCAAATGCAGCTTCTCTCTCAAACATGCAAATATTGCGTGGACCACATATGCACCCTGGTCAAATGCCGATGCCTTATAGTGCAGGTCAAAATACTTACAGTCAGGCTCCACCTTCGCAGCAGATGCCGGGACTGAATGGGCAGTCACCTGTTCCCCAACCTCAAGTGCTGCATAATGCAACATCTGCTTCAGGACAAGCACCTGGGATGGCCAATGAACAGAAACCACCTGTCCAGCAACTTCAACCTCCTCGTCAATCACCCTCACAGTTGGCTCAAATGCTTTCACAACAGAAACAATCTCTACAGGCTACATTTCAGTCATCACAGCAAGCCTTCAATCAACTCCAACAGCAGTTGCAGCAGCTACAACCATCAAATCATTTTTTAACAGCTCATCAAGTTCCACAGACTTCTAAACAGCAGGTATCAATAGTTTTAAATATGAGAGTCGGTTGGGTACTTAATCTCAGAAATGAAACTTTTGCAGGGTATTATATCGAGATAATTTGAATCTTGGGGTCACAAATTGGGGCACATGATACTGAATTTGACACTTGCAATTTTAGACGTATATTTTACTCTAGTTAGGGACCTTAGGGTAATGTAATACTATATACGTAGTTCCTTGGATAAGTCAGATGTTCTAATATATATGTGTGTGTATATATATATGTAGCTTCCAATATATTTTTGTTGTTTAACAACAATACTGTGCAAGACTTGGCTTTACCAGTAGGCAAAATTGTTATTTTAGTTCCATAAAATTGAATACTCGACACTTGTGGTCCTGCTCTGTCAAAATAGCACTTTTGGTTCCTAACTTCTCCTAAAATATTGCACATTTCGTGCCGTCTCCCCTCCCCATCCATTTTTTGCATATTCCTACATGACAATCAGGACAATCTGTGCTTGGCACTTTTGTTTCCACAGAACTGTATTTGTCTCTGTTTTGCAGTTGTGGTCCCAAATTGGATGGAAAGAGGGTGAAAAGGACTAAATGTGCACCAAAAAAAAAAGTTTGGTCCAAAATGCTGGGTGTCCTGTAGGATTAAAAAATGCAATTAATGATAATTGTACTTCCTGTGTTGATATTCCATTACCTCTATAATCTGCTGTTGTATTGGATTCTTATTTGTTGGTTTGGTCCTTCAGTCTCCTTGGGCTGCACAGCCAGTTACAGGTACTCCTGGAGTCCAGTCAGCAGGAGTATTAGCTCCTACCACTTCTGCTTCACCCGCAACCCCAGCTGTGACTCCGGCTATGGCCACAGTTTGGTCAGAACATACGTCTCCCGATGGGTACAAATACTACTACAACAGCTCGACTGGCGAAAGCAAGGTAGCTGGCTCATCGTCTATATATATTGCTTATTTGCAAAGTTATGTCTTTTCCTTATCACTTGTCTAATTTCAGTGGGAGAAACCTGAAGAGTTGAAAGCATATGAGCAGCAGCAGCAGCAACAAAAAATGCCATCTAATCAATATCCTCAAGTGCAGTCTCAGCTACAAGGACTATCTACACAGCATGCTCCTCAGATGCAATTACCACTTCAAGGTCAGCATCAAGCACAGCTCCTAAACCAAACCAGGGCAGTGCAGCAGGCTGCTCAACCATCTTCGGTCAGTTTATGTTTTGTACTGATCCTCGAGTTTTGCAATTTTTATGGGTGATTTTCTTACACTGTGCTCGATGTTGCAGTATCGGGCTCCTGGTTTCTCAGCTAAACAAGGCGGCGCTAAGGTTAATTTATCAGTTGCCTAAGCTACTCACCCTGTTTATTGGCAAACTTGCAAAATGCGTAGTTCCACAGGATTGAATTGAACCTCCTAAATTTTGGTCCCTCATCTTATTACTAAATTGCACTTTTGGTCCTATCATCCAACATTTTATTCATTATTTTTGCATCTCTGGTCCCATTGAATAGTCTATTTTTTGCACTTCTGGACCCGTGGAACCTTTTTTTGCATATTTTGGCCCAAATTGGATGCAAAGGGGATGATAGATGATCAAAAGTGCAACTTTATTAAATACGGGACGAAAGTGCTGAGGGTGCAGTCCTCTGGGCCTGATAATGCAATTTTACTTTTATCAAAACTAAAACTGATTATCCCTTTAAATTTTGGAGTATCAGGACCTTGGCTACGCACAGATACCTGCAGGCGCTGCTCCAGTGAATGATCCAGCTCGTTATCAGCAGGTTTAAGTTGAAAAAGTTGCGCTTGTACTGTAAATTGCTTTTCATGTTATATAGTTTACTTATCTACCCTTTCATAGGGACTCAAGGCGTCTCAGGAATGGATGTGGAAGAATAAGCCTTCAGGTTTGTTCTAATATTAGTTTCTCCGAATCTTGACAATATCAGTCGAAAGAATCTTATAGTAATTTTGTATCTTTTGTCGATTGGCAGGCTACATCTATATATTAACTGTCATTCTATATATTTTATTTTATTTGTTGCTCTTGATAGAATAGAAAACAACTTTATTCTGTTTATTATCTTTTTACCAAATGTGTTTTCCCTTCCCCCCAAACTTTGGTTTACCTGCTAACATATTAACTCCTATTGTGTCTTCAGGAAACTGATACAGATTTACACACGCTGCATTGAGTTAGATGCTCAGATATTATTTTTTGGACCAGAGTAGTTGCATGCGGGAAAAGAGCGACTTAAGATCCTAAACAGAAGTAGAAATTCTGTCTGAGCTTTACACTTCCGAGCAGTTTGTTGCAGAATGCTTACGAGCCTGTAAACTTGTACTTGTATGTTTTTTTTTTCAGTTAGATTTTTCTTGTATCATCGAAGATTATTATGAACCATTGCTGTAGTATTATCGCATTATGGTCTCAGTTTTGATTTATTTGTCTTTGATGAGTTCAAATATTTTTGGTTTAGCAGTAATTGTTCTTCATGTATGAGTGATGCTTGATATCATGAGTAGACAGGTTATTAATCAAAAGGTAGTATAGATTTTCCGGACTGTGCTAAATGGGTAATTTTTGCTAGTAAAACTAGTTTGTGTTATTATCTGCATGCATATGTTATGTTAAAAGATGACTTGATGTCTTTCACTAGTTGCATTTCGAATTCGTGTGAATTCTAGATTTACTGAATCATTTTGCCCTAATTTTAATTTGTTTTAATCATAGTAACAAAATAATCTCAAATAATATCAGTTCTACAAATTGAAAGGGCATATTAATTCGTCGATGATACATATTGAAAAGGCTTAAAGATTCATGCCTAAGAGTTGGAACATTTTATTACACAATGGGGAGCCAAGGTTTACATTTCAACATTAAAGCATCTTTCTAAATTTACCCTAGCATAATTTCATGCGTTGAATCCATTAGCAACCCTACAACTCCTCCTGATTTCACCACTCTCTCCATTTCCTGGACCTAAACTACCCATTTTCACCATTGCCTTCTTAAAATCCTCGAAAAATAAACCCATATCATCCACATAAGATTCAACAATCTCGCGCGTCTCTTCACTTCCAGTGAGTAGCACCTGATCCGACCCAAGCAAGCCTTCTCCGGCAAGTAAATTAACATAGTATTGATTATCGAACGTGGACGGGGTCATATGATCAAGATCGGCTAACGTTGTATTAGGATCAGACTGTGAACATAGTTGTTGTAGTGATTGTAAGAATTCCAAGTTAATGTCTGGGCTGTTTGCATTATTGTTGTTCATAAATGTCGAGCACCGAGCTTTTCCCATTGTGTGTGCCCCTGATTTTGCATAGAGAATGAAGATTTTGATTAATTTGGTAAGTTCTTTTTTTGGTCATAGTTGTGAATGAGGTTAAATTCAATTACCAGAAAGAGCAACAAAATCTTGGAGTGATAAGCCAAGAGATTGAAATTTGGATAGTAATGTGGATACATCAGAGTTTGGGCCGGGTATATTGTTGTTGGCTGCTGTTTTGCTTGCACTTGAGCTGTCCATTCGGCCCATTTGAACATCCCACCCAGGCCCACCTGACTAAAGAAGAAAACCCGAATTTCTAATGAATTTAATTTTCACCCCAAATTAAAAAGAGAAGAGTATAAATAATACTCATACATACCAGAAGAACAGAATCTCTAGCTGCAATAGCAAGAATATCAGCACAAGACACTGTTTGTGGACAAACATATTCAAGATCAGCTTTGATTGCATCTATCACTTCAAATCCTCTTAATGAATTCAAATTTGGTCCTGCACTTTTCTCTCCAACAAAATTTTGTGTATCATCAAGCAACACTGATGCATCACAACCCTGAATATATATATTTATATATTTATATTTTTTAACTCATTAGCCACAATTAATTTTCAAAATAAATACGACCACTTTACTTTGAGAAAAATTGCATCACTTTTGTCCCATTTTTTTAAATATTTCCACTATCATTTTACATAGGGAAAATTGCATTGTTAGTCCCAGTCCCACATATTTTAACTATTAGAACATTTTGACTAGCTCGTGCTTAAAAATTGCACTTTTGATCCCATTTTTAAAAAAAAATTCCTTTTGGGTGCACCCTTTATAAAATTGTATTTTTAGTCCTATTTCTTTTGAAAGCGAACTTTTTATATTTCTAATCCCAAGGAATAGCATGTTTAGTACTTTTAGTCCCAATTAGATGGAAATGAGGCGATATACCAAAATATCAAATATACTGAAAAAAGTGCAGGAAGAAAGTGTTCTATATATGGGACTAAACATGCAACTCCCCCTTTAATTATATAGTATAAATAAATCCAATAGTTTAAATAGAAAAAAATACTTTACATTAACAAAGCAGTCATGAAAATGGAGCCGAAGCAAAGATGCAGCCATTCTTGGATCATCCGAAACCGCCTTTTCGACCCATGAAAATATAATTGGTTCTACTTCAGGACAGCTGTTGTAGTAAAAACCAAAGCTTAGTACAATGGTAGCTCCATCAATGCATGCTTCACTTGACGTCGTTTTGTTTGTTATATTAGCAAATGCTACTGAAAAATTGATGAAAATGATCAAGTACAAAGTTGCTAAGTACTTGGTCATTTTTTTCTCCTTCTTTTAGGCACTTAATTTTGATTCTTTTGTATGTATTTTCACTTAATTTCGTGGTAAGATTTTGAAGATGGTAAGAGTGAATAAATATTTAACTGTTTATATAGAAGCAACTGGTTTGTACTTTTGGTTAGAAGAAGACATGGTCAAATTGAGAAAAGGTCAGTTTGTATGATGCGGGTGAGATGAGCAAATGTAACTGTTTACCTAATGCCATGTGCTTTGTAAATTCCTTTTAATAATTAATAAGTAATATTATTTTTCTTCTATTTCTCAATCTGGCTTGGCTAGGCTATAATACAAAGATTTATTTCATTTCTCAGTCATTAATTAATTAATTAATGCCTTTTCCTTCCATTTTAGTAATTTATTGCACGTAACAATCGAACATCTTCTTATTTTGATTGTGAACTTCAATTAGCTTGGCGTAATTGAGTTGAATTGATCAATCGAATTCAATTGCTCGACTTTTTCTAATTTCTTTTTCAGCTAATTATTTAAAATTATTCATAAAAGAAAGCTTATTTTAAATTAATTTACTATGGGCTTGGCCTTTACGTTATGCTGCTTGTAGTGGGCTAATGAAATTAAAAGATATCAACTTGGGTATCATGCAGGCCAAATTTTTTCCGACAAACATAGAAGCCCATAAAATTAATAAAAAAAGAGCATTAAATCAACTTATTGAAATATTAGCCCTTTTCTCCTCTTCTTCTTCTTCTTTGATATATGTGAAGGTTAGAGCCTTTTATACTAACTATGATTTATTTTGTATCAACTTATCGAAATTTTAATTCATATTTTTATAATTGAAGTTTAGATTTTTTTCTGTTTAATTTTTATGTTTCCCCGAAGCATGCACCTTTAAAACTTGATTATTTAATTACTATAAAAAATGAAGTTGGAAAAATTTATAATTTACCTGTAAAATAATTTAAATCAACAATATTTGAATTTATAACATCTTATGTACAATATGTCAATTTGTATAAAAGCATATATGTATCTTTTTCTCCTTAGACCTAAGTGTACAAAAGCGTACGTTATCCACAATGGATTAGCATAAAAAAAAATGTCGGACAGAAGAAGTGACCTAGCCTCTATATATATAGATAAAGACTTGACATAATTTATCCATTACAGAATTAGGTCGAACTTTGGGCCTACACTGATTATCAATCACATTAACTTAAGAGATACTGAATTATAAAAAGTGATCGCAAATAAGCCGAAAATATTCTCATCACTTAATGGACCAATTAACTAATTAATTCTATTAGTCATTACAATTAACGGTAGCCCATAAAATTCCAAACATTACCATATATAATTGAGTGTGTTCTTTCTGTAAGCCATATTAAAAGAGATCTTCTTTTGACTGCAAGGAAAAGTATATATTGCCTTTAGCTTATCAACTCATTTTTCTTTTTGTTGTTATTAAATACAATAAATTATTAGTCATGAAATTTTGATTTCCAGCTATGATGAATATAATTCTTCTGTTTCTTGGCAGAGAATATAGTTCTTGAGGGGTACAAATATTATTCATATCTCTTTACAGTTTGAAAATTTTGTTCATTCTGATTCCTTTTTTGCGTATATGGTTGTCACCTCATATTTCCAATATAATCTTTAATTTGATTGCATTATTGATATTAGCAGCTTCTATAATATAATTACTATTTTGGAAACTTTACGTCTCTTTATTAAAAGTGAATATTAAAATCATGATATTATTGGTGAAATTAACGATCAAAGTATCGAATTTTCCTAAATCTAGGATGATCAATACGTACGATGATATGTTTTCCCTGGCCTCAAGCAAAAGCTTATAGTGCACGTACTATATATATTTAATGATATTATTACGTTGTTAACTAATTATACTTGTTGGTTTCTTGGCCATGAAATGGAAATTTAAATACAAATTAATAAAGAAGCTAATTACTTATACTAGCTAGGTTGGTCCCATATTTAGGCAGTGGTCTAAATATCTATGTACATAAGTAAGGTGAAATTGTAACATTTACATAAGCACTATATTTTGATTAAATTAGTTAGTGATAAACTTATTTCTTAAAATAACAACCCCTCTCTCTCTCTCTCTCTCTCTCTCTCTATATATATATATATATATATATATATATATATATATATATATATATATATATATATATATATATATATTAATTTTGAGCAAATACATTTACACATATCTTGTGATTGTAATAGCTAGTATAACTCTTTCGTGTTTTTCTTGGTACTATATAACGAAAGCTAGGGTGTTTTATCCTTGGGGCTAATAAATTTGTGGTTCCCCCAACCACAATATTTATACAAACAAAATAAAATATTTACACACATCGATTAAAGTATATATATATATATATATATATATATATATATATATATTAAGATAAACCTTAATCGAGATATCACTTCATTCATTCGTATATATATAAGGCTTCCTATTATAAATTAACCAACAATAGAGTTTAGTATATGATATATATACATACATGTGCATTTATAATAATACCTTCTTTTGTACTATAAAATATATATATAGTAGCCATACAAAGTTGAGAGTACTGAATGAATTAGCATATATATATATATATATATATATATATATATATATATATATATATATATATTGAAATAGGTAGTAGTATTAATTGATGAATCACTAGAAATAATCACATTCGATCGTGTGGTCGAGAAACCTTGTTTACAATTGGATTTGAATAACAATATGACTACACCTCGAGCTTAGATATTAGTGGATCATAATATTCTATCAATAATTTAACTTTTTAGTTTTTACTATTTAAATTTCAAATACCATGTGTAGTCTATTGTCAAAAACAGAAAAAAAGAATAAACTAGCTAGATCTGCGGCCATGGAAAATCCACTCCGATTTCACATCGAATCATGCATAAGAATGATCAATTAAAGAAGGCAACATTTTATGCTACAAAATCAATGGAAATAAACATAAAAACTAAATTCAACTTAAATATATATAAATTCTATGAATCTCATAATATCCTTCATTATTACTACTCAAATGAAATTAATAGGAATACTACTACTAGCTAGTCAATTAATGATCATTCTTGCTCATAAAATTGCTCATGCACAAACTTTTTCAACAGAATGTACAGATTTCACATTCCAAAAATCGATCTCACATCATTTAATTCACAGTTTTAATTACTCCATGCATTTCCAAGAACCTTAAGGTCTCTATACAAGAACAAGTCCCCATACTTATTCTCACAATTACAGATCAAGATAATTAACTCAGTCTTTAAGTAATTAACCAAGGGCAAAAAGAATTAAATTAGAAAATTTAAGTAGAAAAGCTCAATGAAGAAACCCTAACCCCAAATACACCAAAAAGTATATATATATATATGCATACTGTTGAAATAAAAACTACATCGTACTTACACGCACAATTTAACAAAACTGGGCGCATGTCAGTAGAAGAATATATATCTTCGTGCATTGTACAAGTGTTACACATTATAAAAAGAAATATATATGAAGATGAGGAAAGTAAGAGAAAATTAAATCAGTGTAGAAAAAGAGAGAAAAGTTATCCAATATTCTCTCTGTCACTATTAGTAGATAAAATTTAAGTACAAGAAATAACAAAAGAACATAAATGACTAGAAATCTAGCTAGTTAATTTCTCCATAAGCTAAATATTAATTAGGTATATAGTAATTATACATGATAATATATATATATAGATAAGTCTAAAATACTAATTAGTTACCTATGAAATGGGTTTATATATATCTAAACAGAACCCAAGACCTCGCATTGATATTAGTCAGTATATTATGATGAAAATAAAACATACCAACTAATGATTAATTAATAAAACTATCTAGCTAGGCATGTAATAATTAATTGATTAAAATAAAAATAAAAACCCTTAATTAAACCATTCTCTTCTACTCCTCCTTTGGATCCTTTAACATCTGAGATGGCAGAATATCTTGAAGAAGACCTTGGTCTCTAGACAAATTAACAGAAGCAGAGGGGCAAAATGGTCTTTCTTGAAATGAAGAAGGAAATGTTGGATTAGTAGTACTTGTGCCAATTAGACTCATTGGTGGCGTTAAATTACGAAAATAGGGTTGTGGTTGTGGTTGTTGTTGATGATGGATTGTGTGTTGTTGATAATGAAGCATTTGCGGAATGCTCATAAAATGTGATGCACCACCAACACCACCGCCTCCTAAAGTGGAAGTTTCCGCGGGGAGCATTCCGAAGCTGCCACGTGGCGTAATGGGACAAGGATGTATGTGTGTACCTTCATAGGTTGTGACAACAATGGATGGATCCTCAGAAGATCTTTCAACTCTTTTTTTCACACCACATGCTGTACTAGTGCAACGATAGTAGCTCCTATACACAAACAAGAAAATTTATTATTTAATTAATTCTTATTCTTATATAAAATAAAGCTCTCCACCCATCCCTTCAAATCTTTTATAATATGTGATATATAAATTAAAAGTGTACATATATTTGTTACGTTTATGTATATGTTGTATGACGACTTCAGGTTATCGTTCGAAAACCAACCAAATGGTGTTAGGAAATTTGCATACCCTGTTCTGTTCTTATAATTAATCGGCTGTGACTTGACCCACACTCGCGCGGATTTTCATCACGGAACAAACAATTGATCGATGTGAAAACCCTGACCAACAATATTTGTATGTATACATGTATGTATGTATATATCGATCGATATGATCTCTAGGTGTGTATATATATATATATACCTTGGAAAGGGGCTGTTTTTGACAGCTTTTTGGCCGTACTTTCTCCATCTATAACCATCATCCAAGTGATCAATCTCACTCTTTGTCATGAAGGCAAATCTGGGTTCTCTTTGCCTTTTTTGGTTCTTCTTTTTGGGTTTCAACCTAAACCAACAAAATTAATTACAAATAAATAAATAAAGAATATTAATTAGAAGACAAGAAAAATTAATTATATGATCCTATGGATTTTGTTTACAGTAATCAGATCATTATTTGTCTACAGAAACTCCATTAATTTATTAAGTACCCCAAGATCTATAAATATCTTTCATAAGATTTTCCTATAATTATGATAATCTTATCCATGGTCCAAACCATAGAGAATAGTATTTCATATAATTAAAAAATAAAAATTTGGTATGGCCCTTATCTTAGTACCAAAGTTTTATATTATCGAATTTTTTTTTTCATCTAGTTAAACATATATATATATATATATATAATTTTTATTCTATATTAATTTTCGTTTCAATTGATTCAGAAGCTACTTGAAATTTTTCTCCAACAAATTAAAAGAAATGAGTTGAAATGTTTCCGTGTTTTCGATGAAAAACGTGTGTAGAAACTTTAATTTTATGTATAAACCATTTTGTTTTTTAAAAAAAAAAGGAAAATTAAAAAACTTACTGTTTCTTAGTCTTGCCTTGATTTTCTTGTTCTTGTTCTTCTTCATCTTCTCCATTTTTTTTGTGATCATCGTCGTTATTATTAATTGCGGCTGCAGCCTCAGTTGAGGATGAAGACATAGACTCGGAATTCGGTGTATTGACCACCTCAGAATATTCCGGCACGGTGGTTGACACCGGGGAAGGAGCCAAGGCGGCGGCCGGAGTAGTGGTGATATTTTGTAAGAAATCATCAAAAGGGTTACTTAAAATGTTAAAATCATCAACATTTAACATATTGTCTATAAATCCCAAACTAGTACTACTGCTTTTTTGATGATCATCAGCTTCTGCAGCTTCTTGAGATGATAAGTTGAATAAGGCCCTGTTTGGCATGGAAAAGCTGCAGCTTTCTTGATTCATCATCATCATCATCGTCGTCATCATTTGATTGTTGGAGAATGTTGATGAATTCTCTGTTGTTATTGAGTCTTTCTTCTTCTTCTCCTCCTCCATAGATTTCTTTTTTTGTTTAAAAGCATAGATTCTTCATTTTATAGAGAGAGAAAGAGAGAGAGAGAGAGAAATATATATCTTGTGTTTGGTTTTTGGGGTTTTGAAGTGTGAAGAGGGACTTTTCTTTTTAAGTGCTTTTTAATTTGTTTATTTTTCATTTGGTTGGCCCCGCCTTGTTTTGTTTTTATTATTTCTTTCTCTATGGGACCAATTAATTTTTTCTACTTTATTTATTTAATCTAATCTAATCTAATTTTAACCATTTCCTTAATTAATGATGATTAAGATTGCTTAAGTATATATTTTTGGTGGACTTAGGATCTAGCTATGCTAAAATATATCCAGCTATTTTATTAAAGTGCTAGTCTTCTCAATCTATTAATAGTTAATTTGTGACCTTAATTGAGACGCGTAATTCATATATTAAGTATTTCGAACTTTTGTTATTAATGATGGTTTACTAAATTACTGCCCACTATACGATTAGCCCGTCGGGTCTATACGATTAATTAATCTAATAGGATAATTAGACCGGACTACATATAAGAGTACTATAAATCTTCATCCATATTAAAGAGTAAACATAATATATTTTCTTCACAAACTTATAAAAATTGTCATGTTTAATCATAACTAATTAAATGCTTTAATAATATAAATTCAAAATCATGATCTATGCAAGAGGGAGAAATATGATATTCCATAATAATTTTGCACTAATACTGTTAATCCTCATGGAACTAGATATCTCTTAACGCGTAAAACAATTGATGTGCTATTGTACACATAATTAATAATTGCTTACAAGATAAAAATTCTGATCGAGATTAGAAAAATGGGATGGATAACTTTTTTTAATAGCTTATTGTTTGATAATTAATTTATAATTTATTATAGTGCACATGTAATTTGATTTCACCTTATAATTCATCATAAAAGAATATATATGTGCATGGTGACTCCAAGAAGTCTTGTGTTTGATTATATGAAATTCAATTTTTATGATCGCATACTAATTAAGTGAATGATCAATTATTTTGGCCTAAATAAAATAATACGAAGTGATGAGTGATTTTGATCAAGACGCGTTATACGATTATAAAACACATGGAATTTCACTTTTCTGTAAAAAAAATTTGGTTTTGAGAATTCTGTAATTAATTTATTGATTAAGATAAAGCCTTGATTAGCTTGGCTAAATTTTCTGGATTATAAAATTTCACACGATGCGGGTGCGGTGTGGGGTGGGGGAGGATGAGTTGACCGGGAAATACCGGTGGGCAGTTGGTACGGACACTTAAACCGGGCGGGAATAGATGGGGGACTGTTGCCTGTTGGCATTAAATGTTTCGAACCGACCCTAAAAGTGGTCCGCTATATAGTCCACGTTTTCATACGATGTTGGTTGACCGGCAACCGGTTGAGTGTGAATCCGGTTCCGGTTCCACGTGAGTTGTAAGAGGAAAAAAGACTTGGCTCGTGATTCTTGGAATTTGTCTTTGAACCCTTTTCAACTTTAACTGAAATTTCATTTCACTAAAAAGAAAGAATGTATCTCATAATGAGCTCCTTATCTTTATGCATTCTTTTAACTTGGCCTTACTTTATCTTATTAGGCCATTTTTCTTCTTCATATTTTTAGCTAGTTAATTAATGTAATGACTACAAATGATAACCTTTGTTGTAAAATAAATGTTAATTGCTTTTCATTTGTTGGCTTTGACTTGGTTGGGGTTTAAAGTTACAAACTGATAATGTGAAAATTTTAGTCCCGATGAGATTCGATTACACAAAACTACTTGGTAAATTTGCTTTATATATATAAACAGATGATTGGTCTAGTAGAAAAAACTAGTCACTACAAAGTAGCGGACTCAAGTTCGAATCCCTATTAGGAAAGGTACCCATTTAATGTGTTCAAACCGCCTCGAAAGGTATTAAACTCCTGGGAAATCAAAATATATATATGTATATATATATTTGACTAACACTTAAACAGAGATAATTACCAATCATATGTGTAGAACTTAATATGGTGGAATCAAAATTATCACTTTTTATATTTTGAGAATTAAATAGTTTAAAACTAGATAATGTGTGAGGATTACAAACCACAAATAGGATTTTCGCTATATTTTTAGAGAACTATTGATGAAGCTGGGATTACACGTTTATTGGTGATTCGATTAAAGGCTAATCATATTAATGGAACATATATTTCTCTATCATTTTTGGTGATGTTTCCTAAAGTTAAGTTTTTCACTTTAGATGCATAGATGATCAATGGAAGGGGCATAGGCCCCTCACCTTTTTGAGCTATAATAGTTGCATGGTCTACACCATGATTATGTGAACTTATTGTGATAATATTATGGTAACTAAAGTGATGTTGTGATAGATTCTATTCATTAGCAAAGGGTCCCAAATTTGGTAGTTGCAACCATATCAAATGGTTTATGATGTGTTCCATGATGAAGAAATTAAATTCATGAGCGTAAAAGAAGTGTTTAATTATGAATGAAATCTTCTGCTTGTTTCTCAAAGAAAAAAAAAATATTATGATTTATAATGAATCCTAATTAATGTGACAATCAATTGTAGTACAAAAGATTTTTGTTAAAATACAAATTACATCATTAAATCAATATCACTAAATCATAAATCTATTCGAATACAAACAAATTACAAAGAAAATAACTACCCCCATATAGCATCTTATTAGTCTTGTAGCCTCAACTTTACCAACATGCTACGGAGATCATTAGATGTACAAAAGATTTCATATGAGTTTCTTTAACAAATTGTATAGATGATAATCGCATATATAATTAACTGGATAAAATACAATTTTTTCTTTTAAAGTATGAGCGTGACACCAATTTTCTCCCTTAAAGTATGAGGGTGATAACAATTATATCCCCCTAATGTATCACTTGTACATTTATCCTTCTTTGTTATTGTTTTAGACTTTTTATTTCAAAACTACCACTGCCCCTTTTATAACCAATAAATAGTTTATTTATTTATTATTTATTTCTTCATCCACCAAACAACATTATGTTTTAGTTTTTTCATTTTTTTTTCCTGCTTTCATCTCATTTTTCTTTATTTTCGTTTCAATTTGTTTTCCTTATTTTTATGTTTCAATTTGTTTATTTATTCCTATCTTAATCTTTTTTATATATTTTGTGTCGGTTTTTTATTTACTTTGAAATAAACAAATAAAGTTGTATACACTGACATAACATGGCGCAGTAAAATAGGGGGGTAGTGTGAATTCACATAATCATTTGATGGGCACAAAATGAGTGGACATTTACGGAAACGAGAGGAATTACCGCGTTTTGGAGAAGCGTGTGAAATAAGAAATAAAAATATATATGGAGTGCACATGCTGACCCAATTTCCGCGTCACCTACTCAAGTAGCTCTTAAATATACTTTAAAAAATACTCTAATTTTTTAACATATTTAATTAATTAGGGCGAGCTCCTAAAAATACTTTTGGACATTTATAATGATTTTTAACGTGTTTAACACTAATTATAAAAATTATTTTGATCAATCGTTATTTTTATTATGTTTGACCCAAATGTCATAATGACTTTTGAGATCTCCAAAAATAAAAAATAAAATTAACATAAGCTACTTCTGAAAAACTATTATAATATAAGTATAAGTGCAATTTGGTTGATGGTTTCACAATTTGTATTAATTAGTATCACAATTTGTTTTAGTGGGTAGGGGCCTGTCACTTGGACATGAAATTAAGGATCCAACAGTTGACCGGTTCTTTTAATTTGTTCCTTCTCAAAAGCTCATGCGGCCTCCACTTGGTGACAATTTATTTTCTTGCACAATAGTATTACATTTTCTCTTTTTGTTGTGTGGTCAATGAAATTCTTAATAGGTCTTGAATCAATCTATTTCATATTTTATTAAGTATGTTTTTATCTATTAGAGTACTTGAATCAATTAAAGTGTTATTTATACAATTAATTCGAGTTCAAATGAATTTATTGATGGAATTCAAACAAAATATTAAGTAATACATGCACTTATTCAAAACTTGAAAATTGAAAATATTACGGCTGACAATTTATATATATATATACTGATCTTGTAACTCATAAATTAATTACATATATGTGATATCTCATCATATATGTGCATTTATTTCTAGTACCCTTCTTGCAACATCATGCAATGATGAAATTAGTAGTTTCATGTGTACGTATATATACATACATATGTTATTATTGCACACATAAGTTGTATACTTACGTAAGAGTACAAACTCTCTTTTTGGAGAAAAAATCACCCATCAATACATCCAAACGAAAAGTAATTTAACATTAATATTTTACCTTCATTCCTAAAACCCAAATTAAATTTAAAGAGCTTGAAACTTTTATATTAGTAAATTAATTCTTGATTTGGTAAGCCTAGTAAAATTAACAGATTTCATAGACTATATATTCTGGACTCGTTCTAATTCAATCTACAGTATTATTCTTTTATTTGATTCAAGTCAAAATTAATTATCCAAGTCAAATTTAAATTTCAAAGTCAATTATAATAAGTTATTTAACAAATAAAGCATACAACACAATAGATCGATCCAACCTGAACATGCCTAAAACCATTCTTACTAATTATATTATATGTAACATTATATTATATGTCTTTCTATATAATATTGGATTTCTGAAAAGCGTAGGATCGGGCATGCATGAGGATTCTTTTGACAAATAAAATGTTTTCGGTTGCATTTTTTAATATTGAAATTAATGAACTGATATAATATTGGAGTAAAATATTTGAATTCTGGACACTTGAAAATTCAGATTTTGTTACCCAAAAAATACATTGACGACTACAGATTTTATTTTTTCTTTAGTCGTTATAAATATTTCTACTTAATTAATACAAGTTCAATTTGATGATTTATTTGTACCTTTTTTCCCAACATAGAGGTTGATGTTAAAGACTTAATTTGGACATTATTCGACCAAAATATAATGCTGGTGAATTAATGAGAGGAGGTCATGGTTAGATATTGTGTCACCATTTTAATTTTGTATCCCTTTCGGGGTTGACTATATACATTCATCTACTCTAGAATGTCAACACAATGTAGTTGTCATTACTTTTATGCTGTTCATTTTGACCAGGTAAAATTAATATAATTATGCGACTCAATTTTTATTTATTTAAATTTCTTTCAGGTCTTTCGACCAAAGTCATTGTCGGGATTATTCTATATATACTAAGATGCAAGATGCACGATAATAAATATGAATATGTACGTGGAAACAAAAATATGTTTTTTCTAAAAATATTTAAGAGAAATCACCTAGTCTTTTATTATTCATTGTATTGCACGAAAATCAAACTAGTTTCCACCTAATACTCTTTTTAATGGAGTTAATAGCAAATTACATTCACATGTTATTCATAAAAGACAGTTTATCCTTCCATGATAAATTATACTGGCAATAATATATCCCTTACTGGAGGTAAAATACTCATTTGACAATATCACTAGGAGTAAAGTTCTCATTATAACATTTCACATGGGGTAAAATATCAATTATAACATTTTATTGCATATTATAACATTTTGGGGGAGAGTAAAGTGACTTAAGTATTTTATCAATGGAGAGTTAAATTGGTTTTTTTTTTTTTTAAATTTTTACATCAAAACATTTACTCTTAATTTTGAGCGCTTATGCAACATCATCGAGCAAAGAGGTAAACGTTCATCATTATTCTTCATACGAGTGTACTATGTCTATTTTCATATTACATAGAGATAGAGTTAGATTGTCCATGAGACATATTATAGGGGCTAACATGCGAAAAACCCCTTCTTAAAATATAGTAAAGTAATCCCTCATAAGTTTATGCATTATATTAAACTTTGGATAATTTCAAATTGTTTATATGGTGCAAAATAGGTCACAGACTCACAGGCACGGCTGACCCTGACCCATTCAACTTTTTATTTTGTGTTTTTGAAGTTTTAAGTGGTTTTTGCATTTCCGTTTTTGGAAACTAAATAACGTTTCACCAACAATTTGACTTGTTAACTTTTTCGTTTTTTTTCAAATCATTTGACTGAAAAATTAGTACCTATCCTGGTGAATCTAATCCACTCGGGTACTAGATGAATGCCACGTGAACATAAAAGGACAATTTTTTGTTCTTTCATGCTCATGTGTCATTCATCCAACCCCAATGGATTAAATCCACGGAATATGACCCATTTGACTGTTGTTTACTTCATACTCAAGTAATGAGTTATTCGAGAAGGACAAAAATGCATCGATATTCTTATAAATTATGACCTACGTTTGTACGCTATCTAATTACTTAAGTTACGTATATTAATTTAATTTGTAATCAATCTGAATTGTAATTTCTACATTCCCTGACGTATATTAAACTTTAAGAATTTAAGAGTTTGTAGTTAATTTATTTAATTTAATTGTTTGAATTAGGCGTTTTAAGGATTTTTATAGTGATATAATAAATATATTTATGTATTCATACATATTGGTAGCAATTAGGCCCTCGCTCCATCAATTTTAATTTTTATGTGAATTTTCTTTTCGATTCATTAACTTCACTTTGTCCATTTTTTAAGCAAGCCAATAATCTGCATACATTAGAAGATTTTGTTGTTGCCACTAATTTTTTTAGCATTGAAAATAATAGACGCAGAATAAAAGTAACAAGTTGAAATGGACACATTTATCAATGGCCGATGAGGCCGTAACCTAGAGGCAAGTTAGAGACCCCAAGATCTAGAAGGTCTAAACAATTCCCAATAGTATAAGTTTTTTTTCTAATTTAATTATAAGTGTTGTAGTTAGTTTTATTGATCCTTGATGTAATGTTGGATAATTCGAATGTAATGATGATGTAATTACCATCTAAAAGAAAACACATTTATCAATGAAAAATTGTGCAATTTTTGTAAGAAGAGAAATTTATAAGAGTGCGATAGATATATAACATGCACGCCACACTTCATGTATAATGTTCTTTATGAAATTGAAGATTTTCATTTTATTTCCTTATTTTCCGACTATAAATCATGTTTATAATGACCTGTTGAAGTATATTTATCTAAAGAAAAAGAAAAGAACTTGTGAGGAGAATGTAGTATAATATCAAACTATGGGTGAGTTTGGCCTAGCGGTTGAAGTTCATAAAATCACTTTTAGATCTCTATTGTAATTTTTGAAGTGTTTGACCCAGATTATAAAAATTGTTTTTGCTCAATCGTGATTTTCATGGTGTTTGGCCCCCGAGATCATAATTGCTTTTGGGATCTCGAGAAGCAAAAAATCAACTTATTTTAGAAGCTGCTAAAGTGTTACTTTTGCAAAAGCTATTGTACAAAAGCAATTATTCTATAATTAATTTTTATTATAATCAATTATTACCAAAATCAATTTTAGTAAAATTAATTCTACTATAATTGATTTTCGAATCGCTAGGCCAAACTCATCATACACTTAATATTTTAGGGGAAAATAGAATTTTGAGTTTTGTAGTTAAATGATTGAAAATGATGTTTTAGGGTGACGATGAAATATATTGTTACATCGGAATATTGAATAATTACTTGTACCAGTAAATTACTAATTAAATAACTAATAGCTAAATAAAAAGATTAATATGAAATTAAGAAAATACTTACATTTATATTGAAATTTAAGATTAAAATCCTTAAGTCTAAAAGCATTAAATTTTATCATTAAATTACGGTCTCATCAATAAAAAAAATGAAAATAAGACATCCATTATGATAATTAAGAAATTAATGCCACCGAATAACCGAAGCAACAACATAAATGATCCTCCCTTGTATATAGAGGGCCAAAGTCAAATTCACGAAAAATATTTTTATGAACAAGTAGATTTAATCGGCCTAATATGTGTTTCATATCTTAACTACATATGTCACGTATTTCGAAATATTTCCTGAAAACTTCTAAAAAATCTAAAATCCTTATACACTTCATTTACGAAAAATACATGAACCTATGGAATAGAGTGGTCCTTAGACCTCCTTTGTATGGTTAATATTTGTGTAACAAGAAACGACCACACACATGACATGTATTTTCACATGGGTTCATCCAACCCATCTTCATGTACCCTCACATATTCACATTGGTTAATGTCCATTGATGCCAACGGCTTGGGTTTGTCGATCCCAAGTCTTCAACGGTCTGGATTTGTCGGTTCTAGGCCATCGATAGTCTGGGACCGACAACCTGGGTGCATCTTGGATGGAGAGGAAGGGAGTAGGGATGGTTGGTTACGGTGGAGAGGCTGGGCTTAGGTGGGTGGAGGGGTTAGGGTATTTTTTTTTATTTTTTATTTATTTATATTACTGATATATTAAATTTATTAATATTTATATATGTTTAATTCTCTTAGATATTTTTATAAAATACGATTTAATTTATATATACTATATATTAAATATAATTAGTAATTTTTTTTTAAAATTCTAGAAAATTAATTAGTTTACTAAATATTAAAATTAATGTTTTTTTTTTATTAGACTTATAATAATGATATTTAAATTTTATTAAATGTGATTAATAATATTTATATAATTAAATTTTTTTTTTCAAATTTCATATAAAAAATTATTTATATATATAATTATCTAAAATCTAATTAGTTTAAAAGATTTTTTTTCGAATTTTTTTAAAATCTTATTAGTTTTATAGATATTAAAAATAATTTTTCTATATTTTTATAAGATTTATAATACTAATATATAAAATTATTAATTAGGATTAATAATTTATCAAAATTTTTTTTTAATTTGGGAGTTAACATCGATAATTGATGAATCTTTATTTTAAATCTATATTCCCTTCTAAATGGGGAGTTGACGGCGATAATTGATGGAAGTGCAAAATGTATTGACGGTGATTAACTTATGGTATGAATGTAAACCTTTTTTTTAATTAGATACTGAATCCTTAAAGTAGCTAATTTATATCATAAGTGAAATTCTTTCATATAAAATATCACGGGAAGTACATAGAATATAAGGAGGTAAAATGCGTTTTTTTAAATCAAAAGAGAATATATAAATTAAATATCATGAATATCATAGGGGAAATATTATCATTAACTCTATTTACATTTGATGATTCATAATTGAAGATACGACATCGTCATAATATTAATTTGCCGATCCAAAGATTGAAAAGTCGATAACTCAAAATTAAAAATTAAGAGCGCTCGAATTACTATTATTACTAGTAACTTTTTAAATAATTTTTCATTAGTTTAATTTGTACAAAAAGTTTAGCCATGACATTGGAAAATGAGACAACACCCCCCTCCCTCCTCCTCATCCTCATCCTCCTCCTCCTCTTCTATACTTAGGGCATCTCCAATAGTGGGGGGAGGGGGGAGGTGTGCTCGGGGCTCCGGCCCCTTGGGGCTGCCCCTGCCCCCACCCGAGCCCTGCCTGGTCATCTCCAATCACAGGGCTCCGAAATGTAATTAATTGCATTTTCTTCCAATGCCCACTCTCACTTATAATTCTAGTTTTAATTTTGTTTTTAATATTAATACTAATAATTATTTTATTAATATAATTAAATTATTAATAATTTTTAAATATTAAGATTAAAGAGAGCAAATAATCATAAAATTAAAATTGATAAATAATAGGAAATACAACAAACAAGAAAGGAAATACAAGAAATAGGATTAAACAAACGACAAACACGCAAAAAATATATTTTTAATATGTATTTATATATTTTATTATTTAAGTATTAATTTAAATTTTTTGAATAAGTGTTTAATTATATTTTTAACTAATTCGATATTTTTAAAAATATATAGCCACAACCAATATTGTAATTTAATGATTAAATTTTTAATTACAATAAAAAAAATTAGAATAAAATGTTGAATTTATTTATTAACGATTTTTCCATAAATAAATTTAATACAATTCTAATAAATTATTAATTATTTTAATTTAAAAATAAATATATTTTATTATATTAAATAATTCAATTAGAAATTGGTGACTACATTTATTTATTAAATATTAGTAAATATAAAATAAATATACATACAAATTTTATTAAAAACATCAATTCTATAAATTTAATTTAATTTAGGAGGAAATTTTAATTTTATTAATTATTTATTTAAATAACTAATTTTTTCCTATTAAAAAAAACTATTTTATGGCGTCCCCTGACTTAAAGAGGGGCACCGTGGTCGTTTCCATCGGGTGCCCACCCTGCCTCCGAGCCCCGCCCACTAAAGACCGCCGAAGTACCGACCCCGCAGCCCCCCGACCCCGGCCATCTCCAATGGAGATGGGCCAGATGGCCTTATAAAAAGTTGACTTTTATACAACAAAATATATTGAAGCCTAAAACTACCACCTAAGTTGTGCAACTTAAATTGCAAAAAGATAAAAATATAATATTATAAAGTATAATGTAAGACTATTTAAAGTCACCTTGCTTTTTCACCAACCTTAAATTAATATTTTTTCATTTAATGGCTACATATATCATGGTATAGTAAATTTTATTTTTACCAACATGTAATTAATTAGTTTAGTGGAAGGCCCCGTTGGGAGAGTTTTTACTTAATGCGCATCGAGTTTCCATTTAATATGATCGACATGTACACCTCAAAAATTAATTTAGATGAAAAGAAAAGGTAAATTTTATTTTTTAATCAAGATCAATGGGAAGGTGAAAAGGGGATTATCACTACTAGAAATTAGAGAAAATTTCGATCGATTTTTCATAAAATCGGAGGAAAATTTCACACTTCGACCTAAAAAGTTGATCCAAAAAAGTCTCGTAAAATCGGTAGAAATATTTCGACTTAAAATAATTCGGTTGAAATTTTAATAAAACTTTGGACTAATTTATTTCGATCAAAATTTTAACTTTTACTAGTAGTGTATAATTATTCTCCTATAATTAAGAAGCAATATCATCTTGTTTAATGTACTGTGCTAGAAATATGTGTAGTTCTCCTCAATTCAAAGTAGGAAAATATAATTTTTATATGATCAAGAACTTCCAAAATTTATAAGAAAAATGATACGAGTAACACATAAAAAGTAAATAACAAAAAAAAGAGTAAAAGTGAACATGGGTTTGAGATTTCATTTTGTGGGCATATTCATTTTTATCTTTTGACTACTAAAAGAGTTTTTTTTTAAAGAGAACTCAAAAGAGTTTTTTTTTAAAGAGAACACAAAAGAGTCTGACGTTTGACTTAAGTTTGATTGTTAAGTATATGTTTGAGCTCATATTATTAATACAACGAATCATGTTTTGCACATTGTTTATAGATTTGTAACTTTTAAACGATAATTTCTAAACTCGACTACGACCAAAATAATAAACTAAAATATATATAGTAGAATGAAGATGCTCGAATGCCTGACTCGGATAACATTGTTCAATAAAGCTTTATTCTTAACAATTAATCCAATAATTCAAATCCAGTCAATATCAAGATCGATAAGCAAATTAATCAAATTAAATTATGTGCCAATCGATTCGGCTAATTATACTCTTTACAAACTATCCACTAAAATGAATTCCTATCCTTTTTAATCGTTAATTAAGTATGAGAACTATCCCCTAAGGTCCCATTGAATTGCCTTTTGTTTTACTTATCAAAAAAAAAAAAAAAAAAAGAATTGCCTTTTGTTTGATTTCATACATTTCAATTATACAAAGTCCATTATTCTTCTCCTCGATCTGATTATGGTTAGTGATTATGCACCTAGATAACCTTTCTCATCATCCATTGCCTGACAGTTACTAAAATAATCTATCTTTCAATTATTAATGGTGTCATTTAAAAAAACTCTCAAATTCTACATAACAACTATTTATTCCTTCTAACAAATATTTAAAGTTTAAGAGGATATTAAGCAAGATTTTGTGCTTATGTGTAAAATTACATTTATATTAATTAACTTTTTTTTTTTAAATCTAATTTATTAACTTTACAGGACATTCTTTATTCAAGAGAAACATAGATAGTCAACCTGACTACCTACCTAACTGAAATCTTCAGAATTATTTAATTATGGAGATTCCTGAAAGTGAACCCTTTTCCAACTGCCAACACACAACAATTAGCATTTCCACTCATGAAGTGAAGTTAAAATGGTCTTTTTTTTTTACCAACAGCTGATTGGTCTTGTGGAAGGGACTAGTCACTACAAAGTAGCGGACTCAGGTTCGAATCCCTGTTGGGAGAGGTTCCCACTTTATGTGTCCGACACGCCTCGAAAGGGATTAAACCCTTGAGAAACAAAAAAGAAAAAATGGTCTTTTTTTTATTTTATTTTTTATTTTGAGATTGTGTTTAAACATTGCTTCATCGTTAATGAATCAACTCAAAAATATTACTTGAGTTTGAACTAGTATTAAATTAAATAATCAATTAGCTTTTTCAACTTAATTATACTTTTAAGTGTTGATCGATCGAATTCAAGTCAAAATATTGAATAAAATGATCTATTTTCGATCCAATAAATATTGTTCCATCTGTAATTGTTAAGAGCTGTAAATAAATTGTGTATTAACCAAGAACATTTAGAAGTTATAAAAATCTGTAGAAATTATTATCTACTATTGTTTCATGATCTTTGTGTAGCGTATTTACGCATTCTGAAGCCCAATATCTTAATTGTACTTTGCTTTATATTAAGCTGTAATATTTCTCTTTAATTGGTAAGAATAATGCTGGAAGAATAAATATTCTCCCTCGATCAAAGTAATATGCCAAATTAAGCCTGACACCAAGCTACTTGTTGACTTTTGGTACATCATATTAACATTAAATAATAGTAGATTTTTCCATAATCTAATTACTTCTCCTCAAAAACTGCATGCATCAATTGATTCAACAACATTTTATAGGACCAATTCATATAATATGCTATCAACATCACATGCTAGATAAATCGGATTGAAAGCACACAAAAACATTAGGGTAAAAAATAAAAGCTTAATTGTATTTCATTATATTGAGTGAATACGAACTTTCATTTATGCGAACATATATGGCCTGCAATAAGTACTTAGTTACTATTTTGACATGTTATAGATTCTTTCCCATAAAAAAAAGGTTGGAATCGAATTTAAAGTAAACTTTTTTTGTGATTGAGTTAAAAAGTTAATTAGTTGATAAAACAGTGTTCAACATTGATTTATTATGGTTACATGAGTAAACACAAATTTTAGTTGATTTTGAATACTAACATTGATATATATGTATGTAATTTTTTTTAGTGAACTGACATATACATTATTACATAATTAAATATGTCCATCACAAAATACAAAAAATATTTATTAACAAAACTAATATTATACACTAAATTCTTGAATCATATATGTAATTTGTAGTTTATCCATAAATAAAAATAATACTATATTGAATTTAATAGTAGGTAGAAAAAGGAAAGAAATGAGAAGAAAGAAGAAAGACCGAAGATTTGAACTAGAAAGGTTGACTCTTAGCACCTCTAGAAGTTTGAACACACACCGATGATTGCGGCTATTATTCCTCAAGAAATGCAAATTACTATTTTTCTAAATAAAAATGGTCTTACACTGTACCAGCACATGATCTAAAGTCAAAGTCAACAGCTTTATGTTCTTTCATATGATAATTAACAATTTTTAGTATTTTTAAATAATTTAAATATATTTCATTTTGAAACTTTAACGCGTCAAACACAGTAGGAGACAAACCCGGGTCTGGACAAAATCAGCCTCGTTTTGCGTGTACGCCTCTCTATAATATATTACTATTATACTACTTTATTTATCAATTATTATTTGGTGGGCCGATCACCTTTTTCTTTTTTATTTCATCAAAAAATATTTGCATGCAGCCCATACTCTTCCCTTCCCTTGCCCCCTCATCTTTCCAGTTGCTTTTTACTTTTATTTTATTCTTGTTTCATCAATTTTCCTATATGATTTTTTTTTTTATAATCCAGGTGTACAAGCTTACACTAGACTAATTCTGGATCCTCAGAACCCTGAAGGATGTAAATCGCAGGATGTGCCTCCACCAAGCTTCGGGATCCCACCATACTGCTGTATACTCTGCGCACAAAGGGGTCTTAACCACAAATGACCCTTATATAGACCCATAGAAATGCTTCCATCCAAGTTCCAAATGAAATTCGAACCCCCACCCTTACCGCTGGAGCAAGCCTTATGAATTGTTGGTCAGCCAGTTGGAGATATGCCCTGGGAGCTAATTTTCCTATATGATTGATTGGGATGAAACCCGATGACAAGTATTATTTTGTTAAGCCTAAGGTATTTTACGTTTGTAATTTTTTTTTTAAGAAAGTCACGTATATATTAGTGTTTCATCCAAATTATAATGATCCTATGAAGTCTTTTTCCTTGTGCTTTTGATAAACTAGAACAGAGATAATTGAAACATGACATGGCCCCAGTATGTGAAGAACCAGTGTATATTTGTATACTAATATAGTTATAGTTGCAACTAAGAATTATTGAATAAATATTATCTGAATAAATTTAAGGGGAATATTGGAATACAAAAATTAGTTTGAATAAATCACATTCGATTTGTTGCATTCTATCATCTCTACATCGAATGCACCAGATAATCACTCAGAATTAACATGACTAGATACTACAAATTCATATAAATAACCTCTAAACCGTAAGTGAAAACTATTATTGGATATTTGGATGCATAAAAAAAAAGTTATTTTAAAGATTTAGTTCTTTCGTCTTGGAATGGGCCACAGATATTCAAATAATAAACAATCTTCAAAGCCCAAGTTAAAAAAACTACAAAATAAAAAATCTAAAAGGGCTATTTGGTGCTAATTTATATTTGTACGGCCTCACATATTTGGGAGCCTTAAAACAATTATTGAGTGAAAGTGAATCTATTAATTATTCAACTTTGTTATTTGTCGAAGTATTTACTAGGCAAGACTCAGGCTAATTCCAATTAAAAGTGTCTTTCACAAGAATTAAGCTAGTTGAAATTTACCTCAAAGCAATGACTAATTTTCGCTTAAGCTCATTTCAATGCACGCATATAATCCTGAAGCTAAGCTGAGAATTGATGAGATAAAAAAAGTATTTTTGAGTCAAAAACAATTTGCTAGATAAATACAAAATCTCTTTCAAGCTTTATTTATCATAACAAGGTCAGTCAAACATAATTTGCTTGATAAATAAACTTAGGTTTTGGACTATTGGTCTCAACTCCATTCATTTACACCTCTAAATCTATAACCCTCGGATAGCGAAGAGTGACGTTAAAATAGATCCATTTACATTACACCTCCGAACAACAACATAGGCCTCGTAAAATGGATATAGATACGGTACCCATACTATAATTCAATAATTAACCAAACATAGACTAAGGAATATAATTCATCGACCAAACATAGCTTTAGGAACATTTTCATGAATTCAAACTTGGTTCGCATATGCATCAATACTCAAGACACTGGTAAAGGTAACCGATTCTCGAGGCACATATGAAGCATACAATATTGTTGGGAACCTCAGGAAGAAAGTGTTCACACTTGAACAAGAAAAGATAAAATTATTATGAGACATACAAAGTGTTATGTGTGCATGCAAACCTACATCTTTTTCTTACTTTCAATTGCTACTGTCAAAAGTGTTTAATTGTCAAAAAGTGAGGCATTTTTACACCTCCAGTCCAGGCTATGTTAAGGTTCATATAATTCATCCAGCACACTTCCCATCCTAGCAACTGACACGTGTCATCTCCACTATTTTTCTTTTTCATATTTAATCTTTCTTTTTCAGTTAACAAATGTTAAGAGTTAGACCTGTTCAAAATTTCATTCCATAGATAAGGAGGGTGTATTCAGAAATGGAAATTCAAATTAGGATCTCTCTATTTGCTAATGAATGAAAAGCAAATATAGACCCTCTACCGAATTTCGAATTCGGTATTTTCCCTCCTTATCTGTCAGTGCTTGAAATTTTGAACAAGCCCAACTCTTACCCTTGTTAGCATGGTTAATTAAAAAAAAAAAGTTCTGAAAGGACAAGAAAAAAGAGTATGCGAGGTACGGGACTCATGTCGGTTGTTGGGGCGGGAAGTGCATTGGTCTCTCCCGAGCATAAAGGAACCTTCACACAAGAAGAGAATTCATAAATCATGGTGATCACCTAATTAACCTCCACTCCCACTGTCGAGTCTAACATCAATATTACACACTACTAAACTAAGGGTGCCTGGTGTTTTTATTTATCAAGGAAGATTTTTCATTTTTCTTATAAGACTAACTCAAGCCAATGCCTACTAATTCATCATTATATCTTCTGGTGTGCAATTGTGTTTGTCATCACAAGCGTTCATACCATAATATGGAAACCTCACTCTCTAAATTCAAGTGACAAATTTCTTTATATAAAGCTCATACCTTACAGATCCAGCATCAAACAGGCCAAAATATTATTTTCCTTTGTCTTAGACAGACTCATTGAATTATACCAAAATCGAGACCAGAAGCACAAATGACAGAATCATAACTATCTTAATAAAGAAAGATAATTGTCTGAAAAAATAAAAAGCAAGACCTGAGGGAAACTCTATAACAGGTAAATTCAGCCTCCACAAAAGTCTCATGATTCGGAGGCAGTAGCAGAAGCTTGACGTAGTCTACGTTGATGTACATCCCAGTTATATACGCGTGCAATAGTAACCTGGCCAAAATGTAGTAGCAAAGACTCAAAGGCTAATTAAGTATGAAGTAAAACCTTGAATATGTTATCATTTTGAATGAGAAAAAATGCATATTTAATTCCATGGAATTGGACTTGGCACTTTTACTGCGCTTTACAAAATCGCACTTTTGGTCCCAATTTTTTCATATTTTTTTGCACTTTTAGTCATATCACCTTTTATTCAATCCAATTTTTGCACTTTTGGTCCCAAGTCCCAACATTGATGGAAAGGGGGCGACAAGACCAAGAGTGCAATTTTGTTAAAAACGGAATCAGAACCGATTAGTGTCCAGTCTCATGAAACTAAAAACTCAGTTATGCCTCTTGCATGATATGACTTCAATAGTTGGTTAAGGTATTGCTCCTCATTGCTCGTGGAACAAGTGACCAATGGGACTTAATATTGAAACTTGTCAACAAATAAAAATGACCAAATCGGATACGACAAGGCATGAGTTTCAATTGCCCAGAAATATATGAAATTAATACGAAGGCTCAATTACAATTATTTACTCAAAAGGTGCTTAAAGATGATACTGGCAAATTACCTGAGTAATCGTCACTTGATCCCTTAGAAATTGCAGGTCAGCTACAAGAACTTCTAAACTTCCTTTTGCATTCTCCAAATTCTTTTGAAGAAGGGTAGTTGCCTGCGATAATAAATGTTCAAGAATATTTTGAGGGTAAGTTCGGCAGGGAAGCTCAAGTTAGAGGACTCTTCACACAATAGTACCTCTTCACATGAATATTCCAACATAACATTGGCTCCAAGCCATAGACACACAGAGTCCGTATCTTCAACACGAGCTCGGGAATAAATGCCTTCAGATACTTCAAAATCAGCAATTGTTGCCTGCAAGCAAAATCAGGGCAAATATTGGCTAAATACTTTGAAATATAAATCGAGTTCTATAATAGATTTGTGATTGTATAAGGTAACTGAACATGCACTTGGTCTATATTCTGAAGTCACTTTGTCAATTAGAATACAATTCCCTTAAGATATGTGGAAATTGAAAATCTGTGATCACCATAATAAGTTCTTTAACAGCCTATGAAAATCAAATCGCCGGGCAGGATCTTTTATAATTGGAGGTCACCGTTCTTTTTTGCAGCCTCATCCAATTCACAGAGGAGAAGCTACTTGTATCAAGTTATACAACACATCAAACAACTTAACGCATAAATAAGTATAGTCAGAAAAAGGTGAAAACGTTGTTCCATCTATCCAGTTAAGCCAACATATATTGGCTCTCTTTTGTGTTATTTGAAAGAAAACTCATTTAAAGTATTTGTCAATATCACTAGGTCTGAGCATACTCTAAGAAACAGTGGACAGATAAAAAAACGAACCTCACCAGTACCCTTCTTAGCTTGCAAAGTTGCAACGATGTCTAAGCACTTCTCAATATCAGGAATTTTGGCCTGTTGCATATCAATACATAAATTGCAGCCAAATTTATACAAAATAAGATAGATGTTAGGAAGGGCAAAGTAACTCAATAAGATTGATCTGGATAAATTCCATTAAGGTTTCTCTACTTAGCAAGATGGCAATAAATTGCATGTTCACATCTGTGACTTAGCACACAGAAATAATAGATTTCTGATTCATAACATTAGAGTAAAAGAACACATGAAGGTATAAAGTGCACGATTTCAAAATAAAAACAGACGGCTCCTCGTATTTAGCATAAGCAAACTAAGTACTAAAGGACCACCTGCATAATCTTCTACTAGTTAACAGAAAAAGCTCAAGCCAGAAGTTCAAATGTGATGCATCACCAGCTAACCATGAAAACATTATGTTATTAAAAATACCCCAAGCATATCCATAGGTGAAGCAATAGTAGAACATTCAAACTTCAGGGGAATACCCTATATAAATGGGGAGGAAAGATGCTGCAACAAATTGGGCTTACCTGAAGATCCCTCTGCTGTGCAAGAAGTTTCATCTCCACAACTCTGTACTGCTGAAGCCTGCCAAATATTTATTTAAGAATGTTTTATGGAAACTGAAATTAAATAGGCTAAGATGACAGAAAAAGAAGATATTTCCGCACAGAAAACAAGAGGCATCGGCAAGAGAGAAATTTAAATTGTTGAAATACAAGAGTGCCTAAGAAACTTATCGACTAACATACACCATCAGACCAGTTCAACTTATCACATTTTTCCTCACACAGAGCTCTGCTGTTAACTCAAAGTACAGTAAGAGAAAACCACATTCTATATATTCATTTTACCTTCCATTTCATCAATTTTGTTAGGATAGCCCCTCCCTTTAGTAATTGGAGTAGAACACAAAGCTGGGTAGCAATACAACAATATACCTATTTCATAACTATAACCTTTCCCTTTCATATTTCTAACAGGATTAATCACATTAGACCTCATTACTCAAAACAACACGACATTCATTTCTGAACTCATAAAACACAAATTAAATCCAAATAAATGTTTACATATACCAATAGTTTCCATTAAACAAAAAAGGAATTGCTATGAATCAATAGACGGTTAAAATCGAGAAAACCTCTCTTGTAGGAACGCGAGGGCGGAGTTTACGTCGAGATTTGATTGGGAGAGGTACGTCTGCACGTCTTCAACAAACGCAGCCGCCGGAATTCCTCTTCTCTCCGTCGAGCTCGATGAAGTGGACATTTCCTTCGCCTATATATATATATACCGTCAGATACAGATCAGGGGTTTTTTCTAGTTTTTCTACTGTGTGTGAGTGGGGTTTTTGGTTTTGTTTTCTGATGTAGAAGAAGGGTTGAAGAAGAAAAAGAAAAAGTACGAGTCAAATCAAATGTGTAGACAGTAGCGTTTTTGTTTGGGTAGTGTTTTTTTAAGATGAAGTCGTGTGCTTACGACACGAGTTTCGAATTTGGGCTTATGGGCTTATTTTGGTAAAAGGTCTAGGGTGAGTAATGGATATCCGACTAAGATAACCCATATATTAAATCTAGAAATAGATCATGAATTGCAATGAAAAAATAGTTTTGAAACGATACATTGTCTAAGTTTAATTTAAAAATTATTATCTAACATCTTAAACTTAAAAATTATTATCTAACATGAAGTTGTGTTTAAATTTAATTTTGTTTATTTAATGAGTCGAGCTCGAATAGAGTTTAATTAAAATATAAAAATTACTGATAAAGTTTCATTATAATGCAAGCTCAATAACTGTTATAAATACAGAGAGGCATAATTAATGAAAACTAGCATAAACTCGCTATGAACAATCACATTATATTATTTTATATATTAATTTGTATAATTAGATTGGTAATAAAAGTATGAAATTTAAGTATTAAGTTTCTAGAATAGTTAAAGACAAAACATGGTTTTATCAATAAGGGAAGAAACTAAATGTTTATTTGTTCAAAGTAATCATTTGGATTCCTCCTTCTCATTTCATAAAACACAAATTACATTTAAATTGATAATTAGCGCACGTCACTTCTTCTACTTTATTCTATAAAACGTGGATCAAGGTTTTTCTCAAAGTCTAAACTATATAGACTGAAATATTTATGAATATCTTTTAGTATACGATATTCATGAATCAATTTAGCTGATCAAAATGTAAAAGAAAGCTTTTATTATTCCATTCTTTTGAGTTTTGACAAACATCATCCCATAGTAATAAGACATAAACACAATAGTTCATATAAAGTGGTATAGTTCGAAAAGTGAAGATACATTATAAATTTATAATCGACAAACTTGGATAATCAGATATACAAATAATCTTACAAACTTTAATTCTATCAATTAAAAATAAAATAAATTCTCATGTGCCGAGTTCAACACTCGTTTAAGGCTTCTTGTACCTACAGTTGAAGCAAAATATGTCATTTTAAAAAACATGATAAAATTATTGGTTAATGAACTCACAAATAGTATATAAATTTTATTTAAATCATATTTCTGAACTTGCTTATATATGGTATTAACTATAATAAAAGAACAAATCATGACTTTCACAATTGACTATAATAAAAGAAAATTTTCGATTCGGTTCGGTTCGGTTTCGATTTAACCGAAAATTTATATTATTGATAATTTGTTAAAATTATATAATCAAATACTAAATCATTTATCATAAAAAACATCACATTAATAGGTAACCATAACACTAAATTAAAGTTATTCATATTTAACTAACGAACCATGCGGTTTGTGAACATATAAAAATATAAAAACATGTGCAGTTTTATCAATAATTTACCCATACACGATTTAAAAACAGATATAAAATGACTAATTAAATCTTGAACTTTTTACGTAGTTTTCCTTTCACAATTGAGGCAACTTGGAGATCGTGAAGAAAATTTAAAAATGAGAATTATGGGCTTAGTTTTGGTTTGTTGGGCTATGATGTTTCAACTAAGCCCAATTAATGCAATCAACCCCAATTACTTGTTGTTAATGTGGCCCTTTCGGATGAGCTATAGGTTTTGAAATATTTTGGTTTTTTATTTCAATGTTTTTGTCTCAGTGTATGTGATGATATCCTCGATGAATCTTCTAGTAAATCTCTTCAAAGAAGTTTACACATTTTTTTTTCTTTTCTTTTTCTCTTTTAAATAAAGATAAGATACACGTGTTCTTAAGGACAAGCTAAGAATATCAAAACGGACCTTGGTGAAGGGCGATAACATTATAAGGATATAATTTTGATCAACATTAACTTTTACTTCGTCTATGGGTTTATTTGGAAAAAAAATTGATCAATTTCGCGGGGTTTGATTTCGAGAAAAATGGTTTGCATGGTTCCGGTAAAACCTCTTGAAACTTCAATTGCATTGAGTTAGTATGTTGGGTTTTGTGGTTTTAAAAAAGTTGAAACTTCATTAGAATTGAATTTTGATGTTGGGTTTTTGGGTGAAAAAAGTAGGAATTATGTCAAACCAATGTTTTTAATTTAGTAGAGTTTGAAGAGAAAAATAAATAGTAGATGTTAAATTAATGTTTTATAGGGTTTCAAGAGATTGAATGTGAATTTGTGAATAAGTTTAGGTTGAGTTTCATGAACTTTGTCAAATTTCATTTAAAATATTTTATGATGAAACCTACAAATCGGATCAGAACTATCTCAAATATGCCCCATGTGTCCAAGTCAACTCAACAAATAAAAAAGAAAAGCCATATTATACCCATAGATTGTAGCCCAATTTGATACCATATAAGAGATCATCGAACAAATCAACCCAAATTCATAAACACCATTAAGGATCTAAAAATTCCAATCATATATTGACAAACAATTTAGATTTGTCTAATCACAAAGTGCTTCGTGGAATAAACTTGTTTTAGTGCTCGATAATATGCTTGTTAATATGCTAATATATAATATAGCTACCTAATTGTTCCATGACTTAGTGACTAAGAATGTATTAATTTGACACATACTAATATACATATATATATATATATATATATATATATATATATATATATATATATGTCCATTTGATTGATGCTTCAGCCCTAAACTTTATATTGTTCATCGACATTTGTCTATTCTATTCTGAAATTTTAGAGTCCTATAATATTTAAGCAACAACGACTATATACCAATTAAGGTTGCTGAGACATGAAGGAAGAAATTATTTATGAAACTAAAATAATCTAACGGTTTTATTAAAATGATATATCCTTGTTTTTTTTTTTTTTTATTTGTATTCTTAAATTTTTCAGTTGGACAATGATTTCAGAGCCAACTATTGTCTATTAGTATGCAGTTAATTTAGAACAACATTATATCTGTTGGAGCCCTCTTGCTGGCCGGCCATAGATCGATATGTTACACTATTCTAATGAATCTAATCCCAATTAAGTATTTAATTTCATAATTAACAAAAGCAATCGAGTACTGATACTTTGCGTGACACAAACTGTGTGTTAATTTGATGATGGCATTCTCAATAAATTCGTGACGAATATCTAAATTATTTCAAAAGATATTTAAGGGTGAAGTCGGAACAAATTAGCTATTAATTAATCTATAGGTTGAACTAATCTATAGTTAAAAGAAAATTAAGTGGTCTTCCTATTTTTGTGGTTAAAGAATTTACAATTGCTAATTGAGATAAAACCATTTTCAGTCCTTTTGTTTAGTTATAAGTAGTCGACCACTTCGAAGAATATAAAAAAAAAATTAAATATTTATATTGTTTAGAAACTTTTGTTTTTTCCCCTTAAAGTACAAATTTATCCAATAATTATTTCTATCTGTCCATATAAGACCAAATAGTTCAACCACTATGAAATATGAATATATTATATTAATAAAATTTAGTGTGCACATGCTTGCCATTATTGAATTTGATGCTCCATGGAACCCACTTTTCTCCTTTGTGCTACATTTGCTAAAGTTTCTATATGGCTTAAATAACTTTTTGAACTGTCAAACTTAATTTATATACATTATTTATCAATTTGGGACCCAATTTTGGGTTAAATCCAACACGGCCCATGTGCCTTTGTACTTTTAGATTGATCAAACATCAAAGCACTAGTTGTGGTTTCCAATTAAGAGTTTAATAATGTTCATAAGTTCGATTAGATGTGATGTTTAAATTAATTAATTATTAATTAGATATATGTCAATTTGGCTGATTAGTGTTATGCACACTAATAATTATGTCTCTATGTACTAACTTTTGTGATCAAGAAGTTTTGTGTTCTAGATTTTAACATGAAACCTAATTAATTCATAATCAAGAAATTGATAAACGACTCTTCAAATATATATATAGTAAAAATACAAGAGCTTGGCAACGTACGTCCTCTTATTAATTTGAACTAGTTTCTATTTTTATAATTTAGGTTTGATAGATTTATCTTTGATTTTCTATTGGAGCAATAAATTGAAAACACTTATTAATGTTCTTTATTTGTTTGTTGGCCAATATGTAGAGGGACAAGAACGTTGTAGTTAAAGAAATGATTAAAACTTGGCCCCTAAACTAAGCTTGAAACAATACATCGGGCATCATGATAATAATATATTGGTGCAACCTTATTACTAAATATGGAAATATATATAAGTAGGATACCAACTTGACCTAAGTTTCATGAAGCATGCCTTGTTTGATAACCTTCTAAGTATATAATTATTAAGTTGAGAAATTTCTACCACAAATCATCAACAACATAAATCCATTCAATTTTCATAATTATTATTTTTGAATAAAATTATTAAATCAATTATTATACGTAAATTTATAGTTAAGCAAGGTATACAATTGAGATCATGTTTAGTATTCCATATTTTGGTTGTTTCACCTTCACAATTAAGACGTCATTTTTTAGTGAAATGATAATTACATCGTTACATTAATATCATAAAGTCAGGAAATCTATTCGATTATAATCAAATTAGTAAAAAAGAAAAAAAAAATCAACTACTAGAAATTAGTATTAAACTAAAAGAAGTATGAAATGAACTCAGGAGCATGAAGTTCTAGAACCTATTCTTTGTAACTGGGTTATGACCTCATTGGCTTACGATGTCATAATCCTATATCGATCTATAGACAATATTCACGTATTATCACCTTTTAACAATTTTTTCTCAAATACGATAATTAAATAGGCGAGCTAAATTTGTGTTAATTCAAATAAATTGTGGCAAAGTGAAAATCGATTGCCGAGTCGAGTGATGCAGGTTATGTTTAAAAGTGTCATTTTGATTAAAATTAATTTGACATTAGTAACTGTTAATTCAATATGTGACGTCAAAAAATTAGATTGTTACGAGAAATATTAAATATTTTATTTCAAAACCTTATCCCGATTAAACACTTAATGGACTTGTAATGAAATAATACCGCACGCATAGTTTGTAATAATGGTTTTCAAAATTAAAATTGGCGAAATTGCAAATTAAATATAAATATCTAGCTTTGGACGTTTCTTTCAATTTTCTACCCTACTATTTTTTTTCTGATAAATCTACTACACCTTTTGGTAAGTTTGAAGTATGTCAACTTTTTCCCTAATTTGATTGCAACGTGAACGATTAAAGGTTGCGACACCAGAGTGTCATTACGGCAAAGCCCATATACGGTTACTCACTTTTGAAGAAATATAACTAACTATAGATGTGGACAGCTAAAGTTAACTGCCCCCTTCATTTTTTCTATACTAAATAACAAATTCTATTCACACAACTCACAGTTAACATTTATGATACATGTGGTATTTGATGAATAATACTCTGAAACAAAATAATCAATCACAAAACATATTTATTTGGATTTAGTAGATAGATTCAAACTAAATTTTAAATTTAATCAAGAATTTAAAAATTGAAGACATTTAATGTTCAATTTAAGAAGTAAGGACCTCAGTTTTGCACAGGATTAGCATTGTAATAATAATTTCGATTCAATATAATATTTGATGTAATAATGTATTCACCATTAAAAAAAATGAATAAAATTAGTAGGTGAATATATGAATTCAATTCAATTCATACCAAATTACAATGTTTTGTTTGCTAGTGAGAAGTTGGGAAATAATTTTGTACATCCATTTCATGAACGATGTGATGCAACGTGTGCAAATCAATGTTATTAAAATCGGACCGGACCGGCCGGTCCGACCGGTTCGACCGCGAACCGGAATCTGGTTTGGTCCAGTTAATTCCCTAAAACCAGCGATTCGACCAACGGTTCGCCCGGTTCGCCCAATAAAACTGTTAACCAGTAGACTCATCGGTTCGTTCTCCGGTCCGGTTTAAAAAACATTGGTACAAATGAGATTATGTTGGAGTTAACTCTAATATCTCATCTTTATTGTGTATCATTACACAAAAACTGAACTAAGAAATATTATTCATATGTTGCACCACATCATCCATGTATAGTGAATACACAAAACAATCTCTCTTGACTAGATCGGGTTTAAGAAACTTTCCTAGTGTTGGTCTAGAAATATTTTTCTAAACCTGATCTAGTTAAGAATTTTAGGAGCTATTAGACATTTGACATGACTTAACTCATTTTGAGGTTCATCAAACACGTAGGTATGTGTAGACTTTTCCTTAAAAGAATTATGACTTGAATTCGCTACGTTGTGGGACTACTCCCACTACAAGAAATATGATATATAGTGGCACCATGCTTGATAATATTTTAAAGAAAATGTCACAAATTATTAATATAGTCACATTTTTAAAAAATGCCACAAAGTATAAGTGTTAATTTTACTGATTAGTGACATTTTTATACTATAGTGATATTTTATAATGTTACTTTTAAATATAATTGTGACATTGATACATTTAGCTACACGGCTACACCGCTACAGGTGGCACTTGGCTAGTGACATTTTATATATAACGATATTTTCCAAACTGCCACTTGTAGCGGTGTGGCTAAAAGTTAAATGTCACTATCATAACAAGATGTAACATTATAAAATATCATAATATGTTAAAATGTCACTAAATAGTATATTTAACGTTTATAATTCCTGACATTTTTAAAAAATATAACTGTATTATTTTGTATTAGATGAAACACTCAGTTGATGAGAATGATATATTCATCAAACCGTAACTGTAGTACTAAAATCAAAACCCGAAACACTAACAAAAAGAATGCGAAAAGGAGACCAAAGTTTTAATATAATTATTGATGCACATGGGTGCATGTGTGATTTTCTGATGTTGGTGCGCATGAAAGATTTAGACCCAAATTGAATGTCTGCCTGTTTGCAAATTAATGTGTGCTGTGTCATTTGTCTGACTTTAGACCCATCTCATGTATGTTTTTATAGTGTGGTCCTTTATTCAATCATTTATTTGTTAAAAAAAAAAAAAAAGGAAAATCGATTCAGAAGAAAGATATATAGGAGTATAGAATGACCACATATTTTATGAGCAAAGTGAAATCAAGTAAAATAATACTAAGGGTGAATTTGGCCTAGTGATTCGAAAAGTAATTATAGGAGAATTAATTTTACTAAAATTGATTTTGTTAATAATTGATTATAATAAAAATTAATTATAGAATAATTGCTTTTGCAAAAGTAAATAAGTTGATTTTTTGCTTCTCGAGATCCTAAAAGCGATTATGATCTTGGGGGCCAAACACCATGAAAATCACGATTGAGCAAAAACAATTTTTATAATTTGGGCCAAACATTTTAAAAATCACAATAGAGATCTAAAAGTGATTTTATGAGCTTCAACCGCTAGGCCAAACTCACCCTAAGTCGTAGAGTCTAATTAAGATTTATCTTCCCTATAATTGGAACTCTGAGACCAGTGATGAAATTGGGTAATTAAGGCAGCATACAAAATATAAACCTAAATTTACAAGTATGCCCTTTTGGTAACTCAAAACCAAAAGGTGTACTAGCTTACACTAGACTAATCCTGGACCCTCAGAACCCTTGCCCTAGAATCCTGAAGGATGTAAATCGCATGATGTGCCTCCACCAAGTCCCGGGTTCCCACCATACTGCTGTACACTCTGATCAGCAGCTATTATGATCAGCAGCTAAAAGGTCCAGTCATCCCTGAGAATAATGTTTAGAATACCAGATAGATTTGTCATTTTCATTGCCCCTCCACATGTTCTTCTGTGTATTAAGTATATGTGGGTTGTGAGAAGGTACGTGGCACTAAAAGCTAATTTCCCAACTCACAAATTTCACTATCAATTGCCTTATAACAATTTTCCCCACTTTCATGTATAGTTTTTTTTTTTTTTTTCAAAGAATCATTTAATATTTATTGTAGATTTTTTTTTTAAAGATGTCTAGAAGGTTTTTTCTTTAAATTAGGGATTGATAAGTGTACCAAGTGGTTGAACCATTTCCACAAAAGCTTCCAAGTGACAAGCTATAGACTAAAAATCCACCATATCATTCATTTTAATGATATCATCTTCATACAAGGTCCAAAAAAAAAATCTATATATGAGTTTCTCAAACCACATTCAACTCTATCACTTTCTTTTATCAAAACAAGAAAATAATAGTAGAATGAATATATACACAATATCGTTAAAATTCAATTTTATCGAACTCAAATTATTCACTTAAATATTTTTTTAATTACATTTTCGGAAGAATTAAAGTAAAACATAGAACTCCGAGGGACCCCATTGCAAAATTGAAAAGTTATCACCACGTGAATAAAGAAGATTTTGACCTCCATACTTTGCACCTAACCAACATTATCTCCACCCAATTATCGATCCCAATCACAAATAATAGAAATATTATAAGTACAGAACTATATCACATATTTCTTTTTTTTTTTTTTTTTTTGTAAGAGAGAAAACAGAAAACTAAATTCACATTAGAATGATATTCATAAGTGGTGGAATATCTGAATAATACAAAAATATATATTAAAGAAAAAATAAAAGAGGAAAATTCATATTAACTAGGAGGAGTTCGGCTTGAGCTGAGTTGATTAAGGCCATTACCAGGAGCTGTTGTAGAACTAGAGGAGCCAGATACAGAAAGTAGCTCGGCTAAGGCACTCATAGCTCTAACCTGCAGTTTAATTACAAAACCAAAATATTAACAAACCAAATTAAAATATAAATTAACTTTCCCAATATTTAACAATAAATCTATATACAATGGATTAAATTATCTTATACGTTTAAAGAAACGTTTAGATTCTTGAGTTAATCAAAAACAAAAATATATAAAGTAGGCTTCTTTTTTTTTTCTTTTTTTTGAGATGACAAAAATATAAAGTAGTTGAAATGCATTTATTTGATTACAACTTCACCAAGGTTATGTTTGGTTAATGCATTTTAGTGAGTAAAATGATAACTAAAATGCAAATAAACGAGAAATAAAGCTTAGCATTACATGCAATCATAGTCTAAATGTTTCCAATGTTTTCTATGTTCTCGATTTCTTTTCTAAAATGGACTCATATTTCGTATTCCTGATATATTTGTTTTAGAAAAACTTTAAAAAATTCAAATAATTTACCAGAAACTCTTCGGAAAATTTGAAAACATTTTGAAGAAATTAGAAATCAAAGAAATGTTTTATAAACTACTTTATATTTCTAATTTTTTTTATGTTTACTTTTTATTTCTATTTAACTGTTCGAAATAGAAATAGTAGTATTTCGGTAGTTTCGATAGAAACGCGTAAATTTTTTGATACATGTGGTTGGATGGATTTGGCCAAGCCATACTTGTACAAGAATTTTCCGAACTATAATGTGCAACATATCGTTATAAAAAAAAAAAAAAATTAATCCAAGATATATTCTACTATTATAGTTGTGTGTGTATACCTGCATTTCGAGGGCGGCTATGTAATCAGTCGCTTCATCCAACACCACCGGCAACGGCTGTTTCCGGCAACCGGGAACCAACCTACCCAAAACTCGCGCCTTCCGCTGAAATGCCGGTAAACACTTCGATTTTAAACGAAGAACACTCACCTTAGATTTCCTCGCAAACCGGCTATTCCCGGTGGTAACTACTGTCATCGCTTTACGCTGTCGTTTTATTATATTGTTCTTCTTCATAAACTTCAACTTGAGTCGATTCGTGAGTATAGCTCGGCTCCACCTCGACCGTCCCTTCGCCGTCACGGCTAATACTCTGTCCGCAGCCTCACGCACTCGTTTCGGAGCCGACGGCTGAGCCACCGCAGAACCTCCGCCTCCGCGGAGACGAACTTGTCGCAGCGCGTGGAGTAGTTTTGATGAGTAAATTTGTTGCTGAGCGTCGGATTTCCATTGTACGGAATCGTTTTCGAGATTTTCTCCTAGTGTTTGGTGAATTTTTTTCTTCTTCTTTTTCCTTCTATCGGAATTGACAGCCGGATTCGATGACAGCAGTGATGAAGTTGAGTTCTCTTGGTATATTTCCATATATCGATTTGAAAATCTGAAGCTGCAGAAATTCAATTGAATCGATAAATATACAGACAGTATGATTTACAATCAGAACTAATACTAATTAGCAATTAATGATAATTAAACACGGAACAATCATATAATTCGTGATAATAATTACGAAATGGAAAATTACCTAAAGAAGATTGAGAAATATTGGCACTTCAATTATTTTCCGATTGATTCAGCGGAAAAATTCAGAGATTTATAAATGTGTAGATACAAATTAGCGATTCTATAAGGATGTATGTATATAGCAAACGGGAAGGGGGATTTGGGGGATTGGGGGAGAAAATGGTGAAAGGGTGGGAGAGGAGGAGGATTTAAAGGGACTGGGGGGTGGGGTGGGGGGTCATTACAATTTCACATGCCTAAGCGGCTAGGCCCTCCTCTGTTTTAAATTGAATAAACATGTGCATGTGAAGAGTGTAGGTTAAAAACAAAATTCAACTATTCATTTACCAAAAGAAAAAAAAAAAAAAAAAAAAAAAGGTGAGAGAGAGACCACACTTAATCTAAGAGTTAAACACAAATTATTCCTATGTGTTATTCTTAAAATATACTTCTAAGGGATAAACAAAATGACAAAATATCCTTATGTGTTTTGTAAATTAAGTACATTTCCTCCTAGATTTTGACATTTTCAGGGGTGTGTGTTAAAGTGTTCATTAAATAATATCGCAACGGTAAATTGTCAATTACACATATCACTTGATGTAAAATGAAGGAGATGTATTGTCAAAGTAAGGTTAAGTTGGTCATTTTTCACATCAAAATAAAGTCTAACTTCACACTTTTAACAAATTTTTTCGGATACTAAAAATCAGTTTAAATACAAAAATATATTCAAGTTCGTACGTACACATCCTTGGGCAATATTTTTCTTTTGACCTATGTCGATTTTATGATTTTGAGCCAGTGAAAAAATTAAATTCCTTGAAGCGGGTAAGCTCAAAGTTTTTCAATTTTTTACGGATACTTAAAATCTTATAAAAAAAAGACTGTTCATAGGGGTAAGTACACAAATCCCTCGAAATTTTTTCGTATAATTCAAGTCAATTTGTTATATTTTCAGCCAGTGGAAAAATTGAAATTTTCTCCAAGGGGTAAGTTCATTGTTTTAACTAATTTTTGGTGGATACTAAAATTCAGTTTTAACACAAAAATATATTTAAAGTGATACATACACATTCCCGGTCAATTTTTTTTCTTATGTTATAAGTCGGTTTTATGATATTTCGAGTCCGTGAAAAAATTGAATTTCTTGATGGTGGTAAACTCACAATTTCGGTCAATTTTTTTCGGATACTTAAAATCTTATAAAAACAAAAAAATTATTCATACGAGCAATTACAAAACCCTCGACGATTTTTAAAAAGTGGGAGAGGAGAAGGATTTAAAGGGACCAGGATTGGGGTGGGGGTGGTTACAATTTCACATGTCTAAGCGGCTAGGCCCTCTGTTTTAAATTGAATAAAAACATGTGCATGTGAAGACTATAGGTTGAAAACAAAATTCAACTATTCATTTACCAAAAAGAAAAAGTGAGAGAGATCACACTTAATCTAAGAGTTAAACATAAATTATTCCTATGTGTTATTCTTAAATATAATTTTCCCCTTTGGGATAAACAAAATGACAAAATATCCTTATGTGTTTTGTAAGTAAGTACATTGCCTCTTTCATGATTTTGACATTTTCATGATGTGTGTGTTAAATTGTTCATTAAATAATATCGCAATGATAAATTGTCATTTACACTTACTGCTTGAGATAAAATGAAGGAGATATATTGTCAAAGTAAGGTTAACTTGATCATTTTTCACATCAAAATCAAGTTTAATACGCAATATAAAATGTGTGCTCTATAACTCAATGAAAAATGAGGTAAATTGTTCATTGATATATATCACATGGGAATAATATGCCTAAATTCATATAAGGGGATACATATAATTGCCTATATATTAGACATATCAAAGTACAAGGGGGTAACTTGCCAAATCCCCCTTAATTTAACTATTCGAAAATTTGCTCAACAGTAATTTAAGGTTATTTTGTTTTGGTTTTACATAATTCAATTTTCGTTGTCCACTTAAATCGCATTTTAGTGAGAATGTCAAGATTCAGGTTTAAATTCTCGGAGTTTTTTGGTTTTAAGTCTCAAATTTTTAAATCTTTTTAAATTTCGCACTTGAGTTTTTTAACCCCAAATAATCAACTTTTAAATTTTCTTGTTTTAAAAGATAGTTGTAATAGGCTTTTTGAATTTAATGTTAAATTCTTGAAAATAAATTGTTTTTAATTAGATAAATGATCTTTTAATTGATAAAAAAAAAAATTCGTTGTTGTAAGCCCTGAAAAAATTGAATTCCTCGAAGGGGTAACACCACTTATTTGATCAATTTTTTACGGATATTTAAAATCTTATATAAATAAAAATAAAAATTGTTCAAAGGGGTAAGACAAAACCCTCGACAATTTTTTGTATGATTCAAGTCAGTTTTGTAATATTTTTAGACAGTGAAAAAATTGAAATTTTCTCTAAGGGGTAAGTTTACAGTTTTAACCAATTTTTGCAGATACTAAAAATCAGTTTAAATACAAAAACATATTAAAGTTGCTACGTACACATCCTTGGGCAATATTTTTTTATGACCTATGTCAATTTTATGATATTTTGAGCCCTTGAAGGGATAAGGTCACAGTTTTGGCCCATTTTTTAAGGATATATAAAATCTTATAAAAACAAAAAATAATATTCATAGGACTAAGTACAAAAGCCTCGACAATTTTTCGTATAGTTCAAGTCAATTTTGTTATATTTTCAGCCAGTGGAAAAATTTAAATTTTCTCCAAGGAGTAAGTTCACAGTTTTAACCAATTTTGAGCAGATAATAAAACTCAGTTTAAATACAAAAATGTATTCAAAGTGGCATGCACACAACCCTGGTCAATACTTTTCTTATGTTATAAGTCGATTTTATGGGGAACATTACATTCCTCGAAGGTGTAAGCTCACAATTTTAGCTAATATTTTTTTTTTTTTATGGATACTTAAAATCTTTTAAAAACAAAAAAATTGTTCATAGGGGTAAGTACAAAACCCTCGAAATTTATTCGTATGATTCAAGTCAGTTTTGTAATATTTGTAGTCAGTGGAAATATTAAAATTTTCTCCAAGGGGTAAGTTCACAGTTTCAACAAATTTTTTGCGAATAATAAAAATCAGTTTATATACGAAAATATATTCAAATTGGCATGTACACAACCCTGGGCGATGCTTTTCTTTTGTAATAGGCCAGTTTTATATTTTGAGCCCGTGGAAAAATTTAATTCCTCGAAGGGGTAAGTTCACAATTTCGGCCATTTTTTCACGGATAACTAAAATCATATAAAAAAAATTGTTCATAGGGGTAAGTACAAAATCTTCGACATTTTTTAGTATGATTCAACAAGTTAATTTTTTTATATTTTGAACTAGTGAATAAATTGATTTATTCTCCAAGGGGTAAGTTCACAGCTTTAACCAAGTTTTTGCGGAATTAAAAATTATTTTAAATACAAAAATATTTTCAACCCTGGGCAATGTTTTTCTTTTGTTATAAGTAGGTTTTATGATATTTTGATCCCGTGAAAAAATTGAATTCCTCGAAGGGGTAAACTTTCTCCAATTTTTTACAGATACTTTAAGTCTTATAAAAACAAAAAAAAAAAATATCATTCATAGGGGTAAGTGCAAAATCCTCTATAATATTTCGTATGATTCAAATAAGTTTTGTAATATTTTGAGCAAGCTGAAAAATTGAGATTTTTTCCAAGGGGTAAGTTCACAGTTTTAACAAAAAAAATTGCGGATTTAAAAGTCAATTTAAATAAAAAAAATTCAAGTGGTACGTACATAACTCTATGTAATGTTTTTCTAATGTTACATAGAGTTTTCGTATGACATTTTTTCGTATGATTCAAATCAGTTTTGTGATATTTAAGTGAAAAAATTAAAATTTTCTCCAAGGGGTAAATTCACAATTTTAATCAATTTTTTGCGGATACTAAAAATCAGTTTAAATACAAAAATATATTCAAAGAGGTACACACAGCCTTGGGGCAATGTATTCTTATGTTATAAGTCGGTTTTCTGATATTTTGAGCCCGTAGAAAAATTAAATTCCTCGAAGGGGTAAGCTCACAATTTTGGCAAAAAATTTACGGATACTTAAAATCTTGTTAAAACAAAAAAAAAAATTTGTTCATAGAGGTAGGTACAAAAATTTGTGATATTTATAGCCAGTGCAAAAATTGAAATTTTCTTTAATGGGTAAGTTCACAATTTTAACCAATTTATTGCGGATATTAAAAATCAGTCTAATTGCAAAAATATATTCAAAGTGGTATCTACACAACCATGTGCAATGTTTTTCTTAGTTATATATCAATTTTCTGATATTTTGAGCCCGTGAAAAAATTGAATTCCTCGAATGGGTAAACTCATCGTTTTGGCCAATTTTTTACGGATACTTCAAATCTTAGAAAAACTAAAAATTTGTTCATAGGGATAAGTACATAATCCTAAAAAAACGTTTGTATGATTCAAGCTAGTTTTGTAATATTTTGAGCCAGTGAAAAAATTGAAATTTTCTTCAATGTGTAAATTCACAGTTTTAACCAATTTTTTGCGGATATTAGAAATCAGTTTAGATACAAAAATATATTCAAAGTGGTAAGTACACAGCACTGGGCAATGTTTTTCTTATGTTATAATCGGTTTTCTGATATTTTTAGCCCTTGGAAAAATTGAATTCCTTGAAGGGTAAGCTCACAATTTTCGCCAATTTTTTACGGATACTTAAAATCTTCTAAAAATAAAAAATTTGTTCATGGGGGTAGGTATAAAACCAGCGACAATTTTACATATGATTCATATCAGTTTTGTGATATTTTTAGCCAATGAAAAAATTGGAATTTTCTCCAAGAGGAAGTTCACAGTTTTGACAATTTTTTTTGCAGATGTTAAAAATCAATCTAAATACAAAAATATATTCAAAGTGGTACGTACACAGCCCTAAGCAATGTTTTTCTTATGTTATAAGTCAGTTTTCTGATATTTTGAGCCCGTGGAAAAATTTAATTTCTCGAAGGGGTATGCTCACAGTTTTGGCAATCTTTTTACGGATATTTAAAATCTTATAATAAAAAATAAAATAAAAATTTGTTCATTAGGGTAATTACAAAATCCTCGACAATTTTTTGTATGATTCAAGGCAGTTTTGTAATGTTTTGATCTAGTGAAAAAAATAAAATTTTCTTCAAGGGGTAAGTTCACAGTTTCAACCATTTTTTTGCGGATACTAAAAATCAGTTTAAATACAAAAATATATTCAAAGTGGAACATACAAAGCCTTGGGCAATATTTTTCTTATGTTATAGGTCGATTTTGAGATATTTTGAGCCCCCGTGGAAAAATTGAATTCCTCGAAGGATTGAGTTCACACTTTTGGCCAATTTTTCACGGATACTTAAAATCTTATAAAAAAACTGTTCATTAGGGTGAGTACAAAACCCTCGACCATTTTTCGTATGATTCAAGTCAGTTTTATAATGTTTTGAGCCATTGGAAAAATTATTTTCTCCATGAGGTAAGTTTACAGTTTCAACCAATTTTTTGCATATACTATAAATCAGTTTAAATATAAAAATATATTCAAAGTTGTACGTACACAGCCATGGACAATGTTTTTCTTATGTTATAGGTCGATTTTGCAATATTTTGAGCCCGTGAAAAAATTGAATTCCTCGAATGGGTGAACTCATAATTTTGGCCAATTTTTTATGGATACTTCAAATCTTATAAATATTAAAAAAATTTGTACATAGGGGTAAGTACAAAACACTCGACAATTTTTTAGTATAATTCAAGTCGGTTTTATAATATTTTAAGCTTGTGAAAAGATTAAAATTTACTTGAAGGGGTAAGTTCACAGTTTTAACCAATTTTTTGTGGATATTAAAAATCAGTTTAAATACAAAAATATATTCAAAGTGTTAAATACACAACCCCGGCAATGTTTTCTTATTTTAGTCGATATTCTTATATTTTGAGCCCATAAAAAAATTGAATTTCTCGAAGGGGTAAGCTGACAGTTTTTTCTAATTTCTTGCTGATATTTATAATATTATAAATATAATAAAACTGTTAATAGGGGTAAGTACAAATGAAGTGATTGAATTAACTCAATTGTATAATGATCAAACCAACTTAAGAAATAATATCAGATTTGATAGAAAAATTAGATCAAACTTAAATGATGTTTAATATCAGATTTGATAGAAAAATTAGATCAAACTTAAATGATGTTTAAGTTGATCTCATTCGACTAATTTATGCTCTTATAAAAAAAATTCATGAGTATGTCTAAGGGTCATTTGTGGTGAAGATCCCTTTATGCGCAGAGTGCACAACAGTATGGTCGGATCCCGAGGCTTGGTGGAGGCACAACCTGCGCTTTACATCCTTCAGGGTTCTAGGGCAAGGATTTGAGGGTCCAGAATTAGCCTAGTGTAAGCTTGGGCACCTAAGTTCTCAAAAAAAAAGAAATTATACTCCCTCTGTCCCAAATTATTTGTCCTTTTAAAGAAAAAATTTGTTTCAAATTATTTGTCACTTTAGGATTTCAATACACTAGTAATTACATATTTTAGGTATATATAAGAGAAAAAATAAGAGAGAGTATAAAACTTAAATAATGTGTAAATAGCTAATGGTGGAATAAGTAAAAAATAAGGGTATTTTAGGTATATAATTTCTATCTCCATTCTGAATTTATGTAGCAAAACTTTTGAGATAGAAAGAAATAATTTTTTAATTAATTATTACTAGTACATGTGTACAACTTCCCAGATAAAAATTGTTCTTTATTCAATGAATGGCATTAAATCAAAAGCCATAAAGGATAGCTAAAAGCCCTGTTATATAGTAGTTGGGAGTTGGGTATTGGGACTCGGACTCTAGCTTAATTTCTGGGAATTGTTCACTTTTTCTTTTAAATTAACAGACCGGAAAGTTTATTCACTATTTTTTGTAGTTTATTGATAATATCTACGTAATTTATTGTTTAAATATGTGTAATTGTATATATGGAAAAAAATACTATTTTGCTTCCGTGATAAATGCAAAATGTAATTAGTCACGTTAATTGATTAAGATGAATATAAGGTACTTACAAATTAAAATTGGATTATCATCTAACTCACTCGGTTCTTTGAGTCTGGTTTTTTAGAGACATTTTATCTGATTAAGTAGACCGCCGAACTTTGTGATTAATTTTATAATATTGTTTCATTCTTTTCTTGAAATAAAAAAAAAAAAAAAAAAAGCTTAAGCTTATTTAATTAAGTGAATTGAGGTGTCAATGTCACAAAGGCTGTTCTGCCAAATATTAGTTGATCTTTACTTAAAAATTATTGGTAGGAAATAAATAAATAAATGAATAATCTACAGTAATAACGTCAAGACGTGTGTGTTGCATATCGTTTTATTTAGTACTTATTTCGTTCACAGCATTTGGTATACACCAGTCCAGACCAGAATGTGCAATAATTAGTCGGATCACACAATAAAATCTAATTAATGTTTAATGTATCACTTGGTATATCTAACTTTATAGGTGTGTATATATATATATAAATATAGAAATACAGTGCTATTTTCATAGTATATGAAATTTGTAATAAATTAGGCAGATATAATATAATTGGATGAACGGGTTTCCACCACAATGTAATGTAAGGGCCCCTCCACAATTTCTTGTTATCGTTCCGTGCAATGATTAATTGAATGAATGATTATTTACAAAAACAACAACTGGAGTAGATAATACTAAGTTTATTAAAATATTTTAGTAATAAATTATAAATAAACAAATGACAATGCATGTGGCCGGTTGCATCTCTGGCACTTTAACCCCTCAACTTTGTTTGGTAACCCCTCAACTTTTTTATTTTTTTTTCTTTTCTTTTTTTTAATAATAATAACTCAAGTATAGTATTTATATATATTTTGTTTGTAATAAATTGTTCTTCTAAAATGTTATCCTAACACAAGATAAGCTTTGTGAATAATTAGTTTTCAAATAAACTAAACGTAAATTATTACTTTTAGCACTGTTTTAAAAATCGGACTAGATATTGAACCGATAGCCTTACTGGTTACTGGTTGAATTTATTTAACCGTTCTAACCACTTATTCAATAGATGTGATGTCATTACGAAATTATAATTTAGCTTAAGTTTAATGAATATATCAAGCCTTTAAAATTCAATTTTTTTATCCAAATTTGTTCAAGTTAGTTTCAGAAACTAAATACTATCTCATAAATCACAACTAGTAGACAAACAAATCGTTTCTAACTAAAAACAGACGCGAGTAATTATGCAACTCGAAATCCAACATAACATGTTTAAACAAGAATTATCACATAATTATAAAAAAACTAAAAAAAACAAAAAATTATCACATCAATATTCAACAAGACCACAAACTCCAAAATAACTACCATATATCCAAAACATACCTAAATCAAAATAATATCGAATTTAAAAAAATACAACTATGATTACATAATATCAAAGCAGTAATTTAAACTTTAATAAATATCATATCATAACAATAATTTTATTACTAATCATCTATAGAAAAAATAAAATATTGGATGAAATTTGTCATCTATAAAAAAATGCAAATATATACCTGAAAATTGAGGAATAAGAAACAAACAAAAAATCCCTAGTTTTTTTTTTGTTTTTTTAAAATGAACCAATGGTTCAACCAGTTCACTGGTTCATTAGTTTTACTGGTTTTTGACCAATTTTTTTTTGTTTGATCTGGACAAGAGCCATACTATTTTGAAGGGTAGACCAAACCGAATTGACATCCGATTACCGATCGAACTCGCTCATCCGCTCTGGTTTTTGAAAAATTGATAAATAGTGGTAAACTGCATTGATTTTGCGTGTGATGGTGTCTGGTCCGGCCTCCTCCTTTCCGGTGTCATTCAATTTATTGCCATTTAATTGTTTCGATTTTTTTTAAATGATAATTACATCGATATCATACTAAATTAGAGGATCTATTAGAAAGGAAACTACTTGTAGTATCTGAGAATGGAAATGGATTTTAAGGCTTTTTGTTTCTTCCATCTTGGGACAGATGCATTTGCTATAATCACTAATTATTTCATCGTAAACCAGGTTAACCGTCGTAGATTATGATTAGATTACATCAAACAAATTCTGATAGATGAAATAATTTAACTCAACCACGATCTCATAAGGACAAGATGCATCCATCTCAATTTCTCTTGCTACCTGTTAAAATGATATTTCAAGATTTTGAACATTATATTTAGTTCCACTTTTTATTTCTGAGACAGCTCCAAAAAGCAATGTTCAATTTATTAAAGTAGCTTGTTTCCCCTCAAGGACAAAAATCCTGTTTCTAAAACTCCACGTTCAGTTAAAATAAAGGAAACTTATTGGGAACGAAACTACATGTACAAAAGGCTAAAAAAGAATTCACTTTTAATGAATATTATGCTGAGAATTAGGAAACTCTTGATCACTAAATTAGCAGCTAATTCATGTTACAGAACATATATTTCTACAATTAAAAAAAAAAAAGAGAAATAGAGCAATTTAAAAGGATTCTTATAAACTAGATAGGCAGGCCTTTTGAGTTTTCCCTGTTTTTCTTCTTTTTCATTGTTTAGCATAATTTAAATTTTATTCTAATGTTATTGAAATGCTGGCGAAATTGTCACAAAAACAAAAGTTTATAATTAAAAGTTTTAATCCATGATTATGACATAGCCTAATGCCACACATGGTACTCTTAACCATAAATCTAATTTAAATTCTGACCAAAAGCATGGTACCATGTGTATCCATGAGACCATGACTTGCATATACTATAAATTATGTAAGCATTTCCAAGCATCATCACAAGCCAGAGCTGATTGCCCCCTACCATGAGACACTATTAAACAATTGAGAAGCATTCAAATGAGAGCAAAAAACCTTAATAATGCAGGGTGTGAATTGTAATTTCACCCTTCCATTAGTGAAAAACTTTCATAAGTAAACCTTATTTAATTTATTGTGGACACTTATCCCTTTTATTATCATATAGAGAAATAATCCTAACCATTTAATTTGCTTTACCACAAAGCATGATTATAATATTATAATAATCTTATCTTATGGAGTATCAAAAAAGTACAAAAAACATATAAATGGTACTTGTCCCTGAATATGATGTTTTAGCTTGAGCAGACAGCATGATTATGAGGAAGATTTCAGAGCATTCTACCTCTCAATCAGTTAGAGAAGCTCATAATAAATTGCTTAAAGGTGCAGCCCAACTAAGATAATCTTAAATTTGGAGTCTAGTTCACATTTAGTAACCATTTTCACTCTTTTATTTCATTTGCTCTAATTTTGGCTTATAGAGACTGATTAATACCTATATCATGATCCCAAGGGTAGCTTTTTTGAGACTTCACCTTAATATTTGCTATATTACTAATAGATGGAGATGGTGTAATAGTGTTTGATTATGACAATAACCATTTTGTAAAATATGCAATAGCCAATAGGGATCAAATTGCTTAAAAGTCGAGACAATAATATAGTCCAGATTGTGGGTCGAATTAACAACTTGTACTATGTTTATATGCTAATCGACATAAGGGTAGTCTGAGGATTTTACTATCAAATTTAGTTTACTCTAATTTTGACTTATTAATAGAGGTAGTGAACTTTCGTAAACTATGTACATAGGGATCAAATTGCTTAAAGGTCCAGCCAAACTAATAAAATCTCAAGTTGTAGAGTGTAGGTTGCACTTGATATTATGTTTATAACGGGATCGATCTAAGGTAATTCGGAGATTCCATCCTTTAATTTCATTTCCTTTAGCTTTGGCTTATAATAAGTGCAGCATAATGGTATTTTACGACGATCACAACTCTGTAAAGACCTCTCATGATGTAGACTCATGTCTGTTAATGAGCTTATGTGTACTTGATCGAGTATTTTCTTTACGTTTTATTGTCCTCCGTAATAAGAATTATGCAATTTATTTCCTAAGTGGCTTTTGACATCTAATTCCTAACATGTACTGGGCAAAAGAATGGCCAAAAGAGTAGCTAAAACCATTAAAGTTTACTAAATATAATGATCTAATTTTCTTTCTATTAATGTAACTGGACACACGTAAGAAACATTTTATAGCACGCCAACCGAGTAGATTCTGTACAGCCTGGAGCATTTTGTACTTTTGTGAGTTCATGCTAAGCATAATTGCATATGAATTGATGGATTCCTACCCACACATGTAAATGTAATCCTGCTTATCATCTTTTGTAGGAAACAATAATGTTTATAAACTTTGTTTTTGAAGACTTTGAAACCATTTGCAAAGTTGATAGGTTAAACCAAATTCCCTTTTGGGGGAAGCAAGAGATGATGAAATTAATGGTGTCTAGTCCATCTTCTTTAAGACTTATTGAAAAGGCACAGGGCCACAGGCTACCTAATTATCACGATTAAGGAAATTTGGTTACATTTAACACTGAAACATAGGGAGCAGATAATTCTTCAAAGAACATAGTTATCTAATTAAAATCTCTTTTTCATCTGTTTGGTAGGCTGTAGTGTGTCGGTCAGAGTGTGAGTGTGTGTTGTGGGGGGTTGGGAGAGGGGGGGGGGGGGGGGGGGTAGATTTTCTCACAAAATTATTTGTTATAACATTTTGAACGTGTGCAGAACTTCAGTATATTACAACATATTGTACTTTAAATCGGCTAGAGTTGAGCTTTACTGAAAAATGTAACATGTATGATTAACATTTGTTATGTCCAATGAAAGTAATAAGACTCAGCTCAACTAGCTCAAGTTCCATCTATAATAAAAGCTCAAACACAACCAATTAAACTTGAACAACTTTTACTGTTTGATAGTTCTTGAAATTCAATTTACGTTGAACTCGTTAAGATAAAAAAAATTATGAAATATATTTAAAAACATCAAGAAACTAAAGCTCATTCTAACTCGCTTTTTTCTTTGTTTTTATTTTATTTAATTTTTTGAAAAAAATTCAAACAAGTTGTCCGACTTATCTCAACTCTGTTATATCCATCCCTAAGTCACTTGTAAATATAAAAAAAAATTATTACTTGCTCCTCTTAGGACTGCTAACAAAGGGAGAGCTTAAATGCTTAATCTATCCTTAATAATCCATTTTGATGCTGACCAATATCTTCTTTGAGGTGATTAGAAAAGAATATCAGATTTTGTTGGTACATCTTTTCAGGGCCAAAGCATCAAATAATGTAATAGATCCAACAAACAGATATGACAACCACTATTTCTCCAATGGCTTTTAATGCATGCGAAGAGGAGACCTTTTACTGCAATCATAATTGGATAAATTTCAATAGAGAAACCGTTGACTGCTTTTATCCTAGTCTTAAATCCACAATCATAGAAATCAAAATCAGTCCTGGCTTTTTTATTAGGATTTATCCTAGTTATTATAACATAAATTTGAATATAAAGCTCAAAAACTATTCAACTGATAGGTGCTACCTAATGGCAAGGATGATTTGAATTCATGACACATAGATAGGATCTACGTTATCATGCCATGACCATTCATTTCTAGCTAAAATGTCATCAGAACATGTAATTACACATATCATTTGCAAGAAGAAATCGAAAGTTTAGTTACCTTTTGTTATGGTTGGCTTCCCCCAGATTCTGAAATACATATACTGGAGAAGATTAAACAAACCGCTGTAAAATGAAGAATGCTCCCGTATTATATACCAATCAACTACAAGTATATCCCATCAAGTAGGTGGAGGTCCGGTGTGAAGGCCCTTTGATCGCAAAATGAAGAACCAGCCCACACTAATAACAAGGATCCACAGTACAGAAGTCAGGACAACCAGTTTGCCTTTGTTTGATAGAAGTTTATCAAGCCAATCCTTTTCTTCATACACACCCTCACAGAATTCTTCAATGATGACATTTATCAAAGCATCCAAAAGACTTTTTGAGTGGCTTAAATCTATGGAATTCATGACTTTAATTCTAGCTTCTCTTAGACGATCTATCACCATCTCTGCCTCAATAGATTCTATATTGTTGGAAGAATGAATAGGAATTTCGCATTTGTTCTCTAAGGCATCAAAGCACACACTCTTGTCAAAAGTAATTGTAGATGATGATGATGATGGTGTCAGATCTGAGACATAAATTGTTTTTGATATAGGTGTCTCCACTGGATTTAGGGGAGTAATGAAGTTCTGGAAACCAAAAATAAGTAAAATTCTGCAATTCATTTAAATACGTCTGGGTACTTAAACAACAAGCATCAAACGAATGCACACGTGCTGCAACAGAGTGAATATTCTACAATCACGCAGAACTTACTTCCTTATCTAATTATTAAATCATAAAGAACACAGAACCATTGTTTTGAAATAACCAAAAACTTGCAATGTGGCTAACCTGAAGCTGTGTTTATACTAGCAGCTGATTTGATGAAGCTATTATATGCAGCAACAGCATCAACACAATCAGAATGCAATGAGAATGTGCAGTTCATACATCATAAAATAATTCCTAATACTTCCATAATAAAAGTCATTATCTCAGATTTTTTCAGTAAATTTTTATCCAAGTTTTGTTCAGAAACTACACAAATCTTGGCTAATAAATAGATAAACTGAAATATAATCACAAATTAAACAAATGAATAAATCAGTGGGAAACCGAACAAAAGATAACTAAGATATAGATCTAATCATACTTGATGATAAAAAATAAAAAATAAAATAAAAAGCCTAGTAACATAACCACCAACAAATGCGCAAAAATTAGCTAACAGATACTCAAATATGTTGATAATTTATCACAATAAACAATAGAGTTATCATAAAACCAGTAAGAAATATCATAACAAAGTAGCTAACAGATAAAAATATTGATATGTGATTCTGATCGCGCAAAGTTAGACAAATGAAATAAATTCATTAGAAATGCGCAAAAGTTAGCTAAAATCGGGGAAAAAAATAACAAATCAAAACTACCTCAGCAGATTCGATGAAAGGATTATCAGAAACTTCCTTTGCCTGTTCTGAAACCGAGGAATTCTTCTCCAGAACAGCCGTAAATTCAGTACTCAAACTCTTCTTCGCGACCTAGCATTGAAATGAGACGAAGTTGAAATTTACTTACCATTTCAGATTTTTACTGATCAGATTTTCTTTGGATTAAATGATACCTTGTGGAGATTTCTCTTCACATCGGAAGTTGAATTAGATCGACGATTTGCAGAAGTATGATCTATTTGTGGTGTTCTCTGTGGAGTCTGAATCGGTAAGTCTCTCATTTTCGAAGTTTGTGTTTCGAGCGGGAATTTTGAATTATGTGGGAAACTTTATCACTTTATATACGCATTTAAGTCAAGTTAGGGCCCGTCATTCAGATTAATGGGCCGTGACCCAATTAGAACTATTGAATTGCAATTTCAAATTGGGCTTATTTCTGGAAGTATACGTAGCCCATTCTAAACCCTTGGATCCAAAATTAATTTGAAATAAATAACAACATAAATGCAAAAATAAGTAATACTAAACGACATTGTAACCCTTAAAATTTAAATTAAACTCAACAAGAATATTAAGCTTGATGTGGACCTAATTTTATTTTTTTAATATTAAATCACCAACAAATATTAGTATTAAACTAAAAAAAATTTATATTCGTGAGAGTTGAATTCAAGGCCTCTTAGATCTAGAGCTTCTTCATTAACCAGGTGTCAACGGCAATGGTCAGGTCACCTGATGAATTCGACATGGTCTATAAATATTTGGGTACGTAATACTAATGTTTACATAATATTAAATCGCATGAAATATCACCTACATGGCTACACATTAGTCAAAGAGAAGTTGGGAGCCCATTAATTCCATGAAATGGGCCGGGAAATCCTCATCTTTGGTGAACTAAATTAGATTAAAACCCCAAAACAGGACCAACCTTTCTAAACAACCATATTGGGCCTTATTAAAAACGCTCAGATCTGTCATCTGTCCATTAGTTTTGATCGAAACCTTACCCCGATTTTGTTGGATTTTCAAAATCTTTAACCATGTTCAAGTCCACTTGGTGGTCAGATTTCGAAAAAGAAAACCTACACTCACTGGATCTCCAACAAGCTTCCTAAAACAAATAATCACTCAATTTTTAGCTCATGAACTCAAATCTTTCTTTGTTTTTACTAAGGTTCGATCAATCCAGACATATGTATCAGATAGCATAAATTCCACATTGTATAAAAATTAGTTCTTATAGTTATGTGAGATTATGCATAAATTTATTTATTATGTGGATAATAATCAGATCTTTAGCGGGTTTGATCAATCCACATTTATTTCATGCATTTGGAATTACGAATTTTTAATCAAATTAAATTCATCGTATATGTTTTTAACATTGACAATATTAATCAAACTTGATTCAAACTAAAATCTACTCCATTAAAAGTCCTAGTTATAATTGGTTAATCACGTATTTAAATTAATAATTATAGCTTTCTGTACACAATAAAAAAATTAACGGCTTTCAGTTATCAATCCCAAATTATTTATAAGTTGCTTCACCAAACTAGGATCTTGGACGTTTCAAACATAGATTATATGACCAATATTTATAGATTTGTCTTTTCTTTGACATTATTACAAATCAAACTTAAAATCTCCTACACAGAAACAAAATCATATAAAATCATACCCAACTTCATGAAACTTTAATTCAAAAGCCACAAATCACATTATTTTTCCCAATCAAATCATACATTTATACATAATATATAAAAACCACTATGCAGGAACTTAACCACGATTACCTATGAACACACTTAAAATCGAAGCAATGACACACTTAAAGTAAGTGGCGTGATGATTTATTATTAGATTTGATTTCAAAATCGGATTCGAGGTCATGAGCATTTTTTGGAGGAACCTTAGCCCGGTCTTCATCGTGGTCAAAGCAATGATAACACGCATTCGGTCCACCCGGAACATTTCGATTCAGTTCACCACCAAGCATCCTCCGGTCCGTTTCAATATGTTGAATTCTTGCATGGCCTCCATCAATGGATCCAATGATCAAGAATGAAACAAAAAAGAGAATAACAAAAGCCTTCCTCATCATCAAAAACAGTTTTGTTTGCTTGAGTTTTATGTACTTCCTTAAATTATCTTTTGCACGAGATCATGAACTTCTAAGTTTGCTCTATATATATAGTGATGATGAAATGAATATTAAGGAAAAATTAAAAATTAAAAATATTATGAACCAATACCTAATAGACGCGTATTGATTCAGAAGTCATTAGAAGTATGGGGTTAAAATTAAAGCACTTTGCTTTTGTTTATTATTATTCCACAAATTGCTTATATAATTAATGCTAACCGTTCTTTTGGGGGTTTATTATTTGCATTAGTCCTCCACTAAACATTATTTTATGTTAATTGATATCTTTTTCTCAATTATCTAATCTCCTTTCTTTTGGGAAAATCATATGAAAGGAGAAAGTGGGGAACGTGGAATATATGCTTGAGAAGTACCTGAAGTAATTGCTACTTGATGTTTAGTTGGTAACCAATCAACTTAATGAAGATTTTTGAATCATATTAGTTACTTTAATCTCTTTTTTTATATAAAGTAAGCTTTATAATATTAGAATTACATTAAAAAAACATAGTATTAGGGAAAGAGAGTACATTTAATGCAACTCATCATGCCAATCTTGACAATACGAAAAGACTTATAGAGATACATGTGGTCTATTTTTATTGGTTTTGACTCGGATTCACTTGATTTTGATTTCAGAAAGAAAAGCTTGAATGATTTCAATGGAACCTTTGGGTTCGGGGTTTTGTGATTTTTAAAAATTGAGGTATTAATGAATCTATAAAAAAATATGTTTTAGATGTGAAATCAATATTTTTGTGGTCAATGTCAATGTCTTTTATAAGTTAGAGTTCAACCTTTACTAGGTTGAGATTTATAATTTCAAAACCAAACTTTACGAAACATATGCCCAAAATTCATTACGAATGGGTTTGTTTGGATTTCTTTAAAATAAAAAAAAATAAAAAAATAAAAATCCTTTAACCTTGGAACAAAACCATGAGAAATTTTTAAAAATTCAAATTAAATCATAAATACTCCCAAATGCAGATCAATCTTGACTGTACATGCTTAATTGAAGTGTAGTGGAGATATGTTCGGCAATCTTACAACACTTACATTCATTAGTCATTATTAGTGATTTTGCACCTACTTTTCTCTTGGTTAGTGGTAAAGATACTTGGAAAATGGAAAGTAAGGATAACATATACAAAGACTATGTTTGGACTTTTTGGGTTTGGTTAAAGCTAAACTTGTAAAATTAATAATATGTCTCTTAATAATTTGAGGAAAAAAATATGAATCAATTAATGTCATAGGCATCTTAGATTACACATTATCTTCTTTGTATGTAAATGAGATTTATAATATTATATACTTTCAAATTGTAGTACTATCTAGAATAAAAGTTTTTTAATTGTTTAGTTGGATAATAGTTTTTTTTTTTTTTTTTGGACAATAAAAAATGTCTATTGAATAAATATACATTAAATTATGGTGTATGGTCAAATTTGTACGTCTTACTTTATCTAGTAAAGCTCGGAAGATGTTGCAAAGTTATCAAATAATTATTATTATTGTTTAAATTCATTTAACGATCATGTATAGTGATTGAATTTAAACAAATTAAATTGAAGTCGAATTTTGAACAACTTTATTTGGTTATATTGTTGAAAAATTAGACTCAATTTAGAAGTAGTACTGGAAATGATTTTTTCTAAGAAATACATAATTTTATATTAAAATTGTGAGGCTGTAAAGTAAACTAAAAGTACAAAGAAAATATACATAAACCTGCATGAAGAGGTTGCCCGTGGAAGGAAAAAGCCTAAACCAATAACTAGATGGTTTAGGAGTACCTACATAGTGGGTAATATATATTGGCCTTCTTTGCATGACATGTGTAAAAAGTGGACTTTAACATGTGGTATATATTTGAATATTTGAATCAAATTAGATGAAGACACTTCAACAAAAGAAGCAAAGGGTCTGTTTGTTTGTTTGGTGTTTCGAAAAGTAGTTTGTGAGAGTAGTGGTGGTTTATGAAATAATTTCGATTTGGGTAATCTTGTTTGTTTGGGTTTCGAGAGAGTGGTTTGAGAAATATTTGAATCAAATTAGATGAAGACACTTCAACAAAATAAGCAAAGGGTATGTTTGTTTGTTTGGTGTTTCGAAAAGTAGTTTGTGAGAGTAGTGGTGGTTTATGAAATAATTTCGATTTGTGTAATCTTGTTTGTTTGGGTTTTGAGAGAGTGGTTTGAGAAATAAAGTTGGTGTAGGTTTTCTTCGAAGAGTTATGTTGTAGGTGTAAGATGTGTAAGACTTTATGTCAAATCATATTTATTGTGAGATAAATTGTGTAAGAGATATGTACTTTATGTCAAATCAGAGTAGAGTTTGTATATGTTATGTTTAAAGATAAGAAAATTATTGTTTGTTTGGATTTTGAGAGAGTAGTTTGGAAAAATTAAGAGATGAAAAATTTATTTCAGAAAATAAAAACCATGTGTGTTTGGCATTTCCCAAACACGAATTTTTTTTGGAAAACGCCAAACAAACAGATCTATAAAATTTATTTCAGAAAGTACTTGGCTTTATAAAATGTTTCATGAATTTCATGATTTCACGAAAAACCCGTTGGATGTTTCACATAATCTAAAAGTTGTTTTAAGTATCCTTTTAAATTAGTATTATTTTTTAAATACCACATGACGTATTCGATATATATAAGATGTATGTCCAAAATATATTGTATATTTCGCGTATAAATTAAGTAAAATTTTGAAGTATACGTGTATATAGGGCCGTCAATGGGGCAGATTTCAATCCGGATTCGATTCGAATTTGTTCCGATTTATTAGAATAATTGTTCGATTATAATTTGATGGACCTGATCCGATCAAGAAGATCTGTAATTCGAATTATATGGAGCGGATATGGATTTAGGTTGATCCGATGCGTTATAGATATGTATCCGATATATATTACTATATGTTGTTTATATATTATGTATTTAAACTAAAATAAAATAAAATTATATATGTTCCACTAAAATCTTTTACTATATTAAAATAATTTTAAACAGAAATGCATGAAATGTGTTGGACTAATCTAATAACTAATTGGGCCTACAACATATTAATTTATGTTATTTAATAAGAAAAATCAAAACACTAACCATTCATCCTTCATTTTTTGTCTTCTTATCAATTTCTCAATTTGAGTTTTCTTCTTCTTTGTCCAAGTTTATATCTTTTTTATTAATATTTTTATTTATTCCTTTGTTCTAATTTTTACCCTGTATATTTGGCCACCATATTTCATTTTCTACAATTTTCTGGCAATAATTTCGATGAAATCAATAAAATGTTACTTTTTTAATTTATTATGGAGGAATCTGCAAGTTATTTGGAGGAAAACGAAAAGAAAAAAATTATTGTTAGATATGATAAGCAGATCCGGATAATTTTTTCGGACCCAATTGCTAATATTCAATATCCAAACAAATCCAAATCGATCCGGATATAAGATATAAAAAATGAAAATCGGCCTCAGATCTGGATCATCTCAGATCCGGTCCGAGTCCAATCCATTGACAGCCTACGTGTATAGCGATTGCGGTCAATGGGACAAATCTTTTTGAAATCGGGTGTTAAATGTACAAACTAAACAACACAATAAAAATTAATTTAGCTATCACTAATTGGGCCCATAGAAAATAAAGAACACAAAACATGAAACATGGAATAAAATTATGGACCCAATGAGTTATTGGGGCTGATTGCCAATTAGTATATCGCATGTATGGCTCAACACGGTGGATTTCAATTCGAATCCGATTCGAATTTGAATTGATCTATACGAGTAATTAATTCAATTAGAAATTTAATGGACCTGATTCAATAAAAAATATCCATAATTCGATATAGGTGGAGTTAATATGAATCTAGTTTGATCCGATTCGTTAAATTTTCGAATTCAACAATGTCATTATTTAATATTTGCATTCATAGCATTAAAAAAAAAATTACCATCATTTTTTAAGTTTAACTCCAAATTAACAAGTAACTTAAAAAAGTTTGAGTAAAAGATACTAAGGATGTATGTGAATGTGTTTTGACCGGTTTAGCGGGTTTCGTGAGATCGAGCCAAAATATTTTTAAATGAGTTCTCTCCAACCCATAAAATCATAAAAAATTTATCTAGAAACCCACACTTAAACTTTTCAAACCTATAAAACATTGATACCTAACACCTATTTTTTCTCCCAAATTTCACTAAAAAACACATTGATTTGACACCTAACACCTACTTTTTCCTCTAAATCACAACATCCAAACTCAATCCAAGTGAGGTTTCAACCTATTTAAACCATAAAACTCAACAACCAAAATTCATCCAAATGAAATGTTAAAGATTTTATCATAATCACTCAAACCAATTTTTTTAAACCGAGACCCATGAAACTGAATCAATACCATATATATTAGTAGACTAGTAGTAAAATCAAGAGAACCCATACCTCTATTAAGGCGTAGTCTATACCCACTTTTTCTCTCCATTGTTCCAGACTTTCGGGGTATAAGTGGATGGGTTTTGGCCCGATCTCGTTGGTTTCATGATATTGAGCCAAAACTCTTTTTAAATGAATTTTAATCAAATCCGTAAAACCTTCAAAAACCTATTCAGAAACTTACAGTCAAACTCTTCAAATCTATGAAACATTGATTTGACACCTACCACCAATTTTTCCTCCAAATCTCACTAAAAAAGACATTGATTTGACACCAACCACTTATTTTTTTTCCTTAAACCCCAACATCCAAACTCAATCCAAGTGGGGTTTCAACTTATTCAAACCACAAAACTCAACATCCAAAATCCATCTAAATGATTCATCGAAACCACTCAAATCATTTTTTTTAAATCGAGACCCGCAAAATCGAATCAAAACCCATTTTCTTTTTATAATTTGTTTCGTCCTCAATCTCTTGGCATTCTATCCTTTATAATTTATATCTTGGTATGTATAAATATTATTACATGGGAAAATGAAGCATATATCTTTGGTTTAAAAATGTTTATGGATTTTTTTTTATTTAAAAAAAGAAAAAAATTAGCAGGTCCGGATTAACTGGATCTCGGATATCCACAAGATCCGGTTAAAGTATTATAGAGTTCGGACGAATTCGGATCAAATTCGGTTACATGAAAAGAAAATCGAATTCAGAGTCGGGTTGACCACGATCAGGTCCGAGTCAGACCCATTATGTTTTAGCCCTTTCGTGTTTTACCTTTTCGGCTTTTCTGTTTTTCTTCTTTCCCAGTTAATTTATGATAAAAGATCCAATCATCATATATAAGGTCGATTTGGATGGGTTTTGGTTCGATTTCGCGGGTCTCGATTTAAAGAAAATGGTTTGAGTGGTTTCGATGAAACCTTTAAGACCTCATTTGGATGACTTTTGAATGTTGGGATTTGTGGTTTGAATAAGTTGAAACCCCACTTTGATTGAGTTTGGATATTGGGGTTTAGGAAAAAAATAGATGGTATGTGTCAAATCAATGTCTTTTTTAATGAGATTTGAATAAAAAAGTAGATGATATGTGTCAAATCAATGTTTTATAGGATTGAAGAGTTTGAATGTAAGTTTCTAAATAAATTTTAAAAGATTTTATGAGTTTAATGAAAACTCATTTAAAAGGATTTTGGCTCGATCTTGTGCGAAACCGCAAGACCGGGCCAAAACCCATCCACTTGTACCCTAAATAAAGCAATTTCATTTTGGCGCTAATTATTTAGAAATCCTCTCTCTTTTACCTGGTTTTCGAGTTCCGAAAAAAAAAACAGAGCGAATTAAGGGAATTTATACGATGGAGTCGGGTGCAGGAGAAAGCTCAGCAACCGCAGACGATTACGAGTCGTTGATGTCGACAACTGATGCAGAGCTGCTAAAGCGTTCATGGCGGAACGAGAAGGCTGCGCCGGAGATTCTCAAATTTGATTCCGATTTAGTTTTGAGATCTCGCCAGCAGATCCAATTAATGGTACGACTGTTTTTTAATTAATTTTTGGTATTTCTTTCATTATTATCATCTTTAAGAGATGGAACTGCTGATGGCGATATCATTCATTTAGGAACTATGAAATTGAATTTGGGGAATTATATTGTAAATGGGTTGTAGCTTTTTTATTTTATTTGTATATATTACCGTATCTTTTCTAGCGAGAGCCAAAATAAAGTTGTTGGCAAGTAAAGTATGTTGCGCTTATCATATAGTAATTGGTTAGTCAAATTGGATCTGGACAAAAATTTCTTCATATTTCTTTAATTTTTGCTTTATTACTGGTTTTCTTTTTCGGCATTTATTACTAATCAAATTGTTTTGTTCTTACAATAGTTAAAAGGGTTCCAATAAGTCGATGACAATAGTTTAGTAGCTGATAAGTTTTGTTGTCAAGAGTATATGTTGTATGTTTCAATTTATGGGCAACAAGCTAGTTTTCGTGTTGATTGTGGAAATTGATTGCTTATGAACTTTTTCTTCATGTTTATGCAATCATATGGCACCTCTGCTTGATAATCTCGAACTTAACCAAACCTTGCCTGGTGTTATAGGCACACTTAAATATGCTAACGTAGTTTGAAGTAACAATAACGAAATGCCTGAAATAGGGCATACAAACCGTCTTTCTTAACTTTATTCTATCAAAGGATGGGATTCAAAATAGTTATATCTACAATTTGTGACTGAATGCTTTATAGCATATTGAGTCTGTGTATGTAAAAACTCACTTTAGTAAATATATCAGATGATTGTTATTCAATAAATCACTTATGAGTCTGAGGCCAATTAAATTAATATAAAAGCTGTTTTTTTAAATTGGGAGAATAGCATTTTACCCCCCTGTGAAATGTGAAGAGGCACTTTACCTCCCTCTGAAAATAAGAAAGGTCAATTTAGCTACCCAATATTTATAAAATTTAGCAATTTGCTTCCTATGACTGGTGATTAAGTTAACGTGCTTATTTATGTGCGTGATTGTGTGTTTTTTAGTTGTACAAAGACATTTTTACCGTTACACCATGTAAACATAAGATTAACCATTTCACCCCTTCATTTGTCTTATGTTTTATTTTCTGGTCTGAGAAACAGAAGCTGAAAAGTTATGTTAGTTGCATCCCCTTTCAGTAAAGTTAAGAACCGACAAATGAAACAAGCAAATTTCATCATTGAATATGTCCTGTCTTGATGAATCAAATAAAGCTTTTGTTACTTTTGAGTTTTAACAATACTGGCAACACAGTGGGAGATTTTTACAATAAAATATTTTTCAGCTCAAAATTGTGAATTTAGTTAGGGCGGTAAAGTGCTTGTTGAATTAGAAAGCCATACTTAAATAACCGCATGATGCATTTATGCCATAGACAAAGCATGCATTAGTAGTTTGATCAAAATGAATATTTATTACATCATTGCTGCAGTGTTTGAATTATCCTTAATTATAAAATGAACCAAAACAAGTTTGGTTACTCTGTGACGTGCATCAACTTATCAGTTTCTATTGGTACAGAACTATAACGGTAAGATGATATAAGTTCCTTGCATTTTTTAGGAAAATCTTGTTTGGATCCTTTCCGTGCATGAAGGTAGAGTGTGATGCAGATTTTTTTCCCCAAAGTCTATCTTTTAGTTGAATTCTTCGGTATTTTTCTACTGAGCCCTGGCCACATCCAAGAAACACAGCCTTGTGAAAGGCATATTCAATTAAAGGACAAAAGATAACTGCAAAGTGTACTCACTTAGTTCTAAGTGGAAGAATAGCTAGATTCTTGGTCATCAAAGAATTGTATTTTCTCTTAGAAGACAATGTTTGTAAATGTTGTGGGCTCATGATTCGCAATTTTGGAGGTGATTCTCAAATAATGTTAAGTAAAGGTTCACAGTTATTTTATATATATAAGGAAATCTAAATGTAGCAGATTTCTGTTAAAGGAGACGACGTGCTAATATTTAGAATACAGAGGGAGCTAAACTGAGAAGTAAAGTGCCTCTTTCACGTTTCGCCCGGGGGGGGGGGGGGGGGGGATAAATTATCATTCTCCCTTTTGGTATTTATTTTGTGTAAGAACTGGTAGTGTGCTATTTCTTAGATGCATATTGCTTGTCTTGATTATTCCTCTTTTTTTGATGTGCTAGATAGATAAATTCAATTCCACTGCAATTTAATGAACTATGATCTAATGCTACCTTACTTGCACATCGGGCTTTAATAAAGGTGCCATGTTGATTCTCGTTTCTTGTAGGAAGAGATGGTTGAAGAGTTTACTAGAAATGGTGTTGATCCTCTCACGGTGTCCCTTTACCAGATGGACTTGGATAGGACCTTGTTCCTATTGAGATCATATATGCGCACTCGTCTTCAAAAGGTAACCACAGCGCTTTACAAAATTGCAGTTTTGGTCCCAATTTTTTAAGATTTATGTCTTGTTTGGTAGTCCAAAGTTACTTTATCAGTTGGATATGTAGAATGATCATAGTTGTTGGGCATACAAGTTAACTTTGAAATAAAATGCTTGTGACATTATACGGGCTTCATAAGTAATGAGATGCTTAGTTTCCCCCGTTCACTTATAATCATTATTTTGGCAGATTGAAAAATATGTTTTCCACATAGACAAAACTGCAGAACTATGGGATCGACTTTCTAAACAAGAACAGAAATTTGCCAAGAGGTGATTCTTTTATTCTCATTTGTTTTGCTTGTAAAAGTTCTTGTTTAATAGTTACATACAGGTGTGCTGGAGACCTTAAAAATCATCTGGAACAATCTGTACTCTCAAAATTGCCAGATCAGTACCAGTCTTATTTGAGGCAATCTGCTGCTAGTGAAGACGACGACATGGGTGAGCAGCTAACTTTTGCATGATTATGATATTAAAATTTCTTCTTCTTTTCAGCTACATTGACTTCTGTTTCTTCTCAACCAATTGTGTGCTTCTTGTATTGTATCCGTTAAGAGTGCAAAATGCACCCCATGTTCTTTCTAATTGGCAAATATACCCTTGTGTTGCCTATATGCCCTGTTTTCATACAAGCTAAATGCAAAAATACCCCTTGTGCTTTGTCTAATTAGCCAAAAAAAAAAAAAAAACTGTGCTATTTTTGTTGGCAAAACCCCATTTGAAATTCTTCATAAGTCAACGAGGAGGTTATTGTCAATTTTTAAGGTGAACAAGGGTATTACTGCCAATTTTCAAAGTTAACATGGGGATTATATTTTATAGGTGAATAGGCCCGTTTTCAAATAATATGGTGGGGGCATAATCATCATTTTTCCTGCAAAATATGTAATCCGACTTGGAAGGGGTTTTTTGCTAATAAAAATAGCATGGGGGGTTGCTAATAAAAATAACACAGTGGGGGTTTTTGCTAATTAGGCAAAGCATGGAGGATTTTTTGCATTTCACTCTTTTTATAAATATAGCAATGGATCCTTTTCAGTATCAATAAACGCTGACCTTAAGTTAAGAAATTGAATCCAAATGCTTCTTCTTTAAGTATCACATTGCGCGAAACAGTGGATGTCCTCTAGTATCAAACTTTATTTCATAAAAGACCTTTTAATATGACAAGATTATGATGTGAAGTTGATAAAGATTAATTTCTTTTTGAGTGCCCTTTGGAAAATATTATATTGTGAATGTTCTTTGAAAAAAGATTAGTTTTATACTATATATTTGGTGATATGAAAGGCTAAATCCCTTTCCCAATCATGTATTAGTTCCAGAGCCAAAGTTGGATGCCTATGTTGTATGCAGAAGCAAGAAATATTTAGGAGCCTTTCAGCTTGATGACGGGTAATTTTGCTCTCCGACTATTATTAATTGCTTTGATTAAATGTTTGCTAAAGTTTATAAATTACAAAAATTACAGAGGAGACGAGCCTGTTACCATTGAAGCTGACGATTTATATGCATTACCATACAAGTCGATAAAGCCACTGGTTGAGACTGGACAAATTGATCTAGTCTGAAAGCTTTCTGTGAAAATAAATGTGAAGCTGATTGAAATGGCTGGCTCCTGAAGTTCTTCTCTTGTATGGAACATAATGTATTAGTGAGTTGTGTATGTAATGGTTGCAAAATCATGTAGCCTTAAATATCAAATTAAACTTCTACAGATTTTGTTCGAGTTCAGTAGTTAAAATGATTGAACTTGAATCGATTTGATTTTTTTAGTCTTGTAAATGAATGGGCAGAAACGAGGTTAAGCAGACGACAAATTTAGACAAGTACCTTTCACATTGACTCGTCCTCTGCGACTATAATTTTCTTTCTTTTCTAGTTTTTTTTTAATGCATTTTGATTCCGTAGGACTGTATTTATGTTATTTAGTTGGACTATAATTTTTTTCTTTCACCATTTCTGGATCTATTTAGTTATGATACTAACATATTATATATATATACTCTTATATAGTAGTGTAGATGTAGAAGGATAAAAAATTGTTCTTTCATGTTCACGTGACATTCATCTAGCACTCGGATGGATTAAATTCACCGAATAGTACTAATTTTTCGTGTAGCTCATTAGTCAGGGGTCTCTCTTTTAGGCTTCAAATAAGAACTCTAACCTACTTCCATATTAAGCCTAGGTTCTAATGAGATTGCATCACTTGACTTTAGATTACCCATTTATTTATGTTATTAATCAATTCTATTTTTTTCAAATTAATACAGTAATAAATGATAGATTGTTTATAAAAACATGAATGTTTGTATAAATATTTTTAACATGTCATATTTTATATTTAATTTTCAAATTGAAAATATATGTTTATAGATGTTAAAATCATAAATAAGAAAACTTAAAAGGTGCACATTAATTAACATACAACAGAATTACATTAAAGAATGTTTCAAATTTTTACTTGAAAGATATAAGTAGAAAATAACTAAGATTTCGAGTATAAGAGGGATTTCGTCGGTGTTTTGATTAATGTATTTTGCATTTAAAATTTAGTATGACTTTTTTTTATTATATATAGTAAATTATTTGAATTTTATTTAATCGTACTAAATAAACAACTCAAATTCTAATTTGGATGAATGTAGATACAATTATTCATGTAATAATGAATAGTATCATTTGGAGGTTTTAAAATAATGTTTGGGAAGTTTTGGTGGGAGATGGAATGTGAAAAATATGAGATCCAAAACCTCTTGGGCCTGTTTGTCTCGCCTTTCGGAGAGTGGTTTGGAAAAATGGTAGAGGTTTGAAAAATAATCTCGATTTGCGAAATATTGTTTGTTTGGATTTTGGAAGAGTTGTTTGGGAAAGTAGCCGCAATTTTTGACTTTTCTAATATAGAGAGAAATAGAAATAGAGTAGAAAAGTGGCCTATTTGTTTGATCTTTCGGAGAGTGGTTTGAGAAAAAAATTACTGTAGCTAATTAATTGGGAAAGTGGTTGGATTGTTTGTTTGGCCTTTCCGAAAACCGAATTTTTTTTCGGAAAAGCGAGACAAACAGGCTTAATTTTGAGAAAATTTCAATTTGATATCCAATTTGAAGTTTTGGCTGGTGGAAGCTCTTATAGTTTACACCATATGGGCCTTGCCCATTTTCTTGTTTTATCATATGTTCCTAAATTTGGGGCCACAAATGAAAAACAACTGCAGGCAGCTGGACGCAACGAATAATGCTAAAAGCAAATCCACTAAAAAAAACAGTATCAAATTCTAAAATTATCTTCTTTGAATTCTTCAGAAAACATATAAACTTGTTCTAAAGAAAAGAAAAACATAAAGACCCCTCCCCTCGTCAAACCTCAAAATAATGTTGACAACAATTCATATTACAAAACAAAAATGGCAGGCTTTACTTCTCTTGCAATTATCACACTTTCCAAAATATTCCCAAATCCCAAGAAACCAAAAATTAGTTAAAAAAAATAAAAAGAAAACACCGAAAAAAAGTTAAGAATCTTTTGAATTCATCGTCATCATCATCATCATTATCATCATCATCATCATTATCATCAAAATCAAACAGCCAAAATCTTGAGCAAACCTTCAAAAGTAACACCTCCATTTTCATCTCCACCTCCCAATTTAATCATAGCTTTAACATCCTCATCATGGGCCTCAAGCCCGGCCCAATTAAGATAACTCTTCAAATCCTCATGGCCCACTTTTCCATCTCCATCCTTGTCCATAACTCCAAATGCATCTTTCAAAACATCAATTCTTCCATTTTTACCCTTTCTACCATTCAAAATATTCTCAAATTCATCGTACTCCACGAATCCATCCTTGTTTGAATCGGCGATTGAGATCATCGAACCAATCACGTCTTCTCCGGCTACCTCTAAGCCTGAAAACTCGCCGTAAAATGACGTAAGATCGTGGTAGCTAATCTTTCCGTCGCCGTCTACGTCGAGGATATCGAATGCCGAACGTAGATTTGATTTTGGAATGAATTTTGGTTCATTTTGTAATGAAGAAGTTCCTGTTGGACACATAGTCTTTTTAGGCTATGTGCTAACAAGAAAAATAGGGTTACAAATGAAATGAAATGAAGTTATGAGAGGGAGAAGAGGGGATCGTATCTATTTATAGTAGATTTCATTTACCTTTTACCTGGGGCCAACATTAATTATGGTCAACAAAATTTGATATTGTACTTCTTTTATCTTTATCTTTATTTTTATTTTGTACTAATAAACAAATTCTTATTTTTATGCTTAAAAAATTTATTAATGAAAAAACGCGTGTTGAAAAAAATTAAAACACACGAAAACATGTGCAGAGGTATACTAGTTCATTCTTAAGTGGAAGGCGTATGTGATGACGCAAGGAACAAAGAAGACCTCTTAATAGTCACAGATTGACAGCCATTCATATCTTGTTTTGTTTTTTGCTTCCACACCATTATTCTCCGAATTTGATTCTTTGTACTTTCGTTTTGAGAGTGGAATATAATTTTTGATGCTCAAAGATTTTCTTATTTACTTACACTTGTTTTGAATAGACACGGTTGTATGTCTTAATTTATTTTATGATTTAATTTTTTTTTGGGTACAATTGATTTAATTATATTTAATAGTCTCTAATGATTAATAATAAAAGTAGTAGTTAATATCTCCGTTCAATAATAATTGTCGTTTTAGAATTTTGTACAAGTATTAAAGAATCTAATAAATAGTGTGAATTTTTGAAAAAATATAAAATGTTTATCTAGAAGATCTTTTATACTCCTTCTGTTTCAAAATATCTGTCTTTTCACATGTATGCACACAAATTAAGAAAATCATTGAATATGGCTGAATTCTATTGAATTTTTTTTGAAAAAGACTAAAATACCCTTTTAATTAATTAACCTCCACTAATGTTTGAGAAAATTTATGAGCATAAAGGGCAAAAATGAAAAAAGAGCAATTAATGCTTTATTGAAAATCCAAAGTGACAGATAATATGGCACAAGAAAATTTTTCCAAAGCGACAGATATTATGAAACGGAGGGAGTAATAAATAAGGACAAATTGAATAAAGGGTATTTAATATTGCATTTGAATCCTAAATCAATAACGGCCTGTTTGTTTGGAGTTTTTCAAAAAAAATTCGAGTTTGAAAAATGCCAAACAAACATGTTATCTACTTTCTGAAATAAATTTTTCATCTCTCAATTTTATCAAACTACTCTCTCAAAACCCAAAAGAACAACAATTTTCTTACCTCTAAACAAAATCTACACAAACTCTACTCTAATTTGACATGGATTTAATACATGGGGGTTGGATGATTGACACATAGGCATAAAATGACAAAATATTGTCCTTTTATGCTTATGTGTCACTCATCCAACACCCGGGTGGATTAAATCCACCGGTGTAGGTACTAATTTTCCTAAAGTAACATATCCCTTACACAATTTATCTCACAACAAACATGATTTGACATGAAGTCTTACACATTTTGCACCTACAAACTAACTCTTCAAAAAAAAACTTACACCTACTTCTCAAACCACTATCTCAAAATTCAAACAAACAATATTACACTAATTAAGATTATTTCACAAACTTCAATTGCTCTCCCAAATTACTTTCACAACCAACCAAACATTTTGATTTTTTTTTTCTTTCTAAAACGATAATGATTATGAAACGGATGGATGGAGTAGAAAAGCACACGAAACTATAGTTAATTTGGGAATGGCCTGTCTAGTCCTTTCATTATTTATCAGAAGAAAAAGAAGAAAAGAAAGGAGTTATCAGATTCGCAAACTCCTGAGTCCAACATGGACTTATCCTCGGCCCAATAGAGCCCATTTCAAAACCCTAAATCACCAAATCCCCACTACTTAAATCAATCCAAAACCCTTCCTTCTCCTCACTCAAATCATTCAACACAAACACTGTTTTTGTAAATCAATTTCATGTTGCCTCTTGATTAGAAATCCTCTTCGATTTTTCGCGATTAGGGTTTTTCAATTTTATATGCGTACAATCTATTGTATGTATATATTACAGAGGCAGAAATTTACGCATGAGTGTTGAGTCGCTCCGCTTTAGATTGCACCAGGCGCAGTGAATAAATCACCTGCAACATTTAAGTTTTTGCCTTAATTTCTCCACGGTTCAATTAATATATTTATGTATGGTGATTTTTAATGTTTTTGGCTTCTTGGGATGTTTTTTTTCCTGTGATGGCATGAAATCTTTGAGACCTGATTGTCAATTTGATGACAACTATAAGCATATTCTCTGAGGAAATTTCTACATACCCCGAATTGATTTCTGTTCTTTTTTATGAATTTTTTTGTTGGTTAATTGACATTGATTTTGACATTTTGTTGTTAAATTATTTAAGAATATGAGATTGATATGATGATCGCACTGGGCTCTGAGCAGTTTATTTAATCTGCTTTTTGATGGATAATGCAGCCTAGAAAGCTAAATCTGATCTTTTATTTATTAATTAACCCATAGCTGATGAGATTTAAAATTAATTATGATACATTATAATTTTGGGTTTTGTAATTAGCATATTTATAGATTATTTAAGAATTTTTATAGAGATGGAAGTGATGAATTTTTCCCCAGATGATTCTAAGCTGAAATTACTGAGCGCACATTTGTTTTTTCTCCATTTGTAATGGAGAAAATCCAAGCCAGATTTTCTGATCCATCTCAATGTTTATACTCCTATTTTATATTAGATTTTAAACTAATCTGAATCTTGAAATATTTTAAAATAACAACACTTAATATTTTTCATCACTAGCTCTTTGCATTTTATTTTGTTTGAAATTCTTTCTTCTGAAAGACCAAATATGTTCAATATCTTTCAATTTCGTTCATTACAATGCCTTCTAATCACACCCTGATTCCCTATAAGAAAGTCAGAATTGGAAATCTTAACAAAAGCCGAGGAAAAAGCCTTGAAAAATGCCTCTTGATCATCACCAAACGTCTTAACATATGGCCTAGTTCTTGGATCCAACGGCATTTCAGCATCAATTTTTAGAACTCCTTGGCCTCTCAATATACTGATGAAGTAGTGATTGTCGAATAGTAATGATGTAAGATCATTTGGAATAAATGTTGTTTTTGAGGATGATCCAATAGGGCATATCATTCGTAATATGTTCTCGTATACTAGATTTGTTCCCTTGTTATTTGAATTGTATAAACGGCTTTGAAGATTGGTACAATGTGTGATTCCAAGAGTATGAGCCCCTGCAAATAAAACAGTTGACATTGTAATTATCTTAAAATGGATATTCGATACATTTGCGTCAAATTAATTTTCAAAGTGCATACATGTTTGTGTTTGTCTAAACTTAGAATGAGTATATACATCGAAATTTCCAAATCAAATGCAACAATTATACCTAAAATGGCGACGGATTCTTCTACAGTCAATCCCTTTTTAGAGAAAAGTTGAAGCATGCTGTCAACTCCAAATTCTGCTGAAGGAAGCAAAGCATCAGCCAATTTGAAGTCCGGAGCTTTATTAGAATCCCTTCTGCCTAAAGGGACGCTGATTCTTGGCCCTCCAGACAAGGCAACCGCTTCTCGTGCAGCCATTACTAGAATGTCCGAACATGAAACCTTTTGGGGACAAATTGCTTCTACATTGGATTTTATATTGTTTATCAACTCTCTCTTTCGGATACCAAAATTTTTTGGTGAAGCCATTTCAGAGTATTGTGTTCTAATGTTATCTGGATCAAGAAGGATAGAAGCATCACACCCCTGTCCAAAGAATAAAATAAAACAAGGATGTGAGGAACATTTAGTACTTTGATCAATCTTGTACAAGGAAAAAAAAATCAAATTGTGTGATATTTTAAAGCACACTACCTAATGTGATTGTGCAAGGACCATAGACTTGTCAATAAATCAATGCTTGGGTGAAGGTAACATGTTCATACACAAGTTATCTTCTTAAAGAGCAATATACTCACTTTTCCTCTTAACTTTTCAAATTTTTTTTGCAGTTCCTCATCTTTTGTTGTTCAGCGAAGTTCAAGTTCGTCTAGAATAATTGAATGTTAACAAATGTACAAGGAACAAATTACAATTTACTCCTTGCTTTTCCTGACCAGTTTGGACCTAACTCCCTAATTTCATTCTTTTCATAACGGACACCAAACAGCCAATGTTTGTGAATGACAACAATTCAAAATTCTTGGGGTAAGTTTATACAAAATAAAATATTAGGGAACAAATTAGAGTAAAAAACGCATTTCCCCCCCTCAACTTAGACCTTTTATAATTCACTATCTAATCTCGTATGTTCAATTTGTTGCAGTTCATCATCTTTGGCTCATCGACCATGGACAAATTCTTCTACGATAGTTGAATACTAACAATCTTGTAATAGAAGATCGCACTATAGTCCCTCACTTTTCAACCTTTTTTGCACCTCACTCTCTGCTCATATCACACATAACACATTTTCAACCATTTAGCACCTCACGCGCTAATATTGATTGCTTTATACGTAATTCCCTAAGATCTCCGTCCGAGTGGCCAAAGATTATGAACAACACCAATTCAAAAGCAGAATGGGTAAGTAAGTACATACACAACGATAATTAGGAATCAAAGTGCAAATGGTACAAAAATTAGGGAACAAATTAGTGAGATTTTTTCATAACCAAAATGTGTATGTGTGTGTGTGTGAATGGTGATCAAGAGAGACCTCAACTTGGCAATCATGAAAAAGGAGCCTTAGTACGGCAGAAGGTGTAGTAGGATCAATGAGGGAGGCAGACTGAAGCCCGGCCCGAACAATATTTTCGACTTGTGGGCAAGATTGATCATAGAAGTTGTAGGACAGGCCCTCTGCTTCAGCCCGAAACTTGCAACACAAAAACAAAATCACAGCAAAAATCTCCATATTGATCATATTCATCACTTTAATATGAAGAGAGAACATGTATATTAACTTGTGCATTCATGTAATAAAATACATCTTGTATATATATTTAGGCTTCATAGATGCATTGATTTTTGCTATTGTCGTATCAACTTAGGTAGTCAACGTCACGGGAGCTGGCCATATTGAATCATTTAATAAATATCACTTAACACGCCCCCTCACGTGTAGGCGGTATTCATTTACTCAAGCCTTAACACGTGAAATTTAGAAATGGGTGGCGGAGGGATTCGAACACAGGACCTCTTTTGGCCTGAGCTCTGATATCATATTGAATGACCAATTCATCTAAAAGCTTAAACTGTTAGAGAGAGGAATCATTTAATAAATATCACTTAACAGGCCATTATTATGGCTTTAAGATCATATATAAAAAGAATAAAATGAATAAGTACATACTCTTTTTTTTCTTTATATATTCTAATATTTGGGATTAGTCATTTTGAGAAGTTGTGGTAATATGAATAATTTAATCATGGGATAGGGGAATAACTTAACTTGCATTAATTACTTTGATGATACTGGAAAAAAAGGTAAGAAATATTTAAAGAGTGTTGGATTGTTTGAGAAGTTTAGTTCTGAAAAGGAATTTGACTCTAAACTCTCCAAGGCTTATTTTGGATATAGTTTGACCAATATGGGTTCGCCTAAACCGAGTTAAATCACTTTTTTTTTTGTTTTTCAAGGGTTTAATCTTTTTCGAGGCGCATCAGACACATAAAGTGGGAACCTCTCCCAACAGGGATTCGAACCTTAGTCCGCTACTTTGTAGTGACTAGTCCCTTCCACTAAACTCCACTAATTCAAATCATATTTCAAGTTTCTAGATCCATTAACTATTATTTTATTAAGATTTCATCATATAGTTATCATTATTCCATTGAACTATTATCGAAATCAAGTTTCAAAAGTTTCATGAAAAAATCCTAAACTAATTTTTGGGACCAAATTGGAATGGACCCAACCAAATTGTTCTCATGATAGCACAATGGACCTCGGAGCGAGTTTTGATTGATTAACATAAAATTATAAAAATAAATTTTAGTATAATTGATTTTACTAAAAATATAAATATTAAACTTAATTTATATAATTTAATGGTTGGGAAAAGAAAAAGTAGATTGTGTAGTTTTTGAATTTCCTTGTTTTTGGAAGGTCGTTTGGACAACTCACAAATGATTTTGACTTTATGTTGTCAAATTATTTCAAATGTATAACTCCATAATTTATGATAAACCTAAAGTAGTTCAATGTTAAGACCAAAAATAGTGCTACTCAAGCTTCGTGTTATCGTTGCCAAGTGACATGCCAGACAAATCCAAAGCCAAAAATTCACAATATGATTCGGAGGGCATTTTAAATTAATACCGTAAAATTGTCTAACATATTTAATTTTACTAAAGAAGTCGATTGAATCAAACTTTCTGATCGAGTGGCTTTTAAATTGATCGTATTAAAGTATTTTTTTTTTAGATGGATATTAATGTTATTATTTTGAGATGGGTATTAAAGTTATTATTTGGAATTGGAACCATACAAAAAGTGACAGTTCATTGGCACAAAAATACTAAAGCACAACTTTTAGTTCAATGAACAAAGTCATGAGAGCACCTCACCTTCCATGCAAAAAAGTACTAATGAATGCTTGTACTATAAATTCATACTGATAGCATAAGCAAAATAATGATAAAAGAATGGTATAATAAATTTATCACAAGATAAAAAAAAAGGATGGGTACAATAAATCATGTTCAAAGTATTTCCTACATGCCTATATACACAAAACATGATCTCAACAGGGATGCTGTCATTTAGAATCATTATGTTATATAGACATGACATATTAACTATTTTCCCAGTTTTTACTTGTTTTAATTTTTTTCGGTATATATGGAATAGTTGGAGGGCATTTTTTCCTCATTCCGAAAATGATTTCAGAAATAAATCAAGATATGTTACTTTATATAAACTCAAAGTAGAGTTTGTTTATGTTTTTTAAAAGATTAAATATTATTTTAAAAATCGAGAGAGAATATATTTATACATGAAATAAATAAAAAATGTTTGTTTGACTTTTCAAAGAGTACCACCGAAATGCTCTCCGACAAATCAGACAAACATCCTCATGTTCGAGTATTTTCAAAATGTGATTGTTGCATTGGTACTTCTTGAAATTTGTCACACACTGCGAAGAAAAATATTGTCTCACTTTTCAGAAAGCATTTTGGTGTTGTATAAAAAGTCAAACAAACAAACAAACTACCTTTTCGGGGAAAAAAAAGAAAAAAGGGAAGAAGAAGAAAACCTACTCTACAAGTTCATCTTTCAATTTTCACAAATACTATCATCTTAAGAAAAAAATTATCTTATAAAATCTTAAATAAACTCTACTTTAATTTGACATCATATAACATATTTCTTACACTATTTCTTTTAATTTCATAATCTCTTAAAAAACCTACAACTTTCTAATAAGTTAACACGCTACTATATCATTTCATCTCTAAAAATTAAACAAACAACGTTTTCCAAATAAATAAAAACCAATAATATTTCTTAAATCCTCCAAATTTATAAAACTACTATCTGAAAGAAGTATTGATAACTTTATAAATAAATTATACAGAGTGAGTTAACAAAAAATATATATATATATATATATATATATATATATATATATTAAATCTTTACTTGACACTTGCACTTGCATTTTATTTTTTTTAGTTGTTTTGTAAACCCGTTTTATGTTTCTGAATTTAAATATTTGTTTAATCAGATTTCAGACAGAATTACTGGACTATTGAAATAATAGTAATTTCAATTGTTAGGTTTTTACAAAATTGAAGAGTTAGAGACAAATTTTGTCTATAAGATGACCGTCTAACCATGAAGGAAAAAAATAGAAAAAAAAAAAAAAAAAGAGAGAGAAGAATATATCTTCTTCTTCTCTTAACCAAATTTCTTATATAATATTTTGTTGTAGAAAAATATTCTATAAGTTTAAATAATTATGTCATTTGCTCATGTGTCCTATGGTTCGATAATTTGTGTGTGCAAAATAAAATTAAATAAAGTTTCGTTGTATCACACAATTGAAGAGAAATATATAAGATAAATATGAAGAAGGCAAAATATCTTATCACACAATTGATTTAGAAGTACAAATATTACATCACATTGAGTAAAATAACAGATGGTCCATATTTCCCATTAGAAAGCATGCAAAAAACGGGTCGACACATCCTAAATCCCTAGTACAACTATACAAGACATGCCAATTCTTGACCATGTTATTTTGTCAAACGAATTAAAAGAGGTAGGTTATATTATAATTAGCTGTTGGGGTGTAAATCGAGCACATGCTTTTGATCATTGATAACTTGTCTATCGATTTCTATCACATTTCACTATCAGAATTAAGTCAGCATGAAATTATCGCTTATTTCACTCTTCTAAATAAACTAACAAGAAAGATAAAAAGGAAATGATAATAGGTACCCTACGTCACATCATTAATTATTTTATGTAATATATTACATTTTGTAATACTAAAAAAGCATTTTTTTTGAACAATTATTATTTTAAGGAAAGAAAGTATATATGATGAACAAATAAATTTAGGAAAAAGGAATCATATATATATGTCATAAGTTGGTATAGGAAGTTATTTAATTAGTATAATTATGAAAGTGGCAATGTAAATGTCTATAAAAGAAAAAAAGTAAGATATAATTAATTAGTATTTATTTGTATATATAACATAGGTCATGGACGGGAAACCGGGATCGTAATTTCGAATTGCCATTAGCTACATTAGTTGCTTTGTATAGCTAGGAGGAAAACTAAAAGGTTTAAACAATTAAAGTTTATTAGGATTTATAAAATGCTAAAACATGTCACATGCAAAATTAGTCCTCATTATACTAATTAAATGAGCACGCATTGTTTTCCATTTAGTTGGAGTTCATTAAATTCAGTCACTAATTAATGTAAAAATTGACAATTCAAAGTTGCAACAAATGCAACCCCACTTAGCTTAAAACTTCACATTTTGAAAGTGATGAGAATCCTATTAAGTTCAATTTACTTTATTGGGCACAAAAAGTTGGTAGTGATGAGGAAAAACTTAACTGGAGTGATCACATTTTGGAGACATTACTCAGCTTTCATTCGTAAAGGGGGAAGTTAAGAAAAAAAATAATTGACCGTTCAAGTATCACCAATTGCATAGTTAACGGTATATCAGAATGGATTATGGTTGATCACTACCCCAAGTTCAATGAAATTAGACTTGAACTCAAGAAAAATCGTTAAACTGATTAAACAAAAAATATACTTTAATTTGTGTAATTTTTGAAAAAAATTCTTAAAGATGCCAAATGCCTATAGAAATTATAGTAAAAGTAAAACGGATTTTGGTTTAGACCACTTTCAAAGTGTCAACTGTAATTCCAAGAAATTCATTTCTTCAATATATGATCAATTATTGTAGTATTAGTTTTATTTAAAATCAATTATCGATCCTTAACTTAAAGTTGATTGAAAACCGTCAAGCCAAACTCGCCTCTAAGTTATATTAAGTACTATTTGCTTAACTAACACCAGAAATTGTTGGAAGGCCTCTTAAAATATATAGGATAGGATTTCTCCCACCAGTATATTTATGACGCATAGAAATTTTCTTCGTAAACGAAAGTTGACATTTTTTTCAATATTAATTGTACCTTATGAGAAAAAAATGAATTTACCGTACCAACTGCATTATTCTGCAAAATTAGTTAGAAAAATAGATTTAAGATCTGCATTTATTCTTGTCACATTAATCTTCTTCCTAGATTTTGTACACGGCTTCTCAAGGCAAAATGTGATCGATTCACCTCTTCTAACTCAAAAAATCGGAACTAATCATACGATAATGGTCGATGTAAATGGAAACGGAGATTTCAAATCTATTCAAGCTGCCATTGATCATATTCCAAATGGGAATTCTCATTGGATCATTATTCATATCATGAATGGAGTTTATAGGTAATTGCTCTTTTGCGTCGGTCGGTCAGGTATATATATATAGTCCAACTTTTTTTTTAATTTTTTTTTTTGTTGAATTGAATGCAGGGAAAAGGTTAGCATACAGCGAAATAAACCTTATATATTCATGAGAGGGAATGGAAGAGGGAGAACATCCATTGTTTGGTCCCAAAGCTCATTTGATAATTATGAATCTGCAACTTTCAAAGTTGAAGCTCCACATTTTGTTGCCTATGGTATCAGCTTCAAGGTTGATCAGTATATATATTAATTTATGCATGTTCATAATTTTAATCATAACAATTGGTACATTTTAGATATATTCTCCATCATATATAACATTCGTACGTTATAATGAATTTCAATAACATTAATGGATGGATGGATCGATCACAGAATATAGCTCCTACACACATTGCTCATACTTCAGAGACCAAATCAGTAGCAGCACTTGTGGGAGGGGACAAGGCTGCCTTTTACCATTGTGCATTCTTTAGCAACTATAATACGCTCTTCGACTATAAAGGCAGACATTACTACGACAATTGCTACATTCAAGGCTCCATCGATTTCATTTTTGGACACGGGCAAGCTATGTTTCATGTAAGCTAGCTAGCCTTAGTGATCTCAGACTCGTAATTTACAATAAATAAGCAAAGACTCCGTACGTTTTGATGTAGACCTTCTTGTATATATAATATATATATGTATGCAGGACTGTGAGTTATTCGTGATCACAAACTGGAAAGACGAAATCCGAGGTTCAGTCACCGCCCATCACAGGAATAGCCATAATGAAGACGACACTGGCTTTGTTTTTGTCAAAGGAAGAGTTTATGGGACAAGAGATGATGTGTACTTAGGTAGAGCTAAAGGAGCACATTCTAGAGTCATTTTTGCAAAAACATACTTGTCAAGAACTGTTATCCCTCACGGCTGGAGCAATTCGAGCTACAAAGGCAGTACAAAGTAACGTTTTTTGTTTTATACTCCAATAATTAATTTCACAAGTAGCTAGCATTCATCACATGACTTTTTTAGTGTTTCTAATGTTTGTGATTCGAAACAGGAATTTGTTTCAAGCAGAGTATAACTGCCACGGACCCGGATCCGGTTCGAGTAATCGTGCACCGTGGTCGAAACAACTAAGAGATAAAGAAGCTGCACCTTTTCTTTCTATAGATTTCATCAAAGGTGCAGAATGGCTACCGGCATGGTTCTGAAGTGCATCTTAATTTACATCATTTTACTTATTGATGATATGCCTCTACCTGTGCTTTCTAACTATTACTGTGTTCTTTTCTTAGGTTTTATTTTTAGTTATAAAAGTGTGACAAATTTAACACTTTCTAACTAGATATGATTATCATATCTTAGATCATTGTAAAAGAACAACTTCGTAGATAAAATAAAATAAAATAACAAATTACATAAATAACACGTTATCTATTGATGATTCATCAAATAAACATATTTCTATTTATTTTATTCCAAGAACTAAACTCACACTAACTTCTAATAACCAATTCTAATAACCAATTCAACGAACTGAACTCAAAAAAACTTCAAAGTACCAACAAAATGGATACTTCAAGTAACAAGCTCTTCCCAATAGGCAGTGACGGAGCTATAAGACTGGGGCCCCCCCAAAATATTGGAATAAATATTAATAGTAGTAAAATTTTGAATAGTGACTGTGTTGGCCGGATGGTTAAGGAATTGTTGGTTTAGTTTGGAGATCTGTGTTGGACTTCTACTTAGAGCAATTGATTCTTATTTAAATTCTTAAGCCATTTTAAAAAAAATTTCTTTCTTTCTATTCATTTCTTAAGCAATTTTTTTAAAATTTTCTTTCTTTCTCAATAGTTAAACCTTTCTTTTAATTTTTTTCTTTCTTTTTAATGATTTTATAAAGAATATAATATTTTATTATTAATATAATACAAACATTTATTTTTTATAATTTTTTTTATTTAGTGCATTATTTCTATTTTTTTTTAATAATTGTAAGAAGAATAAGATTTTAATTTTCTTTATAATATATAAGACCTTCTCCTTATAATTATATTTATTTAGTACACTTTTATTTATATAATATTCTTTATTTAGTGTAATGTACATTTCAAAAAAAATATTTGTTAATAATTATAAAATAATTTATTCTTTTTCTAATTATTACTTTATTTAATGCATCCCTCAAAAAAATTACCCCCCTCCAATTAAATTAGTCTAGTTCCGCCACTGTCAATAGGCGAATAGATCCAAAGATGAAATATCCAATAAATGGTCCCAAAACACCAGGAATCATTCTCTTCCAGATAAATAAAAAAATAAATAAATTTCACTATCTTACTTAGTGTGAATTGTGTACATCTAAAATTCAAATTGTTCAACACTATGAACCCCCAACTATCCTAAAATGACAACATTCTTGCACTAAAAAACATCAATCTAGTAAGGATAAATGTAATTCAACTCACCAATAGCATAATGTCCAGAAATGAGCCCAATCCAAAGTAGACTCATTTCAATCCGGCCACCCGTGCAATTTGCAGTGGGGCTCTGGCTGTATCATCTTCTTGCGAGATTATACGGGAAAGATTGAAAATATAATATCATCGATTTTGTACATCTATCTATGTTTCATTCTGGCTTGAATCTGCAGCAAGCGAACGCCCAGCTTGAATTTGAAGCGCAGTTTGTTTATGCATATCTTTAAGCTTCTCCACTAATTCTTGGAACGAAGGTCGGGATTCTGGTTCACTGAAGTTCAGATAAAAAAAAAATAGATAATTTTCCCAACTATTTTGAATCTAAATTATGCTATATTCGGAATTAAAGCTTTATTATACACAAATCATGGGGCAAAAGAATAACATGACACAATACAAACCTATGCCAGCAACTTTCTATCATAGAAGTCCATTGTGGATCAACATCCTTTGGTATCTCCAAACGTTGGTTCATGAACCCAACTGCACCAATTACCTGCAACAATCTTAAATAAATCGGTCATTCGTGCAAGGAAAAAGACATTACTACCCTTCAAGGTTTTGATTGTACCTGCATTGGGTTGAGGTTGTCCCAAGGAATTTTTTGGGTTACAATTTCCCATAGTATCACTCCGTAGCTATATACATCAGCCCTGATCATTTTTAGACCCAAATAAGAATAATTAAATATTATGTGGATTGATTAGATTATTTCATTAAAGAAATGAAGCTTAATGCAGATTTAAATGCAAGCCATACTTCTCATTTGAAGGTTCGTTACGAAGAACTTCTGGAGCCATCCACTGTGGCTGCATTACCCAAAATAAGTAGATTATTAATAATCTAAAAGTGCCGACATTCAACACTTTTAGCCACATACTTTAAAAAATAGCTCTTTTGGTCCCTATATTTTATTATTATCATTTTTGCACATTTCGTCCTTTCCATCCAATTTTGGACCAAAAGTGCTACTGCTGTGGCTGCATTACCCAAAATAAGTAGATTATTAATAATCTAAAAGTGCCGACATTCAACACTTTTAGCCACATACTTTAAAAAATAGCTCTTTTGGTCCCTATATTTTATTATTATCATTTTTGCACATTTCGTCCTTTCCATCCAATTTTGGACCAAAAGTGCTACTGTTTTATTAGACCAAAAGTTTGGGGGGGGGGGGGGGGGGGGAATGGATGGAAAGGACGAAATGTGTACAAAAAAAGGGACCAAAGTGCTATTTTTGAAAATGTGGAGCTAAAAGTGTCGAATGTTCAGTCTAATGACTAGAAATGCCTTTTTGCCATTTTGAGGCTCAATAATGGAACATATTGCATCTATACTAAGAAAGATGTCACAGGTGGTGGTTAAATACCGTTCCTTTGCCCGTTTTTGTCGTCAAATAAGTTTCATGCTTTAGGCGGGAGAGACCAAAGTCACCAACCTGTTAAGAGCAAATCAATATTTGCAAGTTAATGAAATTTTCTAAAGCACACAAAGCAATATAAAGAAACTGAATTGACACAGAAGAAGTAGTGAAAGCTAACCTTTACAGTCCAATTCTTGTCAACTAGAAGATTTGAAGACTTCAAATCACGGTGAATTATAGGTGGATTGTAATGATGAAGATAATTCATACCACGAGCCTGTACATTATGACAGTTCAAAACAGAATTTATGATCACGGTGCCGTAGTCTTAGAATTTCCAGTTCTCTTTATTAGTCAAATTTCAAATGAGAAATTCGTCGGTACTTACTATATCCAAAGCAATGTGAATACGCCTTCTCCATTCTAATTTTGATGCGTTTCTTTGTAATAAACGGAACAGACTTCCACTGAATAAATTAAAAAGTGTAAATTTTTAAGACAGAGCTCATATCCGATGGCATTATGGGATGAAATTATTTATATAGAAGAGGAAGAAAATTAAATTGAATAATATAGATACCGTGGAAGAAACTCGGTCACAATGCAAAGACGTTGAGGTGAACTAACTGCACCCATGAACAGGAGAATATTTGGGTGTCGTAGTCTTTTCATAAGTGACACCTTCAAAAACCCCAAAAAAAATTATCTCTTGGGTAGATTCATATCACAATTAGGATAGTGAGTCCAGGAATATTTTCTTTATCATATTCAACACAAAAACCAATTTATCATTAGACAGCACAAATCACAATTAAAGCCTATTATAAGCACAGCAGCAAAGTGCAAACAAGTTTATTTTTAAAAAAGTTGTGATTTCACTACAAGTACAACAAGAGTGTTAACATAAGAAATAATTTAATAATCTGGAACGCATATTTACCTCCTGTCTGAAGGAAAATATTAGATCGTCTGAGTATTCTTGTCTGGAGAATACCTTGACAGCTACATCCTGGAGAACATAGAGTTCAATTCTATTACATTAGTAGAATGGGGCAATATCTCCACATCTGTAAATCTCTTAAGAGTACAACAAAAAGAAAAGATTCGAAAAGAGTGCATCGCCGTTGAGTTCTTTTTCACCATCTCAATTTTGAGGTTCAAAAGTACAGAATTATAAGCTCCAAGTAAAAATACAAGAACCTGAAGAAAGTATGGACTATTCAAGTTGCATACAATGATCTTTTTTCTTTTTTTTTTTTTTTTTTTGGGGGGGGGGGGGGTTGAGGGGTGAGAAACCTAATCTTTTGAGGGATTTAGATGGATGAAGACTAGATAAAGAGGCCAAATAAATGGATGAAGACTAAATAACAAGAGCAAACTCTCACATTATATGATTCAACTTATTTAAAGAATTGCTTCCATCGCAATATATGGGGAAATAAAGGACGAATATTCTAAAAGAACTTACCGATCCATACCACAGAGCATGATACACAGTTCCACAAGAACCTGCAAAAATATAATAACTGAAGATGTAAGAGGTAGGTATATATATATATATATATATATATATATAAAGACCATTCATGCCTTTAGTTAATATCAAGGGATCCAAGAGCAAGTTTGGAGGAATTGTGCAGTGATTTAGAAACTAAGGATTTCAGGTAGGAAAAATGTAGGAAAAAAGAAAATAAACAAACTGTAGAGATTACTTATCATTTCATGCAAGATAGACAATTTTCTAAGTATTAAACTCCACAAAATTCAAGAACCAAACATTTAAAAAAAAAAAAAAGTCAATCGAGATGCACTGACCTTGGCCAATTTGTACTCCAATAGTCAAGTCCTCCCATAAAATTTCATAGTCGAGGGAATCGCTATCGGTATCATGAACTTCATTAACAGCACTTCCAGAACTACTTGCACTGCTTGTACTATTAACATGGACTGAAGATGACCAATACCCTGAAGCCTCGGTACTAGCAGCCGTCTTTTGCTCTCCCAACTGATCAATACTTTCTTGGTCATTTTGTAACCATGGCCATACAAAATTAGAAGACGACTTAGGTTGTTCTGTTCCTCCTTCACGTTCGTTTCCTCCTCCACCTCCTCCTTTCCATGGCCAAGGTAATCCTTTCTTACCAATCGACCCAAGGACTTTAGAAATCACGGGCTCATTACAAGAATTTTCTTTTTGGGTAACGCTAGAGAACACTCCAAATGGAGATGGATGGTTGTGTGTATCTCCTCTTGGGGTACTAGCTCCACTAGATGCCCCATCCGAGTAATGACTATCGCCACTCCCACCTTCAAAATAACTATCCACGGGCCTCATTTTCGACTTTACCTTGTTGCTCACTTTAGAAGCCTATTTCAAATTTAAAACCAAGTTAGCATATGCTACATAAATAACACATTATTAAGTCATACTCATAATACAACTAGAATACATACAAAATCGGAGATTTTGGAAGAGATTGGTGCTTGTAAAGGCTGAGGATGAAGCCTGAGTTTAACCGGAGAAATTATTCTTTTAGGCTCTGAAATTTCTGATGTTTCTTGAAAAGGTCTTGAATCCGCTGATACGCATATAATTCCGATTAAAGTACCATCATCATCATAGAAAGGGGTATTAGTTGCTATTACTACAAACCTATTCCCTCTCTTATGTCTGACGGGAAATTGGCCAGTCCAACTCTCGCCCATTTTCACTCGATGCACAATGGTGTGAGCCACATCAAAGTCTCTAGACTCGCTTAGTAATTCAATTATGTGTTGTCCTAGAGCCTCCGAAGCTGAATATCCATAAAGATTTTCAGCACTTCTATTCCTGCAAAAAATACCAATTTAATATTGATCCTCATTACTATAAGTTAAATATTTTACCAAAATAGTAGTTTAAAATTACATTTTCAATATTTATTTAAAATAAATAAACAAACAAAACAACTCATATCCAAAGCTACCGATTCAACTAACATATGAACTACTAATAAATTAGAAACTTGGCTACAAAATAAATAACTACCAAAAAAGTGGAAAATATAGTTTAGTTCAATTAATTAACTAACCAGTAAATTACACGACAATTCAAATCAAATATGTGAACGGCCTGCCCCATTGACTGCAATATATTCAAATACTGCTTATCTGTAAACTTCACCGCCGCAGCTCCGCCGCCTCCGCAGCCGAAGGCGGCGGCGGCACCATCCTTATTATGACTCTCCCTCTGCAACGGTGATGAATGTCGAAATGACGTGGAACCTGACTTCCACGCCGCCACAGCGCGGCCATCTCCGCCGCTCGGCCGCCGCCGAGGCGCCCGCTGCGGCGACATGGAGTGGGACCTCTGCTTGGACCTCCGATCAGCCGCCATAATTTCAGCTGTGGATGTGGTCATTAACTTAGACATCTCTTGCTCCAAGTGGGCATGGCTTAATTCTAGTTCTCGAATCTTCTTTAGCAGCTCCTCAGCTGGAGGCGCCGGCGACGGTTGCGGCGCTGATTTAGTAGTAGTGTTCTCCATGGGAATTGAATTTTCTTGAAACCCTTTAAGAATCTAATCTTGAAAATCAAGAAAAATTCAACCAATAATGTAACGAAATCAGATTTTCTTGACCATCTTTCTTTTTATTTCTCTAGACCCTATATGCATACTTTCAAGAATGGATCTATGACTAATATCACTATTGGGTAATTGGGTTTCCTTTTCAGAAAGTGGTTATTTTCCCCTTTAGTTTTGGTTCTTTTTGTGATATTTGTGATGTGTGTGTAAAGTTATGGAGTATATGTGTTGGTCTGTATAATCAAAATGGATAAAAATGTGAATTTGGAGAGTTCTAAAAACAACCCTTTTTGGCTTTTTCCTCTTTCCCTCTCACTCAACTTATTCTCCATTATTTTTAATTACTTTTGATCAAAATCTTAATTTGTAGTAACTTAGACAGAAAAATAAAACTATTTTCTCATGTTCACACGCGAGTTAGTGCAACTTTTTTTGGGTAATTGAATAACCCATTTATTCTTCACAATTCTATTTTGTCTTTATAAATGTAAATTTCGTATTAAATTCAAGCCAGAAGGCGGTCAGATGAGAAGAGAAGCATTATTGGAAAGAGGAAACTCTCAGATCATCTTTTCCAGAAAAGTAGGAGTCATAACTCAATAATAAATCAATAGCTATCTCTTACGAACGTGTTATCTTCTATAATAGTTTCTATAAGTGTGTTTCAAATTGTAAAGCATATTAATAAAATATAATTAGACATAAATTTTTTTACAAAAAATTTCGAAGGAAAATATTTTAAGAAAATTTGTAACTTGTTTTCCTCCTAACCAAGCATCATGAATATGAAAGAAAAAAAAAAGTATATTCAAATTATACATAAAGTCTTATTATAGTTATTTACTACAATAACTCCAATAATTAAGAAATTTACTCTTACATCAATTTTACAATTTTATTAATGTTATCCTATAACATATAAAACTAAAAATAAACACTATTATTTTGAATAGTGCTAAATATACATGTAAAATTATTATAATGTATTATCAATATGTTGTTAAGGTATTATTTTTTCGTTAAAAGATTTAGTACAATATGTCACTCCTTAAAAAATTAAATTCTCTTAAATATCATCAAAATAGGTGAAATCGATAACAAATAGTGCCGATAAAATTGATAAATACATTTGAAATCGATGAAAATTTGGGTGACATTTCTGAAAACAAGGAAAACAAATTGGTGAAATCAGCGAAAAATGGGTAAAATATATGAAGAATGGGTTAAATCATTGAAAAAAAGTTAAAGTTTGTGATATAATGTGACATCAATCAAGTGAAATTAATAAATAAAAAAACATGTGAAATCGGTGAAATATAAGTTAAACTGATAAAAATAAGTAAAATCTGAAAAAGAAATATCTTTCAAATGTTAATGTAAGTGAAATAATTAATTTGAGATATACTTAAAAGTAATTGAAGATGTATAATGTATAATTATTTGAGTTGAAAATTCGGTTAATACATGTGAAATCGATGAAAATTCAAGTGAAATTCGCGAAAAAAATATATGACATCGGTGAAACGATGAAATTACATAAAAACTGATGAAACATGTGAAAAATGCGTAAAATCGATGAAAAATGCTAAAGCCCGTGAAAACATGTGAAAATTGGTTAAAGTGGTCAAAATGAGTGGAATCACTAAAATGAAAAAAGTTCAAACAACAAAAACAAAGTCAAACCATTAGAAAAATGGTTTGAACCGAATAAAAACTAAAGAAATCGATGAAAATACTCATGATGAAGTTAATATGTGCTATTTTATGACATAATGAAGTTAATTTTACTCTGAATACAACAAAATACCACTGAAATTAAATAGATACGTACAACATATGTTTAAACCGGGGAAAAAAATGCATGTGAAATTGTAAATACATTTGAAATCGATAAAAAAAAATTGGATAAAACTTGGAAAAATGGATGAAAACAGGTAAAATCGGTTAAAATAAATGTAAAGTTGGTGAAAATATGTGAAATTGATGAAAATTAATTCGAATGAAATTTCTAAGAAAAATGATGAAACCAGTGAAATCCAGTAAAATTGGGTAAAGTCGGAGAAAAAAGGGTAAAAATTGGTCAAAAACGTATAGTTGATAAAAACATATTTAATCAATGAAAAATTCAGGTGAATAACATGTGAAATTAGTGTAAAAATATGAAAAATAGTTAAAAGAGAGGTTTAAATGGTAAAAACGAGTGAGATCAGTTACGAAAAAGAGTTTAATTGGTGAAAGTGATAGAAAATGGTTTAAACTGAAGAAAAAAAACAAAAGAAATTGACTAAAAATGAGATAACAATGAAAAGTATTATAATCAATAAAAAAAAATGCATAAATTGCTAAAAAAAAATAGGTAAAAAAATTTGAACAGTGAGAATATATTAATCGATGAAATTAGTTTAGGTGAAATTTGTAAAAAGTTGGATAAAATCAGTCAAAAAAATTTGAAGTCGGTGAAAACTTGTTTAATCAATGGAAAAATTAGGTGAATAACATGTTCGATGACTGACAAAAACAAGGTGAAATCGGAAGAAAATGGTTTAAATTGGAAAACAAATCGACGAAAAACGGGAAAACAATGAAAAATGTATAATCGATAAAAAAAAAAAAAGGGAAAAATCGATAAAATAAAAATAAACATTGAAAACATATGAATCGATGAATTTCGGGTGAAATTGTTAAATACTGGTGAAATTGGTGAAAAAACTAGTGAAACCAGTAAGAAAAAATGCTCGTGAAATCGATGAAAGTTCGGGTGAAGTTTATGAAGAAACGGATGAAACATGTGTCATCGATGAATAATAATAAACTTGACATGAAAACTACTATGATGGAATAAACTAGACAATGTTCTTATGATCTTAAATTAGAACCAATTTTAGAAGATGTAATGACTAAATCAGTCATCATTTTATATTTTATTACAACTATTCAAAGCTATCATTTTTTTTTATAAACCAATAATAATTAATAAAAATAAATTTTATAAACAATAAATTGATCAGTCATGAATATATGATATTCTATGACATAAAAATGTCTACTTTTATTCTAATTTACGAAAAATATCCATGAAATTAAAACTAAACACGTACAACTTATTGATGAATAATATGTTAAGATACAAGTTACATTCTTCAAATTATTTGAGATGTGATTTGAATAGAACACAATCAACTATAGGAAGTGCAATTTTCAACTAGTCTTAATTACTAGGTCAATGAAATCGAATTTTTTGTCTAAATCAGAAGTGTATCGGAATTAATCGTTATATTAAAAAATATTATCCAACATCAGAAGAGATTGCGTACTACAAGAAAATGCACTTTTAGTAAAGACAAAACTCGTTGCAATAGCTGAGTTTTTTGTTACAAAAACTTTTTGTAAAGACAAGGATTCGTCACATTTCTTGTCCCCTAAAGTCCGACGCTAAAAGTTTTTGTAAGGAATCTCTATTTTCGTTACAAATATCTTCAATATTTTGTAACAAACCACCTATTTCCTTACAATATCTTCAATACTAGTAACGACAAAGTCCTCGCAATTACTTAAATTTGTCCTTACAAAAAGACAAGTCCTTACAAATACTTGAATATTACAATAGTCTTTATTATAGTTAATTCGTCACAAATGATGAATTGCGACAATCAGTGTCCTTACAAAACCTTAATAACATTTTAATTTCCTAATAATGAGATATTTCATTTTAAATATATAGCTAATTCTACATCCCAAATTTTGTCCATAATATCACAAAAACCCATTCTTTTAGGATAAAATTGCATAATAAAATTAAACATTAAAACCAAACTTCAAGAAAATGGATCATAATAACTAGCAAAAGACATCGCATTGGATAATAATTTATATACATAAGTCAATATAAATATCCTTTGAAGTTGTTACATTTTTACTGAAGATAATTTCAATCCATAGAGTAACTAAAAAAAACAATATAATAAGATACATTGTATTTTGAGTTTGGCGTGCCAGACCAACAATATATTTTGCTTCACAAACCTGCAATATAACCAATACTTGAAATTAATTCAATGTAAGACCTTAAGTTAGTTTCATACAGTATACAATAATCAAGGGACAACAGACATTATATAAGATTGGACAAGATAAGAAAGTTTAGCACTTTAATATCCTAAAGCAAAATGAAATAATAGAATATATTCATGTAATCTTATTCAAGTAAATTTTAAGTACCAAGCACCAAAGAAAATCCTCTAACCCAGACGAAGTTGATCAAGTGTCAAGTATGATGGTAATTTATCGATCGATAGCACAACTAAACCAAAGACTGATAAAAAATTTAATTGTCTGGTGAAATAAACAATTGCCAAGACTAGATAATGCCTCATCCTCATAAATTCTATACTTGTCTGGTGAAATAAACAATTGTACAAAGCTAGGGATCTATTTTTAAGTAACTCACTTCACTCATTCCCCATCATTCAATGTTTGTGAGTGAGTAGAGTTACCTTTGATGTTTCTTTCCTCATGAGAAGCATTACTGGTTGGAGTATCGGGCCACTCATGCTTCTTTGTGTTAGCAAAACGACCTCCGCATCCTCTAGCTGCGGGGCATGCAAATTATAACAGCTAAATTATTAAAAGGAGCAGAAAGCCCTGTTGTAACAGAAAGTGTTGCCTTGTAACATTGAGCGGCAGCAGTCATCATGTTCCTGACATTTTTTGAAATACGAAATCTATGATTATCAAAAGGATAACAGATAAGGGGAAATATATCCTCCATCATACAAACAATTAGCAAAACTCAGCACATCAGTATTTACCACTCCATACAGATATTTCCAAGATAGGTGAGTTCTTGAGGGTGACTAGGTTGAAGAGACAAGCAGTGCTTAAGAAACAAACAACAAAAAGGTCAAAATTAGCAAGTGCATAAGATCATTTATACAAGCACTATGATATCAGAGAAAGAGGACGTACACGGTAGCACTCCAAAGTTATTTGGCTCTACCTTCACAAGCAAACAAAGTATCAAAATAAATGTACTGTTCTCACATTGGAGAGGCCAATCTGACCCTCTTGAGTTTCTTCATCAGATGAGTTTATTGCCAATCTGACCCAATTTTGTCTATGTTAAAGCCATTTGGATGAAATTCATGTTGCTCTCTTTTATCTACTTGCCTTTGCATACACTGCAACTACTTATAACAATGTATAACTAGAAGGAATCAAGAAATAGCTTCAAGAAGCTTTTGGACATATATAGACTTTAATGGGACCATATCTTCAGCTAAGTTCAATGGTCTACTATATACTATGTAAAATCTTACAGCAGGCTCTTAGAAATCCATCTAAATAGTATAATCTCTCCACTTGTTTCCTATCCCAAAGTATTAGCCAGAAAAGTACATGTGCAGTAATCCTACTAATTTTAACAATTAAGCAGTAGTGGCCAATTAGATAAATTCAGATATTATTAACTTAGAGTTTCAATAATATTGTTGATAGCTAGTTAGAGATTAATTAAATAAAACCCCATTCAACCATGACTATTTTCTGGAATTTAACAAGAACCCTAATACCAACTTCAAATCTAAAACGAAACCTAGATCCCATCTTTATCCAAATTATATATCACAAATCCATCATCAATTCAAGATTCAGCAACATTTACATAAATATGAAAAAGAAAAAAAACCTAAGAGGAAGAGATATAAAACAAGAGCATGGGAAAGCTTCTTAACCTCGTGAAAACAGCACCAACTGCCACCGTCCGGCGAAAATCTCTGTCGAACTACTGAAATCGACCATCGCGCTTTAATACGCTCCAAATGAGAGTGAGAAAGACGGTGGTGGTGTGCGAAATTAAGAGATGAAACTTTTTTTTTGAGAGAGATGGTACTTTGGGTGAATCAATTTTCTGAATCGACCCTCAGCATTTGACGAAGGATTGGAAATTTTGGAGAAAGTTAAAAGAGGGAATTATTTAACTTTTCCCTCTATTTCTTTTTTTTTGGCGGGTCTAAGTAAAACTAATTAATCTAAATATTATAATGATTTCAATTAACATTAAATTAATTTCATTGCCTATATGGTAATAGCCCATAAGTTTAAGTATCAATTTCAAGATTGTACAAATTTTAAATCACTAGAAAAGTACACGTACATTGTATGTGTCTAGTTTTAATGATATGAGTATTTTTCATAAGTTAGAAACTGTTCAAAATAATAGTGTTTTTATTTTTATTTTTTATGTGCTATAGGAGAACAATAACGAAATTGTAAAAGTGATGTAAGAGTTGATTTCTTAATAATTGGAGATAATGTAGGAAATAACTATAATAAAATTTTATGTCTAATTTGAATATAGTTTTATTTTCCTTCCATATTCATGGTACTTGGTTAGAAGAAGTTACAAAATTTTCTAAAAATATTTTCCTACAAAAAATTTTATGAGAAAATTTAAGGAATATTCATGTGTAGTTATATTTTATTTAATATACTTTACAACTTGAATAAGGCATTTTTGTCTTCACAAAAAAAGAAAAAAACTTAAATTATTTATACTTTTAGAGTTAGTATAGATTTGATAATATATAACCTAGATTAAAAACCAAATCACAATATTATCAACTTTATATAAATTATTGTGTGCGTGTATATTGGAATGAGTAGCACATGTCTATTTAAATTCATATTACTTTAAAAAATCTTGTAAAACTATATCAATATTAAATTTGTTCAAAATAATTTTTTTGTAACGAGTTGAATTGTTTGTAACCAAATATGAACTATTTGTAAGGATATTTTATTAATTGGTGACAACATTAGTGCATGTTACTGAAGGAGAGTCATTTTGTCACGACATAATGTTTATTGTAACAAACAAATTTAATTGTTACAAAAAATAAGATTATTTGTAACGATATTTTGCTTTTTATAACAAAAAATTAAGTTTGTTACCATAGACGGGACTATTTGTAACAACTGGTGCAACTCATTACGGCAAATCAAGTTTGGGTAACAAGTTATGACTTCGTTACAAATGCTTTGTCATAAGAAGTGCATTTTCTTGTAGTGGCGTTATACTTGATTTAGATATTCGATTGAACCAAAATTAACCATATATTCTAATCATCTTCTCTCTAATAGCATGCATGTCTGCAGCCTTGGCTTGGACTTGGAGTTGGAGGTGGTTCTTGACCTAGTTACACACATTAAAATAATTAATATACCGATTTAACCGTCATATTTTAAATCCATTTTCTAAATTGAAGTGTGCAACTTAACAACTCAATTGTATATATTTCGATAAGGTTATAATGTATGTACCTGATCAGTTGTGAGAGTCATGGAGCTTCCTTGTCGGATTAATGTCTAATTATCAAATTGATTTTAAGGCCTAGGCTCATCGTGTGGGATTCAATATTATTGGACCAGAAAATCGCACACCCACGGGAAATGTTACATCTATTAATATATTATGACACTATTATTTTACATCCATGTATAAAAGATAAAAATAAGATATAGTTAGTCCTATTTTTCGTCCTCCTTATGGGTTGATTTTGTACATTCGTCCCTCTTAAATTTTTCATAGCAGATTCATCCCTCTTATCAATGTAGTGTAACACATTTATTCCTCTTAAATTCAAAATAAATCAATTTTCGTCCATTTTAAGAAGTATTTTGGATTTAAGAAGGACAAATGTGTTACACTACCTTGATGAGAGGGATGCATCTGCTACAAAAAATTTAAGAATGACGAATGTGTTATACTACATTGATAAGAGAGACGAATCTGCTACGAAAAATTTAAGAGAGACAAATCTTCAAAAATTGACACATAAAGAGGATGAAAAGTGCGATTCACTCAATAAAATATTATCAATTAAAGATTACTAAATATTGTGTCAAGTACTTAAAAAATTAACAAATATATTAAGACTATATGGCACGTGAAAATGAAAGAATGATAACTAAGAATGGGTAACATCATTTAAGTTTTAATTATGTGATGAGATTATGGTGTTTTGTGATGATTAGTAATCAGACTGGAGAAGTATATGCAATTTGTAGGTAAAGAATTGGTTGAGTTATTTTTTCCAATATTCCAATTTGCTTAATATTTCAATTCCGTGTGTACATAAGTACATTAGCTGATTTATATTGACCTAATAAATGGCTTGCTAAATTTTTATTCTGCCCACCTCTATACAGTTGTGTATATTAAATGAACTCTGACAAATGAACAACCACTACAGAACAAGTATATCGCACTTGTGTATCACTAATAAATAATTGTCACATGTATGTGTGGGCAATAGATCCTCTGTACCACAATTTGTGTACCATAAGTGTGTACCACAAATTAGTAATTGACACACGTATATATTACAATTATTATATACATGTGTCAATTACTAATTTGTGGTATGTGTGACAATTATAATAATTATCACATATGCATGTGACAATTATTTATTAGTGATACACAAGTGTGGTACACAAATTGTGATATAGAGGATCTTGAGCCGTATATTGTCTCAAAAAAAAAAAAGTTATATATATATACAAGTATTTACTTTTCTTTCTCTATTTCTTTTTCCCTATTTTGTAAACTCTAAGTGTGTATTTTTACTACTACTATTTAAAAGTTATCCCTAAAAAAAAAAAAAAAATTGATTGGGACCCATGGGTATTTATACATGATTGATTACTTCCTAAGAAGAATATCCAATTAAAGTAACACTTAATTTGTGAATAAATTGAATGCGTCCGAAATGAATTTGAACTAGAATTTCTTGGATCGAAAGCATGACTACTGTGTCATGTTTTTTAATAAAACACTGATGTTTTGAAAAATAAAATTTTAGCAAAATTATACTTCCTGCTTGAGTTGGTTATCCTAGACTAATGTATGTATTTAAACATATTTTACGATTTATCTATTTTTTTTTTGTATTTTTTTGGTAAACTATGATTTTTCTATTAAATGAATGTAATTAATCAAATAACATTGCTTTAGGTGCATGCTTGATTCTTTATAGGCAGGATAAATTATACCAAAATTAGGAAAACCTATCTTGTCATAATGATGGATGTGCACATTACAAAATACATAACGAATGAGTTAAAATACAAAGATTCTCCACTTTTTCACAAATAAGTTCCAGTCGTGGTTGATATTTATTTTTTTGTTAGTAAACTTAAAACAAAAGAGGTAAAATGGAAAGTATAATGTCCAATTAAAAATAAGATAACTAGTATGAGGGTCAAACAAATGATTGTAATTGTTGGATTTTTGAGGTTGAATCAATTGTAAAATTGATATCAACTTGATGATTTGTTTGTTAATTATTTGTAGTTAGTTGGAAGATGATGATTTTTGGAGAGAATTCTTTTTTGTCATTCAATTGCTTCCTCTTACACTTTCTCTTTACATTTGAGTTGGTACACAAATTTATAGTTGCATATGGAACACTCTAGATTATCTAGAGCTATCCATACTTTCTAGTATAATTTACATTTTCTAGATTTTCACATTTAACTTGGATACTTAGAATTACATGAGATTTATCTAAATTCTTCTATCAATTGATTCAATTACATGATATCTCATGATAATCCTAGAATTTTCTAGAATCTTCAAGCAAAATATCTCACATTTCAACAGTAATTGATACTGAATCGTGTCAAATATGTTCTAATGGTTTATAGTTATGGATAATGAGATTCTTGAATTTCTCAAAAGAAAAGAAAAATGAGATTCTTGAAAACATTGTTGAAGTACTAGATAGAAATATAGAAAAGGATTGAAATCAATACTAGCATTTTTGTGGAGTAATTACATTAATATCTTTATCTTATCAATAAATTAAGTTGAGCTTACTTTTTTCAAAGTCAGATGTCTCTATTTTATTCATAGTAGGAGTATTATGCCATTTTGCTTCCCATTGAAGAATTCAGTGGACTTTAATTTACCCTTTTTTTCTCCCCAATTTTGTGGAAGAGCAACCACACAAACAAGTGTTGAATTATTCAAGCCTTTGAACCTTTCTTTTTCTTTTTCTTTTTTTCTTTTTTTTTTTAGGGAAACCTTTTTTTCTTTCTCTTAGCACATCAAACCAACCTCTTTTCTCTGCAACACTAAGAATCCTTTTTTTTTTCCTTCACTTCCGTAAAATAAGAAAGTAATTACTAGGTATGATATAGACAATATACATCCATTGGATATAAACAATTAAAAAAAATAGTTAAAATTGTTTTTTATTACTTTCAATCGAAACAAATGCGTCCTCTTTCTCCTTAGGTTTAGAGAAAAAATTAGTCCAAATCTGACTTAATTGATTCTATCTAATATTAGTATTTATATTTTCAAGACATGATATGTAACCTCCCATTCTACTTGGAGTGCATATCCCACAATCCACATTTGTTTATCTTATCAACACTACTGGCAATTATGCAAACATATTATACTATTAATAAACTACCATGCATGTCTTCATTCATTAAGAGTCAAATGAATTGTTTAAACAAGATGGATATATGGAGGAAGTAACGAATTTAGATAGAAAACAAAGTCTTACAATTTTTTATATTTTTATTTTGGTTTTTCCAAGGATTTAATTCCTTTACAGACGCATCAGACATATTATATGAGAACATCTCCCAATAGAAATTTGAATTTGGATCGTCACTTTGAGGGTGCTAATCACTTCCACTACCAACCTTATGTTATTCAAGTCTTAAAAATAAAAATGTGCTTAACGTGCAATATCTTTTTATCTCGTTTAAAAAATAATGTCATAACTTTCGTTAATTAAATTATCATTACATTTTACTTGGAGAAAAGAAAAAAAATTGAATTCTCAAAGTACATAATACCTAATATCTTCACCAAACATGTTTAAAAGAAGTTACAAATCGATGTGAATTATTATTATTATTATTATTATTAAGTTGTAAGTTGATGTCGCATAGTTATAATAAATGTTTATTATTGGGAGTCAATTTGATAAGATAAGATTCTGTAGGATTGATCTAACCAGCTATAATAATTTGCATTATTGCGTATGCGTTGGGTCTAAGTCGACCTTGAGCTGTTTGATTTAATTAAATACTGTATGTTTTACTTATTTAGTGGTTTGTTAAATCTGCTCAAACCTAAAATGTAAATGTTATCAATCCAGCCCAATCCAACTTAACACGAACAAACATTAAAAAATTAAAATCGAATAGCATAGCTGTTTTTCCCCAAAAATAAAAAATAGTATAGCTGTGTTAGGCCATCTCCGGCCGAAGCAGGCAATAACCCCTCCTACCTGCCTGTCTGCCTGCCTTGCCAAGTTAGTCATCTCCAGCCGAATCAACAATTTAAAATATTTATTTCAAACTCAAACTTTCCCCACTCTCACTTAACTATAACAACAACAACAAGAATAATAATAATAATAATAATAATAATGGAATTGTTGTAAATAATATATATTAGTGGGTATTCCTATTTAATATTTGTATAGTTTAGGGACTTATCTTGTAATTACTACCCACTATCCCACATCCCAGATATTGTGGGTTTTGTAACTCCCCATGTAACAAAATTGGTTATTTAATAATATCTCTCCCCTCCCCAAATTAGATCCCCCAATTTCATACACGTTTGTTTTTTTTCTCTCTGTTGTTATCTCTCTCTTCACAATTTCACCATCCTTCATTAATCTCTTCACACAATCACTTAATCAAATAAGTATTTTACAACACGTTATCAGCACGAGTTTGCTCCATAAATCAATTTCAATGATATACAAATATATCACTAAACAAGAGAGAAAAGAGGAAAATACTTTGAGAGGTAGATTTTCGGATTTGCATGCAGCAGCTTCGGTTTTTCGATGATTCTGGCCTTCTCAACCGTTGGATCGTCTTCAAATTTGAACCGAAGGTTCATCACACAAGGATCTTAATTTTGACCGTTCGGATCGTCATTTCAGTGTCTGAAAATGAAACGGCAGCCATCAGAAGTTTATGGAAAAGTTGAAGGAAGTAGACTTAGTCTCTCTGGTATGATCAAATTAACAAACAACTTTAACCTTATTAATTATATGCTTTAAATCTGAAAAATTTATGAATCTAAAGCATGTTCTAGGATTTAAGTATAATTATTGTTGCAAAAAAGTTGAAGTTGTTTATCTATTCGGCAAATTAGATGGGTTATGTTACTTCATTCGGTACTCTAATTATGTGATCTAAAATTTATGCTTACCTTTAGATTCATATTTTTGGGTTTTGGAATGCATGAATTGCATGCTTTAATAATTATGATTATTCTATTATATCCATGTAATATATGGCTTGAACCGATTCATGCAAACAAAAAGATTTGGTTTGATTTACATATTGTTTGTGATCATAATTTTGGCTTCAACTTTGTCTTTATTAGCACGAATATTATGATAATGCAAGCATCATGAATTTAGTACATTGATTTTATATACAGTAGCTATATTATGATTTTATTATTGATATGGCTTGAACTATGTGAACATATGTCTTTAAGGCATGCTTCGGGTATGTTTGTTTATATATTGCTATGGAGACTTGGATTCTACTTTATGTGTAAAATTGGTATAATATACATGTTAAGGTGGAACTTATTTTGATTTTAAATCTTGAAATTCAGAATTTACATGGAAATTCTTGTATGATATGATTTTTAGAATTTTCGGAAATATGTTTATACGGAAGTCGTAATTTTCAGAGCATGTTATTCTAGTCCGATTGACATGAAACTTTTACTGAAGTATGCACGTATGATATTCTAATTGCCTGAATTTTTTCAGATTTGTTGGATATGTAATTTGTTCTGAAATAATTGTTTTCTTTAAAAACTAATATGCGATTTCCCGTTTAAGTATTTGGAATTGTGTAACTTGCTGCATATGCTTAGAATCGTCTTGAAAATAGCTTTCTAACCATGTGTCCAGATTATTTTTTGGATAAGCAATGAATAAGTTATTTGAGCTTTAAGCCTCTGCAAATTACTTGAATAATTTGAAAATTGTTTAAAAGACAATATAAGCATAATACACAAGTCCACTCTCAAATTTATTTTCAGTTTCTTCATGTTTTGTGTTTGATCGTTGAAGAACTTGATGGTGGTAATTATTGTTGTGTTTGGGCCTATCGATTCCAACAAAGAAACCGTGCAAATCAATTGTTTTCGGCAAATTTGCGATTTCTTCATAAACCGGGTCAAGAAGATGAATTTCTAGGTCTTTTGGATTAGACCCAAATTTTGAGATTTCCGATCCGGTCAAGCTAGATCATGTACGGATCATGGGGATACGGCCATACCGAACTGGTTGGGATTCGGTTTGGGTGATACAATTTTGGTATACGACCCGGTTCGGGTTATTTGGTTTCAAACCCGACTTGGTTCTTTGTTCGGATCTTGGTTTAGGTTGGATAATTTTTTGTTTAACTTGATCCTAAACTAATTTGGTCTTGATTAGGACTGATCCAGAAAAAAAATGTGTATTATTATTTGATTATATATGTGTACATGTGTGTACATATAGATAGTGTGCCTACATATTCAATTCAACAATTATTGCTTTGGTATCTAAATTGAAATTATGGTTATAAATTGCAAGTTAAAATGATCAATTAAAAGACCTTATTTGAAAAGGTTAATTGAGGTTAGTGAAATTGTTATTGATATGTTCACGTGTAGTGTTATAAGCTCATTAATGAATATTGGTTCATATTTTAATATTTCTTACCTTATGATTTAATCGTGACATGATATGAACATAACATTAATATTTCTGGATATGAAATTTGAAAATTATTTAGACAATTCATCTTTATGTTTGTATTTTATGAATACCAATTTGTGGATTGCTTAATTGATTTTTTACTTTAAATGCGAGTCACTAATATGGGATAATGTTTGATCCTATGAATTATCAGTCCCATAATTGCAATTTAAAATTTTAAATTTGGTCGTTTCATTTATTTATCATGATTTATTTTCTGGGCATAAGTTTCTAATTTGTATGTTTTTATGCATGTGATGAATGATTACGTAGAATTGCATGATAAATGAATGTGAATGAACTTGGGATTTACACATATTGGGACTGGAGTTCCCTCGGATTAAAACCACATAGTTCATTATAAATTAATAAATAGAACCAAAGTGGTTCAATTATAATTACTTATGGAGGCTATATGCCCTTAAGATACATATACTTAAAGAGGTTCAGTTAAATTACTTATGGAGGCTATATGCCTATAAGAAATCGAGCACGGCAATTGTCGGGGACAATTTGCTAACTGATGCCCAAAAGCTTATGGTTTTGATCAGAAACGCTTGGATGAGACCCTAAGTCATCAATTTGAATAATAACCACTTTTAGATTTGAACTATGTTTGGTTTGTTTTGAACCACATTTTGGGTGGCTTCGTTTTAATCCGACTATTATGGTATTTAGTGGTATTAACTCGATTTAATTTTTCAAGTAAATGTTTAAATTGGGATATATTTGGTTCCTAGGCATGATATGTGGGGAATAATGTCTGGCTAATAGTACAACTACGCACACTATCCTAAGGGATAAATCATTAATATTAATGCCTAGTAAGACATCCATGACAATAATATATGGCACATATGATTTGATAGATGGCTTTGGAAATGTCCACCTTATTTAGTCAAATGGCACGATTTTAGCCATTACAGAGGCTATGTATGCTCCACGTTCAAGGAGAACGTTGTTGAGTTTTAAAGATATTCGAGTTAATGGTTACCACATTGAAACCATTGAGAAAAAGGGAATATAGTATTTGTGCATTACCTCTAATTTGTACGACCAATAGCGTACTTGGAAGAAATTAGAGGGACTATCGACTGAGTTATATATGACCACAATAGGAGTGCTCGATGCACACATCGATAGCTCGAAGCCAACTGACTCGAGCATATATTTGTCTACCCATTAACGAATAATAAGGATCTAGTACACAGTGATAACTTGTGTGTGCCATGTTTTATTGGAAAATTAGATCCTATGCCAGCTTATGCACAAACGAGTAAGGATTCCCTCGTTTTCTTGGAGCGTATCCAATGGGACATATGTGGACAAATCACACCACCTTGTGGATTTTTTTTAGGTATTTTATGGTGATGGTTGATGCCTTGACCAAGTGGTCTTAGGTCGATTTAATGTCCACGAGAAATGTTGCATATGCTAAACTCCTGACTCAGATTATACGGTTGAGAGCACATTATCCGGATTATCCTACTAAGTCTATTAGACTGGATAATGCCGCGGAGTTTACATTGTGATCTTTCAACGAATATTGCATGTCCCTGGATATTGATGTAAAACATCCGGTAGCACATGTTAGTACGTTTGAGGCCCAACCTCTTAATTGGTGTTCGGGTACACATCAAACATTTCCCATATATGCCCTTTGGGGTGCGCAGTATATGTGCCGATTGATCCGCCACAGCGGACTAAAATGGGACCTCAATGTCGATTGTGCATATATACGGGATTTGTATCGCCATCTTTTATTCGGTATTTGAAATCCTTGACAGACGATCTCTTTACCGCACGATTTGCGGACTGTCACTTTGATGAGACTGTCTTCCCGCCGTTAGGGGGGGGAAATAATATTCACACTAACGTTCAGGATGAACGGCGTGAAGTCGTGTGGAACAACCCCACTGTGTCTCATCACGATCCCCTTATAGCAATCAGAGAATCTGAAGTATGTATAATAATCGAACTTCAGAAAATAGCCAATAATATGCCAGACTCATTCTCTGATTTAGCTAAAGTGACGAGATCTCATATACCAGCTGCAAATGTGCCTGCAAGGATAGATGTCCAAGATGGACAAAATATGGGAATGCCATCAATCCCAGCTAACCAGTCGTATCTCTCGACCCATAAGAGGGGGAGACCAATAGGATCAAAAGATTTGCATCCCCGAAAGCGGGCGAATGCACAACAATTGAATATGGTTAGCACTAGTAACAATGGGATCCCACCCGATCCATCTCATGAAATAGTTCCGGACTATGGATCCGTCTTGGAGACGACGTCGGGAGACGCCTCGACATCAGTAACCATAGCCGAGAATAGGGAAATCTCGGTTGGCTATTCATGCATGAATGAGGTGTGGCATCGGGATGAAATAATCATTAATGATGTGTTTGCTTACACAGTAGCTACTGAAATTATATCAAGTGATGGTATTGAGCCTCGATCGGTGGACGAGTGCAAACAAAGGGATGATTGGCTGAAATGGGAAAAAGCAATCCAGACTGAGTTTGATTCATTATCGAAAAAATGAGTGTTTGGACAAATTGCTCCTACACCTCCCGGAGTTCTACCCGTGGGATACAAATGGGTATTTATAAGGAAAATTAATGAGAACAATGAGATTGTGAGGCACAAGGCTCGTCTCGTTGCACGAGGATTTTCTCAGCGACCTGGAATTGATTTTGAGGAGACATACTCTCATGTGATGAACGTTATTACGTTCAGATACTTAGTCAGTTTAGTAGTATCCGATGAACTGACTATGCAGCTCATGGATGTGGTCACATCGTATCTTTATGGGGATCTAGATACGGTTATATATATGAAAGTACCGGAGGGACTTATGGTACCTAAGACAAGTAGTTCTAGACCACGGAACACGCTCTCTGTAAGGTTGAGGCGTTCACTTTATGGCTTGAAACAATCCGGGAGGATGTGGTATAATCGCCTAAGTGAGTACTTGCTTAAAAGGGGATACGTGAACAACGATATTTGTCCTTGCGTGTTCATTAAGAGGACATGTTCTGGGTTTGCTATTGTTGCCGTTTATGTCGATAACATGAACTTGATCGGGACTCCCGAAGAGGTTAGGGAGACAACCCAGCTCCTGAAATCTGAATTTGAGATGAAGGATCTCGGACGTACTAATTTTTGTCTCGGGCTTGAGATAGTACACCGTGCTGATGGGATTTTGGTCCATCAATCGAATTACATCCAGAAGATGTTAAAACGCTTTAGCGAGGATAAAGCAAAGCCATCAATCACGCCAATGGTAGTCCGATCATTGGATAGGTCAAAGGATCAATTTCCTCCCGTGGATGATGGAGAGGAAGTGTTAGCACCTGAGGTGCCATACCTAAGTGCAATAGGTGCATTATTGTACTTAGCTCAATGTACTAGACCTGATATCGCATTTGCGGTAAATCTACTAGCTAGGTTTAGCTCAACACCAACACGCTGCCATTGAAATGGCATAAAGGACATAATTCGATACCTTCGTGGTACGACTGACATGGGTTTGTTCTACCCCTATGCGTCACTAAAGAACGCAAAGCTTGTGGGGTATGACGATGCTGGTTATCTATCGGACCCGCACAAAGCTTGTTCCCAGACTGAGTATGTCTTTATAAGTGGGAACACAATTGTGTCTTGGAGGTCTACAAAACAGACTTTAGTTGCCACTTCGTCGAATCATGCCAAGATTTTAGCACTTCACGAGGCAGTACGTGAATGTACATGGCTTAGGGCCATGATTGGGCATGTTCGAGGTTCCTGTGAATTGGCTACCACAGAAGATCCTACGGTTATATTTGAGGATAATGCAGCCTGCATCGAGCAGATGAAAACGGATTTTATTAAGGGCGACAACACCAAGCACATAGCTCCGAAATTTTTCTTCAATCAGCAACAACAAGAGCTCAAGCAAATAGTGATCCAATAGATCAAAAGTCAGGACAACTGCGCCGACTTATTTACTAAGTCATTACCGAAAATCACTTTTGAGAAACATGTTAAAGCTATTGGCTTGCGCAGGTTATCTGAGCTCGCTCCATTATAGGTTTCAGTGGAGTTAACTTGAGGGGGAGTACCGTGCAGGTATTCCGTATCCAGATGATACCCGGGTGCCCTGTTGTACTCTTTTTCCTTCGAGCGGGGTTTATTTTTCCCACAGGGTTTTTGTTACCCGTCAAGGTTTTAATGAGGCAACATTTGTTGGTTGAAAATATTATGCGTTGTACTCTTTTTCCTAACCGAGATTCTTTTTTCCCACTGGGTTTTTATTACTCGAAAGGTTTTAACGAGGCAACACGAATAGCATAATAATGACTCAATAGGAATCCCCAAGGGGGAGTGTTGTAAATAATATATATTAGTGGGTATTCCTATTTAATATTTGTATAGTTTAGGGACTTATCTTGTAATTACTACCCACTATCCCACATCCCAGATATTGTGGGTTTTGTAACTCCCCATGTAACAAAATTGGTTATTTAATAATATCTCTCCCCTCCCCAAATTAGATCCCCCAATTTCATACACGTTTGTTTTTTTTCTCTCTGTTGTTATCTCTCTCTTCACAATTTCACCATCCTTCATTAATCTCTTCACACAATCACTTAATCAAATAAGTATTTTACAACAGGAATAATGGAATAATAATAATAAAAAAATAAAATAATAATAATAATAATAATAAGTCATTCATAAAAATAAAAACGAGTAAACATAATTTACGGAAAACAACAACAATTATTATTAATGCACTTAGATTGAAAAGAAAAATAACTATTACACACTAAACAAACATAATTTTCAACGGATATAGATAATTCTATGATAATTATATATTACATTCCCACGTATGTCTTCTGATTGTGAACATTTAAAGAAAAAAAGGCTTACATAATTAAATCCTTGCAATCAAACAATCGAATTTGATATAGATTAGAAATTTCATATGGAAAAAAATATTAAATGCCAATATATCTTTAGCAATTATTTTATTGCTAGGAATTTATGCGCACCATGAGCTAGCAGTAATACCAATATCTCTCTACTCAATCCCTCATGCGCGTGAGCCGCTGGCAGGCAGGGAGGCAACCATTGCCTCCCTGCCTGCCAGCAGGCAAGCATCTCCCCCCGGATGCTTGCCTGCCAGCTCCGGGGGAGCTCTTCTCCAGCCGAAGGGGGGGCTGTTGCTTGCCTCCCCCCTTCGGCTGGAGATGGCCTTAGTGTAAAACACTCATGGTGCAACAACTCTCTAAAGGAGCAAATTTACAAGATTGTCGATATTTATATAAGCTTTACACATCATTGAAATACCAACAATGGGAGCTCCAAAAATCCCAAAAATTGATGTAGGTTTTATTTAGCATTAACCTTCAAGATCAAAGGCATCATAAGATACACACAACATATAAGTATACATACATACCGTTAGAATGAGCGTAACTCTTCACGGCTTCAGTCCCGAAATCAGAGAAAATTTGTCATAATTAGATACTCGAAAGCTTGAAGTGATCTCTTTTTAAGTTCCATTGGAAGTGTCAGAGAAGCAACACTAAAATCGCTGAGTCAGTTTTTGCAAACAGTAGCTATAAGCTAGAGCATATTAGTCGATATCCTTCAAGCATGCACGGGGCATGGGCAGGTCAAGAATTATAAGGAAATAGCATCTTTCTGATTCTCTGATATATTGTACTTCTCCATTCATAAGCTTTAAAATTTTTATGCACATGCTTAGGGCTAAGCCTTCTTGAGTCGTCCATCGGCTGCTATGGAACATGTCTTGGACAAGTTCGGGAGGAAGACCTTCGCCTGGGCACACAATCCTTTATGGGAAAAAATGATAATGTTATATAAAAGTCGAAGGGACTTTGTACTTGAAAACATACGAGAATCTGAACGAGTAAAATAAATTGACAGAGCTAGAAGAAATCATCCTTAGGTGTTGAGAGATTCTTTCATATTAAACCAACATGTTACCAAATCTTATTATATGAAGGAGTTCAAGAACCTTGTTTAGGTATACCTTTCTTGGGAAATATTTCCATAGACTCACATTGCTTATCACAAATGACTATTTAAGGTCAATTTGGCATTTTCCAGAGTCGAGGTTCTTGTTGGTTCATAAATTTATCAAATTCCAAATATTAAGCCCATTTACAAATATAAAGGGACAGATAGGGGTATCTTTCTATTTGGCACAACGAAGTTGATTCACACAAAGCTATGCAGAAAATGAAAAGTCCCAAGGAAATTCTTATTGTCTCGCTTCATAAGGTTGGGCACATAAACTTATCAAATTGGACTTCCACTAATATATATATTGATTTTTTATTTATTTGTCAAAAACAAAACAACCCAAATGTTTTATAATTCATACTCATAACTACATGGACAATTTTGAAAGGTTTAAGTGCACCTAGAAAATGAGAATGGACTATAAATTTCATACACGATCCAATTCTATTGAACATAAGTAGAGAGTGATATTTGAACTTCTTTACTCCTAAGAGAGCCAGCAAAGGAACAAAACTCATCATCTAGACTTTAAGCTGATGAAATGTATAGAGAACATTTAGTATTATGCTGTCTGAACACACCTCCTAACGTGCAAACATCATTAGATTTTATGGAACTCTATTTTATATAAAAAGATATGTAATAAAGTATTAACTCTAATTTATGTATGGGTGGCGGTGAAATTTGAAGTCGGGGATTTTTTGGCAATCACTTTGGTAGCATATTATACTAAATGACTATCTCATCTGGAAGTTTAGGCCGATAGAGAGGAGAAATATTAAAAATATGATTGTCTATAACAAAACATGAGTACACATATCCACAAACCAAATAAGGCTAACAAGATCCTGGATGCTAAATTTTGTACTAGAAATGTGAGAAAAATTTTACCTAAATTCAATGTGCATAATGGTTATTCCTTCGGGAATTTGATTGAGACTTGGTCTGAGCTGAATTTCTACCCATCCTTCCGGAGATGGTGCATAGCGCACCATGTTCAGTAAGAAATCAGCTAAAACTTGTTGAATTCTAATTTGATCACCATAGACCACAAGGGTCTTGACTTCCTCTGGTATGTCACGGATCAATTGAAGACCTCTTTCTCTAAGCAACAGCATTACTTGGCTAACAACAGCATCAATTATGTTCCCAAGAACAAATTCTGCCTTCTCAAGCTCCAATGAACTACCGGAAAATGAGCTAAAGTTAGTTCATCCTCTAAAGAAGTTACAAGAATAAAAATACTCGAATATTACCATACTAACAAAAATAAAGATCCACCAGTAACAGGAATGCAAAGAATTACTAGATTAACAAGCTTCGATAATAAACTAATTCATAAAATAAAAGCACTCCATCGTTGGGGTTCTTTTCAGGATTTGTAACAATCGTTATTAGGGAAACTGCATTTTATGGATTATTTACTGAAAACTGCAAATTTAGTCCAACAAACTTTTGGTCATGTATTTTTCAAATTTGCAGTTTGTATTAAAATATTTTGCACTTTTAATCCTAGGACCCCCTTTCTGATCCATTTTTGCAACTTTGATCCCATAGAATAGTCATTGTTTTGCAGGTTTGGTCCCAAATTGGAAGGGAAGGGGGCGATAGGACAAAAAGTGCAAAATATTATAAAAATTAGTGCCAAAATCGCAGTTTCAAAAAGTATAGGACCATAGTGCTGAGGGTCCAGTCTTGAGGGATAAAAAATACAATATTGCCGATAATTTATCTAAAACAAAAATTATGTTGTTCTAGGCAAAAATGCAGTTTTAGTCCTTCAAATTTTAATGGGTAACGATTTTGGGAAAGTTTTCTTTAAGTAAGCAATTTTGATCCTTGAACTTTTCACTGTTTGCAATTTTAGGAGAGTTTGGCTGTAAGTTTGGTCCTTCTAACTTTTTAGTAGTAGCAATTTTAGGGCCTTTGACAGCAATTTCAGTTGGTTGCTCCCGAAATTCAAAAAGTTAAAGAACCAAAATTGCTGCTAATAGTCCTAAAATTGCAAACTTTAAAAAGTTCAAAGTAAGAAATTGCAGCCAACTGGCCTAGAATTGCAAACAGTGAAAAGTTAATGAATCAAAATTACTTGCCTAAAAAAGAAATTGTCCCAAAATCGCTACCCATTAAAAGTTAAAGGACTGAAAATGCATTTTTGCCAGTCATTTTATATTTGATCTAAAAGAAATTATCCAGAGATAGTACAGAAGGAATATAACTCCCAGTATAATAGGCAATCAAGACATACCCATCCTCAATGTTTTCCAGATTAACATCCTTTATAATCTTCAACATCTGCTTCTCACAAGCAGCACTAGTCTCAAGAAACTGCTTTTGATCTTCAGTCAAGTTTGTGGTTTCCAAGAGTGAATTAGTGAACCGAATACCACTCAACGGATTTCTTATTTCATGGCAAATATAAGCCAACTCTTTGGTCTTTGCAACACCATTCCTTTCTTGTTGCCTCTGGATTCTCAAAGCTTCTTGCAGTTCAGGACTCACAATGTGTAAGAAACAAAAGGCTCCAATAATCTGACCTTCCATGTTTACCCTCTTGTTTGCTGTCAAAAGAGCTTGCACATATTTCCCATTTCGGTCGAAAAAGGAAAACGGGAATTTGTCTGTATCCTGGCCATTAAGGGCATTGTGCAAGACAATCATGAACTTCGTCATTGAATCTGGGCCCTTGATCCGGCAACAACTTCCAAATATTTCTCCAACTAACATCTTTCCAATTACTTCCCCTCTATTCCAACCAGTGAGCTTTTGCATAGCAGTATTCCACTCAGAACAACATGTGTTTTCATCAAAAGCAAATATGGGTGGAATTAAAGGGTTGGGATTATGAACAATTGCACTGTAAGCACTTTGAATGTTGATGAACTTGTCCATTACCACTTTTTGTCCAGTAACATCTTGGCCAACAAAGCAGACACCCACTATATTGTTTGTGTAGTCCTTGCTAGAGCAAGCATTAACCACCACGTATATCACATTCTTATGTTGTTCAGTTCCAAATGTTCTTAACCTTAATTCAATATTCTTATCTTCCTCACCTGCGGCAATATTCTATAAGAGTACACATAAAAATGACCAAGAAAAATAAAGCAACAAATTGGTTAAGAGGGTGTTATTTTCTTAAAAATGACAGAACAATACAATTATAAGCAGCAAAATTCATTTTAGCCCCCACAAAACTGCACACTAAACACTCCTAAAACCCCTTTCAAAAAAATGGCACTTTTGATCCAATTTTTTAAAATTTCTCATTTTTTCCCCTCCTTTCCATCCAATTTGGGACCAAATTCTTAAAACAGTCATATGGGACCAAAATGCAAAAAATAGATGGGAAGGGGGAAAAGGCAAATTTGCAAGAAATAATTAAAAGTTGGGACTAAAAGTGCTATTTTAAAGCATGGGACTAAAAGTGTTTGTCTGTTTAGTCCTGTGGGACTAAAAACTCAATTTTGCTAATTTTTAGCAGAAGAAATAGAATGTAATGGTTGATGAACATAAAAACAGTGAAGTTTCCACAGAATTAGTATTGAAGAGCAGTACCTCTTAGAGCATGAATTAAAAGCTTGTTAGCAATTTCTTCAGATTCTTTGTGAACAAGGTCATGAATCAAGGACTTTCCCATCGCTTCTTCGACAGATAACCCAGTCAGCTCAGCAACTTTTGTGTTCCAACCATTTATACAGCCTTCAGCATCTACGGCAAATATAGGAGCAGTTGCAGTCTCTATCAACCTAACCATTTCTCTGGCTACAGAACTGAGTTCATCCATCCCTTGTAAATCCAAGTCCCCAACCTGGACTTGTACAACTGCCTTAGACTTGCTTCCATCAGCATCACAGAACGAATCTCTTAAAATTAGCTGCAAAGAGTGAATAGCATCCATTTCCGCATTCTCCCAAGGCAAACTCCGACTCTTGACCACTTCAAGAAACGCCTTGAACGAGGAACGTGGATGCATTCTCTGTCCATCATCTTTATCCTGTGGATGATGCTTTGCACCACCCCATTTCACCTCTTTAGCAGTGTGGGATCGAAACCAGAACAAAAAATCTTTTGTAGTTATATATGCAACGGCCATCCCACACACCGCATCACCTAGAGTGGTTGCCCCAGGATAACCAGCATCAGCTAAACTATCAGTACTCAAACCAGTCGAGTCCCCATGAAATGCCAATAACCATTCCACAATATCTTTTATCTGTGCTTCACTAGGTGTGATACCTAAAGGGTAATATTTACCCTGGTAGTACAATGCAGCGCCATCACACTTCACAAGGTCCATAATGCTAGGACTCTGTGTAACAATTCCAGAAGGTGAATCTCTAAGCAGCATATCACACAACAGTGTTTGTGTCCTTAACACACGTTTTTCTGACAACTGTGATGCCAATTGTAATTCCATGTTCAGTTGAATCCCAAAAGCTTGCATTAGGAATTCACAAGCGTAACGAAGTGGGAAAGGAATTGATCGAGCAGAAGTGTGATGGCCTACAACCAAGCCCCATAGCCTCATAGAATTTCTTCCCCCAGAATCATTTTCATCATTTCCATTAATGATAACAGATAATGTCAAAGAAGCATTGGACCCCATATTTGCCATGTATTGCGCGTGGCAACCATGAGGAGCCCTGAGCGTAGAACCTACCAAACACAAAGGTTGCATCAATGCTTCATCTTGTATGACTCTTACAGGTGTAGCATGACAGTCCACAATCATTCTAACCCTATTCTGTTTAAACAAAAACCTTGAAGCCTGTGGAATATCTGTGGCAGGATAATGCAAACCAATATACGGCTCCAAATCTGGTCTCTTACTCTCAGCCACAACCTCACCGTGTTCGTCCTCGTGAAATTTATAAACCATAACCCGATCATAACCTGTTAACTCCCTAACGCTTTTAACAACCGTGTCACACAAAAGCTTAATGTCCCCACCAGGGAGCGACTGCAAATGGGAAATAGCCCTTACCGCAAGTTTCTGTGACTGTACAGCCCCAGCTATCGAAAGAGCAGGATCCTCAGTCCTCGCGGGCTCTAAATCAATCACTATCCCGACATCTACCCTATGCAAAATCGCATAAAAGGGCTTCCCTGAGTTCCTCGAATGAATCCAAACCGGATTCAACAACGTAATTTCCCGCGCTCCAAATGCCCTCTCCAGTAAAACAGAGCTGGAAGGGGTGAAAAGGGTTCTTACATCAATCCCAATTGTCAAGACCTCTTGCTTTTCAAGACTTGGGACAGACTGAGGAGTTAACCCCAGCATTTCTCGGGCATTTTCGGAATAAGCTATAACACGAAAATTAGACTCATCTACAGCTATCATACAACCAAAGGGCTGAATGTGGCCACCACGCTGTATTTTTGACAAATAAACAGTGATCTGCTCCCCAGAAACAGACTGATTAGTAGTCCTAATACTCTGTGAATAATCAAAGGATTTACCAGATTCGCCAGATTGCTCGAAAACAGCATGGAGTCTTGCGTCCACAGTGTACTGTGCTACAGCCTTGCTCATTGAATCCCTGTTTATGCTAGAATTGTTAATATTGTGATTATCTGATTGAGTTGCCCTGCTTCCTCCTGGAGTAGTCATTCCTTCAAACACCTTCTCGACAATACTATTCTAGTCGAATTTCAAGCAGGATAAAAAGGGAATATCAGCATTTGTTGCTCTACTTCCTGAAGTAGGTATTCATCAAACAGTTTGATCAGTTAATTTGTACTCTGATACAAACCTTGAAAATTGGACTCAAATTCGAAAATTTTGGGTAGGTAAAATAAATCCTAAGAAGAGAACTGTCATTGAATTTGGGGTTTTGACAAATTGATTAGTGTTTTTTTGAGTTGCCTTCTTGTGTATAGACTGCCGAGAGAGTTGTTTTTTCTTTTTTTTTTTTTTTTGTGATTTGATTTTCTTCTATATTTTTCTTTTTTTTTTTGTTGAGATAAATAATGAAAAATGAACTCAATAATCAGGAGAGTAACAGTAAATTGGAATATTCTTGGGGGATTCTAAGGTGCCGCTACGTTAGGTGCCGCTAATATCACATTAGGTGGTATTATCACACAATGTGTATCACATTGTATGGTATAAGGAGTATAATTTAGACCATAGAATGTGACACACATTGCGTGGTAATACCACCTAATTTGGATTAAATACTACATGATTTGGGGGTCATACTAAATATATGGGGTTAATACTATGTAATGTGATCATGTACCATATAATGTGATACACATTGTGTGGTAATACCACCTAATGTAATATTAGCGGCACCCTAAATTTTCCTTATTTTTTTATATATAGAATTAATTACGTAAGTTTATAAATGTTTAAATTGTATGGACTATGTGTAATGTTAATGAATGAATACGTGTGTAGGTTAGATGGGCCACGTGGAAAAGTATAAGGTTCACAAAATATTTAGGTTTATATTACTTAAATGAAAAGTGAAAAACAACAAACAAATTAAGTTAGCTGAATATATTCCATAAAAAGAAAAGGTTAGCTAATATTTTCAGTTCAAATTTAATAAAAAGTAACTTGTATCGTGAAGTCTAGACTTGATTCCTGTACTCGTTTGTAGTTGACGTTGGCCCAAACTTTCTTTTTCATTTGAAATATACAAATTCGGGCATTTTTAATGTGACATACTTTGATTCAAGCCTTTCTTGAGATAACTTGTCAGAAAATGACACGTGCCTTAATTTTATTTTATTTTTAATAGTTTAATATGTGAATTACAAGTTTACCCTTATTAATAAACAAATATATCTAGTTTTAATTCATATAGTTTCCACGATCAGTTCTCAACTCTTTCTCTCTACTGATACTGAAAATTGACTAACCGAGAGTTTTTGTGCTAAAATTAAACGCGTCGCCGCGCCGGAGTAAGATCTGCCGGAGACAAAAAGAAGTGGCCATTTTATTATGCAATTGATTGGCATAAGAGTGGGTGGTTGATCTATTTTGAAGGATTCGGGTGGTTGGGAGAAAAAAATTGTGGAGAGGAACGGGAGATTGTTTTGAAGAAAAATTAGTTTTATGCTAATATTTTTTTCTTTTATATGAGGGTATTATCGTCATTGTGACTGTACAACATTTTATTGTACATTTGCAAAATTATCATGATTATTTATACAGTTGCACAAATATTAACGGTCTAGATCTACTTTTTTTAAATTTAAAGGCTCAGATTGACATATCTCAAGAAAAATCACCTATCATGGAATCTTATTTTAGAATTGGGGTACAAATTCTTGAAGAAATTCTTAGGTATTTTTTTAATATATAGAAATACATTCCAATATAGCAAGTAGTTATTTCAAGGAATATCGACAAAATTTATCCTCTTCTTCAAAAATAGTTGATAAGCTATTAATTTCGTTATTACATGTTTTTTCAAATTGTCAAACATTATAACAGAAAAATATAATATAATATGACTCATATCAAACATTATTTGATGATTGCAAATATTGATATGAAAAATACAATAAACTTGTTTTTTTAATTTACTTACACTAGTAAATGACTAATGATATGTGCAAATACATCATTTATTAAATATTACTTAATATAACACAACGTTTAAAATGATTTTTTGTACATAATCAAGGCATGATATAATTGTAATTATGCCTGTATAGATCTCAAGAAAGGTATATATAAATAAATGGTACCTCAAAAACTTACGATACGACGTAAGAATTGAGTTTAGCGGGAAAAAACTTAAATTCAAATATTCATTGCAAGATTTTGCAACTGTATACCATATTTAATGGTACCTCAAAAAAGATCTTGTTGGGTCTAAATTTTGGAGACAATTATAAATCGAAGTAAAAAAGAACGGATATTATTAAAGCAAAATTGAAGTTTCTTAAGTTGCCTGAAGCAATAGGGAACAAGGAATCATGATAGTTTTAAGGGTCTAATGCTCATTGCTGAGACGAATCCATAATTACAGGGTGGCGAATATATATATATATATATATATATATATATATATATATATATATATATATATATATATAACATTGTAGAATATTTTACACCTAAAATATATTTAATTATCTTAATTGATTGCATAAGTGATAAGACGATGCAATAATAGCATAACAAGCTTTAGGCCAATTTTAATAACTAGCAAATCCATTCTTTGTTCTTCTAATCGACAAATTTCTTATTCAAAGTTTTCAAACCTGCGAAAAAAAAGGTTTGAATTTGACGAAGTTGCTTTGTCTCATGTTGATTCTCATTTTGTGTACTAATTTGTCATCACTCGACAATGAAAAATATAGATATATATCATATAATTATTAGCATTTGATTTCTTTTGATACGCGTCGTACATATTATATGACAACATATCTCAACAAGGATTCGAACTTTCACTAAATCAATCACTTGTTGGTAAAAATAAGATATATTAGAAGTTTTTAAATTTAAAAAAGAAAATATATATATATATATATATATATATATATATATATATATATATATATATATATATAGTTTTCTGAACACCCAAAATCAAAGAAAAAACATAAAAACATATTTTCACATTTTTAAGTTCTAAATATATCAACAGCTCCTAGTGTTAAAAAAGAAAAATTTAAAACAAATTCAAACATAATTTGGAAATTTCAAACTCAAATATATATAGATACTAATGATTTGACAATGGAAATTTAAAATAGTTGAAAATTAAGGTCGAATTAAACAGAATTGATGCATATCTTTTTTGTAAAAAAGAAAAATCATATTTTAGAGAATTATTTAAGAATATTATTAGAAGTAGGGTACAAACCTGAGGTGAGGGGTGGAGTGACAGATAAATAATGCATGTCTAAATTCCTTTTCAGATCACATTCTTCCCACGTGAAATTTGTACCACAATTGTACTAGACCACATACCATCTTCTCTACTTTTATGATCTTATCTTAAGTCCATTACTCCTGTCCGTGAATGAAATTGGCACTAGCTTTGTACTATGATTCCATTTTGTATTTCAATTTCTAGGTTTTTATTTTTATTTTTTTATCTTTTTATATGAGTTAGATAAGACAGTAAAAACTTTTAGGACTCTTGTTCAACAAAAAATATAGCTAGGGATCAAAATGCTGAATTAGTTGAAATTAGGCTAGAACAAAACTAATCATTCATAATTTATGAAACTCCATTTAATAAACTAAAAATATTAAAACAATAACATCAATGTACAATACTTGAGTCCAATTTATTTTCGAACTTGATTTATTTAACAATCAAACGAAATTAATACGTAATCTAAAGCTCAAATAAACAAATCAAACCGATACATAAAAACATCAAAATATATGAAAATATAAACAAAGAAAGACGTGAAAGAAAAACCTACTGACTAATGGTTGTGACTTGTGAGGCTCCTTCACTAGAAGTCTAGAAGGGACACAACTACTAAGGGTAAGGGTGAGGGGAAGGGGAAGGGAAAAAGAGGTGTATGTGTGTGTGGATGCGCCCGTCCAGGATTTGGATGGTCGACACCTATTTCTTCATTTTCTTTTTCTTTTTTCTTTCTTTTTTCATTCATTTTTTGTACTTAGGAAAAATAAGTAATAATAATATTTATACAAAAACACTTAAATAAATTTTGTCCTTAATTTTTAAAAAACATAAATTTAATTTAATTAATTAAATTAAGTTTAATTTATTTTTTTTAAATGGAACTTTAATTAAGAATATGAAATTTTAATAAAAAAAAATGAAACTTTAAAAAATATTTCTTTAATTTAATTTGTTATTGTGTGAAATTTAATAATGTTGTAAGAAATAGTTAAGTTTTTGTTTTGATTTATAAATTTATAATTTGTCTACGAGAGGAAAAATTAAATAAATTGTAGTTTAAGATTTATATTTTTTAACTTTAATTTTAAAGTTATAATTTATCACAAATAAACATACAAATATGAAATCTATAGTTGTGTATTATTGTGTATCCAAAAAATTATGAATTATTATTGCGATTATTATTAATTTATGTGTATTATTAAATTTTTAGTATTTATTACTCCCTCCGTCCCATTTATTTAGCTCCCCTGATACAGTTGATCAGTCAACTTGATTAAATTTGTAAAAATTAAAATAAATAATTATGTCAATATATTTCAATAATAAATTGATAATATCTCATGACATCATATATATTAATATTTTAATATACCACAAATGCGAATAATTTAATATGATAAGTCACTTAAAAGATTGAAAAGTTTGACTGAATACTGTAGAAAAAGGAGCAAAATAAATGGGACGGCGGGAGTATTATTATTATTATTATTTGAGAATGGAAAAGATAATTGAGTTGGAATTAAATGGAGGTGGAAGATTGATAGTTTGATAAATTGGAGATACCAAAAAAGGATAAGGTAAAGTGGAAGGTGAAGGGATAAAACTTACTTTGAAAATGGTCTAAATACAACATCAAGTCAACTATTGGGGAAAATTACAGTGAACCCCCCTCCACCCCTCGAATTGCCCCTATTTGCATCGACCTTCTCTTGACTTTGTAAAATTTATTAAGACCGCGGAGGTGGATGCAAATAATTAAATTCAAGGAGGTGAACACAATTTACTCGAGATACTTTTCCTTGTTATAACAGTTCAGGTCCTATCAATATTAATTCTGCTACAAGTCGAACCTAGATGTAGAAATATAAAGAAGATGGGGCTTCTCTCCATCGAAAGAAATGAGATTCTCGTGGATAAAACACATTCAAGAGTTATCCATTCAATTGCACCATTGAAAGAAAGTAATTAAAGAAAACACCACATAAAGATGTCGAAAAAGAAGTTAGCCGAAACTACCTATCAAGAATTCCTTTTAATCGATGCTAAAAATGTATTATATGTTATCTCTTCTTGAAACTACAACACAAGAACTCTTCATGAAGGCGACTAACTCTTGATTGCAAAGAGTACTCAGCAACCAAGTTCTGTCGTGGTAACAAAGGTTAAAACTTACAAAAGAAGTACTCAAATATCCTTTTTCATCATTACAAATACCAAAATTAACTGAAAAATTAGACAACAAATGGACAGAATAAAGAGATTGAACAAGAATGGGCACATTTTAGGATAGGCAGAATTTTGCCTTTTTTTATCCGCAATTTCACTTGGTGTAAAGAACATCTTCCCATGGGTGACGGTAGAGTGGCTGTTTCAGTCTCTTCTGGTCGAATGTGTGCCTGAATTTCGAAACAAACATGCACCAGTTAGACATGGAAAATGTTCTAGTTTACTAGTGTAATTTATACGTAAGTGTTATCAAATCTTTTCTCTTTTATTTATATAACCTAGATATTTAGTTTCCCTCTTAAATTTCATTTCCTATCATCTTTGCATGCTCTTGTGAAACTCTAGACCCTATTTCCATCTCATTTATAATATGGCTTTTAATTCATCATAAAGATAACTCTGATTTATCAAAATGTATGCGACAAATTGAGGAAGCTAAGTGCTAACAAAGAATTCTTCAGTGCTACCAAGATAGGTACTGCCCAATGGCCCTCATTGGCCAACACGGGGGCCTATGAGGGCTTCTTTTTGAAGTAAAAGTTGTATAATGCATAAGGATTAAGGATAGTTTAGTCCTTCTATTTATGTAACCTAGGAATCTAGGTTGCTTTCATTTTCTATCGGATCATCTTTGTCCTAGACTCTAGTTTTATCTCGTTAATATTATGGATTCAGTTCATCTGCATACTTCTGATTAAAAAAAAAAGCATATGACAAATTGAGGAAACTAAGCGTAACAAGGAATTCTTCCGTGCACCTTGTTGGGTACATAATGACCCTAAGTGTCTGACACGTGGCCAACTTTTTACAGTAAAAGCTACATATTGACCACGTGTCAGCCAATGAGGACCATTGGTGGAGGATGGGGGGTAGGAAGGTAGCACAAAATTATTCGTTAACAAAGCTGAAATTGATTAATTGAATATAATTAACATTGAACTTACCCAATGAGACATAATGACCCTAAGTGTCTGACACGTGGCCAACTTTTTACAGTAAAAGCTACATATTGACCACGTGTCAGCCAATGAGGACCATTGGTGGAGGATGGGGGGTAGGAAGGTAGCACAAAATTATTCGTTAACAAAGCTGAAATTGATTAATTGAATATAATTAACATTGAACTTACCCAATGAGACCAATGGAACGAGCTAGCACAAAGAGGCCATTCAAGTAACCAATGCCAACAATTTCATCAATTTCTTGCTTGGTGAACATGCCACTGCCCGCGAGAAGATCCAAGAATAGGGACCCAATGGCACCATCGACATTGAGAACTAAGTTGTTTGCTTTTGTAAGAGTATAGGTTTCAACTTCAACAGCGTATTCCATGTATTTCACAGATGGAAAATTAGCGCGTGAAAACTCTTGTAGTAATTCTACTCTTTTATCTCTGTTGTCACCCCTCTTGATTCTTTTTCAATTAAGATATAAATGAGATTCATCAGATTAAGTTTTGGATCCACTAATAAATGAAATGATTACAAGTAACAAGCAAGAAAGATTTTATCCAAAAGACACAAGCCAGAAAGATTTCCAAACAAGCACTTCATAACCATCTTAATAAATTAAGGTGTTGTAGTGACAATATCATGAAATTCCACATACCGGAAGAAAAGCATAACTAATTTTCATAAGAAAAATTATTCTTTCACCTGTCCCAAAGGCTCGGTCTATGGATAAGTTGGGTACTTTGCTAGAGCCCCAATTCTAGAAAGTTCCAAAATTTGTTGAGATTTTTTAACATACATATGATAAAGCAAAGTTGTTTAACCATTATGATATATTTACCCCATTTTGTAGGATAACTTGCTTTGTGAGTGGAATGGGTTTGGCCAAGTTAAGTCTGGATTAGAATATTTCCATGTACACCCCAATGAGTAGAACCGAGCCCCAAATATAACAATATCAAAGTCCCCTACTTTCTACCAAACAAACACACCGGGTAACTCTAGCTCAAACCGGGTTTGCCAGATCACAAAACATTAACATGGTAAACGCAATATATTTTCTTTGTGGTTAGATAACACCCCTGGAAGAGAGTGATCTATCAAATTTTAAGTGAAATACATGCCTTGTGAGTGTATCAGTTTGACCAAGATGGGTATGATTAGAATTTTCTGAAACACACCCCTCAAGAAAGAGAAGAAAATGAGTCAACAATTGAATGAATCTAATACCTGTGCCCAATACCAGGAACACGAATGCCCTTCTTTTTCATGCTTTCTACAAATTCATAAGGTGTAAGACCCTGGAAGACAAAGGACATGAAGCCAATTAAAATCGAAGAAACAAAGGAGAAGCTAATTACTAATGATCACAAATATTGCCACTCACCCTATCATAAGCATCCTTGAAGTATCGAGCAGCGTCATCAATAGCCCCACCAAATCGTGGACCAATTGTTAACAAACCTGAAGGTTTACATTACTCAGAATCACAAAACCTCAAAATCCCCATACCTTAATCAATTGATTCAAAGAAAACTATCACACTTTTTTTTTTCAACAAGAAAATGTATTCAACTAATGTTAAGTAAAAGCAGGATTTGGATATGTAACCTACCTGAAACAAGACTAGAGACAAGGTCTTTTCCGGCCCTAGCCGTTACAATGGTGTTGTGAGCACCAGATACACAAGGACCATGGTCAGCACACAACATGATGCAAATCTGGTAAAACAATGCAACATTAATGGTAACATTGGTGCAACTCCCAACATAAAATAAAAACTGGGAAATAGAATTGTAACTTAAAACTCGAAACTGGAAAATTCTAAACCAGACTAGGTTTTGCTAGACTCTTCCAACTACAAAACAAGTGTATTGCACTTGTCATGTGATAGGTCACTATCCTAGAAATGTATAATGTTATCAAATGGCAAGTGAGTTGCACTTTCCACGTAAATGTTTTGAATTCGGCTGAATCAAATCTGGGCTATAATTACCCCTCAAAAGATAGTGTCTATAAAAAATATAGAAAGGTGAACATCAAATTGATACAAAGGTAAGGAAAATACCTCAATAAAACGAGTGCAGTAACGAGGAAGGCTTCGTTTGAACCACAATAAAGAAATGACATCACCCACACCTAATCCTTGTTCAACTATGGAGGACATTGGGACTCCGGCATAGGTTGGCTCTTCGCCTGTCGATGTGAAGTCAAGATTAAGCATTTTAAATCTCCGTTAATATATTACTTTTCATCGCAATAATGGATAATAAACAAGTGAACTTCATACCCCGATCATCTGAAATTGTGGAAATAATATGTGTTGGAGCACGAACTTTTCCACTCTTAATTGCTGAATTAAGATCTTCCGGTATTTGTGGGGGTGTTATCTCCTTCACAGGTGTAGTTTTACCCTCCTCAACCTAATAAAAGGAACAAATACTTCATCAATAACTGAGGTAATATTAGCTCACACGGGGTTCAACTGAGCCTGAATCATTTAATAGTAAGTGTAATACACTTGATTTGTGATTGGATAACAACCCTGTGAGAGTGAAGGCATATGCAAATACCCTTGATTTGGCCAAACCAGTTTTGCACTAGAAATACCATTTTTTTTTGGGGGGGGGGGGGGGGGGTGTTTCTATTATCAAAATTTGAAGCTCACCAATTTGTCGAATGTTTCTTTGATTGCACCTTCAAATGCTTCATATGATGTGGGAACAACAGCTCCTGCTTCTCTAAGTGCTTCATTCTTGGCCTGTGCAGACTCTAACTCACCACCACTCTTGGCTCCCTATATAACGAAACCAAATTTATTTCTAGCAAAAATAACAGATACTTGTAAATCAAGATATACTTAGAGATATTTGCTCACCGCATGGCCAAATTGTACTTCCGACTTGAAGAGCCTAGCACAAGTTCCACTGACCCAAGCAACCACAGGTTTGTTAATTTTCCCTTGCTTAAGTGCCTCGACTAGGGAATATTCATCGCGTCCACCAAGTTCTCCGAGAACTACCATCATTTTAATCTGTTCAAATCAGAAAATTAAAATTAAGAAAAACCATAAGCACCACTTTCCAATGTCTTTCAGAAAAAGAATAACAAAAGATCCACAATAAACATAACAATATTAACATTTGAAAAATTAATGTACCTGAGGGATATTGTTAAAACGCAGGACATGATCAGAGAGTGTTGATCCGGGAAACACATCTCCTCCAATTGCAATGCCTATATAAGCCACATTAGAAATTAGATTCACATTTCAACCTCAAAAAAGAAAAAGAAAAAAATATATTGAAATTACAACAAGGACCAACCTTCATAGATTCCATCTGTGACCCTAGCGATAGAATTGTATAATTCATTAGACATACCACCCTGTAATTGAAGAACAATAATATTAGGGGCTATATCGAAACCTGGTTAATATTTAGTGTCAAAATTAAAGTTTGGCCACCATAACATCACTTAGTTTGCTAATAGTAAAGCTTAATTACTACATTGTGAAATGTACTATAGTACCATAAACCGATAGATGCATCTACAGGTAAAAGCTAGGTCCACATGCTTAGGCCTTGAAATTAAACTGATCTAAGATATGAGCATAGCATTGCTCCAATTTTGTAACTCCTATTTAATTTTTGGGATGTTCTTATAAGGAATTTGTTTTTCAAAACTACCCTCTCATATAAACTCACATAAAGTACTCTGTCTCAGTTTTTTTACTCGTGTTTCATTTTGAGGTGTCCTTGTATGGACACCCTCATATAAACTCACATAAAGTAATGATTTGACATTCTCAATTTGAGGGCACAAACATAAAGATATATGAAAATTTCCATCTCTTTTAACTCTTGTCTAAAACTCTGTGCATAACTGCCAAACCAAAAGGGAGCATAAATTATAAAATAAGCTTAAAGAGAATAAGAGGCTTTGAGACGTTGACACACAGATTTGGAGACGAAGCCAACAGATCCAGGCCTGTACAACTTGCATTGAATGATATTGTCAATTGTTCCAGCAGTATCACCAATCTTAAAAGCTCCAGCCTGGATACCTCCAACAGTAGCGGGGCCAATAACAACCTGAAAAGTATGCAACTTACTAAGAAAACAAACAGTTGGAATTACAACAAAAAGGGAAAAAAATGTTATATAGAACCACATCATTTCATCAAGCAATAATTCATTATATATTTACTGTAGAACTGACAAATTAAGAGGACAAATTTCATTTTACCACCTGTGGAATATGTTTTTGACATTTAACCCCGTGAAAAGAAAAATCCTTTAACCTCCTTATTCTATAAAAACCAAAAGCCCTTTATGCACCTACGAAAATGGTCAATGATCTTTAGTTTTGAAAAGCGTAAGGGAGTTTAACGCATATTTGTTTTCCACATGGAATAAGGGCCACAAATGTATTTCACAGGGGGCTAAATGCATTTAGGCCCAAATAAAGAAGAAGCTATCATAGTAAGTACCTTATTGTTTGCCCTAGCATAAGCAATCAATTGCTTGGTATCGGACTCCGGGACACCTTCAGCTATAATGGCCACAACTCGGATGGTTGGCTGCTTGAGCGCAGCCATAGATGAAGCAGCAGCACTAAAAATCAAAGTATTGGTCAAGCCATAAAAAGAAGCAATGTATATTGCATTTGGGATTTTTCTTGATTAAACAAAACCAACCTTCTAAATGATGCAAAGTTAATGAAAACATCAGCTGTAGGATGTGCAGCACATGCAGCTTCAATGCTGTGACATCAGAGGAAAAAAAAAGTGAGTGGTAACTAATATAGGAGAATGATTTTTTTTCCTCCCATTTGACCACTAACTGCAGGTTATCGGATTTAACTCATATAATCATCACCACCATCAATCATTCATGTATGTATTTATACAACTAGTGGTTCTAAAGGCTTTCTTTTACGCATAAAAACTGACAGTAAAGCCACAAGCCAACGTTTGATATTTTCCATAACTTGGTAATAGAGTTTATCCATAGCATGAACAACTTGTCAAATGTACATGAGGCGATCCTACATACCTAAAAAATTCTGGAAACTCAAGTAGCATAAGAGCCATAATAGAACAACCGCCTTTCAGTCTTTTTACCTCTTACTAGTGTCGATATAGCTTGGTACGTAAAAGATGTATGTGCTTCAAGTTTAATTTCCTTTGGTTAACCCATCAACATAATGGATCAACTACTGTAGAAAACCCAGATATTTTCCACACTCATTCAACTGAAGCTGAATAAATCGAACTAATTGAGTCCGTAAAAATATGATAAAGTCCAAGGCTATGTTCGATTGAATTCTTGAAAGAAAAGGGCAACATTCTTATGAAATTTCATGACGCATTTTACCACAACAATTTTACTTAAAAGCCAATACACCAAGGCTCTGTGTGGAACTTATATTTTAGGGAGTAAAACACTAAGGGAAATATCTGTTATACAAAGGATAAAACAGTGAGCATTAATTTTTCTTAAATTTCATTTTCTCACTAATATCAAAGAAATGCGAGAAAGAAATGTTATGCCTTACTAGCACTAAATCCAAACCGAATATTGGAAAAATACAAGGAAAAGAAACCCACGTGGAGTGGACGGGAATTGCAATTTCCTCTTGACCAAAAAATAGTTTTTGAAATCCCTCAGAACCAGGATTTATAATTCCAGCAACAGAAGGTGTCTCCCTCCCTGCATAATAAGACAAGGAACACGAATTAAAATCAATGAACTTTTTTTTTGACAGAATTAATCATCCCAATAAGCAGTTCTGTGCAAGAAGTCACATGAATACAGATGTTGCACTATACTTACCACATAGGAAGTCGAAATCAAGCATCCGCTGAATCGGAAGTTGCTTGAAGTTGTAGAATAGTGCTTGAGTTGTTTTCGAGAAAAGCTGTCCAGTCGCCATGGCGTCACCTGAAACAGTTATATATGTTTATATATATACAAATTAGCATATAGCCTCCAAAACATAGTATTTATTACATCAATATAAACTAAAGCTCCAAGAAATTTTCACCACATGATCCATAATGTAAATGAATATTTGTCATTGTTCTATAGCTAATTTAAAATCTAATTCTATTTCACTTGCATACCTCATTCCAAATTCCATACACTTTGCATATTCAAAGAAAATCACAATAAATTGCTGAAATACAACCAAATTTTGACATTATTCATCATACAAGAATCTATACACATTAGTACACAACATCAAAATATTCCCAAATCAATTACGACATTCATCACTCTGAATCCTCCCTTAACTCACTACTAAATAAACTTTTATATTTCACTCATATTACTATTTATGCAACTTAAATCATCAAACGTAATCACTCAAATCTCAATTGCAATGTAACAGCAAAAATCACATAAAAAATTAGATCAAACACAAAAAAATCAATTTGATGCATATTATAATGATCCACTGTATACTCCAATAAACAGTTACCCCTAACCAAATTAAAATGCACGTACCAAAATTTGACCGTTAGAGGCAGAGAGATCTGCTAATCAACGATATTTTTAAACTAAAATCCAGCTCCAAATAAACAAAAGAGGAAAAAATAAGAATTAAAAGTAGAACTCATGGCATGTTCCCCTCGTAAACATCGAAAAAAGAGATCCGAGAATTTGGTGTTCTTTCCCAGTAACAGACACAAAAAGGAATTATAGATCACAACTGAAATGACTAATAAACAGATCCAAGCGTCAAGAACTGGTATCAAGTACGAGGGTATAATTGGTAGTTCAAAAGAATGAAAACTTACCCAAGGAAAATGTTGTATTATGGAGTAATTAGTAGAAGAGTAGGGGGAAGGGAATTGGATTTATAGATGTGGGGGTGATTTAGTATTAGTAAGAAAAATGGTGCTGATAATATTTAATTCCCTTTTTTTCTTTGGGGTGGAAATACAAGATACTCCGAGGTACTTGATTGTGTTATGTTAAACCTACATGAAATAATCTTGTGAAAATTTGTTGCAAAGAACCCCTTACACTTTTAAATACTTAGCATGAAATCCCCAATTTATAAAAATTACATCGTTTCGAATCGGCATATTTCAGGAGATCATTTTTTAAAATATTTTATGTTAGTCCTCACAGTTTCACGTGACCTATTTTGAATATGAATTCATGGCGAGTGTTTAAAAATACGAGGGTTTTACACAATGAAAATTTTACATGGTAGTTTCGTTTATATTTTACACAATACATGACAGTATCTTGCATTTTCCTCCCTTTTTGTCTTAATTTGAATAAGGAAAGTTCACGGGGTGAAATTAAGGAATTGGTTTTTATTAGTTCTTTTTATATAGTAAATTCATGGTACATCAATTTATGGGTTATACCTATAATTGGTGTGATTGTCCGAATTAGCAAATATATAGAAAAAAATTTGTTTAAATTTGGCTTGATCAAACTCATCCAACCAAGTGTATTGCACTTGCTTTGTGATTAATCATTCTCTTGGAAGTTACATCCAATCACAAAGCAAGTGTATTGCTTTTGTCATATAGTTACTTTGAATTTGACCAAACCCTAAGATTGTATTAATTACCAAATTAACATAGCACTACGTGCTAAATTTGTTTATGAACACGAGAGTGTATTAGATAATTAATATTATGCAATTAATAAGTACATGAATTTATTAGTTATTTCACACGAATACAAAGTCTTGTTTGCAAATAACCCTTGTTTTTTTTTTTGTTTTTTTTTTTAGATAACTCAGGTGTCCAAGCTTACACTAGACTAATCATGGACCCTCAGAACCCTTGCTCTAGAACCCCAAAGGATGTAAATCGCAGGATGTGCCTCCACCAAGCCTCAGGATCCCACCATACTGTTGTACACTCTACGCACAAAGGGATCTTCACCACAAATGACCCTTAGACAGACCCATGAAAATGCTTCCATCCAAGTTTCAAAATGGAATTTGAACCACCACCCTTACCGCTAGAGCAAACCTTATGAATTGTTGGTCAACCAATTGGAAATATGCCCTGGGGCAACAAATAACCCTTGTTTCATATCATTGTGGGGTGTGCATGCATCCTTTACCTTTTTCGTCTCCATTTCTTTTATACAGTTTCACAATCACAAAATATTAGATACAAAGTTAAAAAAATAAAAGTAAGGTACTTCTGTATTTTCGCTCTAAAACATAGTTGTGGGAAATTAACAGTGCTCACAATATTATTTTATTTTAGAAGACTTTGCGTATAGAATATATAGCATGATATGAGGAAAAAATTGTTTCAGTCTTTTCTGGCTAACTTGATGGAAGGACACACATATTATAGTGTTGAGGGTTTTGCTCAATTTAAAATAAAAACTATAATTTTGAAAAACTTAAGTGCATGTTTGTTTGGCGTTAGTCAAATTTTTTTCGTGTTTGGGAATTGCCAAATAAACATATTTTTTAATTTTCGAAATAAATTTTTCAGCTCTCAATTTTGTCAAAGTACTCTCTCAAAAACCAAAAAGCAACAATTTTCGTATCTCTAAATAAAACTTAACAAACCCTACTATTATTTGACATAAAGTAACTTAACTCTTATACTCACGTAACAAACAGAATTTGACACAAAATCTTACACATCTTACACCTACAACATAACTCTACTAAAAAAACCTACACCTATTTTATTTCTCAAACCACTCTCTCAAAATTCAAACAAATAACATTACGCAAATCAAGATTATTTCATAAACTAAATTACTTTTCCAAACACCAAACAAACAGGCCCAGCTAAGCCTCTTTTGGAACGATTTTGACTCAGTTTCAACAAATGAAGTTTGAATATAGGTTTCGTAAAACCCATTTTTCAACTTATATATTCGAATATAATAAACTTCAAACTTATAAAAAATATTTATTTGACGCCTTGTTATCTATCATTTATTTTTTTCTCAATTAAAACATTGTCTTGATGCTTACGTATAAACATGCGCCTACATAATTTTTCGAAATCAAAACCAAGTGAAATGAAATCGAACAAAACCGATTCAAATGTAGGCTAATATATATTTACTAATTTATTGCAAAATAAAATACGTATTTTTGGTGAAGTGGCATTAGTCATAAGACAGTTAGGTCACAAGTTATTGGTTTGGTCTTTTTATTACACGCAGTGAGTGTGTTTGGTGTGTATTGTATTTTTAATATTATAGCTGTCGACTTTTTACAAATAAGATGGAAAGCTTGAAACAGAGGAGATGTACTTAGGGGCCAAGGCGGTTGGTGGATCTAAATGGTGGCTTGGCTTAAGAAATGGGAAACCATTGCCCATTTAGACATATTTTAAAATTTTCCAAAAAAATAAATAAATTTTATGTTATAGTATTTTAAAATTTTAAAAGTTCATATGGGACCAATTGACATTTCGTAAGTTTTCAAATTTATTTGTATTATTTCTCAATACAAAATGTATTTGTATTATTTTTATATTGAGTTTTTAAAGCACACATATGTGGTATTGTATTGATTTATCATCAATCCATTTTTTATTTTTGTGAAAAAAGTAAACGAGAAAAAGCTATTCAATTAAAGCATGCAAAGTCTTTTTAACAATTTCCAATAGACTTTACAAATCGTCTATAAAAAAAAATGATGTCACGAGATTCATATATAAAACTTGTTGTGAACTATTTTTGCCAATCAAATTAAAATTATCGCTCATTTTATTCGTTTTCATTTCATTATTAATATGGAGCTGTGACAAAATGTATTTACATATATTTATATATAAAAAAAAAAGTGTAATGCATTACACAAAAGATGGTCTAATCAATACATAGCTGAGAAAATCAAAATTGATGAAGGTGATCTATAGGTTTTGCTTAGGGTATAATGGTCCTTTCAGTTCCTAATTCTCGTTAACTACTTTTTGATTGAGTGGGACTTGGCTTAAGATTAGGCTCAAAACCATTAAAACATATTTATATTTCTTCGTGTCTAATTTTCCAAGTATTTTTTTGATGAATCTAATTTTCCATGTGAATCTAATTTTCCATGTAGCTAGCCAATGGTTGGGATGCCCTGTTTGACCGGTTGAAAGAGATTATTCACTTTTGACCACCACATTTCTGCCTAAATTACACTATTTTTCTTTTTAATTATTGTTTGGATAGGAAACAATATTCATTAAATATAACTGGCTCAAAAAAGTCCATTACAAAAATTTGAAGTCACATTTACGACAAAAAAATCACAACATACGTAGAGGAAAGACAAAACAAAGACCATCTCTAGCCAGCAGGGCAAGAGGGGAGGGAGGAGAGTCGGGGGAAGGTTCCCCAGCTCTACCCGTGTTGGGGATCATATATACTTTTCCTTGTTTTTTTTTTCCTTTAACTTATTTATGGTTAAAATTTTGACACGTGTTAATGTGTTATTTTAGTATTTATGGTAAATTAAGAACGGGCTTTTTAAGCTGAACTGCCCGCAGTTCACCATTCAGAGGACGTCATGTGGCAAATTCGTGACCTGTTATCTAAAACAAAAATACACTATAGACAAAATCGAAATTACTTTTATACCCTGCCCAATTAATTCTGGAGAAAATTAAAAAAAAATCTAAAACCCACCCCTTCCACCCCAACCCCACCCACCCGCCCTTCCTTCTCCCACTCATACCGGCCACCGGTCGGAGATCGTCTTCCCGGAGGTCTTCTTCCCAGGCCGACGGTCGTCTTCCCAACCCCCAAACCCCCAAATTTCCGCCGCCACCAACATATCCCAGGCCGCCGCTGGCCTGGGATCGTTGTCCCAGGCTAGCGACGGCCTGGGATCGACCCCTCCCAGGTCGGCGGCGGGGTCTGGGACGGACGAACCCAGGCCACCACGGCCTGGGTTGCAACTTGCAAAACCCAGGTCGTGGTGGCCTGGGTTCGTCCGTCCCAGGCCCCGCCGCCGGCCTGGGACTGGTCAGCGGCCTGGGACGACGATCCCAGGCCGCCGCCGGGGTGGGGGTGGTTAGGGTTAGGGTTTGGGTTTACGGGGTGGGGTGGGGGTGGTTAGGGTTTAGTTTTTTTTTTAATTATAATTATTTATTATATTAATAACATATAACTTTATTGTTTTAATAATATTAAATAAATTAATACATTATATAAATTTTTTATTTGAATTTTTTTTTTTAATTTTAAAGTATTATTTGATAGTTAATATTATTTATAAAATCAAATTAGTTAACTAAATTTGTATATACAATAAGTAAAATTTATGTTTTTACTATATATTAGGGATTTTATGTTTTTATTATGTATTATTAATATGCAGGGGCAAATATGTAAAAGGACAAAATGTGACCTGCTAAATGAGACCGGGTTAGCAGGTCACAAAAATAATAATATTTTATATTCGGACAGTTCATTTTGTGGGAAAACTGCTGGCAATTTTCCATAACTTGAACTGCCCCTAGAAGCCCCCAATTAAGAAGAATCAATAGCAAAGCACTCCCTGGTTTGAACATTCCAATTGACATATTTTCCCCATTTTATTTAAAAAATTGTGGGTAGCTTTGCTTTTCAAGTCGGGTGGGAGGGGGGAGTTATCTTTGATTTTCCAATTCGGCCATTTTACAATGTCGCAAGAAAGAAGAGGATCGATATGGCTTGACCACTCAATGACTCAAAAGACTAAAATTACACGTTTTACTTTAAATTAAATAAGTCAACTACATTACTGCATATTATATGGTTAATAACATTAATGTTATGGCTGCAATTAAGGTTTATATATGTTGGTTGGAAAAAAAGGAAGCTATTCTAAAAATCTAGTTGAAGTTTGGTAGATGAAATATTAATTAAGTTCGACTCATTATTTATAATAAAACAAATTTAAACATTGTCATTGTATGTAACTATTGTTTATTCCCAAAAAGTTTTTCAAAACTAAATAAAGAAAAATATATTTACGCTGGACTATGTCATAAGTAATATTAGGTGAGTTGAATATTTCATTTAGGAAAAAATGTTATCAAAATTCAAAATAATAATATTTAATAAACATTTTTGTTCTACGAAAGCAAGAAAAATAAATCTGTATAAGATATAGTAATTTCTTTTCCTTCCTATGCAGCCCAAAATTTCACCTGCGCCCCAACAATGGTTGGGCCAACCCTTTTGTTCGTATCAATTTTGTATTTATCCAGACTGTCAACTACAAAGTGAATGTGTCTAGGAGATGTAGATGTGATCATGTGAGTTAATCTTTTTCTCCCAATTATCCCCCCTCCCCCCAAAAAAAATTAGTTTATTTTTCAACATTGTTTTGATTATATGACATTTTACCCCTAGTTATAATCATATTGTTCACTTATGTACCCATAACTAATTGAACATGGATGGGTATTTGTTATTTAACCAACATAGGGTTTACATATTTAAGCTCGATAGTGCAATGGTATTTTAGTCATTTTAAACGTTGTCAACGAGGCTATATATATATATGATGCAATAAATTAATAAGAACAAAACTATTGGTCTCCAAACATATTTTCTGTTGAACCAACAAAATGTCAGTTTATTTAGGAGATCGAAGTGTTTTATCAGATAAAAGTTGATAAATTTATTCAATTTATTTTATTTACGTGGTCCACTTACATTTTAGGCATGAAACAATAAAGACTATAACAACTCAAATTGAATTTCTAAACAGTTACAAGATCAATTGTTAATTTGAGACTAGGCTTCTTTTGGAAATTAAGATTTAATATAATAAATTGTAATGTATATATATATATATATATATGCTAAAGTAGTTAACATATAGTAAGTAGAATTAATTATGTATGTCAACTAAATAATGCGATAGAAGATATTACATATAGTCACAAAACACAAGCAATGAGCAATCTATTGGGTAAGAGGACATAATTAATTGAGTAGGATAATAAACATCTAAGATAAAGCTGGAAAATAAAAATTTCCAAATTCTTGGGGGATCCGGCCCTGGGTTTCTTGTTCCGCTCCAAAAAAGTAGGAAACAGTCAGTTAATGACCCCAATTTAGAGGAGTAATTAGTCAATTAATGACCAAAAAAGATATGAACATTTCATTTGATACGTTACTTCTTTCTTCTTACCATTCTTCTATAACTAACACTTCTCTTGTCCAAACGTCTCTGAATTAAAAACATTATTCTACCCAAAACCACAAAAATCCATCAAAAAAATCATCAAACGGAAAAGACAATCAGAATTCATTCTTAATATATATATATATAGATCCCAATTTCGATCTTTAAAGATGGATAGAGATGATTGGTTTCTTCATTATCTTGTTTGAGTCAATCAAAATCAAGGTATGTTTCTTGATATGATCTATATTTTTATGCATGTATATGTGTGTGTATTGATCTCATTTTTATTTTCATGCATGTACATTGTATGTGTTTGTATGTGAAGTTCCTTTAATCTTTTGATGTATAATTTATAATCTATAAGTTACTTCTAAGAGATGGTGAAATTTGACTTGATTTGTCTAAGTTATGATTACTCTCCGGTGATATTTTTACTAGATGAAATACATCTTTATAATACAAAATATATAATTAACTATTTTTAATATTTAGGATAAGTTAGGCTCTTTTATCTGAGTAAAACAATGAGAAAAAATCATGAAATCATAAAATTCATTTTGTCTAAAATCCACTTAAATTTGCGTTATTCATTTCTTAACTTCTTCTTTGAATATATTATTAACGATAATAATCATTTATTTTTAATTTCCACAGGATTGAATAAACAAAATATCTCAGAAGGGTATTTTTCTTCAGCATGAACTGTAAAATCCACTTATATTTCTTGGCCATTATATTTTCATGTACCATATTCAAAGTTCACTCACAAAACAAAATAAATAACACCTCATCTCCAAATTCAAATTTAAATTCATTCATCTTAGCTTGTGGTTCCAATACTGATACCACTGATTCCGATGGCAGAAAATGGAATTCAGATATCAAATTCCTCATTTCTCCAAACACTTCCTTATCCGCCATTGCTAAATCTCAAGACCCTTCACTTCCATCCACAATCCCATACATGACATCAAGGATTTTCAAATCCGAGTCCACATACAAATTCCCAATTCCCCCCAATTTTCGCCACTGGATTAGGCTTCATTTTTACCCATCTTCTTACAACGAATTCGACACTTCGAAGTCGTTTTTCTCAGTTACTGCCGGTGGGTTCACTCTACTCAACAATTTTAGTGCATACATCACTGCCGAAGCCCTAACACAAGCTTATATTATTAGAGAGTTTTCGATAATTAAGCTCGATTCAGGAACCCTAAATCTCATTTTCACACCTTCGAAGGATTCTTTTGCTTTCGTTAATGGAATTGAAATCATTTCAATGCCGGAGATTTTCCAATCTGTGTCAATGGTTGGGTTTTCAGATCAAAACATGAATATCGAATCCTATACAGTTCAGACGATGTATAGGTTAAATGTCGGTGGGCAGTACATTTCAGCAATTAACGATTCGGGTTTGACCCGAATTTGGTACGATGATTCGCCTTATATATTCGGTGCGGCTTCAGGGGTGAGCACAGCAGCTGAAAAGAATGTCAGTATTGTGTACCCTTCGAATGATTCGAAATTTATTGCTCCTGAAAATGTTTACAGAACAGCAAGAAGCATGGGACCTAATTCAACAGTTAATCAGAATTACAATCTCACTTGGGTTTTTCAAATAGATGTGAATTTCACTTATTTAGTAAGGTTACATTTTTGTGAGTTTCAGCTTGATAAAGTGAATCAGATGGTATTTAGTATATTTATTAATAACAGTACGGCTGAGCAAGAAGCGGATGTGATCGCGTGGAGTAATGGTAGAGGAGTGCCTGTTTATAAAGATTATGCAGTTTATGTTAATGGTAGAACTAATGATGATAATTTATGGGTAGCTCTGCATCCTAATGTTGCAGTAAAACCCGAATTCTATGACTCAATTCTTAATGGACTTGAGATTTTTAAGGTAAGTGATACGAGGTTGAATTTGGCTGGTCCAAATCCTGTCCCGTCAGAGCTTAAATCTGAGGCGGAATCACAGCAGGGAATGCATATACGTTCATCTAAATCGAGCCACAATGGTGTAATATTAGGTTTGGTTTTAGGCTCGGTTACTTGCATTGGTTTACTTCTTTGTTTCATAGCTTTTCTCAAGTATAAGAAGAGAAAGAACAAACAAGGGTTATCTAGTAATACAGGTTGGTTGCCTATATATGGAAGCTCGCGTTGTTCAGGGACGGCAACAACGAGTAAAAGTAGTGGAAGTAGCAGAATTTCAAATCTTGGTGGAGGGCTTTGTAGACATTTCACATTAGCCGAGATAAGACTTGGAACCGATAATTTCAGTGAGTCTCGTGTTATAGGAGTTGGAGGATTTGGAAAAGTCTATAAAGGGTATATAGATGGAAATACTACAACCGTTGCTATAAAGAGATCGAACCCTTCTTCAGAACAAGGTCTAAACGAGTTTCAAAATGAAATTGAGTTGCTATCTAAGTTAAGGCATCGGCATTTGGTTTCTTTGATTGGAGCTTGTGAAGAAAACAATGAAATGATACTAGTTTACGATTATATGGAAAAGGGGACTTTAAGGGAGCATCTTTACAAAACAAACACCCTCTTATCATGGAAAGAAAGATTGAATATATCCATTGGTGCAGCTAGAGGGATTCATTATCTTCACACGGGTGCAAAGTACACGATCATTCATAGAGATGTGAAAAGTACAAACATTTTATTAGATGAAAAATGGGTCGCAAAAGTTTCCGACTTTGGACTTTCGAAAACGGGTCCCACACTAAATCAAACTCATGTCAGTACAATTGTGAAAGGAAGTTTTGGGTACTTAGATCCTGAGTATTTTCGGAGACAACAACTGACTGATAAATCCGATGTTTATTCATTTGGAGTTGTACTTTTTGAGATATTGTGTGGAAGGCCAGCTCTTAATCCTAGTCTTCCTAAAGAACAAGTCAGTTTAGCTGATTGGGCACTTTTGAACCATAGAAGGGGTACTTTTGAAGAGATTATTGACCCATTTATTAAAGGGGAGATAAATTGTGAATGTTTGAAGCAATTTATAGAAATCGCTGTGAAATGTTTGTCTGATCATGGTCTAGATAGGCCATCAATGGGAGCCGTGTTATGGAATCTTGAATATTGTCTTCAATTGGAAAATAATCCGGATGGGCCAAAGGTGGTGGCTGAGCAGAAAGCTAATGACGCATATGCAATGCACGCGACGTTGTTTAGTATTGAAGAAGAAGGTGAAATATGTCAGAAACAGGAGGGGCATAGTGCAAATGCAGTTTTTTCGCAGATAGTGAATCCACAAGGGAGATGAGAAATATTGAGTGATTTCATGAAGAAAATATTGCAGAGACGAAAGTGGTTCTAGTGTACGGCCAGATGAATGAATTATCGGGAGCTTGTTTATTAAATAAATTATATAGGTGAGAAAATTTTGAGTCTTGTAGAGGCTTGAACCATTTTAGTTAGATTTAGGGAATTTATCTTTTTTAGCTTAAGAGTGCTCGATTTTCCTTTACTCGCTGCTTTTAGGTTGAGTTTCTACATTTTTGCTGTCATATGAGTCTTCAATACAATAGGGAAGTTTTTGGCATAGTTTTTACTTATGAAGTGAAGTATTGAACCATTTGTGACTATGATGGAGCCTGGAGGAACTTAGGCTATCTCCAATGGTTGAGGGCTAGCCCCGGGCTCTGGAACCCGGGCTAGCCCAGGGCCAGCCCGGGGCCCTGCTGGTCGTCTCCAATGGTTGGGGCTCCGTGGGGGAATTAATTCCATTTTTTTCCTTTGCCCACTCTCACCTATTAATATTATAGTTTTAAATTTTTTTAATATTAATATTAATAATAGTAATTATATTAGTACTCGTAATTTAATTTTTATAACATTTTTATAACAAGGAACGAAATACTTTTAGCTTTAATTTTGTTTTAATATTAATATTAATAATAGTAATATAGTACTTGTAATTAAATTATTAATTATATTAAAATATTAAGTCATTTTATAATTTTAAAAGTCATTAATTACCAAGTCAATATAATTAAAAAAATATTGTACCAAAAGAAAAAAGAAACATCCTAGTTTGAGGCTAAATATTCATATTATGTTAAATGTAATTACTTATTATATTTTGTTACCATGGTAAAAAATTTAATTTTAAGGCTGATGCAAAAATTTCGGGTTTAATTAGCAATGAATTGATTTTATGATTTTCTTACCATGCATAATAAAATCATTGTGTTGGCATAAATTACGGGTTTAATTAGGTAATAATAATTGAATGTTTATATATATAAGTATATCATAATTATATAAAGTAACACATTAATTATATATAGTATATAACACATTAATTATAATATATCATATTAATTAAAGTAATACATTCATTATACAACTAACTAACATAAATATCACATTAATTAAGGCTCATTAATTATGTATAAATATCACATTAACATAAATATCACATTTATTAGGCACATTAATTATAATCAACACACTTAAAAGAAAATTAAAAAAAAAAAGGAAAGGAGCCAATTTTAAAGAGGGGCGCGATCTTCTTCTCCAAGTCTCATCTTCTCCAAATCCATATAAAAACCAAGATCTCTCAGACTTTCATAAAATAAATAGAAATTAAATGGAAGAATTGTTAATTGATGCACAAACTGATTAAATGAAGAAGTAGGGATTTATTATGCTGAACAAACTGGACGCGCGCCCCGCCCGTTCCAGCCCGGGTGCCGCCCCGCCCCGCAGCCCGCAGCGTCTCCAGCGGTTCTCCTACCAAGCCCGGCCATCTCCATTGGAGATGGCCTTAATTTATTGCTATGATAGCATTACAGACTTCTCAAGATCATCTATCTTCCTTGATGCTTCAGTTGGATTAAACTGTAAACTACTACTCCCTCGTCCCTTTTTTTCTCCCTGGAGTGTTGGCGCAGAGTTTTAGGTACGAGTTAAAAATATAAAAAAGTAGAACTTCAATCATTTTAGGGCATCTCTAGTGTATCAAGGGGAGGATGGATTTGGGGGTTTTTGGATCTAGGGGGTGAAAAAGTGAAAAAAAAATGTATAGGGGGGAAAAAAGGGGTAAATTGATTCAGTCTTCATTTGGACTGCTTGAAGCTCTTAGGCAATCCAACCTCACCGCTTGAGTCATTTAGCTGTTCTTCATGCCCTGGGCTAGCCCAATTTTTTTTTTTTAAAATAAAACCCCTTTTAATTTAAAAAAAATCTTTAAAATACCTTATTAAATAAAATGTAATTCTTATTTAATCTTAATTTTATTTAATTTGCGTACTATTTTTAAAAAGTTAATTTTAATATAAAAACATAACTCTTATTTAATAAAATCAAATTTAATGTAACTATTATGTTGGAAAATTTATGTCAATATTATATTATTTTTATTTATTTCCAAATTATGTCAATCAATTATTTAAGTGTTGTTTTATTGTACATCAATTTTAAATCCCTTTAAAAGTTAATTATTAGATTGATACATTTTAGATGACTTATAAAAAGGAAAGGGGAAGCTGGACTTGAATTCTGAGGGGAAGCTGGACTGAGTGAGGGAAAGCTGGACTTGGACTGAAGCAACACTGGAGATGCCCTTACATCTATGCTCATCAAAGTAGTGATAGGAAATTAATATCAAATTATTACTTTTATGTCAAGGTGTATCGTTGAGATAAATAATTTCATTTGAGCAAATGGATTCAAGACATCCTCAAAAGAAAATTGAAGCAAAAATAAAAGGACGATGACGCATCATGTAATTCTAATTTAGGTATTCCGGTTTGGTTTGGTAAACCGGTCGATAATATCGAAAACTGAAAGTGAACCTACAATACATTATATAGCTTTTGTTAATGTTAGACCATCTCCAATGCGGTGCGGGGTTTTCCCCCGGGACATCTTCCCACAATAGAAAATGGCAACAATAAAACTAAATGAAAATTAAAAGGAGACATTTTCATATCCTGATGTCATAGTATACATCTGTTAAAAAATTCCACATACACTCTAAAATTGAGTTTCAACATTAAATACAAACATACACTTTAATACTTTATGCATATCAGCCCACCTCTGAAAATTTTCAGACTAATACTTTTACAAAATTAACTACAGAAGCAAAAAAAAAAAAAAAAAAAAAAAACTAAATTAAATTCTAATGCTTCCTCAAGCAAAATGTCCATCATGCAGCTCCTTTTGGTCATCCTGCAAAAGATCAAACGACCACTAGTATATGTATTCATCTGCTGAGACAAACAGTTGGTCAAAACCCATTACATTGTGGACCATAAATTTTACGTAGTCATCATCTTCATCTTTCAGATTCATCTCCAGACTCAGCTGCCACCTCATCCTTAGCAGCCACCTTATCTTCCTCAGCTGCTGCCTCCTCTTCCTCGGACTCCTCCTCATCCCCATCTTCAGACATGTTATTTATGGCTTTAGTAATTACAGCTTTGACTCTCCCATAATCCAAACAAAAGTCATTACACAAATCAAAATTATTTCACGGCCTCCACCGATTAACTAATTTCTTTTTAATCAAATTAGAAAAGTGCACATATTTTACACGTGATTAACTGATTTTTGTTGATTAAATTAGAAAAATGCACGTGTTTTGCATGTGATTAACTAATTTCTTATGTTAGTTGAATCATATCATCATTTTTAGTCATATTATGGTCTAAATGACATACCACATAATTTATTTGATTAAATCGCTTTAAAGATGTTATCATTTTTAGGCTCTTTAATAAGTTATAATTTTTTAAAAACTTACAAAATAAATATCAATTTTACCTGCTTTTACATTGAGTTTATCATTCCTATTTTGTTATTTTAACCCGTTCGTTCACAATTTTCTTTATGGTTTATCTAGTTTATTTAAACGATCCATCCATTCTCAAATTAACTGATTAGTTGATTTTCACATTTGTTAATCAGTTCACTCATTCTCTTAACTAATTTTTTTAATCAAATTAGAAAAGTGCACGTATTTTGCACGTGATTAACAAAGAAATATCGATTTTCCTACATTTACATTGAGTTTATCATTTCTTTCTTGTTATTTAACCCGTTCGTTCACAATTTTTTTAGGTTTATCCAGTTTATTTAAAAGATCCATCCATTCTCAAGTTACTATTAGTTGATTTTCACATTTGTTAACCAGTTCACTCATTCTCTTAACTAATTTCTTTTAATCAAATTAGAAAAGTGCACGTGTTTTGCACGTGATTAACTATAATTTTTTGTAAACTTACAAAGAAATATCGATTTTACATGCTTTTACATTGAGTTTATCATTTCTTTTTTGTTATTTTAATCCGTTCGTTCATAATTTTTTTATGGTTTATCCATTTTATTACATCCATTCTCAAGTTAACCCATTAGTTGATTTTCACATTTATTAATCAATTTACTCATTCTCTCCGGTTTAACCCAATTTTAGTCTGATTTTACTTATTCTTTTGCTTATTTAACATATTTTCTCACATATTTCACCTTTTTTTTTTATCAATTCACCCCGGCAGTTCGGACAACTCCGATCTTCCCTCAGCCAGGCATCAATGCACTTCGGATGAAATCCGTGGCTGCATTGTGGCAGCACACGGATTTCATCTCCGACGGCGAACTCGTCCAAACATATGGAACAATCTGAGTTCGTCGCCGGAACTTCGCCGCTGCCGCCGCTGCCGTATATAGTAATGGGAATGTGGACTAGGTGATTGTCATTTTCTTCCGTGTGGAAGAACAACACTCTGACACATATTTTGTTCACTAAAGCCAAGAGCATGGCTATAGCTATGATTATGATGATGATGATGGTGGCTACTGCAGGGATGCTCAATCCGTTGTTTGGTGCGTAAGTAATGTCGGAAGTGTGGGAGCTCATTTTCAATAAGGTGGTATGTAAGTAAGTATTGTCGGAAGTTTGGGAGGACATTATATTTTCTTTTTTCTTGGCAGAGGCTTGGGGGGCAGAGGTTTTCTGGGGGGCAGAGGTTTGGGTATGCATTAATATTGATTAACTTGGTTTAAATAGAAGGATGTCAATACAATTATCTTCGGAGGTTCCTAATTTCATTGTTACGTCCGATTTAATCTCTCTCACATTTTTTATTTAAAGTCAAAAAAAATTGTTACACCAGCTTTTATCATTTATCAAATACGCGTATTTTATATTTAGTAATACTAGAAAAGTGCACGTGCTTTGCACGTGATTAACTAATTTCTTTTTAATCAAATTAGAAAAGTGCACGTATTTTGCACGTGATTAACTAATTTTTGTTGATTAAATTAAAAAAATGCAAAATTTTTCTGGTTTTACCCGTTTTTTTTCCGGTTAACCTTGTTTTTTTTTTATCAATTCACCCCGGCAGTTCGGACAACTCCGATCTTCCCTCAGCCAAGCATCAATGCACTTCGGATGAAATCCGTGGCTGCATTGTGGCAGCACACGGATTTCATCTCCGACGGCGAACTCGTCCAAACATATGGAACAATCTGAGTTCGTCGCCGGAACTTCGCCGCTGCCGCCGCTGCCGTATATAGTAATGGGAATGTGGACTAGGTGATTGTCATTTTCTTCCGTGTGGAAGAACAACACTCTGACACATATTTTGTTCACTAAAGCCAAGAGCATGGCTATAGCTATGATTATGATGATGATGATGGTGGCTACTGCAGGGATGCTCAATCCGTTGTTTGGTGCGTAAGTAATGTCGGAAGTGTGGGAGCTCATTTTCAATAAGGTGGTATGTAAGTAAGTATTGTCGGAAGTTTGGGAGGACATTATATTTTCTTTTTTCTTGGCAGAGGCTTGGGGGGCAGAGGTTTTCTGGGGGGCAGAGGTTTGGGTATGCATTAATATTGATTAACTTGGTTTAAATAGAAGGATGTCAATACAATTATCTTCAGAGGTTCCTAATTTCATTGTTACGTCCGATTTAATCTCTCTCACATTTTTGGTTTAAAGTCAAAAAAAATTGTTACACCAGCTTTTATCATTTATCAAATACGCGTATTTTATATTTAGTAATACTAGAAAAGTGCACGTGCTTTGCACGTGATTAACTAATTTCTTTTTAATCAAATTAGAAAAGTGCACGTATTTTGCACGTGATTAACTAATTTTTGTTGATTAAATTAAAAAAATGCAAAAATTTTCTGGTTTTACCCGTTTTTTTTCCGGTTAACCTTGTTTTTTTTTTTATCAATTCACCCCGGCAGTTCGGACAACTCCGATCTTCCCTCAGCCAAGCATCAATGCACTTCGGATGAAATCCGTGGCTGCATTGTGGCAGCACACGGATTTCATCTCCGACGGCGAACTCGTCCAAACATATGGAACAATCTGAGTTCGTCGCCGGAACTTCGCCGCTGCCGTATATAGTAATGGGAATGTGGACTAGGTGATTGTCATTTTCTTCCGTGTGGAAGAACAACACTCTGACACATATTTTGTTCACTAAAGCCAAGAGCATGGCAATAGCTATGATTATGATGATGATGATGGTGGCTACTGCAGGGATGCTCAATCCGTTGTTTGGTGCGTAAGTAATGTCGGAAGTGTGGGAGCTCATTTTCAATAAGGTGGTATGTAAGTAAGTATTGTCGGAAGTTTGGGAGGACATTATATTTTCTTTTTTCTTGGCAGAGGCTTGGGGGGCAGAGGTTTTCTGGGGGGCAGAGGTTTGGGTATGCATTAATATTGATTAACTTGGTTTAAATAGAAGGATGTCAATACAATTATCTTCAGAGGTTCCTAATTTCATTGTTACGTCCAATTTAATCTCTCTCACATTTTTGGTTTAAAGTCAAAAAAAATTGTTACACCAGCTTTTATCATTTATCAAATACGCGTATTTTATATTTAGTAATACTAGAAAAGTGCACGTGCTTTGCACGTGATTAACTAATTTCTTTTTAATCAAATTAGAAAAGTGCACGTATTTTGCAAGTGATTAACTAATTTTTGTTGATTAAATTAAAAAAATGCAAAATTTTTCTGGTTTTACCCTTTTTTTTTCCGGTTAACCTTGTTTTTTTTTTATCAATTCACCCCGGCAGTTCGGACAACTCCGATCTTCCCTCAGCCAAGCATCAATGCACTTCGGATGAAATCCGTGGCTGCATTGTGGCAGCACACGGATTTCATCTCCGACGGCGAACTCGTCCAAACATATGGAACAATCTGAGTTCGTCGCCGGAACTTCGCCGCTGCCGCCGCTGCCGTATATAGTAATGGGAATGTGGACTAGGTGATTGTCATTTTCTTCCGTGTGGAAGAACAACACTCTGACACATATTTTGTTCACTAAAGCCAAGAGCATGGCTATAGCTATGATTATGATGATGATGATGGTGGCTACTGCAGGGATGCTCAATCCGTTGTTTGGTGCGTAAGTAATGTCGGAAGTGTGGGAGCTCATTTTCAATAAGGTGGTATGTAAGTAAGTATTGTCGGAAGTTTGGGAGGACATTATATTTTCTTTTTTCTTGGCAGAGGCTTGGGGGGCAGAGGTTTTCTGGGGGGCAGAGGTTTGGGTATGCATTAATATTGATTAACTTGGTTTAAATAGAAGGATGTCAATACAATTATCTTCAGAGGTTCCTAATTTCATTGTTACGTCCGATTTAATCTCTCTCACATTTTTGGTTTAAAGTCAAAAAAAATTGTTACACCAGCTTTTATCATTTATCAAATACGCGTATTTTATATTTAGTAATACTAGAAAAGTGCACGTGCTTTGCACGTGATTAACTAATTTCTTTTTAATCAAATTAGAAAAGTGCACGTATTTTGCAAGTGATTAACTAATTTTTGTTGATTAAATTAAAAAAATGCAAAATTTTTCTGGTTTTACCCGTTTTTTTTCCGGTTAACCTTGTTTTTTTTTTATCAATTCACCCCGGCAGTTCGGACAACTCCGATCTTCCCTCAGCCAAGCATCAATGCACTTCGGATGAAATCCGTGGCTGCATTGTGGCAGCAAACGGATTTCATCTCCGACGGCGAACTCGTCCAAACATATGGAACAATCTGAGTTCGTCGCCGGAACTTCGCCGCTGCCGCCGCTGCCGTATATAGTAATGGGAATGTGGACTAGGTGATTGTCATTTTCTTTCGTGTGGAAGAACAACACTCTGACACATATTTTGTTCACTAAAGCCAAGAGCATGGCTATAGCTATGATTATGATGATGATGATGGTGGCTACTGCAGGGATGCTCAATCCGTTGTTTGGTGCGTAAGTAATGTCGGAAGTGTGGGAGCTCATTTTCAATAAGGTGGTATGTAAGTAAGTATTGTCGGAAGTTTGGGAGGACATTATATTTTCTTTTTTCTTGGCAGAGGCTTGGGGGGCAGAGGTTTTCTGGGGGGCAGAGGTTTGGGTATGCATTAATATTGATTAACTTGGTTTAAATAGAAGGATGTCAATACAATTATCTTCAGAGATTCCTAATTTCATTGTTACGTCCGATTTAATCTCTCTCACATTTTTGGTTTAAAGTCAAAAAAAATTGTTACACCAGCTTTTATCATTTATCAAATACGCGTATTTTATATTTAGTAATACTAGAAAAGTGCACGTGCTTTGCACGTGATTAACTAATTTCTTTTTAATCAAATTAGAAAAGTGCACGTATTTTGCACGTGATTAACTAATTTTTGTTGATTAAATTAAAAAAATGCAAAATTTTTCTGGTTTTACCCGTTTTTTTTCCGGTTAACCTTGTTTTTTTTTTATCAATTCACCCCGGCAGTTCGGACAACTCCGATCTTCCCTCAGCCAAGCATCAATGCACTTCGGATGAAATCCGTGGCTGCATTGTGGCAGCACACGGATTTCATCTCCGACGGCGAACTCGTCCAAACATATGGAACAATCTGAGTTCGTCGCCGGAACTTCGCCGCTGCCGCCGCTGCCGTATATAGTAATGGGAATGTGGACTAGGTGATTGTCATTTTCTTCCGTGTGGAAGAACAACACTCTGACACATATTTTGTTCACTAAAGCCAAGAGCATGGCTATAGCTATGATTATGATGATGATGATGGTGGCTACTGCAGGGATGCTCAATCCGTTGTTTGGTGCGTAAGTAATGTCGGAAGTGTGGGAGCTCATTTTCAATAAGGTGGTATGTAAGTAAGTATTGTCGGAAGTTTGGGAGGACATTATATTTTCTTTTTTCTTGGCAGAGGCTTGGGGGGCAGAGGTTTTTTGGGGGGCAGAGGTTTGGGTATGCATTAATATTGATTAACTTGGTTTAAATAGAAGGATGTCAATACAATTATCTTCGGAGGTTCCTAATTTCATTGTTACGTCCGATTTAATCTCTCTCACATTTTTGGTTTAAAGTCAAAAAAAATTGTTACACCAGCTTTTATCATTTATCAAATACGCGTATTTTATATTTAGTAATACTAGAAAAGTGCACGTGCTTTGCACGTGATTAACTAATTTCTTTTTAATCAAATTAGAAAAGTGCACGTATTTTGCACGTGATTAACTAATTTTTGTTGATTAAATTAAAAAAATGCAAAATTTTTCTGGTTTTACCCGTTTTTTTTCCGGTTAACCTTGTTTTTTTTTTATCAATTCACCCCGGCAGTTCGGACAACTCCGATCTTCCCTCAGCCAAGCATCAATGCACTTCGGATGAAATCCGTGGCTGCATTGTGGCAGCACACGGATTTCATCTCCGACGGCGAACTCGTCCAAACATATGGAACAATCTGAGTTCGTCGCCGGAACTTCGCCGCTGCCGCCGCTGCAGTATATAGTAGTGGGAATGTGGACTAGGTGATTGTCATTTTCTTCCGTGTGGAAGAACAACACTCTGACACATATTTTGTTCACTAAAGCCAAGAGCATGGCTATGGCTATGATTATGATGATGATGATGGTGGCTACTGCAGGGATGCTCAATCCGTTGTTTGGTGCGTAAGTAATGTCGGAAGTGTGGGAGCTCATTTTCAATAAGGTGGTATGTAAGTAAGTATTGTCGGAAGTTTGGGAGGACATTATATTTTCTTTTTTCTTGGCAGAGGCTTGGGGGGCAGAGGTTTTCTGGGGGGCAGAGGTTTGGGTATGCATTAATATTGATTAACTTGGTTTAAATAGAAGGATGTCAATACAATTATCTTCGGAGGTTCCTAATTTCATTGTTACGTCCGATTTAATCTCTCTCACATTTTTGGTTTAAAGTCAAAAAAAATTGTTACACCAGCTTTTATCATTTATCAAATACGCGTATTTTATATTTAGTAATACTAAAAAAGTGCACGTGCTTTGCACGTGATTAACTAATTTCTTTTTAATCAAATTAGAAAAGTGCACGTATTTTGCACGTGATTAACTAATTTTTGTTGATTAAATTAAAAAAATGCAAAATTTTTCTGGTTTTACCCGTTTTTTTTCCGGTTAACCTTGTTTTTTTTTTATCAATTCACCCCGGCAGTTCGGACAACTCCGATCTTCCCTCAGCCAAGCATCAATGCACTTCGGATGAAATCGGTGGCTGCATTGTGGCAGCACACGGATTTCATCTCCGACGGCGAACTCGTCCAAACATATGGAACAATCTGAGTTCGTCGCCGGAACTTCGCCGCTGCCGCCGCTGCCGTATATAGTAATGGGAATGTGGACTAGGTGATTGTCATTTTCTTCCGTGTGGAAGAACAACACTCTGACACATATTTTGTTCACTAAAGCCAAGAGCATGGCTATAGCTATGATTATGATGATGATGATGGTGGCTACTGCAGGGATGCTCAATCCGTTGTTTGGTGCGTAAGTAATGTCGGAAGTGTGGGAGCTCATTTTCAATAAGGTGGTATGTAAGTAAGTATTGTCGGAAGTTTGGGAGGACATTATATTTTCTTTTTTCTTGGCAGAGGCTTGGGGGGCAGAGGTTTTCTGGGGGGCAGAGGTTTGGGTATGCATTAATATTGATTAACTTGATTTAAATAGAAGGATGTCAATACAATTATCTTCGGAGGTTCCTAATTTCATTGTTACGTCCGATTTAATCTCTCTCACATTTTTGGTTTAAAGTCAAAAAAAATTGTTACACCAGCTTTTATCATTTATCAAATACGCGTATTTTATATTTAGTAATACTAGAAAAGTGCACGTGCTTTGCACGTGATTAACTAATTTCTTTTTAATCAAATTAGAAAAGTGCACGTATTTTGCACGTGATTAACTAATTTTTGTTGATTAAATTAAAAAAATGCAAAATTTTTCTGGTTTTACCCGTTTTTTTTCCGGTTAACCTTGTTTTTTTTTTTATCAATTCACCCCGGCAGTTCGGACAACTCCGATCTTCCCTCAGCCAAGCATCAATGCACTTCGGATGAAATCCGTGGCTGCATTGTGGCAGCACACGGATTTCATCTCCGACGGCGAACTCGTCCAAACATATGGAACAATCTGAGTTCGTCGCCGGAACTTCGCCGCTGCCGCCGCTGCCGTATATAGTAATGGGAATGTGGACTAGGTGATTGTCATTTTCTTCCGTGTGGAAGAACAACACTCTGACACATATTTTGTTCACTAAAGCCAAGAGCATGGCTATAGCTATGATTATGATGATGATGATGGTGGCTACTGCAGGGATGCTCAATCCGTTGTTTGGTGCGTAAGTAATGTCGGAAGTGTGGGAGCTCATTTTCAATAAGGTGGTATGTAAGTAAGTATTGTCGGAAGTTTGGGAGGACATTATATTTTCTTTTTTCTTGGCAGAGGCTTGGGGGGCAGAGGTTTTCTGGGGGGCAGAGGTTTGGGTATGCATTAATATTGATTAACTTGGTTTAAATAGAAGGATGTCAATACAATTATCTTCAGAGGTTCCTAATTTCATTGTTACGTCCGATTTAATCTCTCTCACATTTTTGGTTTAAAGTCAAAAAAAATTGTTACACCAGCTTTTATCATTTATCAAATACGCGTATTTTATATTTAGTAATACTAGAAAAGTGCACGTGCTTTGCACGTGATTAACTAATTTCTTTTTAATCAAATTAGAAAAGTGCACGTATTTTGCACGTGATTAACTAATTTTTGTTGATTAAATTAAAAAAATGCAAAAATTTTCTGGTTTTACCCGTTTTTTTTCCGGTTAACCTTGTTTTTTTTTTATCAATTCACCCCGGCAGTTCGGACAACTCCGATCTTCCCTCAGCCAAGCATCAATGCACTTCGGATGAAATCCGTGGCTGCATTGTGGCAGCACACGGATTTCATCTCCGACGGCGAACTCGTCCAAACATATGGAACAATCTGAGTTCGTCGCCGGAACTTCGCCGCTGCCGTATATAGTAATGGGAATGTGGACTAGGTGATTGTCATTTTCTTCCGTGTGGAAGAACAACACTCTGACACATATTTTGTTCACTAAAGCCAAGAGCATGGCAATAGCTATGATTATGATGATGATGATGGTGGCTACTGCAGGGATGCTCAATCCGTTGTTTGGTGCGTAAGTAATGTCGGAAGTGTGGGAGCTCATTTTCAATAAGGTGGTATGTAAGTAAGTATTGTCGGAAGTTTGGGAGGACATTATATTTTCTTTTTTCTTGGCAGAGGCTTGGGGGGCAGAGGTTTTCTGGGGGGCAGAGGTTTGGGTATGCATTAATATTGATTAACTTGGTTTAAATAGAAGGATGTCAATACAATTATCTTCAGAGGTTCCTAATTTCATTGTTACGTCCGATTTAATCTCTCTCACATTTTTGGTTTAAAGTCAAAAAAAATTGTTACACCAGCTTTTATCATTTATCAAATACGCGTATTTTATATTTAGTAATACTAAAAAAGTGCACGTGCTTTGCACGTGATTAACTAATTTCTTTTTAATCAAATTAGAAAAGTGCACGTATTTTGCACGTGATTAACTAATTTTTGTTGATTAAATTAAAAAAATGCAAAATTTTTCTGGTTTTACCCGTTTTTTTTCCGGTTAACCTTGTTTTTTTTTTATCAATTCACCCCGGCAGTTCGGACAACTCCGATCTTCCCTCAGCCAAGCATCAATGCACTTCGGATGAAATCCGTGGCTGCATTGTGGCAGCACACGGATTTCATCTCCGACGGCGAACTCGTCCAAACATATGGAACAATCTGAGTTCGTCGCCGGAACTTCGCCGCTGCCGCCGCTGCCGTATATAGTAATGGGAATGTGGACTAGGTGATTGTCATTTTCTTCCGTGTGGAAGAACAACACTCTGACACATATTTTGTTCACTAAAGCCAAGAGCATGGCTATAGCTATGATTATGATGATGATGATGGTGGCTACTGCAGGGATGCTCAATCCGTTGTTTGGTGCGTAAGTAATGTCGGAAGTGTGGGAGCTCATTTTCAATAAGGTGGTATGTAAGTAAGTATTGTCGGAAGTTTGGGAGGACATTATATTTTCTTTTTTCTTGGCAGAGGCTTGGGGGGCAGAGGTTTTCTGGGGGGCAGAGGTTTGGGTATGCATTAATATTGATTAACTTGGTTTAAATAGAAGGATGTCAATACAATTATCTTCGGAGGTTCCTAATTTCATTGTTACGTCCGATTTAATCTCTCTCACATTTTTGGTTTAAAGTCAAAAAAAATTGTTACACCAGCTTTTATCATTTATCAAATACGCGTATTTTATATTTAGTAATACTAAAAAAGTGCACGTGCTTTGCACGTGATTAACTAATTTCTTTTTAATCAAATTAGAAAAGTGCACGTATTTTGCACGTGATTAACTAATTTTTGTTGATTAAATTAAAAAAATGCAAAATTTTTCTGGTTTTACCCGTTTTTTTTCCGGTTAACCTTGTTTTTTTTTTATCAATTCACCCCGGCAGTTCGGACAACTCCGATCTTCCCTCAGCCAAGCATCAATGCACTTCGGATGAAATCGGTGGCTGCATTGTGGCAGCACACGGATTTCATCTCCGACGGCGAACTCGTCCAAACATATGGAACAATCTGAGTTCGTCGCCGGAACTTCGCCGCTGCCGCCGCTGCCGTATATAGTAATGGGAATGTGGACTAGGTGATTGTCATTTTCTTCCGTGTGGAAGAACAACACTCTGACACATATTTTGTTCACTAAAGCCAAGAGCATGGCTATAGCTATGATTATGATGATGATGATGGTGGCTACTGCAGGGATGCTCAATCCGTTGTTTGGTGCGTAAGTAATGTCGGAAGTGTGGGAGCTCATTTTCAATAAGGTGGTATGTAAGTAAGTATTGTCGGAAGTTTGGGAGGACATTATATTTTCTTTTTTCTTGGCAGAGGCTTGGGGGGCAGAGGTTTTCTGGGGGGCAGAGGTTTGGGTATGCATTAATATTGATTAACTTGGTTTAAATAGAAGGATGTCAATACAATTATCTTCAGAGGTTCCTAATTTCATTGTTACGTCCGATTTAATCTCTCTCACATTTTTGGTTTAAAGTCAAAAAAAATTGTTACACCAGCTTTTATCATTTATCAAATACGCGTATTTTATATTTAGTAATACTAAAAAAGTGCACGTGCTTTGCACGTGATTAACTAATTTCTTTTTAATCAAATTAGAAAAGTGCACGTATTTTGCACGTGATTAACTAATTTTTGTTGATTAAATTAAAAAAATGCAAAATTTTTCTGGTTTTACCCGTTTTTTTTCCGGTTAACCTTGTTTTTTTTTTATCAATTCACCCCGGCAGTTCGGACAACTCCGATCTTCCCTCAGCCAAGCATCAATGCACTTCGGATGAAATCCGTGGCTGCATTGTGGCAGCACACGGATTTCATCTCCGACGGCGAACTCGTCCAAACATATGGAACAATCTGAGTTCGTCGCCGGAACTTCGCCGCTGCCGCCGCTGCCGTATATAGTAATGGGAATGTGGACTAGGTGATTGTCATTTTCTTCCGTGTGGAAGAACAACACTCTGACACATATTTTGTTCACTAAAGCCAAGAGCATGGCTATAGCTATGATTATGATGATGATGATGGTGGCTACTGCAGGGATGCTCAATCCGTTGTTTGGTGCGTAAGTAATGTCGGAAGTGTGGGAGCTCATTTTCAATAAGGTGGTATGTAAGTAAGTATTGTCGGAAGTTTGGGAGGACATTATATTTTCTTTTTTCTTGGCAGAGGCTTGGGGGGCAGAGGTTTTCTGGGGGGCAGAGGTTTGGGTATGCATTAATATTGATTAACTTGGTTTAAATAGAAGGATGTCAATACAATTATCTTCGGAGGTTCCTAATTTCATTGTTACGTCCGATTTAATCTCTCTCACATTTTTGGTTTAAAGTCAAAAAAAATTGTTACACCAGCTTTTATCATTTATCAAATACGCGTATTTTATATTTAGTAATACTAAAAAAGTGCACGTGCTTTGCACGTGATTAACTAATTTCTTTTTAATCAAATTAGAAAAGTGCACGTATTTTGCACGTGATTAACTAATTTTTGTTGATTAAATTAAAAAAATGCAAAATTTTTCTGGTTTTACCCGTTTTTTTTCCGGTTAACCTTGTTTTTTTTTTATCAATTCACCCCGGCAGTTCGGACAACTCCGATCTTCCCTCAGCCAAGCATCAATGCACTTCGGATGAAATCCGTGGCTGCATTGTGGCAGCACACGGATTTCATCTCCGACGGCGAACTCGTCCAAACATATGGAACAATCTGAGTTCGTCGCCGGAACTTCGCCGCTGCCGCCGCTGCCGTATATAGTAATGGGAATGTGGACTAGGTGATTGTCATTTTCTTCCGTGTGGAAGAACAACACTCTGACACATATTTTGTTCACTAAAGCCAAGAGCATGGCTATAGCTATGATTATGATGATGATGATGGTGGCTACTGCAGGGATGCTCAATCCGTTGTTTGGTGCGTAAGTAATGTCGGAAGTGTGGGAGCTCATTTTCAATAAGGTGGTATGTAAGTAAGTATTGTCGGAAGTTTGGGAGGACATTATATTTTCTTTTTTCTTGGCAGAGGCTTGGGGGGCAGAGGTTTTCTGGGGGGCAGAGGTTTGGGTATGCATTAATATTGATTAACTTGGTTTAAATAGAAGGATGTCAATACAATTATCTTCGGAGGTTCCTAATTTCATTGTTACGTCCGATTTAATCTCTCTCACATTTTTGGTTTAAAGTCAAAAAAAATTGTTACACCAGCTTTTATCATTTATCAAATACGCGTATTTTATATTTAGTAATACTAGAAAAGTGCACGTGCTTTGCACGTGATTAACTAATTTCTTTTTAATCAAATTAGAAAAGTGCACGTATTTTGCACGTGATTAACTAATTTTTGTTGATTAAATTAAAAAAATGCAAAATTTTTCTGGTTTTACCCGTTTTTTTTCCGGTCAACCTTGTTTTTTTTTTATCAATTCACCCCGGCAGTTCGGACAACTCCGATCTTCCCTCAGCCAAGCATCAATGCACTTCGGATGAAATCCGTGGCTGCATTGTGGCAGCACACGGATTTCATCTCCGACGGCGAACTCGTCCAAACATATGGAACAATCTGAGTTCGTCGCCGGAACTTCGCCGCTGCCGCCGCTGCCGTATATAGTAATGGGAATGTGGACTAGGTGATTGTCATTTTCTTCCGTGTGGAAGAACAACACTCTGACACATATTTTGTTCACTAAAGCCAAGAGCATGGCTATAGCTATGATTATGATGATGATGATGGTGGCTACTGCAGGGATGCTCAATCCGTTGTTTGGTGCGTAAGTAATGTCGGAAGTGTGGGAGCTCATTTTCAATAAGGTGGTATGTAAGTAAGTATTGTCGGAAGTTTGGGAGGACATTATATTTTCTTTTTTCTAGGCAGAGGCTTGGGGGGCAGAGGTTTTCTGGGGGGCAGAGGTTTGGGTATGCATTAATATTGATTAACTTGGTTTAAATAGAAGGATGTCAATACAATTATCTTCGGAGGTTCCTAATTTCATTGTTACGTCCGATTTAATCTCTCTCACATTTTTGGTTTAAAGTCAAAAAAAATTGTTACACCAGCTTTTATCATTTATCAAATACGCGTATTTTATATTTAGTAATACTAAAAAAGTGCACGTGCTTTGCACGTGATTAACTAATTTCTTTTTAATCAAATTAGAAAAGTGCACGTATTTTGCACGTGATTAACTAATTTTTGTTGATTAAATTAAAAAAATGCAAAATTTTTCTGGTTTTACCCGTTTTTTTTCCGGTTAACCTTGTTTTTTTTTTTATCAATTCACCCCGGCAGTTCGGACAACTCCGATCTTCCCTCAGCCAAGCATCAATGCACTTCGGATGAAATCCGTGGCTGCATTGTGGCAGCACACGGATTTCATCTCCGACGGCGAACTCGTCCAAACATATGGAACAATCTGAGTTCGTCGCCGGAACTTCGCCGCTGCCGCCGCTGCCGTATATAGTAATGGGAATGTGGACTAGGTGATTGTCATTTTCTTCCGTGTGGAAGAACAACACTCTGACACATATTTTGTTCACTAAAGCCAAGAGCATGGCTATAGCTATGATTATGATGATGATGATGGTGGCTACTGCAGGGATGCTCAATCCGTTGTTTGGTGCGTAAGTAATGTCGGAAGTGTGGGAGCTCATTTTCAATAAGGTGGTATGTAAGTAAGTATTGTCGGAAGTTTGGGAGGACATTATATTTTCTTTTTTCTTGGCAAAGGCTTGGGGGGCAGAGGTTTTCTGGGGGGCAGAGGTTTGGGTATGCATTAATATTGATTAACTTGGTTTAAATAGAAGGATGTCAATACAATTATCTTCAGAGGTTCCTAATTTCATTGTTACGTCCGATTTAATCTCTCTCACATTTTTGGTTTAAAGTCAAAAAAAATTGTTACACCAGCTTTTATCATTTATCAAATACGCGTATTTTATATTTAGTAATACTAGAAAAGTGCACGTGCTTTGCACGTGATTAACTAATTTCTTTTTAATCAAATTAGAAAAATGCACGTATTTTGCACGTGATTAACTAATTTTTGTTGATTAAATTAAAAAAATGCAAAATTTTTCTGGTTTTACCCGTTTTTTTTCCGGTTAACCTTGTTTTTTTTTTATCAATTCACCCCGGCAGTTCGGACAACTCCGATCTTCCCTCAGCCAAGCATCAATGCACTTCGGATGAAATCCGTGGCTGCATTGTGGCAGCACACGGATTTCATCTCCGACGGCGAACTCGTCCAAACATATGGAACAATCTGAGTTCGTCGCCGGAACTTCGCCGCTGCCGCTGCTGCCGTATATAGTAATGGGAATGTGGACTAGGTGATTGTCATTTTCTTTCGTGTGGAAGAACAACACTCTGACACATATTTTGTTCACTAAAGCCAAGAGCATGGCTATAGCTATGATTATGATGATGATGATGGTGGCTACTGCAGGGATGCTCAATCCGTTGTTTGGTGCGTAAGTAATGTCGGAAGTGTGGGAGCTCATTTTCAATAAGGTGGTATGTAAGTAAGTATTGTCGGAAGTTTGGGAGGACATTATATTTTCTTTTTTCTTGGCAGAGGCTTGGGGGGCAGAGGTTTTCTGGGGGGCAGAGGTTTGGGTATGCATTAATATTGATTAACTTGGTTTAAATAGAAGGATGTCAATACAATTATCTTCGGAGGTTCCTAATTTCATTGTTACGTCCGATTTAATCTCTCTCACATTTTTGGTTTAAAGTCAAAAAAAATTGTTACACTAGCTTTTATCATTTATCAAATACGCGTATTTTATATTTAGTAATACTAGAAAAGTGCACGTGCTTTGCACGTGATTAACTAATTTCTTTTTAATCAAATTAGAAAAGTGCATGTATTTTGCACGTGATTAACTAATTTTTGTTGATTAAATTAAAAAAATGCAAAATTTTTCTGGTTTTACCCGTTTTTTTTCCGGTTAACCTTGTTTTTTTTTTATCAATTCACCCCGGCAGTTCGGACAACTCCGATCTTCCCTCAGCCAAGCATCAATGCACTTCGGATGAAATCCGTGGCTGCATTGTGGCAGCACACGGATTTCATCTCCGACGGCAAACTCGTCCAAACATATGGAACAATCTGAGTTCGTCGCCGGAACTTCGCCGCTGCCGCCGCTGCCGTATATAGTAATGGGAATGTGGACTAGGTGATTGTCATTTTCTTCCGTGTGGAAGAACAACACTCTGACACATATTTTGTTCACTAAAGCCAAGAGCATGGCTATAGCTATGATTATGATGATGATGATGGTGGCTACTGCAGGGATGCTCAATCCGTTGTTTGGTGCGTAAGTAATGTCGGAAGTGTGGGAGCTCATTTTCAATAAGGTGGTATGTAAGTAAGTATTGTCGGAAGTTTGGGAGGACATTATATTTTCTTTTTTCTTGGCAGAGGCTTGGGGGGCAGAGGTTTTCTGGGGGGCAGAGGTTTGGGTATGCATTAATATTGATTAACTTGGTTTAAATAGAAGGATGTCAATACAATTATCTTCGGAGGTTCCTAATTTCATTGTTACGTCCGATTTAATCTCTCTCACATTTTTGGTTTAAAGTCAAAAAAAATTGTTACACCAGCTTTTATCATTTATCAAATACGCGTATTTTATATTTAGTAATACTAAAAAAGTGCACGTGCTTTGCACGTGATTAACTAATTTCTTTTTAATCAAATTAGAAAAGTGCACGTATTTTGCACGTGATTAACTAATTTTTGTTGATTAAATTAAAAAAATGCAAAATTTTTCTGGTTTTACCCGTTTTTTTTCCGGTTAACCTTGTTTTTTTTTTTATCAATTCACCCCGGCAGTTCGGACAACTCCGATCTTCCCTCAGCCAAGCATCAATGCACTTCGGATGAAATCCGTGGCTGCATTGTGGCAGCACACGGATTTCATCTCCGACGGCGAACTCGTCCAAACATATGGAACAATCTGAGTTCGTCGCCGGAACTTCGCCGCTGCCGCCGCTGCCGTATATAGTAATGGGAATGTGGACTAGGTGATTGTCATTTTCTTCCGTGTGGAAGAACAACACTCTGACACATATTTTGTTCACTAAAGCCAAGAGCATGGCTATAGCTATGATTATGATGATGATGATGGTGGCTACTGCAGGGATGCTCAATCCGTTGTTTGGTGCGTAAGTAATATCGGAAGTGTGGGAGCTCATTTTCAATAAGGTGGTATGTAAGTAAGTATTGTCGGAAGTTTGGGAGGACATTATATTTTCTTTTTTCTTGGCAGAGGCTTGGGGGGCAGAGGTTTTCTGGGGGGCAGAGGTTTGGGTATGCATTAATATTGATTAACTTGGTTTAAATAGAAGGATGTCAATACAATTATCTTCAGAGGTTCCTAATTCATTGTTACGTCCGATTTAATCTCTCTCACATTTTTGGTTTAAAGTCAAAAAAAATTGTTACACCAGCATCATTTATCAAATACGCGTATTTTATATTTAGTAATACTAGAAAAGTGCACGTGCTTTGCACATGATTAACTAATTTCTTTTTAATCAAATTAGAAAAATGCACGTATTTTGCACGTGATTAACTAATTTTTGTTGATTAAATTAAAAAAATGCACGTGTTTTACATATGATTAACTAATTTCTTTTGTTAGTTCAATCATATCATCATTTTTAATCATATTATGGTCTAAATGACATACCACATAATTTATTTGATTAAATCGCTTTAAAGTTGTTATCATTTATAGGCTCTTTAATAAGTTATAATTTTTTAAAAACTTACAAAAGAAATATCAATTTTACCTGCTTTTACATTGATCGTTTATCATTCCTATTTTGTTATTTTAACCCGCTCGTTCACAATTTTTTTTTAATGGTTTATCTAGTTTATTTAAACGATCCATCGATTCTCAAATTAACCGATTAGTTGATTTTCACATTTGTTAATCAGTTCACTCATTCTCTTAACTAATTTTTTTTAATCAAATTAGAAAAGTGCACGTATTTTGCACGTGATTAACAAAGAAATATCGATTTTACCTGCTTTTACATTGAGTTTATCATTTCTTTTTTGTTATTTAACCCGTTCGTTCACAATTTTTTTATGGTTTATCCAGTTTATTTAAAAGATCCATTAATTCTCAAGTTAAGCTATTAGTTGATTTTCACATTTGTTAACCAGTTCACTCATTCTCTTAACTAATTTCTTTTAATCAAATTAGAAAAGTGCACGTGTTTTGCACGTGATTAACTATAATTTTTTGTAAACTTACAATGAAATATCGATTTTACATGCTTTTATATTGAGTTTATCATTTCTTTTTTGTTATTTTAACCCGTTCGTTCACAATTTTTTTATGGCGTATCCATTTTATTCCATCCATTCTCAAGTTAACACATTTGTTGATTTTCAAATTTATTAATCAGTTTACTCATTCTCTCCGGTTTAACCCAATTTTAGTATGATTTTACTTATTCTTTTGCTTATTTAACATATTTTCTCACATATTTCACCTTTTTTTTTTTTTTTTTTGCCAATTAACTAATTTTTTTTCTCTTATCGATTTGTTCTATTTTTTTGTTATCCCGTGTTTAGCCGATGTCATTTGATTTTTTTTTACTGGTTTTGCCCATTTTTTGCCGGTTAACCTTGATGTTTTATCAATTCACCATTTTTTTTGTTTGTTCTTTTATCGATTTGATCCATTTTTATTACCTCGTGTTTAGCCGATGTCATTCAATTGTTTTTTTTTTTTCTGGTTTTACCCATTTTTTTTCAGTTAACCTTTTTTTTTATTTTTATCAATTCACTGTTTTTTTGTTTAACTCGCTTTTCTTTCTATATGATCAATTTTCCTATTGATTTTACTATTTTTATCATATTTTTTTTTATCGAATTGTTGATTTTAACAATTTCTATCTTTTGACGTTTTTGGGCCTAAGCCAATTATACATTTTTACTTAACTAAATAGTACCTTTTTTTATTCATGTAGCATGAATGTGATATAATTTTTTTTAGTCTCTTAATATTTTTGAGGTTCCTTTATAAGTAACTTTTTAACAACTTTTCAAAGAAATTTTTGAAGAAATATAGAATAAATTTTTTTTTTGTTATCATTAATATTTTAATGAGTTGTAAAACTTTAAAAGATAATTATAAGGTTGATGTATGATAGACTTCTTGTCAAATTATACTTCTAGGATTTTTTTATTTACTTTTTTGCCATAAAAGTAAATATCACAATATAATTTTAAAATAGGGGTATATTAGTCTTCACAAAAAAGGGAAGAAATTTCCTTAAGCCAACTCGTACTTTTATATGTATATAGATTTGTATATTTTAATAATTTTTTGTCTTTTTTTTTTTTGGTTATTTTAGAACTAATCTTCTAGAATATTTATTTATAATATTTTCAATCTTTATTTTCAGAATTTAAATTTCAAATTTTATTGTTTTCAGTTTTATTATTTTTGGATTTATTTATTATATATTTAATTTCGAATTCTGAGTTTAGTAAGTAAAGATACTTATAAATTCAAATCTTTTTTTTTAAAACTAATTTTAAATTACTTGCTAGTTTAAATTTATTTTCAGAATAAAATTTCAGAATTTTTATTATAAATTTTTTTTTTTCAGTTATTAATTATTTATGTTATATATATATATATATATATATATATATTATTATTATTATTTTTATATGGGCTGGCCATAGGGCCAGCCCACAAACAGGCCCTAAATGGGCCTGTTGTTTTCAGCTCGTGCAACAGGCCCAAGATTGGGTATTTTGGATTTTTTTTTTGTTTTTTGTTTTCAATTTTCGTAATGTTGTTTGTTTGGCTTTCGGGAGAGTGTTTAGGGAAATAAGGTAACTGTAGGTTTTTTCGGAAGGATTCAGGTTGTAGGTGTAAGATGTGTAAGACTTTTATGTCAAAATATGTTTGATATGTGAGAAGTAGTGTAAGAGATGGGTTACATTAAGGGACTAAAAGCGCAAATTTGGATTTCTGAAATCAGGGTCCGAATTGAAATTTTCAATTTTCTTAAAATACTGGACTGAATTGCAATTCTTGATTTTTCAAAAATTTAAGGTCAAAATTGCAATATCCAAAAATTTAGGGACCAAAAGTGCAAATTTGGATTTCTGAAATTAGGGGCCGAATTGAAATTTTCAATTTTCTTAAAATCTTGGACTGAATTGCAATTCTTGATTTTTCAAAAATTTAGGATCAAAATTGCGATATACAAAAATTGAGGGACCAAAAGTGCAAATTTGGATTTCTGAAATCAGGGGCCGAATTGAAACTTTCAATTTTCTTAAAATCTTGGACTAATTGCAATTCTTGATTTTTCAAAAATTTAGGGTCAAAATTGCAATTTTAAAAAATAGAGGGACCAAAAGTGCAATTTGAATTTTTGAAAGTAGTAGCCGAGTTGCAAATTTGAATTTTTCGAAAATGCTGGGTTCAAATTGTGATATGCGTATCAGTTGAGCATTTTATTATTGTGGGCAAAAGGTCATATATATTCGCGTAATTTGTTTTGGCCCATACAGAATGACACCCTCGCGTTATGTCATTGAAATACATAAATTCTTCTTTTGTACAAATAATTTTTGAATTTGACTTAGCTTTTTGGCCAAATACACATTTGAAGGATGTTCTCATAATTTTTCTTTTGTACAAATAATTTTAGAATTTAACTTATTTTTTTGGACAAATACACTTTTGAAGGATGTTCTTGTTATACTTATTCCCAACTCGAAGATTTAAGTAATTTAATCAAATTGTAAAAGGGTGTTGGTCATATTTTAATTACTTTTATACATTATGCCATTTCAAATGGGCTATGGCGTAAAAAGATACAATATACAATATTCATATTACACATTACTCACATGAACAAGAGAGAATAATTAATGTGGAAAACATGTGATTGCTTACATTAGGTACATACACGGCCGGACAGTGACTCAGTATCCTCTCTAAATGTTACATATTCAAATCAATTAAGAAAAAAAGGAAGAAATGACATTGTAGATGTTCAGACTAGCCGTAACTGCTTTAAACAAAGAAGAACACACAAATATGCACACAGCTCAAGCAAGAACCAGACATAAAATAAAAAATACAAACATCAACAAATGGATACTCTCTCTAAAGCAGCAGCTTCCTTAATGAAAAATTCGAGAAAATTTACTTCAAATTTTGTGTTGCAGGCTTTATGTACAACAATCTCCTTGTTGTAGGAGCAGGAGGAGCTAATCCAGGAATATCCCGTATGCTTCTGTTGTTAGGATTCACGATCTAATGAATACACAAAACTCAGACCATCAATTATAATTTGACAAGAAGAGATTAGTATAGGTAAAAATCAGGTGTGATTGTGAAAGGTTTTAGGTTAAGGAAAGTAAGTACCTTTACAACGATTATGGCAATAACCCCACATACAATCAACAAAAATTAGTTAATCACGTGCAAAATACGTGCACTTTTCTAATTTGATTAAAAAGAAATTAGTTAATCACGTGCACTTTTCTAGTTATATTTAAAACAAAAAGAACTTACAAAATAAATTTGTTTATTTTTAGTTAAGTTTTATTTTTTTAAAATATGCATCACCTGCTTGCTCGTGTGCGCTGCTAGCGCGTTCAACAAGTTTGGGCGTGCCTTGGGGCATCCACACCCCAGGCCACACCCCGAGGAATGGTTTGAAACACCCATGCACGGCCGGGCATTTCCAGCCACGAAGGTTGAAGATGCCCTTAATGTAAATTAGTTTTGAGGAAAGCCAGAAATGCAGTTTTGCTATTATGTGATAGCTACATCTACATACTTTTGGATAATAATTAATGGGTACTTTTCAAACTGTGTGTGTGTGAAGGGGGGGGGGGGGGGGGGTTGTACTGCCCTCTGTGAATTCCTATATTGACAACCTGAAGAAATATTTTTATTGTAAGAGAATTTGATTGAAATGCTAATAGTGTCAGTTTAGAGGAAAAAATTCCTAGGATTTTTTTATACCTTGGTTAAGTAATACTACTTCTTTGTTTTTTTATTTTTTGGTTTTTCAAAAGTATTTTGACCTTAAATTTAATTGGATTAATCACTTTTAAAACACATCAACACATTACTTGAGCACCTCTTCAGCAAGAATATGAATTTCGGTTGCCACAATATGGGACAGTTGGTGTACGTTATTCCATTCCACTAAATCAAACATCTATTTTTTTCCCCTTTGCTTCAAAAGTAATGATGTTGCATTATCTGTTGTTGGAAGATTTATTTTGGAAGAAATCATTTATTAATAAATAAATCTTATAAAAAGTCATTCTTATATTTCCTCTAAGACCATCTCCAGCCGAAGGGGGGAGGCAAGCAACAGCCCCCCCTTCGGCTGGAGAAGAGCTCCCCCCGGAGCTGGCAGGCAGGCATCCGGGGGGAGTTGCTTGCCCGCAGGCAGGCAGGCAGGGAGGCAGTGGCTGCCTCCCTGCCTGCCAGGAGGCTCACGCTCTCTTCCCCTTTCTTTTTTTTTTTTTTTTTTTTTTAGTTTTTTGTCAACTGCTGCATCATTCTTTCTTTCTTTCTTTATTAGTTGTAGTGTGTTACTGCATGTTGCTTTTTTTTTTTCTTATTGCCATGCTTTTTTTTTTTTTTTCTTTTTTTGTTGTTTTGCCTTCTAAGTTAATTGTAGGACAAATTTATAAGTCCTTCAAGAATGAAATTTAAATGTATAAAAAAGATATAAGGTAATTCACTATAGGTCTTGTTTGACAAATTTAACTCACTATTATTAATTTATTTTAAGTTGAACGTTTATTATGATATTTAACGTTATCAAATTCTTACTCCATTAGATTATATTAATTTATTTTAAGTTGAAAGATTATATTATTATTATTATTATTGTTGTTGTTGTTGTTGTTATAGTTAAGTGAGAGTGGGGAACTTTGAGATTGAAATAAATATTTTGAATTGTTAGTTCGGTTGAAGATGACTAACTTGGCAAGGCAGGCAGGCAGGCAAGTAGGCAGGCATGAGGGGGCTATTGCCTGCTTCGGCTGGAGATGGCCTAAGGTGTGTGTTGTTAGCATCAAAGCTCACAAGTCGATGATGGGAAAGTGAACATTAAGCATTGATGGATCTTTTACAAAAGCTGCAGTCTCCATCTCCATACAGACGGACTGAGTCTGTGTGTTTGTGTGAATTCTCTTTGCACACGCACTGCAAAAAGAAACACACTGATTTGAGTGATTTCCAGGCCTTAAACCAGTCCCCTTCTCATGAAAATCGTTTAAGAAACAATATATTCATTCAATAAATTTTCTCCAAATCCGGTTGACCGAACCCATAATATTCAAATGACAAAAGGAGAACACTTAATTTAGAATTGAATAATATTATTAAAGGAATGAGTAATCATAAAATATGTTAAATTTATTTATCTTATGGTTTTGGTTGGATGAATTTAGTCAAATTAGGTATGAGAGCAAATCACTTTTGATACCATAACTCAACCTACTTTAGGGATTTGATACCACAACTTTTTATGCCGACACATTTGATACCATAACTCCAATCAACTCGACACTTTTGATACTTCCGTCAAATTGGAAACGGAATTGTCACGTGATTGTCACGTGGCCGTTAAAACTTTGCACATTTGATACCATAACTTATGTTGACTGATAATTTACCCCATAACATTTCAGGTTACCAAAAAAGCCCCACATCTCCAAATTTAGTGACGATTTTAGTCCACATTGTTGCCAAATTTCCAAATTGACTCGAATAAGACCATGTGCTGACCAATTTAGAACTTTACACATTTGATACCATTACTTATGTTGACTGCTAATTTTACCCCAGAACATTTCAGGTTACCAAAAAAGCTCCACATCTCCAAATTTGGTGACGATTTTAGTCCATATTGTTGCCAAATTTCCCAATTGACTCGAATAAGACCACGTGCTGACCAATTTAGAAAATTTTACTTATTTATTTAAATAACTAATTTAATTTATAAACAATATTAATAAATTAAATAATACATTAACATAAATATCACAAAAATTAAGAAAACATATTCTTTTTAAATATAAAATTTATATAATAGAATTAATATATTTAATATTTATTAAAATAATAAATTATATAATTAAAAACTATTTAATATTTATTAAAATAATAAATAGTAAATAATTATAATTTAATAAAAAAATCCCCACCCCACCCACCCCTCCCCCTACCCCCAGATTCCCAGGCTGCCGGCGGCCTGGGTCCTTCGATCCCAAGCCACCGCTGCCAAGGACCGAAGATCCCAGGCCGACGGTGGCTTGGGACCGAAGATCCTAGGCCTGCGGTGGCCTGGGACCAAAGACCCAGGTCGCCGGCCTGGTAATCGGGGTAGGGGGGCGTGGGGTGGGGAGGTGGTGGGTGGGTTGGGTTGGGTGGGTGGGGTGGGGAATTTTTTTTTAAAATTATAATTATTTATTATTTATTTTAATTTTAATTATATAATTTATTATTTTAATAAATATTAAATATATTAATTCTATTATATAAATTTTATATTTAATAAGAATATATTTTCTTAATTTTGGTGATATTTATGTTAATGTATTATTTAATTTATTAATATTGTTTATAAATTAAATTAGTTATTTAAATAAAATAAGTAAAATTTTCTAAATTGGTCAGCCCGTGGTCTTATTCGAGTCAATTTGGAAATTTGGCAACAATGTGGACGAAAATCGTCATTAAATTTGGAGATGTGAGGCTTTTTTGGTAACATGAAATGTTATGGGGTAAAATTAGCAGTCAACATAAGTAATGGTATCAAATGTGTAAAGTTCTAAATTGGTCAGCACGTGGTCTTATTCGAGTCAATTTGGAAATTTGGCAACAATGTGGACTAAAATCATCACTAAATTTGAAGATGTGGGGTTTTTTTGGTAACCTGAAATGTTATGGGGTAAAATTATCAGTCAACATAAGTTATGGTATCAAATGTGCAAAGTTTTAACGGCCACGTGACAATCACGTGACAATTCCGTTTCCAATTTGACGGAAGTATCAAAAGTGTCGAGTTGATTGGAGTTATGGTATCAAATGTGTCGGTATAAAAAGTTGTGGTATCAAATTCCTAAAGTAGGTTGAGTTATGGTATCAAAAGTGATATTCACTCAATTAGGTATTTATAAGAATTTTCCTAAATTCTTTGAGGACAAAATAATACTTCCTACATCCTCCTTTTTTCTTATCCATTCACTTTTTAAAACGGAGTTTTAGATAAAAGTTTAAAAGATAAAACTTTTAATCATTTTTACATATATGCCCTTAAAAATAGTGGTTGAGAGTCAGTGGTGTCAAATCACTACTTTATGTGTAATGGTATTGTTGGGAAAATAGTTTCATTTATAGAAACAGAGTGTTATTTAAAAACATCCTCAAAAGAATATAATTGTAAAACATTAGGAACTGAAAATATCTTATTTGTTTGAATTTTCAGATAAGCTTTGAGCATTTCTTAGAAGACCAAATCAACATGCAAGTATGCCAAAAAAAATTTAAAAAATGTTTCCAGTCATCATGTCATGTTTTCAAATCTTATATTCTCTTTGATTTAACATTTAACAATTCATGTTTAAAAAAAAACTCTTTCTACCAAAATACAAAACAAACACATGCATTTATTTTTAAAGAAAACCCTATTAGTCAGATTTTTCAAGAGATATTAATCCTAACACATTACACATTTTTATAATTAAATTTTTCTTTTCCATTTCTCCTTTTGTTAAACAAATCTCCAGAATGTCAGCTAAACGAGCCTTAAACTTTTTGTACCCTAATTTTGTACTTGCAACCTTTTTCTTTTATTTTTTTTTTTGAGAACTTAGATTGATTTGCTCAATTTTGAAATACTCAAATATTGAAGACAACTGATTCACACCCAACCCTAATTTCTTTTTTATATGTACATATAAAAAAGCATACTGCATTATACATTATTAATTGTAACCCCCCCCCCCAAAAAAAAAAAAAAAAAAAAAAACCATTATGCATACTACCACAAAAAATATCTTCTAATTGACGTGTCTATCACACGCCGCTCTCATGAGCGATTTATATCGGGAATTAGTTGATAGACTATCAATTATTCATAATTGGTGATAAATAATACCGAGAGTTGGTGGATCAGACTGGGAGACTGAAATCAAATTAACTTAATTTAAAAGTAAACTTACAAAGTGAATTAAAATTCTAATTGTAATATGTTATCAAAAAATCTAATAGATAAAACTTCTAATTAAACTAAACAAATCATATATACAACATTACTATCAATATATTATTCACATAATATATATGCTGCAAAAATAAACTCTAAACCAAGTTCTTGAATATTTGAGAGAACTTAGCTTATCCTATCTATTGTTATCAAAATGCCCTTTTTTTTTTTTTTTTTTTTTTCATTTTTCAACATGTAGGTACTGTTTGGATGTACTCCAATTTGACCAACCCGAATATTTTCCTAATTTTGGGCTCAACAAAATTTTGCAGACTTGAAATAAAGTTGATACATATGTGAATTTGCATAAGTGAATCTAATAATTTGACTATTCTTTAATGGTCTTCCGCCGTTGATCAAACAATCGTCAAAAGATATTCTTTTGAAAGTTGTTGGATTCACTATTCTTGCAGAGGCAAACCAGCCACAATGGAGATGAATTTTTGAAGGTGCACATCCAGAAACACAAGTGTTGACAATTTGAACTATGTATTGTGGGATTCCAGAACTTGGATATATACTCTGTGAAATGCTTATGTCCCTATCTGTGCAGGACCCTGAAAAATTAATACTCCATATGTTAGTTTAATATTTCTTTTTTATGCAAATTTAAAATTAAATAAATAATTAGTAAACTCTCTCTCTCTCTTTTTTTTTTGATGAATAAGTAAAGTCTCTTTGGAGCTACGTGACACATTCTTCATGTTTTGATAATGATTTAATTACCATGGGACATGAGCTTTCTGTGATTTAAGTATGTATCTTCTGGACTAACTGCAGTTTTGTTTTTGTCTTCATTTCCAAAATGCATAAAACTGCCTGGAAAAACAAAGGGAAACAAGAATATTGTGAGAATAGTAAAATGTGAAATATTTTATAAAGAATTATTCACAAAATATAAGTGTCGTACTCTAATTTAATTTAAACTTACCCGAGTAAAACCCAATAATATTACAGAGTACAATGATGACCACCAAGAAGTAGAAGATATTGTATACACTAGTCATGATTGTTCTCAATTCCACCAAGTATGTCAAAATTGAGTAATTTTTCTAAGCTTGGTATTTCATGTACAATTTGTATTGAAAAATGAGATTGGGATTTAGCTATTGAAGAGAGGTTATTTGATATTTCTAGAGATTTTTCAAAGAATGATAAGAGGGAGACAAATAGGACCAAAGCAATTAGTTTTGTTCTAATGTTACATCTTTTATATAGCTAGCCAACACAAAAGATGGAGCATTTAGTGCAAAAGAAGGCTCTTTCTTTTGTTGTGCCCGTGTGAAATTTCAACTGATTTTGACAGCCATGCTTAAAAGTTAAAAGTCTCTTGGTTCAAGGTAACCTAGAAAGAAGAATTAATTGAAAGGGAGTAAGTTAGAAAGACATAATGCAGCTAATTGTCACAATAAAGTTACATTGGAAGCTGAAATGAAGATTAAGACATAATGCACCTTCATTGCTATAAGCCTAGAAATCTGCGAAATTTGATTTTTATATAAAAAAAATTGCAATTTTTTTTACTTTGGCTTAGGAATTTTTCACTTTGTTTCACGGAATAATTTACTAAGCTAGAGTATATAGGAGTATTAATTATATTACTAAAAAAACTCTAAGATGAAGTTCTAATTCTTGGAGAGGAAGTAACCTTGGCAAACTCTTCTCTTAGAAGTCATTCTTGTAAAGTTATAATATATATATAGTATATGGTCAGCGATATTGCCAGAGCAAGAATTGTTGCTGCCAGATCAATTTTTTGTAATTCATAATTTACGCGTATTGTTCAAAAGCATTAAAATTTGAATTTGTTAATATCTATAACATTCCTTTATTTAATTAACAACCCAACTAAACCTTCTCTCTCTTATTAATACATTATTAGCTTCTTTTTTTTTTTCTCATTTCTTATTGAATCTTTCCACATAGAAATTAAATAAAATGGTAATTTTTCTCATATTCTCAATTAAAGAACTGTCATCATCATCATATTCTTCTTCTTCTTCTTTTTATTCTTTTATTTTTTTTATTTTTTCCGTTTCAATGGTATCATTTTTATTTCGTTAGTTCCTGATAATTATTCGTCACAATTTTATTTTCCATTTATTGTTTAGCTTTCCAAGCATAGATTATCCATAAACTTTATCTAACAATTAAGTAGGAAAATACTACATATAAAGCAATAATGAAAGAGGGCTATACTAAGATAGTGAATGTGGGTGTATTATTATCCAAGAGTTACTTTATGTGTATCTATCGTGGTGTTTAATGTAGATTATTCAAGAATTCACTCAATTTTATGTATTATATGTCTTTTGATGATATAAGACAATAGAAACTAACTACAATATATTATGAAATTGTTAGTTTATACTTGTTATTTTTTTTTAATTAATTATATTTAAAATCAAGTGTAATAGCTCAAAAAAATTAGTATAGTGATATATTTTTTGTTAAGCTTGGTTAATTTTTTTTATCGAGCTCAAAAGTTTGTTTGATTGTTAGATAAATTGATCTCAAATGAGCTTTAATCAAATCAAACATGAATCATAATTGTACAACTAAATTTTATATATATATATATAGATTATTTTCTTAAATTCTCGAACTTGAAATGAATTTCAAAATAAAATTGTTAAAAGATTTTTTTTAACGATCTAGCTTGATTTTCTACATAATTAATTGAGTGGAATAAGTTGGGAGAATTTCAAAATTCAAAACTACCGATTATAATAATAACATTCAATTAATATAATTTGTTCAATATTCTATATGAATTAAATAATTATCAATATTCCATGTTTAAAAAGCATACAAAAAAGAAAATAAAGATTTTAAATATTAATGAATTGAGAAGGAAGAAAATTAAGTACTTTTCAAGTTATAAATAGGAGTTATAAATAGGAAAGATAAGATATATAGTTCAACTTAGAAGTAATACGAGAGAGAGAGAATGACAGGTGTTGTGAATTTGACTAGGAGAGGCTAGGGGTGTAATCGACGACACACTGTTCAAGCTTGATTTGATTTTTATCGAGCTTGAAATTTTGTGTTTGAGCTTAGTTTGATTTTAAATCGAGCCGAGCTCAAACGAGCTTTTATCGAACGAGTTCGAGCCGAGTACCCAAGTAGCTTGATATTTTACATGTAGTTTTTCAATTTTTAGTTTATCGAGTCGAGCTCGAGCCGAACTTCAAAAGTTATCGAACGAAAAATGATGTTCAAGCTTGTTTGATTAGTGTGACGAATCGAGCTCAAACGAGCTTTTATCGAACGAGCTCGAGTCGAGTATCGAGTAGCTTGGTTTGATTTTCAGCCCTAGAAGAGGCACAATAAGAAATTAAAAAAAATTGCTTTGACAACAACAATATTTGCTCTGACACTATCGCTAGCCATAGTACATAGAATATATAGTTTGACTAAAGCAATATAAATGCCTGCTTTGATACTCTATTAAAAAATAAGTTTTTTTTTTTTTTTTTTTTGTGATTCTTTTTTGTAATTTTTTTTGTTAGTAATTCCATTTTTTATCTTCATAAAATGCGTGAAATCCATTCCATGATGGTCCTTTTCCCTGTAATAATAGGCTAGGGAAGAGATTTTTGAGTGACCTTAAATGTCAATTTTGACGTGATACTGTCTTGTAACATCAAAATCCTAAGCATGTACGTACTTGCTGTGTATCTAATGAAAATCCTGGAGAGATTTGGGTTTTGAACCAATGCAATTAATTTAACAAAAAGAAATATCATTATATAATAAAAATGTCACTAATCAATAAAATTAATAATTATATTTTATGGCATTTTTAAAAAATATGACTATATTAATAAATTGTGACATTTTCTTTGAAATATTATCAAGCAAGGTGCCACCATAGATCATATAATTTGTTGTAGTGTTGGTCGATGAATAGCTTATTTTTTCCTGATAAAATTAGGACTTACAAAATAAATAATGACAGAAAAGGTCCATAGTAGTTATGGTGAAGCACTTTGATGTTTAAAACAACTTGTAAGTTCTAATATCTTGATCATAAAATTGAGAATAGGAGTTTCAAATCGTGATCTACTTGTCGTAAAAGACGCAAAATTACATTTCTCTGTAGATTAATGGTTGGAACCTTGAGATTTCTTACGAACTTTTTGTCATGATTATTTGTGATGTTACTTAATTATTTTCTTTGTTTGCTCCACATTGGAGATGATGTACTGGACATAATCTTATTTTTAATGGGAGTCAAATTGACGTTATATCAAATGATTGATTGAGAAAGTATACATTAATACATGTGAATGCTTCGAGTTGTTTGAGCCTATGAGGGTTGGGCTCGATTATATGAGATTGCACCATGCGCTTCTGGCTTAGCTCTCGGATTCGATCCTTGTCTAACTCTAAGTTTGGTTAAACTTTGACAATGTATAATAACGTTAAAATACTCGATTACAAACATTCAAACTCGGAAAATTCTTACTTAGACCTGGTCTAGGAGATTTTCCTAGACCTTGTGGTTGAAAAAATACCATATTATTAATTCTTCAAACTCCATCTAACAATCAATTCAACTTCAAACTTCGTTATAGCAGATTAACTCCCCGTGTTATTCAAAATTGGCAATTTAACTCGCTGTGATAAATAAAAGGGCAAAATACCTCCCTGTGATATCTTAAATAGGCAATTTAACTCCCTGTGTTAAGAAAAATGGCAAAATAACTCCTTGTGTTTTTATAAAAGAAGCACATTATCTCCCTCTAAATTGTTTATTAATTCATATCACAGAGAGTTAAATTGCTCATTTTTCATTTCACAGGGAGGTATATTACCTATTTTTATATCACGAGGAGGTAAATTGCTCATTATTTCATTTAACAGGGAGTTAAATTGCCTATTTTTATTTCACAGGGAGGTTAATTGTCCATTAGACATATCACGGGGAGTTAACTTGAAAAAAAACCCTCATGAAAGTGATTTCCAAGCTCAACCTAAATTAGATTCAATATTTGTACGAAAATCAAGGGAATTTCAGAAATTCTCAATCAAACGCCAACACAAGTTAAAAATACATCTAAATTTAGTTTCAGCCATTTTTATTTTTTTTATAATTTAGGTTCAGTCAATTAAATGAAAAGTATATATATATATATTTATTCACCTTCTGTTCCATACCAAAAGTTGATAAATCCCATTTAGCAGAAGGGGGCATCAGATCTTTCGAAAAGACAAAGCATAGGACTTTTCCTCAGAAGTAACAAAGAAACAAATTTGGCAGAGAAGCAATTGCAGTAGAGGAAGGGGACCCTTTGGGACATTTTGCCTTGAAAAAGTATATTTCCCTTGAAAAAGTATATTTCCCATAAATTGAAACATATAAAGTAAAAGCTACCCACGCTTTGGTGAGTTAATGGCTTTCCATTTATGCCAATGCCTATGACCTTTGGCCAGTGTCCAAATATCAGCAATTGTTGATGTACAAAGAAAAAAAAGTCAAATGAAATTCATGAAAATTTAGCTTGAATTTTCATGAATTTCATTTGACTTTTTGTTTTTGTTTTTGCATTTAGCTCTATTTAATCATTGTAAATGAATAATTACATATTCCATTGAATTTTGACATATGTTATGGGGTAGTTATCTAAGCATCTTTTAGATAACCTATATCAACATATACTATATTTATTTTTTGCTTTTCAGCGCATTTAGTGGAGGTTGATCCAATTTTTAAAATTTATACATAATACATATATTGCTTAACACTCATTTGCTATGAAAAAACTTCAACTCAAATATGTGAACTCGAAATAAATTTCAGGTTATTTGATTTAATTTTCAAATAAATTTCAAGTATTTTGATTTAATTTGTATCCCTACTTTTGCGAGGAAAGAATATGTAATTAATTACGAGTTCTTGCAAATTATCTTTTTTCTTGTCAAACATAATAAACCAAAAATTCAAGAGGATTAATTACTTGACATTTTTCACCACAATCCTCGTCAATCATCCACAATTGAGCAAAATTTTTGATGAAATTCACCCTAACATTTCCCAATTTTCACCCTCTTTCAAAGCCTTGTCCGTTTTCGTAAAGGAATCTAAAATCGCGACTGGCTTGAGATAAACTCCGATTGACTTAACGCTATTATTATCAGCTGTGCCGTGAAATCCACCAAATTGGCGGTCTTCGCCTAGACGGAAAATAAATTCTTTGTCTTTGCCAGTTGACTGGCCAAACGGTCCGTATTGACCATGGTTGGTGCCAAACGTGATTGAAATTAAGTGGCTGTTGTTGTTGTTCTTGAAACCACTAATCCAAGTTATGTACTCTGAGGGGTGATTGAGTTTCACCTGCATTGTACATTAGGTGTTACAAAAATTAAATGCAAGAATCGGGTTTAAACTTTAAATCCAAGTACCCAACAAGTATTTATGGCCGCTTAACAACATTTAATAAGTTAATGCCAATTTACCCCCTTAATATGCATAATATTCAATTTATCTTCTCTGTATTTTGAAAAATGACCACTTTATTCTTCCTATAATCTTATAAAAAATTTACAATGCATCTCTGACTTTTTTAAACTTACAAAAAATACGAATTGATAAAAACAAAAACTACCCCTCTTATATACTATGGTTTGACCAGTCAACTTATAAATGTGACACTATATCATTTGTGTTATTATAAATGTGGCATTTTATCCTTCATATTATGATATATGTGGCACTTTACCTAATGTGTTATGATAAATGTGATATTTTATCCCCTTTCGAAGGATATTTTTATCTTTTTATACAATATTTTTCATGTCCGCTCTCAATTTCGAAAGAGTATGTTACATTCACTGTTGAAAGAATGTACGTGAATTGCTCCTTAAAACTTTTTACAAGAGGGGGTAATTGGCATTGATCCAACATTTAATTGATCAATTTGTCCTTTTTTCGTCAGAAGATAGGGGTAATTGGCATTAATCCAATATTTAATTGATCAATTTGTCCTTTTTTTCTTTCAGAAAATTAAAATAAATCAATTTGCCCTTGTATATGTATATGAAAATACCTATACGAAAACGGTTAAAAACAATCGTTTAAAAATGATTTTTAGTTTCACGGTCTGCAGTTTGATATCACAAAGTTTTATATTTTTTATTTATTTATTTTTTATTTAGTTGATTAAATAATGCTATTAGATTTAGAAAATAAAAGTTCAAGAAATATAGCTTATATATAGTTCAGCTGTTGCAAATTCATATAGTATGATATATATTTATAAGTAGCAGGAGAATTAACTTACAACATCAAATTTGTACCCATCACTCCGTCCTTGCAAATCAGAGAGCACCAGAGTTCCATTCTCAGCATACTGAAATTGAATTGAATTTATTTCATCGTCGTGCGAAATAAATATCTGAAATATTTTATTGTGTCCTTTTTCATCCCATATATTTCCACTTTTGCTTCCTACAGGACCTATTTTGATCATGCCAGAGTCGTCCATTGAATCCAAAAAAAAAAAAATCGAAAGATGAAAAATATATAAAGTTTATTTAATGGTGTCAAAATTACAAATGAAGATAGATAAATGATGCTGATACGAGTTAATTCATGCACTTATGTAGGAAGAATTGTTCTTTTTTTTTTTAATAATGAACGTGCAAACCAAACATAACATGTTATCATCACTATATGAACTTATTGGTTGGCAACTAATTGGCATTAACGTTTGAAATAGTAAGATAATTGATTTAATCATCGAGTAGTAAGATAATGTTTGGCAACCAACAGTGATTGGTTTAGTGGAAGGGATTAGTCAATACAAAGAGCGGACTCAGGTTCGAATCCCTATTGGGAGAGGTTCCCAGTTTATGTGTCCGACGCGCCTCGAAAGGATTAAACTCTTGGGAAACCAAAAAAAATATTATGTTTGGCTCGGAGGATATTTATGGTATAGAACTTCCTGTTTATTCATTTTTATCTAAAAAAATGTTTAGATAATATTTATGCTTGAAAGAACAAAACAATATAACTGTTGTGGTTGGATAAGTTATACCAAACTCGATTTACTCGAGGATTTTACAAAAAAAACACACGGTAGAAAACTGTGAGGGTGATAATATATATTTCACATTTGGGCTGTATCGTTGTGCAAATCCATGACCGGCCCACATCTTTTCATTTTCTCTTTCGAAACCGATGAAAATTTCCCGCGCCAACACAGAATAAAATCACAAACCCGCCATTTAAATTAGGGTTTAAAAATATCTCCTCTCTCTAGATCTTAAGGAAATGAATTCTGCAAATGATCAATTGCTCCACGACTCCATGATGGAAGCTGAGGTTGCAGCAATGGAAATCGAACAATCAATAAATATCGAAGAAGAAGAAGAAAATGATTCATTTATCAGATTCATCGACTACTCGAAATCGATTTTGTCTCAAAATGCGGGTGAGTTAGAAGAAGAATCATTGAATTCCCCCGGTTGGAGCTGGATCGCGAATCGGATTCTCAAAACTTGTGTAGCTTACTCTAGTGGTGTTACCCCTGCTATTCTCCTTTCGGAGCTTTCTCTGGTATCTGCGATTTTCGACTTTTAAGTTTGCTATTGTTTTTCCATTGCTAAGAATTTTTAATCGACTCTAGATCTAGGTTTATGATTTCTTTTGAATCGCGGATATAGCTACACAGACAGTAACTTTCTCTGGCTGATTTTGATTTTAGTCGTTTATAATCATTATCGGTTTTAGTTAAGGTGTTGGAGCTTTCTATGATATTGTAACTTACAATTCCTTAATTTTACTTCCAAAAGTGATGTCGTTCTGGTTTGTTACTATTTCTATTTTGTTTTGGTGATTTGTCTTTCCGTGCACTTACGTGCATCTTTGTCCAAATATAATTTAGAAGTATTGACGATGTTAGACTTTTTGATACTTCTGCAGCATCACCTCATAATGTTTTGTCAAGTGATTCATATGCTGATTTCTTTATGATTAGATAGTCAGGTTTTATTGCTGTTTTGATTCTTCAGAGGGAATCGTGAGAGTTACCTTTCAGGCTGTACTGTTTAATGCTTAATTTTTTATTTAATTATCAGCTAATCAGTTCTGACGTCACTGCTTTGATCTCTGCAATGTCTCAATTTTTTATTTTTTTTCAATCTTAAGATAATTTGGGACTCATATAAAACACCCACATGATTTACGTTTGTGTTGTTGATACAAAACATTTATGTATACGGATGCGTGTTCACAGGCTTGGAACGAGCAGAGTAGAAGTGGAGCTCCAAAAAAACAGTCGGAGTGTATTATCAAGTTGAAGAAGCACAAGAGAGCGAAGCTTCCAAATACTATTACAATTGATTCAATATATGAGAAAAAGTTCTTATCCTTGACCAGTGTAATTGAAGCAGTTGTACTTGATTCTTTCGTTCTACCAGGTATGTCGTTGGTCCAGATATTGGAGAATTTGGATTTGACTGGAAAAATGTTTTTGTTCCTATGCAAGAGACACTGGGGAACTTTTATCAGTTATCTACATATGGATTGATTGTTAAGATGTTGGTCTGAATCTGATACTGAGAAATCCATAGAGTTTAGTGCTTTAAATAGCTTTGTGGGTCATACTACACCAAAATAGTTTTGGCTGGTGTTTGACTAGTTTGCAATTCCAATTCTGTCAAAAGCCACTTAAGTTTGATTAGATTGTAATTGAAATTTGATTAAATTGTAATTGATATGATATGTTATACAGGAACAAACATATACATGCTCACTTTGGGGGATATTTGGAGCTCCAATACCATTGATTTATATCTTCACAGGAGGTAAAAAGGTTTTCAGACACTTTTTATTTATTGAAGTTTCAGTTTCATAAAGTTTTAAATTATATACAGCTGTAATTATAGACAACATGCTATGGTGATCTGCCTTTCTTTTAAAATGCTGTTTCTAGTCACTCTAACTCCCCAAATTATATTGTTTCATTATTCATTTAATATTGTAGCACTCAACTTTTTTCTCCCCAGATTAAGTATATACAAGTTCTTGTATACCTTAGTTTCCTGTCTCTAGTAGTCTAGTTAGTACGGCGATTTGGTTGCTTGGTCAAAAATTTTGTTGATCAGCTCCATTTTAGATCCATTAAATATGTTTGATGCATTGGGTAGGCTGGAAGCTTAAGTTTATGTTATCTAAGTTGTGTCCTAAAATTGCCAGATTAAAAAATTACATAAAAGTACTTGAAATCTAGAAAACAATACTTAGGTAAGTAAATATCTACATACTGTATGGATTCTACATATGAATATTGTATACACTATTTACTTTCATGGATTGTGTATAGCTTAATTCTTAATCATCTCACTTGCATCTCAAAGCAGGTTTTACAACATTGCTGACCCAAAAAATGGGATTCTACGGAAAGGTCGTGAAGTTCTATTAACTGGGTGCTATCTTCGGGTTGCCACGGGGAGTTCAGTTAGTGCACGTCTTTTACCAACCGAATTTTTTGTTGTACTATTAGATGAGGTAGCTTCTTATTTCTAGCTCTCTATTTTCTATTTTTTTCTTTCTTATCACCTTCTGAGTTTAGCAGGATAGTATATCCAACCAATATTTTACATAAGGTGTCCCTGAATTTCCGATTACTGCCACTGACAGTTTTTTGGATAGGAATAATAAAAAGCAGTAGGAGTTTGATGATTCCTGCTTTTAATAACCTGAACCTTATTAATTATGTTTTATTGTTGTCACTTTTGAGTCTCATGCACCAATTGAAACATCACAGTCAGAGTTTTCTGATGCAATACTACCTCATATCTTAATGCTTCGATGCAGGATGAAGATGATGATGCCATGCTACTTGGAGCACAATTTTGTTCCGATTCCTTTTCCTCAATTTCTCTGGATGCAGTAAAGGAAGGAACATCATATTCATTTTATGCAAGGTATGTTATTGTACTGTTAATGTTCTTGTCGTTTGAACTAAGCTGAACCAGTTCCAGACTCTTTCATTTCTACTATATCATATGCTTTTTTAGGGATTATACAATGATCATATCTAATTTTCCACTAAATTGTGCCAGTTAGTATGAATAGGAATGGTTCTTAACATTACAAAAATGATGGTTAGGAACATATTCCTACTTACCAATTAAAAGTCAGGTTCTGCAGATTTATGGTCTGTTCTCTGTGATTTGTAAACCGTGTGTTCTTGATTTTGTACAGAATTGAACACATAGGACCTCTGGAAATTCAGGGTACAAATGGCAGTTTGCAGAGAAAACAAATTATGCTGGTTGATAATGACGGTATGAGATTAAAATTGTCCCTCTGGGGAGACCAGACTCTGGTTGCCAATCTTTTTAGGTATGATATTTGCAAATTGGGTCCTTGTTCCTATTTTTGTGAGACTTATCTTCTTTCCCTTCTGGTTATCAGACATCATTGTTTCCATTATTTTCACGCAGTGTGGGGAGTACACTGGCCCTTGATAGGCCATTTATTTCAGATGCTATAGATAGTTCACTTGAACCAGATGAACTTTGCCTGGAATATGGTAGTGCAACCCAATTATATTTGGTGCCTCTTATCCTGCACAAAGAACAAGTAAGTGATGATTCGTCAATGAATGTATCCTAAATAGGTGTTTTAGAAGTGGATAGCTAACAAGTGACTCATGGACTCAGGTAAGCATTGCATTGACTCAAAACCATTATCAACTATCAAGGCTGCCGACCTCAAATCCGAGTCAAGGACCTATCTTTTCTCAAGTGACGTTACCTTGTGATTCTCAAGGGTCCATTGACTTCAGGAATTACCCTTTTCGAGTAAGCTTGCACTCCTGATAAAGCTACAGGATTTGTTAGCAATCACTGCCTTAAATTTTTTTTTTTAAAAGATCCATAATTCTTGCAGATTTCTTAGATAGAAGCAATGTCATTTTGAAATTGTGTCTTCATTTCATTAAAATGGCACTAGGAAGCATATTGGTATTATCATTGAAGTTTTGATTCATAAACAAGCTAATTTAGTGTTTTTTCTTAAGATTTGCATACTAATATATTTGGTCAATCAACCAAGTTATTTATGGTAAAAACATGGTCTCAACCTCAAATATTCCAGATGTGAGGTAATAACTTTGTTATCCATCTAGATCTAATAACATTCATGCTTGGACTCGGCATGGTTGTGAAGCCTTTTCCCAGTTGCAATTACCCTTCCAGGTTTGCTCTTCCATTCGAAAGATTGCTGGAATGCTTTAACTCGGTGAAGTTACCATATATGAACCCCTTACTCAGTCAGATGTTTGTTTAATTGTTACTAATTCATGATATTCTTCATCTATGCTAGCATTGAACTTTGATTTGTATTCTAATTTTCTGAAAGGAAAAAAAGCAGTAACGTTCTACTTGTTTAAAGTTTTGCAGTCATATGTTGTTGATCTACGTGACAAGATGACTGGCATCAGCCTCTATGGTATTGTTACAGACATTAAAACATCTAAGGACATGTTTTCTTTGAGAATTGAAGATAAAACTGGAGCAGTATGGGCAAAGCTGCATTTCGATAAATCTTGGTAAAAATGTTTGTTTGTCAACTCTGCAATATATGTACACATTTATAATTGGTGACACTAGGGTATGAAGGATTTTCTGATTGTAGGAAACATCAAGTGAGCTTATTGGCGTTTTTAATGGTATACAAATTGTGTTTTCATCCAAACAAAATGCATTTGTATGAGAAAAATTCATGTGTTGGCTTGATATACTTTGGCTTTCATTTAGATTATTTTTCATTCTCCTGGAGATTCTTCCAGAATAAAAATCCTCTTAGCTTATGTGATGTAGATTCTTCCAGTTAAATAAATTATTGGCTAACAGAATATAAAATTTAGAAATGAACTTCCTTTAAGTTATTAGGTGGAGGATCAAATTTAGAATAAACTATTGTACATTAATCTTGTTAATTTAGGAAGCCAGAGAGATGATCTGACCTAATTTATCCTTGATTTCTTCTTTGTCCTTAAGGTCTCTGGGAAGATTAGGGATGGGTCACACTGTCTATATATCTGGTTTAAGCTCTTCGTTGTCGCCACAAAAATGGTAACCGTGCACATAAGCATCAATTTGATTCATTCAAAACCAATGTTGTGGATTACTGATATATTATGTGATACATTATATCTTTAGTTTCATTTTGTAAGTATACATTTGCAGTCTTGAACTCTCATGGCATGAAAATGATACGGGAGCCTCATTTTTCAATATAAGCTGCTTGCCAGCTTTCCTCAATACATCATGTCTTCATAAACTGTTATGCCTTTCTGATCTATCCACCCAAACGAGTGGTGCACAGGTATGTTTCTTGCATTTTGTATTGATTGACTTCTTTACTTTTCTTTTGTGTTCTCTTCTTGTTTGTACCCTCCTCTTTCCACAAAGGGAGGTGGATGTAACTGAAAGGTGCACATACAAATTTTGATGGACTATTGAATTATTAAGGTTTCTATGTGTAATCTCATGCTTGTCTAGTCTTTTATTTCCCTCCTATTACCTAGAAACAATAATCTCAATAGGAGCATACAACTTTTCCTGATAATTTGCACAATTACATATTTTTTGCAACATATCGATAAATGGCAGTTTTGCACAAATGTTTGGTACTAATGTTTACTATTGCTAGTTTTACTGAGAGAAAAAAAATACTAATGCTAGTTTCACTGACTGAAAGTCTCCCAATTTTTTGGTCTTGTTTACTTTTTGATACGCATTTAGAGGAAAATATTTCCGATGCACACCTCATGAGACAAACACAACACTACACATCACTTGCTCAAGTACCCCAAGGGCATGCCGAAAACCATCCCTATTCTTAATATTTTTTCACCACAAGTCATACCAATATTTTCCTAGAAGAATAAATTAAGCATACCTAAAAGTCATACTCTTCTAACGTTTGTACCCATTAATGAAATTATCTGCAGCTGCTATTATGTATAAAGTACAATTGAATGTAGATATCCTGAGTCTGAGGTGCAAGATAGCAAACAATTTTCTAAAAATGGGAGGGAGTGGTTTGATATAGTATTCAATTATGTTTTCTATATTTAATTTTATCTGAGGATTTATTTATATTTCCAATAATAATTCAGGTATGTCAAGTATGGTTGGATCAGATTGACCATTGTCATGTAGATACAAGATTTATGCATACCCTTTGTGGTAATCTTGTGGTCGAGTCACATACTGGAGATCTTGAATGCAAATTTTGCCATAGTATTTGCAATTCTGAAGTAGAACGTACCTTCCATTTGAAGATTACTCTAGCAGATGACACAAATAAGCTTTTTGCTTGGTGTATTGGTCAGACTGCTGCCGAGTTGCTGCAGATATCACCGGATGAGTTCTACGAACTACCTGAGGTAACAACAAGAAACTATTTCCCTTGCCTTTAAATTTTTTATTTTTCAAGTTTGGTTTAGAGTATAGAAAGTTGCGAAAAGGGAATTTTTGGCCTTTTCTTTATTTTTGTATCATTTCTTAGTAGTGAACACAATTACTTCATGTGAGAGGAGTTTTTGAGAAAAAAACATCCATTTAAAAAAGTAGCAATACTATTGTTTGAAACATCTTTAAAGAATGGCTAAAATTACATTTTTAGTCCATATATGAGGCCAAACACTTGATAGTTTTAGTCCTCTCACTTGAAAAAATAGCACTTTTAGACCTTTTTTTCACATTTCTTTCTTCCCACCCTTTCCATCTTATTGTATTATTGGACCAAAAGTGTAAAAATGGTCAGAAAAGGAGGAAACATAATGCGCAAAAGAAATTAAATTCTTGGGACCAAAAATGCTATTTTTGAAGACGTGAAACTGAAAGAGCTGAGTGTCATTATTAACCCTTAAAAGTGGAAGTAAAAGTTTTGGTACGGCCAAATTATACAAATTTAGTAGATTAATTTACTGGGGCTTCCTGGTATAATAAGGTTACTGAAACTCTAATAGTGCTAGTAAATAATAGACTAATAGTGCAGAAGTATGCGAATTCATAGTTTAGTGACAGTACTGAATCTTAAAAACATTTTTAACATTTGCTGATTGCTCATCCTAAGCATGAGTACGATGCTTTAATTCTTCAAAATAACCTCGGTCTTTATGATTAATTATTGAATAAGGCAGTACAGCACAATCTTGTGTCCATTTACGGATAATTAGTTTCTTGTAATTTCATTCTTCAGGAAGAACAGATAATGTATCCATCTTCACTTGAGCATGAGAAATTTATAGTAACAATTTTGAACAGTAGAAGGCAGGACTGTGGACGAATAGCTGAGCAAAATGACAACATGGTTCATTGGGAAGTCACTCGTGCAATGAAGTGTCAATGAAATTAAAGGTACTTCTAGTGTTCAATTTTGTTAGCATGTTAAAGCTCCCTCCATGTGATTGATAGTTGATTGATCAGTCTGTCTGGGTTTGATGTAGTCCAGACTGGTTTTTGTATTGTATGTTAAAACTTTTATTAAGTTACTATTTATTTATTGTTTACGTAATTCTCTTTTTATTTACATGTTCCAATGTTGATACATCAAAGAAAAAAAGAAAATAGGATCAAGGTTAACCAAGGAATTCGTTCATTTCCCCTATTAAATTCTCAAAGCTACCATGTTTTATGTTTGTACCAAATCCCCTCCTGCCGGAATGACATGATACATGATTTGTTTCGTGAGGATCCCATAAAATCCCGTTTGTTAACTTTAATGATTTTTTTTCTTAACATCAGGCGACTTGGATCTATATATTAATGAAAACTCAAATAATTTCTCTGTTCCAGAGCATCCTAATTAATATAGACGTACACTTGGAGAAAAACATAAGTTCAGGATATGAAATCATTCTGTTTTGTTGCTATTACATTTCATTACAGTTCAAATTGGCAAGCATTTTTAGCCTCTTGAAATACATGAAATTTTTTTTTTTTTTGGGAGAACGAAATACATGAAATTAAATGAACCAAAACTGGATCACTTGATAATGAGAGACAGGTGTTGCCAAAAGCATCAGTTTTAGTCTGTTCTTCTTTTGCTGTTCTTGTTAGAAGTATTATTATGTTCCGATATCATCTTCAGAACATCTACCAATGCCCTCAAACGGTCCCATATATTCAGGCCATACAGAACTTGGACAAGCGATTCTTGAAACTCAAATCCATTTTCCGAAATAGGATACTGCATATTGGAGGAGATATAGTACATGTCAAAGTTTTGAACTGAAAAATAAAAGGCTCATTTAGTTGGCTTTTTGGAGAGTTTTTTCGGAAGTTAGAGAATGGTTCAAAAACTCAAAAAGTGTGATGCGTCTAGATTTGTTCTTGAAAAGTTTCAAGTACAGGGTAATAGTGATTTTTTTATAAAAATGAATGTGTTTGGTTTATATTTAGTAGAGAACATATAAAAATAGGTTTTTAGATGTTGACTGAATAGGATGTAAGGTTTTAAAATAGGGTAGTGATTTACATTTCAGAAATATTTTTCAAAAAAAGAAAAAGGATGTGCGTGTTTAGTCTACTGGAAAATACTGATAAATTTGAGAAAATCCATACAAGGCCAACTATTTAAGAAACAGGCTTGTGGGAAGACCAACCTGAATAGGCTTTGGTATTTTAGTTTTGATGAAAGGCCACCATCTGTCCTCTGCTACTGATTTCACAAGACAGCAAGCTCGCAATCCTTCTATACCCGCAAATCTTCCAAATCCACTATCTTTTACACCACCAAATGGTAGTGACTGCAATAACGTGTGCAAAGAAATACGAAATTAGTTGTCATTAAACTTCTTTTTTATGATTAGTTGTCTATATACTTAGGAAATACTTTTTTACACTTAGGATTTTAGTTGGCCTAATTTCAGCTTACAGCAACAATAGTCCTTTATTTTTGGGATCAATACATTTAATTCTGTAAAGATTGCATTTGTAGTCTTACATAGCTGGACCTTCGACCATTTTGGTCCCAAAAGTTTAAAATATTTTGCATTTTAAATACTCTATGGGACTAAAAGTGCGCAATATTTAAGAAATTTGGGATCAAAAGTGTCGAGGGTCAGTCATGTGGGACTAATACTACATTTTGCCATTTCATCATTCATCTCCTGTACTAAACATAACTTATGATAAAATTTGGACCAAAATTCTTGGGCCCATACGATAAAAGACTATTTCTTACATGCAAAAAGTTAGCAATCCAAACTTAGCAATAAAAAATGTTGGAGTTGATAGGTGCTTGGTGATTCTTTTCTTGTGACTAACTTGATAGTGTGTACTTAAATATTACCTGACACATGTAGGTTGATCCAAAATCATTAACTGCAGCAACTCCACAGTGTAACTGAGAAGCAATTTCTCTGGCACGCCGCTGGCTGCCTGAAAATACAGCACATCCAAGCCCATATTTTGAATCATTGGCAAGGTTGACAGCCTCTTCATCAGTACCAAACTTCATTATTGGCATAATTGGTCCAAAAGCCTGCAGCATTAAAAAACAAATGAACATAGTTTTATTTCACGAGTTCAAAGACCAATTATTCTGCACATAACTGTAAATACCTCGTCTTGCATCAATTTCATAGTATGATTGACATTAACAATTACTGTAGGAGGAAAGTACTGATCTACAGCCCCTTCACCAATATTTCCAACACTTCCTCGGCCAACAATTTCAGCTCCTTTGTCAAGAGCATCATTTATCAAACTCTGAAGCTTTTCAGCATGCTCTTGCATGCATATGGCTCCCATGTCGTATTTTCCAACAAGTGGAGGCCCCTGCAAAGATAGTCCATAGCGAGATTTATTAATGCATATTTACCGGTTAATCTAAGTGCAATCAAAACGTTCGAGCTATTTCTTAAAGTGAGAAAAATGAAAATGAACAACACAAAACGCTCAAGGTACAACATTTTCATTAGCTCTGCCAACCAAAAATAGCCTAACTGGATCTGCTGAGTGGTATTTCGAAAATCAACATAATAATTATGAATGGAAATCAAGTAAATTGGTGAGCGCAAGCTTATTGCTTGTACACACCTAGGAAATTGACAGAGTAGAATAATTAAATTGACCGATGTACTTACAGCCGTAACGGACTTCACAATTTTGACAACTTCAGCAACAAAAGAGGAGTAAATATCTTTGTGGACATAAAACCTCTCAGGTCCAGCACAATTCTGCCCACTTGATAGCAGAGCACCCCTTACAGCTATTTGAGCAACCTACAAACTTAAATAATTAGTTAAACTCCTGGAAGCTATAGGTGTACTAGGTAGAAGTTCAAATTTCAAACATTATTGGACACTAGAATAAATTGATCTATAAAGCTAACTTTATCATACATGTGCTACATCAGCATCTTCACAGACGATAAAGGCATCTTTTCCACCAAGCTCTAAAGTAACTGGTATTAATGTGTCAGCGGCATGCCTCATTATCTGCAATGATCAGTAAATTAAAAAATGTGGTTTTTATGCCGGCTATGTAAATAAATTGAAGTATTTTCTACAGATTATCAATGATGATTTTCTTGGATTAAAAGAAAGAACCATTACCATTTTACCAACACCCGATGATCCAACAAATATGATTTTATCAACTGAAGATACTAAGGCTTCACCTGTCTCTGCAAACCTGGAAGGGAATTCAAATTTGTCTGATTAATAAATAATATATTATGGTATAATGCATAAGAGCATACCCTGTTATTATTTCAACTAGATTTTCTGGAGCTCCTACAGCAGCAAGGGCAGATTGGATTATGTGCAGATAGAAACATCCCGACCAACTTGCATGCTCTGAAACCTGTGGTGGCAATCATTAAGATCACTATAAGTAAGACTAAAATATATAGATATTCATTACATCAAATATACCTATTTCTCTTTCAATCTTGCCAATAATTATCTACCAAATATAATAAGTTTGTAGTAAAAAGTTTTACAGAGAAGTAATATAGCATGACATCAGAATAGTAGGGTAACACAGGTTGAATCCTTCCAAACGTCGCAATTTTTTTATGAAGTAGAGGAACAAACAAGAATTTAGGAACTCACGAACCAGATGACACATTTTTTCAGTTTGTCATAGCCCAGAGAGTATGATTATCGCGTCAAGCATTTAATGGAAATGTTTTAAGATGAACAAAAGGAATTGATTACCCCAATTTAGGACATTTGAGCCTATTATGATTAAATGCAATCACAGATAAACCTTAAATCTAGAAAAAGAAAGCAACCCCAATATGATATCCTCCGACTGCTTCATATAGAATTATTCTGAACTAGGATAAGAACAGACAATAGGCCATGTTTGAAGTGGACTAATTTTCTGATCAAATCATAATAACTGATTCCTCCACCTTATTAATTTTCTGGCTTACAAATATTGACTTTCAAAAATCAATTGAAATTTATTTCAATGTTGATTATTGGAAAAGGATTGCAAATATGTCAAATCACAATTAATCAAAGTTCTCAATCAAACGAGTTGTCAGTAAGTGAAAATAGTAGAATGTTTTCTATTTACGTTGATCTTATAGTTTCAAGCTTGTCATAATTCATAACCAAACAATATGATCCAATAATTAAATATTAATTTTAATTGACTGATTTACTATTGATCCTTCAAATGGTCGTTTTTGGAAATCAAACCCTTGACAATCAGAAATTGCCTACTTTTAAAATTGAGATCATTCCATCTAAAGCTTGTTCATTCCAGCAAGATAAAGTACCTTAATCACAATGCTGTTCCCTGAGAACACGGCTGCCAACATTGGATTAAATATGTTGTGAAATGGATAGTTCCATGAAACAATGGCTCCAATAACACCAAGGGGATGAAATTCCACTCTGGCTGTCTTATGAATCATTGATCTTCCACACGACCTACATCATAAGGTACTGATCATCAGTTGTGATCGGCCCTCTCATCTAGGCAGGTATGACACACATTCAGTGAATCATGCAAAGCAAAACTCAAGTTATTTAGAAAAGAATCACCAGTTTGGCTAATGATGCCAATAGGTGTGAGAATCTTGAGATTGAAATAAATACAGGTTGGACCTAAATTGCAAATATGAAGCTTAGGTTACAGTTCAAGCTAAGGAGGTTTTGATTCCTGGGTTGCAGTGAGCTACATAATGATGAATGCAAGTTCATATTATCTTAATATTAGGATCATGTGATCTAAATCTGGACTCTAGAATGCATGACAACCATGTTGTCCAACACATAACAGGTTTTGGAGGTTCGTAACAAGGATATTCCATATGGTAAGCGCAAAATGTGCATTATGTAGCAACTAACAATTTTATTCAAGTTCAAATATTTAGTAGTAAAAGAGAGAGTTACATTAACAAATTCTGAGCCATAGACAGCTAGAATACAATAAAAAGAAATACCTGTACTCGGGCTTTAGCCATTTCTCACCCTCTGAAAGAAGCCAAGTGAGCTTCTCACATGTTGTCATAATTTCCCCCAAAGAAGCATCAACCATGGTCTTTCCAGTATCACGTGAAGAAACTCTAATTGAAGTGGCATATATGTAAGCAACAAACTACATCTCATATATTTTACAAATATAATAGGAAGGATAGAAGTTACCATACCATCATGATTTTGACTTACAAGTTAGAAAAGGTGAAATAAAAAGACAAAAATACACCATAAGTGACATTTATTACTATTTAATCTTCTCGGGCGCATACATGGATCATGATGATTGAAACAAAATCATAGCCACCATCCTGTCTTCTACTTATAAACAGAAACAAGTTAAATTTTTCTAAATCGAACATGAACAAATTTTACTTAAATATGTACTTTTAGAAACAAGTTTAGAAAATGAGAGATTATTGTGGACATCCCAAAAAAGGAAAACGGAGCATTCAACTTGAACAAGGGGAATAATAAACTCAAAGGCATCTCACGTAAGTAGACCATATGTATTTTTCTGGTGCTTTATAGCATTCCTTACTCGCAAATTAGCTCCTGGTGCTCAATAATATACTTCAGAAGAATCCTCAGAAACTGGCGCCTTTGCTTGAAGCTACTTTTTGCCCATATCTTCTGTGCCTTCCTTGCCTGTGTTACACGCTCTTTGACCTAGCATTGTTCTACAGGTTAGACTAGGATTTTATTTATCATTAAAAAAAATGAAACAACACATATATGTGCTATGGATAACATCAGTAAAAGAACTATGCTGAAGACTTAACCAATGTTACATCCAGTAGTATCAACTCATATTTTTTGTTAGAATGGCAACTATCCTCACTGTTCAAGTTCAATGTATGAGAATATATGATAAGAGATATACCAAAAAATGTCTGGAAAATATACAAGACCAAAAATTCTTTTGAAAACAGCATAAAATCTAACCTCGTCAGGTTTCAATGCAGGGAAGTATCCTAGGTATTTCATTGTGGCAGGCTCATAGCATTGGACTTTATCTGTTTGCCTTCTTGAAGGTATCTGCATGAAATTCCCAATTGCAATATGAACAACAAAATGTTCTACAGTTTATCATAATAGCTAAAAAGCAATCCAAAACTATCACATAGAATGAGCAAACATAAGCAATGCAGCTACAGCATATCATACAACACCAAAATTTAAATTCCAACTCAACGTTGCTTTAAGCAGTGTATAAGCCATCTGATTGGAATTGAATTGGGATGACTGCACTAAGTTGTTCTCACATTAATCTGATGCTTCAACACTAACTACACTTATGACATGCAGCCTTTTAACATTAATAAAGCAATCTCACCGTCACAAATTCTTGCAATTTCCCCTTGCAAAAATACACCATATAATGTTCATAGAAGTTTTCAAACAGACAAGCACAACACTTATAAACGGAAACGAGCACTAATTAACATGACTAAGTAAATACTTGTTTTCCTAATTATAAGAGGTTCATACATTTTCATTCTGATATCTCTTTAATAATAAGAAATCTCTCAACACTTAGAAAACTCATAATCAAACACACAATCAACATCACTACACACTATCAGAAGATATTTATCAAAATCTATAAAATGTAGAACTGCACATGTAAAACTTACATAGATAAAGCTGTTTTCCTTCGTCTGATTTCCATCATCCAATACTGCCATTGCAAAATGGAATTATCAATTTGTGTATCTACATGCGCGCGCCACGCATTACTTAATTTTTTTTAAAGTAAAGGTAAAACAAAACACGCACACACAACCGTACCGTCGGAGGTGTCAACTTCGATGGAAGGAACATTGGGGGGAATGAGCATGAGGAGGAATTTACAGATCGCGACTGCGAAAGCGATGACCAGCAGTGGCCACCAAAACGTCATCGTTTCACGCTATCGCCAATCGATTCTGATTTTCAAGCTTCGGATTAAAATAAACCCTAGAAGAGATTATATTCGAGTTTTGCAATGGATTCAGATTCAGATTCAAATGAAGCACATTTCACGAGCAGAACCGATAGAAAAAACAAAAGAGGAATAAAGAATGCTTTGACATTGCATTTTAGTATCTACTCTTTTTTTTTTTGGGACCAGTCAGTCCACTATACCAATAGTTGTTGGTAGTCAAACGTATTCTAATTGACTTTTGGCAACATATACAGTTGAAAATGGGTCATTTGACAGATTTCATCCTCGAAATTGAATTTTAAATTACACCCATGAAATTGGATTTTGATGGAGAACATCTTCGAAATACCTAAATTTTTGAAAATTGCACACTTAAAATTAAATTTTGGCCGAGTACATCCTTGAAATACATAGGTTTTGACATACTGCACCCTTGAAATAATAAATTTTGGCATAGTGCATCCTTTTAATCTTTTTCAAACAAATAGATTGTCGGAAATTGAAATCCTGATTTTAATAGGGGCATACTTGTCCTTTTAATTCATTTTGTTCCTAAAATTTAAGCTTTACGCTTAAATTTTCATTTTTCTAACAATCCATACTTACATTCCTCAAACATTTTTTCACAATTCTTCACCATTTCTGTTGATCTATATTTTAATAAGATTTTTGAATTAAAAAAATCAAAAGATTGTTAAATTTGAAAAATTAATATACATGCATATAACATACAAATTTTTTTGAAAATTGCACCCTTAAAATTAAATTTTGGCCGAGTACATCCTTGAAATACATAGGTTTTGACATACTGCACCCTCGAAATAATAAATTTTGGCATAGTGCATCCTTTTAATCTTTTTCAAACAAATAGATTGTCGGAATTGAAATCCTGATTTTAATAGGGGCATTTTAATTCATTTTGTTCCTAAAATTTAAGTTTTATGCTTAAATTTTCATTTTTCTAACAATCCATATATACTTACATTCCTCAAACATTTTTTCACAATTCTTCACCATTTCTGTTGATCTATATTTTAATAAGATTTTTGAATTAAAAAAATCAAAAGATTGTTAAATTTAAAAAATTAATATACATGCATATAACATACAAATGGCAGTCAAGACATAATAAATAAATTTGAACACAATAAACTTAGCAATCCACTCACAAGAACTAGCAATAGGATTCATATTAATATGGACAAGTTTATATAACTTCAAACCAAAAGCATGAATTTGTTGTAGATTAAGTGGAGCAGATTTTTATGTTACTTTTTTTTCTTCTAGAATTTAGATTAATTAAATGTGTAAATGGATAAACTTACCTTTGAACTAAACATGTATTTCACTTGACTTAATTTTTTGGAAGGAAATTAATTTCTTTTGAAGGAAAATGAGTTAATAGAATAATTATGTCCCTATTAAAATCAGGATTTTTAATTTTCCGGCAATTTCTCTGGCCAAAAAAAACTAAAAGGATGCATTCTGCCAAAACTTATGTATTTCGAGGGTGCTCTCTACCAAGAATTATGTATTTTGAGGGTGCTCTCTACCAAAAATTATGTATTTTGAGGGTGCATTAGTCAAAATTTAATTTCAAGGGTGCAATTTGCCAAATGACCCATGTAATTAATCAATTCTAATTAAACTACAATTAATTATCATTACAATTTAATTCTAGATTTTGAAATTGAAATTTTTAACATTTACCGCATCTGAAATGTTCTTGGACGAACAGCCCGATCGAGCTACTGGCCAGTCACCAGATTGCCCAGAAATATTTTCAGGCGCAAATCAGGAAAAAAAGAAGAAGAATCATATTCGTGCGCAATTGTTAAATATTCATCACAATCACATATTTATGTTCATCACCATCATTTGTGTGAGAGATGTGGAAATTATGGGAGAGATTGAAAATGAAGAAGAGTTGAGAAAGTTGGGAGAAGAGAGAGAGAGTTGGGAGAATTTGAATTTGAATTTGAGAAGAGGGGGAAAATAAGAGAATTATTGAAAATGTTTAGGAGAAATAAGTGAATTTAGTTGATAATGAAATTACAAAGAAATTGAAAAAATAAAAACTTTTCATAAGGTCATTAATTTCAAGCAATTACTAGATCTCACTGTTAATTCCTTGGTTTCTTTCTCTATCTTCTTTATTAATTCAATTTATGTACGATGGTTTATGTGTTGAATCATTATGTTTGGTTCGATTTTACCGTTTGCACAACCCTAGTTGTTTCTCGATGTCATTGATTGTTCTTTTACATACAAAAATTTACTTAGTAAGGCTTGTACTGGTTTAAGATGTACAAATTAATGCTTGTAGTATCAATTCCCATTAATTTCAGTATTAGGATCACAATTCCAGCATAATTGGTTTTATTTTAATTATTCAGCACCCTGGGTAACCAAACCATGTTTCCTTGTTCTTGTTGATTTTGGCCTTGTATTTCTTTCAAATTTAATTTCTCCTTTTACACATTTAATTAATCTAAATTCATGTTTAGATCTTCACATGCTTATATATTATTTATGCTGTTTTCAACATATGGAGGTCTTCTGCACCTTCTTTTATAACGAGACCAGGTTCTTCGAGAATTTCTTGGGGGGGGGGGGGGGGGGGGGTAATTTTGTATCTATTCCTTAATTGTTAGCTGGTGGTAAAACTCCATTGTTGTCAAGAACCTCCATCTATTAATATTGGGCTTCGTGGGATTGGTTAACACGAAAATATTCTCTAGAGTAGGAAACTGTAATTTTGCTACTAGATTGATATGGTTATCCTTTCTAATGAGCAATTAATTTTATTTTTTTAATCTGCTATAAAGCAATTTCCATGTGAACTAATAGTCGATAAAGAATTTCAAATTCCATTAGAAATCAAATATGGTATAAGTTTCCGATCATGTGGATTGTTTGCGTTAATTGTAATAGTTGGTCTAGGCATTTCAGCCGCTGCTTCAGTGGATCGATCTTCTTTTCAGCGATATGTTGGCGTTGCCATCGGTTAAGACAACAATCATTATACGACCAACATCACCACTCTTTTGAAGTTTAGCTCAACAAAAGAACGGAGCTTTGTTCATCACCTAGTGTTCCATATGGTTGTTTATTTTGGTGCATTCCATATGGTTGTTTTGCCCATATCCAAGTGCTTCATATGGGATAAGGACAGACAACCATTCAGTGTTGTCAACATTGCACCACAATTCTCCAAGGATTAAAGTGCATAAACTCGAATATTTCTTATAATATGAGGAATGGTCCCATAAAATCTAGCATTTGATAAATTAAAACACTCTAAATTTGCAAATGACCCGACCCGATGAAGGTCGGGATTAATTCTAAAAAGTAATTTTAACTCAAGTCGATATACCTCATATATTTCAGATTGAGCAAGAATGAATTTAGCTTTCCTTGTAAACCTTTTTCATAATGAAGTAAATAACTTTGAAGGTAGAGTTAAGGTCATCTCCAGTGATCAAGTTCAAGGCTGGACTTGGCTTGAATATGACAAATACAATCATCTTTTTTACTCAAGGGGGCCGACACTTGTCGACCATCTACTCTTTTTTTTTCTTCTTCTTTCAATTAGCTATTTCTTTTTCTTTTATTTATTAATAAATATATTTTTCTTTAACTCCAATTAATAAATAATTTTTTCTTGACTTTAATTAATAAATACATTTCTTTAACTTTAATTAATTAATAAATGTTGAATTACACTTGAGATAATTTTAATTACGACGATTTTAATGCCAGTGTAAAGTTAATTTAGAAGTATTCTTAATTTTTTTGCGCATTATTTACTATTGTTTAATTTTTATTATTATTATTATTATTATTGTTGTTATTATTATTATTATTAAGTGAGAGTGTGGAACATGTGAATTGAAATTAAATGAAATTGATAGATTGAGTCATTTGAGAAGACTCATAAAAATACAAGGGGAAACTGGACTTAAAATTTGAGGAAAAACTGAACTTAGGCTGAGGAGTTACTGGAGATGGCCTAAAGAACGGCTAGTCATATTGATGCCACCTTCTCACATGCAACCGTCAGTTTTTGCCTTCCAAGAAGATATTTACCTAATGGATCTTTTACAAGATATGATTAGAACAAGAAAAAAAGTTACTACATATTTTGGGTCGCTCATCCTAGAAAAGTCCACTAACCTAAATCGATAATTAACTCGATTATTTGACTTAGTTCGATTAATTGACCAAAGTCAACTAGTTGACTATAAAATAAAGTATATTTAGGATAATCGTAATTAAAATCGATAATTGGTTCGATTAATTGACCAAAATCAACATTTTTTACAATAGGATAATGAATAATTATGTTAATCATAACCCAAATCGATACTTTTCCCGATTATTGAATGAAATCAACATTGTAGACCATATGATAATGTATAATTAGGTTAATCGTAACCAAAATTGATAATTGGTTGATGAATTGATCGAAGTCAACATTCAATAATTTGGACAAATATTAATTTGAATTACAATTAACCTGACTATTACTCTATGGTCTACAATGTTGGCTTTAGTCAATTAATCGAGTCTGTCGATTTCGATGACGATTAACCTAATTATACATTATTGTATGATCAACAATGTTGACTTCGTTCAATAATTGAAACACATATCGATTTGGTTTATAACTAACTTAATTATACATTAGCCATCAACTATGTTTACTTTGATCAATTAATAGAGCAAATTGTTAATTTCAATTTTGAGTAACCTAATTATACATCACCCTAACACAAATGTTTAATTTTAAAAAAATGCATTTTCTTTATGGTAATGCACTACTACACTATTGTTATTAATTAATATATGACCGATTATTGGCTCGATTATCGACATGATTCAACAATATTAGATAATTTTTCAGTTTTACCCATATGGATTATTTGTAATGATAATAATATCTTTAAAACTTGGTGTCATTTGTAGTATAACATAAAACTATAAAATTATCAATTGTAATATTTATCCCAATATTTATATTCGTCAATAATGTTTAAGTAGCAATAATAAATTGAACAAATTTAATTGGTAAGATGTTAAATAATTTAAAAAATATTTGTTGGAACTCTTTTTATATTATTCATAAATTTAATTGTAAGATGTTAAAATAATTTAATTTTTCTTTTGTTGAAACTATTTTCATATTATTCATAATTTTAACATAAGATTTTATGAAAATATTTAAAGGAACTTCTCCATATTAAATATTAAAATGTAACTAATTCATGATTTAACAAAATTATTATGATTTTGTGTGTTAAAAAAATAAAAACTAATATTACCAAATAAAAATAATTACCCAACCCGTCTTCATATTTATTTTGGAAAATTATGTGTCTATACGGGTGAATTCAATTCACTTGGGTGTTAGATAAACGACAAATGTATATGAGTATGCACATGTGTTTATCATCCAATCTCTATAACTATAATCTACTGATGTAGTATGAATATAACGTTTATTTTATTTTGTTAATATTGTTTTTTCTTAAATTATTTTTTAACCTAAAGAGTATTTTTTTGTGCTGATGCAGGACTTGACTCTCTCCAGCAAAGAAAGGGTCAGAATAGAAAGGTAGGTCCCTACCATGTTTGTTGCTTTTGTTCCTGCCTTTAAACACGCAGACAAAAACATTCGTTCGGTTCGGTTCACTATAATTGTGGAGAGAGAAAAACTCTAAAATTCTAGAGAGAGGAAAAAATGGCAAATTGCAAAAGAGTAGGTGTGGCCGTTGATTTCTCACCGTGCAGCAAAAAAGCTTTGTCATGGGCTATCGATAACCTTCCCCATGCCGGAGATCACCTGATTCTCGTCGTCGTACGCCCCGAGGGAAATTATGAGGAAGGCGAGATGCAGTTGTGGGAGACCACCGGTTCTCGTATGCACCTCAACTCACCTTATCTTTCTCTCTCTGTTTATAACTTTCTGTTTTAGTCCAATTTGATTTTTCTGTCGCTGCAGGTGAATTTTGAGAAAAATTCTGTGTTTTGGATGATGTTATATTAATTTTACTGATTGATCTGAATTCAGTATATATTATGTGAGTATAAGACTATTTATTTTATCATTGACCTGATAAATTAGCTTTTTTTTTTTTCGGGTTAATGTGATTTTGAGCTGATATGTGCACTTTGTGAATGATATTGTAACCTGAATTTGATCAGATTATCTGAAAATTTGCATGTTTTAGTATTTTGGGGGGTGTTAAAGTAAATAATACGAGCAAGTTATATAACATAAGCTAGTAAAAGAGTGGAGATCTGAATGAACAATCTACAAGTTTTTGATAATATGTTTTGTTGATTAAAATGAATAAAAGGTTAGTAGCATCTGACGATAAGATTATATTTCAAATTACTGGCCTTTTTATGTCGGACTCTTTTGTTTTTCGTGTGATGCCTGAGCAAATTATAGTTGATGAAGCATGAGCTAAAATTGTCGCCCTAATTTCGAAATTGGAAGTCAATAATTGATAATTATTAATCTGCTCCTGAGATAATGCTATGCTACGTTTTAGTTTGAACTTTCTCCTTTTGTTGGTTGGGATGGGATGATCAGGTATGTACAATTGGGTTTGGATCCATGGAGCCGGTTCAGATTCTGGTTCTGATCCACCAAACAAAATCTGAAAACTAGTAAAAGAATTTGTGGACCTAAACCAGACCCATTACATAAATGAACAGGGCATAATCCATTTGGCAATAGTTCAACCGTTTTCACGAGATCGGTCCGAGTCCACCCATTACAGAAAAGAGCCAACCAATTTTGTACCCGGTTGACCCCTTTTTTGTTGGGTCGGGTATGGGTTTATATAATTGAAGCAGGTAGACTCTTTGGAAAGATGTATTGATTTGGTGCCATTTGGGATCTTGTCAACATGGATACAGATCCATATGCACCCCTGGATAAATAATATGAAATTGTTGCCTTTTAAGTCTCAATATATTGTCTTGTTAAAACTAATTATGTTGATATGTTATTTTTAATAAATCAATTTGTGTAGCTTTGATTCCTTTGAGCGAGTTCTCGACTCCCCATCTCATGAAGAAATATGGATTTAACCCTGATCCGGAAACAGTGGACATTGTCTATACTGCATCAAAGCAGAAAGAGGTGATTTTTTTGATGTGGATCTATATTTTCGGAGTTATTTCAGTTCAAGAATAGTAATTTCTTAATGATTTATATCTATGGTTCAAAGCAGATCATTGTGGTCATGAAAGTCTTCTGGGGAGATGCTAGAGAGAAGATATGCGAAGCTATAGATAAAGTCCCTCTTGACTGCTTAGTCATTGGAAATAGAGGGCTTGGCAAACTCAAAAGGTTTGAATACCTTTTATAACCTTTTTTTTTCTTAGTATAAGTTAAAAGTTATACGCATTTATCGAAAAGAAAAAAAAGGGTTGACAGTTCCATGTTCTTATTGGAGCTACAGACCAGATCCCAGATCATTTATATTCACAAAACTGATATAAATTGGGTTAATTTTACGCAACTTTTCAGGGCTATTATGGGAAGTGTAAGCAACTTCGTGGTGAACAATGCTACTTGTCCTGTGACCGTTGTGAAAAGTCACGACTAGGTGATGCATTTTCTGGTGGTGCTTATTTATGTTGTTTATGAAACTCGTAGTAGTTTCCCAATCGAGGAACCGATGTGTAGTAATTTGTCATGTGATTTGTGATTCAATTTTAAAGTTTGTGATTGTGTTTTGTACATTGCCAGAAGAGTAAGCTTGAGAGCATAGTACGTACTCTGTTTAAGATAAGCTCTACTTATCAATGTAATTGCGTTTCTGTAACCTTGAGGTAATTAAATAAAACGACAATTGGGATTTTTTGGTGTGTGTTTATTATGTCTGATATATTGTTTTACCGAAATAGTTAGTTTCTATGTTCGTGTAGTCGCGAGTAAAGGTTTTGATTTTATTTATGTTGTGCTAAAATATATTCTATCAAGTGTTAACGTGTTTCTTTCCAATAAAAATGATAAAACCTACTCAAACTGCTCAACTTGATTAAATTCCGATTTCGATTAGATAAGCAATCAAGATAGAGTTTATGTACTAGTATTTTACAATAAAATCAGCTAAACTTAGACTTAATTAAAGTATGTTCAATTTTAACTTGTTTAAATCATAAAAGATAACCAATTTATAAGTGGATGTCCACCTTCACAAAGAACAATAAGGTAAAATTGCAGAAAACGTCTCAAACTAATTACTGATTTTGGATTTTCATCCCGAACTATTTAACTTGGCGAATTTCGTCCCGTAATTTAATATCTTTTTGGAATATCGTCCCAAACTAATTACTAATTTTAATTTTTCGTCCCAAACTATATCAACTCGCCAAATTTCGTCCCATAATTTACCATTTTGTATGAATTTAGTCCCAATATTAAATTTCTAATTTAATGAAAATGACGTTCAATTTTGTAATTAATTTGGGACGAACTCTGCAATATTATTTAATTATTCATGTTAAAATTTACCATGTCATGACACTTAAGCAGCCATGTGATAATTCATCGGCAAATGTGCAATTCCGTCTTATAATTATGGTGGGACGATATTCCAAAAAAATATTAAATTACGGGACGAAATTCGCCAAATTAAATAGTTTGGGACGAAAATCCAAAATCAGTGATTAGTTTGGGACGATTTTTGCAATTTTGCCGAACAATACTGTGTAAACAATTTTGATTAAGACAAAAATTTAGACCACAAGAAAAAGACCAGACGCCAATTAGTCAATCTTGAAATAAATTTAAAAATGCCACTGAGGCCAAGAAGCCCACCTGCGCAATTGAACTTGATCTATTCACAAAATAAATATTCAAATGGTGGCATTTATTTGTATTGTAACACGCTGATAAGCATTTTTTTTAATTAATTATTATAACATTTCTTAAGTTCTAGTTCTATGTATAGATTAAAATCTAAATTTCATCTTGTATCGTCAAGATTAATTGAATTTATTATACCACACCTATACAAATACAACCACATACTTTCTTGCATATACAACCTTCAATATTTCCAAGATAACAACAACCAAATGTATGACAATATTAACAAAACAATGGAAACCACTCCCCAAATGCGCAAAACAAGCAAAACAATAAACAATTCAAATGGTAATCCCTTTTTCATTCACAACTACCCATGTGAATGGTACTTAACCAATTTCCCCTCAAAACTTTGTCATTTTTCAACCAAATTCATACTCATTCCATCTTCATTGCTTATCTTCCAAAGAACAATGGAACTCCAAATCAATCTCAAACTTCTCATAATCTTCTCCTATCTTCTCATCTCCTTCCACTCGACAAAATCTCATCTTTCCCCCGGAGTTTCCGAACCCAAGTCCTCCCCATCATCCGGGCCATCTCCGGCTACAAACACCGTCTCATTCCCACCATCAATCTCGGACCCTCCATCCGAGTCCATCTCACCAGACACAAACGAACCCGAATTAGATGAGACCATATCAGATGAGCTCGAACTAATCGATCCCGAGCCAAAAGGCCCCTTCAATATCGATTTCTCAACAATGCTAAACTCGGCCGAAGTAGATCCAAAAGTGAAGGAAATATGCGACGCAACCGATCATCCACCCCTTTGCCTATCCACGGTTCTTCCACTCCTCAAAGGAAAAGCTGACGTCTCATCAGTACTCGAAGTGTCAATAACCGCCGGTAATAAATTCGCGGAATACGCCTTGTCGTTAGCCAAAAGTTACGCTGAAAAACCAGAAACTCCCCCGGATGTTGTGGCGATCCTTAACGACTGCAAGGACAGTTATGACACCGCGTTGTATAACTTTGAGAAGGCCATAGGGGCGTTCCCTGAAAAAGATATTGGCACAATGAATACTGTGCTTAGTGCTGTTATAACCGATGTGGGAGATTGCGAGGATGCATTTGTAGGGCTTGGAAAAGAGTCACCTTTGTCTAGTTATGCTGAAAAATTGACTAGTATGGCAAGCAATTGTCTTGCTATTATTTCCCTCATGAAATGATTATTTCTTCAATATTTCAGTCCGGATTTCTAGAGGTTCTTCTTTTGTTATTGAATTTAATTTTGAATTTCTTTAATTTATGTGATCATTATTTTGTAATCCAGAGATTGTAACTCGGACTTACATTGCATCGACCAAAGAAAATGTTAATTTGTGTTATTTGTTAATTTTTTGTGTCTGTTTATATATGGTTTCTTGTCTTCCCTCCTGTTGTTTATGTTGCTAATTGCTATATATAATCTCAAATAATTTGATTTAATCAATATTTCATTATATTTAATTTATCAAGTCCCCCAAAAGTTTTAGACCATTGTTATTTGTAAAATAACCTCTTGTTTATAAATTGACATACACCCCTTCATGTCCAATAAGACTCGTGTATGAAGTAAATGTTATGCACGAGATTAATCTTGACTTCTAAATATACCTCTTCAAAAATTAAAGATAAACATAAAATGATTTATTTTGTTATTTTGACATCCAAAAATATAACTATCATTATTATCTCTTTAAGACAGACTCGTCATTTTATCTAATTGTTCTTCTAACTCAATTCTCTGAAATATTAAAATAAAATAATATATTTAACATTTTGCATATTCATTTTAATTTAATTTTGACATCTTTTCTTTTTTGGTAAATTCAATAACAAAAATACCAATGTTTTAAAAATCGGTCCGGACATCAAACCGATGACCTTATTGGTTACTGGTTAAATTGGTTTAATCGTTTTAATAAAACCAGTGAGATGTCATTACAATATAATATTTTAATTTAAGTTTTAATTTATGTAATCAACTATTTAAAAAAAATATTATTCATTTTTTCAAGTTTATTTCCATAAACTAAATATTTATCTCATAATCAATTATTTTTCCTACCAATTTTAAGTTGAGAATGAATGATATGATAGCAACAAAATTATAAGTATGATAGCATGATATTAACGCAATAATTCAAATGAATAAACACTAAAAAATTTATTACTAATCACCTATGAAAAAGAGAAATTATTGATGAATTTGTCATTAAACTAAATAAAAAAAATGAAAATATTTGAAGTTTAAGAAAAAAATGAACTTTTTAATGAAATTGATGCTCAAAATTATAATTGCTTTGAGAGAGTATTTTCTAATAAAAAATAAGCACAAAGGGGATTTTGGAAAAAAAAAATCACTAATAAGAGATTTTGATAGTTAGACAAAGTACAAGGGATGTTTTGCAACTTATTCTAAAAATTTTCCATCATTTTCCCATTAAATTGGTGGAAAAAAAAATTTCGTTCACAAAATTTTCCTCCAAGAAAGTTGAAGGAAAATATAACTTTCTTTGTACTATCCAAACAACTAATGAGAAAAAAAAGTCATTGATTTTTCCTCACTTTCTCAACGACCAAATAGTACGAAAGTGATTGGGACAAACCAGAAAGCACAGTAGCTCCTGTGCAAAACACGGGAAATTGACGCTTTCCCCCTCTAGTATTCTTTTATCTGTCACTGTCGTTTAGTTAGATGTTAGATTTTTGGGAGATGGATTTGATGCAGATCTGGAATTGTGAAAAGAGAGATTGTTATAACGTTTATATAGTCTTTTAACAACAATGCACTCAACGGATTTTGTGACTTTAAATGACCAGTTATTTCTTCCACAGACATCTACTTGCTTTTGATGAATTTTGTTTGGAGTAATCCATATTTTATCATAAAGAAGAAGGTCCCATAATTTCGCTCCTCACCCAACTTTTGGCTAAAAAAAGTGGAACGTGAAATCCACATTTAGAAAATCAAATAATTAGGAAGATTTGTTTCAAAAATAGGATAGAGCGAAATGATAAATGAAGGAAAATTTGATGGTGTTAGTGTGTGTAAAGCATTTGCCTTGTTCTCCCCTGCCCTTGTGTTCACGAGCTCAGCGAATCGGACAACAGAATGATTGAACTCCGCTCGACATTTCATCCAAACCTTAAATTTTGTTCAAGCTCGGCTCGGTCATAACTTGAACGAGTTCGATCAAATTCGTGCTGAGTCAAGTCTGTGTCCGAGTACCGAGTTACCCGGTTCGACTTTCACCCCTATGCATATTACCTATTTTTTCTTAAACTCTATAAAAAAAATATTGGTTTGATATCACACCTATTTTTTTTTCCTGAAACTTGATCCAACTCCGCGGATTTCAACTTTCTCTAAATCACAACATCGAACACTTGTTTAACGAGATATCGAAGATTTCATCAGAATCATCGAACATATTCTTAAAGTTTTTATCCACATAAACAAAAGAGGCTTGTTATGGTAGGTTTTAAACTTGATTTTTCTTGATTTTAATTTCGAAAATTGGTTTGAGTTTAAATGTCGAGTTTTAGGTTTTGAAAACGTTAAAATCCCACTTGGATTGTGTTTGGATATTGGAGTTTGAAAGGAAAAAAATAAGTAATGAATGCCAAATCAATGTTTTTATAGAAAGAACAAAAAATGATGGTATTATATGCCTAATCATAGTCTTTATATGTTTGAACATAATTATGTTTGGATAAATAACTTGAAATCTGAGTTTTACGAAACATGTACACAAACTTCTTTTGGAATGATTTTTACTTAATTTCGCAAAATCACAAGATCTAGCAGGCCCAAAAATAATTTGATTGTATGTATTTTGGCCCAGGTTTGTTTTATTTGGGTCAAAGATATTTTGATTGAGTATTTGAAAATTTTATTGAAACATGTGTGAAATGATCGAAATGAACTTGAATTTATTTAGGTTAACTTTTAAAAAAAGTAAAATATTGTTAAGTAATTAATTAGTTGAATTTAAACACAAAACATCTCCAAAACATCTCCCTTGTAAAATCCATCACAGTCCAAAACATCTCTCTTGTAATTCTCTAACCTTTTCCACGAATTTCTCTTCAAGCTATAAACCTTCACCACAAATTCACGCCAAACCTTTTTTCCATACCAATCGAAAATACACACGATCTTGTAATCATCTTCAGACTCATCATAACCAAACCCATATGTAAAATTCAATGACTCCATTTTACTGTTCGGATTGCTGATTTTCTTATATTTACCGATACACGGGTTCCACACAACCAAATATTTCTTGTCCATAACAATGCAAACAAGGCCATTACAAGATCCAACCAAAGAAGCACGATGACTGTATAAATCTTCTCTAGGATAATCAAGAAAAAAAAAATCAGTCCAGTAATTACCAAACAGAGACTGAAATGTCAATTGTTTAAGTGAACATGATTGATCATTGGGCACAATGATCCTATAACTGGATAAACTCGCATCTTCAGTTGAAATTCGGAGATGGTCCCTGACGAACTCTGGACTTGAAATTAAATGAAAGAAAGAATTGTTGACACATTTTAATATCACCAGGGCTTTGACTGGGAGCATTAAGAAGATATATGTGATAATTTCTGGGGGGAGGTAAGTGATAAGCATTTTTTCAATATGTGATGAATTTCCTCGATCTGTGATGGTGAGTTAAGGTTTATTTAAGGTAGAAGGAAAATGAGGGGATTTGCTTTTGGATTTGAGAATTCCAGTTAAAAAGTATCTTCCAGGAAAAAAAAATTGGAAACTACTCATATAGAATCTTCATGAAAAAAATTTAGTTGAGCGAAGCGGATTTAGAACACAGATCTCTGACTACATTAATCCAAATACCTTACCACTGCATCATATTCATAAATATGATAATTTAGTTTCATAAATTTATACTTGTACTTTCGTTTTGGGGGGGACAGGTCCGCCCACCAATCCAGCCAAAATTCAAAACGCAATGGGAATATCCAAACTAGGCCCAAGGGCCGTGTTTCTTTTCTTCATGGTTGCTAAACTGGAATTCCCAAATCCAAAAGCAAATCCCCTCATTTTCCTTCTACCTTAAATAAACCCTAACTCACCATCACAGATCGAGGAAATTCTACACCTATTGAGAAAATGCTTATCACTTACCTCCCCCCAGAAATTATCACATATATCTTCTTAATGCTCCCAGTCAAAGCCCTGGTGATATTAAAATGTGTCAACAAATCTTTCTTTCACTTAATTTCAAGCCCAGAGTTCGTCAGGGACCATCTCCGAATTTCAACTGAAGATGCGACTTTATCCAGTTATAGGATCATTGTGCCCGATGATCTGTCATGTTCACTTAAACAATTGACATTTCAGTCTCTGTTTGGTAATTACTGGACTGATTTTCTTTTGCTTGATTATCCTAGAGAATATTTATACAGTCATCGTGCTTCTTTGGTTGGATCTTGTAATGGCCTTGTTTGCATTGTTATGGACAAGAAATATTTGGTTGTGTGGAACCCATGTATCGGTAAATATAAGAAAATCAGCAATCCGAATAGTAAAATAGAGTCATTGAATTTTACGTATGGGTTTGGTTATGATGAGTCTGAAGATGATTACAAGATCGTGTGTGTTTTCGATTGGTATGGAAAAAAGGTTTGGCAGGAATTTGTGGTGAAGGTTTATAGCTTGAAGAGAAATTCGTGGAAAAGGTTAGAGAATTACAAGGGAGATGTTTTGGACTGTGAAATGCCAAAGCCTGCTAATGGGAAGCTTCATTGGTTCACATTTCAACATGAGTCGAATTATATAAAGAAGATTGTTTCCTTTGATGTAAAGAATGAGGTATTTGGAATAGTTGAGCAACCAAATTATGGTGTGTCGGGTTATGATAATTCGTCACTAGGCGTGCTAGAAGGATGCATTTGTGTTCTTTGCTTTGATGAAACGGGGAGATCGGATTTGTGGGTTATGATGGAGTACGGTGTGAAAGAGTCTTGGACTAAAATGGTTACCTTTCCTTCTATTGACATACTTGAGGTGGAGGTGTATGATTGCTTAAGACCATGGTTCAAACTACCCAATGGTGAAATTTTATTGGATACCACTGCTTCTGTTGTTATATACAATCCAAAAGGTAATTCATTCAGGTTACCTATGATAAGACGGTGGCATCATTTAAAGGAACCGGTTAATTATGTCGAAAGTTTGGTTTCACCCATTGTCAATAGAAGGTGAAGGAAGTAGATAAAGTAATGATGCTAGAAAAGGTATGCCATGATCTTTGCACATTTATGATTTGATTTTATTAGTTTAAATATTCTATGCTGAGTTTAATTCCTATGTTTTACTAGATCAAATATTGATTGCATCATTTTTCATTTCGGTTATATCTATTGTTTCTTAATATATGATGAGCATTCTTTTGAGAATCTTCACTTCTCTTTTACTTTTAGATCCTATATGTGATTATTGTAACACTTGCACCAATAGGGTCAGGGCTGATCCTAGCACTAGGCAATACTATAACAATCTAGTCTTCATAAGGAGCTTTTAAAGCGTCAACATAGAGAAAAAAAGTGAAGGAAATATTTTTTCGAGATACTTTTTGAACTGTTAGAAGATCTTCAAGAAAAAAGGCGGTTTAAAGTTTATGTGTAAAAGAAAAGTCCTGGAAAAGTCAATCCACTGCATCAGGTGTATATAATCTTTATTATTACAATACGTCCATGTAATGTAACTGGTAACTTGGGTAGGTCAAAATAAACTTGATTTTAAAACAAGGACCAGAAATCTAGGTAATAAACCAACAAGAAATTGACAAATGTTAACATCAAGGACTAGAGTCCAACTTACCATGGTAGATCGGAACCAAAAATATCACGAGAGATTGAGATAAATTCCATTGAAAAAGTGCTAACTCAATGTGCCAGATATGGACCTACTGTCAGACTCCACCCCATCTCCACATGTGTAGCTTAAAGTGATTTTTGGGTTATGTGAATTTTCCAAGAATGAAACTGAGAGGGGACTTTCTTATGAACGAATATGGAGATTTTCAACAATGAGTAGATAGAAGGTCAATGATAAAAACGATAAGCTTTTAAACATGTGGTGTCCTTTATCAGCTTAGTGAAAGAAATATGTACCTCCACCCACAGCTCCTACCCTACTATTAAAGGGAGAAAAGCCTTATAGACTTTGTAGCCATAGTGGATATATGTACTATGAGAAAAGCAGGGGCTGTCCCTCACACCTTCTGAATTTGATTCTTTCTAGTAAATTCTTAAGCTAAAATTTTTAGTGAATGAGTTGTCCCAATCAAACCAACTAACAAAAGTATACGAAGAGAATGTAGAAGGAACAAATAGCATACGAAGAAAAGTAGAATGCTAATTTTACCATTATGCATACCTGTTTGTGAAGTTAGATCGTTTCATAACCACTGCTGTACTATACAATAGGTTTTTGCTGCCATTGAATTGGTCATGTTTTTAAATTTGATCTGAAAATAAGCAGAGATTATTTTTCTAACGATTCCTCAAGAAGATAATTCTGGTGAAATTTTCACAAACATTAATGACAGACTTCAAGTGCTTCTGTAAGTACCTTTTAGAAAATCGAGCATCCATTGTAGTACGGATCTCAGTCCTTTTTACCCTAAAATGCAAAGCAGAACATCATTTTTACTCATCTAGGTATAAATCATGAAATTGGCAACAATTCATTAAAACACATCCTACTGCCTCCAAATCCATCAACTTATAAATTAGCAAAAAAAAAAAAAAAAGAAAAGAAAAAATCTACAACAACATAGGATACTACACCGCACACATTTCAACTAAAAAATAAATAAAAGCCATAAGAAATAGCAAAACATGTGAACATTTTGTCGAAATGGAAGCTCAATAATTTTCTCAAATCAATACCAAAAATTAGCTTGTACAGAAAGAGAATGCGATGGCTAAGAAGGGCGCAATCTCTTTCAGACTTTTCTGAGAAAGATTTACAAGACTTAAATAATAATTTAATTTGTAGACGATACTCGTTAGAGTGGGAGTGGGGGTGGGGAGATAAATCGAATTAAGAGAAATTTACCACCGGTGGTAAAATGATCGCCGGAGATTTCTATGTCAAAGAGCTTGATAAAGAGATTTCTCGATCTTATTCGAGATTTTTGTTAAGGATTTACAGATCTGAAAGATCTAACTAAAAATCTAATTTACTTGATGAAGATTTGAAGGATTTTTTGGGAAGATTTTTGTATGTGAGAGAAGCGAGGGTTTAGGAAGAAATGTGACGAAGATATTATAAAATGTGGGGATAAAAGGAGAGACGGGATTGACTGATGTAATGGAGATTGAGGAAAACTAAAATTAAATGGGGGAAAGAAAACAGACAAAACGACGACATTTTGCCTGACGGTTTTGCACTGTCAAGAATTGTTCACTTATAAGGCCATTATATACTGTCAATATAGGACTAAAATGTTGTGCAATTATGGTTCCTGCCTAATCCCTAGTCAAGGAGGAATCTGTATTGCCGACAACATACACTTGAAATGGAATTTAATCCATCTAACATATACATTTCTATGACTATGTATAACATGTAGTCCTGATTTTAAATTTTCACAAGGATCCTAAAAGAGCAGGACTGACCCTGGATAGGATATATGCAATTTGAATGAAGATGAAGTACTCTTTTTTGTGCCTAATTTGTTGGTTCCTAAATTTGATGTCTCATTTTAAAAAGTTGGTTGAAGCATCATATTTTATTCGTATTACAATTTTGTGTGTTCTTTTGTATCAATATCAGGTGTATGTGAGTTTCAAATATATTGTTGGAGCAAAAGGCACAAATTATCGTGGTGTTCTTCCGAGTATTACCTTATTGAGCAGGCAACAAATTTTCGTGGTGTTCTTTACTATAGTATAGCTAAGATTTACTGTGAAAGGGAAATGATGAAGGATTCTGGACTTGTAATCAAAGATGTTGTTTCCTGTTTTAACAGCTCCGCTGTCAATGGTTTTTCTCTTTTATTTATATAATAGACATCTTACTTTGGTTAAATATGTTCGTTTGAGAAATTAATCCTTTATGTATCCCAGAAAAAGGGAGAAGAGATTCGATCTTCTTGTCGATGATTTTTTTTTTTTTTTTTGGTATGATTAATTACAGCAGACTTATCTATCCAGTGATATGGTGTTTAGGCAAACATTTTATTGGTCAAGTTTGATTTTATTTGTCATATCTAGCTTAATTGAACCAGTCTTCCTCAAGTTAATTATTAAACAAGTCTTCCTCAAGCTAATTCACGCAACTTAATTTTTTTTATATCAAGGAGTATAACTGTTTGGCCTCGCTCAAACATATTTATTGTTAAAGAATAGTTTGCAAGTATACATGTCCTAGTCTACGGAAATAATTTGTAATTTGCTATTCTTTTGCCTAGCAGCAAAGATATTTACCTCCGCGGAAACGAAGATTCTTTCGGAATGACATGAGTGTCCGACTGCATAAAATTGGAAGTCGATTTTTGGAAAATATTGAATTAAACCATATGTCTTTGTTTCAACTATTCAATACTAACAAGTTCGTACCAATTAAATATTTGTATTAGAAATTTTTTCGAATTTGTTTACGAAGGGTTTAGTTGATAACTCGAAGTTTCACGTTATCGCATTCCTACAACAAATCTAGGGGTGGGAAGGAGGAAAGCGTTGCTAAATTTATAAATCGTTCATTATTTCATATGTGAGGATTTACCAAACTAAAACATTTTTTTTTTTTTTTTTTTATGTTAGGGGTGATTCATTTAACATAGATCCATTTTTTGGATTTCTTGGAGGTTTGTTTTCTTACTCCTGTGATATCGAAACTACGCTATATCGATATATCTTATCTCTAGAAAAATGAATATCCCCAAAGACTATTATAAGTTCATTTTTTTTTCACTTATAGTTTGGCATTGCTTTAATTTATGTTTCATTATTTTGTAATCCAGAGATTGTAAGCCGGACTCGAATTAACATTATCCTGGAAAAAAAAATGTTAACTTTCTTGAACTTTCTCTTTGCATAACTAATACGGTGTAGATTTGTGTTATTTGTTCATTTTTGTGTCTGTGTCTTTGGTTTCTTATCTTCCCTCGTGTTGCTTTTGCTATATAATAATAATTTTATTTAACGAATATTTTATTATATTTAATTTATCAAGTCCCCCAATAGTTTTCGACCATGATTATTTGTAAAATACCTTCCGTGTCCATTAAGACTCTTGTACGAAGTAAATAATAGGATAGATCACATATTCACATTAATGTTCTCTTAAGTTTAAGTTTAAAGTTGATTACACTTTCTTCCCTTATCCCTTATAGATAAAGTGTTACATTTCATCCCTTTAGATAATACATGTTACACCGATTACTTTTTTAGTAGAAATATATTACGTTCAAAACACGTGCATTTTGTCTTGGTATTTTTGGAATACCATGTTTTCATCAAGTTTAAAGTTGGTTACGCTTTTGTCCCTCGTAGATAAAGTGTTGCACATTCATCTCTCTTAGATAATACGAGTTACACTTAAACCCAGCGCCGACTTTAGCCCTAGGCTATTTAGGCAATTACCTAGGGCCTCAGCCTCCATGGGGCCCCAATTTCTTGCTGCCCATATTAATATATACTACCCAATACACATATGGGCCATATATATTTATTCATATTTCTTTTTAAAACATTACCATCCAAAAATCTATTTTAAAATAATTACAGCCCAATCTCCAAGGGGCCCTATCCCCTATAAATCATATTCACTAAATACCCGTATAGACATATATGTACTGCTTTACATCCATTAAAAGAAATTTTGCCAACACGAATATCCAAATGTCATTGTTTTAACTTTATTTCCTCTTCCTTATATAACTTATTGGGTAAATTACGAATACCCCCCTCAGGTAAGGTCAAATTACAAAAATCACCCTCACGTATTGGGTATTACAAAAATCCCCCTCAGGTTTGTCATCTTCTTACAATTAACACCTTGCCCCTAAAATATTCCAATTTTGCCCTTGGGTGTTATTTGTATTGTTTGTAATGTCTTATCAATGTTAAAACTTGGGATCTAATTATTATATCTTATAAATTAGAAAAAAATATAATTATATATTTACTATTATAATAATTGATAAATTTATAATTGCCCATAAGTTTTAATAAAATTGCAAAAAAAAGGTATTTATATATTTATTAGCAATTTTTAATTGTATAATATTAATTAAATAGAATTTTAATAATATACTTTATAAATATGAATTGTTTACATATTAGTTAAATGAATTTATTTTATAAATTAGTAAATTTAATAAATTATATTGTATAATAAATAAGATATTTAATTTGTTAAAGTTTATCTTGTATTATAAATTGAAATATTTATTGAAATTTATGAGAGATTAAATTATATTAATTATTTTGGTGGTAAATATATGATTATTATTTTTATATTTACAAGATATAACAAGTAACACCCAATTTTAAAAATTTGTAACATATTATAAGCATTACAAATAACTTCCAAGGGCAAAATTGGAATATTTTAGGGATAAGGGGTTAATTGTAAGAAGGTATAAACCTGAGGGGGATTTTTGTAATATTCAATACGTGAGGGTGATTTTTGTAATTTGACCTTACCTGAGGGGGGTATTCGTAATTTACCCTAACTTATTTTTCTCTCTTTCTAGAAAATCATATTTTTTTTTCTTTAAAATTTGTTTTTTCACTCATCCATTCATTTCTTTCTTTCTCTCATGCAAGGTTATAACAATTATTCATTAAACAAAATTAAGATTTCAATTTTCATTCCAAATTTGGACATTTCAAATTAAGATTTCAATTTTTCATTCCAAATTTAGACAATTCTCGTATGTATTTTAAGATATGTAAAAAAAAATTTAACTGATTTTTTTTTCTATGTTCTTGTCTTGAAACAAGTGTGATTGGGCCTCAATCGAAATTGGTGTTTCGCAGACCTTTTGGGCCAAAAGCGATTGAGATGGTGTTTGGTCCGTTTCGTGGACGAATTCTTGGGCCAAAATCATTCCAAACAGGTCCTTGAAATTCAATTTGGATACCAGTTTCAATAGAATATTGAGATAGTAAAATATTACTCCCTCCGGATCATATTAATTGGCACATTTGCCAAATTTTTATGTTTCATACATTAAGGTTTTCAATGCAATTTTTTTCAATTTTGCCATTCTCTTACATCTAGGTTGGGAAGTTTAAGAGTCACTAATAAAAAACGAGGAAGGGTATTTTTGATATTTTATCATGTAAAAGTGATTAATCATGAAGTTTTTTAATCTGTGTGAAAAGTAACAATGTGCCAATTAATGTGAACCAGAGGGAGTATTAAATAATAGATAGTTTTTTTTTTTTTTTGATGAAATAATAATAGTTAGTTGATTTTGAAACTTTGAGATTTGATTTAAATTGAGGTTTGGTTGTCGAGATATGAGGGAGAAAAGTGAGTGACAGATGTCAAATCCATAGTTTTATTGGGTATGAGATAATATATCATATTATATTGTAGATGATTTATTAATATTAGAATATAATGATGGTTGAGAAGTGATTGTAATTATTTTATTGTGAATATTATAATACTCTTTTATGTTCTTATAAATTAAATGAAATTTAATTAGATAATTAATAAAATGAACTTAGTTTTTTTCAACTAATATAATTGAGTATATCATTTAAAATTTCAGTTAGATATTATAATAGCAATTGATAAATACAAAATTTGATAATGCAAAAATCAAATTATATGATAAACATTAGTAACGTAAAAATTACTAATGTAATTGATACCAATGAAATATAAATTATATTATGGTGGCATAGGGATAAAAAATAAAAAAAAAATCATAGGGATAAAAAAAAAAGGAAAAAGAAAAAGGGCGAAAATAAAAAGAAAAAGGGAAACTGACAATTTATCAGCACCATGGGTCCATGAGGCCACTAAAAATCAGCGCCTCAGTGAGGGCTGATGATTGGGTTAGTTTCGGCTTTGGACCAAAATCAGGGTCTGGTCCGAAACTTATCTTGACTGAGATCAAATTGAGCCAAATCAGATCCATGGACTTATTTCGTGTGTTTGACTCTATGAGACCCAATCAGGGGCAGACCTAGACGATGTAAGTTGGGGGGTTCCAGGATTTTTTAGTCACAAACTGTAGATTTTTTCGATTTGATAAAATGACATAAGTTAACTTAAGATAATGTACTACTATAATTTTTTCTAAGGGTTTATAGTAGAAAACTCAAACTTTTATGGGTTTTTAATAAAATATAAAAAAAATTTTAAGATTAAGTAATACTATAAGTTTATCCAACAAAAGGTGAAAAAATATATCAATAATTTTTTTTCAGAGTACGAATTCTTAGTTAGCAAATACAGATATTTAAGATGTAATCAAGTTGAACAAAAAACCTAAAAAAGTCGAATGTAAAGCTAAAACTATGTTTTATGCTTCTATGATATACTATAATTTTAATCTCTTAATTCAACACAAAATCATATAAATTTACCATAGGTTCAAAATTTTGAAGCTTGCATAAACCTAAAGTTCATAAGAACGCCTATTAACAAACACTATGTAAAGGAAGAGTTAAATAAGCTTGAGGATGAAATGGAAAAAAAAATATACCAACAAAAGAGTTTATCTAAATTGAATTTTCATAAAAATATAAAACTAGAAATATCATACAAGTGGACAAAAATGCCAAAAAAAATTGAATTACTACAAAAGAATAAGAAAAAAGTATCATACCACTAAGCTTAAATAGATAAATAAATGAATTACCATGAAAAGATAATAAAAAAAATATAAAAAGTATCTTCCAGAAAAAAAATTTGGAAAATATTCATATAGAATCTTCATAAAAAATTAGTTGTTGTGGGGAGCGGAATTCGAACACAGACCTTTAACTATATTAATCATAACAATATGCTTTCTAGGTACATAAATATATGGCTAGCGATATTGCCAGAGCACGTATTGTTGCTGCCAGAGCAACTTTTTCATTATGACTGATTTACCCTTAAACATTAATTATAGCAACTAATCAAAACAAAAAGGTAATTTACATGTCTCTTCTCATTCCTTTAATTCATGTCGTTGCCGGAACGAACTTGTTTCTAACTCTTTCATCCACCCACTGCCATCATCTATGTTCTTTTAATTAATTTCTTAAATGCAGTTATCATCATGAATAATTTTTTCTAATTGATATTTAATAGCAATAAGCAAATACTGTATAGTTTGATCAGTTCATCAACATGAATGGCTTCAAATTTCACCTGCTGGGTTCCCACCATTTCCAATAAAATTGTCGACAAGAGATTTTGATTATTTCTCCTCCTAGCCGATGCCAACAAAATGGTTAATAAGTGTAGCAAATTTCCGTTTTTTTTTTAAATAAATTCACCTTTAAATTCCTTCAACATTTTCTGCTACAGTACAAAATAATTCAAACTTTCGACATAAATAACCGGTTCCCTTAAATGATGCCACTGTCTTATCATAGGTAACCTGAAAGAATTACCTTGTGGATTGTAGATAACAAAAGATGCAGTGGTATCCAATAAAATTTCACCATTGGGTAGTATGAACCATGGTCTTATGCAATCATACACCACCTCTTCAAGTACGTCAATAGAAGGAAAGGTAACCATTTTAGTCCAAGACTCTTTCACACCGTACTCCATCATAACCCACAAATCCGATCTCCCCGTTTCATCAAAGCAAAGAACACAAATGCATCCTTCTAGCACGCCTAGTGACGAATTATCATAACCCGACACACCATAATTTGGTTGCTCAACTATTCCAAATACCTCATTCTTTACATCAAAGGAAACAATCTTCTTTGTATAATTCGACTCATGTTGAAATGTGAACCAATGAAGCTTCCCATTAGCAGGCTTTGGCTTTTCACAGTCCAAAACATCTCCCTTGTAATTCTCTAACCTTTTCCACGAATTTCTCTTCAAGCTATAAACCTTCACCACAAATTCACGCCAAAACTTTTTTCCATACCAATCGAAAATACACACGATCTTGTAATCATCTTCAGACTCATCATAACCAAACCCATATGTAAAATTCAATGACTCCATTTTACTATTCGGATTGCTGATTTTCTTATATTTACCGATACATGGGTTCCACACAACCAAATATTTCTTGTCCATAACAATGCAAACAATGCCATTACAAGATCCAACCGAAGAAGCACGATGACTGTATAAATCTTCTCTAGGATAATCAAGAAAAAAAAAATCAGTCATGTAATTACCAAACAGAGACTGAAATGTCAATTGTTTAAGTGAACATGATAGATCATTGGGCACAATGATCCTATAACTGGATAAACTCGCATCTTCAGTTGAAATTCGGAGATGGTCCCTGACGAACTCTGGACTTGAAATTAAGTGAAAGAAAGATTTGTTGACACATGTTAATATCACCAGGGCTTTGACTGGGAGGGTGCAGATCCTCTATACCACACAAATATACCACATTTGTGTACCACCATTATAAAAGTGACACATGTCAAATCTAAAATAGTCGAATGTGCCACTAATGTGTAATGTAAAGCTAAAACTATATTTTATGCTTCTATGATATACTATAATTTTAATCTCTTAATTCAACACAAAATCATATAAGTTTATCATATGTTAGAAATTTTGAAGCTTGCATAAACCTAAAGTTCATAAAAACGCCTACTAATAAACACTATGTAAAGGAAGAGTTAAATAAGTTTGAGGATGAAATGGAAAAAAGAAACATACCAACAAACGAGTTTATCTAAATTGAATTTTCGTAAAAATATAAAACTAAAAATATCATACAAGTGGACAAAAATGCCAAAAAAAATTGAATTACTACAAAAGAATGCTTAAATAGATAAATAAATGAATTATCATGAAAAGATAATAAAAAAATATAAAAAGTATCTTCCAGAAAAAAAATTTGGAAACTATTCATATATAAAAACTAAGGGTCGTGTTTCTTTTCTTCATGGTTGCTAAACTTGAATTCCCAAATCCAAAATCAAATCCCCTCATTTTCCTTCTACCTTAAATAAACCCTAACTCACCATCACAGATCGAGGAAATTCATCACCTATTGAAAAAATGCTTATCACTTACCTCCCACCAGAAATTATCACATATATCTTCTTAATGCTCCCAGTCAAAGCCCTGGTGATATTAAAATGTGTCAACAAATCTTTCTTTCACTTAATTTCAAGCCCAGAGTTCGTCAGGGACCATCTCCGAATTTCAACTGAAGATGCGACTTTATCCAGTTATAGGATCATTGTGCCCGATGATCTGTCATGTTCACTTAAACAATTGACATTTCAGTCTCTGTTTGGTAATTACTGGACTGATTTTCTTTTGCTTGATTATCCTAGAGAATATTTATACAGTCATCGTGCTTCTTTGGTTGGATCTTGTAATGGCCTTGTTTGCATTGTTATGGACAAGAAATATTTGGTTGTGTGGAACCCATGTATCGGTAAATATAAGAAAATCAGCAATCCGAATAGTAAAATGGAGTCATTGAATATTACATATGGGTTTGGTTATGATGAGTCTGAAGATGATTACAAGATCGTGTGTGTTTTCGATTGGTATGGAATAAAGGTTTCGCAGGAATTTGTGGTGAAGGTTTATAGCTTGAAGAGAAATTCGTGGAAAAGGTTAGAGAATTACAAGGGAGATGTTTTGGACTGTGAAAAGCCAAAGCCTGCTAATGGGAAGCTTCATTGGTTCACATTTCAACATGAGTCGAATTATATAAAGAAGATTGTTTCCTTTGATGTAAAGAATGAGGTATTTGGAATAGTTGAGCAACCAAATTATGGTGTGTCGGGTTATGATAATTCGTCACTAGGCGTGCTAGAAGGATGCATTTGTGTTCTTTGCTTTGATGAAACGGGGAGATCGGATTTGTGGGTTATGATGGAGTACGGTGTGAAAGAGTCTTGGACTAAAATGGTTACCTTTCCTTCTATTGACATACTTGAGGTGGAGGTGTATGATTGCTTAAGACCATGGTTCATACTACCCAATGGTGAAATTTTATTGGATACCACTGCTTCTTTTGTTATATACAATCCAAAAGGTAATTCATTCAGGTTACCTATGATAAGACGGTGGCATCATTTAGAGGAACCGGTTATTTATGTCGAAAGTTTGGTTTCACCCATTGTCAATAGAAGGTGAAGGAAGTAGATAAAGTAATGATGCTAGAAAAGGTATGCCATGATCTTTGCACATTTATGATTTGATTTTATTAGTTTAAATATTCTATGCTGAGTTTAATTCCTATGTTTTACTAGATCAAATATTGATTGCATCATTTTTCATTTCGGTTATATCTATTGTTTCTTAATATATGATGAGCATTCTTTTGAGAATCTTCACTTCTCTTTTACTTTTAGATCCTATATGTGATTATTGTAACACTTGCACCAATAGGGTCAGGGCTGATCCTAGCACTAGGCAATACTATAACAATCTAGTCTTCATAAGGAGCTTTTAAAGCGTCAACATAGAGAAAAAAAATGAAGGAAATATTTTTTCGAGATACTTTTTGAACTGTTAGAAGATCTTCAAGAAAAAAGGCGGTTTAAAGTTTATGTGTAAAAGAAAAGTCCTGGAAAAGTCAAACCACTGCATCAGGTGTATATAATCTTTATTATTACAATACGTCCATGTAATGTAACTGGTAACTTGGGTAGGTCAAAATAAACTTGATTTTAAAACAAGGACCAGAAATCTACGTAATAAAGCAACAAGAAATTGACAAATGTTAACATCAAGGACTAGAGTCCAACTTACCATGGTAGATCAGAACCAAAAATATCACGAGATATTGAGATAAATTCCATTGAAAAAGTGATAACTCAATGTGCCAGATATGGACCTACTGTCAAACTCCACCCCATCTCCACATGTGTAGCTTAAAGTGATTTTTGGGTTATGTGAATTTTCCAAGAATGAAACTGAGAGGGGACTTTTTTATGAACGAATATGGAGATTTTTAAGAACGAGTAGATAGAAGGTAAATGATAAAAACGATAAGCTTTTAAACATGTGGTGTCCTTTATCAGCTTAGTGAAAGAGAAATGTACCTCCACCCACAGCTCCTACCCTACTCTTAAAGGGAGAAAAGCCTGATAGACTTTGTAGCCATAGTGGATATATGTACTATGAGAAGAGCAAGGACTGTCCCTCACACCTTCTGAATTTGATTCTTTCTAGTAAATTCTTAAGCTAAATTTTTTAGTGAATGAGTTGTCCCAATCAAACCAACTAACAAAAGTATACGAAGAGAATGTAGAAGGAACAAATAGCATACGAAGAAAAGTAGAATGCTAATTTTACCATTATGCATACCTGTTTGTGAAGTTAGATTGTTTCATAACCACTACTGTACTATACAATAGGTTTTTGCTGCCATTGAATTGGTCATGTTTTTAAATTTGATCTGAAAATAAGCAGAGATTATTTTTCTAACAATTCCTCAAGAAGATAATTCTGGTGAAATTTTCACAAACATTAATGACAGACTTCAAGTGCTTCTGTAAGTACCTTTTAGAAAATCGAGCATCCATTGTAGTACGGATCTCAGTCCTTTTTACCCTAAAATGCAAAGCAGAACATCATTTTTACTCATTTAGGTATAAATCATGAAATTGGCAACAATTCATTAAAACACATCCTACTGCCTCCAAATCCATCAACTTATAAATTAGCAAAAAAAAAAAAAAAAAAAAAAAAAAAAAAAATCTACAACAACATAGGATACTACACCGCATACATTTCAACTAAAAAATAAATAAAAGCCATAAGAAATAGCAAAACATGTGAACATTTTGTCGAAATGGAAGCTCAATAATTTTCTCAAATCAATACCAAAAATTAGCTTGTACAGAAAGAGAATGCGATGGCTAAGAAGGGCGCAATCTCTTTCAGACTTTTCTGAGAAAGATTTACAAGACTTAAATAATAATTTAATTTGTAGACGATACTCGTTAGAGTGGGAGTGGGGGTGGGGAGATAAATCGAATTAAGAGAAATTTACCACCGGTGGTAAAATGATCGCCGGAGATTTCTAGGTCAAAGAGCTTGATAAAGAGATTTCTCGATCTTATTCGAGATTTTTGTTAAGGATTTACAGATCTGAAAGATCTAACTAAAAATCTAATATACTTGATGAAGATTTGAAGGATTTTTTGGGCTTGGGAAGATTTTTGTATGTGAGAGAAGCGAGGGTTTAGAAAGAAATGTGACGAAGATATTATAAAATGTGGGGTAAAAGGAGAGACGGGATTGACTGATGTAATGGAGATTGAGGAAAACTAAAATTAAATGGGGGAAAGAAAACAGACAAAACGACGACATTTTGCCTGACGGTTTTGCACTGTCAAGAATTGTTCACTTATAAGGCCATTATATACTGTCAATATAGGACTAAAATGTTGTGCAATTATGGTTCCTGCCTAATCCCTAGTCAAGGAGGAATCTGTATTGCCGACAACATACACTTGAAATGGAATTTAATCCATCTAATATATACATTTCTATGACTATGTATAACATGTAGTCCTGATTTTAAATTTTTCACAAGGATCCTAAAAGAGCAGGACTGACCCTGGATAGGATCATATGCAATTTGAATGAAGATGAAGTACTCTTTTTTGTGCCTAATTTGTTGGTTCCTAAACTTGATGTCTCATTTTAAAAAGTTGGTTGAAGCATCATATTTTATTCGTATTACAATTTTGTGTGTTCTTTTGTATCAATATCAGGTGTATGTGAGTTTCAAATATATTGTTGGAGCAAAAGGTGCAAATTATCATGGTGTTCTTCCGAGTATTACCTTATTGAGCAGGCAACAAATTTTCGTGGTGTTCTTTACTATAGTATAGCTAAGATTTACTGTGAAAGGGAAATGATGAAGGATTCTGGACTTGTAATTAAAGATCTTGTTGTTTCCTATTTTAACAGCTCCGCTGTCAATGGTTTTTCTCTCTTATTTATATAATAGACATCTTACTTTGGTGAAATATGATCGTTTGAGAAATTAATCCTTTATGTATCCCAGAAAAAGGGAGAAGAGATTCGATCTTCTTGTCGATGATTTTTTTTTTTTTTTTTGTATGATTAATTATTGCAGACTTATCTATCCAGTGATATGGTGTTTAGGCAAACATTTTATTGGTCAAGTTTGATTTTATTTGTCATATCTAGCTTAATTGAACTAGTCTTCCTCAAGTTAATTATTAAACAAGTCTTCCTCAAGCTAATTATCAAGGAGTATAACTGTTTGGCCTCGCTCAAACATAGTTCTTGTTGAAGAATGGTTTGCAAGTATACATGTCCTACTCTACGGAAATAATTTGTAATTTGCTATTCTTTTGCCTAGCAGCAAAGATTCACCTCCGCGGAAACGAAGATTCATTCGGAATGACATGACAGTCTGACTACATAAAATTGGAAGTTGATTTTTGGAAAATTTTGAATTAAACCATATGTCCTTGTTTTTCAACTATTCAATACTAACAAGTCTGTACCAATTGAATATTTGTATTAGAAATTTTTTCGAATTTGTTTACGAAGGGTTTAGTTGATAACTAGAAGTTTCACGTTATCTCATTCCTACAACAAATCCGGGGGTTGGGGAAGGAGGAAAGCGTTGCTAAATTTATAAATTGTTCATTATTTTATATGTGAGGACTTACCAAACTAAAACAATTTTTTTTTTTTTTATGTTAGATGTGATTCATTTAACATAGATCCATTTTTTGGATTTCTTGGAGGTTTGTTTTCTTACTCGTGTGATATCAAAACGACGCTATATCCATATATCTTATCTCTAGAAAAATGAATATCCCCAAAGAATATTCTAAGTTCATTTTTTTTTCTCCACTTATAGTTTGGCATTGCTTTAATTTATGTGTCATTATTTTGTAATCCAGAGATTGTAAGCCGGACTAGAATTAACATTATCCTGGAAAAAAGAAAATGTTTAACTTTCTTGAACTTTCTCTTTCATAACTAATACGGTGAAGATTTGTGTTATTTGTTCATTTTTGTGTATGTGTCTTTGGTTTCTTATCTTCCCTCGTGTTGCTTTTGCTATATAACCTCAAATAATTTTATTTAACGAATATTTTATTATATTTAATTTATCAAGTCCCCCAATAGTTTTGGACCATGTTTATTTGTAAAATACCCTCCGTGTCCATTAAGAATCTTGTACGAAGTAAATAATAGGATAGATCACATATTCACATTAATGGTATCTTAAGTTTAAAGTTTAAAGATGATTACACTTTCTTCCATTATCCCTAATAAATAAAGTGTTACACTTCGTTCCTTTTAGATGATACATGTTACATCGATTACTTTTCTAGTAGAAATATATCACGTGCAAAACACATGCATTTTGGTTGAGTATTTTTGGAATACTATGTTTTCTCATATTTCAATGTCACACTAATGGTTCATCAAATTTAAAGTTGGTTACGATTTCGTCCCTCGTAGATAAAGTGTTACACTTTCATCCCTCTTAGATAATACGTGTTACACTTACCCTCCTCATGTTAATATTTTATTTCATTTTCGTCTTTATGTTAATATTTTGTATAAAAGAGTGTATATACTATCATGGATCAAAATTTCCATTGTTTCTCTTCGAAATACAAAAAACTTCCATTTTTAAAACAACGAAAAATAAAAATAAAGTGTAATTTCGAGATAATTGTTTGCCTTGAGATTATATTATTGTCATAATTTAGTATTTTTTTCATATTTTTTCCTAGTGTTTCTGAATTGTTTTCAAAAAAATTCGATATTCGTTTTATCGAAAAATGCACTCAAGACGAGGTTTTATTCCATGTATACAATGATCATTCAGGACTATGTTTTTAATGGGTTATGATGATATATTGAAATGGTTATGAGTATACAAATAATACAATGATCATTTAGGACTATAAAATATTTAATTTAAATTTATAACTATCATTCAGTGACGTTTTTCAATATATAAATAAGGACGATTTTATAAATTAGAGAAAAAAATAGCCTTCCTAAAATAATATTGAAATCAATCGCTAAATAATTTTAATAAAAAATAATTTTTTAAAAGCATACATACTAGAATCAACTGTTTTAAAATCAATTATACAAAAGTGAGCCAAACTGACCATTCCTCTAAGTAGGGGTGGGATCGGGACGGGTTTTCGGGAATTCGGGTATTTCGGGACGGGATTTCGGGTTTCGGGATCTCAAATTTAAGTCCCAAAACCCGGTAGCTCAACCAAGGTCCCGTGAGTTTCGGGTACCCGATTTAACTTCGGGATTTCGGGACGGGTTCGGGTGTCCCGAGAATCCTAAATTTCCAGTTCATTTCATCAATTAAAACTAGGTGGCCTTGAATAGCAGTTTTAAATATTTTAAGAAACAGAGCACATACACAAAATCTAAAGCAATCTCCCAAGACTGAAAACAAAATGAACAACCCAGATAAAGAAAATTTAAGGCCATTTATCCATTAAAAGATGGGGGTGTCAAAATGGAATCTTTGCTATTCCAAGAAACAGAGCACCCACAAATAAATGCTACCACAATACCTAAAATCTCAACGAAACTGAGGAAACCCAGAAAATTTTACATCCAAATGATGAATACTAATGACATTCAGAAAAAATAGAAATAGGTTATCTCATCAAAATCATGAATTTCCCAAGAAAATCACGAGAAACGACTGAAACAGAGCATATATATCGTCAAGGTAAACGAGGGACCAAGATTTAGTTACCTCGAAATGCTGGATTCGTAAGGTCAGAAATCGGAAAGATTTTGATAAGATAAAAGAAATATTATTTGCAGTGGTTTTTTATTTCTATTCTTCAAATCTCTGCTCTTCGTGTGCACATGGCTATTGGGATGCTTTATTTCCTTCTTTGAAATAAAAATTATTTTTATTATTGACTTCCAAATTTAATCGGGACGGGTTTCCCGATCGGGATGAGATCAAAACCCGAAACCCGTCCCGGTTTTTTTTGATCGGGTTTCGGGATGTCCCGAACCCGAAAAAAACCCATTTTCTTCCGTCCCAAATGGAAAACCCGATTGGGACGGGACGGGTACCCGAAACCCGGTCCCATTTACCCACCCCTACCTCTAAGAAATAAATCTGAAATTCTCATTCCCAAAATTACCAAAAAACTATCGAAGTTGGAAGATCTAAAAAAAAAAAAAAGAAAAGAGAATGAAGGTTATGGGGTAAAAAAATATAAATTGAGTCGCTAAATTAATTTTAATGCAACAAAATTTTCAAGGAAAACCTTTATTCATTTCCGCCAAAAGGATGACAATGAGCAAAATATTAACACTAGAACGAAAATGAAAGTGTAATATTTTATCTATAAGAGATAAAAATGTTACAAACACTAAATTGGGGGACTGTTACTGTGACACTGAAACAGTAGAGATTATATTCCAAAAAGTAATATATTTTACCGAAATTGGCCGAAAAGTGATCGGTATAGCACTTATTATCTAAGAGGAACAAAAATGTGACATTTTATCTATGAGAGATAAAAATGTAACAAACTTTAAACTCGAGAGGCTATTATTGTGATTTAGCCTAAATGACATATGCACGAGATTAATCATGATCAATGAGTTTTTTTTCCCTTATCTAATTTATTTATTCATATACTAGACTGTGTATATTTAGTTCGGACCGAAGAGTGCAAAGGGTATAAGTCCCATCCAGTGTGTTGTCTCCAATAAGATACGAATTTAAATCTCACCTCTGGGGGTCACAAATCACTACCATTCGGCCCAATCACCTTAAATTTTGGAAAATTGTCTAAATATATTGTGGGGTTAAGGCATAATAATTTATTTAGATATGACCAATTGACCACGTACCTCCTCAAATAGAAAATTGATATACTTTGTTATGACATCCAATAATATAATTATCATAATTGTCTTTTTCATATATAGTAATACTATTATCTAATTGTCGTTTAACTCAAATAATTTAATATTTACGTATTCAATTGAATACTTTATAATTTTGACGTGGTTTTTTTTAAACGATAATTTTGACGTGTTAATGAGTACTTAACAATAGAGGGGTATGTATCTTCCAATAGATAAATAGATACCCAATTCCAAATGCCCTAATTTCTCTTTTCCCAAATAACCTTAAACCCCAGCTACACAACCAACAGTGTAAACTTCATAGAAGAAGAAATTCATCATCTTTTCCGACAAGAAAATGCTTACATTATACCTCCCTCCAGAAATTATCACATATATATTATTATTTCTCCCAATCAAAACCCTTTTGATTTTGAAGAGTGTAAACAGATTATTCTACGACATTATTTCAAGCCCAGATTTCATTAAAGCCCGTCTCAAACTTTCATTGGAAGATGTTAATTTTTCCAGTTATAGGGCCATTTTGCGACCTCGTTCGTCCTGTTCACTTAAGCAAGTTTCATTTCAGTCGTTATTGAGTAATCATTTGACTGATATGGTTAATCTCGATTGTCCTACATATGAGTCAAGCAGTCTTAAGGTTTTTTTGGTGGGATCTTGTAATGGGCTTGTATGCATGACCATTGACAGGAAATATTTCTTAGTGTGGAACCCATGTATTGGAAAATACAAGATTTTCCCTTGTGAGGATGTTGGGTTATGTTCTAATTTCACGTATGGATTTGGTTATGATGAGCCTAATGATGATTACAAGGTTGTGGGTATTTTTTATTTTAAACATAACAGTTCCCATGATCGAATTGTGAAGGTTTACAGCTTAAAGAGAGGTTCCTGGAAAACGGTAGAGGATTTCAAGGGAAACTTGGTCCATGATCGGCCAAAGGTTGCAAGTGGGAAGCTTCATTGGCTCTCATATCCATTGCGGTCGGAGTATACAAGGAATATTATTTCTTTTGATGTAGAAAGTGAGGTATTTGGATTAGTTGAGCGGCCGAATTACGGATTGGATCGTTTTGATATGTCACTAGGGGTGCTAGGAGGATGTATATGTGTTATTAGCTATAATATGAATACAAGACAGATGGATTTGTTAGTTATGAAGGAGTATGGTGTGAAAGAGTCTTGGGCTAAAATGTTTACCTTTGACTGTTATCATCCGTCCTTGAGACCATCGTCAATGCTACCAAATGGTGAAATATTATTGAGTATTGCAGGTTCTTTTGTCATCTACAATCCAAAAGACAATTCATTCAGGGAACCTATGCCAAGAAAGTGGGATTACGAACATGAACCGGTTAATTATGTCGAAAGTTTAATTTCACCTGTTGGTTAGGGAGGGCGAGAGAGATAGGAACAGCGATGATGCTGGTAAGGTATGCCAGATCTTTGATCATTCATGATATAATTGTTTTAGTTTAAATCTGCACTTCTAATTTCTATATTTACTAGTTTAAATATTGATCTCTTCATTTTTTTGTGATCTCTATTGTTTCTTAATATAAGAAACGGATGTGCTTATTTTGAGAATCTTCATTTCTCTTTCACTTTTAGAACTTTGGTTCATATTTGTGATAATTGTAACACTTACACTAATAGGATCATGGCTGGTCCTTGCAGTAGGAAACACTACAACAATCTAGTCTTCATAAGGTGCTTTTAAAGAGTCAACATAGACAAAAAAGTGTCGGCAATATTTTTCTAGATGCTTTTCGAACCATCAAAAGAACTTCAAGAAAAAAGACAGGGGTTAAAGTTTTAAGTGTAAAAAAAACAGCCTGGAAATGTTAAACGAGGTGGTCTGGAAACTACATCGGGTATATAGTCCATGTAATTTAGCTGGTTGCTTACTTGCTTGGGTAGGTCAAAATAAACTTGATTTACTTTTTGGGTAAAAAAGGACCAGGAATCTACATAATAAACCAACAAGAAATTGACAAATGATAACATCAAGAACTAGAGTCCAACACTCAAGAGTAGAAATAGGACATAAATAAAGTACAATGGGGGAGAGATATATTCCATAAAAAAAATGTCAAGTTAAAATGCTAGATATGGAAGACCTTCTATCAAACTCCACCCTATCTCCAAACTTGTAGCTTAAAGTGATTTTGGGTTGAAAAAAGAGATGTGAAGTTTCCACTAATGAAGCTAGGGAACCTTTTTAAGTGTGGTAGCAGAAGGAATTTTCATCAACAACAAATAACAACAATAGCTGCAGCCAATCCTAGCATAAAAAAGAGTGCCTGATTTCAGATAACAAGAATCGTGGTAATAGAGTGCACAAAGATCCTAAGGGCAAATGCTTCACGGGGCTATAGCGCGTGCGTTTTAGACTTGAAGCGGTCTAACCACAGGTTTTTAACCCGGATATAGCAGACTATAGCACTAGGCTCTGCAAAGAGCAGTGGCTGTCCCTCACTAGCTATAGCACTATTAACTACTATGATATATTGTTTGTTTTTTCTAGGAATTCGATCAAACACCTTTGGATTTGGTTCCTTCTAAGAAAATTCTTAAGTAAAATTTGTAGTGACAAGCGTAACGCAATTTCCATTTTTCTTAATCAAATAAGCTAACAAAAGTATACCAAGGGAACATAAAAGGAACAAATAGCATAAGAAGAAAATGAGAATGCTTATGCATAAATCATACCTGTTTGCAAAGTTAAATCGCTTCGTAACCACTATTCTACTACACAGTAGTCTTCGCAGCCTTTGAATTGTTCATGTTCTAAAATTTGATCTGAAGGTATATAAGCAAAGACTATTTTTCTACTGATGCTTCGAGAAGATAATTGTGGTGAAATTTCCACATACATTAGTGACAGAATTCAAGTGCTTCTATAAATAGCTTTTGGAAAACTGAGAATCCAATGTAGGGTAGCATTGCTTCTCAGTCCTTTTTACCCTAAAAGCAAAGGAGGACAGCAATTTTCCTCATTGAGGTATAACTCATGAAATTGGCAACAATTCATAAAAGCATCTATTCCATAAGCAAAGTAATTTTCTACTGCCTAAAATCCATCAACCACTTATAAATTAGCAAAAATAAAAATAAATAACAAAATCTACAATAGCTTATGGATACGACTTAGCGTATATTTCAATGAAGAAATAAACAAAAGCCATAAGATATACCAAAAACTGATAACATATTGTTGAAAATCACAAACATGGAATCTCGATAATATTTTCTCACCTCAATTCAAAAATTAGCTTGTACAGAAAGTAAATGCGATGATGACGATCTTTTTTGACTTTTCTGAGAAAGATTTGAAAGATTTAGTAGACTTGACTAAACATTCATTTTGTAGACGTAACTCGTGTAGAGCGGGGATGGGCAGGTAGATTGAATTAAGAAGACCTTACCTCTGGTTTAAATTGTTTGCCGGAGATTTCTAGGTCAAATAGCTCAATAACGAGATTCCTCGATCTTATTAGAGATTTTTGTAAAGGATTTACAGATTTGAAAGATCTAACTAAAATCTAACATACCTGATGAAGATTTGGACGATTTTTGTACGTGAGATAGCCTAGGGTTTAGAAAGAGACGTGACAAAGATAATATAAGATGAGGGGTAAAAGAAGAGACAGGACTGATGTGATGGAAAATAAGGAAACTAAACATAAATAAGGAAAAAAATTGAGCCATAACAAAGACATTTTGATACTTTGCTTGATGGTTTTTCAGCGTCTTCGAGTTATTCAAAACAGTCAAGAATTGTTCTCTTGTAAGGCTGTTTTGCACTGTCAAGAAAAGGACTAAAATGTTGTGGTGCAAGTATGGTTCCTTCCTATTGCCCTAATCAAGAAGGAATGTAAAGTTATAAATGTGAGAATATTTTAATGATGAGACATTTATCTTCTATCTACAGAATAGATGGAAAATTATATTACAAAAAATAGAATATGAAGATTTAAATCAATATTTTTGCGAGTAAAGGTATATGTAAATTTTATATACATATACATTTCTATGTAACATACTAAACTTTTAATAGAGTTCCTACAAGAGTATGTAGGACTGAGCCTGAATAGGATCATATGCAATATGAATGAAGCCTCTTGGTGATGAAGTACTTTATTTGTGCCTAATTTGTTGGTTCCTAAACTTGATATCTTATCTTAAAAGGCTGGTCAAAGCATCATATTTCATTCACATAACAGTTTTATATCTTATTTTGTATCAATATCAGGTGTATGTGAGTTCCAAATATTTCCTTGGAGCAAGAGGCTACTTCAAGATCCTAGTATTGCTTTATTATTCATTTTGAACTAAAGCAGGCAACAAATTCTCTTGGTGTTCTTCTTCACTGTCGTTTAGCTAGATTTACTTTGAAAGGGAATGATGAAGCAATCTGGACTTATAATTAAAGATCTTGTCGTTGCGCGTTTTATCGTCTTTTGACATCTTCTTGCTTTTGGTGAAATATGTTTGAGATTTGAGGAAAAAAAAAATAATTTAGTTTATTATCCTACGGAGAGGAAATAGAACTTCAAGCTTGATGCAGTTGATCATCGTAGGCTATGTGTGATTTGATGATGGCATTATTTGGCTCTCGAACAAGAAAGTATTAGCATAGATTTGTGGTTTGTAAATGAGATTTTTTTTTTTTTTATTAATTGCAACACACTCATTTGTGTTGGTAGAATGGTAGGGATGTAAATGAATTGAGTATGTTAATTTTTTTAATAATTAAATTGGGTATAGTTGAACATTATATTATTCCAGTTTATCGAAGCTCAAAATTGAATTTTGAGCTTAGTTTGAGTGAGTTTAAACAATACGTATTATTGACGATTAGGTTGGAAGTATAAATAAATAGTTCAAATAAATAGAAAATTGATGTGAGGCCGTGATTTTAGGCTCTCTAACTTCAATGGTCATATTGTGATCAGGTTTTTCATGAGTCATAAAAGTAGACCACATGGGTAAATATGGGTTTATTTTGATGGGTTTTGGTTCGGTTTTGCGAGTCTCAGTTTAAAAAATTGGTTTGGGTGGTTTCGATGAAATCCTTGAGACTTCATTTGGATGTGTTTTGATTCTTGGATTTTGTGGTTTGAATAAGTTGAAACCCCACTTGGATTTGAATTTGGATGTGGGGGTTTAGGGGAAAAAATAGGTGATAGGTGTCAAATCAATGTCTTTTTTAGTGAGATTTGAGGGAAAAAAATAGGTGTTAGGTAGGGCTGAGCATGGTTCGGTAAACAAATCGAACCGAACCGGAACCGAAATTTCGGTCCGAACCATTTATCGAACCAAAATTTTGGTTCGGTAAACGGTTCTCGGCCGAGAACCGATCCTTGGGAGCGGTCGGTTCTCGGTAATACCGGTCGGTTTACCGAACCGAACCGATTGGATTGATTTCTTTTTTTTTTTTTTTTTTTTAAATTAGTGTTTTTTCAATTACGATTTTGGAGATTTATAACTTTTAAGTTTGAATTGTTTGTATAAACTTAATATTATTTTTCAAAAATAATTTACCTCTTTGTATTTGATTAAGATTATTTTATGTTTGAGACTTTTATGTTTTAATGGTTTGTATGAACTTTGGTGATATATTGAATGTTACGCAATAAATAGAAGGGGGGGGGGGGGGGGGAGTTTGTACGGTTTGTGTTGTAAGATATATTTTTTTTTGTATATTGTGCAATAAATTGAATTTTTTATTTTTTAAAAATAAATAAAAATTAAACTTTCGATTTTTTGACCGAACCGAACCGAACAAAAATTTTTCGGTTCGGCAAACGGTCCGTGGTCTGAAATTTATCGAACCGAAAAAATACCGAAGTTCGGTCCGGTTTTTACCGAATGCTCAGCCCTAGTGTTAGGTGTCAAATCAATGTTTTATAGGTTTGAGTGTGAGTTTTGACTATGTTTTTTTATGGTTTTGTGGGTTTGGCGAAAACTCACTTGAAAGAGTTTTGGCTCGGTCTCGCGAGACCCGCGAGACCGGGACAAACCCATCCACACACATCTTTTATGGGACAATATGGAGGGCTTTTTGCACTTTGCACCCCCAAAATATGGGAAATAGGCACTTTGTACTCTCAAAACTTAGATTTAGCAATTTGCACCCTCAAAATATGAAAAATGCAGCACTTTGCACTCTATTTTATTTTCAAGCAAAAACTCAAGGGCAAAATAGGTAATTTAATTATAAATCTTTGGCAATTTGCACCCCCAAAATAAAATTATCACTTATCACCCTCAAATTAAGAACAAATCAGCAACTTGCACCCCCGAAACACAATAAATGGACACCATGCACTCCGAAACACAAAATTAACACTTAACTCCCTCAAATAAATCAGTGATTTTGCATTTTCGTTTTGAATTATATCATTCCACTTAATTTCATCCTATAATTTAATATTTTTACGGAGTATCGTCCCAAATTAATTACTAATTTTGACTTTTCGTCTCAAAATATATCAACTTTTCAAATTCCATCCCGTAATTTATCATTTTTGTATTAATTTAATCCCAATATTAAATTTTTAATTTAATAGAAATGACGGTTCAATCTTGTAATTAGTTTGGAACGAATTCTATAATATTATATAATTATTCATGCTAAAATTTATCACGTCATGACACGTAAGCAACCATGTGCTAATTTAACGGACACATGCGCAATTTCCATCTTATAAATAACGGTGTGACGATATTTCAAAAAAAATATTTAATATGGGATGAAATTCGATGAGTGATATAGTCTGGGACGAAAACACAAAATCACTATTTGTTTGGGATATTTTCTAAAATTTTACCTAAATTCTGTTAGGTAAAGAGTTTGAAGAGGTATTAACATAAATCCCAAGTTTAGATCCAAATTGAAATCTACGTGATTTATTTGAGATCTATAAAATTATTGATTTGACATCTTTTATTTACTTTTTACACATATAAAATTATTGTTTTGACATATATCACATATTTTTCTCCTCCAAACCTCATATCAAATTATTATTGAAACCATTATTCAAATATTCTATTGAAACCATTATTCAAATCAAATTTTAAAAGTTTTCCCCGAAACTTTCAAATCCCTTTTAAAAACCAGGATGAGTGGAACTAAGTCAAATTACTTAATTAATGACACTCCGTGCCATGTTAATTGGAGGAATAATGTCAACTCAAGCCTTTGTCATCTCGGGGAAGTGTGTTGGTAGATAACAAAGCCCACCATCAATACAAAGAATAGCACATTACAAAGAAAAATGACCCACAATAACATGAAGCTTTGATAACATATGAAAAACTCAATTTCAAAAACTATTTTAAGAAGTGATAATTGTCAATACTTATAAGATGGATTTGAATATAATTTTAAGACAAATGTTACATTTAGTTTCCAATAATATGCATTACATTCACCTGCCATGATATTAGGTCAAATTATAAAAATATCATCTAAGGTTCTAATAATTACAAACACATCCGCAATTATTAGTATTGTTACAATAAATAGATGTTGTGTGTTAAATATCTATATTACTCCACATCCTTCTAATGTGTCAATTTATATACTTAAATGTAAAAATAGCTAATATACTAATATAATGATAATCTAAAAGTGAATTATATGTCTATCAAACTTAAAAACATAGTACCTATTAATCAAGTTGAAATTCAAAATTGTATTTGAGCTTGCTTTGAAAACATGTATAAATGAAATTCAAATAATATACTATATTTTTAACAGTATTTTAATATTATTATTATTCTATCAAGGCCTCTTTCAAAGCAAATATTATCAACAAAAGCACCACCTAAAAGTTATAACAATATAGGCCGGGTTATTCCTTTTTTTTTTTTTTTTTTAATAATAAACAAAAGGGTTGTTAATTTGAAATTCCCAAATCCACATGCCGTTGTTATCTCCTAACCGCGAAACGCTTTAAAACCCCCAGAGCACCTAAACTGAACTCCACACAGAACAGAAATTCATCAGTTTCCCCAACAAAATGCTTCTTACTCACCTCCCTCCAGAAATTATCACATGTATTTTCTTAAAACTCCCAATCAAAACCCTTTTGATAATGAAACATGTTAACAAATTTTGCCTCAACTTCATTTCCAATCCCGATTTCGTCAAAGCGCATCTCCAGATTTCGTCAGAAGATGCTAATTTCTCCAGTTACAGGATAATTGTGCCCGATGGTACGTACTGTCGTCTTAAGCAACTTTCATTCGAGTCCCTGTTGAGTGATTCTTTGACTGATTTTGTTTTTCTTGATTACCCTTTCAAAACTCTACTTCGTCCTTATGCTTCTTTGGTGGGAACTTGTAATGGTCTTGTCTGCATTGTCATGGCCAACAAATTTGTCGTTATTTGGAACCCATGTATTGGTAAATACAGGACATTCCCAAACGCTAATGGTAAGATGGAGGCATGCATTAATTTTGCATATGGGTTTGGTTATGATGAGTCTAATGATGATTACAAGATTTTGTGCTTTTTCGATTGGGTTGAAAATGAAACTTGCCGTCAAAACATGGTGAAGGTTTACAGCTTAAAGAGGAATTCTTGGAAAGAGATTGATGATTACAAGGGAAATGATTGCGACTGTTATGCAATGGCAAAGACTGCAAGTGGGAAGTTTCATTGGTTCTCACACCCATTGGAGGGGGATATTTTTAAAGTGAATATTATTTCTTTTGATGTTGGGAGAGAGGTATTTGGAATAGTTGAGCAACCTAATTACAGTTCGTACCCTTTCAATTTGGAACTAGGTGTGCTAGGAGGATGTCTTTGCGTTCTTTGCAATGATGAAATAACAAAAAATGCGGATTTATGGGTTATGAAGGAGCATGGTGTGAGAGAGTCTTGGACTAAAATGGTTACCATTTCTTGTATTGGCATGCTTGGGGAGACTAATTGTGTAAGACCATGGTCCATGCTACCAAATGGTGAAATTTTATTGGATAATTCTGATTCTTTTGCCATCTGCTATCCAGATGGTCATTGTTTCAGGTTACCTATGATTAGAAAGTGGGATTATTTGTATGAACCGGTTATCTATGTCGAAAGTTTGGTTTCACCCGTTGCCTATGGAAGGCGAAGGAGGTAGAAAAAGGGATGATGGTAGGAAAGGTATGCCATGATCTTTGAACATTTATGATTTGATTGTTTTAGTTTAAATTCTGTTTCTCGATATCTTATGCATTACAGATATTCTATGTTGAATTTATCCTGCAGTTACTTCTAACTTCTCTATTTTACTAGTTTAGAGACTGATTACTTTGTTTTTGTGCATGATATCTATTGCTTCCTAATATAACCTAATGATGTGCTTCATTTGTGAATCTTCATTTCTCTTTCACTTTCAGAACCCTGAGTCATATAAATGATATTTGTGACACTTGCACCAATAGGGTCAGGGATGGTCCTACCACTGAACAATTTAGGTTCCCGCGTAGAGCCCTATTCTAGGAGAGCCCTAAAGTTTTTATAAATGTGAGTATATTTTAGTTATATGAATGACATGTATCTGTAGATAGAAAATTTGTTAGCTGAGTAGGAAAGATAGCACAAAGAATCAGATATAGACTCACTCTTGAAGGAATCGACCTAGGGCCTTAACAGGGTATAGGATCAACATTAAAAGGAATTCACCAACAAATGAAAGACCCTTAGGGATAGTTCACTACTCATGAATTTGCCGAAGAAATACGCGAAGCAAGAACGAAGTCTAACACTTCAATATTATTTCACTCTGCAAACCCATATTATAGTGGGAACATACTCCAACTTCAGTACATTAAAAGACTATTGAACCTTCAAAAGACACTTTAATAATTGTTATTATTAAAAGAGTTTTTTAATTTGTTTCTTTTGGGTGCTGCAATGGACGGGGGTGTTCCTGCGTCACAAAAATAAGTGTTAGAATTTCAAAACGTGAAGATTTAAAATACTATGTTTTAATATTTAAGAACAATAAAAGTAAATGTTGTATAAAATAGATAAATCTTGAATAACATGTAGTCCCGATTTTATATTTTTGCTAGGGTTCCTAAGAGAGTAAGACCTGTCCTGAATAGAGTCATATGAAATTTGAACCTGAGCCTCTTGGTAATGAATTTCATTTTCGGTGCCTAATTTGTTGGTTCCTAAACTTGACATGTTATTCGTCTAACAGTTTTATGTTTTCTTTTATATCAATATCGCAGGTGTACATGAATTCCAAATATTTCCTTGGAGAATATGACTACTGAAAGATCAGAATTACCTTATTATTCATTTTGAACTAAAGCAAGCAGCAAGTTATCGTGATATTCTTTCATTGTTTTTAGTTTGATTTACTGGGAGATGGATTTGATCAAATCTGGAAGTGTAGTGAAAGATCTTTGTTATTGCATTTCTTAGTCTTTGAACAACAATGTGCTCATGAATGGATATTGTGTTTTTAATGATTTACAGATCTTTTAACTTTTGATGAAGTATGTTCGAGTAATCCATATTTTATTATCGTAGTTACGTTGATTCAATTTTGTGATTTGATGATGGCATTATTTGGCTCTAAAATAAAATAAGCATTAGCATATGTTTGTGATTTGATTATGATTAATTGCAGCAGAATTGTCTGTCATGAGTAGGGGCATCAACAAATCGATTTAGTCGCACAACGTTGTTTCTGGTTTGATTTTCCTTTTGAGTTTCAAAATCTTACTTGAACTAGTTTGTTGAACAAACCATTTCATCAAAGTGTTTGAATAGCTTAAATTTTGACAAGATGCTCAAATCAAGTTTTTGAAGAGCTAAATGCAAAAAACACCCCTTGTGCTTTGTTTATTAGCAAAAACTTCCATTTGTTATTTTTATTAGCAAAGAATCCTCATATATTTAAATAATAGAAGTTATCATGTCGAGCTCAAATCGAACTTCAAAAGTTATCAAATGAGAAATCATGTTCAAGTTTATTATTTGTATGATGAATTGAACTTAAACGAGTTTTTATCAAATGAGTTCAAGGTGAGTATCGAATAACATTGTTTGATTTTAACTCTAATTTCTGGCTAAAATTGGGTTTTTCTGCTAATAAAAATAGCACACAAGTTCTTTTATCAATTTGACAAAACATAAGGAATATTTTTACATTTTGCTAATTTTTAATTGTCTTAACCTATAAATATTACTACTGAATATCAATATACGTCAATCCTAAAATTATCGATTGAACTAGAACTGAATTTTGAGTATTTTGATTTGATTTGATTTGATATGTAATATTTTCTGTAACAAAAACATCAGATGAAGTGTTTTTTAGCCCCATTCTTTTAGATGTTATTTGGCCTATTTGGTGGGCGAAAATTGTGGACGAAAATCAATCCAAACAAGTCCTAATATTCTTACTTTCTTCAACAGATCAACTTCATAATCACGTTCAAGGCTCCCAGAAAATAATTCACATTTAGGAGAGTCTGGTTGATAAATATTTTTACAGATTATTGCAGCCAATTATGTACTGTTACTAATATTAAACATGAACAATCGAGTTTAGATATTGAATCTCATAATTTTTGCTTAAGATAAAAAAAAAATGAAATCTTCACCGTCCCGCGTTAATTGGAGTACTCGAAAACCGGTACTCAAATTATTATTAGATGGGTTTGAAACTGTAAGTCAAAGTCCTAAAATTGTTAAATTCGAATTTCTTGTCCTGAGAATGTCCCATGCCCAAACTATTTCTTAAATCCAGAACCCTAGCCTTGTCATCAGAAAACTTAAACAAAAAATCATTTTTATTTTTCATATATAAATTTATCACCTTTCAGTTTTTACAAACAATAACTTTTTTATCTGAGCATAAATTATACTTATTTGACATAAATTAACCTATTTTCTACGCAACTAATTTCACGTAACAATTGTATTTTATTTAAAATAAGTTATCTCTTACAATATTTATTTTCTTTCTATAATTTCTAAAATAGAACTACATAATTTTATTTTTAAAAGTAACTTTCACAAAAACCAAATAAACAACATTACGAAATTTGAGATTACTTCAACCAGATTAAATTATTTTTAAATTTAATTTAAACAGACAAAACCAGATGAAGAGGGCCGCTTAATGCGGATCAAGTTCATCCCAAACCTTGTCTGGCAATGGGTCCGGGGGAGTTTCGGCCCAGACCCTGTCCAGGCCACTGACATTAGTAGACGCTGACAATTGATAGTGACAGTGGGTTTAGGAGATGCTACCTGATGGGTATTGCCTTATGTGTTTCTATAAATGACACATGTTCAAAGTGAACTTTTTTTTTAATATAAAAGCATAATGAGTTGGTTCACTTTGGACATATGTTATTCATAGAAACCCATAAGGCAATACCCATCAGGTAGCATCTCTATACCATGACAGTGTTAGCTATTTTTTTTTTACTTTTATTTCTCCCCAAGTTTTCTACTATTTATTTTCTCCCTTTGCCATCTTTGTATAATTTTTAACTCAATTGATAGTGAGTTAGCTATCTTTTTCTTTGTTTTTTACTTTTATTTCTCCCCATGTTTTCTAATATTTATTTTCTCCCCATGTTAGCTATCTTTTTTATTTTATTTTTTATTTTTTTTTACTTTTATTTCTCCCCATGTTTTCTACTATTTATTTTCTCCCTTTGCGATCTTTGTATAATTTATAACTCAATGGTATCATTTGCGTTATTAATTTCATCAAGTTATTTAATTTTTGCATTATCAATTTTTATTAAAATATTTAACTACAATGATAAACGTTATATATATTAATTGGCGAAAATTAAGTTCATTTTAATCTTATATATATATTCCCAAAAAAAAGTTACTAATTATCTCTTAAAATCTATATATTATTATTTTTAATTATTATAATGATTAAAGTAAAATATTTACAATCACTTCTCAATAATCAATACAAGATAATAATAATAATTTATCGTCTTAATCTTTACACAATATAATACTTCGTATATTATTTCAAACTCTCCATCAAGTTACTAATTTAACAGATACTATTCACTTTTTTCCTCTAAACTTTAACAATCATGATTCAAATCAATTTTCAAATATCAAATCTCAAATTTTCAAAATTTAATAATTATTACTTATTGAAGTAATATTTTATAATCTCAATATTCAATTAAAATTAAAGCAAAATCGATTTTCAATGTTTCGCCGTAATCTCTAAACCAGTTATTCAGGCTAAACCGACACCAAAAAGTCAAAAACAGTTAAAATTACTTTCATATTTACTAACCCTAGTTTCCTCACCCCACAAACACCTTAAACCCGAAACCCTAGGCCTAATTTTTGACATCCCGAAACAACACAATGTTTACTCCAAACAAGAATTTCATCAGCTTCCCCAACCAAATGCTGATCGCTCACCTCCCCGAAGAAATTATCACTGAAATTTTCTTAAGGCTCCCAGTCAAAACCCTTTTGATAGTGAAATGTGTTAACAAATTTTGCCTTCATTTAATCTCCAATCCAGATTTCGTCAAAGCACATCTCAAATTTTCGACAGAAGACGCGAGTTTTTCCAGTTATAGTATCATTTTCAAAAATTCATCCTCTTGTTTACTTAAGCAATTTTCGATGCAGTCTTTGTTGAGTGAAGCTGTGATTACTTTAATTAATCTCGATTATCCTGAGAAAAATTTGTGCAGGTTGTATGATCCGAGAATGGGTTCTTGTAACGGGCTTGTGTTAATTGTCATAAATGACAAATATTTATTCTTGGGGAACCCAAGTATTGGAATGTACAAGAATTTGGCTAGTCTCGACGAGGACACGAGAGGATATTTCGTTAGGTACGGGTTTGGTTATGATGAGTGTAATGATGATTACAAGGTTGTATGTTTATTTAATGTTGTTGGCTCTAAGGCTAAGGAACAATCAATGGTAAAGGTTTACAGCTTAAAGAGAAATTCTTGGAAAAGGACTGAGGATTACAAGGGAAGCTATTTGGGCTATAATTGGGCAACGATTGTTAGCGGGAAGTTTCATTGGTTCACACATTCATTGAAGTCGAATTCTAGAAGGGATATTGTTTCTTTTGATGTAGAGAAAGAAGTATTTGGAATAGTTGAGCAACCTAATTACGGGGGTTCTGGTCATCTTCATTTGACACTAGGTGTGCTAGGAGGATGCCTTTGTGTTCTTTGCTATGATGAAAAGACGAAATACGTGAATATGTGGGCTATGAAGGAGCATGGTGTGAAAGAGTCTTGGACAAAAATGGTTACTTTTTCTTGTAGTCACACACTTGAGGAGTGTAATGGCTTAAGACCATGGTCTATTCTACCAAATGGAGAAATTTTATTGCACTCAATTGATTCTTTTGTCATCTACAATCCGAAAGATAATTCTTTCAGGTTACCTATGATGAGAAAGATGGGTAATAATCATGAACCGGTTATTTATGTCAAAAGTTTAGTTTCACCATTTGTCTATGGAGGGTGAAGGAAGTAAAAAAGGGATAATGATTTTTGGACATTTATGAGTTGAATGTTTTAGTTTAAATTTTGTTTCTCGATTTCTTATGCATTATATGATGTTAGGAAAAGTGTTACATAATTTCACTGTCGTGTAGTTAGATTTTCTGGGAAATGGATTCGATGCAGATCTGGAATCGTAATCAAAGATCTTATTAACGAATTTTGTGTTTTATATGATCAGTTATTCTTTTACGAACATTTTTTTTTTTTTTTTTTTTTTTTGAGATGAGATATCTTTTTGCTTTTGATGAAATATGTTCGAGTAATCATATTTTATTATCATAGTTGATGCAATTTTGTGATTTGATGATGTCAATTTTTAAAGTTAACATGACGATTATTGTCAATTTTCAGGTACATAGGGGTATCTTCGAATTTTATAATGAAATATAATTGTCATATTTCCGGTAAAATATGTATTCCATCCTCTTAGGAGGAGTCTTTTTGCTAATGAAAATAACACAATTTTTTTTTTTTGTTGTCAATTAGACAAAACAAAACGTAAAGGGTATATTTACATTTCACTAATTTTTAATTGTTATCACCAATAAATAAATATTACTAATGAAGATCAATACTTCTCAATCCTATAATAATCGATTGAATTAAAGCTGAATTTTATTGAGTATTTTGGTCTGGTTAGATTTGTAATATAGTCTGTATGAAAACATGAGATGCAGTTTTTTAGCCCCAAACTTTTCATCCTGATTTTTCGCAGAGCCTCTCAACTTTTCTATTATCCATAACAGAATGATAATAACCATATACTGTACAACATATATAGATATTATTCTTCACAATTATTCATCTGTTTTTCCTTTTTGTGCGAGGAGGAGGATTTATCTGCATTGTTGATCCCTCTCCTTGCTTGCTTTTGTTGAAAATTTTGATTTCATATCTTCAAAAAATTTCGTTTTTTATTGAAGATATCATTAATTAAGAAAAGAAAATGTTTGGCTTTAGGAAATCACCATCACCTGCCAATAATCCATCGGAATCAGACAACAAAACAACACCCGGAAGAAGAACTTCATCCGAACCAACACTCGTTATGCCGGATGATGATGACGATGATTATTTTGGAAGAGGGTCGTCTTCTGGTGCATCCTCGCATAGAAACAATAAGCAGAAGAAGAACAAGGATGATCTTGATAGTATGTCGGTTCAAGAATTGGAGGGATATGCCGTGAATCGAGCTGAGGAAACGACTAAATCGGTCAACAACTGTTTGAAGATCGCAGAGGATATTAGAGAGGATGGTGCTAGGACCCTCGATACTCTGCATCAGCAGGGGGAGCAGATACACCGGACACACGTGATGGCTGCAGATATGGACCGTGATTTGAGCAAGGGGGAGAAATTGTTGAATAATCTCGGGGGCATGTTTTCGATGCCTTGGAAGCCAAAGAAAACAAAGAACATTACGGGGCCGTTAACTTCCAAAGACGATAATGACAGAGGAAAGAAAAGCACGCCGGAGCAAAGACAAAAGTTGGGTTTAGCTCCAAAGGGGCCTAAAGGACCTCCTCATCCAGAACCAACAAACGCCATGCAGAGGGTCGAGGTACATTTTCGTTACACGAGATTTTACGAGGTGTATATATTTGCAATTTGACCTTTTTGATTTTCTTGATTTATTATTATTAATTTAGATGGAGAAGGCAAAACAAGATGATGGACTTTCGGAGTTGAGTGATATATTGGGCGACTTAAAAGGCATGGCTATTGACATGGGATCTGAACTTAACAGGCAAAACCAGGCCCTTGATCACCTTCAAGATGATGTTGATGAACTCAATTCTCGAGTCAAAGGTGCCAATCAACGGGCCCGTCATTTGGTTGGGAAGTAGAAACACAGATGATTTTATAGAGATTATTATTTCTTTTTCTCCTTGTCTTTTTTTTTCTTTTTAGTTCTTCCCTTTTTTCTGTTACTTAATGAGATAGTTGAGGATGCAGACTGAAAATAATTAACTTGTCGAGTTTTAATTTGAAAAAAAAAAAAAAAATCAGATTATAGAATTTGTGGAGATGTATAGTTTAAGAAATTTGAAAGTTTACTGAATGTGCGATTTGATATATATATGTCGCGATTTTGTTACCCGAGCAGATACATGGTAACTCCTTGTTCTATTTTAAATAGTCAATTTAACTTCATATCTCATTGTGCTTTATAAAAAAAGTACACTACCTCCCTTTTAATTTTTACATTTTTACAAAGACATTATGCAATATCACAGAGAGTTAAAGTGTCAATTTATGCATATAATATAGGTAAAGTGCTTACTTACGCATATCATATGTTGTTAGAGTAAAGTTAAATTGTTAATTTATTAATGAAAAACGAAGTTTCAATTGCAGTATAAAGTGTGTGTTCAATATTTCCACTATCAAGGGGATAAATTGCTTATTATTTCATATCTTATAGAGTTAATTTGCCAAAAACCAGACAAACGTGCAAGATAAAACAATTTAATAAGGATCGACATAAAATTATTTAATAAGCATTAGCATAAATTTGTAGCGTGTAGAGGAGTGAAGTGGGTAATTGCAGCTGACTTGCCTAATAGATTTAGTTGAAATGTTGTTAGTGGTTTTATTTTCTTCTTGAAAAAGTGTTTAGATAACTTAATATTTGACACAATTGAATCGAGCTCAAATTAAGTTTTATATACTACCAATAAGTATTATTGAAGGTCGGTATTTATCAATTGAATTTAAGGTTGTATTTTGGTTTTGATTTGTGGTATAGTTTGTCTTGTACTATTCATTATTTTTAGTATATTTTGAAATGATATGGTCTGTTTATCTAGGTTTTAAGAGAGTAGGTTTTGAAATAATTTACAATTTTTGAAATAATTTTGACTTTTTTAATGTTGTTTATTTAAGTTATGTAAAAGTTTTTTCACAAATGGTTGTGAGTCTTACCTTATTATACATTTTGAACATAATGCCCAAGTTCTCAGCTGACGATTATGATTGTTTTCTACTAGAGCACTATGGTTTTGTTAAATATAAAGGGGAAAGGATTTGAGGCGTAATTCGACTTTTAACAACACTTGGCTCAAAGGATTTTGTGTTTTAATCACCAGTTTTTTCTTTTACATATATCATTTTTATTTTGATAATATATGTTTTGAGAACTCCATCTTCATGTGAATGCAATTTTTGATTTGATGATGGTAGGCGCTTTGCATAGCATCTATTCGCGAATCTAACCTAAAAGTAAATAACTTAAAAATTTACTAAGTGTCTACTTGAGTAGTTAAATGACAAGATCATTTAAGCTAATAATATTCCTATTATTTTATTTTGTTATAAGATCTATCATCTATGCATGCTTCTCAACTTCCATCTATAACAAAATACATGCATTTCATTTATAAACCAGACCTTTTAACTAATAAGACAACGGGTCAATCTGGTTTTAACCAGACCTTTTTACATAGCCCATCCCGACCTGTGAAAGTGAAACATTTTCGACCCTACCCAATTGATAGAACTTGACCCAACCCGCTCATGACCGCTCTTACAGAAGTTTTTTAGATTTATATAAAATCAAGAAAGCATTTTGCATGTATTTGTACACTTAATACTTGAATATTTAAATTACTTTACAAACTCCATGCACAATGATCCTTTAGCCTTATACAACAATCTACTAGACTGAAAACATCAATTACTTTTTCTCCATTTCTGCATCTACTACAAATACTATGGATGCATCTTACCTAGCATTTACGACTCATTCATAAAGACAACATCATATCCATTAGCTTTCAAGAACTTCTTTAAAAGAAGAACTACTATAGCAATGGTTAGCCCAAACGCTGCCCATGTGAACATGCGATCATCAGCTGGTTTGTGAACGACCCCTGTTTGGGGCACATGCAACTGCTGCTGCTGCTGCTGTACAGTTTCAGGTACAGCAGGAACTGGTTGTGATGCCTGAGCCACATTATTTTCAGTCGAAGAAGTTACATTTGGTTCTTCGATAATCGTGTCATGTTCGGCTGGTTGTGAGATAGCTTCTGTAGCTCCCCCTTCAGCTTCATGTTTGTCAGTAGGTAGTTCAGAGGCCTGGTCGCCTTGAGGTACGGGAGGTGTTTTGCTTAACATACATTCATGTATCTGAGGCAAAAATGAATATAATTAAGATTAAGATCACAAAAAAAATAAAAAATTTAGAGGAGCAATGTGAATCTTGACAATGGATTGGCCCTGCCCAACCATTCTTTTCCAGCAAAATGGAAATGTATATCAACATGTCAATGAGGAAGCCAAGGTCCGATCTCTAACCGAAAAATATTAGCAAATACATCAGAAGAAGAATCCGTGGACATATCTAATTAAAAATAAAGGAGCAAAGTAGTATAAAATGTGGGAATGTATGATGTATACAAACCTCATTAATCAGGTTCTGGCGTTCGGAAGACCCATATGTTGGTGCAGTTTCACGAGATTTAATTGCAAGAGCTCGCCTCTCTTCTTTTGTGTAATCTAATGATCCCAGTGCACCATTTGGACTGGTAGGCATAAATGCAATTAATGCTACCAAAGCAGTCCGAACTGTAAAAGTACCCACACAGATTATGATTCTATCACAAATATAAACCAATTAAATAAATATAGTTGCTGTTTCTATCGAGATAATTGTGCTGTACTGAATTTATCATAAAATACTATGCGTGAGGTAAAGTTCAAATGGAATTAAATTTGTGATAATATTAACACAAATTATAACAAAAAAGGCACTTATATATGACAATTTCTTTGAAATTAGCTTACAATCTCAATCATGGTATGGTTGAATTTCTCAGGTAATAAATCATAATTAAGCCAGATCGATTTACTTTTCTTCCCGTCTCAAAAACGCACAGGTAACATTGACATGTACTGTACTGTCAATTTAAAGTACAAATGATTCAAATAGATTTGTTGGTTCTAAAAGACACCATAAATTGAAAATACTTCAAGAATATCGAAACTCATCAGCTTCAAATAGCAATATTCATTAGTTCATTCTTCAACTCCAATATCACCCCATTTACCATTGTAATTAGCCACAAGGTAATGAACCCCCACTCTTAAACTTACAATCCTCTATTTGTTTCTTTTCTTGAAGCTCTTTTAACAGGCTTAAAGAGTGAGCACGCAACATCTAATTCATCACTCCAAAATGAAATATCCAAATTCCAATTTCCAATATAGTTTAGGCAATAAAAAAATGTAAAATGACAATTACATTCTCCCCACTTGCTCAAGTCGCAGGAAATTGTATGCGTGTATATATATCACACATAACAAATTATACACTTACATTTGCAATTCTATTCAATTTGTTTTGTGTGGTTTTCCCACTTTGAACAAGTGGGGTTAATCTAATTTTTATGTCACCTGTATTTTATTCATTAGGCTATGTTTGAAACTTATTTTGTATGAGAAATAGTACATATATTTGAATGAAGAAAAGGAAATTTGACCGAGAGTGCAAAATATTTTGAAACCTGCGACCAAAATTGTTGAGGGTCTAGTCCTGTAGGACTAAAAATGCAGTTTTAACTAACACAAATTAAAACTCTCATAAACAATTTAAAGACAAATATACCACTCCAAGATGGTTGCCAGTGCTCTGGATGATGATTTGAGATGCTCAAGCATATCTTGGTTTGAGTTTCAAAACGTCCATTTGGCTGTAAAAGAAAATTAAAAGAAATCAAATCTAAACCAACATATAGCACATGTGAATCATTATTCAGTGGATACTAGTGAAATACCGTCAACAACATAAATGAAGGTGGCTTAAAGGGATAATCGGCAGGTAACTGAATTCTGCCGTGATATATTCCTCCCTCGAACTCTGAGTCTCTAGGCCCCATAATTGCAAACTGCCATTCAAATAGATTCTCCTGAAGAAAAAAGATTCCAGTGCAGAGTCAATCAACATGTAATAAAAGCACAATAGATTTCATAAAATCGTATACTCAGTTGGTAGCAAATACTAGGTGATATTATGCTTTTTCATCAACCTTTTATCTCTTTTTTGATAGCAATGGTTCATAAATGAGTCCCGCACTAAAGCAAATACAATTATCATGGTCTAACAAAAAATTTAACAGGTGAATTTTTTTCTCAATTAATTAATTTGGCATTAATGACATAATTAACATTTTAGTACCCTTATCTACAGGTGCTGCCAAACTGAGTTCAAAAGAAACTAAGATTTGGTTCGTTAAGGGCAACAATATGAGTTCTACACCAGCAAGAAAAAAGTCATAGGCAAAAGAAAAATAAGATGGAATTAAAAACACATTGAAGAAATGGAAAGCTAATACCCACAGGCATGGCTCAACTGTGAATAATAAAATCAACCAAGTACAGAAGAAAATGCCACTAATGTCGTATATATCAAAGTATCAAACTATTTTTCCTGCCAAAAAAAAAAAAACAAAAAGAACTATTTTTCCTGCAATACAAGCCAACATCATATCCATTTTTTTTCCAGTAACCAATGAATTATTCATAAAAAAATATTTTTATACATAGCCAACAAGCTTCCAAAATCGTTACTATCCCTAGTTGAATGACCAATTTGCTATGTCGAAACTCAAACAATTGAACTTTTTCACCAATTTATTAGCAACGATACAGAATCAATTGAAGAAAATCGATCCATTATCTTAGAAAATACAAAACAAAAGCTCGACCCAAAATTACGTAATAAGTCTAGTATATCTGAATCATTTTGCTTAAATTTAAGAGCAATAATATATTATTTACAATAATTAAAAAAAAAATTCGCGACAAGAAATTATAGCCGAAACAAAACTCCACAAACATATTACGCAATCATTACAAAGTTATTTTGCCAAATACCTCGAGAGGAAGGCTCATGAAATCATCGGAAGGATTTGATTGCATCTCTTTGACCTCCTGCAAAATCCTCTTCACCGCCGGATTATTCCGGTTGTACTTATCTTCCGCCATCTTCTTTTTCTTGTGGTAGATCGCACCGCACCTGGGTCTTCTCACATTATTTTATAGAAAGAAGGGAGATATTCTTCAAAGGTAGGTGACACGTCATTCATTGCAACATCTGCTGAAATGTTGATTTTTTATTGGTTGTATTTGCCTGGTCACTCTACGGTTTGTTATTTCCAGTAATTTACTTTTACTACTAAAGACGCATTGGTTGTTCGCGCTGCTTAAATATAGACACGTTTTCTATTTCTCCCTAAATTAACATGCCATGTTTAATGTAACATTCAAATGAAAGATTTTAAAGCTTGTTTGGTTGAGAATCTGCGTGATGGAATATTTTATTTTTCGTTTTTTCATTTATCTTGTATTAATTTATGAGCTCAGCCCAAATCAAGGAATTATTTTGGCTGACCATTGTTTTAGATTTAGTGATTTTGCGGTCTGATCCTAGTTAAGTAAATTGTTGTCTAGAAAATGCAGAACTTCCTGCTAATTTTGGCCTGGTGAATTTCAGATAGATTATTTTCATGATCTGGACTTTGTTCATTCAAGATAGGAGATGGAACTAATAGACTCTTATTTCCTTATTTTTCCATAATATATTAGTATAATATATGTCAGTAGACAAATTCATTTAAATGATCTTATGAAGCAATAAAAAAAAAAAAATCCAATTACAGGTTGCATTGAAAATATCAAATTTGTTATCGAAACTTATGTTCTTACGTGATGGAATACGTCATTACATCTATAATGTGAAATGATTGTCACTGAAAACAAGAAATGTGTCTGGAAAAAGTCCAAGCTAAACATTCCAAGCTATACAGTCCAAGCTTTTGCCATCTTATGAATAACAGGTCAGGTATAAATACCATTTGTAGCAATGTAGAATTAATTAAGTGTTGGAAAAGTCTTCTAGCAGTCGCAATAGTTCCAAAATCTTGAGAAGTTGAAGTCAAATGTTCCCTGCTGATAATTTTTATACCACAGTGTCTTCAAACGATCATACTGCGTCAGACAGTATTCACCACGTGGAAGGTAAGAATTCATTAGAAGAAGGTAGCTCGTATGTTGATGTTATTGATTTGTATTTAAATGATTCAGGGCTGCTTCAGCCACAGGATAATGTGGCCGAGTTTGGAAACTTTGATGATTTGTATTTTCATGTTATCCCCAAGGACAAAAGACCGTGTGCTTTACCTTCAGCAGGCGCAAATTTACGGTCCGCTAACATTAGAGGTATAAAACCATCGACTGAAGCAATCATTGAAATGGCTGCAGAAAAGTACATTCAGTCCACATCCCAAAGTAGTAATGAACCTACCATGTTTAAACAACATGTGCCGGATTCAATTTCGGGCTTGTCTGAAGAAGACCTTAAAGGAGTTCAACTTATTCAGAATCTTCTATCTTGTGCTGAGGAAGTAAGTGAGAAGCAGTATGACCGAGCGAGAAAGCTCTTGCACGAGTGTTATAAAATGAGTTCATGTACAGGAACTCCAATTCAGAGACTAGCTTTCTGTTTTGTTGAAGCTCTTCACGAGAAGATTGACAAGGAAACTGGAAGGATGTTCACGCTAAATGATATGGGAAAGAAACATGTAGATTCTCTACAGCTATTGAACTGGCTAAATACGTTCCTCATAGCATTTCACAAAGAGCATCCTCTCTCTCAGATTGCCAAACTTACAGGAGTTCAAGCCATAGTGGATCATGTAGCAGAAGCAAGCAAGGTCCACATAATCGACTTTGAGATCAGGATCGGAATACAACATATAATCTTGATGCAAGTTCTTGCCGATCGATTCAAAAATCCTATTCAACACCTTAAGGTCACTGCAGTAGGGACCAAATCAAAATCCTTAATAAAGGAGACAGGTAGGCATTTGATGATCTTTGCTCAGTCGTTGAACTTGAAGTTTTCTTTTGAAATAGTTATGGTTGAAGATATGGTAGATCTTAATGAAAGCCACTTCAAATTGGATGCTGATGAAGCTATTGCTGTCTATGCTGCGTACACACTTACGCGATATATTGGAAAAGCTAATAGGCTTGAAAACATGATGAAAGTGATAAAAAATATCAATCCATGTGTTATGGTCGTCACTGAGATGGAGGCAAATTTTAATTCTCCAACTTTTGTTGGGCGCTTTGTTGAAGCTCTCTTCTTTTTTGGTGCATTTTTTGATTCCTTGGCGGATTGTATGAAGAACGATGAGAAAATCAGAAGGGAAGCAGAATCAACATGTTTCAGTTTGTTCATAAGAAATGTTTTGGCAGCTGAAGGAGAGGAAAGGGAGATCAGATACGTGAGTATAAGTGTGTGGAGGGCATTTTTTGCATGCTATGGATTGGTGGAGATAGAACCGAGTACGACATCTCTGTGTCATGCAAATTTGGTGCTTCAAAGTTTTTCTTGTGGGAGCTCCTGCACACTGGACAAGAATGGCAAATGCTTAACTATTAGCTGGAAGGGAACGCCACTTAGTTCACTTTCTGCATGGAAGTTTCAATGAGATTAATTAGAAAATGTTGTAATTTAATTAATTTCCCTTTTAATGCTTTCTCGTCTATTCTGCATATACTTGTCCTAAAATTTCTCTGTATTTGTACATTATCTTACCTTCTACCTGATTTCATTCCAAAACCTTGCATGAAATCGTTAGTTTCTTGTGATATTCTCTCCAAAGAACTTGAGTGGCTACTTATAGTATCTGTGCTTAAACATTTAACTGTAAGAACAATAAAATTAGCTTGTAATTTCATATATTCCTGATATGTATGAAAATAACGGTAAATTGAACATTATGCAAATTACGGGGGTAAATTGCCATTAACTCCTCAAAAAAGTGATGATGAGTGGATTTGTTGATTGTATTAGGCGATGGCGTATGTTTTGCTTTTTTCAGCTTCATTCAGTTTCTGATATGAAACCTGGAAACATACTTAGGATTCTTTTAATATTAATTTTGTATATAACGAATCACTTATTTTTCCTCAAATGTTTGGAAAAATGGAAAAATGAGACGAACATAACTATCAGCAATGTAATTTAATGTACTTAACTGCTAAATTCTACTACATGATTATGGACTTTTGGTACAAGTTTACTAAAATGATAGTATTTTGAAACATTAAAAAATCCAATAATTTGATGTGGGTTGGCAATCTTAATCTCGATCTTAGCAGGCTGCATTGAAAATATCAAACTTTTTGGTATCAATGTTAATCACCAACAACAAGAACTTTGTTGGGATAATATTCCAAGCTTTTGCCATCTTATGGTCCTTACGGATAACAAGGTAAATATTAATATCATTTACCAGTTCATTTTGTTCCAAATTCGAGAAGCTAATGAAATGTTTCCTACTGAATATTTTCGTAGTATGTCACAGAGTGTTCAGCATGTGGAAGGCAGGAAATCATCAGAAGAAAATACCTTCCATAAAGTTGAAGGTGTGTCAGACTATGACTTGTTTGATTCTGGCTTAGGGTCGCTTCGGGTTCAGAATAATGCAGCTGAGCTAGAACTTGAATTTCATGAACATCAAATTCACCAATTACATCATTTTGCTGAGTTTGGTAAGGATGATTTGTATCTAGATGTTGTATCTCCACCTTTTCAATCATGTGATGACGATATCTGGAAGATTATTCCTGACGAACCCCCCAAGGAAAAAACTACATATGCATTCCCTTCAGCATCACTTCAGATCCTCCGTGAACATGGGATCAGACGTCGAAGGTCCGATGCCAAGAACTCCTATACACAATCATCTCATAGTAGCGCCCCAAGACCCTCGACTGAAGCAATCATTGAATTGGCCGCAGAAAAATTCATCCAATCCACATCCCAAAGTAATAATGAACTTTCCACGCTTAGCCATCCGTATCCAGATTCAATAATAGGCCTCCATGAGGAAGACCTTAATGGAATTCAGCTTATTCAGTTTCTTCTCTCCTCTGCTGAAAAAGTAGGCGAAAAGCAGTATGAGCAGGCAAGAAAGCTCTTGCACGAGTGTTATATATTGAGTTCCCCTACAGGAAATCCAATTCAGAGACTAGCGTTCTATTTCGTTGAAGCTCTTTACCAGAGGATTGATAAAGAAACTGGAAGGATCACAGTGAATGATTTGGGGAAGACGCTTCTAGATCCTCTAGAGCAATTGAACTGGCCAAATGATATGCTAATAGCATTTCACAAAAAGCATCCTCTCTCTCAGATTGGCAAGTTTGCGGGAATTCAAGCCATAGTGGATCATGTAGCAGAAGCGAGCAAAGTCCATTTGATAGATTTTGAGATTAGAAGTGGAATACATTGCATAATCTTGATGCAAGCTCTATGTGAACATCCTATTCAACACCTTAAGATCACTGCCATAGGGACTAAATCGAGGCCCGTGATAGAGGAGACGGGTAGAAGATTGATTAACTTTGCTCAGTCGTTTAACTTGAAGTTTTATTTTGATATAGTTATAGTTGAAGATATTTTAGATCTAAAAGAAAACCACTTCAAATTGGATGCTGATGAAGCTGTTGCTGTCTATGCTGCATACACACTTACAAGACATATTGGAAGAGCTGATAGGCTTGAAAACATGATGAAAGAGATCAAAAATATTAATCCTTGTGTTATGGTCATCACTGAAATAGAGGCAAATTGTAATTCTCCAACTTTTGTTGAGCGTTTTGTTGAAGCTCTTTTCTTCTTTGGCGCTTTTTTTGATTCCTTGGCAGATTGTATGAAGAACAATGAAAGTATAAGAAGGGAAGCTGAATCGACATGTTTCAGTTCGTGCATAAGGAATGTTTTGGCTGCTGAAGGAGAAGAAAGGGAGATAAGGCATGTGAGTATAAATGTGTGGAGGGCATTTTTGGTACGTTGTGGATTTGTGGAGATAGAACTGAGTATGTCGTGTTTGTGTCATGCAAATTTGGTGCTTCAAAGGTTTTCTTGTGGGAGCTCCTGCACGTTGGACAGGAATGGTAAATGCTTAACTATTGGTTGGAAGGGAACGCCACTTACTTCACTTTCTGCATGGAAAGTTAAAAGTTCAGATTTAATATCCCTTTAATGCTCTCTGATTTATCCTGTACTGTATAATATATAAATAAGCTCCTTATATTGGTGTGCTATGTTAGCTTTCTAGCAGAATTCATAAATAATCCTTGCACGAGGTCGTACCAAGTTTCATGTTGTACTCTCTGGAAAGAACTCATATGGCTACTTTTAGTATATGTAATTTGTCAGTGCATTGGAAGACCAATAACATACGTTTTGAATTCTCCTATTACTTGCTGTCTTACAAAAGTTCCATCTCCGCATACAGATAAATATATCTGTTTGGAATAAATCGGTTGGTTGTCTTTCCATAGAGTTTGAATTGATAAAATATTTTTGGTGGCTGCATATATTTGGAATCATATGCATTCTTCTATAATAAGGCGGCTGTTAAGTTGATTCTGGAGGAAAGCATCCTAGGAGAAATTTCATTGCTTTCAGAGTCGGCTTTACTTATATAAAGGATACCGGCTCCAAATGAAAGCTACAAAAGAGTAAGGTTTGTTTTGTTCTTTTTTTGCTTTTTGTTAGTTTCCAGATAACGCTACTTGTTTTTGCTCTGTCTTGACATATTTCACCTTAGTTTATATTGAAAATTACTTGTAAAAGTAATTACAGAAATTCTGGAGACAGGGAGAATGGACCTGAAATATGGCAACAAACTCAGCAGAAGCTATTGAGAAAGATGAGCCTCCACTTACTGTCTCTTATCATATTGTAGCAAAAAAGGTAGTTCCATGTAATTTCGAGGCACCATTTGAAATTCTAAACAAGTATAGGAACCAACTGAAACGTTTGAGAAGTGGTTCTGATGCAGAAATAATTGGAAATTGTTCAGAAACAAAAGGCGATAGTTCGACTTCTCAAGTATTATCAGCTGAAATCATCATAAAAATAGCAAGAATGACGCAACTCCAGTCTAACTCTCGAAAGGGTGATGATGGTCTTTTTACCCTTGCTATTGCTCATGAGGATAATGCAAAGCATTTGAAACTTGTCTTGTGCCTCCTTAATGCTGCTGAAGACTTTTCCCGCCTAAATTACAATGAAGCTGAAACTTCACTCTCTCCAATTCTGTCAGCTTCAAATCCTAATCACCCTATTGATAGAGTTGTCGCGTATTTTACCTCGAATTTAAGAGAAAGAATAGATTTGGCAAAAGGGATTATAGATTGGAAAGAGAAGTAGTACATACAGATGTCAATGAAGCAGTAGTGAATCTAAAAGCAGCTATTAGAGCATGCGAAGAGGAACTCCCCTTCAGTCAAATCACACATTTCACTAGAATTCAAACGATTTTAGACAGTGTAGCATCAGCTAAAAGAGTTCATTTTATCGATCTTGGAATAAAACTCGGATCACATTGGATAGTAATGATGCATGCTTTAGCTAATCGTGAAAAATCCCGAGTGGAAGAGCTTAAGATCACTGCAGTCTGCACAGCCAAAGACGGGATTGAAAAAAGGGTTAAGTTTCTTACATCCTTCACTCGGAATTGAGTGAAGTTAAGAAAGATATGATCGAGTTAGAAGCTAAGGAAGTAGTGGTTGTTTACTTGGAACTTTGTCTCATGTCTTTATCATCTTGTCCTGTAAAGTTAGAATCTTTAATAAAAGAGATCAAATGCCTTAATCCTTATATTATGGTTGTGAATGACATAGAAGCAAATGTAAGTGGATCGACTTTTACTGACCGGTTTTATGAAGCACTGTTTCTTTGTAGTGTGATGTTTGATAGCCAAGAGGCTTGTGTGGAAAGAGACGACGACCTCTGTAGGAAACAATCGAGCAACTGTACTTTCAGGAGATAATCAAGAATTGTGTTATGAGTTTGGATGAGTCGAGTTTTAAACAATTTTTTAAGATTGATTTTTGGAGGGAATATTTTGGTAGATTTGGAACCGTGGAAACGGAGCTGAGCCATGTGTCGATTTATCAAGCGAACTTGTTGATTAAAGAATGGGATTGTTGGAGATGTTGTACTTTGGGTATGAATGGGAAGTCTATGCTTATTGGATGGAATGGTTTATCTGCTTGGAAGTTCCAAAAAATAGTGATTTGTAAAGGATGAGAGTGATCATTTGACAGTTGTGTTTTTTTATAGAAGATGAATGTGTTTTTCTGTATTCACTGTTTTTGTTTCGTTGAAATAGTTATTCACTAGCAGAAAAAAATGTATCCATTTAAAACATCATTCTTAATGCATCTTGTGTTCTCGGGAAAAATATCATTAGATTTTTATCTTCATGCTTGCGACTCTTTCTTACGGAATCGAACCTACTCAAATGTTTGCAAACACTAAAAAGTTAAAAGATCGAAATTGTTTGTGGAATAAAAAATTGTCCCGAAATCGCCACCTAAAAATAAGTTAAAAGAATAAAACCCCATCCTTCCGAGAAATTATGTAGTACAACCGCTGCACCACGTCATCAAGTACACGTGGTGCAGCCCACCAATACATTTGGGGCATGTGGATTAAAAATCCACATCACCCATATTCTGGCAGTGTGAACACAACTTTCTGAACCCCTATTTTTTTGGAACATGGCCAGAACATAGAGTGATGTGGATTAATAATCCACATGTCCCATGTGTATTGGTGGGCTGCACCACGTGTACTTGATGACGTGGTGCAGCGGTTGTACTAAATAATCTCTCCTTCCTTCTACTCCATCCTTTCCCTGGTAGCCACGAACCTAGATCACATAGATTCAGGTTGTGTACAACTTTTTTGCACAAGTTGCGATGACTTGAGTTGTATGAACCCATGCCATTAAATTGGGTTGGGTTGGGTTGGGTTGAGTTGAGGCAACTAATTTAGAAATTAGGGTACGCAGAGTTGATACAATCATTTCAGTGATATTTTAAAAGTTCGGACTTTGGATTCAAACCTAACTAATAATTGAGGGTTTGGGCTTGATCTAGCATTCTTATGCCAAATTCCTCCTACAAACACAAAAGAAATTCATGTATATTCAGTAAATCAATTACATGTTAATAACAAGCATATCATATATGATGGAAAATTCTTACATTTATTCGTAATTGATAACTTTTTTTAGAAGTTTTTTTAATTACAAAACGAATGTATTGTAATTACATAGTTACTTTGTGTTTTTGTGTTTTGGCCACATGTAACTTTGACACAAAATAATTCTTTTTTTTTTTTTCCCATATGTGACTTTTTTTTATAGTGGCAATGTGGCATAGACTCCAATTCTCCCACAAGTATAGCAAAGCACGTGTCTCTACGTGGGAATTGGTAAAGGAGGGGAAATCAAATCACCTCTTCTCTCTGCCCTTTTTCTTTTCTACAGTACTCTAATCCAGTTGTTCTCTACTCTCATACCTAAACTCGTTGTTTAGAAATCTCACTGAACATCACCGCAAAGCTTATTTAAGAAAAAAACAGAGCAAAAATGGAGGCAAATGACAGAACAGAGATGACGGTTACGTGGCTGAAGAAGCACCGTATCACCTACGTGGGAGCCACGCGCCACCCGTTCATCCTAAGTATCCGTGACGGTTCCGTCGATATCTCCGCCTTCAAGCGGTGGCTGGTAAATTAATTAATTAATTAATTTCTTTTTTTTTTTTTTTGAGATTTTACATATGTTCTCTATTTAGTATTTACTGATAATATTAATAATTTACGTTTAACAATTCTTTTGGTTATCTCGCACAATCGGATTGTCGTAGTTTACAGTTCATATTTTTATTTCGGTGAGCCTTGAGTATATTTTTCCCAAGTATTTCTTAAAAAAAAAAAAAGAACCATGCTTTAAGTTTTCTTCTTAGTTTTTCCAACTTCCATCTGATCTTTTTGCCACTTCTTATTGTTATATATATATTTTCTTACATTTGTCTAATTATACCTCTCCAAATACAAGGTAGATTGCACAAATTGGTCAAATTACACACACATATATATATATATATATATATATATATATATATATATATATATATATATATATATCTTGGTATTTAGAGGTTCGCATGGCATATACAGTTTGACTAAAACACATTGAACCGAATGATTGATGATTCTTAATTAAAATGAAATGCAGGGACAAGACTATATATTTGTTAGAGCATTTGTTCCTTTTGTTGCAAGTGTGTTACTGAAAGCCTGGAAGGAATCAGATGATAGTTCTGATGTAGATGTGATATTGGGTGGCATTGCTGCTTTGAATGATGAGGTTGAGTGGTTCAAAAAGGAAGCTACTAAGTGGAGTGTTGCTCTCAACAGTGTTGTGTCTCAGAAGGTGAACCTCGATTACTGCAGGTACTATGTTGTTTCTATTTAGTCTCATTCGTCTGTGATTTAATGAAGGTTTCAAAGTGGCTATTTTATTGGTTAATGTTTGGTTGTCTTGATCTGGATTGAAATTCGAGAGACTTGCATCACTAAGTTTCACTAGAGAGAAAGCTTTGGCTTGGCTTTATAGAAGACAGCTGAAATTTTTAGTAAATTTCCTTGTTTTTGCTTACAATATGGAAGAACAATAAATAGAAGGCAAGATTGCATTTTTAGACCCTCGGTACTGGGCAGATAATTCTTGCATAGACCTGGTCTATGGTCTTTTCATAGACCTTGTGGTTGTAAATGAACCACATCATACATTTTGAGAGTATGACATCATCAAAATGTATGATGTGGTTCATTTACAACCACAAGGTCTATGAAAAGCTCATAGACCAGGTCTATACAAGAATTTTCCGTACTGGGCTAGTGCTTGTGGTCACGCGCTTAACAAAATTGCAATTTTGTCCCATTTTTGTGGACGTTATTATGCACTTTTGACCCAGTCGCCCCTTACCTGTCCAGTTTTTACACTTCTGGTTCTATTGGGTTGTCTTCGTTTTGCACTTTCGTCCCAAATTGGATTGAAATGGGAAGTATGACCAAAAGTATAAAATATGTTAAATATTTTGAACAAAAGTGCAATTTTGTAAAAACATGAAACCAAAGGTGTTGAATGTCCTGTACTGTGCTAAAAATGCCTTTTTTTTCCCCATAAAGAAGTTAACCTTCCGAATAATCGATGATCACAAGTTTTTTTCTAGATTGTTAAAGAAATAAAGGAGTGTGACACCTAAAAGAACTTGATACGGACAATGGTTTTACCAAACAAGGCCAGAAACGAAAATTTGACTAACCTGAATTCATATATGGATTCCAATAAACGACTTCCATGTCCATATCGGAAGTTGAGGCTTTATATTTTCCAGTATGAATATAAAACGATGATTAAAGTATGTAATAAGTAATTGTATATTACCGTTTTTGGTCACAGATTTTTGGAAAGCTTAATGAGCCCAGATGTGGACTACACTCAGGCCATAACAGCATTTTGGGCAATTGAGACAGTTTACCAAGAAAGCTTTGCTCATTGCTTAGAAGATGGCTCTAAAATCCCTGATGAACTAAAAGAGACTTGCCAGCGCTGGGGCAATGCCAGTTTTGGTCAGTATTGCCATGCCCTCCAAAGCATAGCTGATCGTCAATTGAAGAAAGCATCCGATGATGTTCTAACCAAAGCTGAGGTTAATTTGTTACGCGTACTTGAATCTGAAGTTGAATTTTGGAACATGAGTCGAGGTGAAGTTTGAGATGCGGTTGTGTAAGTTTTTTGGATATGTTTGTTTGTAGTTAGTTTGTGTTAACTGGTGTAGAATTTTGTGTATGTGTAGTGTGTTTGCTTTTCTTCCAATTTGACAGCTTGTAAAGTTTGGACATAATTTTTGTTTTAGCAATGTTGTGCTCTTCCTATGTTGGTTAATTCTTGCAATATTCAACAATGAATTCATAAACAACCATCAATTCTTCCTAATCTTACAACTAAAATAGAGATGGAAACGAGCTTAAGTGAGTAACTGGGTTGAATAGGACAGCTTACAAAGTCTGTGATACAAATAGGACAGCTTGCTAACTGCACTGGCTAAGAGCTAAGGCTTCCTCACAGGATTCTAGAAAGACTAGAAATGCATGGCTGAGAGTTCAAACCTAGTAAATAAATTTTCTATCTCATCCCTTAGCGATCTCACTTTATCCCTTACTCACTAAACTAGCAGGGAGAAATTATTCTATTGGCCTGGCAAGAGCAAGAGCGTATGACTGCCTTACACTTAAAGAGCTTCCCTTTAGTCTTGCAACAGGAGGGCTCACCGTAGAACGGCTGCTTCTCACTCATCTTACCTGCTCTTCCAGTCATGGAACCCGATGCCGCATGACCAGAATGTTGTAGATCAATAACAGGGCCTGTCGGATTGCCTAAACTAACCAATACTACTTGCCATTCAAAAGAGTGCGATACAAAGCATCAACCTACGGAAGAACGATGACTATTGAGAGGTGACTCACTTGGATGGTTGCAAGCAGCCTATTCAACCCGAGGACCGTGTCCATTGCTTGGTGTTCTTTCCACTTAAACTTCTACTTCTTGAACTTACCTTTCATGAGTCGGTCAACGCAAAGGTTCAAGACCTAGCCGAGCGTTAGCGAAGCTAGATTCTCATAGTGAGGTGATTCGCTAACTCAAAGCGCTGTAGCGAACCCACGTATATGGCAAAATACGGGGATGACTTGTGGCTAAGGGTGAAAGGGATACAAATAGGACACAACGTACATACTCATATGAACATTATGTGTGAATTACTAATTGAAAATGTACATAAAAAACTGATAAAAATTTGACAAATTGTATTTCCTCCTTGATAAATAGCTCATATAATTAAGGGGGGGTCATTTTCATGTAAGAACAGGTCGGATTACCAGATCAGTCTAAATCAGTATCAGTTTCTGGATCTGGATCCGGATTGTGTATGAGGTATGAACAAGATGTGATTCAGAAGGTTGCACAACGCTAATTTGCAGCATTTGATCCAAGTAAACCGACATCTGCACCTAAGCTCTTGGTATAATTCAACACACCCCAAACACACACACACACAAAAAAAAAAAAAGAAAGAAAGAAGATCAGATCATTTTGGAAAACTTTAATAGTTTAAAGTCAACTGCAAACAAGCGCTGACATAAAGACAACTTTAAATACTAAAAATTCACTGTTACAAGAGTTACATATTTACTAGGATATATGTATAGCACAACACTAAAATAGAAATTCAGACGTTATCAAGTAATTGCTCTTCTAAAAGAATCAAGCCATGACATTTCTTACTTTAGCGTACAGCTCCAGTTTGTGTAGCACAGTGATGCACTGATTCACTTGTAGTAATGACCTATTAAGTGGCTGAATCTTGTGCAACTTCATCTACTCTTTCCTTGCTCATGTCATTAAAGCTTCGTTTTTTGGATGAAGAGGAAGGAGCTGACTCCTTTTCTTTTTGAGGCTGGGATTCAATGCTTGACGAAGGAAACAATGGAGGTTCACTGCCACTTAGTTGACAAAAGACTCTTTCAACAGTTTCACTGATCTCCTTTCCTAAACCATTTTGATCCAAAATTAACTCCCAAACTGATTTGGAAGCCTTTTCAAGTACAGGACTTCTGCATATATTTCCCTACCACATTAGTTTTGTTATATGATTGTTTATTTTACACTAAATTAAAAAACAGAAGTAATGAATCTGGACTTGATAAACCGAACAAATCCGCAGGAGTGAGCCAAGACAATGGTAAAACTCATTACATTGTAGGAAGTCACTGAACTCGTATTCAAGCTCACCAAGAAGTGTTTGAATAAACAAGATTACTGTCTTTGATTCCAAGTTCCAACAGTAACTTTATTGGCGGTAAAATTGCACTTTCTGTCCCATATGACCTTCAACACTTTCGGTATAGCATTTACAGAATCGCACTTCTAATCCGAACTTTTTACTATTTTCTACTTTTGGCTCTATCACCCTCTGGATCCAGTATATGACCAAAAGTGTAAAGCTGTGACAGTTCTATAGGACCAAAAGAGCAAAACATGACCATTCAGTGGGACCAAGGGCGCAGACTATTTTAAAAAGTTGGGACCAAAAGTGCAGTTCTGTAAATTATGGGAACAAAAGTGTTGAGGGTTCAATCATGTGGGACAGAAAATGATAATATCTTCCTTCATTGACCAATTATTCCTAGCAGTCATCATAGCCTATCATAAAAGAACTTTGAAGCAACGAGGAGATAACTATGCCTAGTGGTACAACAATACCAAAACTACACCATGGACACTTAGTACAACAATTAGGATACTAAAGTAGTCACTCTTAGAATCAGCATAATCCTATAAGAATGACTAAATGTAACAATCACTTACTCAAGCTCTTGCCGGAGAGCATCAAACAACTCTCGCTTGGTCTGTTTTTCAGCTCCAGGAGTACTGAGAACCTTACTCTGCTCCACCATTTTTATTGTGTTACTCTTAAGCTCCTCCTGCAAAATATAAGTCAATTGTTTTTTGCTTTAGAAAACCATGAACATCAAAAGATTAACTACAAAAGAAGTTTTAGAAACTGAGAAAAATATTCAAAATAAACAAGATTTTGTTAATGATCATACTACAATACGATGAGCTTTAATACTCAATGTGAGTTTAAATTATATAGTTAAGGGATTGGGGGTAAGTAACAACATAAAGTTCAGCTCTTAGCCTCTTAGTATTTGTGAATCGAAAAACTATAGCATAAAATGGCAAGTATGTCGCTGCCATACATAGCTTTCCCTTTGTGCTTCTATATAAAACCAGACGTGAAAAGGTTCTTAATTATGCCTTATGCCTACTTTTCCATTAAACCCGAAGCTCAAATTAGAGTAGAAGAAATCCCACTATTGCTATTAGAAGATAATTCTGTACGGATACTCGCTGCTCAAGTATGCAACTTTATTTCACTACTTCATTTATTGCAAAACCCTCTTCCTAACTCAAATTCTACAAAAGTGCAAATTTAAGATAACAAAAAGCAGAAAAATACGGAAGAAAACAAAGAAAAAAAATCACCCTTCAAACAATTTTTTTCCTTCTAGGCGGACAACTAATACCATGAAATCGGTAGATATAACCCTGTTCACTGAAGAAAAATAGGGCAGAAATTTAAAGCATCACAAATAATTTTTAAAAAAAAATCCTCGAATTAGAAACAAAATTAGAGACGATAAAAGTATAGAAACATAGAGCAAAACACACACACACACACAAACAAAAAAAATATCTCACATTGGCTTTGAGCTGATTAATTATTTTCAATCGGATGGAGTCGATTGTGCCGTCGTTCATGAGAGTCTCCAGCACGTCTTCTGGGGTTATCACAGAAGATTCCATCTTCTTTTGGGGATTTCGGTAATTGAGAGCTGATTTCTTCTGAATTTTGTAGAATAGAATTCTGTGAGAGGAAAATAGCCTAGGGGTTCAGGTATTATTATATAAGAATATTATTTATTTTAACAACCTTCTATCCATTTTTCATTTGAGGTTTATGCAAATATTATCCTGTGATTTACGTCGCATTATTATTAACAAACGACTCTTGTGTCATTCTTAAAAGACATTTTACCCCATAAATAAATAGTAGGGTCCCAAAATAGTGATATTCTATGTTTATTCAACATATTCAACATCATCTTAATTACCACTTTTTATTCAATTTAGAGGCTAGTGTATCATAACATTATTTATTTTGATGGCTGCACCAACTATCATTTTTCCTCGTTTACTGAATTACATAATTGAAAATATTATATTATATTAAATTTAAATGATTTTAACTGTGGTAGTATTGGTCTACCACAGTTTAGATTCAATTCACTTTGTTTAGATTTCAAAAAATACTCTAGGTGTTTTAGTTTAACTAGGAAAATGCACGTACGTTGTACGTGTATAGTTAATTTCATTGGTATTTTTGTATATTAGAGTAAAATCACTACAACAAATATGATTTATGGTGGCATCATGCTTGATGATATTTTAAAGAAAATATCACAAAATATTAATATAGAAAAATGTCACAAATCATAAATATTAATTTTCCTGATTAGTGACATTTTTAACCTATAGTGATATTTTATAATGTTATTTTTAATTACAATTGTGACATTGATTTATTTAGCCACACCGCTACATATGACACTTTTCTAGTGACATCTTATATGTAATGACATTTTTCAAACCGCCCTTGTAGTGGTGTGGCTAAAAGTTAAATGTCATTATCATAACATGACGTAACATTATAAAATATCATGTCATAATAATACTAAAATGTCACTAATTAGTATGATTAACATTTATAATTTCTGACATTTTTTAAAAATGTAACTATATTAATTTTTTCTCACATGTTATTCAAAATGCCATAAAATAAAGTAAATTAACCCGTTTTTACCTATTTAATTCATTAGTTTTTAGTTTAATTCATTTTCACCGATTTAACCAATTTTTTAACCGATTTTATTCATTTTTACCAGTTTAGTATTTTTTTTTACCATTTTACCCATTTTTATCAATTATAACTTGTTTTCATTATTTTTATAATTTTGTCCTCTTATTTTATTCGTTTTAAACTAATTTTCTACCGGTTTCACCTTATTTTTCAGCTATTTCACACATTTTTTTTACATGTTCTTTTCACCAATATCACTTAAATTTATTGATTTGACACCTTTTCGCCGACTTTATTCAAATTTTACTAATTTCACCTGCTTTTCACTATTATTGTCGTTTCACCGGTTTCATCTTTTTTTTTTCACGAAATTTCATCGATTTTAGAGTTTTTTTTTTTTTTGTCATTTTCAATCAAATTTTCATCAACTTTGCCAGTGTTCACCAATTTCACCCGATATTTCATTGATTTCACATGTTTCAATATCTATTTCACCATTTTCCAAGAATTTCATCCGTTTTTCACGAAAAGAATTACATAGATGTTATGCATGTCTTGAAATTATTGAATATTCTTCATATTTTCTATTCTAGCCCAAGTAAAATTACATAATTAGCTAACTTATGAGTAATTTTTATTCTTTCATGGTAAGTTGCGATTCAATTTTAATTTTTTTTTGTAACATAATGATATTTAAGAGAATTTCATTTTAAATTTTTATATTTAGAGTGTTGTGACTTATGTTGTACTAAATCTTTAAATTAATATTTTCTTACTTAAATAAACATTGATGCTAAAATATAATAATTTGTATATATAGTCTAGGGGCTATTTAAAATAATAGTATTTTCGTAAGATTCAAATTACAAAAATTCATGTAAAAGAGAATTTATAAATTTTAGGAGTTTATGTAGAAGATAAATATAATAAGACTTCATGTCTAATTATACCTCTTCAATTACTTTTATTATTTTATATATTTATCAATTAATTAAATATCACTTTATAATTTAAATAGGGGTATTTTAGTCTTCACAAAAAAGTTAAGAAATATTCATGCTTTTATAATAGTAGAGATTTTTGAGTGGTTTGAACTTAAATATTGAGATAATTAAATATTAGCGGTAAGAGAATTTGATTCATGAGCTCAATTGAGTTTGGATTTCGGTGTTTTATGAAGGGACATAAATCGTAGATATCAAATCAATTATTCCCGAGAGGCGAGAATAAGGAGTTTGAGTTAGGTTGGGATAATGCATGGATCAAAATTTCCATCTTTTCTATTGAGAACATTGAAAAGTTTCCGTTTTTGAATCAGGTGAAACGAAAACAAGATGTAATTCCCAAATAATTTATTTGCCTTAAACTCCGTTATTTTCCTAAATTTAGAAACTTTATTTACAATTTTTCCTTAGCATTTTCGAAACATTTCCGAATAGTCTCGAAAAGTTTCTAATATTTGGCTGACCGAAACATACATTCGAAACGAAATTTAGATCCATGGGATAATGGTTGGGACTGAATATGGGTTGTTTCAATGCCAAAACTTGATACATGTTAGTTTTTTCCATCTTTGTAAGAGAGTGAACCAAAATCTATGCAACTGAATTTGAGCAATTGATTCCTATTCTAAAACTAGTTTAAATGAAAAATGTAGATCTTCTATGCAAAATAAAACCACTTTTTTATTTCTGAATGGTATGGCCACAATTATTATGACCCAAGAGTAATTCCAAAATTACAATGCAACTTAATAACATTATTACAACAACAAATCAGCAACAACAAAGCTCAAAGTGCACCTCTAAATTTACTACTCACCTCTTCACTCTTCTCTGCTACAAACAATCCCTTTTCCAGAACCCAATCTTCAATCAATATCTGAGAATTCAAAGATTGATCAGTAGGCACAAGATGCCCTGCATTCAAAACCACAGCATGGCTCAACCTCTCCCATTTCTGCACATAACCAGCCAAGTTCCCATCCACTCTCCAAATGTTCCTCTCAGCGCCCAAAAACTCTTCAATCCCTTCCCATTTCATCTTCTTCACCCAAGCCAAAGTCGAAAACACCCCATCTCTCAAATCACATTGCCCTTGATACAACAAAACTCTAGTATTCTTAACCAAATACTCAACCATATACCTCACACTTTTCATCACGTCGTCGTGTAAAGCGTCCCCAACGGCATCACTACATAGCTCGAAAACCAATGATTCATTCACTCCCAAAGCTTTTTTAACCTCCAAATTGTTCAGAAACTTAACCACTACGCGATTTGGGTAAGGGGTTAGCCTTCGAAAATCGTACAAAGTGGCTAAACCAGTCATATTTGTTAATGTACCCAAGACTCTGTTTCTTGTATTTGTTGCCTCATTCCAGTTACCACTTTTAACAAATCCAACAGCCTCATCTTGAATTTTCTCCAAAAGGGTCATTTGTTTTTCATTGATTAGACCCAAATTAAATGCATTTGAAGCATGAGTTTGAACTTGGATTTCTGGATCTGTCAATCCGTTTCCAATTGCTACACCAGCTAAATTCACTCTCTTTTCTTTAGGCAAAAGGGCATTTTTTTTCAAAATGTAATACCCAAGTGATGGAAGATACTTACCGGCATAACTCTCACCGGTAATGTAAATTGGCCTTGTTTTGAAAGATTTATCTAAAGAAATAAACTTGTTGATTGCTTTGAAAAGATGCTTAGCAACATCAAATTGGTTTCTTGGGATTTCTTGAGGTGAAGAAGCAATGCTAAATCCTGTTCCTATAGGATTATCTAGAAATAGAAGACCAAAGATTCTGTTCCAAGAACCTGGATTTGGGTCAAGTGAGAGTTTTTGATTCACAAGATATGGGCCAAGTTCGAATAAATTGGCTAACATGGATGAGCAACCCGGACCACCTTGAAGCCAAATGAGGATTGGAGTTTGGGAAAGTGATTTGCTTGCTTTGGAGCTTTGGGATTCATAGAATGTGTAGAAAATGGCTGAGCCAGTGGTGGAGTTGACTGTTAAGTAGCCTGATTTTGTAGGAAGGGCTTCTTTAGGGTAGGTTGTGGTGGCGGTGGAGTGGCGGAGGACGGCGAGGAGGAGGAGGAGGATGAGAAGCTTGAAAGATTCCATTTTTTTAAAAAGCTTTGGTGAGGAGGATGAATGATCAGTATTCAGTGGTGCTTCTGAACTTTAAAAACATGCAAAAGGCTAAAGAAGAAAGTGCAATTTGACTTGTCTTTGTCTGACTTTTTATAATATATCCTTTTCCGGCTTCGCAATTACATTTAGTTGGGCGTGGAAAATTTGTCTTTTGAGAGATACGTTAAATGATTTCTTTTGACATATTAAATATTAAAAAAAAGACCTCACATCAATAAATCATCTTATAAGTGTGTGTACTAAATTGACTTTGAAACTAATATGGGTTCACACAGGGACGGATCCAGGATCGGGAAGTTGGGGGGCCGAGTTTAACCACCATCGAAATTAATTGACAATGATATTTGATATATTTTATTTACTTAAGAATAAAATATTACTGAAAAATACATTAAATTCAAAATTCTTAAGTAATTTAGTGAAAAAATTATCGAAGTTCTACACGACGTTCTCATATTTCATAAAATTCATCTACGAATAAATACCAAAAATCTTAACAAATTTATTTTCAATGTTAATAATCAAATAATCCACACAAGATATTGATCTTTCATTTTATTTCTACGCCTATTTTTGACCAACTTCATTATTGATAGCTCGATTGTTATGGTTGTAACATGAAGCGTTAATATCAAACGAATCAAACAATCAATTAAATGTTACATTATATCATCTTTGTACTTCAATCACAAACATAGCTTATAAATTGTGGATGTAATTTAACATTAAAAGATTAGAGGACTAATGTGAACTATTTATAAAATAATAATACTAAATTAATTTTTTTCAAAATTCTTGGGGGGGCCAGGGCCCCCCCAAAAACAAGCTGGATCCGTCCCTGGGTTCACATGATACTGTTACTAGTATTCTAAACATGTGCTGATAATTCAAACAAATTCTGGGTTTGATTTCGGTGAAAGTATAAATGAACTTATCAAATAAGATTGTGTAATTAACTTATTATTAATTAAGTAAATAGTTATTTCATGAAATAATTTAATTAGCACACTCGTCAAACTCGGATTTGAGACACAAATAAATTGACAAAATTATCCACGTATAATAAGAGAATAAACAAAATAGTTGGCACATAGAATGTCAAATTTACTTGTTTTGAGAATAAAGAAAATAGTTGGCTACTTTGACTCCATCACTAATGCCAAAGAATATAAGCAATAATAATAGTAATAATAACTACTAATTTTGTCTTGTTTCATTTTGTCTTCGTTATTTCTTATGCCTTGGGCGTCCTCGCCCCTCCATGGGCTGCTCCCATGTTCAACCAACCAGTCCATTGCCTCAATACTTGGCTAGGACTCTGGATTTCAATCCGGATCCAATCCAAACTCAAGCATATGAGGGACTTAAAATTGGGTCCAAATTCTTATTCAAATATGATTAAAATAAATGAATGTGAATTGAAATGTAGGTTGATTTGATTCAAATCCAACTCGTTTACAGACCTAGGCATAAGGTAGCATTTAAGTGGGTTAAGAAGAGAAAGGAAAAGAAAAAGGTTGTTCATGGGCCAAAAACAGGTCGAGCTTAGTTGTTTGGATGAAAAAATAATCATATTTAGATTCAAAATAGATTGACATTTTGAGGGTTATTGTCAATTTACCTCCTTTTGATATGCATAATCTTCAATTTATTCTCTGTGATTGAAAAAAAAACACTTTGCCCCTGTGAAGATTTTATAGAGGGTAAATTGATCTTTTCTAAATCACATGAAAGTAAATTAAATATTACTCAAATCACAGGAAAGTAAATTGTCATTAGCTCGACATTTTGAATTTAGAGTTATCTTAAATATACTTTTACATGACCCGATAAATATTAAGACTTACCCTCAGTAATTTTGATTCAACATTTATAAGGAAATAAGAGATAGATTGTAAATCATATAAGTCAAAGTTTATAATTTTATATCTCTTGCAAAAAGGCTACAATAACTAAAGTTATGGTTATGAAGTTGACTAGCACAATGATCAAGTATATGGACACAGGATATTGCTTTTGGGACCATGGGTGGGTAGGTGGGTTGGTTGGGGAGACAAAGAGGGGGTGACAATTAATGGAAAACCAATAATTTAGTAATATAATACAGTAAAAATAAGGAGAAATTAGAACAATAAATTCAAGTCAATAACACAACTAGATATCAGCAGTTCCAAGTTGAATATTTATATATCTCACATCTGCATTAATGATCATGATCCCCCACCCCACTGAAAAATTCAAAGAGACAGTTAACAAAGTCAACTGTCAGCTTCTTCATCCAGTTGCATGAAAACTGCAAAATTTTCAATCTCTCCATTGAAAACCACAATTTGGATTGCAGCAAACAAAGAACAAAGGTTCTATTTGAATGGGTTTTGGCTCAGTTTCGCGGATCTCGGTTTAAATAAATTGATTTTGGTGGTTTCGATGAAACCTTTGAGACTTCATTTGGATGAGTTTTGGATCTTGGGTTTTGTGGTTTGAATAAGTTGTAATCCCACTTGGATTGAGTTTGGATATTGGAGTTTAGGGGAAAAAGTAGGTGATATGTGTCAAATCAATATATTTTTTAGTGAGAATTGGGGGAAAAAATAAGTGGTAGTTGTCAAATCAATGTTTTATAGGTTTGAAGAGTTTGAGTGTGGATTTCTGAATAGGTTTTTTTATAGTTTTGTTGGGCACCCAAACTAAGTGTGCGGGTGACAACAATTGTCCTGTGGCATCCAAACTGAGTGTGCGGATGGAGACCCAAACTGAGTGTGCGGGTGGAGCCACAATCGAATATCGTGGGCGCTTGCGTGAATGCACTATAAGGGAAGGGTATGCGCATTCCCTAACACCAATTGGTTTTGGGGCAAGTGGTAGCGCCTGAGGTCCTACAAGTTTTATGGGTTTGGCGAAAACTCATTTGAAAGGGTTTTGGCTCGATCTCACGAAACCCGCAAGACCGGGCCAAAAACCATCCAAACACAGCCAAAGTCATTCCTTCTTCTCCCCTAGTAGTAGCCTACACGACTCAAGTAGAATACTAAATGTGGCCTGGTAAAACTATCTAAAAGCTCATTTCCAACTTCAGATTTTAGGTTGATATATGGAAATGTGGAAAACTTATGCCCAGCTATAAACCTGCTTCTCTTATCTATTGTAACACTAAAGAACATCCAAACAAAGCAATTTCTTTGCATCATATATGTAATAACCAAACATTAACTTCAATTTGTTTTATTTTGGAAAAATGGGGGCTTAAACACAAGGGCAAGAAGAGTACAATTTTGTGGAATTTTACTAGTATATCTTCTAACATGGTTAAAAAGAGTGTCTGATCTGAGTTTTTTTACAATGAGTCTCAGTGACATGCAGATGCATAATTTCTTGAGGATGTCTTTGCTTCTTAGGAAGTGAACAGAAGTTTGTTCAAAGTAAAAGTCTTGAGCAGTAGGAATTTTTTCACATGCATCAAGAGCTGAGCTCTCTCTCCATTTTTGAATTGAGATACTTTGGTTTGGCATATTATGTCCAAAGGGCATATAGTCAACCTCATTCAAGATTAGTGTCTCATTATCGAGGAGGAATATAAGGTGAACCATAAAGCTTTCTAACACAATGAGGCTACCAAGTGATTCTACTACCATTCACGAGTTGTGAACAATTTAACTCAACCTCATTCAAGATTAGTGTCTCATTGAGAGCCCTACTAATATGTATGCACCAAAAAGATTTTAAACTAACCAAAACATCATGAATTTGAACGGAAAATTGTCACTCCAGTATAAGCACTCTTTTTTCTTTTGCTTAGAAAAACAATAGCCCTGTTGTTCCATAAACCAACTTGAAGTACCATGTAAAACTAAGAAGGACCCCGGCTGCACAGTGTAATAGTAGTATAGAACCAGCCAGCAACCTTAACATTATAGCAAGGTAGATTCATGCAGCATATATTACAAAGGTGTGGTGCATGAAGATATATGATGCCAGTAAAATATAACTGAAAGAAAACAGCTTCTCCATGACCACAATTGGAACAACGCACTGATTTTGTGCGTGGAAATGTCGCATCTGCAGCTACATCTTGCAAGACTTGGGTGCGTTCCCCTACAGAACGGTGTATCTCATTTATATTCACACAACTATTATCAGCAACCTCCTGCAAGTTTTCCCACAATATATGAGTTTATCCTCAGGGTAAAGTGGATCCTTGAGGTCAGGAAATGGTGAAAAATTAAACTGATGAATATTTAAATCAAAATCAGCTTTCGGAAGAAAAGCTTCTAATAATTGAAAGAAACACTACTTCAAAAAAATTAGAAGAACAGTAGACCATTTTTATAATGTATGATGCATGCTTCATATACATAAACTATTCCAAAATTTAATATTTGAATTTTCCAAAGACCATGAACTTATTGACTATAGAAAGGACTAGTCACTACAAAGTAGTTCGAATCCCTGTTTGGGAAGGTTTCGACTTAATGTGTCCAACGCGCCTCGTAAGGGAACCCTTTGGAAAATAAAAAAAAATAAAAAAAGAGAGGATTCCAATCCCATGTTTTAAATCTTAAGAATCATAGACTTAAACATCTCCAGGCCTTAAAGTCAGTGAATTTATCATTGACTGAACATGTACATATGTAAGTTTTTATCAAAATTTTATGTGGCCCTTGATCCCCCTATGATTATTACCCCATTAACCTGTGGTTTATGAAAGTCATTATTAGAATGAGTCAAATGACTCTACACATCTCACACTTAATGTCTTTGATAGGAGGACATAATATGAAGGAATGCCAAGGTATAAGGTCCCTACTGCCCAACAGTACTCACAAAAATACACAATCTAAGGAGGTTGCAAGAATATAAGCAACCAAATTCTTTCAAACATCAATGACTGCAGGTATGATGATCTATTCCGCATTTTGTTTAACATATATGCTATATAATTAAAAGTGTGTATATGTGTTTAAATATCATTGAGATATCAGAAAGTCTAACAACATACTCCAATACAAAACCCAAAAGCTCAAAAACATTAAATAATACTGACAACTTGTTCAGAATTATTAAACCATAAGCCCTACACAAATCCAAATCAAACCTGATGATCACAATTGCGGCAAGCATAGAGCAAGATCTTCTAGTCTTTATCTTCCTTCGGGTACAAAATATTATTGCTGGATAAAGTACAAATTCAGCAGCTCAGTCGTAAGAATTTCCGGAAAAAAAGGGGGAAATACAAACCATTCGCTGCAAAATTTCATGGTACTCATAGGTCGAAAAATGTAGAGAAATTTGACTTCAAGGCTTGATTTACTTTATTGCTCTTGCTTTTTGTGGAAAATTCCCTCCAAACATTATTCTGAGCTGCTAGTAAGAGTTGTTTTGAATTGCTGGACTTGATATAACTGGAGCTTTTTGTTTTATTGAGATCCGCTTATGGGCTGGGAATAAATCTATATGGGCTTCGATCTATGGACCTTTATTGGGCTTTCTCACAATGAAATTGAATAAACTTTGGACTAGGAACAATTCTATTTGAATATTTCCAACTTCAATTATTATTAAATTAATTTAAATTCGACTTAAAAACTTATTTTTTTAAATCTCCGGTCGTATCTAAAATTTTCGAAAACTTTTGTCATAATCCGAATGAAACATCCATCTGTTCACGAGTTGTTCAACATCAATATTCAGTATTTTTTCAATTATTTACGGGTTTTTTGCACTTTGCACCCCCAAAACATGGGAAATAGGCACTTTACACCCCCGAATATTAAATTTGGCACTTTGCACCCTCGAAATATGGAAAATCTAGCATTTTGCACCCTCTTTCATTTTTAGCCAAAATTTCAAGGGCAAAATAGGTAATTCAATTGTAAATTGTTGGCACTTTGCACCCCAAAACATGTGAAATTAGCACTTTGCACCTCCGAAATAAAATGAGCACTTAACACCCTCGAATTAAGAATAAATCAGCAACTTGCACCCCCAAAACATAATAAATGGACATTTTGCACCCCGAAACACAAATTTAACACTTAACACTCTCAAATTTAAAAAAAAAAAAAAACTCAAATTCCTCGTTGTTTCTTGCAAAGTTGACCATCGAGGGTGAAAAACATCTAAGGCAAAATAGGTAAGTCTTTTTTTTCTTAAATTTTGCAAAATATAATTATAAATACTAAAATACTCATTTCTCACTCCATCTTTCTTTTCACCAATATACATATCCATAAATTTGAGTTTTTTTTTTTTAAATTTGAGGGTGTTAAGTGTTAAATTTGTGTTTCGGTGTGCAAAATATCCATTTATTATGTTTTGGGGGTGCAAGTTGTTGATTTATTCTTAATTCGAGGGTGTTAAGTGCTAATTTTATTTCGGGGGTGCAAAGTGCTAATTTCTCATGTTTTGGGGGTGAAAAGTGCAAAAAATTTACAATTGAATTACCTATTTTGTCCTTGAAATTTTGGCTAAATATGAAAGAGGGTGCAAAGTGCTACATTTTTCATATTTCGAGGGTGCAAAGTGCCAAATTTAATTTTCGAGGGTGCAAAGTGCCTATTTCCTATGTTTCGGGGGTGCAAAGTGCAAAAAACCCATTATTTACTTAATTAGCTAATTCCAACAAAAGCTGACTATCCCTTCATGATCTCTCCTCTACACTATTCTTAGCACCTCGAAAGAAACTCGAGACTGCCGCTCGATCCTAAGACAGATCAAAGGCAGTTACTCGTTCATCTAATACTACTTCCATGCGATTACTAATTAATACAACAAACGTCAAGACTGGAAATGTTAACAAATGAAATTCTTGTGTAGACTAGATCTTTCGTGCACACATCTTACAAATATATATTTAGTGGAACAGGGTTCGGTTCCCTAACATGCTATCATGAACATAAATGCAATTGCTAAATAATGACCCCTTCTTCCGGAGGTCTTTTAATTTTCCGTGGGTAGGTAGAACCTATTGTACTAATGACGACTGGGGGCTGATCTTGCAAGTAAACAAAATTACCCCTAATGCATTCAACTTTTGTTCACAAAATACTACTCAACAAGAAGCATCAAATCAAGCTTGTTCCACCAAATGTTGTCACACTTGTTTCAACAAATTTCACGGTTTCGAAATTGAAATAGAAGATAAAATAGAACACAAGACCAACATACTAACATAACGTCTCTCCTACAATCATCACAAGAACCATATTCCGAAAATGTCTCTGCACTTACCAACAACTCTCAAGAATCTAACCTGCCTCAGTGCTTCCTGTTGTGCCTCTTGCTTTTACCCTTTCTCCTCTTTCTCTCGGAGTCCGACTCCGAATCAGATTCCGAATCAGAAGACTCAGATGACGAACTATACTTCATATGCCTTCTCTTCCTCTGTTTCTTCTTTTTGCTCTTCTTCTTTCTCCTCCTCTCCTCCTCAGAATCAGTCGATGAACTATAACTCGACTCACTCTCCCCCGAAGAATCATCCGAGCCCGTAACAGAGGACCCACCACTATCCGATTCAAACACCGAAGCCTCGCTATCATTATCAGACTCAGCGTGTTTCCTCTTGCTCTTCTTCTTTTTCTCACGGTTCTCAGTCTTTTCCTCCTTTTGGACATCTGGGTTATCCAAATCATAAGAAATCGAGACCTTCATCCTAAGTTTCGGGTTCTTCAGTTGCTGTGTACGAGATGGTCTAGAGATGTAGACCCTCTCATTTTTGCACTCGTAAGTCCAGTGCCCTGTTTGGAAGCATCTTTGGCATTGTGAAGCTGCCCCTAGTGTTGTGGTGGAGATTTTGGTATCTTTCCTTTCGCCTAATCTCACTTGTTTCTCGGTACTCATTAGATACATTTGCCTCTTAGCTTCTTTCCTCTCTTGCCATCTACTGGGCCCCTCTTCCTTCTGTCCGTAGGCGTTCACATTACGAGCAGCTGCAGTTGCTGCACGTTCAGCCTGTGCACGGCTGAGACCCTTTGCAGCTGTTAAAGCAGCAGCCTTGATCCTTTCCGCAGCACCATCGTCTTTGTTGCTCGACATGTTCACTAACAAAATAGAAGGCCACAAAATCTTAATATATGCAATAAGAAAGGTAATTCTGAATGAACTGGTTTATGTATAACTAACATAAATCCAATATCCAATAATACAGGGAATTAAACAAAAATTAATATTTTAATATCCATTCAAATTGGCATTAGAGATTTAGAGGGCAATTGTTAACCCTAATTTTGACAAGAGAGCGATTTGACAAAAAAAAATAAGAACCCTAAACATATTTAGAACAAAGGGAAGAGAAACCCTAACAAATAACAATAACTCGTCACGCAATATAAGGAAGTAACAAAACCGGATCTTAATTCTAATTAAGCATGCGAAAAATTTTAATATTTTTGAAAAATTATACAAAATAGAATAAGATAACAGAAATTCGAGAGAGCGAAATTCATACCTTGTTCTTTTTCTGGCGAAGTTGGAAATGGTGTCGAAACAAGAAAATTGAAACTGAAACGAATTACTAAATGGAATCTGTGTTGAAATTTCTTGATTTTTTATTGAACTTGTGAAATGTGTGCTTGGATTTATAACAAATTGTGTTCGAGGGGTCAATTTTGTTTGTTATTTCGTCCAAGGGTATGTTTGTTTCCCATCTTTCAATTTTTCATTTTCTTTTTTTTTTTGAAAAATGCAGGACAATTCATTTTTATTTTCTTAAATAAATTTATTTTTCTCAATTTTTTCAAATTAACCAAAAAAATAATAATTTTCTTATTTAAAAAAAAATCTACTTTATTTAACATTAATATATCTATTACATAACTTATTTTCCATAACTCTTACATAAGGAACAAGATTATATAAAATCTTACACGTATAAAAAATTCGATCCAAACATGATTTGATCAAACTTATCCAACTACTGTGCAAGTAAACACAAATTACATCTTTACACCTATATAACATAAAACTCTTTCAACAAAACTACTCTTATCTTTTCTCAACCACTCTCTTAAAATTCAAACAAACAAAAATTACACAATCAAATTCAAATTAAAATTATATGACAGATGATTATTGAAGTACAGCCAAGATCTAATAATAGTACTTTATAAGGATGCCAAGATCTAATAATAGTACTTTATAAGACAATGATTTGAGCTTCAGACTTATCTATATTGAAGTACATGGCTATATTTGAGTCTAAATTAGACATATATATATTGTAAAAACAAAAAAAATTTGGTATTCGTGTTTGGCTATATTTTTTATATAGGTGTGAAAAAATTGAGAGATGAAAAATTTATTTTAGAAAATTAAAAATGACATATCCCAAATACGAAATTTTTTTGAAAAACGCCAAACAAACATGCCCATAGAGTTTCAACTCAGAAACCTGTAAGATGATTAACATAGAGAAAATATTAATTTCACATTTATCACTTACATTCTGTGGGTATAAAAATCATGGATTATCATTTATTACCAATTTTCCTTTTCAAATCCTCACTATCAGTAGAGCTGAATCAACATAAAAAAATTGGTGCGAACAAAGAGCGTTTTCACAGGATCGATACTAGTTCCTGAAGTAACTACTACATAAAATGTTTTAACATGAAAAGAAGCTAATTAATGTTGGATTAAAGACTAGCAGCTAGTACAATTCGGTGCATAACTAGAATATCCCGGTAAGAAGATTTGCAGCGGTTGACACGGCAGCTCCTGTGATAGCACACTGCACTACCTGCTCGTGTGAGTGGTCCTCCGAGGTTAAAGCCAGGGCAGCTCCAGTGATTGCTCCAGCCAACGCACTATTTTTCTGCACCAATTCAACGAACATATATAACATTTTTGTTTTAATCATTCGTTTCATTCTAAGCACGCTATGCTTGTACGTAAATAACAAAGAGAAGGAAAATGCAAATTTTAAATAATGATATTACCCAGTCGTGGACTCCCCTGGCTTCCTTCAAGCCGTAAGTCAGACCGGAATACATCCCAGCTGCTAAACCTGGTGCACCAATATCATCGGGTCATTACTTGCAACTAAGAAAAGAACAAGGATAAAGGGACGAAAGCCTCTTAAGATATATAATACTCTAATCTTACCCCATTGCATAGATTCTTTTCCAGTGCTCTTAACCTAAAAACAGATAAATAACCCAAACTTCAGAATCCCAGAATAACTAAGTAGGGAAATCCGGGAACATTAACCGACCAAGATCATATCTTGTATTTCGAAACAAACTGATAATTAACTGGAGAAACGTACTCACCAAAGCCTCAACTGACTTTCGATTATTTTCTCCTGCAAATGGTCAGGTCAAGAAACATAGAGAATGTCATATGAAATGTGGTCTTAGTTTTAGGCAAATCGGATTAAATTCATACAAAACAAAACACGTATATAATGAAGGAACAATTAATTACTAAAATCTAAACATAAAATGGATGTTAAAATTAATTCAAGCAACGACCATCGATCGATCATAGTTACCTTTGAGGTCGGGAAACCTGTGATGCCTCTTGGGGGCACCAATCTCAGGAGGAATGCCCGTTGTATCGCCACCAACACCTGGGTAATTAATAAATTAATCATCAAATATCCTCTAAAATTTAAAAAATCCAAATAATTCCTCAAAGAAGGGACAAAATCAATCAATTATAATATAGACACAATAAATACACTCACTCTCCACAGCAGTAAAATAAGCTTCTCGTGACACAGCTTGAGCAGCTCCAATCTGCAGAAAACAGGGAAGCCAATCCATCATTATATTTATATATCACCATATTATTTTTCCTCTTGTTCAAATCAGCTTTACAACAATAACCAAAACATATCATGTTATAATCATGGATCAAGATTTCAGTATAGTACGCTTCCACCCAAAACACTGAAAAGTTCATGTTTTTGTTCCTGGGCATTCCCAAAAAAAAAAAAAAGCTAATATATAATTAATTAATTACCCCAGCAGCTTTGATGAAGCTTTCAGTAATGCGGTTAAGGAGAGGATGGCCAAGATCAAAGAAACCACCTTTGTCAAAGCTCCTCAGCTCATCAAGTAATGATCGTGTTTCCAAATTACTCATTTTCAACTTATTCTCAAGAACAGAACTTTAATGTAAAGTAAATTCTGTGTCTGTCTGAACAGAATAGAATAGAATAGATAGTTGTTAAGTGAGAAATATATGTTCTATTTTTCTCTTCTTTTCTGAAGACGAGGAGGCGAAACTAAGTGGGTGAATGACACGTAAATTGTCATTGTACACGCGTTACCTCATGACCAATTACGATGCGAACTTCGTGGCGGTTTCGTTTTTTTACTCTCTAAAAAAAATTGGGATTTTTATATGCGGTGTGAAAAATAATAAGAAATTCATGGGGGAAAACTCTCGGACACCAAACGGTTTTATTTATCTATCTGTTTCACAAGAAAAAAAAAGGTTTTATTTATCCGGAATATTACTTTACCTGGTTTTAGTATAGTTACACTAAGGTAAAATTGTAAAACTCGTCCCAAACTAATCACTGATTTTGGATTTTCGTCCCAAACTATTTAATTTGGCGAATTTCCTCCCGTAATTTAATATTTTTTTGGAATATCGTCCCACCATAATTATAAGACGGAATTGCGCATTTGCCGATGAATTATCACATGGCTGCTTATATGTCATGACATGGTAAATTTTAACATGAATAATTATATAATATTGGGACTAAATTCATAGTTTTCAATAAATTAGAAATTATGGGACTAAATTTTAACATGAATAATTAATTACAAGATTGAACGTCATTTTCAATAAATTAAAAATTTAATATTGAGACTAAATTCATACAAAATGGAAAATTATGGGACGAAATTTGGCGAGTTGATATAGTTTGAGACGAAAAATCAAAATTAGTAATTAGTTTGGGACGATATTCCAAAAAAATATTAAATTATGGGACGAAATTCGCCAAATTAAATAGTTCGGGACGAAAATCCAAAATGAGTAATTAATTTGGAACATTTTCTGCAATTTTACCTTACACTAACTACTGTCTACATTTGAAAAATTGTAAATACTACCCCTGAGGTACTGAAATATTACACTAAGACCGGCGGTGCATATCAACATCATCAGAAAAAAGTTTCAGAAATATTTGTATGTACTGAATTTATTCCACTAAGGACGTACGGGTGCATAAGGCCATCTCCAATGGTTTCCCGGGGCCAGTATCCGGGCCAGTCCCCGAGCCAGCCCGCACTCTGGGTGATCATCTCCAGTGGTGGTCTCCGGCACTCAATTTCTTTCAAATTTTTTTCTTCCAAATTTTCGTAAGTCAGAAAATAATTTTGCATACAACACGCGCTTTGAAACTACAATGGATCCTCATATCCTATTGAAAAATAATAAAGTTTGTATTAATGTATCAAATTTACTTTATATTATTAGGTGAAACTTATAAGAATGAGATCATGAATCAAACGTGAACTCATATCATATCATGTATGTATATATAAAAAATTCATTTATATATTATCGAATCACAATATATAATGGAACCGATCAACCTATATATAAATTTATTCCACGAATTTCGAATTACAAATCTTCTCAATTCTATAAGATCCATGTCTAATTGGACAAAAAAAAAACCTAATAAATCAATTGGGTCGAGCTTTTACCGAATTCGGATTAAAATCGACGTCATTGACGGCCCTACAAAAAATTGCAACAATGATGCATTATGAGCCTTTTTGTAGCCCATAAGGCCATAACCTACCATATGGGCCTCCATCAATTATTTATTAGTGGGATTTTGTTCCCGTGGAATTGTATCCAATATCCAGAATTCCAGATGTGATGGGATATATAATATATACCCTTTTTAGACAAATTTATCTTTCATTTATTTATTAAAAAATGCTCTATTATTTAGAAAAGAAAAAGACAACAAATGCATGATGATCAGCCTATGAAACCCTTTTGGGATAAGGCTTTTAGCTCACTAAAATTGTGTTTTTTTTTTCTTTCAAAATATCTTTTGTGAGAAGAACATTCATTGAACCATTTAGAAGCATAGTATTGCTTATTTGGGTCTTTACTAAGGCCATCTCCAATGGTTTCCCGGGGCCATTCCCGGGCCAGTACCCGGGCCAGCCCCCGAGCCAGCCCGCATTCTGGGTGATCATCTCCAGTGGTGGTCTCCAACACTCAATTTCTTCCAAATTTTTTTTTTTCCAACTCTCACCATTTTTATTATAGTTTTAATATTGATATTAATAATAATAATAATAATAATAGAATAATAATTATTATTATTTTAATAATATAATTAATTTTAAAATATTATAATTATAAAATTTAAACATTAAAAATATAAATATAAATTATAATTATAATTTTAGAATCAATTTTATCTTCTTGGACTCAATTATAAAAGTTCAGTAATTTAATTAGCAAATCTTTATTTTTTTGTTATAAAAAGAATTAAGACGCATTGATTATCATTCTAATTTTCTAATATATAAATATGTACAAGTCATCCATTTTGCTAGTAACACAGACGCCAAATTTGACTGTAAGTACATGGAAAGGTAATTTTGTAAATGGGACGAAATCTATAAGGATAGTTTCGGTATAGGAATTAAGCACAAGAGTATTTTTCTATTAAAAAAAAAGAGAGAGCCAGTCAGGTACTTAAAAGGGCTTCTTCCCAAAATCATTGACGAGCGCCCGTTCCTCCTGGAGTTCCCGCCCGAGACCGCAGCACCGCCCCGAGCCACCACGCCCCACCGCTGGAGATCACCTCCCCGCCCCGGCTCGGCCCTCACGCGCGCCCCAGCCCACGGTTGGAGATGCCCTAATACTCCCTCCGCATTTATTTTGCTCCATTTTTTACAGTATTCGGTCAAACGTTTCAATCTTTTAGGTGACTTATCATATTAAATTATTCATATTTATGGTGTATTAAACCTTTTAAATAGTAATATATATAATATCATAAGATATTATCAACTTATTAGTAAAATATATTAATTAAATTATTTATTATAATTTTTACAAATTTAGTCAAATTGACTGGTTAACTGCACTAGAGGAGCAAAAAATATGGGATGGAGGGAGTATTTTTCTGAGTGTCATCTAAAAAAACACAAACCTCCTCATGAGTGACAAATCAATTTCATCACCAACTAATTTTTTCACATGAATGTTCTTTAGACATAGGCTTACGCCGTAAAAAATTAAAGTTGCAAGGGGTAACTATAATACATCAGAGGTACTCTGTTATTTTTCAATCTTCTCATTCTTGAGGTATTTTATTACTATAAGACAAATATCTAAAAACTATGCTAAAACAGTATGAACGAAAACAATATGAATTAGCATCACCATTCCTTAAAACAGTGATACAATCTCTCTCTAGAACAGCAACAGCAGTTTTAAAGTGCATGAAGTTAAATGAATACAACAGAATAATGTACAATATTCCCTAGCAAGCAAAAATACAGGAGCATCGAAAAACAAAATTTCGGCCTCGATGAGGTCCCTAACTTTTACAAAACAGGATATTAGAACCCTCTCTATATCAAATACTACTATTTCCACAGATAATTCCTCTACAACATTTTCAACAGTACTGTACAGTATCACTCTTACAGTATCTTGGGGATCTTCGTTAGTTATCTGATAATCCCCGTTCAGTTTTGGTTGATATCTCTCAAGAATGTAATCATACAACGTAACTACGATCCATTCAAACAAAGCAGAATCATTCAAGCCATCAGTAAGAGTTCCTCAAGGGGCTTCTTTAATGTCAGTTTGGTTCTCAAATTGAGCATTTTGGCTTTCATCGGATGAACTTATGGACCGTTTCTCTTCTATGTTTGGTTCAGTAGAGCTCTTTTCTGAATCCGATTGAGAAATTTTAGAAGTAGAGTTTTTGTCTGAATCTGATTGAGAAATTTTGGAAGTAGAGTGTTTGTCTGAATCCGATTCAGAAATTTTGGATGTAGTGGTTTGGTCTGAATCAGGTTGAGAAATGTTCAACAAGGCAGTTTCAGTTTTCTTACTGGGTAGAACTGCCTGACTTAGGGTAGAGCACAAGGAAGCAAAAGCACCATCTCTCGTTTTTAAGCTTATTGGAGACTGGTGCAACCTTTTTGCCTCGGGGTCTTCTTTTGAACTCAATTTACGTTTCAACTGAAACTCGGTAAGTCCCTCATCATCATTAGACTCTTCTGTCTTCTTCTTAGGTGGGGGTTTGTAATCCTCATCATCTTCGTCGTCATAGTCATAGTCAACAAGACCACCGGACCTTTAGACATATACATAGTATTTGAGCACACGTAATTCATGGATGAACAAACACAACTCAGCTGAATAACAAAATACAGCAAAATTGCATTTTTAGTCAATTTGGACTGGACCCTAAGCACTTTTAGTCCCATGTTTAACAATATTTGCAATTTTGGTCATATCGCCCCTTTTCCATCCATTTTAGAACCAAAAGTGCAAAAGTCAGACGGTCCTATGTGAACCGAAGTGCAAAACAGAGACGGTACATTTGAGACCAAAAGTGCAAAAAGTTGCATGAGAAAGGAGGCAATAGGACCAAGAGTGCAGTTTCTAAAGCCAGAAAGTGCCGAGGATTTAATCTTGTGGGACTAAAAATGTAATTTGGCCAACAAAATACCTATTAGGTAATGGCTGTGAAGATCCACTAGCTATTACAGGAGGAGGTTGAGGTTGGCGCTTACTAGTGCCGACTGTTTGTGCTGAGGCTGAATCTTCTTCATAGCTATAAGTTATTAAACAGTAATAGTATTTAGTTCTTTGAGTTATATCATGAGTATACAAAGAATTTATTTGAATTACTGCAGTGAATGAGACATTAACCTGTCTTCATTAAAATAGTCCTCCTCTTCTTTCTGCAAAGCACGGTCATCAATTCGTTCCATTTGCTCTAATAAACTGCCAGCACTACTTGTACCCGTACTTTCTAGCGACTACAAATGTATAATGTATTGTTACAAGCAGAAAAGTTAAAATATAAGGTGATATACTATAAAAGAAGATATAATACCTGCTCATATTTAACTTTTAGCTCACGTATACAAGAATAGCTTTCAAACTTGACCAACTGATCCCAGAATGTATCAATAAGATATCTGAGTAATACTTTCAAGTTATCCTGCATAAGAAAGTTTTTATAAAATGAAAAAAAGATGAAGAACAGTTGCATTGCAATGCAAGGATGACAGGAATAAATGAAAGGAAGAAACACCTTCTGGAGAAATTCGAAGAGTTCAAGAACCACAGAATTCAGAAGATTGTAACGATCCCCATTAGCAACAAATGCATCTATAATTGGTTTGAGAAGGTTGTTCTTTACAAAATGATTCATCAAATGCTCGTCCTGCAAAAAATTATCAACAAACCAATAGTAAAAAAGTATCAGAAGATAAGCAGAAAATATCAAGGGAATGACACCAAGCAATACATTTACAGGAAATACAAGGTTGGTAAGTATTAAACAGCATGTTAAAATAATTAAAAAAAGAGTAACATTACATGGAGAAGGGAACTTAAGCAAGCTGAAGTAGCAATAGTTAGTAATGGGTACATGAGACCTTGAGGAAACAAAAGACAAAAGCTAATAAAACATAAACTCAAAGACCATCATTTACATGATCAGCAGCAACTGAGGATAAGAACCAAAATAAAAAGGGAAATAAAAGAAACAGAATATAGAAGAAAAAGCAAAAACAAATCTTCAGACAATTAGTTAAAAGACCAAACAGCCCAAGTGTATACCGATAAATAATAATAGAGAGAGAAATCTCACAAAACACTTACACAATCCAAAACCAACATGTCAATAACTTATTTCAACAAATATTAATTTCTACAGAGTATAGAAAAGGTATATCAATAAAGAGTAACCTACATTACGAGATATGAGCAACCTCACAAATCTAACAGCAGCAACAACAAGATACTTCTCTCTTCTTCTTGTCAGATACAAAATCTTATCGATCACATTGTTGAGAAGAAAATTGGATCTGTAAAATAGAGATGATACATAATTTCAAACTGAGTTCTGATTCAAGTGTACTTAACTAAATTACTCACATGAAGGAGCAAGGGAATTACTTTATTTTACTAGGATGGTGCACAACGCAGAAGCTTAGAAACTCGCAAATATTTAATAAAATATCAGGCTTCACGCGACTTGGATTCCTGGATCTTCCATCTGAGCTTACAGCCTTGCTGTCAATTTGACCATTGCCATATGGCGGACATGATGATGCAATTACATCAATCAATTGACCCAAGTGCTTCTCGTAGAAAATTTCCACAATTGTGTCTTTCTACAGCAAAAATGAAATTATCAAGTACATCACAGAGACCTCCTAAAAGTAAGAATTAACAACAAAAAATCATGCTGCGACAGCTTTACACGTGGGGTGTGGGTGGGGGGGGGGGGGGGAAGAAAGGTGAACTGCAAGTGCGAAAGAGAATACATGCACGAACCGTGAGCATTTTTACAGAGAATATTGTCTACTGGAACAAAAAAAACTTGAATGTGAACATGATATAAGAACAAAATACTGGGGTTCAAAATTAAAATTAATGTGCTAGCTCATATAGTTTCTAAATCACCCCCCCCCCCCCCCCATACTATTAACGGTATCCTTGCTAAAGTCTTATTTGACTTCGAGTAAAGCTATCATCCAATTGGCTAATAGATGGTCTGCCATTTGTCCTACTTAATCCATCATACAAAATTTAAAATGGACACAGCTAACAATGTGAGGCAAATAGCAAAAGGAATTGAGAGAAAGATAACCAACAGTGGCACAGGTAATGCACCTGTGTACATGAGGAGTCCAACAGACTGCGAAGAAGATCAAGAAATTGGCTGTGCATATCATCTCCAAAATCTGTCAGTGAATTTTGTACCTACAAATCAAGAATGTGGTTTACTTACAGTAGTCAGCCAAGGCTTCCAAGAAAAATGCATGACACCGCAATTTCCACACTGCCTACCACCCCCCCCCCCCCCCCAAGGAAAAAAACACCTAAAAGGACGAATATAAATTCTTTAAACATGCTGAGGCTTCTTTCACAAACATAAACATCATTCTGTAAGAAAAAGTACCAAAAAGCTGCAAAGATGAATTATATGAAACTCTTAGAACTCAATATTCAGTTACCCTCAACTTTTCCTATTATCATCTGTAGAAAATATAAAAGTAACCTAACATCACATCATAAAAGCTTCAAGGAGGCACATAATCACATTATTAATTTAGTGACAATCACCGTGACCACTAGATGCAGTAAACAGCTGCTGTAAACTCATGGAAATACAGACTCCAAGATTTCTCACCAGAACTCTAAAAAGAACACCTTCCTGCCGAGCCACATAAGTACGCATAATATTTGGATCCTGATTCAGAAAGAGAATGAGGATGTTTGTCCTGCATCCATCAGAATAAGTTAGCATGGAGTGACTGGAGTAAAACTGAATGAGAAATGGTGTAAGGATAAAATTTAGAAGCTTAAAAGTTATAATTTAACTTCATACCCAGTCAAAACAAGTTTATTGTCTTCACTCTGCAAAACATCTGCAATGATATCAAAAATGCCTTCGCTAACAAGATCCCTAAAAGCATGAAGAGAAAGGCACAAACATCACATGAGAAAATTATCAGAGAACCATAAGAATATTTTGAGAAAGCATGACAAGTAAATATGAATTTCTGAAGTGGAAAAGTTACAACCCATTATCTAATTGGCATTCACCAACATTTGAGGTGGGGAAAAAAAAATCGATGTGACAGAACATACCTAAATAGTCGGAGCTGATGCACCATTTGCAAACTCTTACTCAAAGTGCAAAACTCGTGCAAGAATTGAAACTAATTTAAACATCAAAAGCAGAGCAGTTAGTCTCTAGATGATTATAATAATGGTACAGAAACAACTAGGCTCTCCTTTCCTACTCCATATCTAAAATATAGAACACTGGAAAAATACAAAAGTAAAAAAAGAAAATTAAAAAGAGAGAGAGAGAGAGAGAGAGCTGCATATTACAAAGAATCAAAAGAAATTGCAAGCAGCACTATAATACTTGCAATTAAATCCAAAATACAACAGCTATCTCGAAATGCCTCACATAGGATGAATGAAATACAACCCTAAAGAAAATGAAAGCATAGAGATCCCCAAATGTATACCCTTCAGTCACATTAGTAGCACTGCATTAGAGCAATACAAAATTTATGCATAGAAAATAATTAGGAGCAGACCAGCCTTAATCCTTTTAACAATATGCAATAACCATGATTTCATCCTTTTCCTCTGTATTCTTTAAGAGAAACTCATGCCAACTTGTAAAGATTTGAGGGAATGAATTATTGAATCTATGACAACTAGAAATGGCGATAGTAGATTATTCATTTGAATTCGAACCACAAAGAATGTAGTGAGAATAAGAAATTGCAACTTGTTAATAGTCAATCATAGAGTTCACAAAATTATCAAATAAATAAATAAGAAGCGTAGAGCTCCACATGATTCTGTTGTAAGTCCATACATACCTCTATCAAGCCATAATCTTTGGTACATATAACTCGTTGATTTACATAATGAGAAAAATACAACAGTCCCCACCCCCCATACTTCTAAGATACTTCTATGAATTATATAATGTTTTGAGTAGTCTGAACTTTCTTTGTGATTTTCAATGTGGTACAGGATAAACAAATAACATGTCACTCACAGCCTTTTAACCTAACTTTAATTGTGACATATAAAAACTTGGGGCAGAATTTTATCCAACTACAAATAGGAAGAATTTAAAAACAGTTTTCAATCACTAGATAAAATAAAACATTACATTCAGGGGGAAGTTAGATCAGAAAACTTAACTTACACTAGATAATTTTTAAACTACCATAATAATTATAAGCAGGTTGAATGTACATTTCCAGATTTTTAAGCTAGTGGATGATCATGTTGCTATTCAGCACTGATAACATAAAATATAACAAACTTAATACATGAGGTAAAAGATTCACTCTCAGTATCAATGCGTACCAAAGTTTTCTTTGATTCTTTGGAAGTTGTTGGAGATTTCAGCCTTGCGAATAATTCCTTGATAAATGTGTTATCATCTTTTAGCAATGAAACAACCTTCAATTAATAAACTGGATATTAGCTTAGAAATAACAAGAAGATACCAAGTTTTAAAGCAACTAAAATTGATCTTACAATAGCATTATTGGAATGAATAATGGAGTTGAGATTTGCAACTATCGCTTCATCTATTCCTCTGGGTAAAATGACATCCTGGAATAGGTAATACAAGGCATAAGTATTTCTCAACAAAAGGTGAGAAAAAATATAAAATCTGCAGTAAGGAATTCAACTGTTACCTTCAGATAATCAACTCTGTAAGATTGATGAATCTTCGAAAGGACTACAGGATCTTTAATAGGTATGGCCTGTAACACACCCACATATGCATAATTAGCAATTTTTTTTTTAACACTATCACCGTCTTGTGACCCCTTAAACCCCTTCAACAGCAACATCTTCCATTAAAGAAATTTTCATTGATCCCTTTAATGGTGTGGAGATAAGGGAAGGGATGTTGAAGATGTTAGAGGAAGTGCACCTCCTTAAAGATCACATGCTCCTTTAAAAAGTTGCGATGATGCACACGAGGTGCCTCAGGATCATCTGCAAACCAATTTGTTGTACCATTAACAGTTCAGAGAGATGGCAGAGATAACAACTGTATAACAATAACATAGATACAATGACAACACTAGTAATGGATCTCTTCAGCGTTGACACATTTATAAACAGGTTATGGTCCCTCAACAATTATTTTTTTTAAATTAGACATAATCAAGACCTGCATACAACATACTTGATGAATGAAGATGCACACTTGATGAGAGGACTAAAACCTATTACGAAAATAGGAAATCCATTTAAACAGGTTTGCTTCAAAGAACAATACAATTTCAATAGTGAAAAACAGACATATAAGTTTGGCTTTTCATGTACAGTGAACTCAAATGTACAACATGAGAGCATCAAATCACAACTTATAAGATATAGGCAAATTTTGAGCATAAGAATCCAGCACTGCCTTTCAGTGAGGAGTGTGGAACTAAAGTGGTCATAGATTATTATTGTGATTGTTAGAATGACGAACCAACTTTAGTAGCCAATGAGACAGAAAATGTTCCTCAAAATGCTAATAGTAATTGACCCCAACAATGTTACAGAAAATAGAGATTTCAACAAAACAAACCTTTTTATTACCCAACAATATTCAACTTAGATGAAATTGCTAGAAGTTAACTCAACCATAACAAGAACTGATGGTAGGTTTAAATGTAAGCAAGAATACAGATCTAACCAAAAAAACTGTAAAGGAAGAGTACAGGAGAAGTTGAGCTGTAAGCTGCTAACAGATTGAACTTGGGTGCTGGATTTTATTTTTTTTTTGGGGGGGGGAGGGGGGAGAAGGGGGTGTAGAGAGAGTGTGTTACATTCTAGGCATCCGATAATATCCATGATCAACTCATCCCCAAGTATTTTCTCAAAGATCTGAGAACTGTTAAGTAAAACTGCACGTAAGCAAAGAAAGCACTTTTAGATAAATACCACAAAGCTCAAGCATAATAAAGTGCTGAACTAGAGTCGCATATTTACTCACTGATTCCTCTCACAATTTTGAAAATCAAGTGAAGACCATCAACATTTTCCAAATTTTCACAATCTCTAAACATTTGCATCAGCTTCCGGAAAAAATCTTGCTGCATCATCACCAACAAGTATAACTTAAATTAGCAAAGAAATTACAGACCAGAAGTAGAAGCAGAAAGAAAGTACAGCCAATACTAACAGCCACAAAATAAAATGAGTGTTAAAAGAAAATAGTACAAGGGTAGAGAGTAAAAGTAACCAATTTGAAAGGTAAATAATATCAAAGAAATGCAACAAAGGGAAAATGTTATATGAGCTATTAATTGGCCATACATGAACGGCTTTCATATCCACCATCAGCTTCATCACTAAGGATTTACTAACAAAGAAAATTCCAGGTTATGCATGAGTGAACATAGTGCCAACCATGTTCGGTGGAGAGCCATCACTAAATATCAAGTCATGGTAAGTCACAAACTTCACCAAATCAAAATTTGTGAACTTCAAATTGCTGAAGGATAAGAGCAATATGCACACGATATTGCCTGTGAACAACTAACATTTGGGAGAATAAAAAGCAAAGGCCTTCATTATTTGGATTTTTTGAAATTTTCAAGGTTTTCTGGAAGACAAAACAAACACGCATCATTTTTCATTAAACAGTGTTTTTCAAAGGAAAATCACCATATCTTATTTTCAAACCTTTCACCTTATTGATTTCACATCTAACAGACCACTTCCAAAAAAACTCTATACCAAAACACAACCAAACAGATTTAGCCTATACCCTATTAGACGAATCTTCAAAAACTAATCCAAACAGATTACACACTTTTCTAGTGGTTTTCAACAATCTTTTCATTTCTCTAGTTTCTGAAAATACTCTCTGGAAATCAAACGAACCCATCAAAACCCCACTATAACAATGGAAGTAGGAAGGTTAAATAGCTGTTTTATATTCAACAGAACAAGAAACAGCACATATCAACAGGTTACTGAGAAAATTCACCGTACTAAAGTGTTCCTAAAAACCATGTACATATACCCTCTGAATCAACATTGTTGTTGTAGACAGTGCTTACCTCATGCAACATAAGTTCTGTCACGTGCAACTGATCTGTGATGCCACTGTCAACAATGGTCTGCCAAACCAAAAATGCATCAGTGTACGAAGGGAATAGAATGATAACAAGGGAGCCACAGCAGAGAAAAAGTGAACAGCGAAGACTCTTATGTACGATTTATAGAAAGTCATTCCTACGAATCACAAGAGAGACAAAGACGATCTAAAGCAACTTGAATATTATATGTGTAGTATGAAAGGAGTTGGTGCCAATCAGCTTGTACCTTAAGTATCGATGGGAGAGTGGACAGCTCAACTGGAGGCAACTCCCTCAGCTCACTGTTGACGTTGTGAAATGTCTCATCTGAAGGATTTAGAATATGAACATCATTCACTATAGCTTCAAGCTTGAGTATGCTAGAACTGAACTATTCTAGGTAAACAAGATGAAGGCATTAGCACCTACTCCTTGCAAGACAACAAATATACAAAATTTAATTTAACCAATCTAGTCTTGGTCTAGTCTGTGGGTAAATCAATGTAAGATCAACAGCACTAAATGTTGATTACCTCCGACCATGCATATTGCTAACATCCAGATACAACAAAACCAGTAGGTCAAATGGAGACGTCAAAGAAATCAGCACAAGAGTACTACAATTAACAATAACAATTAATAATAGAACAATAATAAGTATACACATAAGAGTATCAATGTAAAGCCTATTTTCGGCAACATTCTCATAAACCACAGCAACAACATACTAACAGTATCAGTGTTATTATTCTGCGTAATGGTATTAATGTTACTTTCGTTATTACAAAATATAACCATTAATTAATTATCTGCGACTACATTCAAAACATAATTATTATTATAAATTACTAAATATATACCAAAGATATACTACCAAACATAATTGCAGTAATATTAATTTACCCATGTTAACTTATTTATATAAATGAGTAACAAACAAGAGTTGATACTCACAAATTAGAAGTATCTGAAGCAAAAAAAAATCCCATGCTTTAAAAACAACATTTTCAACTAAATCTCAAGTTCCCTTTCATTCTCAGGGATAAAGCTTATCTTAAAACATTCCTGGAAACATAACCAAACAGAGCCTGTAGTTTGCAAAGGTAAAGACTAGGAACTGTGCTAATTACAATGACATTGAAGAATCAATTACAGAAATGAAGGACTTCCATAGTCACTTACTGGCAAGTGAGCTGAAGTGCATATTCCTCTGCACATTACATAAATGGTCCCTGCATGTAATATTATGAGAAGAAAAAAACAAATTATATTCTGAGCAGTTTAAGAAAAATAGGAGGAGGAATAAGGAAATAACTAAAATTTTGATACTAGCCATATGTATGAGCAACCGGTGGTTTCTTGGAAACTAAGGGCCAAATCTGTAGAAAACTCGGGATCCCTCCATGAGATAATTGTACCTGAATAAATAGCTTAAGATTATAAGGTACTGAAAAATGGAGAAAGTGAGACTTGGAGTAAATTCAATGAGGAAGTAATAATCACAAAAGGATACCTTCTTGCTTACGATAGATATCATCTGAGCTGATGCGATGTAACAGTAACGTTTCATTATCCTCCTCGTCAATAACAAATAATCCCAGATCTTCTGACCTCTGTGTTACATGTCACAATGTTTCATACTTAAAGTACAAATAATGATTCGTAGCCATGGTGTTATTCCAACTTACTGAAACCGAAATCAATTAAACTTGGCTATGGTATTAAATTAAACTTACTGAAACAGAAATCCCTAAAAATACCTCCAAATAATCAACAGTGACATGGCCAGTTCCCTGATCATCCCATTTCCCTTCTTCAGTCATGCGGTATACTTTAACACGCTAGAAGCAGGCCAAAACATGTGAAATTACGAAATCAATAATTTCCACCATTAAGATGATGAATGAAAGAACAACACATGAGTCTACTTGGTACTATTAAGTATGTATGACGGACATCCAATGAACCAGACAACAAAAGGGAAAAAAATACTAGAACTATGTCAACATTCTCTTAAAGGACAAGATGCAGGTACAGAAACCGAATTAACTACCATGCATCCACAAGCTATAATTCTTCAAAATGACTCAATTAAGCTCAGCAATCGAGCACAAAATAAATCTAAATCTGAATGATGAAGTAGTCACAGAAAAATTGACATTTCTTGCCATAAAACAAGTTCAGCCATTAATTCAAACAACTCCCGAGTAGATATAGAAGGTATATATAGAGGGATGTCAACTTTAATATGTCAAAATACATCAAAGATATGGCATTTAATAGGCCAGAGCACCTAAAGGAAAGTTTTTCCTGACCTGTGTGCCAAAAAATGGATCATTTATCACACACACTCAACCAAAAGAGTAGATTAACCAACTAACAGTTTAATAATTCCTAAAGTTTCAATCACGACCACTAGTCCATAATGTTCTGTCTTCATGACTTTATTATAGTGTGGCTAATTTGTCAGGATGAAAGCATAAATATGCCCATTGCTAATCAGCAATATGTGCATGGACTTATATCCCATAGAAGAAGACATCAAGTGTTCATGCTACAAAGCCTCACATAAGAATGTTGCGTCATGCTTGCTAGTGCGAAATTTATATGCAACACCTTGTACGATTTATTAAGTGTCTCACCAGCATGGGCACATAAAATTCACATGGACTGTCACAGATCACTGCCTAGCATCAAAGTTCATAATATTGTGGAATAAAAGATTGCATATGATAACTTGTTGACTAGAGTGATTTTTCTTGGAATTATTGCTATAATTGACCAAAAATTTGATCAACTATACCAATACTAATGGAAGAATTCACAATAGCCTCTTCGTCACTTAAAGATCACATATTCACTTAAAACACTAGAGCAAGAATTCATATGAATGAAATCTAAGAGTAAAATATGGAACCAATACGCTCTCAATTCTTTACACTTCTGACAGCATAATCACAATTTAAAAAAAAAGAGTCAAAATTAATCCGATAAAGCAATGGATAATACTAGGAGACTATAATTTTAGTACTGAAATAACAATTATAAAACTCATGAAATGACAAGTATGGAGCTTCAAAAAAAGCCTACAACTCAAAATTGGAAAGTTAAGTGACATGAATTCATTTCAGTCTTGAGGATATTTAAAAACAAACTAATTTTATTTTACCACCTGCATGGAATTGTTGGCGTTCTTGAAATTATCCTGCGCGCCCATGGTGAAATGCGACGACATTCGCTTCTCTTCCAAGTTCTTGAAAATCACTGCACGAGCCGTACGGAGTGAATCTACTTAACTTGGAATCACAGAACCTTTGAACGGAAGTAAGGGTTTAGAAAATAGGGAAAGAGGTGAATTGTTGACAAAAGGGTTAGAATTTTAACGATTTCGGGTAGTGTTAATGGTTTAGGATCAGTTTCAAAACTCTAACCGCCATGGTAATCAAGCTCCACCTCTCTTTCTCTCTCTCACACACACGCACTATAGTTGGTTTCTTTTCTTCTCTTTTCTTTGTGAAGTACTCCGATCTTTGAAGAACCAGCTGGGGCAGTGTTGACTATATTGCACTCTGAGAATGGAATGTTTTACGGGTTGTGCCACTCATCTATTTTGCCTATATACGCGTTCTGTTTTGTCCGGGAATGGCTTAATCTAAAAAAGTACTATATGTATGTTAATATGACTTATGGATTGGAAAATTTGAAATTTTTATTTAATTTAATAACCTTTTTATAATTTTTTCAAAGGTCCGGAAATGTGTTCAAAAAGTTTTCAATTATTTTCTTCTTAGAAAAACAAATGCGTAGTAAGTATCTTAATGATGTATTGGCCATAGGAATGAATTATTTTTCATTCAAAATATGCTTCCCTTAATGAACATATTCATCTATTAATTTAAAAGTGGTCAACACTCATAACAATTTCAAACAGTTACAAAAATTATAGTATGTCTAACATGTCAAATGCAATTGCCACAATTCAAGGAATCTATTCAACACTAGTTTTTGTCCAAAAAATCTAACTTACAGAAATCTAGACACAATTAAATAGAAAGCATCATCAAACCAACTACAAATATATTGAAGTTAGCACAAATGAATTATTTAAACATGTGTTTGTCCCTTTTGTAGTATATTGAATTATATAACATTATTATGCTGAGATTAATGCAGAATCAATTTATTATTACATATTTATTTTTAAACAATAAAATCTCAAAAAATCCCGTCCAATCATTATTTTGTTCAAACTTCTATTTTTGGTATAGGTAGACCCATAGGAATTTTAAGTTTTTAACAACTCCCACTATTTGCCACGTCGTATATGGCGGAGAGTTTATCGACTGCGATTCTTCTATATAAGATTCTAACTATCTCAACGTCCCCTGAACAAAATTCCCGCCAATACATACATGACTTCCATGCACATACATAGCAATAGGACCAGAGCTAGACTTTTTTTTAGGGGCAAGGAATCTATTCAACACTAGTTTTTTTTCTGAAAAATCTAACTTACAGAAATCTAGACACAATTAAATAGAAAGCATCAAACCAATTACAAATATATTGAAGTTTGCACAAATGAATTATTTAAACATGTGTTTGTCCCTTTTGTAGTATATTGTATTATATAACATTATTATGCTGAGATTAATGCAGAATCAATTTATTATTACATATTTATTTTTAAACAATAAAATCTCAAAAAATCCCGTTCAATAATTATTTTGTTCAAACTTCTATTTTTGGTATAGGTAGACCCATAGGAATTTTAAGCTTTTAACAACTCCCACTATTTGCCACGTCGTATATGACGAAGAGTTTATCGACTACGATTCTTCTATATAAGATTCTAACTATCTCAACGTCCCCTGAAGAAAATTTCTGCCAATACATACATGACTTCCATGCACATACATAGCAATAGGACCAGAGCTAGACTTTTTTTTAGGGGCAAGGAATCTATTCAACACTAGTTTTGTTCCGAAAAATCTAACTTACAGAAATCTAGACACAATTAAATAGAAAGCATCAAACCAACTACAAATATATTGAAGTTTGCACAAATGAATTATTTAAACATGTGTTTGTCCCTTTTGTAGTATATGTGAATTATATAACATTATTATGCTGAGATTAATGCAGAATCAATTTATTATTACATATTTATTTTTAAACAATAAAATCTAAAAAAATCCCGTCCAATCATTATTTTGTTCAAACTTCTATTTTTTGGTATAGGTAGACCCATAGAAATTTTAAGTTTTTAACAACTCCCGCTATTTGCCACGTCGTATATGACGGAGAGTTTATCAACTGCGATTCTAACTATCTCAACGTCCCCCTGAACAAAATTCCCGCCAATACATACATGACTTCCATGCATAGCAATAGGACCAGAGCTGGACTTTTTTTTAGGGGCAAGGAATCTATTCAACACTAGTTTTTTTCCGAAAAATCTAACTTACAGAAATCTAGACACAATTAAATAGAAAGCATCAAACCAACTACAAATATATTGAAGTTTGCACAAATGAATTATTTAAACATGTGTTTGTCCCTTTTGTAGTATATGTGAATTATATAACATTATTATGCTGAGATTAATGCAGAATCAATTTATTATTACATATTTATTTTTAAACAATAAAATCTCAAAAAATCCCGTCCAATCATTATTTTATTCAAACTTCTATTTTTTGGTATAGGTTGACCCATAGGAATTTTAAGTTTTTAACCACTCCCACTATTTGCCACGTCGTATATGACGGAGAGTTTATCGACTGCAATTCTTCTATATAAGATTCTAACTATCTCAACGTCCCCCTGAACAAAATTCCCGCCAATACATACATGACTTCCATGCACATACATAGCAATAGGACCAGAGCTGGACTTTTTTTTAGGGGCAAGGAATCTATTCAACACTAGTTTTTTTCTGAAAAATCTAACTTACAGAAATCTAGACACAATTAAATAGAAAGCATCAAACCAACTACAAATATATTGAAGTTTGCACAAATGAATTATTTAAATTTGCCACGTCGTATATGACGGAGAGTTTATCGAGTGCAATTCTTCTATATAAGATTCTAACTATCTCAACGTCCCCCTGAACAAAATTCCCGCCAATACATACATGACTTCCATGCACATACATAGCAATAGGACCAGAGCTAGACTTTTTTTTAGGGGCAAGGAATCTATTCAACACTAGTTTTTTTCCGAAAAATCTAACTTACAGAAATCTAGACATAATTAAATAGAAAGCATCAAACCAACTACAAATATATTGAAGTTTGCACAAATGAATTATTTAAACATGTATTTGTCCCTTTTGTAGTATATGTGAATTATATAACATTATTATGCTGAGATTAATGCAGAATCAATTTATTATTACATATTTATTTTTAAACAATAAAATCTCAAAAAATCTCGTCGAATCATTATTTTGTTCAAACTTCTATTTTTTGGTATAGGTAGACCCATAGGAATTTTAAGTTTTTAACAACTCCCACTATTTGCCACATCATATATGACGGAGAGTTTATCGACTGCGATTCTTCTATATAAGATTCTAAATATCTCAACGTCCCCCTGAACAAAATTCCCGCCAATACATACATGACTTCAATGCATAGCAATAGGACCAGAGCTGGACTTTTTTTTAGGGGCAAGGAATCTATTCAACACTAGTTTTTTTTTCGAAAAATCTAACTTACAGAAATCTAGACACAATTAAATAGAAAGCATCAAACCAACTACAAATATAGTTTGCACAAATGAATTATTTAAACATTTGTTTGTCCCTTTTGTAGTATATGTGAATTATATAACATTATTATGCTGAGATTAATGCAGAATCAATTTATTATTACATATTTATTTTTAAACAATAAAATGTCAAAAAATCCCGTCCAATCATTATTTTATTCAAACTTCTATTTTTTGGTATAGGTAGACCCATAGGAATTTTAAGTTTTTAACAACTCCCACTATTTGCCACGTCGTATATGACGGAGAGTTTATCGACTGCAATTCTTCTATATAAGATTCTAACTATATCAACGTCCCCCTGAACAAAATTCCCGCTAATACATACATGACTTCCATGCACATACATAGCAATAGGACCAGAGCTAGACTTTTTTTAGGGGCAAGGAATTAGTTTTTTTCCGAAAAATCTAACTTACAGAAATCTAGACACAATTAAATAGAAAGCATCAAACCAACTACAAATATATTGAAGTTCGCACAAATGAATTATTTAAACATGTGTTTGTCCCTTTTGTAGTATATGTGAATTATATAACATTATTATGCTGAGATTAATGCAGAATCAATTTATTATTACATATTTATTTTTAAACAATAAAATCTCAAAAAATCCCGTCCAATCATTATTTTGTTCAAACTTCTATTTTTGGTATAGGTAGACCCATAGGAATTTTAAGTTTTTAACAACTCCCACTATTTGCCACGTCGTATATGACGGAGAGTTTATCGACTGCGATTCTTCTATATAAGATTCTAACTATCTCAACGTCCCCTTGAACAAAATTCCCGCCAATACATACATGACTTCCATGCACATACATAGCAATAGGACCAGAGCTAGACTTTTTTTTAGGGGCAAGGAATCTATTCAACACTAGTTTTTTTCCGAAAAATCTAAGTTACAGAAATCTAGACACAATTAAATAGAAAGAAATATATTGAAGTTTGCACAAATGAATTATTAAAACATGTTTTTGTCCCTTTTGTAGTATATGTGAATTATATAACATTATTATGCTGAGATTAATGCAGAATCAATTTATTATTACATATTTATTTTTAAACAATAAAATCTCAAAAAATCCCGTCAAATCATTATTTTGTTCAAACTTCTATTTTTTGGTATAGGTAGACCCATAGGAATTTTAAGTTTTTAACAACTCCCACTATTTTCCACGTCGTATATGACGGAGAGTTTATCGACTGCGATTCTAACTATCTCAACGTCCCCCTGAACAAAATTCCCGCCAATACATACATGACTTCCATGCACATACATAGCAATAGGACCAGAGCTAGACTTTTTGTAGGGGCAAGGAATCTATTCAACACTAGTTTTTTTTCGAAAAATCTAACTTACAGAAATCTAGACACAATTAAATAGAAAGCATCAAACCAACTACAAATATATTGAAGTTTGCACAAATGAATTATTTAAACATGTGTTTGTCCCTTTTGTAGTATATATGAATTATATAACATTATTATGCTCAGATTAATGCAGAATCAATTTATTATTACATATTTATTTTTAAACAATAAAATCTCAAAAAATCCCGTCAAATCATTATTTTGTTCAAACTTCTATTTTTTGGTATAGGTAGACCCATAGGAATTTTAAGTTTTTAACAACTCCCACTATTTGCCACGTCGTATATGACGGAGAGTTTATCGACTGCGATTCTAACTATCTCAGCGTCCCCCTGAACAAAATTCCCGCCAATAAATACATGACTTCCATGCACATACATAGCAATAGGACCAGAGCTAGACTTTTTGTAGGGGCAAGGAATCTATTCAACACTAGTTTTTTTCGAAAAATCTAACTTACAGAAATCTAGACACAATTAAATAGAAAGCATCAAACCAACTACAAATATATTGAAGTTTGCACAAATGAATTATTTAAACATGTGTTTGTCCCTTTTGTAGTATATATGAATTATATAACATTATTATGCTCAGATTAATGCAGAATCAATTTATTATTACATCTTTATTTTTAAACAATAAAATCTCAAAAAATCCCGTCCATTCATTTTTTTGTTCAAACTTCTATTTTTGGTATAGGTAGACCCATAGGAATTTTAAATTTTTTACAACTCCCACTATTTGCCACGTCGTATATGGCGGAGAGTTTATCGACTACGATTCTTCTATATAAGATTCTAACTATCTCAACGTCCCCCTGAACAAAATTCCCGCCAATACATACATGACTTCCATGCATAGCAATAGGACCAGAGCTGGACTTTTTTTTAGGGGCAAGGAATCTATTCAACACTAGTTTTTTTTTTCGAAAAATCTAACTTACAGAAATCTAGACACAATTAAATAGAAAGCATCAAACCAACTACAAATATAGTTTGCACAAATGAATTATTTAAACATTTGTTTGTCCCTTTTGTAGTATATGTGAATTATATAACATTATTATGCTGAGATTAATGCAGAATCAATTTATTATTACATATTTATTTTTAAACAATAAAATGTCAAAAAATCCCGTCCAATCATTATTTTATTCAAACTTCTATTTTTTGGTATAGGTAGACTCATAGGAATTTTAAGTTTTTAACAACTCCCACTATTTGCCACGTCGTATATGACGGAGAGTTTATCGACTGCAATTCTTCTATATAAGATTCTAACTATCTCAACGTCCCCCTGAACAAAATTCCCGCTAATACATACATGACTTCCATGCACATACATAGCAATAGGACCTGAGCTAGACTTTTTTTAGGGGCAAGGAATTAGTTTTTTTCCGAAAAATCTAACTTACAGAAATCTAGACACAATTAAATAGAAAGCATCAAACCAACTACAAATATATTGAAGTTCGCACAAATGAATTATTTAAACATGTGTTTGTCCCTTTTGTAGTATATGTGAATTATATAACATTATTATGCTGAGATTAATGCAGAATCAATTTATTATTACATATTTATTTTTAAACAATAAAATCTCAAAAAATCCCGTCCAATCATTATTTTGTTCAAACTTCTATTTTTGGTATAGGTAGACCCATAGGAATTTTAAGTTTTTAACAAATCCCACTATTTGCCACGTCGTATATGACGGAGAGTTTATCGACTGCGATTCTTCTATATAAGATTCTAACTATCTCAACGTCCCCTTGAACAAAATTCCCGCCAATACATACATGATTTCCATGCACATACATAGCAATAGGACCAGAGCTAGACTTTTTTTTAGGGGCAAGGAATCTATTCAACACTAGTTTTTTTTCGAAAAATCTAACTTACAGAAATCTAGACACAATTAAATAGAAAGCATCAAACCAACTACAAATATATTGAAGTTTGCACAAATGAATTATTTAAACATGTGTTTGTCCCTTTTGTAGTATATATGAATTATATAACATTATTATGCTGAGATTAATGCAGAATCAATTTATTATTACATATTTATTTTTAAACAATAAAATCTCAAAAAATCCCGTCCAATCATTTTTTTGTTCAAACTTCTATTTTTGGTATAGGTAGACCCATAGGAATTTTAAATTTTTAACAACTCCCACTATTTGCCACGTCGTATATGGCGGAGAGTTTATCGACTACGATTCTTCTATATAAGATTTTAACTATCTCAACGTCCCCCTGAACAAAATTCCCGCCAATACATACATGACTTCCATGCACATACATAGCAATAGGACCAGAGCTAGACTCTTTTTTAGGGGCAAGGAATCTATTCAACACTAGTTTTTTTCTGAAAAATCTAACTTACAGAAATCTAGACACAATTAAATAGAAAGCATCAAACCAACTACAAATTAAATATATTGAAGTTTGCACAAATGAATTATTTGAACATGTGTTTGTCCCTTTTGTAGTCTATGTGAATTATATAACATTATTATGCTGAGATTAATGCAGAATCAATTTATTATTACATGTTTATTTTTAAACAATAAAATCTCAAAAAATCCCGTCCAATCATTTTTTTGTTCAAACTTCTATTTTTGGTATATGTAGACCCATAGGAATTTTAAGTTTTTAACAACTCCCACTATTTGCCACGTCATATACGACGGAGAGTTTGTCAACTGTGATTCTTCTATTTAAGATTCTAACTATCTCAACGTCCCCCCTGAACAAAAATCACATAACTTCCATGCACATACATAGCAATAGGACCAGAGCTAGACTTTTTTTTAGGGGCAAGGATTTTTGAGATAGTGCACTCATTATTTTTTTCGGTGCTACGATGATAAAAATAAAAAAATTAAATCAAGATAAAAAAAAGTACTCCCTCCGTCCCATTTATTTTGCTCCCTTTGCTACAATGTTCAGTCAAACTTTTCAGTCTTATAAGTGACTTATCATAATAAATTATTCACATTTGTGATGTATTAAATCTTTTAAATATTAATATATATGGTGTCATATGATATTATCAACTTATTAGTGAAATATATTAATTAAATTATTTATTATAATTTTTGTAAATTTAACCAAGTTGACCGTACCAAGGGAGCAAAACAAATGAGACGGAGGGAGTATTACTTAATAAAATACAATCATTTGAATTGTGGACGATGATATTTCACTAAGTAAAAGTTATTTATAATCATGCACGTCTTAAAGAGTTAAATATCTCCTTTGCTAAATATGAAAGTATGCAATATACGGTTCTAAAAAAAAAAATAGTAAGCAATATACTCGTGTTTCATTTTATTACAATAATATTCGTTTTATAGTAGTTATTAAGACTAAAAGAGCCAAAAGACACAACCCAAATCATTAATTAAATAATATATTTGTATCTTTCTTTGTTTGGTTCGAATAAATTATTTGTTTTATATAAAAAATAAGTAATATACTTTAGATATCTCCGTCTTTATTAATCTTAGACATAAATACATAATGCTATAATAATGCACAAATAATACAAAGCATTCACACTTCTTATAAAAGGTCTTGTGTTTTAATAAGGGGCGGATCCAAGATTCAAAGTCGAGGGGGCCAAAACATATTATTAACAAAAAATTTATATTTAAATAATAATATTTAATCTATTTTCGGCTATATAAATATAAAATATATATTTTTCCTATATTGAATTTAAGAAGAATAGTTTATAGGTCTTTTATTTAATTTTCATAAATTCATATCAAGATTTTCAATTGAACATTATAGTTATTTGGTTAAGACAAAATATTAATTAAATTTTGATAAGTATACTGTGTGTATAATTAATCTTTGCAATTGAACTTTTAAAGAGAACAAGGAAAATCAATGCAAATAAATAAATATATTATGATTATAAGTAATTAGAATAAAATATTCAAAAATCTTGGGGGGCCAAGGCCCCCCAATAAGGGCTGTAGATCCGTCCCCTAGTTTTAATCCACCACTTTAACAACACTCAGTGTGTGTGTGTGTATATATATATATATATATATATATATATATATATATATATATATATATACAGATTAGAAAGTGTTGTGTAGTGGCGGAACATCATTAGGCCACACCGATAATTTTTATTATCGGTGTGGCCTAATGATGTTCCGCCACTACACAACACTTTCTAATATGTACGAAAATAAAGGCTTCAGGTTCGTCACTTTGTAATGATCCTAGTTGAATTGTATGGGACATTGTCTCGCATTGGTAGAATGGGATACTAATGTGTGATTTATATGGCATCCAATAGCAAGCTTTTGAGATGTGGTTCTCCAAGGTCATGTCAATTGATATTAGAGCAGGAAGCTACTTCTCCCAGTTGAAATCGTGCGGCGCGGGTGGTGACGCCGACATTACGTGTTAGCTATAGCTAGGTTAAGTTAGCGCAAAGCTACTCGGCGTGAATGTTGAGGCTACCGAGCGTGGTGGGATGTCATGATCCTAGTTGTAAAGGGTAACAACATTGATCTCACATTGATAATATAGGATATTTGTATAAGGTTTATATGGCAGAAGGGGCGACCTATGAAAGAGCGACCCGAAAGAGCAATATAAGAAAAGGCTACCACAGACACGAGTGAAGCCACTTAGAGTGGGCAACCAGAGTGGACAACTTGAGTGAGCCAACGTGGGCATTAGAAAGAAATTGTTGTGAAATGTAATAATGACTTTGGGCTATCTCACTTGAATACTTAGCTTTGGGGTGTGGTTCCCAAGATAATAACTGGTTTGACTCTTTGTGATCGAACAAAAGAAGAGCAAGATAATGGTATTTGAGCAGGCCACCACACTCTTATCTGCGCACACGCAAGGGCCGATCTAGGAAGAAGCGACCTAAAAAAGTGCTACTGCAAAAACAAATGAAGCCGCTTAGAGTGGCAACCAGAGTGGGCTAACGTGGGCGTTGGAAATGAAGCGTGGTAAAATGTAATGATGACTTGGACTTCTCACTCATATACCTAGTTTTTGGGGCGTAGTTTTCCAATTTCATAACAATCGATCACACTCTTATCTATGCGGAAGGGGCGATCCATGAAAGAGCGACCTAAGAAAGGGCTATCACAACTATGAATGAAGCCGCTTAAAGTAGGCAACTAGAGTGGGCCAATGTGGACTTTGGAAAGGAAGCGTGGTGAAATATAATGATCATAGTTGAAAGGGTATGAGAAATTGTCCAATATTGGTAGACTGAGATACTAATACCGAATTTATATAACATTGAACTCTCCCATTTCAATGCTAGCTTTTGGAGAGAATTTCACTTTCGATACCATAACTCAACCTACTTTAGGGATTTGATACCACAATTTTTTCTCCCGACACATTTGATACCATAACTCAAATCAACTCGACACATTTGATACTTCCGTCAAATTGGAAACGGAATTGTCACGTGATTGTCACGTGGCCGTTAAAACTTTGCACATTTGATACCATAACTTATGTTGACTGATAATTTTACCCCATAACATTTCAGGTTACCAAAAAAGCCCCACATCTCCAAATTTAGTGACGATTTTAGTCCATATTGTTGCAAAATTTCCAAATTGACTCGAATAAGACCACGTGCTGACCAATTTAGAACTTTACATATTTGATACCATTACTTATGTTGACTGATAATTTTACCCCATAATATTTCAAGTTACCAAAAAAGCCCCACATCTCCAAATTTAGTGACGATTTTAGTCCACATTGTTGCCAAATTTCCAAATTGACTCGAATAAGACCACGTGCTGATCAATTTAGAAAATTTTACTTATTTAATTTAAATAACTAATTTAATTTATAAACAATATTAATAAATTAAATAATACATTAACATAAATATCACCAAAATTAAGAAAATATATTCTTTTTAAATATAAAATTTATACAATAGAATTAATATATTTAATATTTATTAAAATAATAAATTATATAATTTAAAACTATTTAATATTTATTAAAATATTAAATAATAAATAATTTTAATTTAAAAAAAAATCCCCACCCCACCCCACCCACCACCTCCCCACCCTTCCCCCTACCCCCGATTCCCAGGCCGCGTCTGTCCCAAGCCACTGCCGGCCTGGGTTCTTCGATGCCCGGCCACTGCCAGCTTGGGATCTTCGGTCCCAGGCCGGCGGTGGCCTGGGACAGAAGACCCAGGCCGGCGGCGGCCTGGGAATATGGTGGTAGGGGGAGGGGTGGGTGGGTGGGGATTTTTTTATTAAATTATAATTATTTATTATTTAATATTTTAATAAATATTAAATAGTTTTTAATTATATAATTTATTATTTTAATAAATATTAAATAGATCAATTCTATTATATAAATTTTATTTTTAAAAAGAATATGTTTTCTTAATTTTGATGATAGTTAAGTTAATGTATTATTTAATTTATTGATACTGTTTATAAATTAAATTAGTTATTTAAATAAAATAAGTAAAATTTTCTAAATTGGTCAGCACGTGGTCTTATTCGAGTCAATTTGGAAATTCGGCAACAATGTGGACTAAAATCGTCACTAAATTTGGAGATGTGGGGCTTTTTTGGTAACCTGAAATGTTATGGGGTAAAATTATCAGTCAACATAAGTAATGGTATCAAATGTGTAAAGTTCTAAATTGGTCAGCACGTGGTCTTATTCGAGTCAATTTGAAAATTTTGCAACAATGTGGACTAAAATCGGCACTAAATTTGGAGATGTGGGGCTTTTTTGGTAACCTAAAATGTTATGGGGTAAAATTATCAGTCAACATAAATTATGGTATCAAATGTGCAAAGTTTTAACGGCCACGTGACAATCACGTGACAATTCCATTTCCAATTTGACGGAAGTATCAAATGTGTCGAGTTGATTGGAGTTATGGTATCAAATGTGTCGGGAAAAAAAATTGTGGTATCAAATCCCTAAAGTAGGTTGAGTTATGGTATCAAAAGTGAAATTCTCTCCTAGCTTTTGAGTTTGGTTCTCCCAAGGTCATAACACTCTCCACTCCAAATATACACCACTTCGCAAGCCACTTTGTAAACAAATTCAAATATCCAATTTTGTTGAGGCGTTGGATTTTACAATTATCGCAATCCCAGAATCACGAGTGCTGGTTAATCAGGACTGTTTTGAGGAGGTCTCGTTTGGTAGTTTTCTCGGCAAATTAAATCAAAGTCGACATCGTTTGATTATGACCCCCTCAAGATTGAAGCTGTTGTTGGAGGTCATGGAGCTGCATTGCACGCTGTTAAGATGGTAGGAGCTTTGATTTTATTATCCAGAGTTAAAAATTCAGGTGAACTTTTAGCTTGGGATTTAGTAAAAATTTGTGAAACTTAAGGGTTATTGAAGCCTCAATCGATTACGGTTAATTTGCAGTACGTGATGAGGTTTCTCGGTTGAGGAGAAACCTAGTTCTATTGATGACTTTGGGGAATTCTGCATAAAAATGGATCTTAAACTATAAATCAACATATATCAAGCATTTATACAGCCCTCGTGTCCTCTCTAATGCGTGGATATGAAAATTAGACCAAGATATTTCACATAGATTCAACAACTAGGAAGAAATAATACATTCGAACACACTCATCGAAACGATCTTCCAAGCACAAGCACAACAAAAGTATATTCATTTACACAAGTTGCCATAAACCATATCACCTTCCACACACTATGCTACTAATAATATTACCAAAGAACTGGAAAACACTCCTCAAGCTAGATGTAAAGAAAGCATAACAACTCATAAGAGGGGAAAACTTAATCACGCATTTCAACACCATGCAAGTAAAGTTGACTAAATCATATCATAATAATAATAATCAGATTTATTAATAGCAAACCAACAGAATCATCTTATTAAAACATCAAACACTTCAAGCAGCCATCTATAACAAGTGAATGCAGACCATGCCAATAGAACATTCATGAAATGAAACAAACAAACAAAATATCAGATCTAATCTTATGACAAGAACCACATAACCGCATTGATCTATACCAAACTTAATTCAAGGCATTAAATCTACAGTAAAAAAGTATCACTCAGAAATATTCATAAACATCAATTCACACTGAAACATCAAGATTATCAATAATAAAAACTGAAGAACAACTTTTCATTGCAAATATCTTATTCATTATTCCTTCATTGGAAAATGATGGTCTTTAAGAAGGCTGCTACTGCTAATCAAAAATTCAACTCATGCTAAAAATGATTCAACCTAATAGTATACTTCAATACAGATCTTGAAAATATAAGCATCATTAAGGAAATTCCATAGACCAAAAAAGAAAAATATTACCCTACGATAATACTTGTGCATAATACTAATGATGAATTGGAAATCTTTTAACTGCAAAACAGTAAAAATATATTTTCAAATACATAAACACACAAACAACATAATCCCCCGTCTTTTAGTTTTAGCCAATGAGTCTCTCTTGGGACATCCACTAACAATATTCTCTTTCATAAAATAGAATAAATTTTCTCAAAATTAATCTGTCATAAACACCACTAAATCTCAAACAGGGGGAGAAGGGAAAAAATCCCAAATTTTTTAATTTTGGTAACTTTTAACAAAAATTCTGAATCAAAATTGAAGCAAAACACAAGAGACTGTCAAATTATGACACATTCCAACACTTCTACAATATAATCATCATTGAACAGCTAAACTATTCGCTTATAAAAGCTAACCTTGATCACTACAACGGATTTCAAAGTAATAAACCACAAGTACGGTAAATTAATAGCAATCATAACATAAACACGATAATAATGGGTAATAATAAATCTCAGTAAAGGAAGTCAAGATCAAAATACAATAATCCTAAAAACATAAATCCCAAACCCTAATCACCAAAACAAGAACAAAATTTCAATATAGTCATTTTCCAGAAGATTTAGGGTGGGTGAAATACTGGTTCCAAACTCTATTCTTCGACGCTGGCAGTCTCAGCGCTCTTGCTGTTGTGCTTCCTAGCATACCTCTGGTTCCTCAAGAACTTTGGATCCATCTAAAACAAATAACCAAAAAAGAGTATATCAATAAATAGACTCTGCAATTATTAAAAGATAAAATTGAAAATATTTTATAATTACCCCTTTGGTGGAGATGTTGCGGTGGCGCTTAGGCTTCTTGATGCCGTTCCTGTGTGCCTTGTGGGACTGGTTGTGTGCGGTGTGATTCTTCGACTTCGCCATTGTTAAAGCTCTGCTTCAGAGAGAAGGGTATAAATTGAAATTAGTATTATTAGACAGAAAATATGATTTCGATGAATATAGCTTGTATGAGGTGAAGATTTGCGATTGTACCTGGTGTGATGAAATCGGCGGATAGGGGGTGGGAGAATGTGGTTTTGAGGTGTTTTATAAGGTGACAATGAAACCCTAGTTATGGCGTCTCAGTGAAATGACGATAATATCCTAAGAGATGGGCCATGTGGGCTTGAAAGAATATTATGTGCAAATTTACAGATGGGCCTTATGGGCTTGGAAGAATTGTCTTGTGCAATCTTTGGGTTGTCTTCCCTGTACTATATTGCTCAATCAATGCATGAATAGATTGTAGACTTTATAATCCCTACAATTTACAGACTTTAATCACTTTATTTCAATGTCTGCCTTATTAATTTAAAATAAAAAATAACTAAATATAATTTGAACTAATGACAGTGTTTATACTAATGAAAATTTTCGATTAAAATTTGATGCACTTACCCCTCCCCCACCCAAATGTTTTTAGTTATTGCACTAAGCCCCCTAAATGACACTTCTACCTTTTGAAATTAAAAAAAAAAATTGATCAAGAACAAAATGCACTCATTTACAATTTACCATATAGATTTTTTCAATTACAAGGGGAAAGTGTGAAAGTGGAAAACTTATGAGGATTGATGTGCAAAAATCCCTGAACTTTATGTACATATTACAAATTAAGAGAATAATTTTGCCAAATGTTCTCAAAAGAAAAAAAAGAATAATTTTACCAAAAAGGGGCGAGTATAAAATCTTTGTCCCTAGCCAAATTAAAATAATTGGCTTATGTAGGGCGTGGAAATTACATTGGAACCCTCCACTAATGAAAAACCAACATATTTTGACTTTTCTCTCTTGACCAATGACCACAAATAAGAACCTGAGTGCACCTTAGTAAATTTTTATTTGACTGCACGTTATAATTCCTCTTCCCGGTAACAAATCAATGACTTGTCAGTTTCTAATGACGAGCCGTGTCCAATTAAACTCTCGCACGTACTCAAAACCCTCTTTTAACCGGCTACACCCAGTTACCTCACCTCTTCACTTCATCACAGTTACAAATTTCGACCGGTTCAGCCATACCCGATTCTTCTGTATAAATATAAACCCGGGAACAAAAAAAAAGCTTGATTTCATCACAGTTCTTTGACTTTGGACAAAAATTCTGTTGTTTTTTTAAGTGGTTTTTTGTGGGTGGGCATATTCGATAGTTAATTTTCAGAAAAAGGGGAAGGAATAGAAAAAAGAATGTTTATATTCGATTGGTTTTATGGCATATTAGCATCTTTGGGATTGTACAAGAAGGAGGCAAAGATTTTGTTTCTGGGTCTTGATAATGCTGGAAAAACCACTTTGCTTCATATGTTGAAAGATGAGGTTACAGATATTTCCTTTTTTATGTTTAAATAACTTTTTTGTCTTTTTTTTTTTTTGAGAATCTTTTTGTCTTTTGAACATATAAAGGTTTATAATTTTTTTTACTGATTATATCTAGAACTGTTAATTTTGGTGGGTTTTGATGAACAGTGAAAAAGGTTGTTTCTTTTGGTGAAATATGAAGTTTTCAAGGTTGATCGTGTAATTTGAATACTTTCTAATTCCATCTCAAGTTATTATACTATGTTACATTTGTTGAAATCGATTAATGGATCAGAGGAGCTATTCTTTTTGTGTTTTTTCTTGTTGACAAGTTAATGGAATTTGTTTGAACACTCGAGCAAATGCAAAAACACCCATTTGCTAATTTCCAAATGACAGAAAATCCTTGTGTTATTTTTACTAGCAAACAATTTCATGTGTTAATATTTTATTAGCAAAATTTCTCAGTGTTATCATTTTATTAGCTCAATACACACATTTGAAAATTGAGAATTGACCAAAGAGAGTTTATTGCCATTTTTTTAGGTTTACAGGGGCTTTATTACCAGTTTATAAGGGGTTTTTGTCAATTTTTTAAATGAATAATCAGGTTCCACATTTTGTTCCCAATAAAAAATGACAAATAGGGGTATATTTGTTCCTTCCCCCTTCCAGTAATGAAGAGTATTTGCACTTAGAACGAATAAAACATGTTACTCGGAGGGATAAATGTTTTGACTTGCTAACACATAGAGGGGTGTTTTTGCAATTCACTTTGAACACTCATATAAATAAATAGTTACCCAAGCTTTCAGCGGGTAAATTTTTTACTTGCACACTGCCTCCATCTGTGATTGGGTCAATTTAATTAATGTGATTAGGTCAATTTAATTAATATGTTGATGAGTGATTAATTTCTTGATTATTTATGGATGCAGAGATTGGTGCAGCACCAACCAACACAGTATCCAACATCAGAGGAACTGAGTATTGGGCAAATAAACTTCAAAGCTTTTGATTTGGGTGGTCATCAGATTGCTCGAAGAGTCTGGAGGGACTATTATGCTAAGGTTAATATTTATACATAATAAATTATTAATGAGAAAAGAAGATTATGATTATGGGATTGCTTTTGCCTTACTTGTTATCTGTTACTATTATTGTGATGTTTATATATTATGAAACGGTATGTTCTTCAGGTTGATGCCTTGGTGTATATCGTTGATGCCTACGACAGAGAAAGATTTGCTGAATCGAAGAAGGAACTAGATGCACTTCTATCAGATGAGTCATTAGCAAATGTCCCGTTTCTCATTCTAGGAAACAAGATAGATATACCGGCTTCTGCTTCGGAGGATGAGCTGCGTTATTACATGGGTCTTACTGGACTCACCACTGGTAAGGGTAAGGTTAACCTCGGCGACACTAATGTCCGACCAATTGAGGTTTTCATGTGCAGCATTGTCCGCAAAATGGGATATGGTGAAGGTTTCAAATGGATGTCTCAGTACATTAAGTAGGCATGTGAAAAGAGAGGAGAGAAGATCTTCTATAGTTACTTTGGTGTTTTGCTAGAGAAAAATGTATCTGAAATTTGTCCTTTAATGTAATATATGTTGTTGCTTATGAATTTGATACATAGTTTTCATCAGAAGGAACTAGGCCATGACCCTTTTATAAAGGTTTGAAAATAATTCTTGTTTATTTAAGTTGAAATTAATTATAAAGATGTAAATTGTAATGCCTAATACAAAGACTTATACAGGAGCTAATTTTGGGTTTTTTCAAGAATATTATTCGACATGAGATGAGTTGAAATATTTTAAGAAATATATGTTTTGAAGAGTTTGATCAACATATAAAATATAGATTAAGGTTATTCAAAGAATAAAATGGTTTTTTATTATGTGTTTTATTCAATAGAGATTTGAAGGTGAGTTGTTAGAGGTCAAATTAATGGATGCAAAAATTTCAATACGTGATAATTGATATTTTCAAAAAACAAATTAAAAAAAAATCGACATGTGTCTGTTGTGTCTTAAAAAAAATTTATAAATTTTAACAGTATGATAATGATATCTATTAGAAGTTTCTTTGATATGGTTTTGAATTTGAATTGTTCGGAGCTATCTTCTTCTAGGGAGTGCATTTTGGATTTTAGGGGAAATTCTTACCTAGATCGGGTTTGGCCGAATCCAAAGCAACTACATTGCAAGTGTAATACACTTGCTTTGGGATTGGATGTAACTCCCAGAAGAGTGATCAATCACAAAGCAAGTGCAATACACTTGCTTGGTAGTTGGATGAGTTTGACCAAGCCATGATTGGACAAAAATTTCCCGGACTTTAGAGAGCAAAATGATCAATGGGAACCAACAATATTCAATATATTAATTCAAAATTAATTAGAGATCATCACATGTGTCAATGAGGTCAACAATATTTAATATATTAATTCAGAATTTTTAGAAATCAACATATGTTGCCCACTAAGTCCAGAAGATGAATGTGTCCAATCTACATTTTCACTCCTAATACCAAATATTGAACTGTTGTAGTGCAGTAACACTTCCTAGGACGAGTTTTGCCTAGCGTGATTTAATTCTCTCATGTGATTTGCAAGCTATTGCACGAAGACGGAGTATATCTTGTGCTCTTCGGTGGTTGCGGATTCCCTTGTTAACATAAAAAAAAATGAGAACTTGGTAAAGTTACCTAACCATGAATCTTTGTCCCTTTATCTTCGAACTGTAACTGGGAAATGGTTTCAATTTCAAACTTTCAACTAGGCAAATATCTTCTTGTCAATCAAAATATCAAATAACTAGTTTTAATTTTCACTTCACATCATATTCGAGTCTAATATCAAATATAGTTTGATTTTCACCTAATCTTCCAAGAACCTCAATTACCACCAAATAAGGAGAAAAAAATGATAGGCAGCAACCACCCTCACAATTTCATATAACATATAAGGGGGTTCAAAATAAAGGTGCTGCCTACAAATTTACAAATGTACAAACTCCAATTCAACAACATGAGCCTCTGCTCCAATTTTACTTCATAAAATATCCTGACCACATTCACTAACCTATTTTCATTCCATATTCATATCAGGATGGAGAAGCCCTTCATATTCAAGCTGCACAGAACAAAAGTTAATTACTTATGTGAATGAAAACCGTAAGACGACAAATATAACTGCACAATAATACTCTTACCGAAGCTTTATTATGTTCTAATTTCATCCTTCTATACTCTTCTTGTGCTCTTTTTGAACGGAACATTGCCTGGACCCTTACCACCGATCTTTCAACACGCTCCTCAGCTTGTTTCCTGCTGGCTTGGAAGAACTCCTCTTCCACATCACTATCCTGATTTGGATCTTCGAGAATTTTAGTAGGTTCAACTTGAAGCCCACGGAAGCCTTTTCTCTTCAAACGCCAACGCAGTATTGCTTTCTCAAGGACCCCAACTGACCAACAAATTTTACGGTAGTGCCTCCGGACTTGGAGGCCCCTGAAAATCGACTGCAATGAAGAAGAATCTGAGTCAAGTAATTTCTATTTTAAAAACCAGTATCAATAAATAGTCTTTATATCTTAAGATCTGGCCAAACTTCACTTTACGTTTGTAATTTAACCCCATTATGCTTTTAAAAATAAAGCTCATTACCCCTTTATGCAACTAAGTATACTCAACGCCCTGAAAGTGCATGTATGATGTGTTTTTGTACAGTTGATTGGTAAAAATGACACTTTAATCTAAATTATATTGTTAAAACATATACTTAAATCTCCTCCAACCATTACACATTTCTTGGTCATTTCTCTTCAACTTAAGAGACTTATTGCAATTGGGGTCCGTGAACTTTGTTTATAAAAGCATAGGGGTTAAATGCCAATTTACAGTTGTAAGGGGTTAAATGCTAACAAACGTAATTTAGGTCCTCAATCTACTCTCACCCTGATGAGAGAAATAGCAACATATTTACAGATTTTCCATTATTATAAGTTCTCACCGAATCTCAACAGCACAGCTATAAGCTCTAAATTTAATTCAACTCAGTGAACAAAATAAATAACAAATCCAGCCACACTTACCTGAATTTTAATGGCTTGACGACGCAGGTTAAGGAAATCCCTTCTTATCTTCCAAGTACGGAATCTGTATTGGATTCTAGCAGCAGCTGCTATCTTTTTGCGTGTGTCATAGTTGCGGAAAGCATGCTGGATCCTCATGGCTGCAACTATGTTGCGAGCTTCACTCTCCGGATTAGATGATTCAACTGCTAGTGTCCGTACTTTGAGTGAGTGCTCTCTGAATGCAGCTTGAATGCGAGCAGCTGCATCAGCTGCATTTCGGTAAGCTGCTAGAGTGTCCTTCAGACACGACTCTTCTTCGGTGAATTCTCCAAGGTTCACTGTATCATTCGTGGTAGTTTGCAGTGTCCCACTAACATTTCCAGCCAAAGTCATATCATTAAATTGTGCAACTAAAGCCTTCTCGGCTAGATAAGCACCCAAACCTTCATATCCATTTTTAGAAGCAAGATCAGCAACAGTGCATCCGCCAGGGTTTTCCGAAGTTGGATCAGTGACTAAATTTGGCTTTGCCCCAGCAGATAAAAGAGTTGCTACCATTTTCTCTCTGAAATTTAAGATTAACTAATAAGATACTGCGAGAATCACTCCTTCAAGTTAGTGACTTAACAGTTCAAAACCAGCAAAATTGATTTTTAGTCCCATAGGATAAGACCCTCAGCACTTCCGTTCCCGCGCTACAAAAAATTACAATTTTTAGGATATTTTGCACTTTTTGGTCCTTTTGCCACCCTTTTCATCCATTCCTTTGTCATATTGGTCCCGTAAAATAGTCTATGATTCGCATTTTTTATCCCATAAAACTGTCTTCAGTTTTTCACTTTTGGTTTCAAACTGGATGGCAAAGGAGAACACTTTATAGAAACCAAAATGGATGGCAAAGGAGAACACTTTATATGAAACCAAAAGTGCAATTTTTTTTTAACACGAGTAGAAGTATTGAGGGTCCGGCCGTCCAGTCATGTGGGACTAAAAGTACGACTTTCCCGTTATACACCTATACATAAATAATGTTTATATAACAGTCTTATGATATGTAACTAATTAAATTGCCCACACAATTTGAGACATAAGCCAAGAGAAGAGGATTAGAGGAGAGGAAACATTTACAGATAGAAACCAACTGGATGAAATATTTTAATATAATGGTGAATTAATCTTGCATATAAAGCATCATTGATCATTCCATGACATTTCATGATTGTACCTTCCATAATATGCAGCCCAATGTAGAGCTGTCCATCCAAATTTGTCTCGATAATCCAATGATAAGCCAGAGCATGAATATGGGTAAACTGCCCATGTATAACCTAGGATAGCACACAAATGAATTACACCTTGACCTTTTTCATCACGTTCGGTAATCTTGCACCCTGCCACTACTTGTTCTAGCAACCATTCTTGTAATCTATTCTGCAAAATCAACTCAAACAATCTATCCTTTGCCTGGGGTATAGGCATTTTGGTGTCTCCGATCATTTTGGTCAAATACACCCAACCATCAAAGATGTGTGAAGTTTTCTGAGCAAAAGCTTTGGCTTCCTTTAATGCATTTTGGTTCAATTTGTTAGAAAATATACTCAGGCTCTTCGATGATGAAAACAACAGATGAGCAAGCCTCATCTGAAGTTGAAAATCTTCCCAGTTAGATTTATTCTCCAAAGTAATCGTACCATTGGACACCACAGGAGCACGGAACTCAAAATTCAAGACTTGGCTGATAGGTTTATGCCCATCAAAAGTCAGATAAAGATTCACTAGACCAGGGGTTTGAGGCGGAAGAAAACAACGAAATACTCCCACTTGGACAACTTCTACCGGAAGAATAGAATCACCACATGCAAGAAATAAATTGGATTCAGCACGCGGTACTTGGCCTTCATTGAAGAACCCAACCACCAAGATCTGCATAACAGTCACCAAGTCCATGAGATGTGTGAACAACTATCTATTAGTATATCCCAAGTGAATACACAAGGATTAACGAAATTGTATCAAAGGTTTCTTTTGAAACACAAGTTAAACTAAGTCAAAGTACTCAAGGTATAATTATAGGAAACAAATAGCCAAATAGACCAAACTAGACAATTTGTTATCCTTATAACAAGACAGCATGAATAAATGCATGCAACTAATTTGATGAATTGCCTCTCCAGTCCATATAGATTCGAGCTCCGTATAAGGACTTATATAACTAATTTAATCTATATTTTATACCCATTTCATCTAAAATTTTGCACGACTTCCATTTAGTATCATGATCATTGCTATGCAAAACTACTACTATCCTTTAACCACTACATCTAAACTACATGTAACTTTTCTCGCTTAATTTTCAAATAATAACAAATAAACCAGCTTTGTATGATGTATCCAGAAATTATAAGAAATACCAGCAGAATATAGGCCTGTTTGTTTGGTGTTTGAGAAAGTAGTTTGGGAGAGTAGAGAAGGTTTGTGAAATAATTTCGATTTGCGTAATATTGTTTGTTTGGATTTTGAGAGAATGGTTTAGGAAATAAAGTAGGTGTAGAGTTTTTTGGAAGAGTTGGGTTGTAGGTGTAAGATGTAATGTGTAAGACTTTAGGTCAAATCATGTGTTATGTGAGATAAATTGTGTAAGAGACAGGTTACTTTATGTCAAATCAAAGTGGGGTTTGTATAGAAATAAGAAAATTGTTGTTTGTTTGGCTTTTGAGAGAGTAGTTTAAGAAAATTGAGAGATGAAAAATTTATTTCATAAAGTAGAAAACATGTTTGTTTGGCATTTCCCAAACACGAAATTATTTTGGGAAACACCAAATAAACGTGCCCGCAATATAGTAAGGTAGTGACAAGGAAAATGACCTTTGTATGTTCAGTTGAAAGAGCTGAAGCAGGCGAGACATCTGTAATGCTGAACGTCTGCCCCAGTGCAGATGGGCGATGATTATCCGACATCAGAGATTCGAAAGACTGAAGTTCATTTGAAATTGAGGTTCCCATAGATTGATCATCCGCTGATCCTGGAGAATCAGCAATGATATGTGTCATCCACCTTCCAAAACTGTCCTGTGGTTGCATACTGTCTTTTCCCAGATTATGTGAAGAATCAGCTCCACATGATGGCACCAGTCCAGAATCCATAGTTTGTGGATTCATGATCGTCTCGAGTTCCGTTATCTGATAGGATGAATTGTTTTAAAATATTATACTTACGGTATTACTCCTAGCAATTTGTAAGAAAAAAGTACATTGGCCAAACTTCCTGGGTTTACCTGATTAGATGATCCATCACCCTGTAATCAGAAACGCGTATTAGTAAGCTTTAATCAACAAAAGTGGAGATCAAGTGGTACTTTCTTGAAATTGACCAAACACACATGAGGGATAAACTATTTCAGTTGTTTAATGAATGTGAAATATACAAAATAAACAACGAGAAAATAATAGCTATGCCAAATTATTGGCATTCATATGTAGGTTGTATGAGCTACAATGACACACGCAGAGGGGAAAACTATATAGAAGATGTGAATTAATTCAAGAACTTTTGTGGAAACATCTCCACGATAAAAGTGAACTAGCAGAATATTATTATGAGCTAGCAAAGACAAAAAATTGAGTGAAGCATGAAGCTACATTAAAGCCTCCATATTAAAAGCAGTACCGAAATTGTGGGCATGCACATATAAAAGGATTAGGTATAACAGGCACATTCTTGACATATTCCATTAATGAATTACTGTGTTCTGTATCATGCCTGTCTACAAAAACAAGTCATTAATATTCAGCTTGTCAACTGAACTTACAAACTTCAAAGCCATCATCTGGACATACTTTGACAAAAAGTTTGTGTATATTGTTTCTTTGCCCTAATATAATATACCTCCGATGCATCATAACAGCCCTTCAATGCCTAAATAAAAGGACTACAATGCCCTTTGATGCACAACAACACGTGATCATATCCAAATAAGTAGGACTAAAATCTGACTATTACAGACATGCATGAGGAGAGGATGTACAAAGAATGCAAGATAGTAAACTAAATGGATAGCCCGTTCAGAAGGGTAGAAAATGATAGTGAAACACCAGGTCCACTTACACAATATCCGTAACTGTTCATCTGATATTGATTCTGTTGCTCAAAGCCTGCAGTTTTTCCTGCAAACAAATAATTTCATGCATCAAAAAAAAAAAAAAAGAAGAAAAACTCTCTTGAGAAACTTTTAAACAAATTACAGTTTTACCTTCTTGTGGTGTTACCAGCTGTTGGGAATCATTTGGCACCAATAGCTCTTCCCATTCAAGCGTATTAATCTCATGAAGTCTTTGTTCATGACTTTCAATAGTCAAGCTATTATGTTGCCCTGGAAGATCATAGAGAAGACAGGAGTTAAATATTGGTCATGTCAGCAAAAATTTCACATCGGATGATGAGGATTCAAATTTGAAGTTTGTACTTAAGTCAAAATACATCTGGACTTTGTTGACGGACAAAGTTTGACTAAATTTATACAATTGAAAATTGTTGCTCGAAAATGGTTTTAGTTTTCTTTGGGTTTACTTTCGGAATGATTAGTTATTATTTCCAAAAAATATTATGAATTTTTTTCCAAGTGGTGAAGCAAATAAACTCCGAAAAACTTTAGATTACCTAGATGTGATTTGGCGCCATTGTAATATGGTCGGTCTAATGCGGAATCAGATTCTTCAGACAAAGGCCAAGAACCAGATGGCTCAGACAAACCGGAACTAGAATTAGAATTTCCAGGCGTGGCTGGGGAACCCTGCAACTATATCAAAAGATTACTTTGAATACATTAAAATAATTATGAAAATGTGACTTGATGAGGAACGTTATGTTGCTTATACAAAATTGAAACCCCTCGGTCCTCAAATTTAATATATGACCATAGAGCATTCAGATCATACAACAAAGACTGACTCCCATTGACTGCTGGAGGCATCTCTCGGAAAAGGGAAGAAAGATGAAAACCTTGCAAATGATGTTAACAAACTACTATATTTTAAAATGAGACTAGATACAGATAATATTTCTGGAGGCTTGGAAGGAATTTGGAGAAGTTGGTATCATTCTGGCCGTAACCATAAAAACTGGAGAAAAAAAAAAGGTAGGCAGAAGAGAGGAAGAATGTACCAGTCCTCAATCAAAGAAACTGAAAGTTTGAGGAAGGCTTTAGGCACATTTAATAAAGGCCGCTGGAGATGCCAGAAGTGAAGGGACAGGCACTAAAAATAAACCTTGAGGAAGAGGACGAATTTATAACGAGGAATAAAATTGGAGATGACCCTTGATAGAGCAAGGGATTACAGACATTATGATAGTATAGATAACATAATTGATAAGAGCTATTCAATTAATGAGAGACAAACCTCCTGAGTTTCACGATAGTGCACAAGGACAATATGTTCCAGAGACCTGCCACAAACATAGGTATTACTTTCTCATACTTCACATAAGCAAACTTCTCATTGGACATATTCATAACAGATTTGATCAACTTCAACATCAAAGAGATACTAAACAAGAGGAAAGATGGACTATGAGACTTAATACAACGTTCAGCAATTGCATACTTGTCAAGCAACCAGTAACATCTGCGAACAAAAGTTGGATTATCTTCTCCATGAGCATAGTATACATGAATTCTTTCCTCATTGCCAACCTGTAGAACGAACAATACAAAGATGCTTGCATGTCAAAACATAACCTAAGATATGAGACAAATTCTCAATATCAAGTGGTATATAAACCATCCTTATAAAGATATATAGTAGGAAATCTTTAGAGCAACCAAATTCATCATGGACAAAATAACGAAAATAAAAAGACAAATTATGCAATGCTAACAAGCAGAAGCAGACGGACACAGGGACAAAGGGGGGCTATAGCCCCCCCTGAAATTTTGATTTTTTTTATAGTAGTGGTGTATGAAAAAAAAATTCAATAAATTAGCCCAAATATAATCTTAATTCAATTAATATCACATAATCCACTTTAATAATAGCTCACTCTACCCCATTTCTAAGCCCCAATGAAAAGTCCAATTTTTCTCTACTCCTAACATCTCCAAATGAGTTTTTTTTTCTTGAGCTCTCGGCCCTTCCCAATCAACTTGAAAATTATATTAGAGATGTTCGATCGAGTGATGATTTTTCTAGATTGAAAGGGATTGATGATCATGCTAAGAAGATGGTTGCAACTAAAAGACATGTCGCATTCTCGATGGTTTACAAACTTGTTACATTGACGCTTATTCTACCCATTGCAACTGCATCGGTGGAGAGAGCATTTTCGGCTAAGAAGATAGTAAAGAATCGACTTCGTAACCGAATGGGCGATCAATGGCTAAATGATAGTTATTTTGTCTTTATAGTGAGAGACATATTTAGTAGTATTTCAAACGATGCTATCATGGACCGATTTCAAAAGATGAAAAACCATCATGGTTAATTATTAAAGTAAATATGTAGATATCTTGGGTTCTTTTGAGACTATAACGAGGTATCATATGTAAATAAAATATCTCGTGGGGTTTATTTTTGTCAAACTCCACCTCCCCATTTTTGTATTGCGTCATATGTTTTCTCGTGAATAATATAAATTTTAAGTTTAACTGTTTAATATTTTTTTTTTTGGTATAAATTTAGCCCCCCCGACCAAAAATCTTGGATCCGCCCCTGCTAACAAGGACAATAAATTATTAAATAAATAACCCCTTAGTTAAACTTCATCACAAATTACAATATAAGAGATAAATTAGAAAACATTATTTCAGTAGTTTTCCTAACTTATCCTAAAATAATGGCATATGAATGTAACATCTTTATATTTTTTTAATTGGAGGTAAGATTTCTCTGTTTCTATTACATGATCGTATAAATTTCATAATCATAAAACCATGAGAATTCGAATAATTATTATAAAAGAGAATTGAAAATCAACATCAAGAAGATAGAAAACAAATGAAAGAGCGCCATTACACGGAATATCATGTTAAAGCACTTGCTTTTTCTAAATACTTCTGAATTGGATTTGTGGAATAAAGAGAAGACGAGCTATGATTAAGAACTCCTTAAAAATATTTATTTATTACTCTGAATGCAAGGTAAATCAAGCGGACACTGACATCACACTATGAGGTTTATAACTACTCCTGGCCCATTGCTGAGACTTAGTTTCTAGCTTGACTACAGTAGTCCAAGGGGATGTGAGTAGTTTCAAGAAAGAATGATTGAAATAGTGAAGTATAAAGTTAACATGTTCCATATATATATATATATATATATATATATATATATATATATATATATATTGGTGAAAATCCCAAAATTCTTAGTTATCTCTACTCATCATCATCATCTATCCCTCTCCTTAGGTTCAAGCCATGGTAGCAGCTAACATGGTAACTAAATTGATGCCATCCAAAAGACCATGCTAGCAGTCAATTAAAAGCATGGTGATTAAAAATTGATGAATTCCAGCATGAGTTGATGCCAGTGATAATTTTCCTTGGCTGAATAACTAGAATGAGCCTCCCACATAACTAGTTGACATGATGGACGAACAGTATTCAACATATTCCAATGACAGTTTACCTTGGCAGATTGAACCAACATAACCCTCGCTCAGATCTGCTTCACATGATGGACCAACAATGTCCAATAATACATTTCAACAAAATAATCTACACTGAAAATGAATTGACCCAAAAAGAAGATAACACAAACAGATAGTGAAGGCTATTCATCCATTTTTACCAATTAATGTTTCGGACATGTAAACACTTGTTTGGTGAATATGGCATATTAAAGTTGTAGAAGACTTTACTTTTAGGTGTTCATGTGCTTCTTTAACAGTTTTTCCGTCCTTTTTCTTCTTCCAGTTATGGCCGTCTTTCCTAAAATTCCGGAGCATCTTACGGTCAAACAACACAATTCTGCCACCTATTTCACCGCAACATTATCAAGATTAATAAGATAGACCATAATATTTCCATAATCCAATTCATATTTTCAAAATTCATTTGCCACAAACTAAACGGTAAAGAAACATGTAAACGTACAAATGCATTACTTTTTGGCAAGTTCACTGGTTTGACGTTAATGGTAAAATACTTGTGGTTACAGAGTATAGCATGAATCTCATTCGGTCTGAGCCATCTTGCCTTTGCTTCTTCCATCGTATTGCCAATATCCAAGTCTGTCCATCAAACGAGGTCCAATGATTACATTTGGCAAAGTATATAAAGGACTAGAAACACGGACACACTCTAGTTAACACTGTGCTTATTTTTAAGAAGCAATATGATAACACAGCCGCCCCTCCATGATAATACAAGATCAATCGATTATTCAATTTGAATGAACATGAACCTCTCAAAAACTCATTCAAGAAGTGATTTTTCAATTTAGGAAATAATGTTGATATCATACTATCCAACTGAAGTAGCCTAAATAATCAAATAAATACATGGCAATTCACTTTAATCATCTGCAAGTTAATCACAACCAATTTATGCTGCTTAATGCATCATTATCAAACATAGGAACATCCAATCTTCTTCGTCCCACCCTCCCTCCCACCCCCAAAAATATAAAGGGAAAAAGAAATCACCATACATTTTACTGCTGAATTTTCACATACTTCACCAAAAAATGAAGAAAATGAAGGCGCAACTAAGTTCTGAATTAATTTAATGTATGGTTACCCCACTTTGCTCAATTTCCTTGTACTTCATAACCAACTGTAATCAAGACAATCAAATAAAACACAAACATGTATGTTTTCTCCTAATACTTTCACAGTAATTAAATGAATATCCAGAAGGCATCACAGTGTTTCGAGCAAAAAAAATGTCAAATTGACTAAACAAAGAAACTTCAACGATAAACGCGGCTCAATGACTATCAATCGACTGGTTGAAGTAAGCAAACTATAATTTATCAGAAAAAAAGGGTAAGCAAACTATCACCTCTTCTTTTCAATGCCTCAGAATTTTCAAAATTGTCAGAAGTAAATTCAATAAATGAAATAGATATTATCAGTTATGGCGCAAACAATCAATATATAAAAATAAAAGAAATGCCAAGCTGATGAAGATTAGAACCCTAAAACCCCCGAAAAAGTACAAAAGGTATTTAATAAATGAAAGAGATAATTTCAGTTATGCCTCAAACAATCAATATACACAAATAAAAGAAATACAAAGCTGATGAAGATTAGAACCCTAAAACCCCCGAAAAAAAGTAGAAAAAATAATGAAAAAATCCCAAATCAAATTACACACAGAGTCCAATCCTTGAACATAATGCATATGAACGAGTTGCCCGTACCAGCCATGGTGCGGAAGCCATGAATCTCAGACCCAACGAGTCGACTCTGTGCGTTATTATTGTCCATTCTCCGATCATTTAATATATATCTTGATTGATTTAAACAGAATTTGTCTCGCTCTAATACAGATTATCGTATAAATTGTAATATTCGTATAAATAATTATAAGCAGTCAGGAACTGAAATGAAGAAGACACTATTCATTCTTCGTTGCAGTCTTGCAGAGCAGGCCAGGAAATATACTGGAAAAGGTAGGATGTGAATTATTGAGAGCTGCGTAAATTATTAATAACTTTTTTGGCAGAGTATGTATGTACCAATATTCTCTCTAATTATATATATGGCATAATTAATTGATTATCTCTTAGGGTGAGAAGCAATTATAGGAAAATTTATTTATTAAAACTGATTTTGATAATAATTGATTAATATAAAAATTAATTATTGAATAATTACTTTTATATAATAGTTTTTATAAAAGTAATATTTTAGTTGCTTCTAAAATAAATTGGTTTTTTACTTCTCGAGATCTCAAAAGTGATTATGATCTTGGGGGCCAAACACCAAAAAAATCACGATTGAACAAAAGTAATTTTTATAATCGGGGTCAAACACTTCAAAAATCATAATAAAGATGTTAAAGTGATTTTAAAAGCTCCAATCGCTGAGTCAAACTCACCCTTGGTAATTTTATTGGTAAATATTTTCTCGTGATTTATAAATATTTCCTTTCAAAAATTTATATGAAATGTCACATTCTACATTATCTTAAATACAATATTGTAAAGATAATGTTGGAATGTTGAAGTATTTTCAGAATAAATTGTGTCGCATGGGAATTAATCTCACATTGAAAAGATGAGGAATCTTTCAACATTTTATTAATATTTGTCAATCTAAGGGTCTATTTAGATGAGTTTTTGCTCGGTTTCGTGGATCTCGATTTAAAAAGAATGATTTGGGTGATTTTGATGAAATCTTTGAGGTCTCATTTGGATGAGTATTGGTTGTTGGGTTTTGTGGTTTTAATAAGTTGAAACTCCACTAGAATTGAGTTTGGATGTTGGAGTTTAGGAGCAAAAGTGAATGATATATGCCAAATAAATGTATTTTTAACTCGATCTCACAAAACCCGCGAGACTGGACTAAAACCCATCCATATACACCCGAAATGATTGATTAAATGGCAAATGGGTACTACCCAAGTCGTAGTATTTTATATATTGACTTTTGACTAGTAAAGATTAGAAAATTATACTCCTAAGTACGATTTTTAATTTTTTCTTAAATGTTAAAAATTGCTAAGTTAAAAAAAAAATGCATCTTTCTTGCTCTTCTCTAAATTACTTTTAACATATTTTACTGCAGAAAAATACTTTATAAGTTCGATAATTTTACCAATTTTTCTAATAGAATTAGACAGTGATCACAAAGTTTTTTATATATTAAAAAAAAAGTTCAATTATATCTTAACATTATAAATTCAAATCGAAACATATTTATAAACATATTAAATAATAAGTACATTGCTCATTCAAATCCAAAACCTATTTATATACATTTAAAATGTTATGGCACATAATAAAACCTAGTCTTTTAAAATTTAAAGAAAAATAAAAGAAAATTAAAAAATCAAATCATGCCAAATAATTTGAAGCTTCGGAAACTTAAAGATCAAAATTAAAATTATACCAATATCTACGTGTTTTTCAACTTAGTGCATGTGGATACATATTAAATAATTAAATTTTGGATATGTTTTTTCTTTTCTGGCTATATGATATGATAGTTTATATGAGAGAAAAAAAAACTTCATTATCTTTATGCAAAATATTGAAAAGGCAAGCAAAAAATATTGGTACTTTTTCTTGGTTATGTTAATATATACTATTAATTTGCCACTTGTCATATGCTTCTTTGCAAAAAGTGATTATGGTTAGAAATTAGTATTATCCTATTAAAAAGGACGGGCATGATAATGTATGATTGAGTTGGATTGTTTTGTCCAACAGCACAAGATGTATTGAAATAGGGCAGAAACGTCATTTTTAACAATTACATGACACATATGGTTGCTATTTATATATCATTGAATTTTTTTGCTATTGATCACATGATTACAAATTTTAGTTGTAAAAGATAAATGCCATTTATTATGTCTTGAATTCTTGGACCCCGCAATATTTATGTTCTCAAATATTGATGATAAGATGGATGAATATGTTACGAAAAATTTAAGAAAGACGAAAGTGTAAAAAATTTGCTCATAAGATAGATCAAATTAAAGTGCACTAGTTTAGCTTTCCATTATTGTTTTTCCATTTTATTTTATTAACTAAACTTTAAAATTTTAGGACAATCACCTTAAATTATTTATCAACGATGATTGATATTTTGGAAGAACTTTTCTTCATAGAGTGATGAATAAGGTTTCTACATTATCCGATACATTTTGCGAGAGATTTAGTCAAATCTTAAAAATGGAGAACCTAATACTAGCATGTAATGACTAAAAAAAAAATACTAAGTCTGGTTTAGCTAAAGTTTTCCTATAAATTGAATCCTCCAAAGGTTCAAGAGATTGGTGCTTATTGTCCATTGGCACAAAAAATCTAAATAAAGGGCGTGGCTCTTGTTTTAACTTCATTTTAAAAAATAAAATTACAACTAAACCATTTAATTAGAACATATGTGGTTATATATATATATATATATATATATATATATATATATATATATATATATATATATATATATATTTGAACAATATAATTTTTCAATTACTTTGAAAATATAATTTAAACACTTAGACAAAAGAATTCAATGGTAACAATGGTAGGTATTTAATATGATGGTCGAGAGCACAATTGTGTTACAGCATTGAAATAAAATGGAAATCACTTTTGATATCAAATTTTAGTCTAAAAAACATATTTGGTATCAAGTTTTTCGAAAAAATGCATTTCATATCATGATTCACACTCTCTTGACACATTTAGTTTTGTCGTCAATTTTGAACGGAATTCGGCACGTGCCGCTCATGTACCCGCTAAGTTGACAATGAGAGGGAAAATAGATATGCATTTTAAATACATACCATTGTTACCATTGAATTTTTTTGTCTAAGTGTTTAAATTATATTTTCAAAGTAATTGAAAAATTATATTGTTCAAATATATATATATATATATATATATATATATATATATATATATATATATATATATATAACCACATATATTCTAATTAAATGGTTTAGTTGTAATTTTATTTTTTAAAATGAAGTTAAAATTTTAATTCAAAAAATTAAGATGTCATAAAAAATATGAACAATAAAAATAAAAACAAAAATTTTTAAACTAAAAACTATATCACAAATTACATAAATATACTACACTATTAAATAATAGGCAAAATTGCAAAAATCGTCCCAAATTAATCACTGATTTTGGATTTTCGTCCCAAACTATTTAATTTGGCGAATTTCATCCCGTAATTTAATATTTTTTTGGAATATCGTCCCACCATAATTATAAGACGGAATTGCGCATTTGCCGATGAATTATTACAAGGCTGCTTAAGTGTCATGTCATGGTAAATTTTAACATGAATAATTATATAATATTGCAGAGTTCGTCCCAAATTAATTACAAGATTGAACGTCATTTTCATTAAATTAGAAATTTAATATTTGGACTAAATTCATACAAAATGGTAAATTATGGGATGAAATTTGGCGAATTGATATAGTTTGGGACGATATTTCAAAAAAATATTAAATTACGGAACGAAATTCGTCAAGTTAAATAGTTCGGGACGAAAATTCAAAATCAATAATTAGTTTGTGACGTTTTCTACAATTTTACCTAAATAATAATACACACATTAAAAACTACACTAAAAACAAACTAACCAATAAAAAAAAAAATTTAATGGCGTTCCCTTGATTGCTGCCTTGGCTTGCGCGTGGAGAGCTCCAAAGAGCTCCCCAGCTACCCCCAACCCCCCCCCCCCCCACCCCACTAGCCCCACCCCCCATTACCCCCTCCATTAATTAATAGCACCTCAAGCCCTCTCCCTAGCTGGACCACCCGCATTGGGTTTGCCCTCACATGTCATTTTCTATTAAAAAATTAACGGCCAAACTAAATACGTAAAAGATTGGTCAATTTTGATATAAAATGTGTCTTTTTTTAAAAGTATAGTATAAATTATATAAAAAAATTGATATGAAAGTAGAATTTCCTCGAATACTCTATTATTAACTTAGATAAATTAAAAGTTCCTTTCAATGAAGTCAAAGGGAATTTGGGATGCATTGATTAATTATTTCAGTGATAAGAGGGTAGGTAACATTCTTGATCATATCTTTATATTTTTTTTTTCTTTCTAAAAGACAAAGTGGACAATTACCAGGTCAAAATTAATGTACTAAAAAAGAGATTAAAACTTAAAATATAGTGTCAGTATCGTTATTATTAAATTATATGACGAGGAAATCTTTAATAAAGTAGGAAATATTCTGTTTTGTTGATTCAGTGAATATACCTCATAACTACATTAAGCTAGCCAAATATTAAAGACACAAACAACTGTCTGATTTAAATAATTAATATTCGACGAAAAAGTAAATCCTAATAATTTCATTAACAAGCCTTAATATATGAAAACGTACCCATAATATATAATAATTGGTATTTCGGAGATCCATTCCATGACTACTTGTGGATTGTTGGTGACTGTGGTGCGGATAAAGTCGTCGTAAAAGCTGATTATACGAACATCGTCATAGAACTTGATTGTACGAACGTCGTCGACGATGTTGATTATACGAACGTTGGTCATCATTGGGGATGGATGAGGGTGTGGCAGATGAGTAGAGTTTATGCTTTCTATTTATTTGGGTGTGTTATTAGGCTGACAGGAATTATAATTCAACGCAAATTCACAAAATCATAATTCTAAATCTTTTTAATTTTTTAAATGATTTATCATATTAAATTATTATATTTATGGTGTATTAAACTTTTTAAATATTAATATATATAATGACGTATTATCAACTTATTAGTGAAATATATTAATTAAATTTTTTATCATAATTTTTATAAATTTAGTTAAATTAACTGGTCAACTTTAGCAGAACGCATGATTAAAAAAATTTGGGTTTTGATTTCTGAATAGTTTTTGTTATAAAATTCATGACTCATTTGGCGGCATAGGCCCTAAGTGATTCAAGAATCTCAATTAACCTTAGGCTCTCCATATAGCCAGAGCAATTATCCTACCAAGGAAAAGAGGTTTCATTAACTTATTTACCCCTCATATAGAAAATCAAAAAAATAAAAATCCACCTATTTACAAACTTAAAGAGTGACGCGGAAGCTTTTTAACCCAACACTTGCTTTGGGATTGAATATAAGTATAACATCCGGAAAAGTGACCAATCACAAAGCACTTGCTTGGTGGTTGAATGAGTTTGGCCAAGCCAGGCTTGGACAAGAATTTTCCTAACCCATTTCATTTTCTTCCTTTCGGTGTTTTAACCAAGTTTCAAATATATTTTATTTAAGAACTTTTCTTTCTTCCTTTTCCACATTGAACACCTAGTAATTTCAAAAGGCCAGAACTGGTTCAAACACCCGAAATTGTGGAAAAGAATTTATTAGAAATCAAATAAGTTTGCTGGATAGTTTTAACAAGTTAAGGGACTACAAATAAATTTAACTTGGCTCAAAATATATAGAAAACTGTTCATAACTAGTTTCAGTTGAGCCACAAATTTACAAAAGATGGAATACTCCATAAAAAACGCAAACAACTGTTCGATTTATAACATTAACATTCAAATCCATTAACGATCCTTAAAGCAATCGGCCTTCAAAACCTTACCAAGCTGAAAAGATATGAAAGCCTCAATGCAAGCATTCTCAACCTGAGATTCCGTCAGCCGCTTATAATCCCAATAACTCATGGTCGTCCATTCACCAGGCGTCCCCATCTCAATGTTCAGAAAAACCTGGGCAAACTGCTGCAGCCCTGCATTCATCAAATCGTCCCTCCCAAAAAACTTCTTAGCCAATATCCCAAAATCCACTTTCTCGATATCGTCCACATGAAGCCAGTCCTGGTCAAGATTGTTCAGATCGATCCCGAAGCCTTCTTGAAATTTTTCCAAGCACGACACGATTCCAGGCCCTACGAATACGCAGAGAGGGCTGGTTATGAAAAGGAATAAGGTTTCCGAAATTTTGGAAGTGCGATTGAGTTGGTAAATGAGGCAGCGGTCGTCGACGCAGAGTTGGAGCACAGCGACTGGTTTAGGTTGGTAAACGAGGCCTACGATGAGTTTCTTGCGGCGGTAACTGTGAATGCGTTCGATCTCGGAGATCCATTCGATGACGACTTGTGGATTGTTGGTGACGGTGGTGCGGATAACGGTGTCGTTGAAGTCGACCATATAAAGCTCGTCGTAGAACTTGATTGCACGAAATTCGTCGATCTTGATTGTACGAACAACGTTGGTCTTCATTGGGGATGGATGAGCATGAGGGTGTGGCAGATGAAATAATTATGGGGTTTATAAGTGTGCTCACAGGATTTACAATTCAGCCCAAATTCACAAAATCTTAATTCTTTAGGTAATTATTCACCTGCATCATTAAACAACTTTTTAATTCGTCATAACATATATATACCTAATTAATCTTTTAATAATACGAATATATATTGTTTCCTCTAATTGATCAAGTCTACCAGCAAACTATATAATTATCTATTTACCTATAGTTATACTAAGTAGCCAGGGGCGGACCTAGAAACTTTTTTGGGGGCTAAAATTTTTTGGTCAACTGCTTTTATTATTTTTTTAGTGTTTGTATAAAATATGGGGATTAGTCCCTATAATATTATAGACAAACTTATGTTCGGAAAATTTCTGATATTTCTCGAAATAAAGTAATTAAGTTAGGTGTAACACCTAAACATATTAATCAAGTAGATCAAGTACCCTAGAAAAAACTCATATATTAATAAAATAATACTTTAATATAATTCCAAAAAATATTAATTGGGGGTGGTTTTACGGGGGTTGGTTTTTTTTTTTTTTTTTTTTGGTAAAAATTATAATTATTTTATTAAAAATATATAACTTTGTTTTTTTAATACATATTAAATATACTAATATTATTATACAAATTAGATTTAATTAATATTTTGTCAAATTTATATTAAAGTATTATTTAGTTTGTTAATATTAGTTATAAAACTTAATAGTTAAATAAATATGTAAATATAATAAATAAAATCTCCAAATTGGTTCTCACATGTCTTATTCGAGTCAATTTTTAAAATTGAATAACAATGTAAACTAAAATTATCAATAAATTTGAAATATGGAGATATTTTGACAATCTAAAATATTAAGGGTATAATTATCAATTAATATAAGTATAGATATTAATTTTGCAATAAAACTTAATTGTGTCATCTAGTTTAATGTCCATTTTTAATGAAGCTTTGCCCCACCTCTACATAGTACATACAAGACCCTACACGGCTGCACGTAATATACACACACTAAAACACCTTCAGCTACACACAGTACTACAGATTCCTCACTTCATCATGGGCGTCGTAGAAAGGGACATAGATGATCTGCCTAAGAATCCAGCTAACTACACTGCCTTGACCCCACTCGGGTTCCTGGAGCGGGCCGCCCTCGTACATCCGACCCGAAAGTCATTAATCCATGGCTCTGTATCTTACACGTGGCAGCAGACCTACCGTCGTTGCCGTCAGATGGCTTCCGCCCTCACGAAGCGGGGCGTCACCTTTGGTAGCACCGTGAGTCAATTTATCTTTTTTTTTTTGGAATTTGGATTTATCTTGGGCTTTTGTTTCAAGAATTTGTAGAAAAATTTGATCTTCTATATTATAAACAAATACGAACCTTTTTTGTATTTTGATTATTTAATCCTTCTTTCGCCAATAACGAAGGAGTAATGGTTGATTTTTCAGAATCTGGACGAAAGTTGAAAATATTATTTCTCTTTTATTTTGATTTTAATAAAGCAAAAGAAAGATGAAGAGTTTAATTCAGTTAAGCAAACTTTAAGCTACTTTGTTTCTAATCAAAATTAATTCCCTGGGGCAGCTGTTTGTAGTTCATTATATATATATATATATATCATTTTCACTCATGTATTGAGATTGTGATATTGCTAACTACTACCTGTATATATATGTTGATTTAGAACAATATGTTGGACACAAAAATGCCATTTTTGACAGAAACTAAGGGCCTGTTTGTCTAGGTTTTCTGAGAGTAGTTTAAAAAATAATTTGAGATTTATGAAATAATCACGGTTTTCGTAATGTTGTCTGTTTGGGTTTTGTGAAAGTTATTTCAAAAAATAAAGTATGTAGATTTTTTCCAGAGATTATGGAAAGAATAGAAATAGTGTAAGAGATACTTCATGTCAAATCATGTGTGATAAGTTGTGCAAGACATACGTTACTTTATGTCAAATGAAAGTATAATTCATGTAGTTTTTTTAAGAGATAATAAAGTTCTTTGTTTGACTTTTCAGTGGTTTGTTTGTGATCACTGAAAACCTCGAATATGAGAGGAAACCGAACATTTATTATGTTACGTTATGTTGGACAAGTTCTTTTTCAGTGAGTTTGATATTGCATTTCATCATTTACTAGTTTGCTTGCTAGAATTGAGGATAAACATTACACCTAGAAGTAAATGCTTTACGTACGATAACTCATCGGTATATTGTTGGACTTGAGTATGTTCACAAGTGTAGGATTCACCTAGACTTCTGCTAATATATTCGTCACGCGAAGGTGCTATACCTTTATCCGAGTACTAAAGTATGACACGGGTATTTTTTCTTAGAAGGGTCTATGTAACATAGTTTCTGATACGTTTGGCAGAATCTTTGATCATTTTCTATGTAGAATGTTTCCCACAAGCATAGGAAATGATCTATTTTAAAGTAGTTACTCCATATTTTAAATTGACAGGCAGCAGTTATTGCCCCAAATATACCAGCCATGTATGAAGCTCATTTTGGTGTTCCAATGTCCGGAGCTGCACTTAACGCTGTAAATATACGTCTAAATGCACAAACTATTGCATTTCTTTTGGGGCATTCACAAGCTGCTCTCATAATGGTCGACCAAGAGTGTTTTTCTTTAGCTGAGGAAGCTTTGAAAATCATGGCAGGTGAAACCAAAGGCAAATTTAAACCTCCAATTTTGATTGTTATCGCTGACGAAAATTGTGATCCAAAGTTACTCAAATATGCATTGGGAAAAGGAGCAACTGAATACGAGAACTTTCTGGAAACGGGCGACCCGTATTACGCGTGGAAACGACCCGAGGATGAGTGGCATAGCATCACTCTGGGTTATACCTCAGGTACAACAGCTAGTCCTAAAGGGGTAGTTTTGCACCATAGAGGGGCATACCTTATGGCCTTGAGTAATGCTGTTGTATGGGGGATGAATGAAGGTGCTGTTTACTTGTGGACTTTGCCAATGTTCCATTGTAACGGTTGGTGTTTCACGTGGACTCTTGCAGCTCTTTGTGGTACTAACATATGCCTCAGACAGGTAAACCATTTATGTTTTTAGTTTCTCTTGCTTGCAAATGATACTTGAGATTTAATTTTTTGCCATGTAAAATCACAAAGATGGAATGTTTATGTTAGGGATGTTCATCTCAAAGACATGAACTTGCATGCCTTATTTCAAGGGGAAATTGCACTTTGCCCCTTAATTGCCTTAATTTTTAGGCCATTTTGCACTTTACCCCATAAACCGTTTTTGTGTTTACACTTTGCCCCTTGAACTTTTTTAATTACTCAAGTCCATAATCTGTGCCCAGTCAGCAGTTGGCACATCTTCTCATGACAGTAGCATACTAACAATCATGCAAGGAACACCATACTATAGATATCCCTTAACCTTTAGATCGTATTGCACTTACTCCTTATACTATCGACTTCTCGCATTTATATTCCTAAGGACCACAGCTAAACAGCAAAAAAAAGTAACGAAAATGCAAACACAAATGCTTTAGGGTAAAGTGCAAAATGGCAAAGATAAGGTAAAGAACAACTCTCTTGTTTTTATTCTGAAACTTGCATATAAGATGCAAGTCTTTTTATTGAATTGGAAATTATCAAGGAAATGAGTTGGCTGGTTAGTTCTCTGATGAGTAAGATCTCACTTGAAACAGTCACTTTCCTGCTTATACACACTGATTACAATTTTCTTAATCATCATTTGAACTTTGTAATTCGGATAAATGAAGCAAACATTTAAACTCTCATATAGCCACATAGCTACTCTTTGTAATGAATTCTTTTGTCTTAGCTGTAGTAATAAGCTGGGTAATTAATCTGCTCTGGTTTTTTGCATTTTCGTATGTATAGGTCACAGCAAAAGCCGTCTACTCAGCTATAGCTAATCTTGGTGTAACCCATTTCTGTGCTGCTCCCGTAGTTCTCAATACCATCGTAAACGCCCCAAAAAACGAGACCATCCTACCCCTCCCTCATGTCATCCATGTAATGACAGCTGGTGCAGCTCCACCCCCCTCACTTCTCTCTGCAATGTCACAACAAGGCTTTAAAGTCACACACACATACGGGCTTTCCGAAACATACGGGCCTTCTACCATATGTTCATGGAAGCCTGAATGGGACTCACTACCCCCTGAAGCCCAAGCCCGTTTAAACGCACGACAAGGGGTCCGATATCTCGCCCTAGAGGGTCTAGACATAGTTAATACCCAAGACATGAAGCCCGTCCCTTCAGATGGGAAAACAGTCGGAGAAATTGTATTCAAAGGCAATGCGGTAATGAAGGGGTATCTCAAAAACCCGAAAGCAAACGAAGAGGCTTTTAATAACGGTTGGTTTCATTCCGGTGATCTTGGTGTAAAGCACCCGGATGGTTATATCGAAATTAAAGATCGATCGAAGGATATAATTATATCAGGTGGTGAAAATATTAGTAGTGTTGAGGTAGAGAATGTTTTGTATCAGCATTCAGCGATATTTGAAGTTTCGGTAGTGGCTAGGCCTGATGAACAATGGGGAGAATCGCCTTGCGCGTTTGTGATGTTAAAGCCAAATGTAGATGCGTCGGATAAGGTGCGTTTGGCTGAAGATATAATGAAGTTTAGTCATTCGAAAATGCCAAAGTATTGGGTCCCGAAATCGGTCGTCTTTGGACAGTTGCCTAAAACAGCAACTGGGAAGATACAGAAGAATTTGTTGAGGGCTAAGGCTAAGGAGATGGGGCCAGTGAAGAAGAGTAGGTTATGAATCTTATGATTCTGAGGCTGCTAATGCTTGCTTGTAAGTGGAGTGTATGTTCATATTACTGTATTTTTTGTATCTTTGGTGTTCATATAATTGTTCCAGATAATTTATGAATACTATTTTTTATGAATACTTGTAATTTTTGTGTTTTGTGTAATTTGGAGAGATATGACTTGAAAAGCAAATTTGACCTTGAAAATTATGATTATTCAAATTTCTGGCGATTTTGCGGCCGCCGGTAAATGCTTGAGGGTGCTTCTGGCCGAATATTTTGACGTATTGGATTTGTGTTTCTTTCTGATTGTTTTATATAATGCAGTACAAGTTTAATTTGATTAATAAATGAAATAATAGAGAAATTCTTATTTAGATTAGGTTTGATCGAACTCAAAGTAATTAAATGACAAATATAATACATTTTCGTTGGAATTTGATGTAATTTTCGAAGAGTGACCGATCACAAAACAATAGTTGGATGAGTTTGACCGACCCAACAATATCCTGAAATCACGGCTGCAAAAATTGCACTTGATTGGATTTAACCGGTCAATATGCAGTTATATTATTGTGAAATAATGATTTATATTTGAAAGTGCTTACAAAAGAATAACTTTGATATGTAGGCCGATTATGAATTGTTTTGGCTATGTTTCAATTTGATCTCATAATTCATAATTGGGTTGGAAGTTCTTTGTGGAACTTTTTCGAAAATTCAATTTGGATAATTGTTTAATGAAATATTGAGATAGTAAAACCTAATGAAGTAATAGTTAATGAGTTTGAAAGTTTGATAGGATATAATTGGAGTTTAAGAGAAAAAAAAAGTGTTTTAGAATGTGAATAAACCAAACGCGTCGGGTTTTTTGCATTTTACACCCTCGAAATATGAAAAATTGGCACTTTGCACTCTGAAAATTTAGATTTAGCACTTTGCATCCTCAAAATTTGAAAAATGCAGTACTTTGCACCCTCTTTTATTTTCAGGCAAAAATTCAAGGGCAAAATAGGTAATTCAATTATAAATCTTTGGCACTTATCACCCTCGAATTAAGAATAAATTAGCAACTTGCACCCCCAAAACACATTAAATGGACACTTTGCACCTCGAAACACATAATTAACACTTAAGACCCTCAAATTAAATAAAACTCAAGCCCCTCATTTTTCCTGGCAAAGCTGACCATCGGGGGTGAAAAAATCTAAAGCAAAATAGGTAAGTTTCGATCCGATTGAACAACATGTATTTATATACATATATACAAATTAAATACCATGAATTTGGAATGATTATATATCATATAACAAATTAACAACCATGAATTATAGCTTGTACAAATTAAATGTGCTATGCACAACAATTGAATGAGTAAAAATTGGTAAGTTCAACTTTGCCTTAGATCTTTTTCATCCCGATGGTCGACTTTGCCGGAGAAAATGAGGGGTTTGAGTTTTTACTTTTTATTTTTTCATTTTTTAATTAGGGTGTTAAGTGTTAATTTTATGTTTCGGGGTACAAAGTGTCAATTTATTGTGTTTTGGGGGTGCAAGTTGCTGATTTATTTTTAATTCGAGGGTGATAATCGCTAATTTTATTTTGGGGGTGCAAAGTGCCTATTTCTCAAGTTTTGGGGGGTGCAAAATGTCAAAGATTTATAATTAAATTACCTATTTTGGCCTTGAGTTTTTGCTAGAAAATTAAAGAGAATGCAAAGTGCTGTATTTAAAATTTCGGATATAATTTTAAAATTTATTTCAAGATCTCGGATGGGATTGTGTGAAAGTCAGGAAAAAAAAAATCTAAATAATAATGTGACTACCTAATAAGCTAGAGTCCTAAATATCTCTTATATTTAAGATCATTAATTGTCACATTAGGGTGTCCTTATCTACCATACTTCGTAGCCGTTGAGAAACGGCAATAATTGAATCATATTGCCATAAACAGGCAAAGCGTATCGTTTAAGAAATAATTTAAATTAGAAAAAAAAAGTTCAACAATATGAAGACAAAGGGAAAGAAAAAAATGGGTGTCTTTAAGTTATTAGCTTTTAACATGCCGTTGCCGTATGATTAAGTCTGATGTGAAATTATTATATATAATGCTGCAAACTAGATATCATCATCTTGTGAGATAACTCGATTTTTATTTTTTATTTTCTTTTAATTGAGTTGAGTTAGGATTAAATTATCAATAGTTAGATTTATTTTATCGATATTAAATTAAAGTTCAATGTAAATGTACTTCCAATTTTAATTTAAAATATTAATTCATAATAAAATTAGTTAATTTTACACAACACCACCCATGATTTAGAATGTCAAATTGATCATGCCAAATAAAATTTCAATCTACATTATATGTTAATTTATAGTATAAAATAAAGACTACAAACACGTGTATTAATTTAACAAGAGAGTGTCGGTCGGTACCAATGAATGACTTTTATGTTGTGCATAAATTGTAGGTTAGGCTGAGTGTCCAATTGATGTTGATGTCTTAACAGCCTTAACTAAAACCAAACTCTTAACCAATAGCCTACCACCCCAACCCCAACCTTGTTTTTATGCGTATTTTCTTTTTTACCTATAATTTCATATTTTAAAGGTTAAGTTTAAGTACTCAATTTTCAATTTTTCACTTTAACCCTGGATTATCAATTATATCAATTTGTTCCTTCAACTATTATTCATGTTTCAATAGTCATAGGTCATTAGTTTCAACATTATATATGTCCGTCACACAATTCGTCCCTTAATCCAACTATCCTTAAAATACGATGATGATAAGAGGGGAAGTTTGAGCGGTTTCATTGACGGCCGGCTGGCCTTTCAACAAAAATTCTATATGTCAAAGCTAATTGATGCAATAATATAATTATTAGTTGAGAGGGCAAAGTGAACACGAAAGATAGTTGAAGGAGCAAATTGCATTATTAGCCTACCTACATGAGTATATAAATGTGTATATTTTGGGTATGCAATAAATTTGTAATCTTGTTTTATTCTTTTACCCAAACCTCCTTTTTTTCTTTGTTTCTATCCATTTCTTTATCTTTGCTTGCTTCTCTAGTTTACTCCATTTCAAGGTAATTGGATTCTCATCTAATTTCTAATATATATTTAACTTATTGTGTACTTTATTTTCTTTTTGACTATAGGTTTGGATTCTTTCCATTTTCAATCAATTTTTTAAATTTAGAATTTTTGGCCTTATATTTGTTAATTCCATCCCTCAAATCATTCCTCAGTTTTTTGCTTCTCTATTGCTTGTAAATCTCTCTCTCTCTCTCTCTCTCTCTCTCTCTCTCTCTCTCTCTCTCTCTCTCTCTCTCTCTCTCTCTCTCTCAATCTCATAATATTTGTTCATGAAATTAATACTTATATATATATATGAGATATTTATGTTTGTTAATGAAACAGGGCAGGGCAGGGCAGTCTCTCATGGCAGATAATTACAAGAGAAGTGAGGAGCATGTTGCTTCTTCTCAAGAACATGATCAGGTACTTAATTTAATTCTCAAACCACAATTTGGCTAATTTTAATGTTTTCTTTTCAAATCTTTTGTTTGCTTGAATCCATTTTCTGGGTTCTGCATATTCACATTCACATATTCAAACTTTTAAACTCAAAGCAGTTAGTACAATATATGCACACAAACTTAATTAATTAATGTCTAAATCACAATAGATTTGGTTAATATAATTCTTCATAATTATTTTAAAACTTAGACACCTTATACAAAATAGTGTTTATACATAAATAATCATCATGATATGACTATATTACATTTGGTCTTAGCCAGAACGTTGAGAAAGGTAATGATATAAAATTATATATAGATAATGTTCAAGTTGGTATATATAGATAGCACTAATAATTAATTAATTCGATTTCCATGATTTGTACAAATAAATACCATTCATATACTCCTGTTTTGATTTAGAAAGAAATCATCAATTAAATGCATTTCGAACAATAAATGGCTTAGATTTTTATTAATTGTTTGAAATATGAATTCTATCGGAAAATAAAGTCCCCAATTGGTTCCTTTACAATATTATTAATTAAAGAAACAAAAGTGGCATAAATTTGATGTGGATATTTGGAGGGCAATGTGAAAAATTCATGTGCTGCACTGTACGTACAACTCTTATTAGTGGTCCATCAATTACAATTTAGAAGATAGATACATAGCTAGTAAAAGCATATGCATGTTAGCCACTCAATCTCGACCACCACAAATTAGAATCTGTGATAGTATTAAAAATGTCGGCATGGACAACTAGTTGCATTTTTGTTTTTACTTTTCTTAGATAATTAGTTTATATATTAATTGTAAGCTTATTTATCTAATATTTTCCAAAGAGTGATCAATTACATAATATGTGTAAATTTATTTGTTTTATGATGAAGTTGTAGTGCTTTAATTCTAGTTGGTATTAGTTATATTGATCATCTAATTTTAACATTTTAGGCATGCAATTTTATAAAGTAATTGAAAAGCATTATAGACCAGAAAAAGACAATGTGAATGCAAGTATTTTTAAATACTACTTCATATGAAAAGGTCTTATACTTTAATTTCTTTTTATCTAATTGCAACTATACTTATCTACCCAAGTCCTTGACACTATTGTTTGTTCTTTATTTTTGTGCTATACTTGTCTACCTAAGTCTTTTGTATATGTGCTCACATTTGGCATTAGATTATTGCTTTATTAGTAATTAAAACTTAAAAAGAAAGAAAATGAGGAAGAGAAACCCCATATGGCATATAGAATTAGCTTGTAGCCAAAACTAGGAATATTCTTTGCAGAAGCTTCTTTTTCCTTGTTTTGAAATTAAATTCAAATTGAGTTAGGCAAGAAGTTGTGGTTCATTTGATGTGGACTTTTAGCCGACTTAACAAAATTAATTTAGTATTACTACACTGGTTTGTTAGGTCACTTCCTAGATGAAATTTAGAAATCAAATAGAATTTGGATTTGATTTCTTGGTTTAAATTAAATTACTAATGTAAATATTTGAATTAATTATTGTTTGAACTTTTTTTTGTAGAAGGCTGCCCCGATTGATCAAAAGTATGGTGGGCTCGTGCCAAAGAAGAAACCTCTAATCACAAAAGTAAGCAAATTCCTTTTTTAATGTTTCAAAATTTAATTATCAAGTCTTTACCTTGACTTAACAAAATATTTGACAATCGAAGTTTCTTATTGGTTTACTGTAATGTTTTAAAGCGTTAAATATGTTCTAAAATGAATTACTTTTGGGGAAGTTGTTCAAAATTAAATACAAGAAAATCAACACTTTTGAGTTTTGACTAGAAGCAATTATACAAATCAATTATCAAAATTAATATTTCTTAACTATAATCAATGTAATAGTTAATTTTACTAAAGTTTTGTTTTTGTTTTATTTAAATAGCATAAACTTATTATGATGAATGCAGGACCACCAGCGAGCCTTCTTTGACTCGGCGGATTGGGCTCTATGCAAGGTATTAATCTGGATTAGTTTATAATTTTTTAATTCAAATTAGTACATTTAATTTTCTATTTTTTCATAAAATGAAATATATAATATTTATGAATTTATTAGTGAATTCAGAATTTTAAATTTAAAGATTGGTACCAATATCGTTATTTTTGTTGCAATTATCAGCAAGGTGGAGGAGTGAATCAACAATCAAAAGTGGCAATAGAGACTTTACGACCAAAACTTAAGGTAATAATAATAATAATAATAATAATAATAATCACTTTCAAAAGAAAATGGCCCAATATCAATTCAATGCCTAATATATAAACACTTAAATACCGGGAAACAAAATATACACACACAATGACACAATGTAGTTGGTTTTTTAGATTTCTTCTTACAAGTTATATATACAAGTAATGATTTCTTTTTCTCAAAATATAATTGCAGAGAACACCTCATCAGCAACTACCTCCCCGAAGGCCTGCTTGTACATCTTAAGTGTCACTTATTTTGCAATTCTAAGTAATCTCGATATTTTACATTGGAAAATATTTATTTAGTGGCAATTGTTCCAATTATTGAGATGAATTATTATTAATGAAATATTTTGAGGATGTTCTTTGTTGTATTAAATGTGTTCCTATTTCTAGAGTGAACATTGGGGAAAAAATGAATCCCCTTGCATATCAATACACATCAATATCATGCGCTTCATGATCCAATTTGATAGGTTATATATGTCCGATTATGGGACATTACGTCATAAACAGAAAAATATAACTCATGAAATTAAATAGAAATGAAAAATTGTACAACATAGGGTCAAGTCTATATATTTGATTTTTTCGATTATGGTCCAAGCAATCCTAATTATCTTTTATTACTTTAATAAATATTAGTAGCAAGTACATAATCACCTGCAAATGATTTTTCTCATTCAAAGAAGACAAAATTGGCTAAATTTCGTTTCATCATTTTATCCTTCAACTATTACCGGTACACGTTTTCGATTTTTTCCTTTACTAATCGCATCAATTTACTTCTCCAATGGCCACACGTACTCTAATATTCCATCTCCGAATGGAGAAACTAAATAGTTCATGATCTTTTCAAGTTATGGAATATTAAATATAAATAAATGAACCATGACTTTCGCAATACTATAAGAATTTGTTAGATATACCAATTTCCATAATTGATAGGTTATGCATGTCTCATTGAAAAAATTGTAAAGTTTTATAATGCTACAATGGTATTTTTACGGTGTCTATATCGTTGTAATATTGTTCGTCCAAGTTTTTAAATTCTTCATGCTTTAATTTCATTACTAATATAATAACGTTATTTTATTTTACATTAAACGAAATGATAATTAATGAAAATGAGTCATTTTGACATGAATTTTATTTGTGAGTATGTATAGTTTAAAAGAAAACAAGTGTAAAACATTAATAGTTTGAGCTGACAAATTTTAACAACAAAGAACAGAAAGAAATTCTACTATTTTTTATTTTACATTATTTTATTACATCCTTCCATTGACACATAAAGAAATTATTAGAATTCTTAAAAGAAATAAGAACATTAATTTCTTCGAAATGATTATCACTAAATATTTGTTTTAAAATGAAAAATCTTTGAAAACAGAAATTTGAAAATCATCCGGTTCCGTTTTTAAAGCCGGTTCAGGTTAACCCCTTTTATGCCAAAAAGCATCAATTCCGCCATTTCCAAATTCCTCATGAGATATTATGAGAAAGCTTTCATCTATGGCTTCGAGGGCTGCACTTGAAATCCCTAATCTATCAGAGAAGATTAGAAATCCGAATAAACCTCTAATTTCAAGACCCTTAAAAGTAAACCCTCGGAAAATTCTCGACCAAAACTCTAAAGCTTCTTCAACAGGTAAGCATGAAATCAAAGACTCAAATATTAGTTATGTTTCATTTTCTAATTCTCATATTTTAGCTTCTGATCATAAATTGAACTCAAAGCCTGTTAATCATCATTACTATTCTGAAATTTTGTCAAGAAAAGACTGGTATTTGCTGCTAAACCATGAGTATAAGGCTCAAAGGTTGAGTTTGAATGTTCAGACCGTAGTTAGCATTTTGCAAAACCAAGAAAACCCTTTATGCCCGTTGAGATTTTATATCTGGGTCTCAAATATTAGTGCTCCATTTGCGAAAAATCAATCCATTCGAAGTGCTTTAAGCAATGCCCTTTATAGGAAAGGTCCGGTTTTGTTATCGTCTGAGTTGATACAGGACATTAGGAGTTCGGGTTTCAGAGTTAATGAAGATTTGCTTTGTGTAATGATTGGTAGTTGGGGAAGATTGGGGTTGGCAAAGTATTGTGCTGAGGTTTTTGAGCAGGTTTCATATTTGGGTATTAATCCTAGTACGAGGTTGTACAATGCTGTGATAGATGGGCTAGTAAAATCCAATTCGCTTGATTTGGCTTACCTCAAGTTTCATCAAATGGAAGTGGATAACTGTATCCCTGATAGATTTACGTATAATATCCTTATTCATGGAGTTTGTAAGGCTGGTGTAGTGGATGAGGCCCTTCGTTTAATGAAACAGATGGAGAGTTTGGGATACTCACCCAATGTGTTCACTTATACTATCTTAATAGATGGTTATTGTAATGCTAAAAGAGTAGATGAAGCATTTAAGCTTCTTGAGAAAATGAAGGCGAGGAATGTAAGGCTAAATGATGCTACATATAGATCACTAATCAATGGAGCTTTTCGTTCTTTATCCCCACATAAAGCTTTTGAATTGTTATTAGGATGGGTGAACAGGGAGCCAAATCTTCCAAAAGTAGTTTATGATGGTATACTTTATTGCCTCTGTAATAATTCTTTACCAAAAAACGCTGCTGCATTTTTAAGGACAGCTGAAGAAAAAGGTTATGTTCCTGATGGTTCAGTATCTAACATGACAATGACTTGTTTGATTAAAGGATTGGATCTTGGGGAAACTTGTGAGATATTTGATAATTTAATCAAGCAAAGAGCGAAGTTGGATTTTAATGTATGTCTGGCACTTGTAGAGTCTCTGTACAATTCAAGAAGAGAAGAGAAGGGCAATTTATATTTAAGTTGGATGCTCCAAGAAGGACTTATCACAAGCGTCTTTGACTATAACATGGTGATAGATTGCTTTTGCAAAGTTAAAATGATGGAGAGAGCATTAGAAACTTTAGGAGAGATGTCTAAAAGAGGTATTCTCCCTAACCTTGTTACTTTCAATACCCTTATTGCAGGGTATTGCAAGGTTAAGGATGTAATTAAGGCGCGGAAATTGCTATTGATGCTTTTAAATCATGGTTTTAAACCAGATTTGTTCACTTTCAGTTCAATAATCGATATTCTTTGCCAGGTTAATCAGATAGTTGATGCTTTTGATTGTGTCTCAGAAATGATGGAATGGGGAATCACTCCTAATACTATCATATACAATAGCTTAATCCGTTCATTGTGCATATCTGGGGATGTTTTAAAAGCTATGAAACTATTGAGAAAGATGCAAGTTGATGGAATTAAGCCAGACGTTTATTCTTTTAATGCTCTAATTCAGAAGTACTGTAAAATTAATAAAATCGATAAAGCACAGAGGCTTCTTATAAGCATGCTAACACTGGACCTCCGCCCTGATAATTTTACTTATATCGCCTTTATCAATGCCTTGTGTGAATCTGGAAGATTTAATGAAGCTAAAGAGCTCTTTTCTTCAATGGAGGCAAATGGATGTACTCCGGATGCTTATACTTGTAATTCATTCATTGATGCCTTAGTAAAGTTGGGTAAATTTAGAGAAGCCCAAGATGTATGGTCGAAATACAAAGGGAAGGGAGTGACTTTGAAACCAATATCTGTTAAGTTTGGTGCGCTTGTGGGTTGAATGTTGCATCGAAGAGATTTGCAAGTTTTGGTTACCATTTGGCTCGGAGAGCTGGCACATTTATGAGGAACTAGTTTGCAGTGTTGTTTCTAATGCTATATGAGGTTAAAGGTATGCAGTTTTCATCTTGAAATGTAGTTGTATTGTGTGTTTGCTGTAGGAAAACCGTACTTTGCCTTTTATCTTTAGGTCATTTTTCACTTTACCACCTAACCATATTGAATTTGCACTTGACCCTTCACTTTTTAAATTGTTGCAGTTATAACACTTGGATGTTTAGTTTTGGAGTTCAGTATGAAAACAATTCAAAGGTTATAGGTTGAATATTATAGGGATATGTGCCCACCAACAAACGGCTGAAGGTTGCAAACTGTAGGAATTCAAGAATTTGAGGGGAGAAAGTGCAAATGCAAGATGGTTGGGACGGCTTAGAGGTATGGGGGCAAAATGCATTTTTCCCTTTGTTTTTTTTTTTTTTGGTTTCACATTGTTTGGTAATGTTCTTACATTTTCTATTTTTTGGGTAAAAATTGCTACCATATGACGTTCAATATGTTATAGAATCCTTTCTTGAGTAAAGACTTGAGGTTCTCTGAAGTTTATCGCAAAGTAAATTAGCAAGTTTGTCAATGTCATCCATAGCTCTCAAATGAGTTGTCTTTCTCCCATTAACTATATCTTTATCCAATGGTGATTCTCTATTTATAAAAGTTGAGGCAGCTCTGTTAATCTAAGAGATATGATTGAGACAAGATTGATATGTAGAGGAAGTACAGAACGAAAGCCAAGAATAACAAATCTAAATAATTCCAATATTTCTATGATTTTTGATATTTATATAAATGGAGACAAATTCATCCGCTTCAAATGCTGTTTACCTGTTTATACTACCCTGATATCTTAATTATACGTCTATATAGTTAGTTGCCCACTGTCCACATTTAAATTCATGTTGATATTCATTTCGATGATTTTTTTTATAATACTAAGTGTTTTCCTTATTCTGCATTTTTATTAATCAGAATTAATTTTGACAGTTTTACAGTATAATCGCTCTCCGAGCAAAAGGAATGTCTGAGAGCAGTATTGGATGGAAGAGAAGATACGAAGAAGGACCGGCTTATTGAACATTCATGTCTAAATAAGTTGTATAATCGTTATACCCCATAGGATTCATTGTTAATTAATTACTCAACAATTTTGAAGTAAAAATTGATTTATAAATTCCTTATTGTAAATTACCTTTGAATTTACAGCACTCTTAAGCTATAAATTCTATGGGGCTGTGTTCACGCTTTATTCTCTAATTTTGCAGAACTTTGATGACTACTGAACAATTTCCTTAAAAAAACGTAGAAATCTATTGAAGAGAGTGGTAAAGCTTTGCGCTTTGCGCTTTGAGGTAAAAAGTTATAGTTATCTGATTCATGTTGTATGAGTAAAATTGTTAACGTGGGCAAAATAAAAGGAAAATTCGAATTTTTAGTCCCATAGAACTGGACCCTCAGCACTTTTGGTCTTGCACATTACAAAATTGCATTGTTGGCAAGTGTTTTGCACTTTTGGTCCCATGACCTCATTTCCATCTAATTTGGGACCAAAAGTGCAAAATTGAGAAGTCCTATGAAACTAAAATTGCTAAACAGAGACTGTTCAATGGAACCAAAGTGCAATTTTGTAAAGTGTGGGACCCACAATGCAAAAAAATTTCAGAAAATCGAGACCGAAAGTGCAGTGTTATAAATCCTAGGAGTAAAAATGCTGAGGGTCCAATCTTGTGGGATAGGGCCGGCCCTGAGGGTAGGCCGCATAGGCGGCCGCTTAGGGCCACCGATTCGCGAGGGCCTCCGACAAAAAATATATATATACATGTATATATAAATATATATATAAGTGTACTTGTATATTTTATAAGCATGTGATACAGCTGAAGTGGTAGTGTCTTTGCATCTCATCACAAGGGTCCAATGTTCGAAACTTTTCACGTCTTGTGTGTTTATATATTATCTAAATAAAAAAGTAAAAAAATAAATCTTTATATTGTAATTTCAAATTTATTTGGAGTTGTAAGTCATGTGACCAACGGATCCATAGGAATCTCATAATTTAAATACTTTAGTGTTCGACCTTGCATATCTAATCATCATTTCCGACAATTTTAAATAAAATATACCTATATTTTTGTATCATTAATGGATGTTATGTGACGTAACTTTAATATTAATATGTGTCTTTATATCTAAAATTAATACGTTAACAAAATTGTGTCTCGTATTACCCTTTTTTTTTTTTTTTTAAAAGCGAGATTATATATGATTCATTATTGATTATTGATTCTTGTTTTCTAATTAATAGTTTTTTTTTGTTTGTTTAATAAGTTTGTATTATTTATTAACATAATATAAGTATATAAAAATTTTCAAGGACCACTTTTTTAATGTCTGCTTAGGGCCACCGAAAACTCAGGACCGGCCCTGTTGTGGGACTAAAATTACAATTTACCGCAAATAATTTTCATATGACAGTATGTCAATTGATTCTCAACATAAAATCTGGTGAAGAAGTTGAATGTTGATGAGAAATATATCTTTCTTGTCATATAACTAGAACTTGTAATACAAGGTTTAATATAGGTTTGAATTTTTTGCTCTCAAATAAAAATTATATGAAAGTTGGTGAACGTTGTCCAATTATCTTAGTCACCTTCGTTTTATCCATATTAACCATTGAAGCAGATTACCTATACATTTACCTTTTTAGTTATATATTAAGCTTAAATCATTCTAACTGGAGAAGCAATGGCAGTCTCAGAATCGACTAAGCGTTGGCTTGTAATTTCAGCTCTAGTTTACATCTTTGCTTTGTCATGCAAATTCGGTATGCATAGTCGAACTTTGTCAATCAACCTATTTTTGTTTTTAATTTAATTTTTTTATTTTTTCTATTTTAACTTTGACAGGAAAAGCATATGATGAATATCCCCATTTAGGCGCTGCGGGAGTAGTTGCAAATGAATATTTGCCTAAAGCAGAAGCAGAAGTTGACGGAGAGACAAATCAATATTTTCCAGAAGCTGGAATAATAGGCACCGGTCCTGCTTTTATTTTCAACAAAGCCTTAGGATGTCTCAGTGATAAACATGTAAGTGAAATTTCTCATAATCATCATTTTTTCAGAAGAGCTAAATGCAAAAGTACCCCCTGTCCTTTACCTAATTGTCAAAACCCCCTGTGTTCTCAAACATAGTATCCTATGTCAAAGACATAATGATCATCCAATTAACATATGTGCAGATATACAGCAGCTGTGATGAAGAACACAGGCTTACACAAGTCGGAGAGCTGAACGTGGAACCCGAATACACTGACGAGTACTGCAAAGGGCCATGCATAGATGAGACGCACCACGTGCTTGACTGTATAGATGGAATCTTGAAACACTTCATATTTTATAACAAGGCTACGGTTAAAGATATACGAGAAACAATTGAATCTGGATGTAGCTATGGGCCTAAACGAGGTATATGTTTTAGTGTTTTTAAGACTTTGTTTGTTTAAACTCGGGATATTATGAAATTAATTTGCGATTATTTTGTGATTTAAATAGGTAACTTCAATGTTCTTGAGCATATTCAAGCTGATGATGCTAGTGCAAGCAAGGTGTTTAATCCTGTGTTATATGGGATTATGCTAGTTATGACTGTTTTGATTCATGTTTGATTGAAAGAAAGTACTTGTGAATGTAGCAGTTTCAATGAAATTAAATCATGTGTCTAATATGTATTCAGATATTGCTATTATTATGAGAACAATAAAGCATATGATCGATGATGCAAATGATTCATTTCTCTGCCTTCTTTCCTTTTTTTTTTGTAATTTTTATTGGTCTTTATTGAAATCCATCTCAAAAATTGAAAAGAAAGTACAAGCAATTAATGGAAAATTGAATAAAATTTGCAGACTGCATCCCTACAAAAGAGAAATAGCATTTTTCGGTGGACTGCACCTTCAGAAAAGAGATATAGCAAAATGTATACTTTTTTTTTTTTTTTTGAGAAAAACGATTGATATATAGAATCAAAAAGCCTCAGCAGTTACAAGATGTTACATATGGAAAATAAAAATGTTTTCCCCCATTTTTTTTCCCTCTCCACATATCAAAGGCATATTTAGTTTTAATATATAAAAAATGTTTAATTCTTACATATCTAATAGTTGCTGTTTATATATAGGGTTTTTTGTAAGTTAACTCCCTGTTATATGTCTAATGAGCAATTTACCTCCCTGTGAAATAAAAATAGGTAATTTAACTCCCTGTGAAATAAATAGTGAGCAATTTACCTCCTTGTGATATAAAAATAGGCAATTTACCTCCCTGTGAAATAAAATAATGAGCAATTTATCTCCATGTGATATGAATAAATGAGCAATTTAGAGGGAGGCAATGTGCTTCTTTTATAAAAAACACAGGGAGTCATTTTGCCCTTTTTCTTATCACAGGGAGTTAAATTGCCTATTTAGGATATCACAGGGAGGTATTTTGCCCTTTTATATATCACAGGGAGTTAAATTGCCTATTTAGAATAACACAGGGAGTTAATTTGCTATTCACTCCTAGAAAATGAAATGAAGCAGAACTGAAGCATAAATCTCAAATCTTAATAAAAGAAATGATTAATATATAGTACTATTAAATACGAAAAAAAATTATATATTACCACACATAAGATTCTTGAGCTCATTGCGCGCTTAATCTATAAAAGTATTTTTTTTGATATAATTCTTTCATTTTATAAAATAGATAAAACTAGAAAAATATTCTTTCTCCAACAAACTTAACCGCCACTACTACTTTCTTCAAGAACAACATTTCATTTCATTTCATTTCAATTTTAATGGATTCCTTGAAGAATTTCTACAACACCATAATTCAATCCTCAAGAAACCTTTCAAGCAATCATTACTCTTTCACAATACTCTTCACTCTGATTCTCCTTTTCTTCTTCCTCTCTGCCTCCGACAACACCTCTCAGCTTCAATCTCCACCGTTGAATCTCCAATCACCAGCAGCACTAATCCCCACCGCCCGTTTCGCTTCCGATAATTACAGGAGCTGCACTGATCATTCTGCATCGTTATCTTCAAGAAATGGCGCCATGAGTTTGACTAGTACTTGTGATTTATTTGATGGTCATTGGGTTGTTAATAGAGTTTTTGACCCGCTTTATGGACCCGGGTCTTGCCCCTTTGTCGATGATTCTTTCAATTGTTTCAAGAATGGGCGACCCGATTCGGATTATCTCAAGCTGGTTTGGAAACCGCATGGTTGTCAAATTCCAAGGTAATTATTTGTAGTTGTTATTGTACGTAATTCTTTAATACAGCCCTAGCTATGTTAATTTTATCTGGAGAAAATTGAATTTTTGGTCCTCAAGATTGTAAAAACATTATTTTATTTTATACACTTTATAAAATAACACTTTACTCCTAATCTATAAAAAAGTTGCGCACTTTTGATCACATAACATCCTACCGGGCCAAAGTGCTAAATAGATTATTTGATGAGATAAAAAATGCAATATAAGTTAGAAAAATTGGGACCAAAAGTGCTTATGGTCATTAAAAGACATGAATGATTACTTAATCTATTTTAAGTATAAATGATTGTCATGTCATTGCTACAACTTAATCTTAATGGGTGTATTTGCTAACATTGTTTAATTTTTTTGTTGAATTATTAATTCAGGTTTGATGGGCTAAAAATGCTGAAGATCCTAAAGGGAAAACGAATGGTTTTCGTAGGAGATTCATTAAACAGAAACATGTGGGAATCTTTAGTTTGTGCTTTAAGAGAATCATTAGCTGATAAGAACAGAGTTTTTGAAGTTTCAGGCAGGCAACAGTTCAGAAACCAAGGATTCTATTCTTTCAAATTTAAGGTAATTAAAAATAAACAGAATTTAATTTATATATAAACATTGTTCTTCAAATAAATTTAATTCTATGTACTTAGGATTTCAACTGTTCGATTGACTTTATAAAATCACCGTACCTCGTTCAAGAATGGAAGTTTTCAGACAAAGCTGGAACACGTAGAGAAACTCTGCGACTAGACATGATGGAAAGCTCGTTCGATAAATATAACGATGCAGATGTTATTATTTTCAATACCGGTCATTGGTGGACTCACCAAAAAACCTTCCAAAGGTACTGCAAAATTAAATACCTCTAAATATGTACATACTATTTCAAGAGTAATCCATAAGTTGACCATGTTTCAGGAATTACTATTTCCAAGAAGGCAATCACGTCTATAACAAATTACAAGTTGAAGACGCGTACAAAAAGGCGTTAAAAACGTGGGCTCGTTGGGTTGATTTGAATATCGACAGCAGCAGAACTATGGTCTTTTTTAGAGGATACTCAGCTTCTCATTTCAAGTATATATATACTTATTTAAGTTTTTATTAAATATATTTAAAACTTTAGTAAGAAAGTACTTTGTTTGGTAATTGAATTTAAAATTCTTTTTAAACAGAGGTGGCCAATGGAACTCGGGAGGAAGTTGCGATGGTGAGACGAGACCAATAACAAACGAGACTCAACTGGGTCCGTATCCATGGATGATGAGAGCTTTAGAATCAGTGCTGTTAGAAATGAAGACTAATGTTTTTTATTTGAATATAAGTAAAATGACAGACTATAGAAAAGAAGGGCACCCTTCAATATTTAGGCAGTCAGCTTTGAAGAGAAGGCCTGGAATGATTCAAGATTGTAGCCATTGGTGTCTTCCCGGAGTACCCGATTCTTGGAATGAGATTTTGTATGCAATATTGGTTAGGCAACAGAACAAATTAGTTTGATAGATAGATTTTTTGTTGAGGAAACATTTGCATATATATATGATGATGATGATGACTTCATTGTTATGGTTCTTGTGCTTTGTTTTGATTACTAATTCAATATTTCAAATTCATAAAGAAGATTATATATTTATTCAATTATTGGGCAGAACCAGATAATATTTATTACATTTCACATAGTTCATAGTACTCATATCTTAATAGAAACACTTGAAGATTTCCCAACTCTTCTAGTTGGCCTTTATTCATAACACTAAACAGGACAAAAGAAAAAATTAAAGTTGGCCCAAATGTCTAAAAATTTCAATACTTAGTTGAGGAATATGCACCCACATTCACCTTCACAGGCTCTTCTTTCTTCACAGTAAAAGTTGTTTTAGGAACAACATTAGCAGCAGCTTTGGTACCATAACTTATGTTTTCTTCTTTCTTCACAGACTGAGGATTATTTGTTTTGACAACGTTGACGGGAGCAGCGGTAACTCTCCTGATTGGATTGGAACAAGAGTAAACATTGTTCACTCCGGCACAACCACCGCAGCAGTCTCTAGTATTATTATAATTATTCATCTCAATCTTCAGAAATAACAACAAGAATTAATACTATAGAAGAAGCTTTTTAATCTGAATTTCTGTGTATTGAAAACTTAAAGAATGATGATATGTGTATTTTGTGATTTAAAGAGTATTTATAGGGGTGGATTGGTCTTTTCGTGTCTTGTTTAATTAAATGTATTGAATGAGGTTTCATGAATCAATCATTGATCAGGGGAACAGAAGAGTCATAATATATATATGCATCATGAATTTAGAATAATTAATTAATGAACTTGATTTTGTATGTATATACGGTGTACAAAGTACTAGTCTATTGGAGTTCCAGTATTTGATATATAGTTAATGTAAAATCCTTCAAGTTAATATTTTATCCTTCTTCCTCAATTCTAAAATAAGATTCCATGATAGGTGACCTTTCTTGAGATATGTCAATCTGAGCCTTTAAATTTAAAAAAAGTAGATCTAGACCGTTAATATTTGTGCAACTGTACAAATAATCATGATAATTTTGCACATGTACAATAAAATGTTGTACAGTCACAATGACGATAATACCCTTATATAAAAGAAAAAAATATTAGCGTAAAACTAATTTTTCTTCAAAACAATCTCATGTTCCTCTCCACAATTTTTTTCTCCCAACCACCCGAATCCTTCAAAGGAGATCAATCACCCACTCTTATGCCAATCAATTGCATAATAAAATGGCCAGTTCTTTTTGTCTCCGACAGATCTTACTCCGGCGCGGCGGCGCGTTTAATTTTAGCACAAAAATTCTCGGTTAGTCAATTTTCAGTATCAGTAAAGAGAGAGAGTTGAGAACTGATCGTGAGAACTATATGAATTAAAACTAGATACACTTGTTTATTAATAAGGGTAAACTTGTAATTCACATATTAAACTATTAAAAATTAAATTAAATTAAGCCACGTGTCATTTTCTGACAAGTTATCTCAAGGAAGACTTGAATCAAAATATCTCATATTAGAAATGCCCATCATTCTTTAGTCATTTCCGAACAAACTTCCGGATAAGTTAATACTTATTTAGTAGGCAGGTCATAGAATAGAAGAATGTTGTAAATCTGTTGTAAAAACATGACATGTAGAGATTATAGTAACATATAGTAAGTGTTAAGTTCATTTTATGAGTAGGAAAGAAGTTTGACTTCTGTATACGTAAAGGTTACACCCAATTAATTTTTTAATAAAATGGTTCTTAATTGTTGTTTAAAAAAACAAAAGGGATTATGAGAAAGAAAGATAGAAAAACTAAAAGAAAACATAAATATTGGGATTAAGAAAGAAAGAACATTTAAAGGAAGACACAAGTATTAGGATTATGAAAGAAAAAAATATATGAAAGGATGTAGTTAACATAATTCGAAACATGGTCTCCAAACTATGAAGGGCTGTAAATTACCATCTTGGCTAAAGAAGCAACGTTGTTGACAACCACTACTATTAATATTTATAGTAAATTTTCTGGGGGGGCGACCGCCCCCAGTCCTTTCATAGGCGTGCATTACAAAGATAAATGTATTAAAAAACGAATTGGGCCGAGTAACATTTAATATTTTATCCGGTAACTGAACGAATTAATTTAATTTGAAGATAAGTTGAGCTCGAACAAATTTTAATTTTAATAGTTCATCTATATTTGTATATGTGTATATATTTATCCTTGCTTCTCAAACCATAAATGTTATCTAAACTTTGCAGAAAAGTTCTTGTTAACACCTTAGCTCGAGCTCTTTTTTTTTAATTTTTTTGGACTCACCCTTTAATTTTTTATTTTTTTTTGTGTTCTAGTGACAAAGTTTAGTTTTCTACACTAAGTTGTTCAAGTCCAACTTGATATTTTGATTTTTGATATTATCTCCACAAATAATAGCTTTTGATTTTTTTTAACGCATTCGTACATTTTAGAGGCATTGATCGGAGTGTCATTAAGGGTGCGAGTTGTAGGGAATTTTGGTCTCGAGCCAAGCTGGGGTCTCACTTCATTCTCGTAAGGCAATCTCCAATGTATGGCCGGGCTGGAGGTGGGGTCGGGAGGTGGAGTCGTCTCCAATGGACGAGGGGCGCGGGGCGGGGCGAGAACGGGCCACAGCTAGGCTCTGCAGAGCCCTGGCCGCGACCCGTTGCCGCGTGAAGAAGAAGACGATTAAAGAGGGGCGCGTGAAGAAGAAGACGATTAAAGAGGGGCGCGTGTTGGCACGCACGCGTCCCTCTTTAAGTCCCTTGACTAGATCCCCCCCCCCCCCCCCCCCCCCCCCCTTCTTTTTTTTTCTAAATTGGTTATTTAATAAATTAAAATAGGAAATTACTATATATATATATATATATACATACTTAAATAATTAATAAAATTAAATTAAATATGTAGAATTGAATTATTTAATAAAGTTATTTAGTATATTTATTGTATATTTACTAGTATTTCATAAATATATGTGGTCACCAATTTTTAATTTGATTATTTAATATAATAAAATTAATTTTTTAAAATTAAAATCATTAATAATTTATTAGAATTGTAATTAAATTTATTTATTAGCAAATAATTAATAAATAAATAGCCCATTTTATTTTAATATATTTTATTGTAATTAAAAATTTAATCATTTAACTACAATATTGGTGGTGGCTATATTTTTTTAAAAATACGGAATTAGTTAAATATAAAACTAAATACTTATACAAATAATTAAGATTAATACTTAATCTAAATTAAATATTTATATACATACTTTATTTAATCCGATTTCGTATATTTCCTTCCTTGTTTGTTGTATTTCGTATTATATATTAATTTTAATTTACTTAATTATTTAATCTCTTTAATTTTAGTATTGTAATATAATTAATAATTTAATTAAAAATACTAATAATTATTACTATATTATTAATATTAATATTAAAAATAAAATCACAACTATAATATTAATGGTGAGAGTGGGCAAACTCAAAAAATGAAATTAATTCCATTCCGGAACTCTATTATTAGAGACGACCAGACATGACTCGAAGTGGAGGCAGGACCAGCCCGAGACTCCGAAACCCCGAGCCCCACTGTTGGAAATAGCCTAAGGGGAATATATATGTACAATGAAAACCACACAAAGATGGATATTCAGTGAGGTAGTTTACTTTTCAGCTTTTGAATGTACTACCTTCATTTTGCATTTAGTTTTTTTGATTGAGGAAATACCTAGTGGTTCTCTTTTTGTGAGGACGACATCTTTGCTATGTGTTTTGTACATGACCATAAAATGTGTCATTTGGTTTGACTTTTCATTTTCGTTATTTGTGTCATTCATTTATGATTAAATTGAAGACAATAAAAATTGGCTCAAGATCCTCTATACCACTTTTGGTGTATCACTTAAGTGTACCACCACTAAGTGATTGACACATGCACATGTTAAAATAATTATAATTGTAAAATGTGCATGTGTCAATCACTTAGTGGTGGTACACTTAAGTGATACACCAAAAGTGGTACAGAGGATCTACACCCATAAAAATTGCATTGTCTTATCAGAGGGGACATGAATGCAATTATTAAACAATAAGTGCGTACTAGAAGTCCTAATCATGTACTCACTCCTTTTTTTTTATTTGAAGTTTTGGCAAATTTTATTTATTTATTTTTATTTATCGTTTTAGAATTTTAATGTAAAATTAATGTTCTTTTGACATTTTAACATTTCTTACTAATACTTATCATATATGCTAAGATTATTTGATTAAAAGGGTATTTTGGAATTTTCACTTAAAAAATAACTATTTATGACATTTCTTAATTCGTGTGCGATTCTTCACGACGACAAATAAAAAAACTGAAGGGAGGACAACATTAGAGGAATGCTTTTCCATTATGTTGTCCAGTTGTCCTTATAATTTAACTGTGATCTTTTATTCATTTGAAATACTAATCTCTCTACAAAATATGGGAAAAGTTATAAGTAGATCGGGTTTATGATATATTTTTTAATGAATTATGACTAGCGATATTGTCAGAGCAAAAAGTGTTGTTGTCAGAACAATATTTTCTAACTTTCTAATTTATCCTTTTCTTTTTATGGGTCAAATAACCTAACTTAATTTCTCTCTTATTTAATTTGACGGAAAATTATTGTCCAAGTCTGGCTTGGCCAAACCCATCCAACCACCAAGAAAGTGTATTGCACTTGCTTTGTGATTGGTCACTTTCCTGAGAGTTACATCCAATCCCAAAGCAAGTGTATTACACTTGCCATGTAGTTACTTTGGGTTCGGCCAAACCCAATCTGGGTAAGAATTTCCTTTAATTTGACAACTCAATCTTCTCTCTTATTAATATAATATTAATTTATTTTTTCCTTTTATATTTAAACATCGAAATAAAATAAATTCTTCCATGACATTTGAAATAACGTTTATCACAAACTGAGCAACATCTTTCTTATTCTTTAGCATTTGTAAATAGTTGAGGAATGACACTGCAATTAAAAAATTTCTAGTCTTCAAGCAATGTTTTCTAAGAATGTTTGATTAAAAAAGAAAAATACAAGCATGAAAAAGAAATGGGGTTACTACGGAGGTTAATTTGGATGTGTTAAGTATTAAGAAATATAAATGTGGACAATTAAGTATTACTATATATTGTATTAATGAGATAAGACAAGAACTTGAGGACATATTTGAAAGAATTTTCACTTGTTTCTTGATTGTAGTACATTTAAACGAGTTTAGTCGAAGAAATTATTTATGTTTGATTTGGATTAATTTTCATGTGTCTAGAAATTGTATTGAACTTGATTTGATTGTTAAATGAATTTAGTGTTGAATACTATTTAAGTCCAAATAACTTGACTTTTACATACATCCTATCACTTTATCACTGATCTAATCAATTTGAACCAAAATTAATTGAAATTGTAATATGAATCGAACTTTACGCGTTTTTAATGAATAAACTCAAATTAAAAATTGAATAATTAAATTTGCTTTTCAAACCCATGTTAGTTAGGCTCATTTAAAAATTTGCTGAATTTTTTCTAATAATTTATACATACATTTGATGTTGATAAAAATACTAAGAACTAAACTCATTTTAAGTACATATAATTTCTTAGAAAACAATTTTATATTCTTTTTTATGGAACTATTATATAGTATATATTGTGTTTGACTATTAATAATGCATTAATAGAAGAGAGAATATTGAGTTACCTATTGAATACATATTTTATGATCTTTGACTAAAAGGGTATATCTGAAAATTGCAAAAGATTGCTCTTGCAATATCGTCAGCCATTTTTTATACTTATATATAGTTGAAAATTACTACAACAATGATTGTGAAAACATAGTGTTCTTATAATAATGATGTGGTACATTATTAACCACAATATCTAAAAAATATTTTCTAAAGAAACTCTCAAAACCGGGTATCAATTTTTAGTTGCTCTTATCTACCTAGCTAGTAGTATCAATTATATATATGTACTCTCGTCTTTTATTTTTCAATTCATATGTACTCTAGTCTTAACATAGCATTAATTGTAACGACTTTGTCTCAGAGCTACTTATAATTTTCTTTCTAACCAGCCATAGCTTCTACTTATTCTTCAGTGATATAGAGAAATTCAAGACATTTTCAATTTTGCCACAAAGTAAAAAAAAAATTACTCAAATGCCAAACCAAAAATTCAAAATTACTCAAATGCCAAAAACTTAATTAACCAACTAATCTAATTTAATTAACTCTTCCTAATTAAATCAAATTTTAACAAATATACCCAAAAATTTTAAAAACTTCAAAATCAACCCACCCCAAAATCAAATTTTCTCTCCAAAAATTCCTCCAAACCCTAACCCAATTTACACAAATTTCACTCAAATTAAGGAAGCAAAGGAGGAAAAACAACATAAAAGGTAAGCATTTGCAAGTTAATTGATATTTTGATGTATTATTGTGCAATTTAGTTAACAAAAATGGAGAATTCGAATCGAACTGAAGTTCGCGTTTTTTGGCGTGTGGCGTGTGCCATGAAGACACGCCAACACGCCATGAACGTTGTTTGGCGTGTTGGCGTGTCTTCATGACACACGCCACACGCCAAACAACGTTCATGAACTGAAGTTCGCTTTTTTGGCGTGTGGCGTGTGTCATGAGGACACGCCAACACGTCATGAACGTTTTTTGGCGTGTTGGCGTGTCCTCATGTCACACGCCAACACGCCAAAAAACGTTCATGGCGTGTTGGCGTGTGACATGAGGACACGCCAACACGCCAACCTGGCAGTATGTAACTTATTTTTCATTTTTTTTATTTAGATAGCTTGTGTATTAATTTTTGTTTTTACTTGTAGGAATGGACAAACTTATGGTAGTTCTTCTATATAACGGTGAATTTACACTCCAAATCGATAATAAATTGCATTGGCGTGGAGATTCGAATAAACCAATATTGGTGGATAGGGCAATTTCGTTTGAGGAACTACTCGACAAAATTTGCAAGAAGTTGAAGTTGGATCGGCACACCGATATTTTTGAGGTTAAGTACCAAGAAATTGATGACTTGATAACGACAATATCAGATGAAGAAGATTGGGAGTTAGCGAAGCACCTTGTCTGCAATTCTGCTAAATTAAAATTGTACGTGATTTTTTCTCCGAGAGAAGAAATTTTGAGGATAGAGGCATCTCCGGGTGGAAAAGAGAAAGCGAAGAAACTTATGACCCGAGGTAAAGGAAAAAAACTCATGGATAAAGCTAGTTTCAGTTACCAACCTGAAGGATGTGTTATAGGAGGATCAAGTGTACAAGATGATGTTAACGAGGAGATCATTGCCTCTAATCCAACTTTATGTATAGTGGAGGAAATTGAACCACTATGTTGTTCTCCTCCGTATAGTCAGTGGCATCTGGATGACAACGAAGGTCATAATGACTGCCGTAACTTTGACGGCGGAGATGATTATGGTGGTGCTGATGTAAATGGTGAACACTGTAACGTTGACAACGAGTGTGGTGATGTGGGTGACGATGTAGATGGTCATGTTGGTGGTGATGTGGGTGGTGGTGGTGGTGGTGGTGGTTATGGTGATGTCGATGGTGGTGATGGTTATGGTGATGGTGATGTTGGTGGTGGTGGTTACGAACCACCTAGTCACGAAGGCTTTGATAACGCTGATTCGGTTGAAATAGATTATTCTCAGGGGAGGAGTGATGAAACGGGATGGATAGTTGGTCAGCGGTGGCCAAACAGTGAAGAGTTCAGGGATGAACTTTGTAGAGTTGCTGTAGATAAAAAATGGGAACTTACAGGTAAGTCTGACACAAAGAGGAGGATAGCTAGGTGTACGACTCCTGGTTGTCCATGGCGTATATATGCAACTAAGGAAGCAGAGACCCCAGAATTTGTTATTCGAACATATACAAACGTTCACACTTGTGGGATAGCAAATAGAGGTGCCCGTCATAGACAAGCAACAAGTCGGATGGTTGGTTTACGGACAAAGGGGTTATATATCAACCCCAATGAAGTCCCAACACCAAATGCACTGATAAACTTCATGCAAGCCGAAGCTGGTGTTAACATTAGCTATATGACAGCTTGGAGGGGGAAACAAATTGCTCAAGCTGACATTATGGGTACATTTGAAGAAAACTTTGCCAATCTACCCTCCTTTGCTTACATGATTAAGCAAAACAATCCTGGTACGCTCACTCGCATCCATACGAACTCCGAAAACCAGTTTATGTATTTCTTCATGTCTTTCGGAGCTGCTACTCGAGGATTCCAGTTCCTAAGAAATGTAATTGTAATTGATGCAACATTTATGGGGCATAGATATAAAGGAACCGTTCTAATTGCAACTGCGACGGACGGTGAAAATCGTTGTTATCCAATTGCATGGGGGGTAGCTAATGGCAGCGAGAATGCGGCATGTTGGACTTATTTTCTCGAGGGCTTGAAAGTGGGTGTACCAGACAGAGCCGATCTGGTTATTGTATCAGACAGGGGCAAGGGTCTTACTAAAGCGGTAAAAGAAGTTTACCCTTTAGCTGAACATGGGGCATGTTACTTTCACCTCAAAGGCAACTTGACGAAAAGGTTTGGGAAAGGGAAAGAGAAAGATGCGATAGTCGAGTCCTTTTACAAAGCTGCTTATGCGTACAGCGAGAGTAAGTTTGAAAAATATTGGGGTGTCTTGAAAACCCAGAACCCGAGATGTGCAGATTGGCTACAAAACGAGGTAACGTTTCAGAAATGGGCGAGAATCCACCATCGCGTGAACAGATATGAGATAAAGACGTCTAACCATGTTGAGGTCCTTAATAGTCGTATCAAAAATGTCAAAGATTTTCCCATATGTTACTTTCTCGGATTTGTTGTTAATTTGATGTCAAAGTGGTTTGGAGAGCGTCGTGCTGAGGCTGATCGATGGTCCCGGTCGGGTGTATTGATCCCATCGAAGAATAAGTTGATAAATGAGCGATATGAAAAGGCGTATCGGTGGCGCAAATTTGAAATAGGGCAAGATATATGGAGAGTGGAATCTACCGACTGGAATGGAATTGTGGATTTTGCTGGAAGAACTTGTTCATGTGGCGTCTTTCAGGTTGAGCAAATACCGTGTGAGCACGCAATTGCAGCTGCCATGGGCAAACGACCAGTAGATAGTGGGGCATATGTGTTGGAGCTTGTTAGCGAATACTACTCGATCGATAATATGCGTCAAGCATACTTTGAGCTCATACAACCCGTTCCATCGAAAGACCAATGGATTAACATTCCCGATCATGTTATGGCGAGAGTAGTGCTACCTCCAACCGAAGAAATAACCCGTGGAAGGCCTAAAAAGACACGACATTTATCATGCCTTGAAAAATCGAAGAAAAAATACAAGTGCGGAATTTGCGGAAATACCGATCACAACGCCAGTAGATGTCCCCAACGCGGCCAAAGTTCGGGCAACCACGAAAGTGAATCTTAGATGTTTAGTGAATTTGTAAGTTGTATTTGATGTTTATTGAACAACGTTTGATGTAATGGATGTTTTATGAAATTTCGTGTTCTATGCAAATTATGGATTGAATTGCAATTATGAATTTTTTATAAGTTTTGGGGGTAAAATTGTAATTTTTGAAAAGTCAGGGACCAAACTGCAAATATGTGTTAAATGCAAATTCGAATTAAGTGAACATTTCAATTTTGTCCGAATTATGGATTGAATTGCAATTATGAATTTTTTATAAAATTTGGGGGTAAATTTGTAATTTTTGAAAAGTTAGGGACCAAACTGCAAATAATTGTTAAATGCAAGTTCGTAGTGAGTGAACAATTTAATTTTGTGCAAATTATGGATTGAATTGCAATTATGGGGGTAAAATTGTAATTTTTGAAAAGTTAGGGACCAAACTGCAATTTTTTGTTCTATGCAAATTCGAATTGAGTGAACATTTTAATTTTGAGCAAATTATGGATTGAATTGCAATTATGAATTTTGGGGGTAAAATTGTAATTTTTGAGTTAATTATGAGTTCGTAGGGACCAAACTGCAAAATGTTAAATGCAAGTTCGTAAGAACCAAACTTTATGACGCAAATGGAGAAAAATCCTAAACCCTAAACCCTAAACCCCAACCCTAAACCCTAAACCCCAACCCTAAACCCTAAACCTAAACCTAAACCTAAACCCTAAACCCTAAACCCTAAACCCTAACCCTAAACACTTATAGGAACATTATGTCCTCCGTAAATCATAACTTTGTACATATTAGCCAATTTTTTAAGATTTGGTCAATTTATCTCCCAAATGGAGAAGTAACACTTACAGGAACATTATGTCCTCCGTAAATAATAACTTTGTACATATTAGCCAATTTTTTAAGATTTGGTCAATTTATCTCCCAAATGGAGAAGTAACACTTACAGGAACATTATGTCCTCCGTAAATCATAACTTCGTACATATTGATCAATTTTATAAGTTTTTGTCAATTTATCAACCAAATGGAGAAGTAACACTTACAGGAACATTATGTCCTCCGTAAATCATAACTTTGTACATATTAGCCAATTTTTTAAGATTTGGTCAATTTATCTCCCAAATGGAGAAGTAACACTTATAGGAACATTATGTCCTCCGTAAATAATAACTTTGTACATATTGATCAATTTTATAAGTTTTTGTCAATTTATCAACCAAATGGAGAAGTAACTTTTACATGAATAACAAAAAGGTATGGAAACAACAAAAAAAACCAAAATCAATGTTCTGTTTGGCGTGTTGGCGTGAATATCAGCAACACGCCAAAATTTTGTCTTGGCGTGTTGGCGTGTGTATGAGAAACACGCCAACACGCCAAAATTTTGGCTTGGCGTGTTGGCGTGTTGCTAAACCACACGCCAACACGCCAAGAAACAATTTTGGCGTGTTGCTGATCTTCACGCCAACACGCCAAACAGAACATTAATTTTGGTTTTTTTGTTGTTTGTAGACGGTGAATGAAGATGACCGCGAAAGAATCGAGCAACGGGGTCATTTGAAGGACCAATACTTTCCGGGTTGGGGGCAGTCTCAGGTTTCTATTGATGCTTTGAAAATGACTATCATGGACTTCGTATATGTTGAATTGCAGTTTAATACGAATTTGCAGTTTGGTCCCTAAATTTTTAAAAATTACAGTTTTACCCCCAAAATTTATGATCTATTTCATAATTGCAAATCAACCCATATTTGCACAAAATTAAATTGTTCACTCACTAAAGCTTGCATTTAACATGAATTTGCAGTTTGGTCCCTAAGTTTTTAAAAATTATAGTTTTACCCCCAAAATTTATGATCTATTTCATAATTGCAAATCAACCCATATTTGCACAAAATTAAATTGTTCACTCACTAAAGCTTGCATTTAACACGAATTTGCAGTTTGGTCCCTAAATTTTTAAAAATTACAGTTTTACCCCCAAAATTTATGATCTATTTCATAATTGCAAATCAACCCATATTTGCACAAAATTAAATTGTTCACTCACTAAAGCTTGCATTTAACACGAATTTGCAGTTTGGTCCCTAAATTTTTAAAAATTACAGTTTTACCCCCAAAATTTATGATCTATTTCATAATTGCAAATCAACCCATATTTGCACAAAATTAAATTGTTCACTCACTAAAGCTTGCATTTAACACGAATTTGCAGTTTGGTCCCTAAATTTTTAAAAATTACAGTTTTACCCCCAAAATTTATGATCTATTTCATAATTGCAAATCAACCCATATTTCATAATTGCGATTCAGTAACATTGGATGCACAAAATTAAGATGTTACATCAAAAATTACAATTTTACCACCTAACCGAATTAAATATTACCAAAAAAAAAAAAAAAAAAAATTACTTAGTGGATTTTGTTTTCCTAACATTAGGGGTAAAAGGACTTGTAATAAGCCTACTAGGATTTCTTATCCTGTGTACTCTTCTTTCTTGCCTTGATTCTTCGGCATTATTACCCTGACCCTGAGAATGCGTAGGTGAACTCCTACCCAAATGATCACCCTGAAAATGCGTATATTGAAAATTCATATCAAACATTATCCAAAATCAATTTGTGCAACACCATCCAAAACCAATTTAATAAATCTACCATTTAGATAAACACAACTACAAAACCAATCTAATAAACAATATAGTCAAAAAACAATTTAGATAAAATTCAATAATCCTTAAATAAATTCCAACAATATCTCTAAAAAAAATCCACAAAAATAAAATTCAATACAACTAAACCTGATCATCAGCACCATCATCATCATCATTATCATCATCATCATCATTGTTGTTGCCCCCTTCATTGTCGCCTTCTTCATTATCGGCCCCTTCATTATCGCCCCCGCCCCCTAGTTGCGCCATCATTCGATTGATATTCTCAACCGCTGCTGTCAGAACACCGAACTGCCCATTAATTTTACGTTCCATATTATTGATCCGACCAGTAAAGCTCTGACCCATATTATTCACCAGACCAACAACTCTTTCCTCCATACCAACAACTCTCTGCTCCAATGCAAGTGCCCAAGCAGGTACTTCAGAAGATGATGATGGTTGATCTTGAGAAGTAGAGGCACCATCTTGGCCTAGGCTTATTCGGAGACGCTTCTGACGTCGAGGCACACGAGTAGAATCAGGAGCACCTTCTGCTGGAGCAGAATCAGCTCGGGCGGATGGCCGGTTGGGGTGTTCGGGAACTCCCTCATCATCCCGAATAACCATATAACACCGTCCCAAAAATTTCGTTAATTTGCGATAACACTTAAGGCGGTCACGCGCTATAACTGAAAACCTTCCAACTGATTCATAGTACTCCATCGTCGACTCCGTGTTATCCGGCTGTAGCCGTGGGATCACAGCCTGAAAAAATAAATATATACAAATTATTTATAATAAATTTTTCAAGTGATATGTCAGGAAAAAAATTATTAATAAAAACGATTAACATACATGAACACTCCCCAAGAACTCGTCTAGATCATCAGGGCCGGGACTAGGGTTATTGAAATCCCAACGTAACATTCGCGGATATCTCGGAAGAGTTGGGCCACTGGGCCTTGCAACAAAATTGCCGAAATCGGCCATGCCTTCAATGGCTTCCACCGCCCAAAACTGTTCACATTCTAAGCATTAGTCAAAACATCCAACATTTACGAAAAAATAACTAAAAAAATACATGGAAATAAACAATTGATTTTACAAACTTACCAGAAAAATGTGCGGGAAGCCATACGCATTCCATTTACGTAGACGGCCGTCCTCATTGCCAGTGCCCAAATTATTTACAATATTAGTAAAAGTCATTTTCCATACCTTATCTCCCCACGGATATCTCTCGCATATCGCGAGATCGTTACATATCTTCAATATATACAAATTTACATCAGCATTGTTATTTTTAAAACTTTAAAGAAATAATAAAAATTAAAATTAAAGTTTACTTACCGCGAATGTGTCGTTTTTTACGTATTTTGTGGGCCGAGTTGGAATTAACAAGGCCGATATCACCCACACGTATATCAACTTGCATAAGTCCTCGCAATCCGATTCATTCCGATGCAACAACTCCATGATAGTCGTTTTCAAAGCAGCAACAGAAACCTGAGACTGCCCCCAACCCGGAAAGTATTGGTCCTTCAAATGACTCCGTTGCTCGATTCTTTCGCGGTCATCATCACTCACTTCCCCAACTCGCATCCCCGATACGAGGACAAACTCATGGATCCCGAACCTAACTGGCTTTCCATTTACCAAAAACCAGTGTTCGTATTTACTTTTATTTGGCACGTTTCTGCATACTCGAAGGAACATTGCGTGCATCACCGACGCCTTGAATTTTCCGTTGCCGGTTAGGTAAAGAAAACTCCCAATCTGGGGGTACGTATTTATAATAATCCAATGATTAGGTCTGAGCAAAGTTACTATCTCGTTAATCTCGCCCCACGAATTGCGCTGGGTTATCTCTCCTCTTGTGATCACATTATCGTAGTGAAATGTTGGTAGTAGTCCCTGTAGGGCCGAGGTGGGCAATGTTCTGTATGCCTACAATACAAAAAAAAAAAAAAAATTTAATGTTCTGTCTGTTTGGCGTGTTGGCGTGTTGGCGTGAAGCTCAGCCACACGCCAAAATGGTGGCTTGGCGTGTTGGCGTGAAGCTCAGCCACACGCCAACACGCCAACGTTGTGTGCTTGGCGTGTGGCTGAGGTACACGCCAACACGCCAACACGCCAACAGTGTGTTCACCATGACATTGTTGGCGTGTTGGCGTGTTGGCGTGTTGCTCAGCCACACGCCAAGAACATATAGCGGCAGTTCAAACGAAAATCGGGAAAAAAACACGAAATTCTTACCTCAAATGGCCACTCTCGCATGTTCCTATCACCATCATCGATAATGTGTTGATTTGCCATGGAAGATTTGGTTCAATTTGAGGAAAAATTGAAAGATGATTTTTCTCTCTTTTGCTGCGATGAACCGATTGAAGGAGGGAGGGAGGAGAAGTGTTTGTTTGTTTGTTTGTTTTAGTTTTAATTGTTTAGGTTTGAGTTGGGGTGGGGTGTTTGTTGTGTTAAAAGAAAACTGAGGGGGTATAGTGTAATAAATTAATTGTGTTTAAGATTTATTAATAATTTTTTTTTTTTTTTTTAAATGTGAGAAATAGTTTTGGCATATATGTAAATTCTGTTTTTGCCTTTGGCAAAATTGAAATTGGCTCGAGAAATTCTCATCTAATATGATTTAACTTAATTGTTATACAGGATAAGGGTATTGTAATTTCTTTGTTATTGACTATTCTTTTAGGAGTTACATTAAATTTCAAAATAAATATATTGTTTTTTATTATAAATATTTTGAATTCGGTCGATCTCAATCTAAACTATAATTTTTTAATGGTATATACTCCCTCCATTTTATTTTAATTTGTTGTTTTAATGGATATATTGCACATATATTAAAAAATGTAACAAATAATCACATATTAAAAAACCCCAAAACAACATTTTAACCAAATAGTCACAATATTAATTAGCATTAATTACAAGCATTAACAAGAAGGGTAAAATTGATGGAAATTTTTTTACCTCCTTCCTAGAGGAGGTGATGGAAAATTCTTACTTAGACCTGGTCTAGGAGATTTTCCTAGACCTTGTGGTTGAAAAACACTCCACATCACTAAATGTGATGATGTGGTGCTCTCACAATGATGATGTGGAGTGTTTTACAACCACAAGGTCTAGGAAAATCTCCTAGACCAGGTCTAAGTAAGAATGTCCCAGGAGGTGATGCACACACGTTCCATAATACGACTGAGACTTCATTTTCATGTGAAAAATGATTAATTTAACCCTACATTGATAACATATTCACTTCACTTTTCCCCTATGTTGTGGATATGCATAAATAGACAATTTACCTTAATGTGATAAGCGTGAATGGATACTTTAACTCTTTGTGATATTGCATAGTGTGCATTTTACCTCCTATAAATTCATAAAAATCGAGAGAGAGAGAGACAATGTACTTCTTTTATAAAAACACAGAGCAATTTTATCCTTTTATTTATCACAACGCAGTAAACTGTCTATTTAAAATAACAAAGGGAGCTAATTTGCACTCTTGTAACTACCTATTTGACAGTTAAAATAATATTGAACCGATTAATTCATGCATATACAAAAATAAAATAAAATAAAAGGGTAAAAGCATATTTTTATAGACTCAATTAAATCTAGTTGCATAGTAGTTCGCAGACATTACAGGAGAGAATTTTAGCCTTAGCATGAAAAATATCTACAAGTGCAAATATATACATGCAAGGAGCATATAGTTAAGTTATTTTCGTATTTTGAAACAAATTGGTTTAAATTTGAATATTACACAAGTAATATTATTTTTATTAATCATAATTCTTACTATTAAATCAATATTATAAAAGCACAGAAATATCTGCCTTTTTGTGGGACTGATACTTTAGAAAACTCACAAAAAATGGGTGGTATGAGAGTTGACACAAGTTGCTCAATTTATAAGACTTGTCTGATACAAATTAAATATGATTTTTTTTTTTATTTTAAAAATTTTTTGATTAATTATAGCATTGCCTGTCTGAATTTTCATTTATGATGATTTCTGTATCTTTCCTGTTTCAATCAATGTGTAATATGATGACATACAAGTAGACGGTGTGGGCTATTATGGGTTATTTAAGTTGTCACTTTCATAATTATGACTTGTGAATTTTACTTATGCATGCATGGACCATTGAAATTTGAATATATCATTAATAATTAATTAATAGTTTAATACATACATCTATCTATAATTTAGTTTTTATGTCTAGGTAAATTAAACTAAGCTCGAATTCTAGGTAGCTCCGAATAATTCAACTATAGCTACACTATATATTGTACTACGTACTGTACCATTTCTTTGACAAAATAAAAATACAAAAATTTGAAAGTTAAATATTCGTATCCAAAGAGATATATACACATTTCAAACGACATATATATTTGCTTAATTTCACTTTACACCCTCAAAAATTAATTATCTCACTTTGCACCCTCATAATTCTTTAATAATTTTACTTTATACCCAATCATCTATAAACACTTAAATATCTCCGGAAAAAGTTATTCGAACTCCCATAAAGGATAAGTTTGGTATTTACGGAAAAAATTGCTCTATTTTTGCACATGTCATTTTATCTCTCAATTGATTGTTGAACAAGCCCGAAAATACTTTGATCGAAATCCGGTGCATCTCTACCAAAATAACGAAAATTTTCTATTTTTTGGGATTAGTCATAAAGAAACTATAGAGTAGTTTATATTCAATGATTTTCTTTGATTTACAAATTTTACAAATGTTTCTGAAAATTTTCTAATATTTGATCGTACAAAATATAGCATAGGAATGAAATTTTAATTCTGGGTCTAAATATAGTGAGATGCTTGTAATGTAGGTTTGAGAACTATTGTGGGTAATTATGCTTCTAAGTTTCATTCCAGATGTAAACAATAAATGTGACTTTTGGGCGAAAACTTAAATCATTTTCCCTCTTCTCTAGCGATAAATATTTTTAAACTCGTTCAACATTTTAAATGAGGAAAAATTGACATGTTAAGTAAAATTTACGGGAAAATTATAATAGATACCAAACCATGCTCTTCCTGTCAGCTGGAACAACTTTTTCCGGCAACAATAAGATGGTCGAAGACATTGGGGTGCAAAGTGGGATAATTATTTTTTTAGAGTACAGAGTGCAAAAGTGACCTAATTTAGGGGTACAAAGTGGAATTAAGCCTATATATATTTCTTTCTTTTTGTATACGATGGTACGTAAGTTAGAACTTTTCTATCGGTAATTAATATTTTTGTGTTCATTCTTATCATAAAAAGTCATCGCAAAATTATCTATATTGACCAATTTACTTGCATATATACAAACACAAAGAATGAACTAAAAAGGTAGTAGTAGAAAAGAAAAGTAATTCAGTTACAAGTAACATAAATGAAAAATTACAATAATTAAATAATGCAGGAAAACAATAATTAAGGATTGCACGTACTGACAATTACTTGCAATAAAGGTCATCTTTCTATGGTGTTTAGAATTTTATGATCTAATTAATTAAATATTTAATTTATTTATTGAACCACCTCTGTTTTTGAAATTTCAAGAGTGGCCTTAAACAAGACACATAACTATTTCTCTGATTTAATCTCAAAAATTCTTCATTCATGACCTTAAAGAGCCCGTGACAAAAAATCACAAGCTACAATAAAGAACTTCACCAACTCCATTGATACATCTCCACCAGTACATTCTGCTTCTACATATATATATATATATATATATATAGAGAGAGAGAGAGAGAGACATAAATTGCATGAATATATTCTCACTCTCATAAATTTATTTATTTAGAACCTAGCTTGTTTAAACCTTAGGCAACTATAAATTATATAATTGATTACTGTATTTTAATTATTTCTGCATAGCGCATATATATATATATATATATTCTCTTCATACAAATATGGGAAGAACGCCGTGCTGCGAAAAAACGGGCTTAAAGAGAGGCAAATGGACTACAGAAGAAGACGAGAAACTTATCAATTACATTAAGGCCAATGGAGATGGTTCTTGGAGATCACTACCCAAAAATGCAGGTAATGTTATCACTTTTGGTCTCAGTATATTTGGAACGTTTTGAACATTTTGGTCCTATATATCATCTCATTTCCATTCCATTTGGGATTGGAACTGAGACAGTTCTGTGGGATCAAAAGTGCAAATCAGAGACTATGAGACCAAAAGTACATTTTGAAAATTTGGGACTTAAGTGGCGATTGTCAAATCACATGGGACTAAAAATGCAATTTTGCTTATATAAGCACATGGGTAGCATAATTAAAATGCTTGTAAATTTGATGAATTAGTTATGTTTTATGTTAGGTTTGTTAAGGTGTGGAAAAAGTTGCAGACTTAGGTGGATTAATTATCTGAGAGAAGATGTGAAGAGAGGAAGATTCAGTGAAGATGAAGAGGAGACTATTGTGAAGTTGCATAAAAGTTTGGGAAATAGGTGAGTTACATTTCTTGGATTCAATTTTGTTCTATATATATTGGCAAAATAGATATTTCATTTATCATTGTTCATCTTCTTCTTCTTGTTCTTGATTTTTACTTTGTTTGTTAATTCATCTGCATATATAGTTTTCGGTTTATACACATTCAATTCTTGTTTGTGTTTCTTTTAACTAATTAAGTGTTTTGGCCTGTCAATTTGCATATATATATATATATATATATTGGTGTAATTAGTTAAAGCCTACAGGGGTAAATAGTCTTTTAATTTGTAAATAATTGATATACAGTATATTATTGATATTAATTACTATTAATTGTAGGTGGTCTGTGATAGCTAGCCATTTACCAGGGAGAACAGACAATGAGATAAAGAACTATTGGAACTCTCATCTGAGTCGAAAAATATATCGATTCAGATCCATTGGTACTCAATCCACACTCATCACCTCTGCGGATGTGGTTAAAATGGGCAGCACCACCGACAAGAAACGAGCAGGTCGTCTTAGTCGTGCAATGGCCAAAAAGTATAACAAAAACACACATTCTACATCAGATGTGGGACACAAACCTTTCGGTGCCAATGTAGTGGGCCCACATGCAACGGACATGGAGCCATTAGAATCTGTGAATGGCTCAGTCTCCTCAAGCTATGCAAATTCAGAAGAATGGCCCAGTGCATTAATGCACCAAAATGGTGAGGGGAATGACGGAAACGACAAATTGCTCATTAATATTGTTGATCAAAGGGATTGGAGTTCAAATTTTGAAGATCATGGGAACTACTTATATCATGAATGTCCTTCGCCAATTGTTTCGTACTTTAACAATGAAGAATTTAGTTGGGATGTTTGTAGTTTTGGTGACGAGTTCAAGTTTTGGAGTGAAGATGAAGAAGATGTGTTGATTTGGTAATAGCCATTACTAATGGAATGAGAAGATTATATTGTTAGAATTAGAACTAGCTAGTTGATTTAATTTATGGATTGTTTTTCCTTGAAGAATCGAATTAGTGAAGAACAAACCATTGCATTGTAAAAGTTGAATAAATTCGATTAGTAGTCATTTAATTAAAGGTTCCTAGCTAAATTGATCATCTACTGAATTCGTCGATTTTCAAAGGATTTAATTATATGTACGAATCAATTAATCTTATTTCATTCCAATTCCTTTTCAAGCAGCGAAATAGAGGGCACGCGAACGAAAAATATTTTTCTCATGGCTTGAATTTTGAGCAATCGTTATCAGAGAAAAGCACATGTAACAACTTAACAAGGAGAAGTTAAAGCTTGTTGTTATTTGTCAATCTCAATTAATCAAGTACTCCATAATAAAATCTGCCCTCTTTTAAGAACACTTTTTGTAAAACATTATTGCTAATTAAAGGAAAAAATAATTTAATTACTGGCAAATTAAATTAGAGGTTATCACCCTGAAAATCAAACTAGGTTATATAAAGTGATTGATAGCTTTTTAACTTTAGATAAGCTATTTATGTTCTGATTGTTATAAATCTTACTAAATGGTGGATGTCCATATGAAGAGTCATGTATCTCATACATTGAAATCAATTGATGAATTCATATGAAAGGTCTCATAGTCATAATTAGTGACCTTTGGTTGTATTTCTTTAAACTATAAATAGATGCTATTATATTGTATTTTGTACACACAACAAGATGAATATAAATGAAATATATTGCTCTCTCTAATTTACTCTCTACATTATAGTTTTAACTTGTTCTTTTAGATTATTTATTGAATAATTTCATAACACGTTATCAGCACGATATGTTCTATCTTTTGATTCGAAGTTAGCTAATCAGATCCGTAAGAAAATTCATATTTCTCACTTCAAAAGGTAAAATCGAATCGACGAAAGGATGAGATGGTGAGTTATTTATTTTCTTCTATATTATATATATTTTATATCATATGTTTTACGTTTATACGAACATTAGTATTTATATTAACAAAGGGAATAGATGAAATCTATGTTGTTGCCTCAGTAAAGTTTGTGGCCGAGAAAGTTGGAATTATGACATTAATCATCTTACTAACCTCGATTCCATAAGAACTTTGTCAATTAAAGTGAGGTTTGATCTTTAAAATGTCACCAAGTTAGAATAAATATTATGTCATATGTTCCTATGTTTTATATCAATTTTCAGTACTATAACTTTTCAAGGAATCAAATAGTTGATGGCTACTTCAACTTAGATTTGATTAAATTTCGAAGTAGTTGAAGAATTTGTTATTATATCAAGAACTTGAAGTTCTTAAAATTAAATATTATATTAGGCCCGAAGCCTAAATGATAAAATTGAGAATCTAAACATTTTGGTTCACTTTTATGTTAGGCTTGAAGCCTAGGTTATAAACTCAAACCCGAAGATTTGAGTTTTTAACATTTTATATGACATGGATTTATATTGGAATCCATTGGAATGCAAAGAGCCTCAAAATACAATCATAAAATGAAAATGAAAAATTGATAAAATTAAACTCGAAGATTTATGTATTTGATTAAGTACATTGATTGGCTTTGATTCAATATATATACTGATTTTGAATTTTGAACAAATATGGAGGCCATAACTGAATGTTCGCATGAAAAGTGAGAAGAATGAAAAGCCATGATTTAAATCTTGTTAAATTAAAGAAGATATCAATCTTTGAGTTGATGAATCAAAACTTGATTAAATCAAAAGGTTCTTGCAATGCCTATTCATTGTCTCTTTAATCAATTAATAAAATTGAGAATTGATAATAGTGCCTACTAAGTGAATAGCATTGGTATGTAAAATTGTACAAATGGGGTACATGTTATTAAATTAACAAATATTTAATGCTTAGTAAGCTTGTAAAATTACTGGTTAGTAAACTTATAAAACTACTGATTTGTATTCACTGGAATGTAGAAAGTCCCAAAATACAGTCATAAAATGGGACATATGATAAAGATAAAGTGAAGACAATGTTTCATTCATAATTTACTCCTTAAATGATTGAAATTCAATATATATATATTTGAGTAGAGGACCCATGTGTCCTAAAATATTTGGAGGAATTATTTTAACACCAAAAGTTGTGATTGTTTCCACTTGACTAAAACTATATTCATGTAAATTGAACTGTCCCTATTCTAGTCCAAGCTAAATGACAAATTTAAGCTCATGTTCATCTTTGGCATGTATTTATAATATGTTTTTAAGGCATGCATTTTATGGATGAATTTATGGATAAAAGCATGTGTTACCATTCAGAGCTTTGAAAGGTCGAGATTCCTTATATCGATAATTTGAATATTTATAATTACGGGACTAATATGGACTTGAATAAAGAGAGTAACTTTCTAATTACATTTTTCCTTAAAAAATTGCTATGAAAGTTTGCACTTGAAGTTGCGATATTTTAAACTAGTAAATACAGTGCACGATTAAAATTAGTTTTCAATTGAAACTATTTGGAGATATTACAACTTTCGAAATCCTAAATTCTTATTAAGTAGCAATATTGTGAAGAGATTTTAAGGAATACTATCAATTGAATTCTGGTAGTTGAACAAATGAAACATTGATGAAAAATCATAACTCCTATTATGATTGATAAGCATTCATTGAAATGGATGCAAATGTGAATATAAGTGATTTATTCCCAAAAGTGAGCGTACATGATTCAATCTCATAAATTAATGGAATGTACGATAGACATTGACATTATTTAGACATGTCAAATTATTTTATGCATTTCATATATTGATTGCATCATACCATCCGAAACGAAAAGAAATAGTGGTAAAACTTGAGAAAAATAAAGGTATGCAAATTGATTCCACAAGGCGTCAAAATAAAACTTGTTGAAAGAAACAATATCAAGTTAAAATGAATTACGATGATGTAAGTGACATTCTTGATGGTAATGATTACCAATAAACATTGTTAATTTGGGTTTTGATAAATTCTATTGAAATTAGTAGAGCTAATAGAAATAATAAAAATAATAATGATTAATATGAAATTAAGTTTATTGCATAACGTTTTGTGATTAAATATCTGAATTTCTAATATGATTTATTATATTTCAATTATGTATTTAGGTATGATTTTAGTGGATGGAAAAATATATTGATAAAAGTCCATGTACGGCAATTCATATTTAAAATTAAGATTATATATTATCATACTTGAAATGTAAATATAGTCTTCTCATGTTGTCTCAATTATGATTATAAAGAAATTGTTTATTTCTTAAACGAAAAAAAAAAAGAAACGTAGAAATATATATGATATTCTTTATGCCTTTCTTTGTATCAATTTATTTTATCTCATATTGTGATTAAAGTACAATGAAAATAGAGTAATGTCATAATTATTGATTAAATTATTTACCTAGTCATGAGGTATATGAGGTTATTTTGATGAGATTCTTGAGTTTATGAATTCTTCATAATAAGTAAAGACTTATTATTTTGATTAACCTCATTTATTTAAGAATTCATATATGGGGATTTTATAGAAAGAAATGTGTTTGTACAATTGAAACACATATTACAGTAAACCAGAAGTTTACTGATCAAAATAGATTTGGCATGACCGGTTAGACCATCCCGGATATAACTATGATGCGAAAAAAAATATTATTGAGAGTTTGTATGGATCTTGACTGAAGAACTAGAAGATTCTTCAATTCAAAGAATCCTTTTGTGCTGCTTGTTCTCAAGGTTAATAGATTATTAAATCATTTCAATTAAGAATGGGTTAGAATCTCCAGCATTTTTGAAACACATTCAATGTGATATATGTGGGCCCACTCATCCTCTGTGTGGATTTTAATAGATGCATCTACTACAAATGTGACATGTGTGTTTATTGTCAACCTGCAACCTTGATGTTTGCGGGATTATTTGCGCAAATAATTAAATTAAGAGCACACTTTTCAGATTATGCAATGAAGACGTCTTAATAATGCTGGTGAATTCATATATCTGACTTTCAATGGCTATTGAGAGTCATGTTGCCCATATTCATACACAAAATGATTTAGTAGAATTATTCATCAAACGCCTCCCGTTAATTGTTTGAAAATTATTAATGAGAACAGAACTTTTTGTTACCTGTAGCAACGCTTGTGTGCATCAAGCCAACAAATAATGATAAATTCTCCCTGATGGACCTATTGTTTGGTCATGAGCCAAACATTTCCCATCTTAAAATTTAAGGACGTGCGACATATTTTCAATTGATCCACCACAACGCACAAAGATGGGTCTTCAAAAGAGTTTGGGAATATATGTTGGATATGAGTCCCCATCCATAATAAGTATCTTGAATAAATGACTGAAATTTTATTTACGGCATGGTTTGCCGATTGTCATTTTGATGATACAATATTCCTAACATCAGGGGGAGGTAATAAAGAGCTGGTAAAAGAAATAAAATGAAAAACATCAACATTATCTTCTCTAGATCCTCGAAAAAAAACAGTGTACACTTGAAGTCCAGAAGATAATTATTTGCAAAATATTGCAAATCAATTGCCAGATAAATTTACTAATATAAAAAGAGTTACTAAATCTCATATACCAGCTAGATATGCTCCAATTCAAATGAAATCAATTGGTTCCATTGATAAAAATCCTATAAAATACGGAGCTAACATTGAAGATGGTCATATTATGGAGGCAAGCACTCATGAAGAGTCGCAAGACATAACTAATAGATAATACCCCAGAAGAGGTTCAGGTACCTGAAAATAATAAATAAAGAGATCTCTATAAGTTATGTCACTACGAGAAAAAGATGGAACCGAAGTAAAACAGTTGTCGACAACACTTTTGCATATAATTATAAAATAAAATGAGGATCTTGAAATTAAATTTGTTATAAAAATATAAAAAATTTGGCCAAAATAGAAAGACGCAATTCGAGCATAATTAAGTTAACTTTCAAAGTAGTTCAAACACCTAAAGGTGTAAAGCCGTTTGGATATAAATGGGTATTTGTGCGAAATCCAAATGAGAAAACTGAAGTCGTTATATATAAAGCACGACTAGTGGCACAAGGATTTTCATAGAGACCCGATATTGATTATGAGGAGACGTAATCTCTTGTGGTGGATGCAATTATTTATACATACCTTATTAGTCTGACAGTACGTGAAAAACTTTATTTGCGTCTAGTGAATGTTGATACAACTTATTTATATGGCTCGCTCAATACTAAAATTTATATGAAAATCCCTGAAGGGTTTAAAATTTCAGATGCATTTGGAAACTCCGGAGAAAACTGTTCAATACGCTTGCGTAAATTTTTGTATGGATTAAAACAATTGGGACGTATTTAATACAATTGTATTAGTGACTTGTTAAAAGAAAGCTATAAAAACGATCCAAATAACTCATGTGTTTTATGGAAAGATTGGGATCAGGATTATTGTTGTATATATTGATGATCTAAATATTATTGGAACTTCCAAAGAGTTTTAGAGGAAGAACTTGAGATGAAAGATTTTGAAAAATAAAATTTTATCTTGACCGACAGATCGAGCATTTAACAGATGAAATCTTTTGTCCATAAAAGATTATGTTTCAATCTTTGGATGAAAATGGTGATATAGATGTCATCAAATTCAAACAATAATTTTGCCTATTGTTGGCTACATTATTCAGAAAGATAGTTCACTACACACCGAAATACGTCTAACTTGTGGACCTTGTGTCAACATCAGGGGGAGTGTGTAACTGTACTCTTTTTCCTTCGTCCAAGTCTTTTGTCCCAATGGGTTTTTCTTGGCAAGGTTTTAACGAGGCAGTGTTATACGCTCATTAGTCCCGTATGGATGTGTACTCTTTTTTCCCTTTTCAGGTTTTTCCCACAGGGTTTTTCTGAAAAAGGTTTTTAACGAGGCATATTCCATAATTGATGGACATCCAATGGGGAGTGTTATAAATCTTACTAAATGGTGGATGTCCATATGAAGAGTCATGTATCTCATACATTGAAATCAATTGATGAATTCATATGAAAGGTCTCATAGTCATAATTAGTGACCTTTGGTTGTATTTCTTTAAACTATAAATAGATGCTATTATATTGTATTTTGTACACACAACAAGATGAATATAAATGAAATATATTGCTCTCTCTAATTTACTCTCTACATTATAGTTTTAACTTGTTCTTTTAGATTATTTATTGAATAATTTCATAACACTGATTAATATGTCAAGAGTTTGTGTTTCGACTTCTGGGGCAATCCCATGTGCTAGCTATGGAAAATAACTGCACCTAATTTTCACTGTGTTATTAGATTATATACTATATATGCACACTCTCTCGTCTTCCATTAATGGTATCACTAATACTGTTAGTTTTCCAAATCAATTATCATTTCACCCTTATTTTTTTTAGCTCCATTTCACCCTTAATAAATAACCTTATTTACATATTAAGCAGGGATAATTACGGGACCTTTTATGAGGTTAGGTATAATTACCGTCCAATCCATTCCGAATATCATAATTACGTGGACCTCCTATGACATTAATAAATGATTACAAAATCCCTATTAAAATCCTAACAGGGTTTAACGGACATGGGCGGAATCAGGGAATTGACCGTTATACCCTCGAGTTTTTTTAATAAAAAAAGGAATAATTATAGGGACCTCCCTTGAAGTTAGGTGTAATTATCGCTCAATTTCCTATGACTATCATAATTACATGGACCTCCACTGACGTTTTAAAAAGATCACAACCCTAAACCCCCATCCACACCCTCATCCCAGTCATCCTCTCTGTCGGGATCTCTTCTACAGGCCATGTCGTTGGCCTGGAAGTCCTCGCAGGCTAGGGTTCTTCAACCCAAGCCGACGACACGACCTAGATGAGTGGGGTAGTTGGGGCGAGGGTTGGGGATGGGGTCGTTTAGGACGGTGGTTGGGGAGTTTATTTATCAATAATATATATATATATATATATATATATATATATATATATATATATATATATATATATATATATATATATATATATATATTAAATTTATTTATAATAGTTATTTTCAATATATATGAATTTATAATAACTATTTATTAAATCGAATATTTGAATGAGTATTTTTACTTTTTATAAAATATGAATTTTTTTTTTATTACGGGTTAATTATGAGCATTCTTATAATGTCTAATAATTTATGTTCAAGTTTTTAGTCAAAATTTTATTTTTATAATTCTAATATGTTCAAGTTTTTAGTTAAAAATTTACGTTATGGGTTAATTATGAATAATATGAGCATTTTTATAATGTCTAACAGATTATTTTCATTTATTCTTGTACATTTTTTTAAATTATTAAAGTTATGGGTTAAATATGAAAGTTGAAGGTATGTTCTAAAATATTTTTTCTCATGATTAAAGTTGAATGTATTTACATTTGTATTCATTTATTCTTGTACTTGAATTTTAATTAGTTAAAAACATTGAAAAAATCAATTATTTTATTTTTAAACTATTTTCTTAATTTTTACACAATAAAACTTAATTATAAGGACAAAGTTAAAATATAACATTGACACCATTTCATAATCCTAAACATTGCAATAGATTCCCTTCCCTTTTAAACAACTGAAAAGGGTAAAATGACCAACATGTGATTGGTCTAGTGGAAGGGACTAGTCACTACAAAGTAGCGGATTCAGGTTCGAATTCTTGTTGGGAGAGGTTCCCACTTTATGTGCTCGACGCGCCTCGAAAAGAATTGAAACCCTTGGAAAACAAAAAATGAAAATGAAAAGGGCAAAATGGAAAATTCAAAATATATTTATATTTATATATTTTATGAAATGTTATTTTAATATTTACTTAATTATGAATAGTATATACAATTAAGTTAACTTAATTAATAGGGATAATTACATGGACCTCCCCTGAGGTTAGGTGTAATGATCGCATCTCCTCCAACTATCATAATTAAAGGGACCTTCCCTGACGTTGCAAAAGGAATAGGATTACACCCTTTAGGTTTCCACCTATTTTTGTTGTCGCCAATTCCCCTGTTATCAGGTTACTAAGGGCCTGTTTGGGTCGATTTTCGCCCAAAATTTTCGTCCGCGAAACGGGCCAAACAGCAACCCAATCGCTTCTGGCCCAGAATGTCAGATAAACTTGTTTCGCTTAATGGCCCAAGCATGCTTGTTTAAAAACACAAGCAGCAGCCTTTGAAGACTTCTGTCAATTGCACACTTCCCCACGACCCCACCTCTTCAATTTCTGTCTAGTATATTGTTTTTTTATTTGATAAATGGCGTAGTATATAATATGGAGTATATGCTATTATGATTGTTTCATTACTAAATTATATTTAAATGATTGTGTAATCACCATTTTTATATATCTATATCAGAATTTATTGTTACTAATTCATTATATTATTTTTTAAATATCATATAAAAAAAATTACTATATATGTAGTACTATTTAATTTTACACCTACATTCAATTATTATTAATTATCAAAAATTAATACTACAATAATATTATTACAATCATCATTTCAATCATAACAATATTATTATAATCACAATCTCAATTATTACTCTATTTAATATTATATTATATTTTTATAAAGTCTATGATGTGACATTTGTCATTACCTTTTCACCCCCAAACACCAACATCCAAACTCAATTCAAATCATATCTCAAATTCTCAAAACCCACTAACTATTATTTTACTATTATATTACTATCAAAATATTCCAACCAAAACCAATTCAAGTCGTGTTTCAAATGTTTCGCCAAACTCATTGAAACCAATTTGAAACACCGAAACAGAGCGAAACAGAACCAAAACCGATCCAAACGGGGCCTAACTTCCTTGACCTTCCGACACTGGGTAGTTGTTAGCCCCCATAGATAGTCTTACAACTTTGAGGAGACCTATATTTTTGATAAATAGTCATCCGGGACCCAAGATTTAATAGTTGGTTCATTTTCAGTCTCAATAGAGTCTACTTATTGCAATCGAATAAGAACTAATAAGTTTTAGCTCATTTTGCTCCTCAACCTATGAGATATTAACAATTATATACTTCTGTTGTTCCCCTCTCACGGCAGGTTCTTATGCATTACTCATCCATCCGACTTGCACGTTAAGCATGCCACCAACGTTCATCAGCCAAGATTAAAGTCTCAAGCAGCCTTGATCATGAGCCATATAATTATCTAAGGATGTTCATGACCAACAACAAATATGCGCGAGGAACAATGATTTACTCGAGTTGAGTTTGATTAAACATCGTCTGAGTTCAAATCATTTAACTATTTCAAACTTGATTGAAAAATATATATTAAAAAGAACATATTCAAACTCGAGCTGAGTTCGAAACTTCGTTTGAGTTCAGATTATTTTGTACGACTCTTCTCAAGTAGTTTCATGCCCTTTCGCAAAATTAAGTGGACATTTGAAGTTTTGAACGGTGATTCAATGCTAATCAGAGGGTAGGTACCTGAAGCCCCCAACACCCCCCGAACATCTACCCAGCCAATACACATCCAAGTGTTAGGATGGGGCCTTGAACCTAAAGGTTGTACCCAAAAAACCTATCATCCATGAAATGCTTTAAAAAATGAAATTTTAGTTAGAATTTGTCATCCTTTAGTATGTTCTTTAAATAGGTGAAGCGCAATTCATAAGAAACATATCCAAGAGCAAGAAATATGGTCTCATTTTATTGCCATATAATACGTAAGAACTTATGAAACTGCATGTATTACAAGCTGACCAATCCAAAAGAACGAAGATTCTAAAGAACGAGATGAATAACTTACAACGAATAAGAAATAAGAGTTGCCCTTAAGCATTCAAAGCACCAATATATCAGCAACTAGTTCATCAATCAAAGAATTTAGAACTCGAGACTCAATCTCTATTCCAAGTTCAAATTCTTCAACTTCAAAATCGAGCCATCTTCCATATTTGCTGCTCATATCCTTATCTACAAGATCATCAACCATGGAGTCTCCCAAAGAACTCCAACCCATAATTTCTTTGTCAACTTCTTCAACTAATCTTTCCTTTCTTCTAACAACAAACAAACCCTTAGCCCATAACTCGTATCCTCCATTCGCATATTGTCTAAATCTTACATCCAAGCATTCACTCACACAATCAAACAGAACCCTTCTCTTTGTTCTTGAAACGGGCCCTTTTCGATTTTCTAATTGGTCAAAAAGACGAGGATAGATGATCTCAGAAGTTCTTCCCAATGCATAGTCCTTAAACATTGGTTCAATATTAGATAGGATCTCATTGATGTACTCTAATTCCCAACCACCTCGTTTCTTACAATGGGTTGAGTTTAAGGCTGTCTCTAGCCTTTTAGCCATAATTCCAGCAGAAGTTGAAGAAGCTGAGTCTGATAACTCAACATCTGTTTCATTTGAAAGGAATGTCTTCAAAGAATACGTACCAAGAACTTCACGAGCTTGAATTGACGAACAATTTTTGCTACCTGCAATAGGTTATATATATTAGCAGAGTTAGTCCAGTGTTCGGTTTATTTACTCATAAGCGATAGTAAAAGAATGAAAAAATTGCATTTTAGTCCCACGGGACTAGACACTCGGTTTGATTCCAACTTGTAGATTTTTTTTTCCTTTCCCCCTCTTTCCATCCAATTTGGGACCAAATGTGCAAAACAGAAACAATTCTACGAGACCAAATGTGTTAAAATAAAGAATGTCATAACAAAGATGTTTTATTATGAACTAAAGGTGTGAAAAAGGATGGGGGATAGAAAAAAAAATGTGCAAAAAAGTTCAAAATTTTAGGACCAGAAGTGATATTTTTGAAAGCGCAAGACTAAACTGTTGAGTGTCCGACCCTCCGAGACAAAAAAAATGGAATTTTGCAGTAAAAGACATTTCTGACCTTCCGTAAGATTACTGTTAGCAGTCCCTGTAGAATTGCTACTCTCGGCAAACGAAGAATGATCAAGAACTGAAACTGGACTGGGAAGCCGGCAATCTAGAAACTTATTGGTTTGAGTATTGCTGCTGCCTCTTTTATAGATTTCTTCAAGCAACACCTAAATATAACAACATAAATTTATTGATTAGCATTCTAAAAGTAACTCAGAAATGTAAACAAATCTTATGATATAGGAGTATGTTTGATTCTTGGATTTCAGAGAGTAAAATGATACGGAAAATGGAAATGAAAATGAACAAACAATGAAGCTCAAAGTTGTATCATTTGATGCAAGAAAAACTATTTCCCAAGCCTTTTGCTTATTAAAATCCAAGAACCAAACATAGCTAAAAGTAATTCTTGTTCAACATAATTATCGATTTAGAAATTCTCTCTATCTGAGCTTACCAAATTATCTGGGAGTGGTTCAGTTTTAATCTCCATTTTCTTCTGTTGTGAAAGCTCGACTTTGTGAGTCAGTTCCTTTAGCTTTTGCTCCAAAAGAGTGCTTAATGAATCATCTCCTTTAAATTTATCATCAAGGAACGAAAACCTTGAAGCACTCATGCCATCTGAGCTCAGCAGTGTCTTTTTACTTATAGAATTTTCTGAGAAGATATTACAGTGTTCCCTAGTCTCCGTGGACCTCATTGGAGCAGTAAATGTAAAAGAAATAACATCTGATCCCATGTTTCCACTATCTTGATCCCAAATACTTTTCCTGTCCATATCACTAGATTGAATCCCTTTTTCATTTTTATCCATCCTATTGTTCTCCGAGGAGTAATTTCCATTGATGCATCGTTTCTTACAGTTGACTTTTTCCGAGCTAGAAGAAGACTCTTTATTAAACTCAGAGCCCAACTTCTTGGAACTAGTTTTAGAAGTGCTAGAAGCTTTAGAAGTCTTTCGCTGCCTTGTAGAAGAAGAATCTCCGTTTTTCAAAGGTAATTTTCCTCCTCTATCGACAATGGAGTTTTGCTTCTGATTGTTTTGGCGAAGAACACTTGAACCATTCTGTGAAGATGGTTTCTTGAGTGTACTACTCTTTTGAGTCTTTGGTTGACTTTTGAAAAGCTGATTAGGACTTAATTCACTCGTTTCTTTCAAATTTAGGCTTTCTCGTTTCTTGACATTTGCCTTTGCTTGTAGTGCAAGCGACACCGATTTTCCTTTGTTTTTCTCGCCGAATATAGATTCTTCCGAGTCTCGAAAAATCCTTACTGAAGTTGTTGCACCCATATGATTCTTGACACCGCTAGATTCACCTTGCCTCTGAGAAGCTTCGGAAAGCTTTAACGGTTTTTGGGCTAATCGAACCTTCTCTTTCAATTCCTTTACTTTTAAAGGAGCCGAGGAGGAACCAACCAGGGGCGTTTTCGCCTTTTTACCTGCCTGAGGTCCTGGTTCAATAATTCTAACAGCTGCTTCCATTATGTGGGCAGCATCCTTAGTTGGGACAAAACTCGAGCTTTTTATAGGAGATAGAAGTTTGTGATGGGTAATTGGAATCGATTTAGCTGATTTAGGTGGTAATATTTCGGTTTGAAACTTTTCAATTGGCCTATGCATTACCTTTTGATACTTCTGCAAACTTCCCGAGTGCATGATTTGAGGATCATGTAAGTATTCAAGGTTTTTAGCTCGGAAGTAAGAATCTTGTAGTGATTGTGAATCAGAAAATGAAGAGGCCGGCTCTAGAATATTGGATTTTGGCAAGGAGTCCAACCCCATAAGTCTTGCTACAACACTCGGGGCTTTTGTTCCGTAAAAGTCCTCATCGTTGACCGATGAAGAACGACTATAATCACTACTTCCTTTAATACTCGATATGGCTAAAATGTCATCCTCATCAAGCTAGACATAGAAAATGAATATTTTAATTTATATTTAAAAGAAATAAAAATAAAAGAGCTTCATTCATTTGATGTTAACAAGCTTACCATTTGAAGTCGGGTAGATGGCAAATTACCATCACAGCGTTTTTTCTGTTTCGATTGCTCTACATTAATGATGAGACACAAAAAAATCTTGTTTAAGCCATCGCAGATAAAGAATATAACACACACACACACACACACACATATATATATATATATATATGTACCTGGTATATCTGACTTGCTTGAGAACAACTTTTTTCGGGATTTCCCATTCCAATCGAACAGCTGGAGGAAACCACCAACATAATTTCCACTTTTGGAGCCTTGTTTTTCAATTCCCATACTTTGAAGTTTTGCCTAATTCAACTCTCAAAACTAAAGAAGCAAGAGCTTAAAGAATCTATGTCCATCTGCAATTAAATCAAATATAAAAAGTTGGCTAATTTATGTAAGTATAATCTATTTTTATTGTAGAAGAAAGCTTAGAGAAATACTAATATTTCACATGGACCTTTGTTGATTCATATTGATGAATAGTATTAAGAAATTATTGTTCTTCTTCTTAAAGAATTCTTGTAACTAGGGGGTATCTATAATCTTTTAAGGTGTTTATTTACGATAACATTTAGACTATGTCTAGTTCTTGGAATTTAGTGAGTAAAATGATAATGAAAATGAAAATGAACAAAAAATTAAGTTGAAAGTTATATATCATTTGATGTAATGAAAAGAACAACATTTTCCATAGCAAATTATTACTCACTAAAACCCAATAACCAACATAGCCTTAATCACTAATAACAACTGTCTTTAAGTGAATGAATTTTTAACATCATATCCCAAATTTGGATTTCTGAAACAAAATGACTAGCCATAGAAGCAGCAATGAACAGTTGAATCCAACCTTTTTTTGTGTGATTTTCAATTCTATTAAATTGGAAGAAAAATTAAATGAACAAGCAGTAGTTCCATCAACAAGCAACAATTTAGAAAAGAAAAAAGATCCACTAATATTATTTTCATATCTAATCATCAATAAACACCTAAACCAACCCACACTAATGTTTATTAAATAATAACAAAATCACATACATAATCAATATCAAGGACTCTATTTGAACAACAACACTCCATCGATCAAAAAACACAACAAAACTAATGTCAATAAAAAGACCAAAAGAAAGACCCTTTTCGTATACATAACATAAGAGGAGTAAAACAACGATAAATCAAGAAAACTCACAAAACCCAGTTGAAATCAAGAACTTCTGAGCTTCTTCCTGATGTAAAGCAGCAATCTTTATGTACCAATAGCTACAATTGTCAATAAATTCAATGTATTAGGGCAAGAGAGACTCAAAATTGAGAACTTTAGAGAGAGAAAATTGTTGAAGGTTTCTTGGGTCAGATGAACAGCAGTGAGAAAGAGCTGTCTCAGAAGAGTGGAGTTGTATGAGTAATAAATGAGGAGACAATGGAAATTGGAAAAAATTTGAGTGTTTAAATTTGATTTTTATATTTATAGAAGGTGCTTTTTTCGCTTTGAGAAAATGGTTTGAAAAAGAAATAATATTTGTTACTACAGAAAATGTTAAAAAAGTTGTAACGTCTCTTTAGAGAGGGGGAGGGATTTCAAATTCCTATTAGAAAGAGATGGGCCCCACTTATTGAGTTTAAGGTGTTATTGTGTGTGCGCTAGTGCAGAGTAAGAACGGATGGACCCTACTGATTATAAACATTTCGTGCAGTTCTAAAAATAAATTCTACTATGAAGTAACTATATAAACTAGTTGAAGTTGAGATTAAATTTAATTCAGTGTAGAAAAATATATCAAAAAATTATATTAGATTTAATTCGGAGCTTCTAAAGTCAAAATATATTTACACATGTGTATCGATAATATATAAAATATCTATAAAAGTTGAGAATATATATATAAATTTGCTTTAATTAAAAAGACTGTAGGAGCAAATTTCACTTTCTGCTAATAATCTATTTCACAATTTTAAATACTTGATGACATCCTTTAGAAATATTTAAACTTTAAACAGTGACAATGCCGCCAATTCTTTTCATGATAAGGAAAATATTGAATTTGTTATTTATATATTAAAAAAATGGGTTTTTGGCACTTTACACCCTGGAATTATAAGGTTTTGGCACTTTGCACCATGACTTAAAAGTTTTGGCACTTTGCACTCTGAAAATATAATTTATTTGGCATTTTGCACTCTAGTGTGTGTTTTAGTGAGAAAATTCATTGGTAGATGGGTAGAATAGTTATTTTCAATTTTTTTTCACTTTGCACCATGGCAATATAGATTTTGCACCTTTAAAATATTGAATGTTGGCATTTTACACCATAAAATTATAAAATATTAGCATTTTCACCCTGATTTAATTTTTTTGGCACTCTGCACCCTAAAAATATAATTTGTATGACATTTTGTACCCTAATGTATTTTTCTTAAAAAAAACAAACTCATGAATGTTAGCGATGTAAAGATAAAATGGTCATTTCTATGCACAACAATCATAAACTTGTTATTCTAAATTTATTTTACTTTATAATAACTTATTTTAACATTTTCTCTCAGTAAAGTTTAGATTAGAAAAAAGACATTGTTTTCATTTTATTTTCAAGTATCCTCTAGATTATTTACTTTAAATCTAACATACACGTTTACATATCTAACATATTATTATATTGCATGTTATTTACATAATTTAGATTATAATATTAAGTCGAGATTGAAAATGCCATAAATTATATTTTTTGGGTGCAAAATGCCAATATTCTATATTTCAGAGTGCAAAGTGTCAAAATATATACTTTTAGGGTGCAAAGTATCAAAATATTCGAAAATAACTATTATACTCTTCAATCAATGAATTTTTTCTTCAAAACACACACTAGGGTGCAAAGTGCCAACTAAATTGTATTTCCAGGATGCAAAGTGCCATAATTTTTAAGTTAAGGTACAAAGTGCCAAAACCCTATAATTCCAGGGTACAAAGTGCCAAAAGCCCTTAAAAAAAATTAAGGGTCTCGTTAATTATAAAACCATACTATCATCAGCATCCATCTCTTTCAGAATTAGCATCAGAGCATTTACCTAACTCACTCATTTAATTTGCTCTATCTTTTAAATGTTTTTGGACAGTCCAAAAGTTATTATAGAAACATAAGCAGACATATAAGTATAATTTCAATATTCATTTGATAAAGTTTTATTGAACTGACCGCAAGAAAGCAAAAATAAATAAATTATACAAGATAAATTGGATTGAAGATTTGGGAAATCTTAAGAATTTGTTTTTTCTTCGATTGAATCACATTAAACTTTTTTTTCTTGATAAATAATTGAATCACATTAAACTGTTGGTTTTCACGAACGAAGTCAAACTCAACTGAACACGTTTCAAGTTGTTTTTTCATTTTCAAATTCCATGTTACAATATAGTTTACTTAGTTGTTTAAAAGTTCTTTTGGTTTTATATTGAATTTTTGAATTTTAGCGTGTAAAATAGCTACCTATTTAATTATGTCCTAGGTTACATTATATACTATTGATGAGATTTGTAAAATATTTTATTACATAAATTAAAATAATGGTACTAATGATGTTTTGATCGTTTTTGAGTGAACTAAAACCGGTTAAATTTTACCTTAGATGAGTCATATATTTAAACAAAATTATTTGATGACCTGTTTTTTTTTATATTATTCATGAACGAAAAAGTAAATACGTTATTATCTTAATCATAATATATATCAAAAAAATTATTCTAATCTATAATTAATTTTAAATTAGAAAAATGACAACACCACATGAATCAAATTAAAAATTTAGTGGTTTTGGGACCTATTTTCAAGCTCTAACCGCCATTTTTTTCCCTTCAAATATTGCAAAATGCAATAATATAGCTAGTTTAACAATGCTGAAAGATTTAGTGGTTCTAATTGCAGGATAAAATAACGCTAACAATTTTATTATGTAAAACAAAAGAAGGATCCCACCACTTCTAACTTTTTCTTTGTTTTTTCTTCCTTAATTATCGGCTATAATTTTCAATTCCGACCAAAAGTGAATGCATGAATTAAAAAAAAAAAAAAAAAAAAGGCCCTTTTCTTCTTCTATTCTTTATTTGCAATACATCCTTCTATTATTTCATCTTTTACCTTATATTTATTGTTTTAGTTTATATGGAAAATTAGAAATTACTATGAAAATATTGTATGCAAAATTATTTTTTGTGGTCCAGTTCAGGAAATACAAATTGGGTTCTCAAAAATAGTAGAAGAATTTCTTCTCTAAAATTTGCATGATCGATATTCCAACATCACAAGATTGTAGATAAGGACATCCACTTATATTAATATATGTATGTATGTATATATGTGAACCTAAGATTAATGGTGTTGCGCGAGCGAATATGGTCTAGCGGTTGACTATTATTTCTTACAATATATAATTGATTTTAGTATATATAATCAATCGATCATTTTTTTAACAATTGATTATAATAAAAATAAACTTGGGGAAATTCTTACCTAGACTGGGTTTGGCCGAACCCAAAGCAGCTACATGGCAAGTGTAATACACTTGTTTTGGGATAGGATGTAACTCCCAGGAGAGTGACCAATCACAAAACAAGTGCAATATACTTGTTTGGTGGTTGGATGAGTTTGGCCAAGCCAGGTTTGGACAAGAATTTTCCATAAACTTGGGCAAACAAGGTTAAAATCAAACGGCCTTTGTTGAAGGGAGCTAGGAGCATCCAAGAAGCAGTAGTTGTCTCTTTAATTAAAAAAAAACACTTGAAGCATGTAGTCTGTAGATATTGGAACAGTTTTAAAATGTGTTGAAAATGGTTATAGGAAACAGGGATTTTCTTGTTAATTCTATATGTGTGTGTATATATATATATATAATGAGTAATATATATTTTGCACACGAATCATGAGCCTCCTTTATATTATTTTGGCTACTGAAGTTCGATTGTTCATGGGACATTATATATGTTATTTCTTAATTACTGCTTAATTTGGGTCCTATATATAAATATATATGATGATGATCTTAAAGTTTTTTATTCTTAATTAACTAAGATGCCTCTAATTATTGTGAAAGGAATCGATGCATATAAATATATAACTTTATGTTATGCACAAATGATAAAGATCACCAAGAAAAGGTAAAGGAACAGAGAATAATCCTAAAATCATTTTTTTGATCTGAAGATGAAGAAAAAGTGTGTGATAAATTTGTAGGCTATATATACATATATAACTTTATGGTAAATTGAATTTGATAAACAAAAAGGCCCAAGAGTATAGGAATATCTTCCCAACATCATTCCTTTTTTGTCACATAATATATAAATTATAATTGATCATCAACTGCATATTTGAAAAAGAAATGAAATCACATTGCAAATACACAATTAATGGGAAACTGCCTCTTGTATCAGCAGCAGCAGCAGCTGCCTCTAATTTGCTTGAGATCACTACTACTATACTAGTTGGGAATCTGATTCCTTTTTCTCCAAAGCTTTCACATGGCAACTCGGATTTTTCTTTCTCGTAACTTAGTACGTACGTATGTACGGAACTAACATACATTATTGCATGCACTACGTGCAGAAATTAATGCATTTCAAAGAATGACAAAATATATACGCGACGAGAAATTGTATCGTATGCATCTCCACCTTGTGGAGGGGCTTAATTTTCAAGTTTGTTTGTTCTCAACCAAATACACTCTTGAGAGATAGATGCTATATACGGTTAGTGACTTAATTGATGAAGATCTTAGCGTTTGGAAGTTGTGGAAGCAATTGAAGTTAAATATGTTCTATCTATTCCGAATGGCTTGCAACAGGAACGGAACGCTGGAGATAGACTTTTTTGGCATTAATTATGAGCGATGTTCAGGTGTATCCACATATAGTAAAATTAATCTGCTTACCGGATTCACCAAGAGAAAAATAATTCCGCTCTCGTGATGAGGCAGTTTCGGGTGGGCCACCAAAAATCAGAATGTTTCTTTGGATCGAGTTGTTGTTCTCTATCGCTCGCAAAGTTACTAATGATTCCACATGTCCGATCCTCGTTGTCTTCCTCACTTTCTTCTTACTTGTCCTGATGCAAGGCAGGTCTGGGCTCTTTCCGAGATACGTACGTTATGCAATCGACCTATAGCTATGATGCCGAAGACGGGGTAAAACAGTTCAAAATCTGTTCATTCGAAATCAGACACAAATGAGTTCAGGCTGTTCATTACATACTGCTAGTGGATCTGGTTTAGTATAAACAATTTCATATTGGAGTCTTCTGAAATTAAACCTCACATGCTTTGCACTTTTGCCCGTGCATGATTTTTACAGAAGATATCAATAGGCTACTCGCGGTTTCGCTGCACCAAAACCGATCAGAACACTTGGAACATGGAGACCTCCACCTTATGGCTTTGGGCCAAGGAGGTGAGTTTATTGGTATTGGTTTAATTGCAAGAAAGTGGGAGAAGGATGTATTGGCTGGAAATCGAAGGTGATTATTGTCCATATGTTATTCAAGGTATAAAAGATTCAAAGAGCTCGAATGGAATGCTTGGACCAATCTACGAAGACATCAAGTTGCTAGCAAGACAATTTACTCCTTTTGATCCTTTACATGTTATTAGAGAAAGTAATAAGGCAGCCTATTGTCTGGCTAAGCTCGCCTCCATAGGCTTCTCCTTTTCCCCGTTTATCCCTAGTTCGATCACTGAGATTGTATTATCTGAATCCTTATAATGATATTTTCACGTTTGTCTCAAAAAAAAAAAAAAAAAAAAAAGATATTATATCTTGTGTTATTCATACTTTATCTAAGTTGTATGGAAAAAATCAACGAACTTTATAACATAAATGCCATTATATGCCCTATTATGGATTAAGGTTTCGATCAACTAAATTCTGGAAATTTTTTAGAAATATATTGAAATGACAGCAAAAATCGTCAAGAACTTGGTAAACTAGAAAATAATTGAGTCTCAAAGCAAACAATGAGTTTCAAAATTACATTTTAATTTTTGTTTCTATTAATTCAAAATATTAAAATCTTTCAATTTTTTTGACGGAAACGGTGAAATTTTTAATCCATGTCTATTATGATTCCAAATTTTTTTAACTATCAAATAGTTTTAACTAGAAATTCATAATGGTAAACACTGTCAATATATATTTCAATTTATTATTTTTTTTTAATAATTGAAAAGTGAAGAAAGATTCGTAGCATTTATATATATATATATATATATATTTATACATAAAGCTATGAATCTATATATATCTCTATCTCTACTATTATAAAATCATGAATATTTCTTAACTTTTTTGTGCGGACTAAAATACCCTTATTTGGATTGTTATTTAATTCAGTGGTAAATATACAAAAGTAACTGAAGAGGTATAATTAAACATTAAGTCTATTATTTATCTTCTACATAAACTCCTAAAAATTATAAATTCTCTCTTACATAATTTATAATTTTAATCTTCTCTTATAATAGATAAAAACAAACCATAAAAATTCACTATTATTTTAAATAGTCCCTAAATAATAGATAAAAACTATTATATTTTAGCATCAATATTTTTTAAGTAAGATAATGTTAATTTAAAATATTAGTAAACCATAAATCATAAACACTTTAAATGTAAGAATTTAAAATGAAATTCTCTTAAATATCTTTATGTTTAAAAAAAAAGTTAAAATTGAATTGCATCTTACGAAAGAATAAAAAATACTTAAGACTCGGCTAATTACGTAATTTTAGTTTGACAAAAATAGAAAATATAAAAAATATTTAATAATATCAAGACATGCATAAACTCAAATTTGGATGGAATTCCTTTTGTGAAAAATGGGTGAAATTGGTGGAAAATGGTGAAATCGATAAAAAAAAATCTATGAAATCATTAAAAATATCTGAAATCAATGAAAATTCGGGTGAAATTTATGAATACTGGTGAAGTTGGTGAAAATTTGGGTGAAACGGGTAAAAAGTACCCCTGAAATCGATAACACATTTGAAATCGATGAAAATTCGGGTCAAATTCGTGAAAAAATGATGAAACAGGGGAAACGACAACATTAATGAAAAACAAGTGAAATCGGTGAAAAAATGAATAAAGTCGGTGAAAATGTATCATATCATGAAAATTCAGGTTGGTGAAAAGAACATGTGAAAAAATGTGCAAAATAGGTAAAAACAGGTTAGTATGATAAAACGTGTGAAAAATAAGTACAAAAAAAAGAGTTTAACTTACAAAATTAAGGTGAAACCGGTTGAAAAATAGTTTAAAACGAAAAAGTAGAAGGACAAATCGTAATTAAATCATAGTAGTCAGAGGCGCATAGCGCAACGACGCGCAAAGGCTTCCGAGGCTATAGCGCGATAGCGTGGCCTTTTTAAAAATGAAGCGCATAAATACAGGTTTTTTAATATATATCAAGAATGGTACTAAATTTTGAAACTATAGAACATAAAAACTAACTTTAACACATAAAAACATAAAGCTAATAAGTACTCATAATATAAAGTATATTTCAGCCAACTTTAAGTTAATTTCACCTAATTTAAGTTAATTGTTGTATACCTAAAAAAACAAAGTTAATTGTTGTAAAATCTGCCAGCTAGCAGTCATTTCACTTAAATTTATGCTAATTTTGAGTAAATTCAGCCAAACTTTTCATTAAAATCCTTATTTAAATAACATAAGAAATGAGTGAAATATAAGGTAATTTTCATCTTAATTCAAGAAGATCAACAATTAAATTAATAAATCAATTTAAACTGATTTTAAGCAAAATATTTAAACCAAAATAAGGCAAATTTAATTTTAATTTAGGAAATATCAGGAATTAACTAACTTAGTGTAAACAAGCTCCAAGAACACAAGGAATGTGTGAACAATGGTATGCATGTTCCAAATTCGAGTTCCAAAGTAAACGTTCAAACGTATCCAAATATAAAATTTTTTAAGTTTCGTACCCAAAATCCGCAAAAGTTTGTAAATAAAAAAAACCTTCTGAATTTGATCAACATGGTCGTGGAGATCAGCAGAAGTTTGATAATGGAGATCAGCTCTCAAGCTCTGAGATTAAGGAGTGTGATAATTTGTTCATACAAAGAATGAACCAAGATGAAGAAGATATAGATATATATCTTCCGGATTTAGAAGCCATATTTGCCATTCTATATGATGATGGAAATTATAAATTTCATATAAACATAGGGAAAATCAATTACATAAACAAACCAAATTTCTGCTAAATTAACCTAATGGTAAATTTCATTTGTATTAGGAAAACCAACCATTAATTCTGCAACCAAGTTACTAGATTTCACCAAGTTTTTTTTCTTCTTTAACTTTTTATTTTTCGATTTTCCTTAAATAGCGCATTATTTTGGCGCTATTGGTTGTTGCGCTATAGCCCAAATAGCGCAAATAGCGCGCTAAGTGATTAGCGCATGCGCAGGGCGCAACGAGGTGAGGAAATCTCGCTATAGCGAAAAGCGCACTATAGTGAGCGCTTTTCTCGCTTTTAACTACTATGAATTAAATACAGTGAAAATAAGTTATAACCAATAAAAAAAAGGTAAAACAGTGAAAAAAATCAAAGTGGTAAAAATAAATAAAATCGGCTAAAAAACAGGCTAAACCGGAGAAAAATTAATTAAATAGGTGAAAACGGATTAATTTGCTCTATTTTATGACATAATCAAATTAATTTTACCCTAAATCATAAAAAATATCCATGAAATTAACAAAACACGTACAACGTACGTGCACCTTCCTAGTATATATATATATATATATATGTGTATACTTTCATGAATACTTCCTCCGTTTTACTAGCTAATTGGCACATTTGTCAATTTTTTTTGTTAAATTAATTGACATCTTTGGGTTATCAAACTTTTTTTCTTACAATTTTTGCTCTTTTTACAAATTTAAGTTGGGAAACTCAATGTCATCACTCACTAATAAAAAATTAAAAAGTAGACATCATTAATAAAAAACATGTAACGATGAAGTTTCTTAAACCGTGTGAAAATAAGAAATGTGTTAATTAATAGATGAAACAAATGGAGTATAAATTATGGATTTTTCAACCCATCATCTGCTTCTCCAAGAACAATTTTCAATAATTACTTTTCAAATCTCTTTTGATTCCCCTCAATTTATGACTAATAACTAGTGCAACGGACTTTCATAGACGAAAAGAAGTTTGATTCAAATATTCTAATACATAGGCCATATTTTTTATTCTATTTGGATATAATAAAAATAATATCAACTATATCATGAAATAAGTAGAATGAATCAGTTAACCAAATGGCAAAGTAATAATAATTCTATAAAAAGAAGTCATGTCATGTTATATCAACTTTTTTTTACTTTTCTATTTTATTTTTTTTATTATATAAAAATATATAATTATATATAACTTTTTTAACTCCTTCATTTTTCTGATTATATTCATTAATAAAATTTAATTTTTACTTTTTATTTGAATCAATTTCAATAAAAAGAAATCCTTGTTTTTTTAACCCAAAAGGTTTCATACAATTGAGGACACGTGTTGAGGAATGAGGATGTATGGTAACCGTTACAAAATTGCTTTACGAACAGCAAACTTATGACAACGCAGCAAACGCTGTTTTACTGAGGTGGTACACTAAATGCTATTCAATATTTGTCCTAATCAATGATATATTGCACTTTCTTTATTTAAGATGTGATTATTTTGAGTAACAAAATGGTGTATATTAAATATAATAAATATTACATCTTATGAAACATGTTACTAGATACTTGACAATTCCAACGAGATTATTGTAATATTGTTTGAGTAAGATTTTAAATTCAAAATTTCATAAATTTTGAATGAAATGTTTCTATAGAGAAATTTTCTAATTCAAACTATTTAAGAAAATATTTCAAAATAGAAACAAATTTACTGCGAGATTTAAATGATTTTTCTTTTTTTCCTTTATAAAACACAATTTGCTAGTATGGTTTTTAGTAATCGAAGGGCCAATTTTTCCATCAAATTACTTTATAAAATTCAACTATAAATCCGTCTGAGAAGTTTACCCTTCACATTTTATGAATTTCATCTTCTGAATCAAGACAAAAACTTCAACCTTTCTATTAAATTGTAACATCATCTCAACATCCCGTTCACTTTCATACATTTTCTGTGAAACTTAATTAGCTTTTTCAATTCATAGAAATGAGCACATCATCCAACGAAGTTATGCAAAAGGTATGTAAGTATGCATATAAAATTTTGTGTATAGATAATTACGGTTGAATTTCTTTTGAAAATTAAAGATGTGATGAATTTTCTCTTATTTTAGTACAAAAATGCACAAATCGGGTTTATGAGAAATCTTGTGTTCTTAATTTTATAGGGAAAGAGATAATAATTACTAATAGTTGTGCGCCAATTATCTTGAATAGTTCCATAAAGAAAAAGTTAGATCTAGGCGCTAAAGAGAATTGTCATGTAGATTTATGAGTGATAATACTTTAGTTAACATTCTTTGATGGCTGAAAATGGTTTATAATTCCCCTAAAAAAATAAGATGATTTAAAATTCTTTAATTTTTGACATAAGCATCTTCTTTTTAAGTTGTTTGGAATAGAATATCCATTCTTAGTCATGAGAAACATGTGTATCAATTTTTTGATTGTTGGTGAATTTTACTAGCGAATAAAAATTGCTTATAATTGTAAAATTTAAAGGAAGATTAAAGTTGAGAAAATATAATATTTTTATTAATATTAGTCGAACGACCTACATAATTCAAAAGAGTTTAGATAGTTAAGTTATCAAATTGTAAGGTCTGAGTGAACTAGCTAGTTACTCAAAATCTAGGGAAAACTTATTTTTTGCACAAGTGCATTGATCAAAATTCCCTTAACTTAGACATGCCTTCTTGTATAGATGAGGGCATTCTTGGTGGACTTTTCTTTATGTCAAAATTGAGTTTAAATAGCAACATGTTCTATTAAAGTGAACTTAGAAGTTTAATTGCAAGAATTAAAAGGGCAAAGAGGAAATGTAACAATCATTGAGTGCTTTAGAGAATTTTTTTTTTGCCCACATTATTAATCAACATTGATTAACATGTGTTATAATAGATTTGTTCCATGAGGTACAAATATATGAATAAATATTATGTTTTACAATCAAAGTTGTATACATCCTGAAAACAAAATGATTATTCTCAGTTACTTAATATACATGTTGATTGGGTAATTCTAATCTAGATTGGATTCCATTGAACCGAAATACTAATATTGCATGTCGAATAAATTTGTCTTACGATTATATAACGTTCCTAAACCTAATCCTAAGAGAGTACGTAAACCATAATTTATGGTTGGATAAGTTTTGTCAAACTATGTTTGAGTCAAAATCTCTCTTCTTGATTCTACAACTTTGCATATTGTATAAAATGAGTTAAATAAGAATAAATAATTCACAATCTTAACTTTTTTTTGTCAAAACATAGCTACATAAATAGTAGAAGCAAATTAGTTTTTCAGATTTACTTGCTCCAAGAAAACAAAGCTAATCAAACTATAAAATTGCATGAGCACATATATTTTGAATTTTAATGATGATATATGTATTATAAACTTTAGTTAGTCAAAATCATATGTTTTGTGTTCTATATATCCCATTCACTAACCCTTCCTTTTTTTTTTTTTTTTTTGTAGGCTGAAAATGCAATTGGTCATGACACCATGCCGGAATGGCTTGATTCCTTCTTAGAAAAAACATTTTTTGACAAATGTTTGGCTCATAATATGCAAAAAAGTGATTTGAATAGGTTTTGCATTACATGTGATGCATCAGCTTGTAGGTACTGCGTTACATTTGGTCATCACGATCAACATAAGCTACTTACAATCTATAGACATGTCTATCAAGATGTCGTTCCTCTATGTGAATTGGAGACTCTTATAGATTGTGATAAAATTCAGGTACAATAACTTCATTTAATTTATAGATCTAGCACACTTCATTTTATCTATATTGGTAGCAATGCATGTTACTCTGTTTGAATATAATTACACGAATAAAAATAGAATAAATTGTGAATTATCTTTTCTTCAGAATGGTGTCATAGCTTATTAAATTGTTATTTCATAACATAGATCTACGAAATAATGAATGTGATAACGCATTTAATTTTATAGATACGTAATTGCATGCATATTTCATCGAATATTACATTTTTATTTACACAATGAGGTATCCGCTAATAAATACAACACACAGATGTACTTGTTAACTAGCGAAAATACATGGGTATAATTTACAAATGACCCCTTCAAGAATTATTGCTTCACAAGGTGTATTTGAATTATGTTAAATATGATAGATCATCTTTTAGTTGTATTGTGGTTTTGTGTATTAACTTGTTCTAGTGCAGCCTTACAAGTGCAACAAGAAGTGGGTTGTTTCTTTGACTCCCCTCCCACACAATGGATCAGGTTTACTCATTGAAGGGGATGGAGCTTGCATTATTTGCAAGCGAAAATTAACTGATCCCGACCGATTTCGTTTCTGCTCCATTGCTTGTAAGGTAATTTGCAAACCAATACAAATTTTATCTTATAAAACTAACGTACTTTACAGTCATTAGGTCTCACTCTGCCATAGAGCTAGTGTCGTAGATGCACCTAAAATTACAGTTGAGGGTTAACTTTGACTGACTAATTCTGAATCTCTATTGATTTATAGTTTGAAGCAGTTACTGGGAAGAAGAGCAGGCTTCTGTCTACCGTAAACAGAGCTGAGGCGAACGAGGTTGAGACAGAAAGAGAGCGTAAGAGGAGAAGAAAAGGAATGCCTTGCAGGGCTCCATTGCTCTGATTCACAGCAATTATGGCTTTATCAACGTCTATCTATCTATACTAAACTTAAGTTTCCAGACTTTTTTAATACAATCATTTAATGTGGATTGTGATAAATTTTGTTAAAAAATGATTGAAATCTGTGAAAACATGGATGAAATTAGTGAAAAAACGGGTGAAATTGTTTTTGCCACCCTTGAGGTTTGTGAATTCTAATATAATACCCAGGGGTACTTTTAGAATTCAGATTTTCTTTATGAACTTATCGTTGTACTTAAGGGGTAACTGTTATGAGTTCAATACCTCGTTGGTAGTTTGAATAATTTTATAGACTTGAAAGGTGATCAACGTAATTACTAAGATAGTTTGAGTAATTTGCCTTGAATTATTGATAAATGGAGATGTTTCTAGGGATAAGATCGTCATTCGAGAAGAAGAAAGAAATGAACAAAAATGAGAATGAAATATGAGCAACAAAAAAATTCAGCATTTCTCACTTCAATCTTAGAAACATGGCTAAAACTATTACTAGCTTCACTCTACTTAGACCCTGCATCCACACTAACTCAATACAAACAACAAAAGAGGAATACTTCCTTATACTCTAATGTGGATGACATTTTCTTGATTGCATGATGACATTTTCGATCCGTGGACTATACGTTATTGCATGCACTACGTGCAGAAATTAATACATTTCAAAGAACGACAAAATATATACGCGACGAGTAATTGTAGAGGTCACAACATATATTGTAGGCATCTCTTGTGGAAGCAATTGAAGTTAAATATATTCTATCTATTCCGATTGGCCTGCAACAGGAACGAAACGCTGGAGATAGACTTCTTTGGCATTAATTATGAGCGATATTCAGGTGTATCCACATATAGTTAAATTAATCTGCTTACCGGATTCACCAAGAGAAAAATAATCCAGCTCTCGTGATGAGGCAGTTTCGGGTGGGCCACCAGAAATCAGAATGTTTCTTTGGAGTTGTTGTTCTCGATCGCAAAGTTACTAATGATTCCACATGTCTGATCCTCGTTGTTCTCCTCACTGTCTTCTTAATTGTCCTGATGCAAGGCAGGTCTGGGCTCTTTCCGAGATACGTACCTTATGCAATCGACCTATAGCTATGATGCCGAAGACGGGGTAAAATGGTTCAAAATCTGTTCATTCGAAATCAGACACAAATGAGTTCGGGCTGTTCATTACATACTGCTAGTGGATCTGGTTTAGTATAAACAATTTCATATTGGAGTCTTCTGAAATTAAACCTCACATGCTTTGCACTTTTCATTGCACCAAAACCGATCAGAACACTTGGAACATGAAGACCTCCACCTCATGGCTTTGGGCCAAGGAGGTGAGTTTACTAGTATTGGTTTAATTGCAAGAAAGTGGGAGGAGGATGTATTGGCTGGAAATCGAAGGTGATTATTGCCCATGTGTTATTCAAGGTATAAAAGATTCAAAGAGCTCCAATGGAATGCTCGGACCAATCTACGAAGACATCAAATTGCTAGAAAGACACTTTACCCCTTTTGATGCTTTACGTATTTTTAGAGAAAGTAATAATTCATCCCATTGTCTGGCTAAGCTCGCCTCCATAGGCTTCTCCTTTTCCCCGTTTATCCCTAGTTCGATCACTGAGATTGTATTATCTAAATCCTTATAATGATATTTTTACGTTTGTCTAAAAAAAAAAAGATATTATATCCTATGTTATCCACGTTTTATCTAAGTTGTATGGAAAAAATTCAACGAACTTTATAACATAAATGACAATATATGCTTTATTATGGATTAAGGTTTCGGTCAACTAAATTCTGGAAACTTTTCAGAAATATTTTAAAACGACAGAAAAAATCGTCAAGAAGTTTCTAAACTAGAAAATAATTGAGTCTCAAAAGCAAACAATGAGTTTCAAATTTTCATTTTTATTTTTCTTTCCATTGATTCAAAATATTAAAATCTTTCTATTTTTTTGACAGAAACCGTGAAATTTTTAATCCATGTGCTCCATTATGACTCCAATTTTTTTTAACAATCCAATAGTTTTAACGAGAAATTCATAATAGCAAACACTGTCAATATATATTTCAATTTATTATTTTTTCTTAATAAATTGAAAAGTGAAAAAAGATTTGTAGCATTTCTGTAAAATAAACATATATATATATATATATATATATATATATATATATATATATATATTTCATGAATACTCCCTCTGTTTCATATAAATTGGCACATCTGTCAATTTTTTTTGTTACATTAATTGATATGTTTGGGTTATCAAACATTTTTTTTTCCAATTTTTGCCTCTTTTCACATATTTATGTTGGGAAACTCAATGGTCACCACTCACTAATAAAAAAATTAAAAAGTAGACATTATTTTAAAGGGTATTTGACACTTTTTACCATAAAAAAACATATAACAGTGAAGTTTCTTAAACCGTGTGAAAATAAGAAATATGTTAATTAATATGAAACAAAGGGAGTATAAATTAAGGATTTCTCAACCCATCATCTTCTCCAAGAGCAATTTTCAATAATTACTTTTCAAATCTCTTTTCTCCTCAATTTATGACTAATAACTAGTACAACAGACTTTCATAGACCAAAAAAAGTTTGATTCAAATATTCTAATACTGAAGACATAATTTTTATTCTATTTGGAAATAATAAAAATAATATCAACTATATCATGAAATAAGTATAAAGAATCAGTTAGCCAAATGACAAAGTAATAATAAATCTAAAAAGAGAAGTCATGCCATATTATACAAATTTGTTTGATTTTTATTATTTAAAAGTATTTAATTATATATAACTTTTTTTAATTCCTTCATTTTTCTGATTAAATTTATTAATAAAATTTATTTTTTTACTTTTTATTTGAATTAATTCCAATAACAAGATGAAAAATTCTTACCCAGACCGGGTTTGGCCAAACCCAAAGTAATTACATGGCAAGTGTAATACACTTGCTTTAGGATTGGATGTAACTCTCAGAAAAGTAACCAATCACAAACCAAGTACAATACAATTGCTTGGTTGGTGGATGGGTTTTGCCAAGCCAGACTTGGACAAGAATTTTCCTAAGAAGAAATCCTTATTTTTTGTGCCCAAAAAATTTCATACGTGTTGAGGATATATGGTAATTGGTAACCGTTACAAAATTGCTTTACGAACAGCAAACTCATGACAACGCAGCAAACGTTGCTTTACTGAGGTGGTACACTAAATGCTATTCAATATTTGTCCTAATCAATGATGGCACTTTCTTTATTTAATATGTGGTCATTTTGAGTAACAAAATGGTGTATATGTGATTTTAATTAAATATGATAAATATTACATCTTATGAAACATGTTACTAGATACTTGACAATTCCAACTAGATTATTGTAATATTGTTTGAGTAAGATTTTAAATCCAAAATTTCATAAATTTTGAATGTAATGTTTCTACAGAGAAATCGTCTTATTCAAACTATTTAAGAAAATATTTCAAAATAGAAACAAATTGACTTCGAGATTTAAATGAATTTTCTTTTTCTCCTTTATGAAACACAATTTGCTAGTATGGTTTTTAGTAATCGAATGGCCAATTTTTTCATTAAATTACTTATTAAGATTCAACTATAAATTCGTCTTACAAATTTGCCCTTCACATTTTATGAATTTCATCTTTTGAATCAAGACAAAAACTTCAACCTTTCTATTAATTGTAACCATTTATTTACTTCACCAGACAGACAAAACTATTTTATAACATCGTCATCTCAACATCTCATTCAGTTTCATACATTTTCTGTGAAACTTGATTAGCTTTTTCAATTCATAGAAATGAGCTCATCATCCAACGAAGTTATGCAAAAGGTATGTAAGTATGCATATAAAATTTTGGGTATAGATAAGTAAGATTGAATTTCTTTTGAAAATTAAATATGTGATAATGATGTGCATTTGATGAATTTTCTCTTAATTTAGTACAAAATGGCACAAATTGTAGCACAACTTGACCTATTTGTCAAAATTGAAAATAAATATAAGAATATATAATTAATTATGTGTCAATTGTCACACGATTGTTCTATAATAATTGATTCATATGGTGAGATTTAGTGTGGTCATAACCATCTTTGTTAAGTTGTAGATTTTATACTTGTTATGGAAATGTTGTGTTCTTAATTTTATAGGGAAAGAGATAATAATTAATAATAGTTGTGCATCAATTATCTTGAATAATTCCATAAAGAAAAAGTTAGATCTAGGTGCTAAAGAGAATTGTCATGTAAATTTATGAGTGATAATACTTTAGTTAACATTCTTTGGTGGCAGAAAATGTTTATAATTCCCCTAAAAAAATGAGATGGTTTAAAATTCTTAAATTTTTGACATAAGCATCTTCTTTTTAAGTTGTTTGGAATAGAAAATCCATTCTTATTCATGAGAAACATGTGTATCAATTTTTCGCTTGTTGGTGAATTTACAAGCGAATAAAACATTGCTTACAATTGTAAAATTTAAAGGAAGATTAAAGTTGAGAAAAAATAATATTTTTATTAATATTAGTCGAACGACCTACACAATTCAAAAGAGTTTAAATTGCAAGGTCTGAGTGAACTAGCTAGTTACTCAAAATCTAGGGAAAACTTATTTTTTGCACAAGTGCATTGATCAAAATTCCCTTAACTTAGACATGCCTTCTTGTATAGATGAGGGCATTCTTGGTGGACTTTTCTTTATGTCAAAATTGGGTTTAAATGGCAACATGTGCTATTAAAGTGAACTTAGAAGTTTAATTGCAAGAATTAAAAGGGCAAAGAGGAAATGTAACAATCATTGAGTGCTTTAGAGAATGTTTGTTTTTTGCCCACATTATTAATCAACATTGATTAACAGGTATCATAATAGATTTGTTCCCTGAGGATCATTCAAATGTATGAATAAACATTATGTTTTATAATCAAAGTTGTATATATCCTGAAAATAGAATGATTATTCTCATTTACTTAATATACATGTTGATTGGGTAATTCTAATCTAGATTGGATTCCATCGAACCGAAATACTAATATTGCATGTCGAATAATTTTGCCTACGATTATATAACGTTCCTAAACCTAATCCTAAGAGAGTACGTAAAAACCATAATTTATGGTTGGATAAGTTTTGTCAAACTATGTTTGAGTTAAAATCTCTCTTCTTGATTCTACAACTTTGCATATAGTATAAAATGAGTTAGATAAGAATAAATAATTCACAATCTTAACTTTTTTTTTGTCAAAAATAGCTACATAAATAGTAGACGCAAAGTAGTTTTCAGATTTACTTGCTCCAACAAAACAAAGCTAATCAAACTATAAAATTGCGTAAGTTCATATATTTTGAATTTTAATGATAATATATGTAGTATAAACTTTGGTTAGTCAAAATCCTATGTTTTGTGTCCTATATATCTCATTCACTAACCTTTCTTTCTTTTTTTTTTTTTTTTTGTAGGCTGAAAATGCAATTGGTCATGACACCATGCCCGAATGGCTTGATTCCTTCTTAGAAAAAACATTTTTTGACAAATGTTTGGTTCATAATTTCCAAAAAAATGATTTGAATAGGTTTTGCATTACATGTGATGCATCAGCTTGTAGGTACTGCGTTAGATTTGGTCAACACGACCAACATAAGCTACTTACAATCTATAGACATGTCTATCAAGATGTAGTTCCTCTATGTGAAATGGAGACCCTTATGGATTGTGATAAAATTCAGGTACAATAACTTCATTTAATTTATAGATCTAGCACACTTCATTTTATCTATATTGGTAGCAATGCATGTTACTCTGTTTGAATATAATTACACGTATAAAAATAGAATAAATTGTGAATTATCTCTTCTTCAGAATGGTATCATAGCTTATTAAATTGTTATTTCATAACATAGATCTACGAAATAGTGAATGTGATAACGCATTTAATTTTATAGATACGTAATTGCATGCATATTTCATCGAATATTACATTTTTATTTACACAATGAGGTATCTGCTAATAAATACAACACACGCATTTACATGTTAACTAGCAAAAATACATGGGTATAATTTACATATGACTTCTTCAAGAATTATTGATCATCTTTTAGTTGTATTGTGGTTTTGTGTATTAACTCGTTCTAGTGCAGCCTTACAAGTGCAACAAGAAGTGGGTTATTTCTTTGACTCCCCTCCCACACAATGGATCAGGTTTGCGCATTGAAGGGGATGGAGCTTGCGTTATTTGCAAGCGAAAATTAATCTATCCCGACCGGTTTCGTTTCTGCTCCATTGCTTGTAAGGTAATTTGCAAATCTATACAAATTTGATCTTATAAAACTTACATACTCTATAAGATTTGTCCCATTTTATTACATCAATGTCTTATAAAACTTACATACTCTATAAGATTTGTCCCATTTTATTACATCAATGTCTTATAAGAACGTGTTTGATAGTAATGATGATGTGGGATATGCACACATATCTCACCTTATTATATGTTTGGTATGTCGGGCGAAAATACACGTTAGTTCGAGAATTAATGAAATCCCGACATTATTTATAGAAATTGTGAGATTATGATCTCACGAATTGAGAAAAATACACATTGTCCTATCGAATCTCGTTAGCATCCTCTAATTCCAATTTTCTCAAACTATCCACTCGAATCTTTATATATATTTAATTAAAAGAATAGGTTAATTCTCAGTTACTTCCACGTGATAAGTCTAATGTTCATTTTAACTCCATGTCATATAGAAAAATAGACACATTAGCCCCTGCAAAATTCTAAACAGTCATTAGGTCTCATTCTGCCATAGAGCTAGTGTCTTAGATGCACCCAACATTACAGTTGAGGGTTAACTTTGACTGACTAATTTTGAATCTCTATTGATTTATAGTTTGAAGCAGTTACTGGGAAGAAGATCAGCAGGCTTCTGTCTACCGCAAACAGGCTTCTGTCTACCGCAAACGAAGCTGAGGCGAACGAGGTTGAGATAGAAAGAGGGCGTAAGAGGAGCAGAAAAGGAGTGGCTTGCAGGGCTCCATTCTGATTCACAGCAATTATGGCTTCATCAAACTCTATCTATCTATCTATAATAAACTTAAGTTTCCAGACTTTGTTAATACAATCATCTAATGTGGATTGTGATGGATAGGGGACTGTTTGTTTGTGTTCTTTAGATATATTACTATTTTGGAGTTTGGATTTAAATATCGTGCAATCTACAAGTATTTTTGGATTTTCTTTAACCAAGGTGAAAAGGGTTTATTTTCTTCTTTCTTTTTAAATCATGGGAGAACTATTCAAACTACCTCATAAGGTTTAGTGTAATTATACTGATCATCTCCTTGTTTGGAGAATTACACAAACTATTCCTGAGGTACTTTGATTTATTACAATTGCTCCCTTCTTGCTTTAATTTTTGACAGCACATGCCGAGTCATCAGGAATGAAATTTTTGTTAGAGTTATTGGATTATTAGTGTTAAAGATTGAGTAGGAGTGTTAGAGTCCTATTTGAATTAGGAATGTTTTACTTTCTTCTATAAATACTCCTACGTTGACTTTGTAACATAATATATTGATTATTAATGAGAATTCAATCTTCCCCCAACTTTGTCTTTCTTTACATGGTATCAGAGCGGATACCGATCTAGAATTTGAGAGTGAGTGAAACCCTGGCCGCGGCGGCTCGAATCTTAATAAGTCGCCGCGGCCCCCAAAGTACGCTAAAAGTTTAGTATTGTTTTTTTTATTGTCGTGTCTTTCTTATTGCCTTTGTTTTTTCTTGTTTTTCGCTGCCGTCATCCACAAACCACTCGTCATCCGTCACTATGGGTTGTTTGAATTGAATTTTGGTTTGAGTTTTTTGGGTTTGGTGAACTCGGGCCGCGAAGAACAATTTCGGGCCTTGAAGAACAAGTTCGGGCCGAAGGGTTTTTTGCTCCTGCTGCATTTTCCTGCTGTTTTCTGCTGTTTTTTTTTATTGTTATTTGCTGGTTTTGGGTTTTATTTTTGTTATTTGGTGCTTTTGTTGGTGTTTTTTCGATTATTTAGTGATTTTTTCATCATTTACTGACCAGGTATTTATGTATTTTGATCTAATGCAAAGTGGAATATTTTATTGAAAAATAGTTGTGTGTTATTTCATCATTTACTGGCTTGGTGGATTGTTATTTATGTATTTATTGGGTGTTTTAATATTGAAATGGAAATACATTACACATACAACAGTAATTTACAGCCTACAACAATCAAATTTCAAATATTACAAATACACCCCCTGTAACATAACATATATTACAAATACACACCGAGGGCAAAATTGGAAAAACATTAAAAAAAATGATGACGTCATCCTCCGCCGTCAAAATTTAACGCCGTAAGGGGTGTTCTTGTAATACTGTTTTGCCAGAGGGGGTGTCTAGGTAATTTTTCAAACAACGGGGTAAGTTCCTGTAATTAGGCCTAAACCCAGGGGGTGTCTAGGTAAATTTCCCTATATTGATTATTAATGAGAATTCAATCTTCCCCCAACTTTGTCTTTCTTTACAATTTTGATGTGAAAAACCCGTAAAATTGGTGAAAATAATTGGCGAAACATGGTAAATTTGGTTAAAAAATTGAAATCGGTGAAAACATGGATGAAATCAGTGAAAAAACGGGTGAAATTGATTTTGCCACCCTTGAGGTTTGTGAATTCTAATATAATACCCAGGGGTACTTTTAGAATTTAGCTTTTCTTTATGAAATTAACGTTGTACTTAAGGGGTAACTGTAATGAGTTCAATACCTCGTTGGTAGTTTGAATAATTTTTCAGACATGAAAGGTGATCAACGTAATTACAATACACCTCTGAGATAGTTTGAGTAATTTTGCCTCGAATTATTGATAAATGGAGATGTTTCTAGGGATAAGATAGTCATTTGAGAAGAAGAAAGAAATGAGCTGAGTCTTTTCTTTCATAAAATTTAAAAGGAAGGGTGGATAGTGGATACAAATGGTGCTCTTATCCAATTCCCTCTAACTAGAAAACAAAAATGAGAATGCAATATGAGCAACAAAAAAATTTCAGCATTTCTCACTTCAATCTTAGAAACATGGCTAAAACTATTACTAGCTTCACTCTGCTTAGACCCTGCATCCACACTAACTCAATACAAACAACAAAAGAGGAATACAATTCGTTTTTTAAACCGGTAAGCTTATAGTACAATAATATGTCCCATTTTTGGCTGCCACATCCTGTTTATTTGATGGTTCACACATCAAATTCAGCTTATGTAATTCAAGTTCACTTGTAAGAACCAAAAAATAATTGTTTTTTCAAATTGAGTTTGATATTATGCTTAATTCTTGATTCAGTTCAGGCAATGCTCAAGTCCAAGATTTAGCAAGAGCATACATCAGGTGAAGTACCCAATTAATTTCCTTATACTCTGATAACAAGAAAGATAAATCTAAAATGTGATGATCAATTTAACTCTAAAATCTGGATTTAAATAACAGATTGAGACTGGAAAAAGCTCGAGAGCATCGAGGATTAAAGTTAAGGCCTTTCTGGATTTGCCGTTAATGGCAGTGATGGTTGAACAAATGGAAGGACAAAGAGACCTTATCACACACAAGTCAATTTGGCATCTTAGTGATGAAGCCATGAAGAATGTTTGTGAGTCTTAATTTATGAGTATATATATATATATATATGTCATTATCTTTATTTACAAATATATTTTTTTGGCACTTTTAACTCATGAGGTGATTTAAAAATGTATATTTTGTTTTAATAGACACATTGTACATCATGTTTACCTGTTGGGGATGTTGTTTCTTTGGTTCTACAAAGGTATTTTTCCTTTTCTTTAATTTGGTTGAATTCTGTCATTCAGATCTTGTATATATTGCTCAACTAGCTGACATTTTTTCTCTTTTACATACTATTGTTTAGGATCCTTACTATGATTCAGAAGAATATAGAAAAGATGGAGGAGATGGTTCTGGTCATTGGGTTTATGAGAAGGTACTCATGAGCAAATGTTCAATTTTCTCTAATTTTCAATATTAGTAAATAAAAACACACTGCCTAAGCCCTTAAAAGTTAATTTTGTTACATGTGCACATTTGAATTCTAGAGTTAAAGATTAAAATGATGGTGTTAATTACAGCAAGAAGACATAGAAGAATCTTCAAGAGCTGAACTATGGCGTGAGGAGCTGATTGAAGAAATTGAACAAAAAGTTGGAAGCCTGAGAGAATTAGAAGAAGCTGGTAAGAAAGAAGAGCTTGTTAAATGAATTCTTTCAAATATACATAATTAGCTGTACTGACTAAGTGGAGTTTATAAGACTCCGAATTTGTAAAAAAATATGTTTGAATTTGACATGAATAACGTACTACATTGAATTTCTGCGCTTGCACACAAATTTCTATTTTTCATGCTTTGTTAATTACCTTGTAATCGGTTGTTAATACATGTTTGAGGCATCTATTAGATTGATCTGATGTTATAAATCTAACTAGGTCTGATGTTATAAATCAGATTCACTGACAATATTAATAGTGATGAACGAAACCTGGATTCATTTGATGATTTTGTTGCACACATTAGTCCCTATATATCAAGTTGGCAATGTGAACATAAATTAAAGTGAATTAAACTTCAATTCTTATAATAATCTATAATGAAATATATTACAAAACACAATCGTCAAACCTTCTATCCATTTACCCTATTTTTTTTTATTTTTTTTTTTGATTTTCCAAGGGTTTAATCCCTTTCGAGACGGGTCGGCACATTAAGTGGGTACCTCTCCCAACAGGAATTCGAACCTGAGGCCGCTACTTTGTAGTGACTAGTCCCTTCCACTAGACCAATCACCTGAAGGTCAAACCATCTATCCATTTACGAGAAGGTCAAATCAACATAAAATTTTGTAAAACAAAGGACAACAAAGCAAAAAATAGTATGGTTAACAAAAACATGTAACACACACCGCAGCAGCAGCAGCACAATATGGCTGCAGATGACTTACGACTTCCATTGATAGTCTCATTCGGTTGAACACAGATTTAGTGATTTTGAATTTTCGTCCCAAGCGAAATCACTTAACCAATTTAGCGCCGTAATTTTTAAAATTTTTTGAATATCATCCCACTTGCTACATAGATGCTTGCATGTCATGATTTGAAAAATTTTATCATAAACAATTATGTAAGATTGCAGAATTTTGTCCCAAAATAATAATAAATTTTAATTTTTCGTCTCAAACTATATTAATTCGCAAAATTTTGCCTTACATTTTGTCATTTGACATGAATTTAATCCATTATTAAATTTCTAATTTTATGAAAATAACGATTCATCTTTTATTTTTTTAAGGAACTAATGACAATTTATCTCAGTTCATTAGGAAAAATTCTTGCATTTTTTTAATAAATAAATAATAAATATTTATAATTAATTTGAAATAAAAAATTTTCACATGTCATTTCAATTACAAGACAAAAGTCAACTCATTGATATAATTTGGATTGAAAAATCAAAATTTATAAGTAATTTAGAACGAATTCTACAATCTAAAATTTACCACTTCATAACATATTACAATTGAGCCAATATTCTTAAAATATATAAAATTATGGGATTAATTTAACAAAGTGCTATAGGTTGAAACAAAAATTCAAAATTACTAATTGGTTTGGAAATTTTTACAATTTTTCCACAATAATTAATGTGGATAGATCTACTTCCATCATATAAAAAGTCTGATTCCATTACTATGTTGTCCCTCCTACAAATAGCCTCATCTATTACTTCCTTAATTTTTTAATATATCGCCTTGAAAAAAAATATTATTTATTTTTATTTGTTATTTATAACACCCATTAAAGACCCATTTTCAAAAAGGAAAAAAAAACCCATTAATGACCAATTACACAACAATTAAATGGGATATAAATTAATGGGTTGGGTCAATGCGGGCCAGAGCAGACCTGGGCGAGCTCCTTGGGTCCCGGCCTATTTATGCAAGGAAGCCAATATAAATTTATAACAATCAAGTCAAAAGCAGCATCACAGATCTTATCCAGACTGTACAAAATTATTTATACTACATGAAAGATGGGGTAGACTATATGTAAATTGGTATATAATGGCTTCACCCAAAAATTCTTCAATTCTAAAAATGGTAGACTGACTTTCCGGAACCTGCCTTCATAAACAATGTAAAAGTTTATTGCATTTGATGCCCTTTGGAGCCCAAGCAATTTACCAGGCTTCTACAGAGAACACCTTCAAATCTCCGTTCTTTACGAAATAATCATTAGGCAACATAACAAATAAATAAAAGTGCTTAAAATATTTTATACTATAGACTATCAAAAGATTAAAAAAATAATCAAATGAAATTAACAAATTGAACAAAAGTTTGCCTCAGAGGTAGTGACAATCAAATATTATCATCATCTTTATCTCTGAAAGTACATGAAATAGGATATTACATCACGGGCAAACCATTTTTAAATTCTATAAAATAATAATTTTCGAATAAGAGCCTCAGTTGCGATGATTCATATGCATAAATTATTAATCAAAGTAATAAACTCATAATTATTTAGTGTATGCATCATTGGCCCAACAATATCTCAATAACTCAAAAAGATACATCGATTTTGATTGTGCAATCAAAAACATAATTTGTATTAAAAGATTTAAACAAAATAATGAAATAGGTATAGTTAAAGCTGCTTATGCATCAGAGAGATTCCCATCGACAAATCAACATACTCAAATAAGAGTTCTGATGTCCCTGTCTGTTTTATCATCACTTGCATAAACATCTTAAACTTACTCAAAACAATATAAGTAATAAGTTTTGTTCGATTTAGGACTTGGTATCATCAGTTAAGCCTATCCTAAATCCGAATTGAATTGGTTCTAGCCCATTTCCACAAAAATCCCCTGTTTTGGAAATATAAGAAGTATATCACAAACTATAAGAGAAAATTCTGTGCCTCAGATTTAATTATTTTCAGAGTATAGAATCAAAGTATATTTAACACCATCCTTGGCACAGACAAGTTTAAAACATCAAAAGCCCGCAGCTCAACTGGTCTCAAAGGTGAAATTTGAAACAAGAGACCAAGGATCGAACTTCACCAGCGGCAGTGTGGAGCAACCTCTCAAAAAAATGAGAGGACTCCTTGTGCGCAGTGAGCACCAATCTCAGCCTCTGTTGCCGATTGAGTCACCATGATTTACCTCCTCTCACAATCCCATCAAGCAGGGGGTGAGGGGCGCCCAAGGTGAGCGATTTCACCTTTTGAAACAAGTTTAAAACATCAAAAGGCCCATTTAATTCTGCTTTATAAGAAAATACAGTAATAACAAATAAAATGAATTTTTCAGTTATCCATGCTTGATCTAGATGGTCTAATTATTAAATTGGCTAAAACATATGAAATTATAAATAAAAAATTGAATCTTTTAGGTAAAAGAATAATCAAACATTCAATTAATTAAGAATAGCATCAGAGAGATTCCCATTAGAACAAGTCGTCTTTTCTCCAAAAGGAGTTCTGATGTCCCTGTCTATTTTCTCATCATTTGCAAAAAAATTAAAAATTAGATTGGATATTTTAAATACCAAGAATTAGAAATAAATCTAAAAATCAGGAAAATCTTCAAATCATTAGCCTCAGAGTAAATGCTTTTCATAGTGAGCCACTCAAAGTATATTTAACACCATCACAGGCAGGAACACATTCCAATAATAAATTGCTTAAAAAAGATAAAATTGATAAAAATAAGTTTCAAAGAATGCATCAGAGATTCTGATTTCCTTATAAAATTTATCATCCTTCTCCCAAAGGAGTATGACTAAATTTGAGCATTCATCATTTGCAAATTTCTTTTATTAATATAGAAAAACAAACAATCGAAGATTAAAGCATTACCCCATTACTCAAATTGAGAGAAACAGTGTTGCAGTGCGGCCGCTAGGGTTTCATTTGGGTAATAAGTTAAGGCTTGTGGTTAGTGGGTGTCTGTATATATAGGAGAAAAGCGTGCTAGGGTTTAAGGATATGAAGAGAGTAATATTTGCAAAGACGTCCTTGTAAAATATTGAAATTCAAACTTTCCCCATTCATTTTCTTCTTGTGTATTTATTATTGAGCAAAAGACAAAAATACCCCCTATGCTTTGTCTAACTCCCAAAAAATCTTCTATGTTATTTTAACTCCCAAAAACCTCTCATGTGTTTGGTTTTAAATACCACACTCAACCCAAGTATAATTTTACTTTTGACTTTTGGAGGAATGACAAGATTACCCCTACGTGTTTTTTTTTTAATTTTTTCTTTTTAATAAATTAAGTATATACTACTTGAATCGAGTGTGATGTTTAAAATCAAACACGGGGGATTTTGGGGGGATTTAAAATGACACATAGGGGGGTTTGGGGAGTTAGACAAAGCATAGGGGGTTAGGGGTAAAATTATCATATCAAAAGTAAAATGTGAACAAAACTTGTAATTTTGGCATTTAAAATACACTTCACTTTTATATGGGGTGTATTTGACACTTACTTGAAATCACATGAAAATTTTTGGGAGTTAAAATAACACAGTGATTTTTTTAGGAGTTAAACAAGACATAGACGGTGTTTTTTTATCTTTCGCTCATTTATTATTCAATTTGTAAGTTTTGCCGGGTTATCCATATCCCGAAGTAGTGGGTCGTATAATAATTCAAATGTTTCAGTTTTTGACTTAATGAAAACAGAAATAAGAGTAACTTTTAAATTTTCCATTAACCTCGAGACTTTTTTTTTCTTATTTAGTTTTTTCTTTATAATTTCTTTCAATATTTTAAATTTTTTTTGAATATTTAGTTGATTGAACCATTCACTAGAAACGAAAATTTAAACAATGGTCTCAAGTGGTATATGTTGGAAAGGGTGGTTAGAGTGAATAAACCTCTTTCTAAAAGTTTCGAAAATCTTTTTAATTTGGAAAACATAGTCGATTGCTTCAAAATTAATTGTATGCGGTGATCCAAACTTAAAGGCTCTGTTTGTTTGCCGTTTCTCAAAATTATTTTGTATTCGAGAAATATCAAACAAGCATGTTTTCTACTTTTTGAAATAAAATATTCATTTATCAATTTTCTTAAACTTCTCTCAAAAGTCAAACAAATAACATTTTTCTTATTTCTAAACAAAACATATATAAATTCAATTATGATTTGACATAAAATAACATATATCTTACATAATTTACTCACAAAATAAATATGATTTGGCATAAATCTTATACATTTTATACATATAACCTAGCTCTTTCAAAAAAAGATACATTTCATTTATTTCTCATACACCACTCTCACAAAATTCAAACTAAGAACACTACATAAATTGAAATTATTTCACAAAAATCCACTACTCTCCCAAATACCAAACAAACATGCTCAAAGAGTTGGATATGTTTTACTTTATAGAACTTACAAAGTGCTTCATGCTATGCTGATTAAAAACAGCTAAAAAATTCTAGCTTTTTCTTTAAATTGACTTCAGCTACTTGATCCTGATCCTTTTTGAGTTACTTGAACAGATTTTTGTGCTTGCTCAAATATGCAAATGTGCCAGGAATCGTTCCAAAAAAAAAAAAAAAAGTTTGCCTTTTTTGCGACAAAGAAAAGTTTACCCTTGTGATTTAGTCAGCTGCCTTAGAAAAAAATGAGTCACCTAATTGTAATTACTAACTATTATGGATATTATTATAAACAAGTTGATGTAACCAATTGATCAACCATATATGTTTTTTGTTTCAATTTCAAAATTCAACTTCGGGTTGAAGTATACTTTACTTACCTGTCTGTAATTAAAGAAAAACATAAGTGAATCAAAACTAAGTTAAGTTAGAGATATATAGTCCGTCCTCGATCGAGTCTTCACTAAATTGCATGTACTACGAACTAATTAATTATATGTACAACCACTGCATGAAACAATTAACAAGTTCGTTCGATCGGGTGGATTAAATATTGATCCAATTCCTTGAAACATCGATAACCGGCCGGAAATTAAAAACAAGATATCATCCATAAATTTCCACATAATTTAGCTTCAAAGTCAACACAGGTCAGCTGGAACTTATTGGTTCTAGCTTAAGCAAGATCCTTCTGTTCTGTTAAATGCTTTAATCTCCACATTTCAATGTTATATATAAGACGTACCAGTACCACTACTAACAACAGCAAAGAAATAGAATTGTGGATATTCATATACCAACCGATAAGGATAAGTGGAATGGATTCCCATTGGCTAATTAATTCAAAATTCACAATAAAACTGTAGCCGTTGGATCCAAGCTGAAATCTAAGATACCAACAGCCAATATTCAACCTTCTACTAGCGCCACAAAATGAACACCACTCAAAGGGAATACAAAACCAAACCAACCAAAACATTTTTTCATATTGGAAATTAAAATGGCTATTGTCACTACACAAGCTTCCGTTCCCGTTCTCCGGCCTTGTGCCTCCCGGTTCTTGACCGGATCCACTGGAAAATTGAACAGGCAAGTGTCTTTTAGACAAGCGGTTTCATCGTACAAATCATTCAAACTCGAAGCCAAGAAAGCCGAGTGGCTACCAGGATTGGCCTCTCCTGCCTATCTCAATGTCAGCTATACACATATATACATTTATATTTATCCATGCTAATGTGTGCCATATTTGCATTTCATTTTTCGGTCAATCTTCCAAAGAAATTCTGATGTGGAAAACGAGTGAAATAATTGGTAAACAAGGTAAATTCGGTTAAAAAAAATGATTGAAATCGGTGAAAACATGGATGAAATCCGCGAAAAAAGGGGTGAAATCAGTTTTGCCACCATTGAGGATTGTGATTTCTAATATAATACCCAGGGGTACTTCTAAAATTAAGTTTTTTCTTTATGAAATTAACGTCGTACGGGTAACTGTAATGAGTTCAATACCTTGTAGGTAATTTGAGTAATTTCCTTGACATGGAGGGCGGTCAATGTACTTTGCCTTGAATTATTGATAAAAGGTGATGTTTCTAGGGATAATACCATCATTTGAGAAGAAGAAAGAAATGGTGCAGTTATCCAATTCCCTCTACCAAGAAAACAAAAATGAGAATGAAATATGAGCAACAAAAAAATTCAGCATTTCTCACTTCAATCTTAGAAACATAGCTGAATCTATTACTAGCTTCACTCTACTTAGACCCTGCATCCAAACTAACTCAATGCAAACAACAAAAGAGGAATACAGTTCGTTTTCTAAACCAGTAAGCTTATTGTACAATAATATGTCCCATTTTTTGCTGCCGCATTCTGTTTATTAGATGGTTCACACATCAAATTCAGCTTATGTAATTCAAGTTCACTTGTAAGAACCAAAAAATAATTGATTTTTCAAATTGAGTTTGATATTATGCTTAATTCTTGATTCAGTTCAGGCAATGCTCAAGTCCAAGATTCAGCAAGAGCATACATCAGGTGAAGTACCCAATTAATTTCCTTATACTCTGATAACAAGAAAGATAAATCTAAAATGTGATGATCAATTTAACTCTAAAATCTGGATTTAAATAACAGGTTGAGACTGGAAAAAGTTCGAGAGCATCGAGGATTAAAGTTAAGGCCTTTCTGGATTTGCCATTAATGGCAGTGATGGTTGAACAAATGGAAGGACAAAGAGACCTTATCACACACAAGTCAATTTGGCATCTTAGTGATGAAGCCATGAAGAATGTTTGCGAGTCTTAATTTATGAGTATATATGTCATTATCTTTATTTTTGGCGATTGAAAATGTACATTTTGTTTTAATAGACACATTGTACATCATGTTTACCTGTTGGGGATGTTGTTTCTTTGGTTCTACAAAGGTATTTTTCCTATTCTTTAATTTGGTTGAATTTTGTCATTCAGATCTTGTATATATTGCTCAACTAGCTGACATTTTTTCTCTTTTATGTATTGTTTAGGATCCTTACTATGATTCAGAAGAATATAGAAAAGATGGAGGAGATGGTTCTGGTCATTGGGTTTATGAGAAGGTGCTCATGAGCAAATGTTCAGTTTTCTCTAATTTTCGCCCTTAAAAGTTAATTTTGTTACATGTGCACATTTGAATTCTAGAGTTAAAGTTAATGCATGCAGCATAAACGAAAGCCTAAAATTAAAATGATGGTGTTAATTACAGCAAGAAGACATAGAAGAATCTTCAAGAGCTGAACTATGGCGTGAGGAGCTGATTGAAGAAATTGAACAAAAAGTTGGAAGCCTAAGAGAATTAGAAGAAGCTGGTAAGAAAGAAGAGCTTGTTAAATGAATTCTTTCAAATATACACAAGCTGTAGTGACTAAGTAAGTTTATAAGACTCCGAATTTGTAAAAAACACATGTTTGAATTTGACATGAATAACTACATTGAATTTCTGCTTGCACTCAAATTTCTATTTTATATGCTTTGTTAATTACCTTGTAATCGGTTACTAATAAATGTTTGAGGCATCTATTTTTTATCAAGTTGCAAGATAAATGAAAATTAAATTGGAGGTGAAGAGACTCGAAAAAATAAAAAAGAAGACGACTATGAAAAGAAAATTGCACTTGGCCTTTAAGATTTTAAGGCAAAAGCATTTCAAAACCATTATCCTAGTGTGAGTGTGAAATGATGATTTGTAAATATACTCCGATAATTTCAAGTTTATATTAGAGTACAAAGGATTCAAACCATAATTAGATTGATGTTAAAAATCAAAATCACTGACAATAGTGATGAACGAAACCTTGATTCATTTGATGATTTTATTGCACACATTAGTCCCTATCAAGTTGGCAATCTGAACATAAATTAAAGTGAATTAAACTTCAATCCTTATAATAATCTATAATGAAATATATTACAAAACACAATCGTCAAACCTTCTATCCATTTACGAGAAGGTCAAATCAACATGAAACTTTGTAAAACAAAGGACAACAAAGCAAAAAATAGTATGGTGAATAAAAACATGTAACACATACCGCAGCAGCAGCAGCACAATATGGCTGCAGATGACTTACGACTTCCATTGATAGTCTCATTCAGTTGAACAGAGACTGAGAGCGGGGCCGTTTGGCTTCTACTTGTTGACCTCGTTTCACCAGAATACGAGGTTGTTATGTGTGGTCTTCTTGAAGTGAAGTTTGAAGTGGAGGCGGACATCTTACGTTTGTCAGGGATTTGGCAGCAATTGTCCCGAGACGGAGGCCTGATAGCTCAACGTGTTGTTCAAGTCACATTCGAATGTCGTGGACGTTCTTGTGTATGAATGCAGTATGAGAATAGAATATACGCTTATCGTAACACCAATTGGTTTTGTGGGTAAGTGGTAGCATCTGATGTCCTACGAATTATTAGAACCATATGTTGACCCACGAAACACTACAAGAAAAACGCAGTTTTCCGACGGAATTTCCGACGGCAAATTTGGCAAAATCCGTCGGAAATCCGGTTTTCTGACGGATTTTGCCCGTCGGAAATTCCATAGGAGAACAATTCGTAGGAAAATTTTCTTACGGGATTTTTCGACGGGTTGTCTCCGACGGGGGCTGACGTCGGTACAACCGTCAGAATATTTTCCGACGGGCTATTTCCCCGACGGGTTTTCCGACGGACGTTCCGTCACAAGTAATTTTGATTTTTCCTTTTTTTATTTTTTAAACACCTTTCCGACGAGATTCTCCGTCGGAAATTAATTTCATTTTTTTATTTTTTTACAGTTTCCGATGGTATATTCCGTCGGAAAGTTTCCTACGGAATTCCCCGTCGGAAAATTGGTTTTATTTTTTTTTGGAATTTATACATTTTCCGACGGGTTTTCCCGTCGGAAAGTATTTCTTTTATTTTTATCTAAAGAACTTCCGACGGTGTGTGCCCGTTGGAAATTCCGTCGGAATTCAATTAAATTAAAATCAATAATTAATTAAATATTTAATTTTTTTATATTCCCTAATTTATAAATATATCTATTTAATCACCAAATATCATACAAAAATTAATAAATCAATAAACGCGTGAAAAATCATAAAATATCTTATAAAATCAAATTAGTCTCAATCAACAAATATTTATAACAAAATAAGTATCCAAATATCGCGAAATATAAAATTAAGTTTTAGTCATCTTGGGGCGGATTTTGTGGTAACTTGTTAGATGACATGGAGTTAAACATACGTTGCATCTGCTCCATATTTCTTCGGGTTTCCTCAAACAATGCTCTGTGTTGTTCTTTCTCTCGTTCCCGTTCTTCTTTCTCTCGTTCCCGTTCTTCTCTCACTCGTTCCTGTTCTTCTTTCTCTCGTTCCCGTTCTTCTCTCACTCGTTCCCGTTCTTCTCTCACTCGTTCATGTTCGTCCCTATTACGTTGACGTTCCTGCTCCAACATTGCTTGAAGTTCTTCTCTCTCTCGTTGACGTTCCGCATCAGATTGTTGCAATCTTTCTTCGAGAGTTAGAACTCTTGACATGAGCATCGGGTCGGATGAACCACAAAGTTGTGAGGTCCTCGAGGAACTAGGTTTAACCTGAGCAACCTTTCCAGCCAAACCATAAACCGTACCCTTCTTTCCGATTCCTACGGTGTCTACCCATGCCTAAATAACAAACAAAAACATGAATTAGATGATAAATATATATAAGAACATAATAGTTTAATTAAACATGATAATTATATGTTACCTGTAGTTGAACTTCTTCCGAGATTGGTTCTGATTCACCCGTTTCGGATACTTGCGAAGCAGGAAGTTTTTCTAAAAACGAAGTCTAAAAGACACGAATTTTAGAATATAATTTCTAAACATAACATTTATTTATCAACTAAGTTGTACGATTGTAAAACTTACATATGTATCCTCTGAACGAGTATCGACCCACTTTCTTCTTTCTCCATTTTCGCCTAATTGTGAGTGGGTATACAAAAACAATTCTGCTTGTGTGGGTTCTACTCCATCTTTGGCTTTGGTCTGCAACACAATTAAATATTGATTGTGATATATCAATATATAATATATGAAAAAAAAATAAACATTTTACAAACTTACTAGTCTTCGTTCATGCTCCGAATGTGTAATACTCCCACCTGTGTACTTTGGAGCTCTTTGGCTCAACCTCTCCATGACTTACCCAATACCAATAATCAGCCACAAACCCATATCTAAATAAATGTACTTGGACTTGCGCATCAGACGCGTATTTCATATTTTCACATTTCCGACAAGGACACCGAAGTACTCCATTTCCTATATATTCGGGTTGCGATCTTGCATAGTCAAGGAATTGGTTAACCCCATATAACCACTCTGGGTTAAAGTCATTTCCGACTCTCCGATTGTACATCCAACTACGTTGAATCTGAATATTCATCTAGCTTCTACATTTTTTGTACAATTTAATAAATTAGTTAATTCATTGCATTTTTATATATATCAACATTTTAACGCATTTATGTAACATATAACTTTTACATTTGTTAATTAAAATTTTTAGAACTATATATAAAAAAGACATAACTTTACTAACCATCTTTTACGTGCTCAAGAATTTGAACAATTAAATACCATTACAAACTACTACAATTAGTAAAGTTCATCATCTCATTGACTTCAATAGACTTCAATTTACCAAATCAAAACATACACACACATCAAATACTTCAATTTACCAAATCAAAACACACACACAAACAATCTATAGCCATAACTGATTGAATAAAACCACATCAAATTAACTTCATTCTACCTCATTCCAATTCCATTACCTAAACTAACAATTAATAATCCAACATCATCAAACAGGACACATGTTAACTTAATAATAGGTTAGAGAAAATAAATCTTCAATCATTCAATTCAATTGTTAAAAGCTCTTCCTCCTAATTTAATCGGTAACATACTACTCAAAGACAACACAATCTCCATCAACAAGTGAAAAATCTGACCTTAAGTGGAGCTGCCGCCGCGGGTACCGGTACTGGAGTCGGAAATGGGAGCTGCCGCCGCGGGTACTAGTACTGGAGTCGGAAATGGGAGCTGCCGCCGCGGATACGGGTACTGGAGTCGGAAATGGGAGCAGCCGCCGCGGGTACGGGTACTGGAGTCGGAAATGGGAGCTGCTGCCGCCGCGGGTACGGGACCTGGAGTCGAATCTGCGAGCTGCCGCCGCGGGTTGAGAGGGAGAGGGAGAAAGGGGAAGTGGAGGAGCGGTGGTGGCACCGGATTTCAGGTGTAGTCGGTTCTTGGTATGGCTGAGATGGAAAAAGGAAAGAGTGGAAATGAGGAAGGGGCTGCCGATCTAGGGTTCTAATTCAGTTTTTTTCGACGGTAAATTTTCCTACGGGAAATTCCCGTCGGAAATTTTAAGTTTTTTTTTCTTTTTTTTCTTTCTCAAATTAATTGTTAATTAAATGGAGGTGGGTGATTCATACCATAATCTAAGTAAATGTATTTTCTTGTAACTAGATCGGTCGATATATTCTCGAGTTGAAAGTCTAATTGATCAAAGTCATCGGGGTTACGTACACTGAGATAGTCGTAACTATATCGATCGATTCTCGAATTGAAAGTCTAATTGACCAAAGTCATCACTATTAACCTCGGGGTTATGTACACTGAGGTTATTCGTAACTAGATCGGTCGATATATTCTCGAATTGAAAGTCTAATTGACCAAAGTCAACACTGTTGACCTCGGGGTTATGTACACTGAGGTTATTCGTAACCAGATCGATCGATTCTCGAATTGAAAGTCTAATTGACCAAATTCAACACTGTTGACCTCGAGATTATGTACACTGAGGTGATTCGTAACTAGATCGGTTGATATATTCTCGAATTGAAGGTCTAATTGGCCAAAGTCAACACGGTTGACCTCGGGATTACGTATACTGAGTTTATTCGTAATTACATCGATCGATTCTCGAATGAAGGTCTAATTGACCAAAATCAACACTGTTGACCACGGGGTTATATACATTGAGGTTATTCGTAATTAGATCGGTCGATATATTCTCGAATTGTTTAAATATAATTTTCGAAGCATATATATATATATATGTAGGTAAATTTTTTTTATAATTTTTTTGTAAAAAATGAAATTTTTGACGGTCGGTACCCATCGAAATAGCTAATCTATTTCGTTTTTTTTAATTTATTTCGACGAGAGCGCCTCATCTTAAAATGTTAATTTTTTTCTTTCTTCTAAATCAATTTTCTTCTTTTTTTCTAAATCAATTAATTAATGGTTTAGTTTTTTTTAAATTATTTAACCAAGTAATTTTCTTTTTTTACTTTATTTTTTTTTTAAAAATAAGTATTTTTTCCGACGGGAAACTCCCGTCGGAAAATTAATTAATTTTTATTTATTTAATGAATTTTCCGACGGGAATATCCCATCGGATATTTAAATAATTATTTTTTCCTTTTTTTAGGTTTCCGACGGGTATTACCCGTAGGAAAATGTGTTAATTATTTTTTCTTTTCTTTTTAAATATTTCCGACGGGGTGTTACCCGTCGGAAAGTAAATAATTATTTTTTATTATTATAAAATTACCTTTCCGACGGGCAGCACCCCGTCGGAAATATAATAATCATTTTTTTTTATTATTTTTTATATAATTTCCGACGGATTATTCCTGTAGGAAATTTTTTGTTTATTATTTATTTAGTTTTAGCGCTATTTCCGACAGATTTTAGTCTCCGTCGGCAAATCCGTCGGAAATCACTCTTAATTTCCGACGGATCTTATCCCGTAGGAAATTTTCCGTCGGAAAAAACTGTTATTCTTGTAGTGAAAAATGATCACGGGGTAAGAAATTATGTCATAAAACTAAAATTAATTTTAAGTGTGTGTAGAATATTAATTTAAATTAATTATCATAATCAAATTTATAAATAAATTTGATTACAAGTTTTCTATAATTTATAACTCTTTATACTACAAGTTTATGAAACATGATGTAGCTCTTCTAATCCCTTCTTCCACAAAAGTTTCAATTTATTTTTAATATTAAAAAAATAAAAAAAAATGGAAAAAGAAAATCAGAATTGGGATCGAAGCCTCCACTTCGAGGTCGAACTGGCCTGTCCGGTCCACTTTTAATAACATTGCTCTATACTCTATTCCATTTGTACATTAGTATCATAATGAATCACCCAACAAGTATCTACGTGGGGATGTAGATCCTCTGTACCACTTTTGGTGTACCACTTAAGTGTACCACCACTAAGTAATTGACACATGCACATTTGACAATTATAATAATTCTAACATGGGCATGTGTCAATCACTTAGTGGTGGTACACTTAAGTGGTACACCAAAAGTGGTACAGAGGATCTTGAGCCCTACGTGGGCTCATAAGTTTTTCAAATTTGAATATTTTTAAATACATTATAGCTGACACAAATATATGATATCAAAATTGTATAGAGATTTATCCAGAAAGAGGACAATGACTGTATGGGATGGAGATCTTTTTTTTTAGTGAATATCATTATATCGATAAATCTATTTGATCACTTGATAAGTACAAAGAATATATTATTAACAAATTTAAATAAGATTCACTAATAAGATTAACATGAAACAAGAACAGACTCACGCTTTTAGTGGGATTCGAATACAGAAACCCTTATAAATTTCAAATTATAAATTGTAATCTAATAAATTTAGAACATATAAAAGACATTGATTTGACATCTATCACCTATTTTTTCTCTATAAAGAACTAATTTGAGCCTATCACATATTTTTCCCACTCAAAAAATCAACATCCAAACTCAATCCAAATTATATTTCAATTTGTTTTTAGTAAATGATCGGTTACATATTTGGAGACAAAGAAAAATGTAAGAAATTGATTAAATAAAGTAGATGTTTAGTAAAACTGTATATCGAAAATGTAAGGCCATAGATATGTGTATGTGCATGACCAGGGGGCTTCAAAGGGCCCTAAAATTTATATTTAGGCTTTTAGGAAATTAAAAATTAAATATTTTTAATTTTATTAATATTATGTACATAAGATGTATCTTGACTCACTCGGTAAGACTTTCTCTTGATGAGTGGGAGGTCTAGGGTTCAAATCCCAATATTGAGTTTTTTTTTCTTTTTGATTGTTTTATGTTATTAAACTTTTTATTTAATAATGTTCGTCTTTTTTATTTCCCTTTCGTAGTAATTATTCTTTTAATCATTTTTCTTACTTAATGATTTCTTGACAATTTTTTCCTTGATAAGTGCTTTAAAATAAATTATTTCTTAATTATTATAAAAAGAATACAATTTTTTTTCTTTATAATATGATTTTTCTTCTTATTACTTTCTCACTTAGTACATTGTCAAAAAGAATTTCACCCACAATAAAATTGGTCTAGCCCCGTCCATATTTTTATATGTATGTGTATCTTTTTATAAATGATGTATAACTTTTTCTGTTTATGATAATATATAATTAATAGAGCTAAGAATGTCACGACAATCAATTATGATATTTGTAAAAGAATGAAATAGAGTTAAGGATGTAAATATACTTGCAAAATTTGCTTCGGCTAAAATAATATTTTTAATATTAAAAATTATACAAAAAAATTCACATTTGAATCTTTTAAAAGTTAAATAAGTTTGTTATTTAATTATCTATTTAAAAATTAATATGTTAGATTTAATTATCTATCTAAATATAATATGTTAGAGAGTATAATATGTCAATATTTAATTAATATTTTTGCCTTTAAAGAATAAATTTATTATGTATTTTTTATAACAAAGGGCCCCTAATTTGTAATTCGCCTAGTGCCCCCGAATGTCTAGGGCCGGCTCTGTGCATGACGATCGAATATGGTTACTTAATATTTAGCTTGTGAGTTTGGGTTTTACAATTTTTCTCTCCCGTAGAGAGTTTTCTCTCTCCTAGTAGAGCTTGGTTTTTTGTGCTTTTCTTGAGGGTTTCTAACACAATGTTGAGCGCTAATTCACTAGGGATTCTCTTTCGATCAGTCTCGGCTTTGTTCTTTTCTTAGTGGAACCCCCTTGTTTGATTTTTTCTGAAATTGGAGTTTTCGTTTGTGTTATTTTCTTGTTAGGGTTTCAAGTCCGATTTGTTTTTCCTTTTTCCTGCGTCCCCTATTTCGTTTCGGTAAAATTACAAAAAAGTCACAAACTAATTAGTAATTTTGAATTTTCCTCCCAAGCTATATAACTTAGTCAAATTAGTCCCGTAATTTTATATTTTTTTGGAATATCGTCCCACTTGCCACATGGACATGTCGTGAAAATTTTTATCATAAACAATTATATAAGATTGCAGAATTCATCTCAAATTACTTAAAAATTTTGATTTTTTGTCCCAAACTATATCAATAAGCCGACTTCCGTCCTGTAATTGAAATGACATCGGAAAAAAATTTATTCCAAACTAATTATAAATATTTATTATTAATTAATACAAAAAAATATGCAAAATTTTTTCATAATGAACTGAGATAGAATTTTTTTTCTCAAAAGCGCACATGAATTTAAAAAATCAATACTATTTTCTCTTAAAAAAAAGTTAATGGTAATTTACTTCCATGTGATATTCATAATATTCAATATACTTAAATTGCTTCTTTTCAAATAATAGGAAGTAAATTGAACATAATGAATATCATAGGGGATAAATTGTCATTAGTTCCTTAAAAAAGTAAAAGATGAATCGTCAATTTCATAAAATTAAAAATTTAATAATGGACTAAATTCATGTCAAATGACAAACTGTGAGACGAAATTTGGCGAATTAATATAGTTTCGGATGAAAAATCAAAATTTATAATTAGTTTGGGACGAATTCTACAATTTTATAATTGTTTATGATAAAATTTGTCATGTCATGACATGTAAGCATCCATGTGGCAAGTCAAGTGGGACGATATTCCAAAAAATATAAAATTACGGGACTAATTTGGCTAAGTAATATAACTTGGGACGAAAATCCAAAATCACTAAGTAGTTTGGGACATTTTTTACAATTTTGCATTTCTTTTCTTTTACCCCTATTTTTCTTTCTACCTCTGTTTTCTCTTCTTGCTCGTTTCTTGTGGTTCTTTTTTCGTTTGCAGGGTTGCTGTTAGGGTGAAGATACATACGGTCATACGCAATCGATTTTCCCATATTTTTTAAATAAAAATCAAGTAAAACTGAGTCAAAATGAATTCATATATACCCCAGGTCTTGAAACCTCAGCTTTACCATATAAAGAAAATTCATAGAAAACTTATGATCTTTTAATAAAGAGATCATGGGATTGGTTTTGAAAATAAACCCCCTTATTCTTTTCGTTTCTGTTTTAATTCCTTCATTTGTGCCACGATTCTTGAGTTCCTTTTATTAAACTTCATCAAAGTTGATGTTGGTTGGTTTGAGTCTTTTGATTCGGTTGAAGCCATTAGTCCTTACTATTAGTTTGTATCTTTTCGTTTGGATTATAAATTTAACTTTGTAAAAAATAAAAATTTCCGGTTGACTCATATTAAGACAAGAGTGTTCCCAACAATGGGCACGATTGGGTCCCCTCATCATCAATCCACTATTCAATACAAAATAATCCAACTCACATAGTCACATATGGGGCTACTTTTATGGGTTATTTACTTTTACACTCCTTGAACTATCATTATTTGGCAATTATCTTCACAAAGTTTCATTTTTGGCATTCACACCCAATTTGTTAACAAACCAATCATTCCACTTATTATATGTCCATTTTACTCTTCCCCTTAGACCATCTCCAGCCGAAGGGGGAGGCAAGCAACAGCCCCCCCTTCGGCTGGAGAAGAACTCCCCCTGGAGCTGGCAGGCAAGCATACGGGGGAGATGCTTGCCTGCCAGGAGGCTCACGCGCATAACATCTTTTTTTTTCATTTTTTTTTTGTTTTTCTTCAATTGCCTTCAATCTGCTCTACCGTTTCTTTTATTTCTTTCTTTCAATCAATTGGTTGTCTTCAACTGTTGGGCCGTTTCATTCTTTCTATTGTAGTGTTTTGTGTATTATTGCAATATTGCCTACTTTTTTTGTCTTATTGCCGTGCAGTCCTCTTTTTTTTTTTTTTTGGTTGTTTTGCCTGCAAGTTATAAGTTAATTGTAGGACAAATTTATAAGTTATAAGTCCTGCAAGAATGTAATTTAAATGTAAAAAAATATATAAGTTAATTCACTATAGGTCTCGTTTGACAAATTTAATTCACTATTATTAATTTCTTTTAAGTTGAATGTTTATTGTGATATTTAACGTTATCAAATTCTTACTCGTTTGTTGCTTTAAGTTGAATGTTTATTGCTTTAATTATGTTTAATTGTTGGTGTTTCCCTTGAAAATTATGTTTGTTTTAGTGTGTACTAGTTGTTTTTCTTTTCAATCTAAGTGCATTAATAATAATTGTTGTTGTTTTTTGTGAATTATGTTTGCTCGTTTTTATTTTTATGAATGACTTATTATTATTATTATTATTATTATTATTATTATTATTATTATTCCATTATTATTATTATTATTATTATTATTATTATTTCAATTATTATTATTATTATTATTATTATTGATGTTGTTGTCGTTGTTGTTGTTATAGTTAAGTGAGAGTGGGGAAAATTTGAGATTGAAATAAATATTTTGAATTGTTGGTTCGGCTGGAGATGACTAACTTGGCAATGCAGGCAGGCAGGTAGGAGGGGGCTATTGCCTGCTTCGGCTGGAGATGGCCTTAACAACTACTTGAATTGATATTTTTTTAGAACTACCTGAATTGAAATTTAGTGATTTGAACATGAAATCATTGAATATTATTTTATTTATATTGCAATTTTGCTATAAAAATATCACACAAAACATAAGTTAGTTTCTTTCAGGCAACAAAATAACATTAGTCTACATATAATTACCCCGAAACCAAAATAAAAACATCACATGCAATAGCACCATGCCTAATATTTTCAAGAATTTGTGTTATTGCATATGATGTTTTAATTTTAAGGAAAATGTAACCATGACATCAGAGTAATAGCGTGTTGGAATTATTAAGTATGATGCTATTGCATATAATGTTTTCATTTGATGGAAATAGTCGCCCGTTGGAAATATAGAGTTTTCAACATCGTCTGAGATTTTTTATTAGAACTAGAAAAGTGCACGTGCTTTACACGTGATTAACTAATTTCTTTTTAATCAAATTAGAAAAGTGCACGTATTTTGCACGTGATTAACTAATTTTTGTTGATTAAATTAAAAAAATGCACGTGTTTTGCATGTGATTAACTAATTTATTTTGTTAGTTCAATCATATCATCATTTTTAATCATATTATGGTCTAAATGACATACCACATAATTTATTTGATTAAATCGCTTTAAAGTTGTTATCATTTATAGGCTCTTTAATAAGTTATAATTTTTTAAAAACTTACAAAAGAAATATCAATTTTACCTGCTTTTACATTGATCGTTTATCATTCCTATTTTGTTATTTTAACCCGCTCGTTCACAATTTTTTAGATTCGTTCTAAAATAACCAAAAAAAAAAAAGACAAAAAATAATTAAAATATACAAATATTACTACAAATAAAAGACGCGCATTTCTAACCAATTTTCTTTGACTTGAAACCAAAAATGTGAAGAGAATAAATCAGACGTAAACATTGAAATTAGGGAGCATCTTAAGAGAATTGTATTGACAGCCATTTCATCATTTCATTTCTACTTCTATTTAAACAAAGTTAATCAAAGTTAATGCATCATAAACAGCCGATACAGCCTCTGCCCCCCAGAAAGCCTCTGCCCCCCAGAAAGAAAAAAGAAAAGATAATGTCGCCTTCCTCACAAACCTCCGAATTCACTTACACAACCACCACCATATCGAGCTCCCATCTAGCCACACTCACGATCCTCGTCATATTAATGGTAATAGTCATCATGTTGGTTGTAATGAGCAAAGATTGTATACGGGAGTTTTTCCACACAGAAGATAGGAGGGACGTAGTCCACATTCCTATAATTATCTACGGCAGCGGCAGCGGCGACGTTGCGGCGGCGAACTCCGAGTGTTCAATTTGTTTGGACGAGTTCGCCGCCGGCGATGAAATCCGTGTTCTGCCACAATGCAGACACGGATTTCATGTGAAGTGCATTGATGCATGGTTGAGGGAAGAACAGTCATGTCCGAACTGCCGTCGGAGCTTGGTGGCTCCTGGAGCCGTAGTTTGAAGTTTATGTACTGAATTTGTTTAGCTAGTTTAGTTATTGTAGATGAGGTTAAATGGAGAAGTTCAATATTCAGATGATTATGAAATATGTACGTACTCTATTATAAACTACAAATTTGTTTAGCTAGTTTAGTTTAGTTTTCATATGAATTCAACTTTATGTAATCTGGGTACTATTGCAATTTCCAGTGGGGTGGCTGCTGGAGCCACCATAAAAGTACGAGTTGACTTAAGGAAATTTCTTCCCTTTTTTGTAAAGACTAATATACCCCTTTTTAAATTATATTGTGATATTTAATTTTACGGAAAAGATAAAAAAAAAAAATCCTAGAAGTATAATTATACAAGAGTTCAACAGGGTCTCGGTCCATACCCACAAGGTATTTTAAGGGTCTGGGTAGGGTGAGACCCACTCATTGCCTGGCCTAAATCTAACTTATTTTCTATGAAATTGCTGCAGGAAAATACAGCTCTATCCTATGGGAAAAGGAAGTGGCACTGGTAGCTATATATCTATGTATCTGACTTTAGCTGAACCTCAAAACCTTCCACCTGCATCTAAAATATATGCTGAATTTACATTACGGATATTAGACCAACTTAATCGTAACCATTACTTTGGGAAAGGAAAAATATTATTCCTCGTCCAAGTGCAAAATTAACCCATAATTCTGCCACAAACTTAACTTCTTGCCTTTTTGTGCAGCTAATTATTGGTTTAGTACATCAAACGCAACTTGTGGATGGCCAAGATTTGTCTCGCATGGCTATTTTAACCTGGCAACTGTTGGTTTGCTGGTGAAAAACATATGCCTTGTGGAAGCAGAAGTCACTGTACATGGGGTGACTAATGCTCTATGAGCAACAGACCCAATCTTGGGCCTGTTGCGGAAAACAACTGGCCCATTTAGGGCCTGTTTGTGGGCTATGGCCAGCCCATATAAAAAAAAAATAATATATATATATATATATATATATATGATCCCATAACATAATATCTGTTCGTTCTCTAGCTACTGCATTATTTCACTTTCTTCAAGATGATTAATCCCCTCTAATTTGCACTTTTGGTCCTAAACTAGAAAAGTGCACGTGCTTTGCACGTGATTAACTAATTTCTTTTTAATCAAATTAGAAAAGTGCACGTATTTTGCACGTGATTAACTAATTTTTGTTGATTAAATTAAAAAAATGCACGTGTTTTGCATGTGATTAACTAATTTCTTTTGTTAGTTCAATCATATCATCATTTTTAATCATATTATGGTCTAAATGACATACCACATAATTTATTTGATTAAATCGCTTTAAAGTTGTTATCATTTATAGGCTCTTTAATAAGTTATAATTTTTTAAAAACTTACAAAAGAAATATCAATTTTACCTGCTTTTACATTGATCGTTTATCATTCCTATTTTGTTATTTTAACCCGTTCGTTCACAATTTTTTTTAATGGTTTATTTAGTTTATTTAAACGATCCATCCATTCTCAAATTAACCGATTAGTTGATTTTCACATTTGTTAATCAGTTCACTCATTCTCTTAACTAATTTTTTTTTAATCAAATTAGAAAAGTGCACGTATTTTGCACGTGATTAACAAAGAAATATCGATTTTACCTGCTTTTACATTGAGTTTATCATTTCTTTTTTGTTATTTAACCCGTTCGTTCACAATTTTTTTATGGTTTATCCAGTTTATTTAAAAGATCCATTAATTCTCAAGTTAAGCTATTAGTTGATTTTCACATTTGTTAACCAGTTCACTCATTCTATTAACTAATTTCTTTTAATCAAATTAGAAAAGTGCACGTGTTTTGCACGTGATTAACTATAATTTTTTGTAAACTTACAATGAAATATCGATTTTACATGCTTTTACATTGAGTTTATCATTTCTTTTTTGTTATTTTAACCTGTTCGTTCACAATTTTTTTATGGTGTATCCATTTTATTCCATCCATTCTCAAGTTAACACATTTGTTGATTTTCAAATTTATTAATCAGTTTACTCATTCTCTCTGGTTTAACCCAATTTTAGTATGATTTTACTTATTCTTTTGCTTATTTAACATATTTTCTCACATATTTCACCTTTTTTTTTTTTTTTGCCAATTAACTAATTTTTTTTTCTCTTATCGATTTGATCTATTTTTTTGTTATCCTGTGTTTAGCCGATGTCATTTGATTTTTTTTTACTGGTTTTGCCCATTTTTTGCCGGTTAACCTTGATGTTTTATCAATTCACCATTTTTTTTGTTTGTTCTTTTATCGATTTGATCCATTTTTATTACCTCGTGTTTAGCCGATGTCATTCAATTGTTTTTTTTCTGGTTTTACCCATTTTTTTTCAGTTAACCTTTTTTTTTTTTATCAATTCACTGTTTTTTTTTGTTTAACTCGCTTTTCTTTCTATATGATCAATTTTCCTATTGATTTTACTATTTTTATCATATTTTTTTTATCGAATTGTTGATTTTAACAATTTCTATCTTTTGACGTTTTTGGGCTTAAGCCAATTATACATTTTTACGTAACTAAATAGTACCTTTTTTTATTCATGTAGCATGAATGTGATATAATTTTTTTTAGTCTCTTAATATTTTTGAGGTTCCTTTATAAGTAACTTTTTAACAACTCTTCAAAGAAATTTTTGAAGAAATATAGAATAATTTTTTTTTTTTTTTGTTATCATTAATATTTTAATGAGTTGTAAAACTTTAAAAGATAATTATAAGGTTGATGTATGATAGACTTCTTGTCAAATTATACTTCTAGGATTTTTTTATTTACTTTTTTGCCATAAAAGTAAATATCACAATATAATTTTAAAATAGGGGTATATTAGTCTTCACAAAAAAGGGAAGAAATTTCCTTAAGCCAACTCGTACTTTTATATGTATATAGATATAGATATAGATAGATAGATAGATAGATAGATTAGTTTATAAGATCGATCTAGCAATGTTTGCATTTTTGGGATTCCTTGTGCAGCACAATGTGACCGGAAGGGGTCCGTTCGATAACCTATTGCAGCACCTTTCAGACCCATGGCATACCACTATTATCCAGACATTCAAGTGACGAAAGAATTAATGAAAAAGATTTGTTTTTATGTAACTTGACTGTTGTATTTGTAAAACAAGAATCATGTACAGGTTATCATTGATACAGTACAATCTAGCCTAGAAAGCATATTAATTTAATGTTGCAAATTTACCCCTGGAAAACTTAAATTTCCATATGATCAATCATATATAATTATATTATATATTGCTCACCAAGAGGTAATTAATCTCAAGTGTGCAGAACTGGTGTAATGTAATCACCACCGACAACTGTTTTGAATTTTCAAGATTTTGTATTTGAACTCCATTTCTCTAAATTACAACAAAATCGTAGTGTTAAAATGTAAGAAAAAACCAAGCTATTACAAACAATATTAATATCAAACAAGACAAAGATTGACAATTCAGGTGGGATTCGACTTCTTTGTCATGGGCCTCAATTTCGCCTTAAGGCTAGGCATCTTTGGTCGATTTTTTTGTTGATATTACTAATTTTTTTTATTTTGTTTCCCAAGAGTTTAATCTCTTTCGAGGCACGTCGGACACATAAAGTGGGAACCTCTTCCAACAGGGATTCGAACCCGAGTCCGCTACTTCGTAGTGACTAGTCCCTTCCACTAGATCAATCACCTGTTGGTGTTGATATTACTAATTAAGTTAGTGATGAAACATGTTCCATATACTTATTTTAATTTATTTCTAGTATATAATTACGGTGATTATTTACATGCCGGGTTGAGATAAGTTGAAATATTTAATTTGATATACATAATTGATTCCCTTGGAGCAAAAATAGTTGACTAGCTCTAGCTAGAATTATTTCCATCCTTATTTTCTTCTATATATATATATATATATATATATATATATTAATATGACGTTACAGCAATATACTCCGGTCCCCTGTTTTATATATGGCCTTTGCACAATAGACGTTGAAGTGGTATGGGGTAATATTAGCTTAGTTATGCATTAATTTAATTAAATTATACAATCCAATTAAATAATTCTATTGACATATACTTGTTTCCATATAACAATTGTGATGTATATATATATATATACATGAAGAAGAGGTGAGTATTCTTCACTTCAAGAAAACCATAATTAAGTCATTACTCGACCGATCCTAAAGTAAATTAAGTTAGACAACGACGACATAATGAAAGAGCAGCAGATTTTTTTGTTGGTGGTTCTATCAATTTGCTTTCTCCAAGCAAAAAGTTGTGGTTTTTCCGGTCAACAATATCACCTTCACATAACGTATAGCTTTCCTCCAAATTCCCCACCGCTATTGTTACATTGTGCAGCAGGAAATGACGATCTTGGATTTCAAACACTTTAGGAGATTTTGAGTGGAGATTTTGCGAAAACCCGACCCATAAAACATTGTAATTTTGTCGCTTTAAGTGGGGCCCCAAGAACATAGCCTTTGATGTTTACAGATCAGCATGGCGAAACGACTTCCCCTCCAATAATTGTCACAGATGTAGGCATGTTATGTTTACTTCTAATGAAAACCCTCCATTGCATTGGGTACAAAAGTATCAATGGTAGTAGTGATCATTAATTAATTATATCTGATCATTTTATTAAAAATATATCTTTATCTCACTATCTCTTAGATAATTGAATTTAATTATATTGTTGTTGTGTGGATTTATTTATAAGACATTTATAGTTTTTCTTGTAATAACTTCTCCACACGAATGAGACTGGATTTAAAACTGATTACTTGAGTATGAAATTAATTGATCAAAATGGATCTGGCCCAGTATAAACGTAATTTAACAAAATGAATCTGCCCAGTTCAACTCAACAATTAGATTTACAATTTTTTTTTTTTTTTGTTGAGTTGGTTCAGGCCGTCAGACTATGTTTAGTTAGAATTAGTGTATCTCTGTCAGGCTTGGCAAATGGTCGGGTCGGGTTTGGGTCGGGTCATTAATGGGTCTGTGATAGCTAGCCGGAAATGGGTCGGGTCTTTATCGGGACTGGATTCACAATTGTAATGTTATTTCAAATATTAAATTTTCATAATTGACCAAATCTGTCAATTATAATCGAACAAAAATTCTAATAATTCAGAGTAAATACAAATTGAATTCGAACTGTTCTAATTAGATCCATTATTGATTCGATCAAATTAAACTAAATCTTAAACATACAGACCACGATTTAAAAAGTAATTATATGATTTTTCTTGTAGTGATATTTGAATAAAGAAATCGTATAGTTTGTTAACCCAATCCAAACACGACTGCCCTTCTCCAATCTGACCAGACCCAATTTTGATCCGATGATTGTATTATTTATTTTGGAAGCATGATATTAGCAATAACTACTTTCTAGTCAAAGCATGTGTTTTTTTTGTTAAAAATGTTTGATTGAATGACAAATATTTTAATAAATGGAGTCTTTATTTATTCCTTCTTGTTGTTTTCAATGCTTCCCACCAGAGGTATTGTATCCTTGTCATTGACATTGACCCCCAACTTGGGAGAAATATCTCATGTCAAATCTCATGCACAATCACACCAAAACGAGAGGATGAAATTTTACTCCCACATAAACGGAAGACATGAATGTAGTGGAAATTAAAATCAGATAAATTATATGTGTTTCCAATATCAATCTAAGATGATATTATGGAAGGAAATTGAGGTTGAAATTGAAGCTCAGGACGAATTAAATCTAAAAATATGAAGTGTGGCTTTATTCAGATAATTACTTTTTAAATTATGGTGAAATCGTATATATAAAAAACATTTATTTGATACATTTCATCCATTTCCAAAAACCAATTTGTCCACTAAAAACCTTATTACTTGACACAATTTATTAAAAGATCCTAGGTCGAATTCTATTTGAGCGACAATCATCAACATAAAGGTATTTTCTATTTTTATTTATTTTAAAAAACTCTTCTTTAGAATTTGATTAGAAATTATTTATTCTTTATATTGCCAATACAGACTTGAAATAGATTGATAAATAAAAGCTAAAAATTATGAAAAAAAAATATCATTTTTAATTTGACTATATATACAGAATAATACACAGTTACACAATGAAAGTACAATAATAAAATAATAAAAATGCATTAAAATTGGGAAAGCAAATTGCAATCTCAAGACTTGTCGGGTTGAGTTTGGACTTGAATTTTTAAAAATCGCAAACATTAAATTGAGTTTGGACAAATATAAAATCGCACTAAACCGCACCTAGAACACCCCTACTTTTTTTTATTGTCATAGCTAGAGAGCGGACCTTAATTAACTTATCGTCTCGTAGGTGATATATATTTGTTCGGTTTGGATAATAAAATATAAAAAATGAATTTTATGATTAGGCCATCTCCAGCGGTGGTGTGCGGGGTCGGGCTCGGGGCCGGGCTGGGGAGGAGAACCGCTGGAGACGGTCGCGGGGCGGGGGCCGGGGTGGGGAACGGGGCGGAACGGGCTGGGCGCAGGGCTCGGCGGAGCCCTGCGCCCAGCCCGGGGCGCGATTGAAGAAGGAGGGGCGCGTGTTTACACGCGCCCCTCTTTAAAATAGGTGCCGCCAAGTGGCGGCACCTGATTGGCCGTTCCTTTTCTTTTTTTTTTGTGTTTCTTTTAATGATTTATGTGTATAATTTAATGTGTGTGTATAAATTTAAAAATGTGTTGTATGTAATTTTAATTAATGTGTTATTTTAATTAGTGTATAATTTAATGTGTGTGTATAAATTTAAATGGTTAATTTTTATGTGTGTGTATAAATTTAAAAATGTGTTGTATGTAATTTTAATTAATGTGTTATTTTAAATAATGAGTTATAGCATGGTTAATTATTTAAAGAAATTGGCAAAAAAGAAATGGAATTTGGAAGAAAATAGCAAAACTAGGCTTGACCGAGTAGGCTTTTTGGGACGACATTCGTGTGCGCAGGTCGCGGGCACGCACAAGTCTTGAAGGGCCAAGTAGTAATCCGAACCAAGATTTGCACCCCCCCCCCTGCGCGCAAGGAGGGAGCCTTCTAGTAATAATTTCTTAACCCTTATGATTTAGAAATCATATATAAACCCAAGTTTTTCTTATCACACTTCCAATGTGGGATTAGTCTATTTCTTTCCAATTTTTCCCATTACATATGTGAACTTTGAGATTTAATTTCTCATTCACTCGTACTCCGATTTGGACGTACCATATACCATTTTAATCTACTCACGGAGTAGAATATAATTCCGTCAAAACCCGACTCTTTACTCAAAGTGGGTCCCACTTAAATTACGTCCAAAATGGTCCATTAACTTACTTTTTCCAACACTATGTTTATGAGGTTTATAAGGAGCTTTAGGACTTTTATTTTATTTTCCTTGATTATGTTGTGTAATTAATGTTGTGTATTGTTGTAATTAATGTGTTATTTTAATTAATACTCCGTATTTAAAAAAATAAAACTATAATATTAATAGGTGAGAGTTTGCGTATTATGTATTAATTTTAAGTTACTTTAATTAAATATTCTATTTAATATTAATATTTTAATATAATTAATAATTAAATTACGAGTACTAATATAATTACTATTATTAATATTAATATTAAAAAATTATAAATCTATAATAATAATAGGTGAGAGTGGGCAAAGGAAAAAAATGGAATTAATTCCTCCACGGAGCCCCAACCATTGGAGACGACCAGCAGGGCCCCGGGCTGGCCCTGGGCTGCCCCGGGCTCCGGAGCCCGGGGCTAGCCCTCAACCATTGGAGATGGCCTTAAGAAATGTAAAGGGGCCTAACATGTATGCATTGCAAGCAAGGGGCCCAACCAAACCACTCCAAATTTCCCGAGTCCCAAACTAAAATTTAAAGAAGATGGTTGGAAAAATTACTCAATGCCAAAAATGTGGAAGGTGGTCGTGATTTAGATTGAAGCTAGATATAAGGACAAGAAGAAATCATATCACATGTGACTCTATCATGTGCAACAAATTAATATATTTTGTCATGAATCAATGATTCAATGAAGTTGTTCAATTAACTTTAATCACAATAAAAGGATGAGAGAGGGTTAAAGAAACATCACACAACTCAACAACAACAAAATTACAAAATGTCACGTTTAGGGTGAACACGGTCAGATTTGGACGGGTATATATGGAAAAATTAACCTGACAAAATATATGCGTGTTGCCAAAATTTTAAACCGCACCTACATTTTTATGTTCATAAATCGCTCGGTTCGGGTGAGGCGAGTGCGAGCGGGTTGGTCGGTTCGGGTGCGAGCGGGTTGGTCGGGGTGGATATTGATAAAGTTTATGAGTAATTGTATCAATACAAATATAAAATCAAACACATATTCTTACTATTATTAAGTCGATTAAAAGAAACATACACATTTTCAATATCACACTTAAAAAGTCAGATGTTATCTATTTATCTTTGCAATAATATTTATTCTTACCAACTTATATGTCGATGATTATGATTTATAGATAAAATAGAGTAAAAAAAATGATTACCAATTTATGTACAATATTATGTATACCATGAAGGCATGAACATTAATATAAACAAGAAACTTGATTAAAGTTTATTTTTTGTTCTTAGTCATTTGTTAATAAATGTGATTTATTTCATACTATTATTAAACACATGAATAAGAGGTACATTAAAGATAATTAAGTGCGGGTTACGGGTTAGTCGATTTTTTAACCATCAAAATCGTCACTCAACCCATAATATACGAGTTTACAAATTACCAACACGCAATTAATTATTTTAAAAATTAATACGATGGGTTGCAGACGAGTTGAGTCGTGTCAGACGGATGGATCGGGTGTAGCTGATTTATGAACACCCCTAGTCACGTTTATTATTGTAGGCATATGTTTTCCTTATTGAAATCGTTTATTTACCATATATATTTGGTTGACTTCAATACAGATACTCCTGTATTTCACCATAATTAAGTCGAGCATACTTTTCAACGGCATTCTTCGGTAACCCGTATTTTGTTTACCTTTTTTAATTAAATCATTTGCATTAAATTAAAAATAAAGATGGGAAGGAAATTATCAGAGTTCTAAAAAAACTACGTAGTATTTTATTTGTAATATAATGCAACTGACTTAAAATTACATACGTTCTCGGGAAAAAAAAAGACTTAAAACTACGTACTTTCACTTCGTCTTCCCGTAATGTTCAATAAAATATTAATTAAAAACTCCTAAACAACCTTATGTAGTTTTTTTATTTCTCTCATTTTTGGCTTACAAAAAAAAAAAACTCCTAAACTCGAGCAAGTATGTATTTACTAACACTCTAATCAAACGTTTCGTCAGATGTCAAAAATTTGTAATGCATTTTTTTATTTTGTTTCATATATATATATATATATATATATATATATATATATATATATTGTGAGGTCCCCACTATATATGGAATTAGGGCATCTCCAATCATAAGCCATCAAATTAGGTAATCAAATACTCATTTGATGACTGCTACAGTGTTTTGGGGCCCCTGCAAATGTTTTATATTCCAATGCACAACCATCAAAATGGAACATCAATTTTTTTCATTATTTAAAATTAAGTCAAATTGATATTAAAACAAAATTAAACCCATTTAAAAATGCAATCAAATATAAAAACGACACTAAAGTGTATATTACAAATATTTTATCTTGCTAACCTTTTATATTATATCATATGATAAAATTTAAAAATGTCACGTGTCTATTTGAATTCAAATATCAAGGTATATGATCAGATTTCGTATCCATATAATATAATATATTTATATTATATCAAGATAGATATATAAGATTTTTCGATGCCACGTGTCGATTTTTAAGTAGCCATCAAGATATCTGATAATATTTCTTATTCATATAATATTTTTTGTATTATATCAAGATTCTTTGTAACTTTTTTTTTTCCTTTGATTTTAATTTCCTGTAATTTTTTTTTATTTATCTAGATATGTTGCAAGTTTAATTTTGTGATGAAAATGATGTTTAATTTACACACAAAATTTTGCAACGGCTCTTTTTCAAAAAAAAAAAAGTTACCGTTTTCAATATTCTAGCCGTTGGGAGTGTGAAATTTTTCCTACCAAAATTTGGGGCCAAGAGGAATTGCCCCTATCTTTTATGGCATGAGCTTCTGGACATCAATTTGATGGCTCAAATAGGGCCTCCATTGGAGATGAATTTTTTTTATTTCAGCCATCAAATTGGAAGTTAATGGATTTGATGACCCATATGGGATCTCCATTGGAGATCCTTGGGAGACCAAAAATGTGATACTATATAGTAGATTGTAAATTTGAGACTAATTTATCAAAGTGTCCTGATGATGCATAGATTGGCAATGCTGATGTAATCACATAACGTCTTCATACTACAGCTGGAACTAATGGCCCCCTTTTTTATTTAATTCAAAATTGCTAACAAGAAAGATTAAAACAAAATCAAAAGAGTTGCATATTAAAATTTGGGTCCAAAGCAGACAAACCCTACCAAGGTGAGGTGAATATGGATTATGACACTGAAACACTAAAATTTCCTATAGGGATCAAGCCAACATATATTTATATCTGCCTTACCTTGGCCACATTGCCTAATTAATTATCTCCACTAATTAATTATCTCCACTAAGTATATAGTGGATTTCAAATTAAATTCATATAAAATCAAAATCATCCAAACTAGTTTTCTAGATTAATTGTATTTATGAATTTAATTAATATACTCCTATCTAGCTAGTTTTAAATCTCTAAGTCCAATTTATATCTAGTTTCATCTAGTTCAAGCTTAAACTCGACCTTGACCCACCTGTTCAAACCTAAGGCCATCTCCAATGGTTGAGGGCTAGCCCCGGGCTCTGGAGCCCGGGCTAGCCGATGGCCAGCCCGGGGCCCTGCCTGATCGTCTCCAATGGTTGGGGCTCCGTGGGGGAATTAATTCCATTTTTTTTCTTTGCCCACTCTCACCTATTAATATTATAGTTTTAAATTTTTTTAATATTAATATTTATAATAGTAATTATATTAGTACTCGTAATTTAATTATTAATTATATTAAAATATTAATATTAAATAGAATATTTAATTAAAGTAACTTAAAATTAATACATAATACGCAAACTCTCACCTATTAATATTATAGTTTTATTTTTTTTAAATACGGAGTATTAATTAAAATAACATATTAATTACAACAATACACAACATTAATTACACAACAATACACAACATAATCAAGGAAAAGAAAATAAAAATAGTCCTAAAGCTCCTTATAAACCTCATAAACATAGTGTTGGAAAAAGTAAGTTAATGGACCATTTTGGACATTTTAAGTGGGACCCACTTTGAGTAAAAAGTCGGGTCTTGACGGAATTATATTCTACTCCGTGAGTAGATTAAAATGGTATATGGTACGTCCAAATCGAAATACGGGTGAATGAGAAATTAAATCTCAAAGTTCACATATGTAATGGAAAAAATTGGAAAGAAATAGACTCATCCCACATTGGAAGTGTGATAAAAAAAACTTGGGTTTATATATGATTTCTAAACCATAAAGGTTAAGAAATTTTTACTAGAAGACTCCCTCCTTGGGGGTGCAAATCTTGGATTTGATTACCACACGGCCCTTCAAGACTTGTGCGTGCCTGCGGACACGAATGTCGTCCCGAAAATCCTATTCGGACAAGGCTAGTTTTGCCATTTTCGGCCCAAAGAAAAAAAATCTTCAGAATTTATTTTATTTAATCATGTTATATACATAAATACATACACCTCCTCATCTTCTCCAACCAAATCGACGCGGTTTGCGCCGCAGCCTGAGCCCGCAAGGTGCCATTGGAGATGGCCTAATGATTCTAAATATATGAAAAACATTTATTTGATACATTTCACCCATTTTTACTTTATAGAATTTGTTAATTTAACATCTCTCTCATTTTTTTTTCACTCTTAACATTCAATCTAAATTCTAATAATAATCCGAATTTTAAAAATCTATAAAACTCAATCTAAATGACAATTCTTGATATCCCATCCCATCCACACACACCTAAATATTTGGACCCAGAGATCCTCACCCCAACACAAACAATGACAAATGTTGATACCCCATCCCCACACACACCCCAATATATATTATATATATATATATGTGGACTCAATCTTAATGACAATATGTTGCATTTTTTTGTATGCTTTTTCCTTTCAAATTTTTGTAGATAATAATGTAATTGAAAGTTTGTGTATTAATTAGTTACTTTAGTATACGAAATATGTATTTTGTAATAGAATAACTTAAATAAGATACAAATAATGGTTGATTAATCATATATTAAGACATGCATATATTATGAATTTAATTAATCATATATTATTTCAAAATTTATCTTCGAAGACCAGCATTATTAATAATTAATATTATAAAATAATTATCTAGCTCTAAGAAATCATGTTACCAAATTAAAAGGTAGCTTTAGGCAGTTAATAAAGAACTCCATCTTGCCTCAAAACATTTAATTTGTTGTATCTTAGTCCTAAAATCCAAAGAACTATCCAGAGTTTCTTTAAACCACAGTCAAATAAGAAATTAATTAGGACCAACTTGAATTAATTATGGCAGCTAGTAAGGTAAAAGGACGATCTACTCTAATTTATTGGTAGAAAATTATGCAATATATATTAAATTATTGACCATGAACCCATCCACAAATGAAATGCTCTATACACGTACTTAAGATAATGACTCCGATGAAAAATTACACACTTTCTAATTAAGAGGTTTAGCTTTTGAAGTTTTTTTATGTACAAGAATTTTATTTTTAATAAATATAAACCAATAACAGAGACCCCATCAGTCATCAATCAAATTAAAGGATAAAGTATCGATCGGGTCACACAAATTAAGTATATATTCTTCAATAACTGTCATGGATTCAGATAAAAGCTAATATCTGAGAATTTCATTCGATCTAATTGATCATGCACTTTTAATTTTTCTTTTTCCCTTTTTGAATTTTATTTTTTGATGCCAAAGTTATGGAAGAAAATGGATCCATACTTGTTGGGTCTTTTTCCCTTGATGCCAATTTTCTTCTTATAGATGACATATGCAAACATTACTTTAGAAATTATTTCAATAATTGTCTAAATATAAAAAATTGTAAATAAAAAATTACTATCAAGTAATAATAGTAATAAATTAAAATAAAGATTTATATTAATATCTTTTGACCTCAACTTTACCAATGACATATGATTCTTGAGGATGACAATTTTTTAGAAGGGCCAATGGTTTCCATTAAAGGAAAAAAATACAAATAATTCTTAATGGATCTAGGACCGTCGATTGAGCCGGGTTTGTTCGAGTTCGAGGTTCGATGACTTAATCAGATCTTATCTCAGCCCGAGTCTTATTTTGAGATCCGATTAATTTATGAGTTGAATATAAGTTTTACTAGGCTCAACCCGAATAAAGTCCGACTTATACAAATTCTTAAATTTGTGCAATCATGATAATTTTTATTGCAGTCACCAATATATTTTTCTTTTCTCTTCTTTTCTGACATATGACCCGTTAAATCTCGAAAAAAGGATAATTAATTCTAACAAATTTCATTAATAAAACTCGGGGGAAAAATAAAGTTGGTGTTACGATTAACGTTCATTGGCATTTTTACCGAATTTAGGGTAGTTGAAAAAGTGGCCACATTTTTTGTCACTCGTGGGAGTCTTGACTTCAATTTGAATTTTTTTGATAAGGTGGTGTTTGTAAATGCTTTTGAAAACTTAAAAGCAGTTGCTTAAAACAAAAGTAAAAAATAAGTATTTTATTCGAAACCATTAAAAAAGCAGCTTTAATTATTACAAAAATGCCACCCAGAAGAAGTAATAGAAGAAGCATCTTATTTGATGCTCCTCGTCAACCTATTTTTACCTGCTTTTCAGTTAAATAAGCAATAGCAGAAATACCTTCTTGCAAACACTACGTTAAAAAGATTTTCAAACACTATACACATCAAAATTATCATATTTTTGCAGTTTACACTCGAAAATAAAAAATTAGCACCTTATATTACATGCTCATTAAATAAGTGGGCTTGATTTTAATTTTTACTATAAATAACAAAAGACGCAAATGCGATTGAATATGAAAAGAAAATACATTTATACTAGGTAAGAATATTTTATTATTGTTAAATAAAAAAATAATTTAATAAATATCTTATTAATATTACATTTCTCTTGTCCCTAGAAACCAATTTCATTCTACACATTTTCGACTAATAAATATTAAACTAATTTAAAAATATTTGATATTAGTTAAATATCTATTACTAATAAAAATATAATTTTCATATTTAATGGCATTTGTGTCTTTTTATCATTTTAAATAATTTAAAAGCAAGCCCCGGTATTTTTAATGGGTGTGTAATTACGTGTGCTAATTTTTAAAATGCAAAAATATGATTATTTTAAGGTGCATAATGCAAATTAACCTACCAAAAATCCCCTAGTTGAAGTCAAGAGGTGCACAACTGATAAAATTTGGGGCAATTAAGTAGATATTATTTTAAGATATTTTTTCGCCAACACAAATCTACATGGATTTTTTTTTTTTGTTTTCGAGTACTAGGACATTAGTTGTGTCACCAATTATGTTTTTTTTCAAATGAAAGTCGATAAGTGGTTTAGCTAATTAATTTTAAAGCATATGAGTAGCCAATTTTTCAATCAATTGGCATATAAATGTAAAATAATATGGAATTGGAATGTAGGGTGTGGATCGGATGTGGTCCAATGATTCGGATTTAAAATATTCTTTTCTAATTTCCACTATAAATGGATCGATCGGCTCCTCAAATCTTTTTATGGCCCCAACTCATAGCACTCAAATAGTTTTTTCTTAACGTGTACAACGCTTGATTTGTTCATCTTAAAATTATAGCGGTTTTTGTTTTTTCAAAATTAATAATTAATATATGTAGATGTTTAAACCTAATTTTGTACGATTCCGATAAGGTATATGATGTGGAATTCTATTTTTATTAACCTTTCTTATATATAAATTTATATATGCATGTGACATCAAAGTGTGATAGATGATCCATCCTATCGTATAAAGGTGCATTGTTTATAATTTTCTTATTGATTTTGATCAAAGTCACCCCTAGAGTTTATCAACATTAATTTGTACATATGGATATATTTGGGGATGAATCTTTCAGATCTTTATAAGAAAATTTACAAAGGAATATACCATAAATATTTAATGATTAGTTAAATGCATCCATATCTGGAAAACATATCCAATTATGCAAAGATAAGGTCCAACGCTAGACAAGTGGACTCTGAACCCCCAAAATTCCAAATATATATATTTCCATCCCATGCAATATATACATCACCCATCCTTATCACAATTATATAAAAATAGAAAAGTATAACTAAAGGATTTTAATCATTTACTATTGACAAGTAAACATTTAAGTCTTCATTATATACTTTATTATTAGTTTACAGAAATTCATGTGAGATTAGAACTACAACTTAATGGACTTTAACTTATTATCATGTATAGAGAAATTTATACAAAAATTTAAGACCTCATGGCATAAGATAAGATTGAATTTGATGACAAAGTATAAGTGGGGTGTCAGTAAAACATCATTTAATAATTATTGAACAAAATAGATAAATTGAGATTTTAATATTTTCTTTTTAACTTTGTGTTATGTCTATAAATAAAATAATAAATATTTTGAATTCAAGAATCACATTTTCTATTGAATTAAGTTTCTTTTCCAAATAAGGTACACACATTTTATAATTTTTCAAAACTTTTCCAGTATTTGTTTTACTCTTAATATGATACGTATTTTTAATTAGGGTTAAACCCAATTTCAACGATATTTTAGGTAGCTTAATTTTCGAAAGGACACAATATTTTGATAATTTTTGAAATCTTATTTCATTGTAGTGTCTAACAATAGGAGAGAATTGATTATTAAAAATTTATGAAATATGTTTTATAATTTTGTCTAACATGACGGAGTGTGTCCGTTTCATGTTATTTGTTACATTTCTTGTTTTCACACAAATTAAGTAATATCATCATTACATATTATTTTATGGTAAAATATTTTAATACCCTTTATACTAGTGACTATTTTTAAATTTTTTATCAAACAGTGATGATCATTGAGTTTTTCAACTTAGACCGTATAAGAAATGAACAAATTGAAATAAAAAATACTTTGAAAATTCAAACATATTAATTAATTTAAAATTAAAAAATTGACAAATATCCAATTAATATAAAACCGAGGGAATAATTTCTTTTTTTGGTTGGTTTACCCAAACTATCCCTGAATGTATATTTATCATTTATGTACCCCTCGCTTTCCTCCACGCGTTGCAGCTCAGCTTATATATAGCCCCACTCTACAGCTCATCTCTGTTCCTCTCTACGCGTGTTTGTTTCTCCCTCTACTCACACCCAAGAACTCCATTCTCTTTCTTTTTCTACCTAAATCTCCGTTTTCTCTGTCTAATTCCAACCCCATATTAATATAACTCGAAAAAGAAGAAAAAAAAGTCCGACGCTTTACATTTGGAGGAAATTTCTCTTTCAACGGAAAGAAAGGAAATTAATTAACAAAAAAAAGTGCTTTTGTTTAGCTGGAAAAAGGGGATTAAATTTCGGTGTTTAATTGGACACGCGTAAATATATATAAGTATATAATTAGATTTTGGTATGAGGATGAGAGGTGAAATAGCGAAAAACAAAGAAGAAGAAAAAGAGGTGAGGAACGAAGAGAAAAAAATGGTGGCGGTGATGCCGAGGAAGTATTCATCGAAAGTTGTTGTGGTGGTGGGATACGCTCTTACTTCTAAGAAGATTAAGAGCTTTTTGCAGCCCAAACTTGAAGGATTAGCTAGGTAAAATCTGTGTTTTTTCTTTTTTTTTTATTGGGAAAAATGAAATGTTTTGGATGTTTGTAGAATGAATTGAGATGTACTGTTGATTTTGATTTTGTTGTTATCGTTCTTTATTTTTTTGGTGTATTGGGCCTTTTCTGGTTATAGTGTAAATGATTTTATGTTTTTTTTTTTGGGGTTAAATGAAGGTGTAGATATGTACATACGCGTTTTTAGATGAAAATTTATGTTCTGATTTCTTTGAAATATGTTTAAGGTTAAACAATTGGGTTGATTTATTAGATGGGGAAATGTTGTTTGCGTGAGGGGATGTAAATCCGGAGTTCTATTTAAAAATCTGAAGTTGATGAATATTCTTCAAGTAATATCCTTAACGTGGTGTGGCCAATACAACATAAGAATGGATGTTTTTCTTGTGCATATAATTTTGTGTTCGTTCGGATATGCCTGCTCCTAACTAGGACATGTAAAAGGATTTCCTTTTTGTGGTATGCCAGTTAATTATTACAAACTTCTCAAAAATCTTTCGGGGAACATTTGGGAAAATTTCAAACCAAAAAACATGTTGAAGTAGACACTATTCTATATTTTTGTTTTGATTGACTCAAAAACATGAACTTTAGGTGTTTTTGGTAGAAACGTATCTAATATTTGATCCATAATCCTATTTGCCTTGTTCGGAATTTGAGTTAATCACACGGGACTTTGACAAAAGCTAGCATGGTATGGTCTTGATGAGTCTTTTATTGGCAATTATATCTCTTCTTTTGTTGCATAACTAAGATGATAAACCAATTGTTATGTACACTTTGGATGTTAAAATGGGGGCAAATTAACAACTCCTTCAATTTATAGATAGTAGTATAGAGTAATTATAGGTGGAGAACTACCTAATCATTGATAGCTTAACATCTCTTTTTCTCTAAATTTTCATTTAACTGATCATAGCTAACTCCATTTTGGTTTGTACAAAATTCAGGAACAAGGGAATTGTATTTGTTGCTATTGACCAAAGTAAACCCCTTTCTGATCAAGGTCCTTTTGACATTGTACTACACAAGGTGAGATTTTTCTTCCAATATTGTCTATTTGTTTATCCAAAATTCTGTTTTCTTGGCTACTTTGGTCTGTATCATTGCATCTTACTTTTCCATCTCTTTTCGTGCAGTTATCTGGAAAAGAATGGCGTGGTGTACTTGAGGTTGGTCTCATCATTCAATATCAACATTTATATTAATATAAAAGAGTGTATGTTTTAGAACTTACAATTTGAAACCTGAATTTGGCTACTTATGTAAAGATAACCGATATTGAAATATACTATCTACATTGCATGGTTACGGAAAAAAGACAAATACACTACAAGGACATGTTCGTTGAAGGAAAAAATGTTTTTAGCTATGAAACTATTTAGTTTTGTTATATATTTTGGATTAAATTCACATTGAAATCATCACCCTAATCGATATTCATCAGGATTACCGTAAGGCACATCCCGAGGTCACAGTTCTTGATCCTCCTGATGCCATTCAACAAGTGCACAATCGGCAGTCTATGCTTCAGGATGTTGCTGACCTGGACTTGTCTGACCCCTATGGTAATTTTAATATATATATATGTATATATATTAATATGTTCTTTTCGATAAATGAAAATTCTGACAATTTACTTGGGATGCAGGAAAAGTTGGTGTCCCTAAACAGTTGGTGATCAAGAAAGATCCATCGTCTATTTCTGAGGAGGTGAACAAGGCTGGGCTTAGGCTTCCTCTTGGTATGTCTCCATACTATCTATCTACATCAGTAATCATACATATCCTGTATAATCAGCAAATTTATCGGTATATTCAATGATTCAGTTGCAAAACCTTTGTTTGCCAAGTCGCATGAGCTTTCCCTTGCATATGATGAGATCTCCCTCCAGAAGCTTGAACCTCCACTTGTTTTGCAGGAATTCATTAATCACGGTAAATACGAGTTCATATTTATCCGTCCATATTACGGAGTTCATCAAAATGTTTAATTCTTTTTTCTTTTTTTGCTTTCATTGTTGTGGATTTCAGGAGGTGTATTATTCAAAGTGTATATTGTGGGGGAAGCAATAAAAGTGGTGAGGCGTTTCTCGTTGCCTGATGTGAGTAAGCGTGAACTTTCAGAGAGTGCTGGTGTTTATCGCTTTCCAAGAGTATCTTGCGCTGCTGCATCTGCTGATGAAGCAGACTTGGATCCTTGTGTTGCTGGTGAGTAAGCTTCGGTTTATTACGTTTTTAATTTCATTTAAATATAGTTGGCATTTATTTGTCTTGGCTAATGAGTTTTACCTTTATTTTTCTCTTGTAGAGCTCCCTCCACGACCGTTGCTCGAGAGACTGGCTAAGGAACTTCGCCGCAGGCTGGTACTTAGTCTAGTTCCCATCTATTATTTTTTAAATGATATTTGCTGAAAATAATATTTGTAAGTAATGTCTTGGTGTTGATACTTGATGCCATCTTAATAGGGTCTTCGACTTTTCAACTTGGATATTATCCGAGAGCATGGAACTCGAGACAACTATTATGTGATAGATATTAACTATTTTCCAGGTATTGAACTACTTCTGAACATGAATCAATGACACATTGGAAACATTTAGCATAGGAATTGAAAAATGAATCATGTTGGTGTAATTTGCAGGATATGGGAAAATGCCAGAATATGAGCATATATTCACCGATTTCCTTCTGAGCCTGGCGGCACAAAGCAAATAACAAAGCTAAAATAGCAAAGGAAAAGCCGTGTCAAGAGAGGTGCGGATGTGGATGAGCCCGTGCTCGTGCTGTACAAGAAAAAAGATGGATGCACCAAGAGGGAGGAAAGAACTAATGGATGTGCGATTCCGATGTGGGTTCTCGATCGATGATGCATGGAAAAGCAATTCTTAGGAGTATTTCTTTCGTTTTTCAATAATTTTCTTGCTACTCCTCCACAGGCAGTTCTGTGTTGGAAAAAGGAGTTCCAATTCATGATTATGTGGAAGGCCCTGTTATGTTCATATTTTTTTCTTTATGTTATTTTCATGTGATTGATTAGTTGTAGTCAGCTCACTCCTTTGTAAATCCTACTTGTTGCAGCATAGGAATTTCGAATTTTCTGACCTTTAGTCATTATTTAATAGTGTTTTTGCAATTGGTGATATGCTTAGACAATGATTTCCAGAAGATTCAACAATTATTATTATTATTATTATTATTATTTGACGTTGACGGGGCATGTGAAAGTAATGGTTTTTTAATTAATAATCTTTTAAAAGTGTGAGTGGGATTGTGAATATGAAATGTTAGCCGGATTGCATCTATCGGATCAATGATTCTTTTTTAAAGTATATTAGTTTATAAGATCGATCTATGAATCTTGTGTATGATGATCCTTGTATATATATTATTGTTATATTATAGCATAGCATTTCTCAAGGGCGTTTGATGAAAAGAATCAAAAGCAATGATACATACATACATACATACACATTATACGAATATCTTATATCCCACATTTTGGGTATGTTTGTTTGGTGTTTCGGAAAGTAGTTTGGAAGAGTAATGGAGGTTTGTGAAATAATCTTGATTTACGTAATGTTGTTTGATTGGGTTTTGGGAGAGTGGTTTGAGAAATAAAGTAGATGTAAGATTTTTTTTGAAGAATTAGGTTGTAGGTGTAAGATGTGTAAGACTTTATATGAAAATATGTTTGTTGTAAGATAAATTGTGCAAGAGATATGTTATTTTATGTCAAATCAGAGTAGAGTTTATATAGGTTTTGTTTAGAGATAAGAAAATTGTTGTTTGTTTGAGTTTTGAGAAAGTAGTTTGAGAAAATTGAGATATGAAAATTTTATTTTAGAAAATAGAAAACATGTTTGTTTGGCATTTCCCAAATACGAAAAAAGGTCACAACAATTTGACATAAAGTAACATATCCCTTACACAATTTTTGTCACAACAAACATGATTTGACATAAATTCTTACACATCTTACACTTACAACCCAACTCTTCCAAAAAAATCTATACCTACTTTATTTCTCAAACCACTCTCCCAAAACCCAAACAATCAACATTACGCAAATCGAAATTATTTCACAAACCCCCACTACTCTCCCAAACTATTTTCTCAAACACCAAACAAACAGGCCCGAAATTTTTTTGGAAAATGCCAAACAAACAGGCCCGTTTTTGTGTCACGCATATAATAATAATACGAATGTTGTATGAAAGATCCACCCACAGTCACTTCACCCCATCGGCTCAAATATTATTGACTGCTACTGAAATTTAATATGTCTTCCTTCACCTTCACCCATCAATTGAGTTTTTTCCGGAAACAAAACCCGACCTCAATTCGCTTATTAACACATCTATAAATTCAATTTCACAACTGTGTCAAATTATACATAGTTGCGATGTCGAGCTTTTTTTCGTTTTTGAGACAGTAGTTGCTGTATGAAGCTAAAAGTCTAAAATTATTAATTTTACTTCACGTTGTATTTGGTTGGTGCACCAAGACTATGAATCAAAATTGAATTGTTTTCATCAAATGTAGTAATTTTATCATAATTTTCCAATTGTTTCAAACACATTTGTTTTTAATAAATATTCCCTTCTCAACAATCTACTAATAATATATTTCGCAGCAGTGTTTGACTTCAATTCATTTCTTTTGACCAAAATACTATTTTCTCCTTTTTTTGATTTATTTAATTACTTAATAATTATCTATAACCACCTTCAAACCCACTACATAGCCCCTAACCCATGTTTTTCTCCTTATAACCACCTCAAAAAACACGTAAAATCCCAAACCCAGTTACAATTCAATTTTCCCCATCTTCTTCTCAAAATATTTTACTCATTTTTCTTCCATATGCTCAATGTTTATTAAGGCAGTATGAAGCTCCTCATGCTACTAGAATCTGCAATCAATTATAACCTGCCAAACAACAATTCGAAGCACCTCAAATTTAGTCATTGTTTTTAGTATTAGCAGTTACAAATTCAACAATAAGCCGAGAAGTTACCAGTTTTTTACCTTTTCAATAAAGGCACATCCGGCTGCCTTCACAGCCACCGTCTTCCTCTCACCACCACCGGGTGGATTCTCTGAACTTAACCCTGCTTTGCTGACACATAAAACTGTCCTAGGCCTAGAGTACTTAACCCTGCTTCAAATTCATTGAACAATTTCAGATAACTTCTTGATAAAAGCCAAGGCCTAAAGGTTTTGACATTTTTAACAATCTAGTGGCTGCCATTTGAATTGTTTGGTGTTGGGTTTCAATAATATCTTGAAATGAATTTTGGTTTTTTTGAAAGTAGGCTTTCACTTTTCAAGTTGTATAAATACATGGTGCGTGTAACTCGGGGAAGATTCATGACATATTAGCTGAAGTTGTCTGTTTGTGAGAACTCTTTTTGCCTTTTTTCTTCACTTTTTCTTGGGTGGTGCTACTAGATTCGTACTTAAGGTTAGTTTCCAATTCTTAACCTCTCTTTTTCAGTTTCTTATCCTAGCACTTTTGGTCCATGTACTGTTATATGCTTATGCCGTTTACTCTTAATACATGAGTTAGTCCCCTTTTTAATATGCTGCTTATTTTTTGTATATATATGACTATATGTTTACCTGATTAATTAGGTTGACAATCAAAACTTAATGGAGTGCAAACTTACTATAGACCAAACAGCGACACTTTTGGTCCATGTACTGTTATATGCTTATGCCGTTTACTCTTAATACATGAGTTAGTCCCGTTTTTAATATGCTGCTTATTTTTTGTATATATATGTCATGGATCAAAATTTCCATCTTTTCCATCGAAAACATCGAAAAATTTCCGTTTTTGAATCAGGCGAAACGAAAACAAGATGTAATTCCGAAACTATTTATTTGTCTTAAGCTCTGTCAGTTTCCTAAATTTAGTAACTTTTTTTACAAATTTTCCTTAGTGTTTCCGAAACATTTTTGAATAGTCTCGAAAAGTTTTCAATATTTGAATGACCGAAACATACATTTGAACCGAAATTTTGATCCATGATATATGTTTACCTGATTAATTAGGTTGACAATCAAAACTTAATGGAGTGCAAACTTACTATAGACCAAACAGCGACATTGTGTGCAAAGACTTCGGCATTAATTGTAGCTACCTAATCGAGTGGTGTGTGCTACATTGGGCATAATTATGTACTGCATGGTTTCGAAATCGACTTTGACTCTCACATTGGACATTCATGTGATTGATATATATTATTGTATTACATAAGACTCCTTAATAAAATTAAATGTTTCAATTTTAATATAGGACCTGTCCTTTGAGAGATAAGACTCCTTACACTACTAGATCGTCAAACATTTATACTGAATTGTATGCATGTCTTCGACTTTTGTTTGTATGAAAACATGCTATTTAAATGATCAAGTTTTTTCACATTATACCCCGATATGAATTCTATGTAATTTATTTATTTTTTTCTTTATTTTTAATGTAAAATATTCTAAATGTTATTATTTTTCTTAATGCACATCGAGGTGCAGGACTTCTTATGGCTGATCACCGAGTACATTCCAAGCTTGCTAGACTTAGACGTAGGATGGAATTAATTGTCAAACGACAAAGACGTCATAACTTCCATTAGATTCATTGAAGATTGGAGTCCATGCAAAGAGAGTATCAATTTTTAGCAGCAACACATGATGTGGATATTACTGAGGCCAGAAATCTCATATAAATACCACATCTTCCCGCAGAAAACGCAACACACGAACAGGGTCATCGCATGTATCTCAAGGGCAACATTCTGGTCTAAACCATAACTCCTTCGCCGGTACACATTTTAATCTTCATCCAACATAATTATCTATTCAAAATAAAAATGATATGTACTTTTACATATAATAGTTTTTAACCTATAAATAATTAGTACATTTAAAATTCGTTTTCTACATTATTTTGTATTTATTAGATTCTCAGGTTTAAAATGATTAACGTAGCTCTACTGTATCGTCTAATCAAAATAAAGTTTGTTTAAGTTTCAAACTTTCTCAACTACTTCATTCAAAATATATGCCATGCGAAATGTTTATGATTAACGTAGCTCTACTGTATCGTCTAATGCTACTCTAACTTAAATACATGTACTACTCAGCAAAATGGCATCAAAATATTAAGGGAGAGAGTCTTTTCATTATTGCATCGTGCATTTACTTTTATCATCCCAGTGCCACCGAAGTTTGTAAGGCCACATATCTGTGCGGTGAAATTTGTTTTGACTGTTGACTGATCTGAATAATGTTCGCATCTTCCAAAGAGACGACCTATTTTAGGCTAAAAAAGTAAGTCATAATTCATTTTCTTACATAATATCCAAAAAATGCTTATATTGAGAATAAATAAATTATTACATGTATAAATCGGTTATATTAAACTATTATTAACATAGCTTTTGCTCATTATGCAGGTATTAGTTTAACGTCAACGGTGTGTAAATATTCCTATGTAACTTAGATGTCTAGACTCTAGAGTGATATATTTTTAAAGAATATAACTCCATCATCTATCCTTTTTTGTTAATATTTAACAATTTATTTTTCTTTGTATATAAATATTGTTATTTCATTTTATATATTTTAATCATGTCGTACAATAAATATTTCCAATATGTCAAACAAGGTACTGAACATATATATTTTTTAATACTAGTATATATTTATATATACTATATAATATATCTGCGCCCAAACACATTTGCATAGTAAGATAAACATTGAAACACACAGTGAATGTGTATGCGTGATTGAGAGAGAAGATGAAGTTACTGGGATGTTGGCTGATGCTTGTGGGCACACTTCGATTAGCTTCTGTATGGTTCGGATTCTTCGACATTTGGGCTCTTCGCCTCGCCGTTTTCTCCCAAACCACCAGTATGTATTGTATGTTAATTCCTTAATTCACTCAACCATTTCCATTTCCATTTCCATTTCTTAATCCTTAATTAATTATTTCTATTTTCTAATATAACTCCGCATTGCATGTTTATTCAAATCAATATAGCAATACTTATGTTTTAATTTCAATCGTGATGGGTTTTCGTATTTGATTTGATCCAACCAGTTTGCCAAATGGTGGACTGTCATCATTTTTACTATTAAAAACATTAAAAGGAAATTTTTGTGTTAATGTACTAGTGTTTAGATTTCGATTTCATAGATCTTTACTTTAATTGCTATTATTGACCACAACTTGATTGCTGGAATGTGGATGAGCATATAGAGCAATTAGTTACAATTTATTTGCAAATGCAAAACTGAGTAGGAAGAACATTTCTGCTTTCGTATGATTAGAAACAAGCTTGATGCTATATATGAAAATCTTTTTTTGTTGGATTTTATGTTTGTTAAGTTGGGAATTTTTTCTTTTTGGATACAAACATTCTTATTAACATGTTTCTTGTATCGCGTGGCCTCTGCAGTCTGTTGCCATTTATATGACATTTCCCATTTATGATTGTTTTAAAATTATACCCTACTCGAGATTTTGATAGTTTTATCTACGTGTTGTAGTGACTCACGTTCACGGACGAACATTTGGAGTTTGGACGTTGTTGACTTGCACCCTTTGCTTCCTTTGCGCGTTCAACCTTGACAACAAACCTTTATATTTGGCTACTTTCCTATCCTTCATCTACGCATTCGGCCATTTTTTGACTGAGTATCTCATTTACCATACCATGGCTATTACAAATCTGACAACTGTTGCCTTTTTTGCAGGTAAACTTCAAAAAATCAAAAAATGTTATCTCAAATTAATTATACACTACCAGTTACTAAGACATTATATGTGCTATCTGTTTTCTGGAATGTTAAGCATGGATGTGCTATTTGCATTAAATAAACTGTGAAACTATAGTAACGCGTGTGCTTCTCATAATAACCAATAGCATAAGTGCTACTCCCATGGAGATGAGGGTTTTCGCCGTATGTAGCCATCTTTTGTTAATCAATTGAGATTTAGACTATATTAAATATCATTATTGTCTAACAATATAATTACCTCATTCTTCAGTCTCATATTTAAGTTAGTTCATGTGCGCCTTCCCTGCACGCACACTCTTACAGATCCCCCCCAAACACCAGGGATGTTGTTTTACATATTGCAGTTCCACCAATGTTGCTTTTTGTGTGATTTTCACATTAGGTGCTCTTTTTCATAGTTGGGCTTCATTGTGTAACTTAAAATTACATTGAGTACTGGAATAATATTTAACATCTTGATTATGTAATTTATTTTGAGGAACATGAACGAGTTACTGAGTAACTGTCTTTGCAGGTACATCCATTGTATGGATGTCGTTGCAGTGGAATTCACATCAACCAGTCAAGAAAAAACACGTTTAGAATTGGCTGCAAGCTTTGAATTGATTATTCTTACGCTTTCTTGAAGCAGAAGATATTGACGAAATTTTTGGCTCTTCTTCATTGACCTTGCTTAATTTGCGCTCAGTAAGCATGCACCTACCTACTTTGGATAGAATCTAATTATTTTTACTTCAATTTTGCTAGAGCTATTACATATCTTATCTGAGAAACTTTTTGCTTGCAACGATTCTTTCAATACTTTTGAACACGATTCAATTTCTTTTATCTGCTAAAGTTGTATAAATCAGACATCTGAATTGTTACTGAGCATTTTTTGATGTGAAATGTGTGTTCCTTTTTCCAAACAAGAGGTTAGTGAACACTAAGAATCTTTTGGTCTTTTGTATCTTTATCTGCTATTTGTCTACTGGAACCAGATACTTGTCATGTTTAGATTACGTGGCCGTTTGGAAAGCATTTCAAGTTTTTTCTGGATGCTTGAGTATTTGATTTGAGTTATCGCGATAATGTGAAAACTTATTTGAGTTTCAATGTAGTGCTTTTAAAAGTGACAAGTAGGGTGTTGGGACTCTAATTTTGTTGTATGGTGTCAAATTAAGTTTGATAACATTTAGAGGATGTTTGCAACTACTTACAAAACATTCTGAGATAAAAAAATTTATAAATAAAGAGTACTTGAAAGGTATTTGCAATGCGAATTTCTATCTGTTTATCTTAAAAAAAGAAAAGGTCAAAATAAGCCTGAATTTAGAAACATCAGGTCAGGACCTACTTCATTCTCTACTACTTTTAAAAAAAAAATTCTTATAAATCTCATATTTAAGCTAAGCACAAGCATTTGCAAACACCCGGTTATGTTATGTGAGCTTGGATGGTCATAATAGCACTATAAATTATAGATTTGATAATGTCTGGACAAATTAGAAGTAATAATACCATCTCAATCTGCAGCATCCTGTGAGTTTTGAATCATATCTCACTAAAATATGGCTCTTTTTGGGTTTTTAAATTTCAATGAGTAAAATGACAAGAAATAAAAATAAACAAACCTCAATGTTCTATTATTTGATGCAAGAAAAACATACATTTTTTATTATATTTTCACTCACTGAAATCCAAGAACCAAAAGTAACCTAAAGTGGCAGATATGCGAATTTCTTGTTTGTTGATTCTAATCTTTGATCTGCTTATCCTCCCATTGCTTCAGAAAGATTCAAAATTAATACTAGTCCAATATAATTTACCCATATTATTGGCATAATCTTCAAGTGTTGTAGTTCACTTATGTCTCTATCTATCCTCGTCATCTTCATCAATCAAATCCTCCAACTGAACATGCTCTGTTTCTTCATCACCTGCATCTTTGCTTTGTTCATTCTCTAGTTCCGTTTCTTCACCGCCTTGTTTTACTGCAATTTCATATGTTTGAGGCTTTAACTCCTTCCTCCCCATTTTCAATATTTGAAACCCACTATCAGATACCTGTTCCATTATTTGATCAGCAGCTTTCTTGTAGTGGGATTGTTTTGCTTGGTAAATAAACCATATGCAAATAGCAACTAGTACAAATATTTGAAGAGCCTTTAAGCTTTTTGACCTTTGATTCCTACTAGGTGGTTGCTTCAGCATCATCTTTGCTATCAGGGAGAAGAAACATTCTTGAATAAAAAGAAACTGAATACTTAATAGTTTCAGAGATGATCAAATATATTATTATAAGTAACTGCAGAAGATAAAAAGAGTGGGGCTGGAAATATTTAGAAGAAGAAACCTACTCAATGAAGCAGATAAGTTGTGCTTGCCTTTGGTGTATGAACTGCTAAGCTTAGGTTTGTTTAATTTTATGAGGGCTTAGGCACAACTGCTCAAGGACATGGTCCCAAGTCCCAACCATCACTATTGAAGAATATTGTGGAGGAAGTGTTTGTTTGGGGTTTTTTTTTTCAGGGAGGTTCTAGAAATTTAGTGAGTTTTCCTCGAGTTTTGTGCGTTTAAAAAACATGTTAAAAAAGTTTATGTTAAGACTTCAAGCGCCTCAAAATTAGTTGGTTGGTATATATTCTAGTCTTATAATGTTTGTTTTCATGGACACAAACACCCACGATATTCCACTGTGATTCGATTCGATTCGACCCACACACTTACTTATCACTTATCAGGCCTATGTCTCTGTCTTGGGAAAACCAATGATTTTGTGTCGGTGGCATATCACAAGAAGAAGAATAGTTCTAAAACCTGAATATGCTGTTTGTTCGTGATCAAAAGACTTGAATAAATTTCATAAAAATCCAACCTAACAAGGCCAATAACTCTATATTTATCATTTTTTTTCTTTGGCATTTCATAATGCCAACCAGTGTATTAAGAAAGCAAGAATTGGGGCTTGTAGTATATTTTTGTTTCAGCATTTTCGTTTTAGCAGGGACGGATCCAGGACTCGAGAGTCAATGGGGTGAACTATATATATTGCTCGGAATTTTTATTTTACCATTACTTTCAATCTATCTTTTCATAGTAAGTGTAGGTAGATAAACATACAATAAAACGAGTTAACAATAAGAAATATTTTGAATTCAAGAAGCGATAACAATTTTATAAAAGCTAATTGTGATAGTATAATAGTTCTACGAGCAAAAGTTCAATCTTTCTTTCAATAGTTTTATTTTTTGTTGCATTATGTTAAAAAATATTAATTGGACTATATAATTATTAAGTTGAAGACAAACATATTATTAGTTGGATTATAATTTAATAAAAATATTTAGCATCATTACAAAATATTATACTTTAGGGACTTTTGGATTTGTGAACAGTAAAAATCAATGTTTTAAAAATAGATAATATAAATGGAAAAAAAAAAATCAAATCTCTGGGACCTCATGTGAATCCACATCTGGGAGAACTAGCAAATCCTTGTTGCCACGAATTAGTATAGCGGTCCCTGAGAGAACCAGCAAATTCTTGTTCCACAAATTAGTAAAGACTAGACCGCTGGAACTCGTGTGTTAAAATTGTGTTTTCAGAAATGTTTTGATGAGTCAAATATAAAAATTTTAGAGAAAATTTTAAAAAATTTATCATTAAAATATGTTGAAATAAAAACTTCTCTACGTTTTCGTTTTGATTGACTTGGAAAATAGAGATACGTATAAAAATTTCGATCCATGCCAGAACTGACCTTGCGAGAACGATGCAATGAAAATTGTCAACCTAACTTTTTGGTCTTCCGTTCATCTCATCCAAGCCTTTGAAACTTATCTCAAATCTATTAAAAAAATCATATTCAAACTCTCGAAACTCACTTGCAAGTTGCAACATTATAAAATTTTGATTTGTCATCTACAACTTATGTTCTCCCCAAATTCTATAAAAATATACTGATTTGATACCTAATATTTATTTTTTCCTCTAGATCCCAAACATCCAAACTCATTACAAATGAAGTTTCAAAACCACAAAATCCAACAATTAAACTCATTCCAAATGAGATTTTAAAGATTTTGCCAAAACCAACCAGACCAGTTTTTCAAAATCAAAACCCAACTAAATGAGCCCAGCCCGTTGATGTCAACTTTACCTTTGAGTAAGCTAGTGGAAAAGGTGCATTTATAGGTGGTGAACTTAACTAAATTGATGTTTGAGTAATTATTAAAAATATAAGAAAACAAATGAGGCTTTGTCTCAATACTAAAGTTGAGGCTCAACACTTTTGGGGTTCATTTATATTAATGAATTTGAGCTATGGATTTTAAATTCTTAATAACAAATCCATAACACTTGTTTGGATCAATTTGATTTGGGATGAATTTAAAATCTTCAATTAATCATTTTATACTATACTTTTGAAATCCTTCCCCAAAATTCCTCAAATTTAAATCCATCAATCCAGTGAAGTCTTAGTTACAAGTATCGATATTCTAATATCATAGGAGTAATGTACTAGTTTGTTGTACTACTAAAAAAAAAGAAAATAATATGAGAAATGATTAGTCTTTAACTTCATTTAACCTCGAAATACACAAAAGTCTTGCTAAGTTCTCAATGCCGCTGTTTTTCAACTCTTACAACAAACAAAAAAAAAAAAAAGAAATTACTGATAATTTGCAACATTAACTTGGAAGCGAGCGGTAAAAATATTGCAGTACATCTTCCAATGTAATACTACACTAAATCATTTTTTCTTTCTTATAACTAGTAGAAACCTTTTTTTTTTTTTTTTTTTTTGATAAATTTGACACTATAAACTTGTAGAGAAGATATATACTTCTACATTACTAAGTAGTAAGTTCTAACGGAAGGAATAAATATATATAGAGTATTATTTTTATTTCTGTTTTTTTGGTATATATATATATATATATATACACTACTCTACTATTTAGGTTCAGATATGAATTATGAATCTTGTAAATGTAAAATACGAAAACCAGGACTGTAACTGCACAGTACTGTATATACAGTGGTGACAGATTTTTTTTTTTTTTTTTTTTTATTTTGATGATAATGGGATTCATACATAACATACCTCTTTTTCCTCATTTAAATTACCAAACCCCAATGTCAATATGTCATGTCCTCCCAATTTTTGCACAGAAAATGACGCAACATGCATGGAGTATAATATATTTTCTCCCTAATGTCTATATTAAATATTTTTAACATTATACTGTACTAACTTGATCGATGATACTAGTAATAACTTAATTAAATAATTCAGTTGTCAAGCAACTTGATCAGTTGGTAAAGCAGTGGACAAGTTATTGGAAGAATTGCATTGTTTACCCCTTACGACACACTTTCAGCATTTTTAGCCCTGTACTTTACTAAAACTGTATTTTTGGTCCCAATTATTTAAAGATATTTCGCATTTTTTACCCCTTATGGGACAAAAATGATAACCGAGACAATCATATGAAACCAAAAGTACTAAACAAAGACTATTCAACATACTAGGAGTGTTCTATAGAGATTATTGAGCTGGACAATTTCAAAAAATTTGAGATTGAAAGTGCAATTTTGTAAAGAATATGACCAAAAATGTAATATTACAAATTATGGGACTGAAAATGCTAAGCGTCCGGTCTTATGGAACTAAAAATGCCAAAGTAAAATGCAACTCTGACAGACAGTAATCATATACTATCATAATTCAACAAAGGTAAATATATAACTTGATTATATATATAGACCAAAAAAGCAGAAAGAATTCAGAAATTACCTCTGTAAATATAATGGTGAATAGTTAAGCATTTCACCCCCTATAAATTGAAACATATGAATGAACAGTTGAAGAAAAAAGAATTGAATAATATTTACTTGATGGATTAAGAAAAGATGGGGTGGTTTAATTTCTTCAAATGAATTAATTCAAGGGTTGAAAATGAAGTCTCCACATTTACACTTCCAACACATAGGCTTGTAATTTGAAATGTCATCTCCTCTTGAATATGCATAAAAATAATAAATGCTTTTTCGTCTTGCTTTTGCTTTTGCTTTTGAGGGCACAATTGGAACTTGAATTGCTTCACAATGCCCACAAGATTTGCACTTTTCATCACATCTTGGCGGCATTGACCCTATCACTGATCTCCTCTGCATTCAATCAATCAAAAACCAATCAATTTTTCATTTTTATTTTTGACTTAAATAAATCAGATAAAAACTTTTTGAAAATAGACAACCAAATTAAAGAATCTCACCAAAGTGGTATGTGAAAATTCTGTGAATTTTCTACCTAAGACATGCAAAAAGAAAAAAAGGAGAAATTAATTAAGTTTCATAACAGAAATTTATAGATTAATTTGCATAAAAAAATATAAATAAGAATTTGAACTTACCATTAACCATGACATTACATGAAACAAGTAACAAGGCCAATGTTAGTAGATAAATGAATATATGTCCACTTTTTTCTGGAATTAATTTGTTGCAGGCCATGGAATTGTTATGGAGAAAATAAAAATATAGGAGGTAGAAAGAAGTGCAGTGTATTTTCAAAAAGAATAAAATTAGAAAAAGAAAAGAATTACTACTGTATTTGACTTCATCCTATCCTTTACAATGATTGTACTTGCAAGACAAAAAGGAATGCTGCAAAAAGATCAATGAAGAAAACAACTTGAGAAAGGATCTGAAAATGGAAAGACTTTTTTGTCCCTCGTTTTATGAGCCCAAATTGGAAATTTTGGCACTGTTCTTGCACATGAATTAAGACAGCTAAGCTGCAAATGAGGGAGTGAAAGAATAGAAGCAATTCTTACAATAAATGGAACAAAGGAAATGGTTGAGTTTTACCTATTATATGCACACACACAAATTTAAATGGAGAGATGATTTTATTTTATGTAAGTACTTTTTCTTTTTCACAAGAAAGGGACATGCATGTGGTTACAGTTGGGTTTAATGGGCTTTCATTTTCCAAGAATTGCAATTTTTTCATTTTGTCCCATCCTTATATGTTAGTGTGTGTCACTGTAAATATTTTCTCTTTTTAATTTCAACTATTGATTGATTTAGTGTAATGTACTAGTCGATGCAATATGACAAATTAAATTCATATTGACATTAAATCAGGTCTAATACTTGAATCTTTGAAGAACTAATTTTATTTTTACTTTGTATTGAAACAGTTCTTTTAGTATTAGTTTTCCAAAAGTTAGGCTAGGTGAATATATATATATATATATATATATATATATATATATATATATATATAGGTGTAGATAGGGGCAAGGGAATTGATCTTTGAATGTGATGACATTTACTAGTTGCTTACAAATTCACGCAATGTATAATGAATTCGTGCTAGTTATTTACTTTACCTTGTTTTCTGTTCTGCTATTCATTACTTAAGTTCAATGTGTTTGATGTTAAGGTAGACTTGGAAGCCATTCAATCTTGGCTTTTTTAGTCGAACCGGGTTTCAAGTCTAGGTGTGTAATTAAGTATAATATTGTCGAACGATACACTGTTCAGGATCGAATTTGAGAGTTTGTGTTTGAGCTTGGTTTGTTGTTAAACTAGTCGTGCTCGAACTAGCTTTTTATAGAACAAGCTCGAGCCATTAGCTTGATATTTACATGTATTTTATCAATTTTTAGTTTATCGAGCCGAGCTTTAAAAGTTAACGAATGAAAAATGATGGTTCAAGTTTGTTTAATTAGTGTGACGAATCGAGTTCAAATGAGCTTTTATCGAACGAGCTCAAGTTGAGCATCAAATAGTAGTTTGATTTGATTTTAAGCCCCTAAATCTAGGAGAGCTAACCAACAATCAGTAAAATTGGTTCACCTTTAAGGATCTATATAACTGGAAAAAAGTAGGTTGAGGCAACTCCGGTGTAACCACTAAAATACTAGTATGTAATTTTTTTTTTAAGCGTATAAGAACATTTCCTGCAGTAACTTTTTTAGCTCCTTCAATAGCTAAAAACATAAATATACATAACCAAGTCAATTTTTGTCCTCCAGCAATGTCTTGTATTTTTACAAGACTATGCATAATACAAGTTTGGACTTGCATATATGGATGTCCTTGTATATTTATACATAACATCCATGTTAGCAAATTTATGTCTCAAATTTAGTTTATTAAATTGATTCGAGTTAAATTTTTATTTGAATTAAATAGTATATTAAATCCTTATTTAAAGTCATATTTTCAATTTTTTTATTTATTATATTTAAATAAAAAAATATTAAAATATATATTTATTACTTATAGTTTACATGTAAATGTAATACAATATTATTTATAATGTCATTTATAATTTAATATTAAAAAAAGAATAAAATATAATAATTCTGAAAATTTTATTATATATCTAAAATTGGACAGCTAAAATCCTGTTCATCATGTATAATTTATTATAGATGACCACTTATAAATAATACGGCTAAGATGCTCAAACAAAGAGTGCATGCATGCTGCAAAATGAAATTAAATAGTGAGTTATTAAGTTAGATATTGTTCTTTAGTGTTGTATATTACCGTGAGTTTAATGGGTCATGAGTCCGTTTGAGTCGGTATGAGAATCTTTGCTAATTGGTGGCTCATATTCACAAATCACAGACTTTCCTCCGATTTATTGTCATACAATTTGGACTTGTTGATGTTTTTTTTTTTTTTTTTTTTTTTTTTTTAACTAGGCTTGTGCCCGCTCATAATCAGGAGGAAAAGGTGGATATTAGGAAACTTGAACACGAGAGCATTTGAGCTTGCTAAAATGATGAACAATTCTAGAATTCCTAAACGAGTCCAACTGAAAAGGGTATCCATTTATTTTGCTAACAGCTGAAAACGAGCAATTTATAAGTAGTATTAAGATTGCTGTGGTTCAGAAAAACGTTTTGCCCTCAAACTGTTTGTTAAAAGATCTGAAAGAGATCAAATGGCTATTGGAAGAGAAAGTTGAGCTAAAAGGGATCACCTCTGAACAGACCAAGGAACAGAGAAAGTTGAGCAATAAAAGAACAAAGATTGTTAGGCTCTATCTATATCTAATTTACCCCAGGTTTTGCTTCATCGAGGTAGGATCAAAACCTATTTGTATCTACTCTACTCCCATCCAAATCAAGTTGGATCTCGATCTTGGGGGCTCACTTAAGAAGTAAGACTATTGTCTGGTCATCTGTGCTCCCTAATTTCATCAAACCTCAGGGGTCTTAATGTAATTTTTCCTATTAAATATATATATGTCTATGAATGAAAGGAAAGGATCACACTGAATGGACACAGTCCATACATCACCAGCTGTTGTAATGGAGGACTGCTCTCTCCCTCAAGACTCTTTATTCCTTGGTTTTGACTGTTCTACTCAGTGAGTAACTAACTCTCTTCTTTTAACTTCACTAATTAATTCATGCTTCTTATTGATATAGAAGTAGTAAAAATCTTATGTAGTACCTGTTTCCCAATCTAATATAGCTGCAAAGTTATGATCTTTATCGGGTTCTTAATTAACTTTTGCATTAATTCTCCCTAATTTGCATGATTTTATCAGGTCACTAAAAGCAACTGTGCTAGATCCAAACCTCAAAATTTTCGCTACAGATATTGTGAATTTCGATACCGAATTGCCCCATTACAAAACCAAAGATGGAGTTTACCGTGATCCTCTGATCAATGGAAGGATTACTTCCCCAACACTAATGTGGGTCGAAGCACTGGACCTCATACTCGAAAAATTGAAGAACTCAAACTTGGATTTCGGTAAAATCATTGCTGTGTCAGGTAGTGCACAGCAACACGGTAGTGTGTATTGGAAAAACGGGAGTTGTACGATACTAGCATCACTGGACTCCAATAATCGATTGGTGGAGCAATTTCATGATGCGTTTTCAGTTAAAGAATCGCCTGTTTGGATGGACTGTAGCACCACCGAACAGTGCAGAGCCATTGAGAAAGATGTTGGAGGTGCATTGGAGTTGTCCAAGCTTACCGGTTCTTGTGCACACGAGAGATATGCAGGACCACAGATTAGGAAGATATTTGAGAAACAAGTGCAAGTGTATAATAACACGGAGAGGATTTCGCTTATTAGCTCTTTCATGGCTTCTCTTCTTATCGGAGGTTATGCTTGTATCGATCAAACTGATGGGGCAGGAATGAATTTAATGGATGTTAAGTTACGAGCTTGGTCTAAGTTAGCTTTGGAGGTTCCTCTTTTTTTTTTCCTTCTTTTTTTTCCGGGGGGAGGGGGGGGGGGGGGAATTGTTTTAAGGTTGGTGTTTGATGGGATTTGATTTTTGTGTAGGCCACAGCTCCAGATTTGGAGAAAAAACTTGGAAATCTAGCACCTCCACATGCTGTTGCTGGTTTAATTTCTTCCTATTATGTGGAAAGGTAATTGGTTAAATGAACTGATACATCGATTTCGTATTTTGTTTCTTGTATGTGCTAATTTGAGATGATGTTCACTTTGCTTTCAGATATCACTTTAAAAAAGATTGTGTAGTTGTTCAATGGTCCGGAGACAATCCTAACAGTTTAGCAGGTGAGTTCAATACATCTTTTCTTTAGGCTATGTTAGGTTCTTGGATTTGAGGGAGGAAAAAGCTATAAGGGAACATTGTACTCACTGAAATCTAGGAACCACACATAGCCTTAGTTGTCCACAAAATTTACACAGAAATTGGTAATATTTGGTGGTGGTGTAGGATTAACCCTCAACACTCCTGGAGATCTCGCGATTAGCCTTGGCACAAGTGACACTGTAAGTTGAGAAATAGTCGAATATGTTTGAGACCAATAAATCATTGTTAGTGTTAATTATCAATAATATCTCAGGTATTTGGTATAGCCATGGACCACAAACCAAGCCTTGAAGGACATATATTTCCTAATCCAGTGAATGTAGAAGAAGACTATATGGTTATGTTGGTCTATAAGAATGGGTCTTTGACTCGTGAAGGTACAATAAGCGCTTTCTATATTTGACAGATATTAACTCTAATTTCACTTAACAAGTAGTAGTATTATTGATACCTTGACTTGACAGATATTCGTAATAGGTATGCAAATAGATCTTGGGAAGTCTTCAATACATATCTAAAGGAAACACCACCTTTAAATGGTTAGTTATATCAATTCATCTTGATATTAAATAACCATGCGTAAATTTAAAATTTCTTTCTTACTAATCCTTCCTTCCCGTGCTACAGGTGGAAAGACAGGTTTTTACTATAAGGAGCACGAAATTCTTCCACCGCTCCCTAGTGAGTTAATTTTCTTCCAAAAAATCTACATATTGAGTGTCCAACTCATCTAAAAACTTAAGCTGATAGTGAGGACATACATTTAATAGTATCTATACATTACAATTTAAAATTTACATGAAAACTTTCATTTTTCATATGTAGTTGGTGAGCATCGTTACATTGTTAGTGATTTGGAGAGTGAGTATTTGGATGGACTAAAGGAGGAGGATAGAGTCATTGAGTTTGATGCTCCTTTTGAGGTTTGTAGTGAGAGCTAGACATAATGGATTGTAGTTATTCAATACTATATAGATAGCACTGACTGAAGGAACTAATTTAATTTGTTTATTAACAGGTTAGAGCTTTAGTTGAGGGGCAATTACTCTCAATGCGTGCACACACGGAGAAAATAGGAATGCCTTGTCCTCCAAGCAGAATAATCGCAACGGGTGGAGCATCGGCAAATAAGGCCATTTTGAGCTTGATGGCTTCCATTTTCGGTTGTGATGTATATACAGTTGAAAGGCCAGGTAAAGTTAAGTATCCATCTATCGATCGATTCATTTTATCAAAAGAATCATGAGTTTCTATTAGGAACCAGTACAATATAATGTTTCGGATTTCCAGATTCAGCTTCTCTAGGGGCTGCATTGAGGGCTGCTCATGGTTGGTTGTGCCACAAGAATGGAGCTTTTGTGCCCATCAAGCTTATGTACATGAATAAATTGGAACATACATCTCTTAATTGCAAGCTTTCAGTGCCGGCTCCAACTGATCTACAACTTGTCGCCAATTACAGTTTACTAATGAAAAGACGAATAGAAATCGAAAACCACTTAGTTCATGAGATGGGACGGCGAATGTGAAGTTTAAGCATGCAAGTGACGTCCTCTTTAGAAATGAACAAATATCAAATTTGATGACGCGTCGGGCACATAAAGTGGATAAGCCTAGAAAAGAGAGTGAAACTCCGACCAAATCAGTCCGATGTTTAAGTCAATATTTTTTCTGTGAGCACATTTAATCCTACTATTCATATTCAATAGCAAGAATTAAATAGAAATTCAATGTGAAGCGTCTGGAGCTTCTTAGCCTAAGCTCAACCTTAGATCCTAGAGATGTTTTTATTATGCAAGAGATGTTTCATATGAAAGTCCAGGTACGTACAATAATTCTCATATTGATGAACGATTGTTGTGGATATGAAGATCATTGACTGCGATCGAGCATGAAACTAAATTTAGTTTTTTTTTAAAGAAAATTGATCGTTCAAATATATATTAAAATTTCTTCGGAAATATTGTGAGAAATTATAAATCAAAGAAACATGAAAGCAATTTCTATTTTCGTTTCGATTGACCTAAAAATAGAATCTTTTCAATAATTCTATGGAAACCTATGAAAATACTGAGACAAGAAAAAGAAAAAAAGTTCATGTGACTTTGAGACTTTTTCTAAAACTAGAAAAGTGCACGTGCTTTGCACGTGATTAACTAATTTATTTTTAATCAAATTAGAAAAGTGCACGTATTTTGCACGTGATTAACTAATTTTTGTTGATTAAATTAAAAAAATGCACGTGTTTTGCATGTGATTAACTAATTTCTTTTGTTAGTTCAATCATATCATCATTTTTAATCATATTATGGTCTAAATGACATACCACATAATTTATTTGATTAAATCGCTTTAAAGTTGTTATCATTTATAGGCTCTTTAATAAGTTATAATTTTTTAAAAACTTACAAAAGAAATATCAATTTTACCTGCTTTTACATTGATCGTTTATCATTCCTATTTTGTTATTTTAACCCGCTTGTTCACAATTTTTTAGATTCGTTCTAAAATAACCAAAAAAGAAAAAGACAAAAAATAATTAAAATATACAAATATTACTACAAATAAAAGACGCGCATTTCTAACCAATTTTCTTTGACTTGAAACCAAAAATGTGAAGAGAATAAATCAGACGTAAACACTGAAATTAGGGAGCATCTTAAGAAAATTGTATTGACAGCCATTTCATCATTTCATTTCTACTTCTATTTAAACAAAGTTAATCAAAGTTAATGCATCAAAAACAGCCGATACAGCCTCTTCCCCCCAGAAAGAAAAAAGAAAAGATAATGTCGCCTTCCTCACAAACCTCCGAATTCACTTACACAACCACCACCATATCGAACTCCCATCTAGCCACACTCACGATCCTCGTCATATTAATGGTAATAGTCATCCTGTTGACTGTAATGAGCAAAGATTGTATACGGGAGTTCTTCCACACAGAAGATAGGAGGGACGTAGTCCACATTCCTATAATTATCTACGGCAGCGGCAGCGGCTACGTTGCGGCGGCGAACTCCGAGTGTTCAATTTGTTTGGACGAGTTCGCCGACGGCGATGAAATCCGTGTTCTGCCACAATGCAGACACGGATTTCATGTGAAGTGCATTGATGCATGGTTGAGGGAAGAACAGTCATGTCCGAACTGCCGTCGGAGCTTGGTGGCTCCTGGAGCCGTAGTTTGAAGTTTATGTACTGAATTTGTTTAGCTAGTTTAGTTATTGTAGATGAGGTTAAATGGAGAAGTTCAATATTCAGATGATTATGAAATATGTACGTACTCTATTATAAACTACAAATTTGTTTAGCTAGTTTAGTTTAGTTTTCATATGAATTCAACTTTATGTAATCTGGGTACTATTGCAATTTCCAGTGGGGTGGCTGCTGGAGCCACCCCACCGCCGGCGAACCACCACCGGTCGCTGCACAAAGCAGCGACCAGGTGCGGCTGCTTGGGTCTGTTGCTCTTGCAACAGACCCAATCTTGGGCCTGTTGCGGAAAACAACTGGCCCATTTAGGGCCTGTTTGTGGGCTATGGCCAGCCCATATAAAATAATAATAATAATAATAATAATAATAATAATAATAATATATATATATATATATATATATATATATGATCCCATAACATAATATCTGTTCGTTCTCTAGCTACTGCATTATTTCACTTTCTTCAAGATGATTAATCCCCTCTAATTTGCACTTTTGTTCCTAAACTAGAAATGTGCACGTGCTTTGCACAGGATTAACTAATTTATTTTTAATCAAATTAGAAAAGTGCACGTATTTTGCACGTGATTAACTAATTTTTGTTGATTAAATTAAAAAAATGCACGTGTTTTGCATGTGATTAACTAATTTCTTTTGTTAGTTCAATCATATCATCATTTTTAATCATATTATGGTCTAAATGACATACCACATAATTTATTTGATTAAATCGCTTTAAAGTTGTTATCATTTATAGGCTCTTTAATAAGTTATAATTTTTTAAAAACTTACAAAAGAAATATCAATTTTACCTGCTTTTACATGGATCGTTTATCATTCCTATTTTGTTATTTTAACCCGCTCGTTCACAATTTTTTTTAATGGTTTATCTAGTTTATTTAAACAATCTCATTCTCAAATTAACCTATTAGTTGATTTTCACATTTGTTAATCAGTTCACTCATTCTCTTAACTAATTTTTTTTAATCAAATTAGAAAAGTGCACGTATTTTGCACGTGATTAACAAAGAAATATCGATTTTACCTGCTTTTACATTGAGTTTATCATTTCTTTTTTGTTATTTAACCCGTTCGTTCACAATTTTTTTATGGTTTATCCAGTTTATTTAAAAGATCCATTAATTCTCAAGTTAAGCTATTAGTTGATTTTCACATTTGTTAACCAGTTCACTCATAATCAAATTTCTGAAAATAAAGATTGAAAATATTATAAATAAATATTCTAGAAGATTAGTTCTAAAATAACCCAAAAAAAAAAAGACAAAAAATTATTAAAATATACAAATATTACTAAATATAAAATACGCGTATAAGATGAATGATAAAAGCTGTTGTAAGAAATTTTTTTGACTTTAAACCAAAATTGTGAGAGAGTTTAAATCGGACGTAACAATGAAATTAGGACCTAAGAAAATTGTATTATTGACATCTTCCTATTTAAACCAAGGTAATCAAAATTAATACCCAAACCTTCTGCCCCCCCCCCCCAGAAAGCCTCTGCCAAGAAAAAAGAAAATAAAATGAGCTCCCACACTTCCGAAATTAGTTACGCACCAAACAACGGATTGAGCATCCCTGCAGTAGCCATCATCATCATCATAATCATAGCTATAGCCATGCTCTTGGCTTTAGTGAACAAAATATGTGTCAGAGTGGTTGTTCTTCCACACGGAAGAAAATGACAATCACCTAGTCCACATTCCCATTACTATATACGGCAGCGGCGGCAGCGGCGAAGTTCCGGCGACGAACTCAGATTGTTCCATATGTTTGGACGAGTTCGCCGCCGGAGATGAAATCCGTGTGCTGCCACAATGCAACCACGGATTTCATCCGAAGTGCATTGATGCTTGGCTGAGGGAAGATCGGAGTTGTCCGAACTGCCGGGGAGGCCTAGTTTGACATTTTGGATTTGATTTTGATTAGCAGTATCTTATTTATTGTGAGTTGTTACTTAATCAGAGATTTTCCTGTTTACCGATGTCTTTCTTGAAACTAGAAAAGTGCACGTGCTTTGCACGTGATTAACTAATTTATTTTTAATCAAATTAGAAAAGTACACGTATTTTGCACGTGATTAACTAATTTTTGTTGATTAAATTAAAAAAATGCACGTGTTTTGCATGTGATTAACTAATTTATTTTGTTAGTTCAATCATATCATCATTTTTAATCATATTATGGTCTAAATGACATACCACATAATTTATTTGATTAAATAGCTTTAAAGTTGTTATCATTTATAGGCTCTTTAATAAGTTATAATTTTTTAAAAACTTACAAAAGAAATATCAATTTTACCTGCTTTTACATTGATCGTTTATCATTCCTATTTTGTTATTTTAACCCGCTCGTTCACAATTTTTTTTAATGGTTTATCTAGTTTATTTAAACGATCCATCCATTCTCAAATTAACCTATTAGTTGATTTTCACATTTGTTAATCAGTTCACTCATTCTCTTAATTAATTTTTTTTAATCAAATTAGAAAAGTGCACGTATTTTGCACGTGATTAACAAAGAAATATCGATTTTACCTGCTTTTACATTGAGTTTATCATTTCTTTTTTGTTATTTAACCCGTTCGTTCACAATTTTTTTATGGTTTATCCAGTTTATTTAAAAGATCCATTAATTCTCAAGTTAAGCTATTAGTTGATTTTCACATTTGTTAACCAGTTCACTCATAATCAAATTTCTGAAAATAAAGATTGAAAATATTATAAATAAATATTCTAGAAGATTAGTTCTAAAATAACCCCAAAAAAAAAAAGACAAAAAATTATTAAAATATACAAATATTACTAAATATAAAATACGCGTATAAGATGAATGATAAAAGTTGTTGTAACAAATTTTTTTGACTTTAAACCAAAATTGTGAGAGAGATTAAATCGGACGTAACAATGAAATTAGGACCTAAGAAAATTGTATTATTGACATCTTCCTATTTAAACCAAGGTAATCAAAATTAATACCCAAACCTTCTGCCCCCCCCCCCCCAGAAAGCCTCTGCCAAGAAAAAAGAAAATAAAATGAGCTCCCACACTTCCGAAATTAGTTACGCACCAAACAACGGATTGAGCATCCCTGCAGTAGCCATCATCATCATCATAATCATAGCTATAGCCATGCTCTTGGCTTTAGTGAACAAAATATGTGTCAGAGTGGTTGTTCTTCCACACGGAAGAAAATGACAATCACCTAGTCCACATTCCCATTACTATATACGGCAGCGGCGGCAGCGGCGAAGTTCCGGCGACGAACTCAGATTGTTCCATATGTTTGGACGAGTTCGCCGCCGGAGATGAAATCCGTGTGCTGCCACAATGCAGCCACGGATTTCATCCGAAGTGCATTGATGCTTGGCTGAGGGAAGATCGGAGTTGTCCGAACTGCCGGGGAGGCCTAGTTTGACATTTTGGATTTGATTTTGATTAGCAGTATCTTATTTATTGTGAGTTGTTACTTAATCAGAGATTTTCCTGTTTACCGATGTCTTTCTTGAAACTAGAAAAGTGCACGTGCTTTGCACGTGATTAACTAATTTATTTTTAATCAAATTAGAAAAGTGCACGTATTTTGCACGTGATTAACTAATTTTTGTTGATTAAATTAAAAAAATGCACGTGTTTTGCATGTGATTAACTAATTTATTTTGTTAGTTCAATCATATCATCATTTTTAATCATATTATGGTCTAAATGACATACCACATAATTTATTTGATTAAATAGCTTTAAAGTTGTTATCATTTATAGGCTCTTTAATAAGTTATAATTTTTTAAAAACTTACAAAAGAAATATCAATTTTACCTGCTTTTACATTGATCGTTTATCATTCCTATTTTGTTATTTTAACCCGCTCGTTCACAATTTTTTTTAATGGTTTATCTAGTTTATTTAAACGATCCATCCATTCTCAAATTAACCTATTAGTTGATTTTCACATTTGTTAATCAGTTCACTCATTCTCTTAACTAATTTTTTTTAATTAAATTAGAAAAGTGCACGTATTTTGCACGTGATTAACAAAGAAATATCGATTTTACCTGCTTTTACATTGAGTTTATCATTTCTTTTTTGTTATTTAACCCGTTCGTTCACAATTTTTTTATGGTTTATCCAGTTTATTTAAAAGATCCATTAATTCTCAAGTTAAGCTATTAGTTGATTTTCACATTTGTTAACCAGTTCACTCATTCTCTTAACTAATTTCTTTTAATCAAATTAGAAAAGTGCACGTGTTTTGCACGTGATTAACTATAATTTTTTGTAAACTTACAATGAAATATCGATTTTACATGCTTTTACATTGAGTTTATCATTTCTTTTTTGTTATTTTAACCCGTTCGTTCACAATTTTTTTATGGTGTATCCATTTTATTCCATCCATTCTCAAGTTAACACATTTGTTGATTTTCAAATTTATTAATCAGTTTACTCATTTTCTCAGGTTTAACCCAATTTTAGTATGATTTTACTTATTTAACATATTTTCTCACATATTTCACCTTTTTTTTTTTTTTGCCAAGTAACTAATTTTTTTTTCTCGTATCGATTTGATCTATTTTTCTGTTATCCCGTGTTTAGCCGATGTCATTTGATTTTTTTTTACTGGTTTTGCCCATTTTTTGCCGGTTAACCTTGATGTTTTATCAATTCACCATTTTTTTTGTTTGTTCTTTAATCGATTTGATCCATTTTTATTACCTCGTGTTTAGCCGATGTCATTCAATTTTTTTTTTCTGGTTTTACCCATTTTTTTCGGTTAACCTTTTTTTTTTTTTAATCAATTCACTGTTTTTTTTGTTTAACTCGCTTTTCTTTCTATATGATCAATTTTCCTATTGATTTTACTATTTTTATCATATTTTTTCTATCGAATTGTTGATTTTAACAATTTCTATCTTTTGACGTTTTTGGGCTTAAGCCAATTATACATTTTTACTTAACTAAATAGTACCTTTTTTTTATTCATGTAGTATGAATGTGATATAATTTTTTTTAGTCTCTTAATATTTTTGAGGTTCCTTTATAAATAACTTTTTAACAACTTTTCAAAGAAATTTTTGAAGAAATATAGAATAAATTTTTTTTTTGTTATCATTAATATTTTAATGAGTTGTAAAACTTTAAAAGATAATTATAAGGTTGATGTATGATAGACTTCTTGTTAAATTATACTTCTAGGATTTTTTTATTTACTTTTTTGCCATAAAAGTAAATATCACAATATAATTTTAAAATAGGGGTATATTAGTCTTCACAAAAAAGGGAAGAAATTTCCTTAAGTCAACTCGTACTTTTATATGTATATAGATATAGATATATAGATAGAATATAGATAGATAGTCATTTAATTTCCCTAGACACACATATAATCCTTTAGCTTTCATCATGTTTCAATTTTAGTTGTTAAACCTTTTTTTTTTTTTTTTTAATTTAATTTAAGTTCTATACATAAAAAATATTACTTTGTAACTTTGAGTAAATTTGTAAGTAAATAACGAAAAAATAGAACTATTTGAAAGTTAAAGGAAAGAATTACTTTGGATAAAACTTAAATTGAAATTTGAAGAATATTAAAGGACTAAATATTTGTCTAATATAATAACAATATTATTTTTGAAAGAGTTTCAAAGTTAGGAAACTAGTTTTATAATTTTGAGTCAAGAAAAGGTTGTTGACCATTGACTTCTTTTATGGTCTATGCGTTGATGTCAAACGAGAACCACCTCATTGACTGACCAAGTGGTGGGTAAGAATTCACGCCAATCTAGTTTGAATGGAATATAGTAATTTATTACTGGCTTATAAAATTAACAACAAAAGTAAGTTACTGGATCGGATTGCAATTTTATTAAGAGATTTTTCAGTTCAAGAAAATCATTAATCATCAGAAAATAAAATACTAAGATTAATCAAAAGAAGGTTGAGGAAGATGTGTTATGAAATAAAGTGTTCGACCTGCGGCAAAAGAAGTTGGGAGGGATGTGGGAAGCACGTCGTGTCGGTCTATAACAAAATTCCCGACGGCCAACATTGCCATTGCAAGGCGTGGACCGGCGTCCAAACCGGACAAAATCCGGCATCTAGCGGTGGTGGCGCTGATGGGGATTCTTCCTCGTCCAATTGTGCTATTCTATGATGAAAATTAACTTATTTCTATTGTTAATTTGTGGTTAAATTTATTTTCTATGTTTTAGTATTTGTTTATGTATCTCAATGTTATTTACCCAGTGGTTCATTAATCTTCTTTGAGGTAAATTTTTGGCATTGTGAGTTTTAGTGTTAACATTGAGATTTTCCGAGTTATTACATATGTTGCAGCTAGATTATCCTGTGTTAATAGTTAATATTTTCTATTTTTTTTTTTTTTTGGTTACAGTGTTAATAATTAATATATTAGGTTGGGTCTTGTGCTAATTTTATGAGAAACAGTTTTCTCTTGTATTATTTTATACCCTACAATTACTCCTGGCAAAATTTTCTTGTTTACTTTTATTTATTGCTTTAGGATTTCAATGTAAAATTAATATTATATTATCAATTTTATCTTTCTTACTAATACTTGTCATTAATACTAATTAATACTAAGCTTATTTGATTAAAAGGGTATTTTGGATTTTTTGCTTAAAAAAAGTGACTATTTTTTACATTCCTTAATTCGTGTGTAAGCTTCCAAAACGACAAATATAAAAAAACGGAGGGAGTAGCTTATAACATTCAAGGATATTTTAGTCTTTATAAGCATTAATTTTTTGGTCCTTTTAGACCTCTAGCTGCAAATTGAATGTGTCCAAAAAACTTTTTGACATATAAGAGACATAATGTTCGTTCAAAATTTTCATGATGTTGTGTAATTCATAATTATAAGTATAAATGAGAGCTTAAATACTAAATAAATTATTAAAAAATACTTCGAACTGTTTTATTCAATACTATATAACAAACAAACAGAAAATTGTATAAATTTGTTGTTATATTGTTTTTCACACCATACATACCAAAATAATATCCAATAAAATTAAATAATTAATTAACATATCTTAACTGAAGGAAGCACGATGAGCATAACAATTAAAGACAAGAAGATGCAAGTTTCAGTTAGGCACAAATAGTTTGATAAGAAATTAATTGTCTATGAAGACGAATTAGACGGTTTGATTTTTGTTTTTTTTTTATTTATTTTGTAAGATTATGTCAATATTTTTAGCTCTTATTAACGAGAATATCACTTATTTCGTACATGTGAAACCTATGAAAATAAACAAAGTTGAGTGGCATATATCTCATAATTTTATCATGCATATACATCTCAAACGAAGTAATTAGAAGTAGGAAATAATTCCTTAAGTTAAACATTTAAATTGACAAAATTTGAAAGATTATCAAAAAAATGGGACTACTTAATTATATTTGGGCTTTTAGTCCAGTTCCAAATACCACATAAAGAAAAGAATAAAGAAAAAGAAAGTGCAATCTTTAGTGAACTAGAAATAAATGGATTGAAGGCAGCCCTTTTTTATTACACAGAGGTAATCTGGAAGTAAAAATGGCGCAATTACCTTTCTTCACGAAAAATAATATATAGGTAAACTGATACATGCATATATAATAACATAAAAGGTAAATTGCTTTATTTATTTTTTTGATTTAAAATAAGTTTATGTATATAATATATAATGAAAGGTATTTTTCTCATAAAAATTTAGTGGTAATAAAAATGTTATGGAGATAATGTGAGTCTTTTATAAAATTATGAAGAGGTAAAGTGCACTTTCTTGAATTATTGGGAGATAAATTGAATATTAATTCTATAATTTTTTATTTTTATTTTTATAACTCTATAAACTAATGGCCCGCGATATTGTCGTGGGGCACTAAAATATTTCTAAAATAGCCTTCGTCATCAGAGGGCAGAACCAAAATTAATGATTCCATAAATAAAAATAATATAAAAATTCAAAATTCATCCATGGAGTATGTCCCACCAACCATTTAAAAATTCAAAATTCATCCCCCTTCCCTGAAATTTCACGCAATGAAAAAAGAAAAAAGAAAAAGAGTTCTAAGCCCGCCTTTTGTGACTTATTCATTGAAAGAGTGATCCGAAAACTAATGATAGATTTTGGTATTGACGAAAATCGTACGGATTATTTTGGTGTATATAAATATTTTTTTTTTTTATTTTAGATTTCTCATATTGAAAAAAAGTGTATATATCATATTAAAATTGAGAAGAAATATGAATTAATTATTCATTTTTTGATATTAATTATAACTAAAATTTTATTTTCAATTTATAATTCAAACATTTACGAAAATGATATTATTTATAATTTATATTATAGTCCATCATTATTTATTATGGCTACATCGCTTGCGTTCAATTAACAAGACATATGCTCGAACTTAGCACACAATAAAATTTTGTTATCTGCTGAAAACTTAATTGCAAATATTCTAGACAATAAAGGTCAAAGAGTAAGTTCATCCACATAATAAAAGCAATGATGAAACAATTAACCGATTGATATTATTCAATTAGGTTGCATTATGACGTCTTATTTGTTAATATTTTTTTCAATGTTTTATTTAATCTAAAATACTGGTTTGTAAGATATTATGATTTTATTTTTATATAATTGTCAACTATGTATTAGACTATGTAAGAAAAAATATATGAAAAAAATTGCTTTAAGAAATTGCAAAACCGTATTGTATCGGTGCAGCACGAAACCGAATTTATTAGTAAAGTTCATAAAACTTTAATATGATTTTGAGTTTTTTAAGATCACACACACTAATCGTTAACAATACAAATTTTGTCAAAAAAATCGTAGAACCGTATCATAGACACCTCACATATTTCCACGAATTAGGAGATGCTACCTGATTGGTATTGCCTTATGGGTTTCTATGAATGAAACATGTCCAAAGTGGACCAACTCATTATGCTTTTATATTCAAAAAGTAGACCTACTTAGGACACATGTAAACCAAAGAGAGCGGAAGGCAATACCCAACATGTAACCTCTCCTAAATCTTTTCCAGGTACCAACCAAATAATTGAAGCACTTCACATGTTATAAATGGGTTTTTGAAAAATAGGTACCAACCAAATAATTGAAGCACTTCACATGTTATAAATGGGTTTTTGAAAAATAGGTACCAACCAAATAATTGAAGCACTTCACATGTTATAAATGGGTTTTTGAAAAATAATAATAATTAAGAGCATCTCCCATGGTACACCAAATCCTATTTTTTTCACCTAATTTAAATGTTTTAAGCCTCCCACCCTAAATCACTAAATCACCATAACACCAAAAAATATAGAGATTTTGTTTTAGCCTCCCATGGTGGTCAACCACCATTTCACCATTTCACCAAATCCTATTTCTACACCAAATTTTTTGGTGAAGGAATTTGCATCTCCCACCATTCCACCATTTCACCATTTTTTACACCAAATCAAATATTTATCACCAAATATAGGGAAATAAATAGGATTTGGTGTAATTGTCCCTATTTGATTAATTAGCATCTAATTGCATGATTAGCAATGTATTGACATGCTTATTCTAATTTATATGTATTTGACTATATTTTAATTAGCATATGTATTTTAATTATGCACGTATTTATGAAAATGTTGTTTATGTTATGATTTTAATATATGTATAACATTTTGAGTTCATTGTGTAACATGTTTTAATCATTTTTCATTACTTATAGCATAAAATTTAATTAACACAGTTATAAAATTTTAATACTTTTAAAAATGATTTGTAATTGTAAATAACACTTTAAAATTGATAATAATGTGTTGAAAGTTTAATGAAATAAAATTATGATAAACCTCAAATTTATTATTTGGTGACACATTTGGTGAAAGACCATGGGAGATCAAACCAAATCCTATTCTCTAAAAATGGTGAAATGGTGAAATATTATTATTTTATAATTTGGTGTAAATTTTGATGAAAACTATGGGAGGCCAAAAACACCATTCTTTCACCAAAAATGGTGAAATGGTGAAATGGTGTGCTAACCATGGGAGATCAACTCATCTCCATTACACCAAATATAGGATTTGATGAAAAAAATGGTGATGACCATGGGAGATGCTCTAAGGGACTTTTGGATAGCAATGTTATTAAAACCGGACCGGACCGGCCGGTTCGACCGCGAACCGGAGGTCGGTCCGGTCCGGTTTACCCATTAAAACCAGTATTTCCAAAAACCAGTTTGGACCGGTTCAACCGGTCCAAAACCGGTGAACCGGTATGGACCGGTTCAACCCGGTTCTGATTTTTCTTTTCTTTTTTTTTTTTTTTGATTTTTTTAATATTAAAAATAAACTAGAAATTCTTGTACAAGGTGGGATTTGAACACCTAACCTCTAGGATGAAACATGACTTCCTTACCATTTGAGCTACACCATTTTTTTTGAAATTCTAGTACAATTAAAATTTATAAATTATAGAAACTTGTAGCCAAATTTATTTATAAATTAGATAATTAAATTATGAATGAAAATTAATACTCAAATAATAGTTTTTTATTAAAATTTATTCTATAAAATATTCTTTTCAATATTATTTTTAAGGTAAAGAGTCAAATTGATATAATATGCAAGTTTGACTTTGAATATTAGACTTTTATACATAACCATATTTAAAAATTTATGAATATCTTAGTTTATTGTATTTTTAACTTACACTTTTAAATTTTTAAAAAGAAATATAATCATATTATATTTATATGAGCATACAAATTAGTACCATATTACCGTTATGATATAAGTTAGATAAATATTATATGCTTTAATTTTATCATATTATAATTTTTTTTATATTTTTAGTCAATTGTATGATAATGTTTAAATTTTATGCATATTACATATACTTTAAAATTAAATATATTTATTACATTATTATTACGTCATCCGGTTCGACCAGTAAAACCACTAACCAGTTAGCTCACCGGTTCACTGTCCGGTCCGGTTTTAAAAACATTGTATAATAGAAGCAACCTAGCTATTAGGTGCATGCTTATACAATTCCTTCTATTCTTGACTTGTGGTCCACATGTTGTGGATCGTCGCCTTTGGAGGGCTAAACAGATGAAAGTTCACGGCGATAGTCAAACAGCCACACTAAACTAAATGAATCTGTTTGTTTGATATTTTCTAAAATTATTTTGTGTTTTACCAAATTAAATATGTTTTTTTATTTTTTAAAATAAAATTTTCATCTTTTAATTTTCTCAAACTACTCTTTTAAAAGCCAAACAAACAACAATTTTTTTTATCTCTAAACAAAATCTATACAAACTCTACTCTGATTCGACAAGAAAATAATTTATCTCTTATACAATTCATCTCACATAACAAACATGAATTAATATAAAGTTTTACATATCTTACACCTCTACAACTTAACTATTTCAAAAAAATATAAACCTACTTTATTTCGCAAACCACAATCTAGCTCAAAACTCAAACAAACAACATTACGCAAATCGAGATTATTTCACAAACCTCCACTATTCTTCTAATTAATTAATTTCCCAAACACCAAACAAACAAAACAAACAGGCCCAATTATGTTTGTGAAATATATTTAATAATTAATATTTAAAACCGTAACACTAAATCTTAGTTGGCGGAGAACGTGACTGAGTATTTCTTTAATCGTTTAAACTAGTAAGAAATATTTGTTGTGCATGTGAAATGATATATGGATCTGCTTAATTGCAAATATTAAATGAGTCTAAAAAAATATTAAATGAGTCCAAATTACCATACCTTTGACTTGTGAAAGCTATAGTCTTAAACTCTTTATTTTAATCCGAATCATTCAAATAAAGCTCGCTACACTATGCAGTATATATATATGCATGTGAGTATGTATACAACCACTTATAATTAGCTATAAAGCTTGAAGAAAAATATATCTATATCTATATCTATATCTATATCTATTATTAAGATCGAGATGAGTATGATTTCGCGTCTTAGAGTTCTCGTTCCAACATCAACTTCTTCTTATGTATCAAAGGTTAGTCTAATTCCTAGCTAATATATATATCTTATATCTAGATTTTATATATGTGAATTTGTTTTGCAGTGTGATTTTATTGTAATTGCATATTTATTTAATTATTTTGCCTTTGGTATATATAGATTGGTCGGCATGGTTTTCTTTCCACTCGCTATGCATCTTCATTACCAGAACCTTATGAATCATCTGAGGACAGGTATTTTCATTTAATTTAATTTCACCAATTAATGACATATATATATGTATGATATATTAACTGATAAAATTGCATTTTTTAAATAAAAAAATAAATTAATAATGGTAATTATGCATGCAGTGGGTTGGAGGATGAAATTGAGTGGAACAATTTGGGTTTCCAATTGATGAAAACTGATTATATGTATATGATGAAGTGTGAGAAAGATGATGAGTTCAAGCAAGGCCAGCTTAACCGATATGGGAACATTGAACTCAGCCCTTCTGCTGCAGTATTAAATTACGGACAGGTCTGCTAGCTGTTACGTACATTAACATTAATTAATTCAAGAAATTAAATATTAATATTGGGTGGTAATTAATTAAATTTGAATGAACTGCAGGGATTATTTGAAGGAATAAAAGCTTATAGAAGAGAAGGTGGAGGGGTGTTTTTATTTCGGCCCCAACAAAATGCAATTCGCATGCAATTTGGGGCCGAAAGAATGTGTATGCCTTCCCCTTCTATTTCCCAATTTGTTGATGCCGTCAAACAAACTGCTCTTGCAAATAAACGCTGGGTATGTATGTATGTATGTATAATAATATTTCATTATTATTATTCAATTGTTTGTTTTATGGAGTAATTAATAATAATTATTTTCATTTTATTGCAGATTCCTCCCCCAGGAAAAGGGTCATTGTATATTAGACCTCTACTTATAGGAAGTGGACCTGTACTAGGTTTGGCCCCGGCTCCTGACTACACATTCCTAGTCTATGCTTCACCTGTTGGAAACTACTTCAAGGTTAATTGCTTTAATTAATTAATTACTTTAGTACCTACATTTAATTTGTTTTGTTGTTTGTTAATAATTATTTATATTACTTCATCTCATAATTAATTAATTTATTTTATTTTATTTTAATTTAATTCTATTCTTGCAGGGAGGTTCGGCACCTCTGAACTTGTATGTAGAAGATAAATTTCATCGCGCCATGCATGGTGGGGCTGGAGGTGTCAAAAGCATTACTAACTATGCCCCCGTAAGTAATTCATTAAAATTATTCATTAATTAATTGGCCTAATTAATTAATTAATTAATTAATTAATTAATTACTTGATCATCACTACTACTTTTGAATTAATTAATTGTTGTATAAATATATGTAATAATTAATGTAGGTTTTAAAAGCAATAAATAAAGCCAAGGATAGAGGATTCTCCGATGTCTTGTACCTTGATTCAGCAACTAAAAGAAATGTTGAAGAAGTCTCTTCTTGTAATGTCTTCATGGTCAAGGTAATTCAATTTAATTAATTTCTCTATTACATACATACACTTTTAATTTTAATTAACATTGCCACAAACTATTTATAATAAATTCAGAAAATTAAATACGTAGTCATGAATATATATTAATAAGTGGTGTTACATATATATTTGTTTCCAGGATAATGTTTTGTCGACTCCAGAAAGCAATGGAAATATTCTTCAAGGAGTGACACGTAAAAGCATAATCGAAATTGCAAGCGATATGGGATACAAGGTTGATTCCTATATTAAGTTAATTAATTACATCTTAGTTAATTTTAATTAATTGATTAATTATATTAAATTATATATCATATCCTCTTGTTAATTGGGTACGTATAATAATTAACAGGTTGAGGAACGATGTATTCCAATAGAAGAATTAATTGATGCAGATGAAGTGTTCTGCACAGGAACTGCAGTTGGTGTTGCTCCAGTTGGATCTATTTCTTACCAGGGTAAAAGGTAATTAATTAATTAACTTAACTAAAAAAATGTCATGAGATTTATATTTTTTTTTTCTTGATGTAGTAATTAATTAAGTATTTGTGTTTGACAGGACTGAATTTAAGATGAGCAATCAACTGGCGTGCCTAAAATTGTATTCAAGACTTGTAGGGATCCAAAGTGGAATTATCGAAGACAAGAAAGATTGGGTAGTCCAAATTGATTGAATTAATTCGACTAGTATATAAACGAAAGCTGGAGTAGATATTAAATTGATGTAAACAACAAATTAAATGCCCTCCTTTGTTGTTTTTGTGTCCCCGTGTATCCACGTTTTATATATATATTTAATTTTTTTGTTTGATCATGAGAAATAAATAAAAATTATTCAAATATACAAATAACATTTGTTTATCCTTTATACTGTGGTTTTACTTATGTATCATGAATTAACAAATATTTATATCGAACTATTGTGATTTATTATGCAACAAAAAAAAAAAAACCTATCATGATTTAGCACGCGCTACAATTAAATTTTAGTGTAGAAAATAATCTTATCTTAAAAACAAAAGATTTATCTTTAAGAAAGATAGAGAAATTCTACTTTAATTTTTAACATAAATTATTATAATGGAGGATTATTATTACTTTACATAAGAGTGAATAGCAAATTAACTCCCTGGATTATTTTAATTAGGCAATTTAACTCCTTGTGATAAATAAAAGGGCAAAATACCTTCCTGTGATATCCTAAATAGGCAACTTAACTCCCTGTGAAAAGAAAAAAAGCAAAATACCTCCTTGTATTTTTATAAAAGAAGCACATTGCCTCCTTCTAAATTGCTTGTTAATTCATATCATAAAGAGTTAATTGCTCATTATTTCATTTCACATGGAGGTAAATTGCCCATTTTTATATCACAATGAGGTAAATTACTCATTATTTCATTTCACAGGAAATTAAATTACCTATTTTTATTTCACAAGGAGGTAAATTGCTCATTATACATATCTATTTTTATTTCACAAGAAGGTAAATTGCTCATTATACATATCACAGGTAGTTAACTTGCAAAAAAACCCCTTAACATAAATTAACTTATCTTTTTACACTATGCAATCATAAAAAGCAATTCACAAATAAGAGAGTTGCGGCGCCGTTTCTACTTATTCTTCAGCTTGAAAATGACAAGCATACCCTCACTACTGCCGTCGCGTCAAACGGCGGCCGGAATATTGTTGCCGGCGACCCCAATCAGCCCTTCATATTTTTTGGTAAGGTAATTCTATTTCTCAATTAGCTTTCTTTAAACTGCAATTGTGTGAAAGACTCTTATTTCGCGTATCCAATGGAATGTAGTCAAATGAACAGGATATTGGTAGTTGAAATTTTAATTGATTATTAGAATTTGATGGCTGAATATATTTATTGTGCTTAGTGATGTGTGAAACTGGGTAATTAGACATTGTCACATTGCCATGAAGCATCAAGCTTTAAAAAAAAATTCAAGAACTGCTCTATATTTACGATAAATTTAACCCTGATTCTTAAATACTTGTTTTACCTAGATATATGGACATATGGTATATATTTTGAGATTTGCAGAGCATGACTTGGCTAGTTCAAATATTAGTCTTTGTTATTGTAATCATTTTTTTCTTCCCCAAGGGTATTCAGGTCTTAGACATGACTCAATCCATTTTGATTCGTGTTAGGCACATTGTGTGAGAACCTTTCTCGATAGAGATTCGAACTCGGGTTTGCCGCATTGTAGGAAATAGTTCCTTCCACTAGAACAACCACATGTTGGTTTGTTATTGTAATAAATGGTAAATAGTCGAGTGAGAAGGTCTTTTGTGTGAAACTTGACTCAATTTACTTAGGAATGGATGTGTGTTTATTCTTCTCTCGGCGTTCCTCTTCTCCCGGGATCTAAAAGTATCTCGTGCATTGTTCCTTGTGTTTTGATATTATTTTGTATTTCACGGTAGATTTACGGGTTGTACATCTATCTGTAACAAAAATAGCAACCTACAAAATGGTAAATGGGAAATCAATGTGATGTGATGTGGCCCTTTTCTCTTTTATACAGATTCGATCAACTAAAATTGAAGTGTGTCGACTCCGTAGTCCCTTTCTTACAAATGCCCGCAATCATCGAAAATCAGCATCGTGTTCTGCGAAATTTCCAATGATGGAACCATTTCACGACCCTTCTAAGATTATACCTTACTTGAACTATACAAAAGAGAGATTATGGGAAATTACTCCTGATTCAGTTAAACAATTTCCTTGGAAAAAAACGGAGATTGTAGCACTACAAGAGTTACTGGTTCTGGGGAAGGAGGCATTAAAGTGGGGTTTGATTGCATATTTTGCAATTAGTTTTGTATCAGATGTCGTATACTCTATCTCTAGAAACAAAGAGTTGGTGTTTACTTTTAGTCTTTTTGTTGGATGCGTGATGGCCAACTACTTTGATGAGATATCAAAAGAATTCGTGAGCAACCAAAAGGTTGGTTTCATATAATACTCTTTGTATTCATATTTTGGCTGATTTTGAAGTTAACTTTAATCTTCTCTTAACAGGATGAACATGCTACTTGGCGACTTTTGGGAATAGGTTGCTTTCTTGTTATCATAAAGTTTTTAGTTTCTGGAGGGCAGGATTTTCTGTTGTACGCTGCTGCTGCTAATGGTGGATTGATGCAAGTCGTTTGGAAATTTAAAAAGTTGCCAACACAACAAGATAGTGATGAATATTTGCGGGAGGATGCTTCAAATGCTAGCAATTAGCTGCACTGGTTTTCGCACATGTTTGTATCTCGAAAGAACATATCAGAATTTGAGGTTCTTGTGTGTGGATACTTACACTGTAGTATGTGGTACAAATAGAAATACATATTTATGGATATGGATGGAATCAGATGCACAGAATGCCGGTTAAGAAATGGATGATAGGAATAGGGCTGTGAAATTGGCCTTTGACCCGGGTTTGAATTTACTCAAACTCAAATACTATCGTACTTGATGACGACATACTTGAACTCAACTCATATTTTTTTGTATTTTGGTTGAATCAAACTTGAATCACATAATTATTTGGATTTGGGTTTATGTTGGACTAGTTTACATTATTCTCAAAAAATAGGACTGTGCACGATCCGGTAAACCGACCGGATCGTGCCAAAACCGAATTTTCGGTTCGGTATTCGGTATGCACCCCATTACCAATCTGACTTCTCTTCACTTCTTTCAGACTGTCCTAAACCCAGATCTTCTTCATCCTCAGAAAAAAAAAAATTCAAAATTCTACCGCACCGCCGTCTTGCTCCAGTGCTCCTAAGTACAATACTCCTCTCTTCTCTTTAAGATTTTATTCGAACGGGTCTAACTCAAGATTCATCTGATCTAATATTAAATCAACTTTTTTTTTTGGAAACAAGGGTGGATTCAATTGTTGCTGATCTGAATGAACAAAAATTAACAGTGATAGGTGTTGAAATGGATACAGTTGCTGTGGTGAAGAAAATTAAAAAAGTTGCTATAGTTGATATCTTCTCAGTTCGGCCAGCAAGAAGAGAAAAAAGAGGAAAAAAATGAAGAGAAAAAAGAAGAAAACAAAGAGGACAAGAAGCCAGAGGAGAAAAAGTAAATCATACCCCCAAAGTTTTCAGAAATTCATAGGCCCAACAATTTTCGGTTTTTTTGTACCGAATCGGTAATTTACCGAACCGAATCTAAGCTTTCAGTTTGGCAAACGGTACGAGATTTCAAAATACCAAATCGGCCGATATACCGAAAATCGGTTCGGTTATACCGTTTGCACACCCCTACTCAAGAAATGATCACTTTACTTAAATGCCCATAAAGATACTTGTACATAAACATTAAGGATCCTTTAGGATCTGTTATGGCTTAATTTTGCGAAATTGTGAAATTAGTTCAGAATCCATCCAAATTACGTTTGAACCAAACTCAAGTGAAGTTCAATTTAAAGTGAATGAAATTTATTAAAATCTATTGCCTGTTTTTTCCCATCTAAATTCTATGTAGTTCATTAAATTGACATCATCCACATTTCATCTCCAAACTCCATAAAATTAATGGATTTGACACCCGATATTAAAATTTCAAAGTAGAGTTAACTTTATACAACGTAGTTTAAGATTTTTGTGAACTTTAAGCAGTTGAGTTTTATTCAGGTAGAGCTTCTTAAAGCACAAACTCGGTTCATAAACTCATCAGCTCTACTAGACATGTTCAAATTCAACCAACTTCTCAAATATAATGGCTGACCAGTCGGGCATTGGATAGGCGCGACTCAACTAGACATGTCCAAATTCAACCAACTTCTCAAATATAATGGCTGACCTGTCGAGCATTGGATAGGCGCGGCTCAGTCATAAACAAAAACAAAAACATATCATTTTTCGGTTTATGTACACCTCCTTGGAAGCTTTGATAAGACAAGATTTTACAAGTGCTTCTCGAGGTCTATCAATCTTTTGTACAAAAGAATCTCAAACATAAAAACCTATAAGCAGAAACTATTGACATATATATAAGAATAATACATATCTACGTCTATCTATTTGACCTGCACTTCATCAAGTTCCAAATGGGTAGGGCGTCCAACCAAGGATCCAGGTAGTTGAACGGTTCTCTTTCCTGAAAAAAGCAGTAAATGGTAATTACTAAGGATGTTTATATCTAATAATATTAATGAAAAGTAATGAGGGCAAACCTGGTGTTGTAATGTCCTCAAGATCTTCTAGCTTACTGTTAAGATTTGTGGGTATCCCGGTTAAATCAAATTCATATTTAGACTCATTTTGTTGTGTAGTTTTATGCGAATTGAGAGATTTTGATATGATCTGACAATAAGCAGATTCAATTTTCTGTTGAATCTCTTCCATTCTCCCACAATGCTCGTCTTCTCGATCCATGTCAATCATAATCTGCAATCAAAATAAAAGATCATTATATCCCCGGTATCGTATACTTTTTATTAGCTAAGATGAATAAAGGATTTATTATAATTATTACCGTTGCAGGTGTCTTCTTGAAAACTGGATGAAACCTTTGCCTGCAATATTCATTAAAGAGAAGTGTACAAACGATCAACGGAACAGTGAAGCCAAATGCCATTGACGACTTTTTGATTCCGAAAACTCCCAAGGCTATTACTTGCATCAACACCAATGAAAATATTGTTGTGTTGTGCACAACAGGCCAATATAGTCCTCCACTTTGATATTTTGTGACGTATACGTTCAGTATCTGAATCATCATGTATTTTCACATACAAGTAAAAAATGAGGGAGTTATAAAAATAAAATAATTGAAAAAAAGAAAAGGGGTTCATGCAAGAGCTCTTCGTTCTCAAGAATCCTAACCTGATTGCGATACACTAAATAGGCAAGGACAAAGTAAACCAGCAAGAAGGGCAATATTAAAGGTGCCAATATGGAACAAGTGAAGCCCAGAAGACCGAAGAGGAGGACCCTCGGAACTTCAGTGTGGTAGGGGAAGGTAAATGTGCCATAAGTTAAATCATCCTTGTTATTGAGAATATATCTATAAAACAAGTTGCAAATGAGAGGAAATGGCTGAATGAGTTCACATGCCAAGCTCACCCAACCTGATGTTAGGACATAGGTCATAAAGAAGGGAGCCTGCATAATTAAAGAATTTAATGAGATACAAGTAGGAAGCTACAACAATTTTACTTGAATCATTCTGGCTTGTCATCTCTATAATATAAAATATGAAAAAAGGACTACATACAAATACAAAGTACAATTCCATAAGAATATTGTGAAAATACTATAAAAGGTGAAGTTCATAGTTACAGGTCAATGTCAAAATAATTCTTACAACTTAAAAATAAAAAATCATAGCCAAAGCTTCTCAAGAAAGAACACATACCGTTGATGGTACTGCTCTGGCAAGCAAATTTGGTATGTTTTTTGGATTTCCCAAATCCAAAATTGAAACTTGATAATGGTCAATAGCTGCCTCTGTTAGAATAATAGCAAAGAATAAATTCCATATGAGAAAGCATATAACTTTAACGCATGCACTTCTTTTCCTGCCACTACGAGAGATCGCTCCCTCCAAAGTTGAGAACAACATCATTATTGGCGGGACAATGTACATAAAGATCATGAATATCACACTAGGTAGATATCCAGTAATCAGATGCTCCATATACTTCCTGATAGAATAAAGCAGAAGAGAAACTTGTGATCCTTAATTATTCTAGAAAGATAACATGGATGAGATTGGGATCTAAAATACAATATTTTCATTTGAAACACCTCTAAGAAATTTTCAAGTCTTAATTACTTAAGAATATTGTGCTTGACTACATTTTCCCTGCTACAGAAAAAATAAATTCGCTGAATTTAAAAAGAAGACTATATGATGCTCTTAAGTTTGGCATGCAGTACATAATCTCCTCTACTAATCTTAAATTAGTCAGTATAGTAGTATACTACTAAGTCCAAGTTTGAAGTAAGAACTATTATGAGTCCCATGTTAGCTTCAAAGTGTCAAAGGAACAAAAATAATTGAACCACCTAAATATTCACATTTATTACCTCTCTTCGATATCCTTAAAAAAAGGGAGCATCTTCTTTAGCTTATCAAGATGAACAAGACTTTGTGTAAATACAACTGGGATAAGAAAGAAAATCACAAAAAAAATAAAGGCCACAACAACAGCAATCCTGCGGATCCAAATAAGTTGATATGGTACACATAAATTTGACCAAAAGATATCACACGGTTCTGGAGCAGAGTCTATAACCCATGTCATGGGATTTGGTGATTGAAGAGCTTCAGAAGCAACCAAAGCAGCATAGCGAGTCCTGAAAAAAACCAAAGCAGCTCCACACTCCTACAGAAAAGATGAGCTTGCCTTAAGATTGCGATATACTGTATCCAAAGTCCCTTCTATTTATACACACTCATTTATGACGTCTCTTTACAGAAAGCATTCAAATCCATGTGAAAGGCTCACTTACATAATCTACTTCCTTAAAAAAACAACTTAATAATTTATTTTGAGATACACATCACTCTAACAATTTTTGCACCGATGATATGAAATTTGTTTTTCAACTCAAACTGGTTGTTCTTGAGCAAATATAAATTATATACAAGGTATATAATATTTGACAATGCAGTCATATAGAAACAAGGAGAAAGTAATCTCCAATATATAAACCAATAGGAAAATGAGACAGGTATATCGTCTAATGAGTTATATATGACAAGAACAAATGAAAAATGCACATGTACAAGTATAGTACTATTATTAAGTTGTGGAATTCATTTATTATCAAAACCTTTTTCCTTAAATCTGAACCGTCGAAGGAGCTTCTTCCCCTAGATATTTCAGGCTCTTCAGATAGAATACTAAAAGATGTTGCAGTTCCTCCACAAAAGCCACATCTCAATAATCTTGAAGCGCAGTGTTGCTCCTGGTGGGCATACTTGAACCTCTTATACATCTTCTCAGCATCAGTCTGCATGCAACAGATGGATGCAAAACACAACTATCACTTCAAAGGATGCATAGAGAAGATAAATATACAAATTGGGGAATTCATTGTAAAAGGTAAGATAGATTAAAAGACTAAGAGCTAAGTCACAGTGGTTCAATTTTCTTATGCACCAGTTGCCTCTTAGCTAAAAAACCATCATATTCATCCCACCAAACCTATCTGGGAGCTGCATTTTAGACTCCACTGCTCATAAGGAATGTCCTCATCATTATCGATTGTGGCTCATAAAAAAATTCCAAGCTCACACTTAAAGATGAACATCTAACATGACAACTTAGTGGAGCTTAATTCAATAATCTGACATGTTAAAGTTTGATTTATCAGAAAGTATCATCTCAAGCTCTCATACATCATCACAACAACTTCTTGCAATGATAAGGAATAAGACGTTACAAGCACTTCAAAACATTGAACAACAAAAATAATGTATTTAGATGTCCAAAAAATTAAGAGAATGATTGAAACTGTCACAACAAGATGAAATATTGAATCAAGAGTAAAAGATCCAACAGAAGAATGGGTCTTCCATTATTGACTGCCCTTGATTTGAAAAAAAAAAATTTGTGAGACGAAAAAAGTGTGATAAAACATTGAAACGAATTGTAGGTTATATATGTAGCTGTAATTCAACTATTCAAGTAAAGAGGCATAACATTCTAAAACATTTGCAGTGTTGTAGACCAATTCAATCCAAGTTATTAATAATTTGTGGCCTTGAGAAGGAATGCAACCAAGAAACATAATCCTTATTCTATTCGTCTTCTGTCCCTATTTCCTCTGTTCACAGGATAATAGTTATTGCCTCAAGTGCAAAATTTCCACCATAATGGGGCTTCTTCAAATTCCTTACAAGTAAAAACAGATTCTGTAAAGCACATTTTCAGATGGATCACAGCTAAAGATGACTTAAATACAATAATTGTCCTTCAATTTCATGTGAACAGAAATATAAATTTTGGTTTTTCACTTTATGACGAATAATACATTTACCTTCTGTACTCCCCAGCAGACAGACCCAAGTCTTTGAACCATGCTGATTAGTTTCCTATATATTTTAATGATGCATTCAAACCCCAACTACATTGCACTATAAAGACTATCGTTTAAAGAAAAGAAACAAATGGATATGTGTCAACAATCAATAAGTGAAAGCACCATAGCAGAATCAACCAGCTTTTAGAGTAGATAGATGGCTCGATGTTGCCCAAATGCCCGAAGTAAATGATTATGCAGTTTTTTTATGTTCTCAATTTGTTGCAGGGTAAATGATGAACAAAAATGCTTCTCAAATCATTTAAAGCTTTATCATCTAATACATAATAAAATTTATCTTTAATAATTGGATATTCATATTCATTAAATTTCATTCACGGGAAGGCATAGATACATTAAAATTAAGGCTTCAAGTACTACACTATAAACACGAGTGTGGAAATTATATGCTAGAACTTTGAAAAGATGCAAGTTTAGGCATATGCTCACATATATTTTTAGAAGGCTCATGACTTAGAGAAAATATCAAATATCTTTCTCTTTGAATCTGGTTATTAGAACGAAACAAATATACATATTTATTTATTTATATAATAAAATATGTGTGTGTGCACATATATATAGATAGATTCTCACCATCAACTTCTGAACTGGGCCAAAATTATAAATCATTTGGTGCGATAAGTAGCTTGATGCATAAAAATTCGAGAAGAATTTTGTCACCGTGTCACTGTATGAATCTTCCTCTACCCACGGAATTGCACGAACAACCACTGTGAAGTGACTTGGGTAGGAAACAGATGCAGCGATATGCGCCACTCTCATTTTTGTGATGTTCTTGTATTCCTAGAGACAAGCAGCATGGGAATCCAAAGGTCTTTAGATTTAACTTTTTATATCTCAGTTCATAAAAAAGGGATACATTAGGTATAGTCCTTACAAAGTAAAGAAGAAGACAAGCGCAGCAAGATATGATGTACAATGCAAGACAATGGGCCCAAAGCCTGACAAAAACAAAAATTTTAAGATAGAACATTCAAATGGTGGCCAAAGAACCTGATAAGCAAAATATTCCGGCAAGTAATAATTACTTCAGTAATTAAGATGTATACCTACAATTTTCCTTCCAACAAGTGCACATAGCATAAGATTTGAAAATTATTAGCAATTAAAGCCCTCCGTTTGCAGCTATTAAGATCAAACTTTCAATAGAACTTCAATGTATAACAAGTATTAATGGACATATGCACACGCTACACTAAATATTAGACAATAGCTAAATACCCAGGAAAACAGTGCACATAATTCTCAATAATAAAAAAAATTAAGATACCATTACACAGACAATAGAAAATAAATGTAATTTTGATAATACGAGTCTGTACACAAATCACATACCATCTTGATCCTTCCTTGACATTCCCAATGGTGAACACATTCAATTGCTCATCCGGAATTAGTTTGTGCTCCATTTCTTTCCCAAAATAATTCAGTGGAAGAACAAGAAACAAGCATATGGTAGAAGCAACGGTGAATACCCTGATACTGCACATAGACCAGTAGCAGATAATATTGAAAGACAGCTACGAGCAAAACAACAACAAATCCAATTAAGTCAAAAAATTGTCCAACCATGCACAAGATACTGGCTATACGCAGATAAATTTGAATTAAACAGAAGAAATAAACACCTGAAGACAACTGCACGAAGAAAGACCAGTGCATCCAAACCTCCAATGTCGAATAATTCTTCCTCGGATGCTTCCCATGCCTTCAATATCCAACCAGCAGAAGGAAAAAGTCTCTCAAAGCCAAAGTGGCCATGGCGTTTAGCGCATACTTGAGCAAGCTTCTGTCCAAAGTACACACTCACAAGGCTAGGTTGTTTTCTAAAAACAGAATACAGTGAAAATATCCCTACACATATGATGGTATTGACACCAGCAGAAGTTAAGAGAGCAGCGACGTTCATCTCTATCCCACTGTTCTGACAAATCTATGGCATGTCATTATGCAAAAGTAAGGCAAAGGATTTTCATATGATATTGCATAAATATTCCAAAGAGACAGATAACTTCAAAGGGCCACACTTCCCCAACGACGTGCAGAAGCTGCAGAAACAAAAGTACAATTCTCAAATTTCCTTTATATAGCACAGACTCCAGTAGCATTACGAAGTGTTTTGCGTAAAGAAAACATTCAAAAACAGACCCCGCATTCAATAGGGATGATTCACTAATCCTCATTAAATCCTAAAATATTCATACAATGAAAAATTCTTAAAATAGAATTTAAAAAATAACAAATTCCATAGGCCTTGTACAATGTGTACACAATATCCAGACAAAAATAGAAGTTATTCAGATCATGCAAAATTCACAGTTTATATAAATAGAAGTTATTCAGATCACACAAAAAAATAAAACATATATCAAATTAATGAGTACAAAATTAAGACTAATAATACACAGAATTCCATTCCCCGAAATTCGTATAGCCTCATGGCATATAGAATTAAGCTTTAATATGAATGAATGACAAAAATTAATGTATAATCTGATCAACAAAATTGTAATGAATGTCAAACCTAACTCATGGATTACAATTTCAAAAGCATATCTAAAATCACTGTTAAATTTTTACATTTCAAATTTCAACAAAAAAAAAATTACGAGTTTCTATTATCACCAACGTTCCAGGAATGATATTACTTACAATTTAAGCGAATGCAATCCACTTAAACTTTGCTTGGAATACATGAAGACCAAAGAGTGTACGAAACGATTGCAACTTCAATTAGATTATTATTAAAAAAAAAGGAAATAGAAGCCCTTGAAAAATTTTAGATTTAAGATTCATAAGCAACATATAGAGAGAGAGAGAGAAACAATGTTATGATGCCATATTTAATTTTGGAGAAAACGGGGCGGGATGTTCCGATTTAGAAGTTACAAAATATTGTGATACTACATTTTATTTTAGATTGACTAATTTCACGCTGGAGCATAGGACAGGTCGCTAAAGTGTGAAAAACCGCATAAACCACGGATCAAGTAATTAAAGCCGTGTTTGTTTGAATTTTATGAGAGTGATATTCGAAATTAGAGATTTTTTTTAATATTTTAGGTTTATGTATATTTAAATAAAGTTCTATGGTTGAATTTGTAGACATGAAATGAATCATGTTTTTATTTTTTATAGCATTTGTAAGTTTTTTTAAGAGATTGTGGAAATAAGAGAAGTTTGTAACATATAATTTATCAATGCATTTATTAGCTATAACAAATTTTATGTCAAATTATAGTAAAATTATACAAATTGCACTGATCACACTCCGTATTTGTGTAACTATACAAATTACCCATGAGATTTTAGATTTGTTACAGTTACCATTTATGTTATTAGTTATGTTGCAAGTAAAAATGATGTGTGGGTGAAATTGGTGAAAAAATGTTACAATTTGGTTAAATGGATGGAAAATGGTTGAAATCGGTCAAAAATGCTAAATTGTTAAAAAAAAAAATCGATTTATCTCCTTTGAAGTTTGTGATATTTAGATGGGATCAGAGCATATTTATGGAATTCAAATTTGTTTTTGATAAATTAGCATCATACCTCAAGATTGTCACGTAGAAGCCTTCTATTGTAGAAAATTATTAATTAAACCAGGTTTAGGAGATAACTCTTAAACATTATGCTTGAAAATATGCCACTTTTATTGTGCAATTGCAGTATTACTGTCGTTGTTGAAGGACATTAGCTACGGGAATTAAGAATTGGTGATGATCTTAACACATTTATTATTCTAATTTGTACCTTTAAATTATGTTTTTCTTTTTGCTTTATTTAATTCCGAAATTTCAAATTTTAAGTTAGGGTTTTGTAATCTGAAATCATCATCAAGAAATATAGTTAGATTCCCCGTCTCCATAATTCGAACTTCTCACCCCCATTGCGCTTATTTACTGGTTTTACACTTGAGTTTATACCTCAAAAAATATGGATGGATAAAAAACGTTTTGGAAAAAAGAAATTCAAAAACATTTTGTTAAAAGTTAGGTAAAACTAGAAATAAAAGAAAAATAAGAGTCTTAAATGAAACACATAATTTTAAAACTACATTCTGTTTTCGTTTTTTATTGGTTTAAAAAGGTTTTTTTGCAAGTTAACTCCATGTGATATGTCTAATAGACAATTTACCTCCTTTTGAAATAAAAATAGGCAATTTAACTCCCTGTGAAATGAATAATGAGCAAATTACCTCCTTGTGATATAAAAATAGGCAATTTACCTCCCTGTGAAATGAAATAATGAGCAATTTACCTCCCTGTGATATGAATAAATGAGCAATTTAGAGGGAGGCAATGTACTTCTTTTATAAAAACACAGGGAGACATTTTGCCCTTTTTCTTATCATAGGGAGTTAAATTGCCTATTTAGGATATCACAGGGAGGTATTTTGCCCTTTTATTTATCACAGGGAGTTAAATTGCCTATTTAAAATAACACAGGAAGTTAATTTGCTATTCACTCGTTTAAAAATATAAACTTTTCGATATTTTTGACGAAAATGTTAAAAATGTTATCCATGAAAACACCTTTTCCAAAAGAACATCATAACAAGGAACAAATCAGTATCAAAAGTTTGAAATACTATAAAGCATGGTTGATATAGTGTAACAAAAATTAAGATTGTATTTGAGTCATTTATCCTATGTGTCGTAATATTATTGGGTAGGATAAGGAAAATCTGTTGTAGTTCCCGCGTAATATCTCCTACGACGCTCTAATGAATACTTGCCAATGAAATAAATAAAAGGAAAAAGAAAAAAGTAAAATCCTCCTCTCTGAAATCGGATCCCCATTTAGATCTGCAAAATAAATATATAAAAAGGAAAAGTGAAAGAATGCCTTTCTCCGACCGGAAGCACCGGCGGAGCCAGCGGTCGGTGCCGCTCCTCCCGAAGGATCATGGTGGAGAGTTCAGCGGAGCTTCATTCTCCGGCTCGATGTTCAACCTCTCCACCACCGTCGTCGGGGCCGGAATCATGGCTCTTCCAGCGACTCTGAAGCAACTCGGCACGCTCCCCGGTTTGATCGCGATCGTTTTGGCCGGGATGCTGACGGAGAAATCAATTGAGATGATACTCCGGTTCAGTAAAGCCGCCAAGACCGGTTCTTATTCCGGGCTAGCCGGCGACGCATTTTCTGGAGCCGGTCGAAGCCTTTTGCAGCTCGGTATCATCGTAAATAACTTGGGAATGCTCGTAGTTTACATGATTATTATTGGTAAAGTTTGCTAATTTTGATACTTAAACTATAATTAATCATTATACATCGGTAAATTGAATAATTAAAGGTGGGTAGGAAGGAGTAATTCATTTTCTTGAATCTGGATTATTACAAGTTGTGATTTGCAGTATTCTGTTGCTTGTTGGACTGCAAAGCAAAGCCATATGTATGTTTTGAGTTCTAAATTTAGAATATATGTTAAATTAGTATCACAAGTTAGGTGGATGGAGAACTTGTGGTCTGTTGGTTCAAGGAAATCCGCATTTTCTATGTTTAGCATAAAGTTTCTTAATTGATAGGATCATGGTGTTTATTTGGTTTGTACAGGTGATGTTCTATCGGAGACATGGTCACAAGGGGTTCACCACACAGGGGTGATGGAAGAATGGTTTGGTCTTCACTGGTGGACCACACGTTCTTCCATATTGCTCCTCACTACCATTTTTGTTTTTGCGCCTCTGATTTCGTTCAAGCGTGTTGGTGAGCTTGCTTCATTCATTTCCACCCCCTCCCCCGATTTCTATGCTAAGCTTTGATATACTATAAACGGGTGAAAAGCATGTTGTATTGATTCCGAAGGCAGTATTTACTGAGTTTGAAACATTATTGATAAGCAACATGGCATTCTTAGTTACACTAATTGAGATTGAATTATGTGTAGACTGTAGAGTATAGACTTCTAAAACTATTTAATTTACAGCTTAGAAAACTTATATCCTTAAGCTTCGAGAGTTCAACTCTGTAGTTCTGGAGAGACTGCACCTAACTTCTTGCTTAGTTGATCAATTAGAACCTTTTACTCCTGTATAATTATCAGTAGGTTGAATTTTCTCATAACTCACTGATTTTCTTTATAACCAAAATGAAGTCCTTTTATTCCAGGATCAAATCAATGTACATGGGTGGGCTAAAACTGCCCTGCATTAAAATGCTTTACAAGAAGAAAGCATTGGAAATTCTACCTAATCTTGTAAAACTGTATTCAAATAAATCTTAAACTCTACAAGATCTTTAAAAGAGTGTAAGTCAGTGCTATAAACAATATGCCCCACTGCAAGATTTAAATATCCTCCAAGATTCAGTTCTCTAGAAATCTGAATTACAAATTGTAGCTTAAAAAGCCCAAACGTGCAGCAGAGATGGGAACTCTGAAAATCGAAAAATAATTTGAATTCCTAATAGGGTGGTAGAATTCTTCTTCTGGAGGAAGAATAGAAATAACACCCCTGAGCCAAAACCGAAACCAAAATATGCTTGTGAAAAGGTACTGAAGGACATGATGGTTTGATTGTCTTCTCCCAATTCAGAGTATTTTAACCATGTTCTCGTTATGTTTTCGCTTCATCAACATTCTTTTGGTAGTATTATGAAACAAGGTAGTCCAACAATTCCTTTATTTGTTCCAGCATAATGTATAGTTCAACATGCGGTGCCAGGTTAGATTGAATCATTTGTACAACACTTTTTGCATCTATCTCCACATAAACATTGTAAAAGCCTCTCTCCAAACATTTTTGCAGTCACCTGAGACCTCTGTATGCAACGTTGTCTAGTTTGTAACTAAAAGACTTGCCCAGTAAGAAGTTAAGGATTACACCTTAAGTAAATTTGTTTTAATGGTTGCGGTGCCAGATTCGTTGAGATACACTTCAGCATTGTCAGTGGCATTGGCTATTGTCTTCGTAGTGATAATAGCAGGAATAGCTATTGCCAAACTGATAAATGGAAGCATTGGGATGCCTCAGTTGCTGCCTCATCTTGTCGATCAAGTATCTTTCTGGAAACTTTTCACAACTGTTCCCGTTCTTGTCACAGCCTATATTTGTCACCACAATAGTAAGTTCATTCACAATAGTACTTTTTTTTGGTTTACTAGCCATCTATTAAAACTGATCTCAAATTACGGTTGACCGAAATAGCTTGCAATTTAATACTATCTGGTTTTCATATTTACTCAAAATATTAGTACTCACATTTAAATATTTATTTTCTCCCTAAATTCCTCAACATACTTTCACAGTACATCCCATCGAAAATGAGCTAAAAGATCCCTCACAGATGAAATCAATAGTCCGGACATCAATCACTTTATGTACTTGTGTTTATGTGGCAACCAGTTTCTTTGGATTTCTCCTCTTTGGTAGTCAGACAATGGATGATGTGCTAGCCAATTTTGATGGTGATCTTGGTATACCGTTTAGCTCATTGCTTAATGACGTTGTGAGAGTGAGCTATGCCATCCACTTGATGCTCGTGTTTCCAATCGTCTTCTTCTCTCTTCGACTCAATGTTGATGGTATCATTTTCCCATATGCCATCCCCATTGCCTACGACAACAGAAGATTCTTTTTAGTCACAATAGCTCTAATGGGTTTTATTTTCATTGGAGCAAATTGTGTGCCGAGTATATGGGACGCTTTCCAGTTTACTGGTGCCACGGCTACAGTCTCAGTTGGCTTCATTTTCCCTGCCGCCATTGCCCTCAAGTGAGTGTAGCTTTATAACATTAATATGCCAAAGCATTATGTTTTGACATTATGAAAATGTCATCTTATATTTTGAATAGTGAAGATAACTTTTATTGTTGAATGCAGGGATACTCATGGAATTGCTACGAAAAATGACAGGGTAGTCTCGTGGATCATGATACTCTTGGCAGTGTCTTCAAGTGCTATGGCTATATATAGTGATATTTACGGCATTATTAATGGCAGTGAAGGAGTTGAAGCATAGTTCATTTCTAAAGAAGTGCATGACGTTGTTGTCATAGATCTCAATCTATGCCTCTGGTAATGTATCTAACCATATGTGTAAAATGCAGATAGAGCTTCTGACAGTTCATTCAGTTCATGGCGGATGTGCATGTTTAATTTATCGCAAGGAGTTACCTCGAATTCAAAACATTGGTGCATCAAGATTTAAAGGAAAGGCAACTTAGAATGTTTTTGTAACAATGAATCGTCTTAATCTTGGAAACTTCACCAACTTATTTGATATTGCATTTATCCCAAAAAAAAAAACTTACTTAGCCACTTAGGTAGATGAGAGACATGTAGCAACGAGTAATGATTTCGTGTGAATTTTGTATCATTAATTCAAGTTGTTCAATTCATTAGTTTGATAGACTTTCAGAATGTGCAGCCCAGAGAACATAGGTGCGCGCGAATTAAAGGTTTTGAAATTTTTATGAATACTAGGGTGTTTATTCTTTTATATTGACAGAGGACATTCATATTAATGAAAAAACTTGTAAGTCATCAGTTGTAATTATTTATGTTCTTGCTTCAAATTCATGTAACACTTTGAGTGTAATGCGCCAGACTTTTTAAATCGGGATGGAAACCTACGAGTTATTAAAGATTAATTTGGGAGTTTCGACAAAATTATGGAAATTCAATTTGGATAATGACTTCAATAAGTGTTAAGATGATAGAATATTGATAAAATAATAATTAGCATGTATGAAAATTTGAGATATGTTTTGTATGAGTTTGATTGTCGTGGTTTGATGATAAAAATAAATAGTAGAAATCATATCAATAATAATTTTTCAAGTATCAAAAAGTAAATGAAATGTGTCAATTCGATAATTTTATAAGTTGTAAATCAATTCTTGCATAGGGTTTGACAAATTTACACGAGTTCAAACTAGATCGTCAAGTCAATTCCAAATATATATATATATAGCCCCGTGTTTCTTGGGTGGAAAGTGCATGATTTATAAGAATAAGAAGAAGAAAATGTGATTCCCGCAATGAATGCACCTGCTCTTTCTCGTTAGTTCCATCAATAGATCGCTTTTTGACAATTTTATAGTCCCTATAGACCAAGCCAGGTGTTCTTAGTATGATTATGATTCAATTTTCTTGTGAAAAAGTTATTGACATTCAAGAATCTCCTTTCTTTTTGATAAATCAGTAACAACAACGGATAAAATCATGTGAAAGGTTCTACAGAATTAAAGATGAAAAATCCACTATCACAAAAAACACTACAAGGGATAGCATCAAAAGGGGTCATTCCCGACCATCCGAAAGTAAATGTCAATGCGTAGAGGTTGTAAGCGGTAAAGTTGGTACATCGAGGGCAAAATCGAAACTTCTACTTAGGCCAACATGCTCAAAACCTTCGAATTTCCAAACATGGCCTCGAGAATCACAATTTAAATATTTGAAACGGTTGTTGATATCGCAAACAACAACGTTGCAATCGTTTTTAAAAATTACATTTGAACACCTAAATTGATTCATAATAGAACAAGCTTATTTGCTCCCAAGAACTTCCACCACGACCGCACTAGAGCAAGAGCAGGACATCGAAGAAGCGAAAAGGACGGAACAAATTGAATAACTTGATATTTTAATATAAAATTACTCGAATTATGCTTGAGGTTTAGTAAAGTTATAAGGATCATCCTCTATATTTGAGAAATTATTCAAATTGTCCTTCAGATATTGTATTTATTATAATTACCCCTTACTATATTAACTTTTAACGAAGCATGCTAACATCATTGACAAAAATGGAATTCTAAAAATATTCCTGGATTAACTTTGCCCAAATTTTGTAAACGAAAATACATGTAAGAAATCACAAGAAAAGTGAGAGAAACGTAGTTATTATTTTCCTACATCATGTTTGGTTATCGTCATACATGTTTTTTTCGTCTAGCGATGAGGTACAATCCCACACCCATTTTGATAGGTTATCAACTTAGATTGTTTTTCTAAAATGTTGATGGGATGGTGGTTAGAGAATATACACTACTATATTAACAAAAAAGAAATTGCATATTGAAAGAACAAGTGTGAGGTGTATTATATTATAATTAATATAAAATTTACTACTTCAAGATATATTTTTTTCGATTTTGCCTAAAATGTATATATATATATATGTGTGTGTGCAATAATAGTAATAATAATATATTAACTTTCAAATTGAATGAATTGTTATGTCAGTTATTGTTAAATATAATTTTATTGATAAATCAAACCTATAAAATTTAATGTAACATTTTCTATTTTTAATATTGAGAGAGTTGCATTTTTGGTACTGCACTTTAAGTCAATTCACACTTTTGTTACACCGTTTTTTGTGTTAAAACATTTGATACCACGTTTTAGCAAATTGTGACGCATTTGGTGCTGCCGTTAAAAATTGCCATTAAGTAGTGACGTGGCAGTTAAGTCAAATTACAAAGTTGATGTCATAACTTATGTTGACTGATAATTTTACTAATAATTTTACCCCATAACATTTCAGACTACAAAAAAGTCCCACATCTCCAAATTTAGTGATGGTTTTAGTCTACAATTGACTCGAATAAGATCACGTGCAGACCAATTTGAAGATTTTAATTATTATATACCAAAAATTGTATAATCTTATAAAATTGAACTTTCATATTAAAAAAAAATATATTCAAAAGAAGATAATCCCTAAACTCATCTCAAATCTACAAGAATTCAGTTTTATAAAAAAATTCATAAGAAGTCAATTTGAGAAGTGATATAAGCCAAAACAGACAATTTTATTTCTTTTTCTCAACAATTTTCCCAAACAGACAACCAAACGGGCCATACGGGATGGTTTTTGTAATTAATTTTGATGTGTTATGTGTTTTGTAATTGTAGATCTAGTAAGTAACGATCATATTTCTTCAATTCTCATAAGGTAATTCAGGTACTTTACAACATCAGATTTTTTGGATAACCATTAGCTCCTGGGGTAATATGAGTAACTTTTAAATATAGGGATAATTTGAATAATTCTTCCAACATTTTATCATTTTTCTTCTTATTGTCTATTGAGTTGAGTTCAAATAAAAATAAAAAAAGATCTCCGTTGATAAATGACATTCAAACTGGTTAAATCAAGTTCGAATTAGATTTTAAACTCAACCAAATTTGAAAATTGAGTGACTTTCTTAAACTCAACCGAATTTCAATTAAAAAAGGACATTCTATTTACATTTTTCCCCAGGAAACACCGTATGTAATTCATAATAATCAATATCATCGGTTCCTAAAGAAGCAAATGGATCCTATAATAAAAATAAATTAAATTTCCAATTTTAAAAATCGTGAATAAAATCAGACAGCTCAACAATAGAGAGGAAAGTATTTAACAGTACTACTCTAGCTAAAGGGTTTGCAATATGCCAATATAGTTAATTTATCTGAAAACATAGTAGCGCCTGAATACTTTTAAACATCTGGCCATGCGAATAATGTCTTCAAAGATGGGTTACGAGGAGCCAAGGACAATATTTGTGAGGAAGGCATGGAAAAATTAACAATAAAATAGAAAAAATAAATTACAAATGTTTAACAAGCTTGTAAATTAATTCGTAGGAGTATTTTTTTGCTCTAGTTGAAAATTATTATGAATTTAGCCAAAGTTAGCCGTCTATATTTTTGAGGTTAGAAAGTGCAAAACTCAAACATGTTGCACGTTTTGCATTGGATTCAAAGTGTGGGGAAAAAGAAAAAAAAAATGGTACACTCCCCGACAAATACAAATCTGGAAATGTTAAGATGATCATTTAAAATAATTTGGTGAGCGGTCACAATCATGGCCACATTAAACTTTATTTTTCATAAAATGCAAAGCCAAACAATATACACCTAACACGGGCTGAACATTAAATCAACATTTTTATCAAAAGTGTATATATATATTTTTGATAAAATTATCAATAGTAATTTAATCACATACAAACCATTGTTACCAATAATTAAGCAATCAACACTCTATTAATTGATACACTCATACTAATGAGGCAAGAGTAGTATGTGTATGGCTATATCTTTCCTTTCCTTTTTTACGTTTTCCTTTTTTAATAAAATGACAAGGTACATTAAGCTTTTTTTTTTTCTTTTTTTGATAAAAACATCATCATACCAATTCACTACTATAAAGAGAGAGAGAGAGAGACAACTAAATTATGTAACAAAATTTACATTTAGTTACACAAGAAAAAAAAACCCCAAAATTTTGATAAAAAGCAGTCAATATATATATATCCTACAAAATTAGTTTATATATATATATAATTGGATGCATGACCCTCCATTCATATAAGCATTATATGGAACTTTTGAATATAATGATCAATTATATTATAATAACAACGTCTTTTTATGATGACACCTAACACATTACAATTAGAAAATCTCTATCACTCATATGGGGCACTACATTTCCAAACTTTTCTTTATATATTATTTCTTTTTATTATTCTATTTTCCCTTTTATTTCCCTTTTATGTAGTACTTAATGTTGTTTATGTCTTATTATCTAGTAGGGTTGCCGAAGCTTCTGCAGTTCTTTAAGGTTTTGTGAGTTATCATATATATGCCAAAGCTGTCATGCAGTAATCCCACTTCCAAGTTCCTAAGGACATTTTGTCTATCACATTGTCCTAGAAAATTAGTTCTTAATTAATAACAAGTACTCCATAAAAGTTTTTGTTTTAACAAACATTCATCTCGATCGACTTCAGTATGAATCTAGTAAACTTGAACCTGTTTCAAATAAAAAGTTACTTTTTTTTATTTATTTATTTATTTTTTTTTTGTTACACATTGTGATTTAAAAAATGCTCTCTCCATCACAAATTCTTCTGAAGCGGTCATCTTCTCATTCAACGAAGATCCAAAAGAGTATTAATAAGATCAAGACGATGATAGATATGGAGGCGAAGAACACTCATACATAAATGAGAGATGAATAAATGGGGCATTTTTGCTACATAATCGTTTCTATCTACAATCATTGCTTGGTAATAGAGGGAAAATGGAGGCGGTACGATGTGTTTTAGCCATGATTGTATGTCTATCAAGTAGTATCGCACATTTAATATATCATGATTTCATCTCCCCGAGACACGTTTCATTTTCTTGTGACCAAAAAGATACATTTATGTGCCCTATATCATACATGCAAATTATTATAGCATGATTCCTTATAGATTATGATACATGATTTATTTTTTATTAATGTCCCAAAATTTTATTAATTTTCTACAAATTATTTATTGTGTTTCATGAACTGAAAATTTGAAAAACACCAACTGCTTCTTTTTCAACAAAAGCAGCAGCTTCTCCAAACACCCCCTTAGTACTTGACTACTTTGCCAACAAAATGAAACTTTTAAAAAGAAAATAACTTTTTCCGGAGCTACCTCTAATTTTGTCTATGCAAGTTTTCCTATTCACTACGAGAATTTGCCTAATTAGGTTTACACTAGGCAATAAATAGTAAATACCAAAAAGGATTTTATTTTCATACTTTATTTTCCTTAATTAATCAAACCCGGAAAGGGGATACAGTTATACAAGAAAAGCATTATGTAGTTTTCAAGTCGTAGATTTGGTTTGTGCATTTGTCTGCGGCGTTAATAATGCGTTCTATTCTACTAGTAAAAGTACACAAATTCTCATTCAAAATCCATTGAGGCTGCCAATATTTTCTCGTCTAATCTTCTAACAATCATCATTGAAAGAAAAATGTCATTTTCATAAAATCAGATAAACTAAAGAGAACTCATATTTGCATATTTAAAAAATATATCGAGAATTTTGACTAAATATTATTTTATTGTTTATAAGTTAGAATTTACAAGATTGATTGTTAGATTGCATATTTAAAAAATACATTGACAATTTTGACTAAATAATAGTTTTAGAAAAGGTTAGAAATTACAAGATTGATTGTTAGATTGATCCGTTATGAGTTTAAAATAAGTTAAAATAAGGAAGTATTCCCCTTCAAACGCAAGATTTGGCTACTATATTGCATGGACTTCATTATATTTTATATATTTTTTATTTTACTTTACTTAAGTTTATATATATAATAATGTATGTACACCATATATATGTCTCTATCTAATTTATAATATTTGATAGGTAAAATTGTAGAAAACATTATAAATTAATTAGTGATTTTGGATTTTCGTCTCAAATTATATTACCTCATCGAATTTTGTTCCACAATTTTAAAATTTGTTTAAAATATTGTCTCAAATTAATTATTAAGTTTAATTTTTCGTCCCAAACTATATCAAATCGACGAATTTTGTCCCATAATTTACCATTTTTTATGGAATTTAGTCCAAATTTTAAATTTTAAATTTAATGAAAATGGCGGTTCAATCTTGTAATTAGTTTGGGACGAATTCTGCAATATTATATAATTATTCATGTTAAAATTTATCACGTCATGACACGTAAGCAGCCATGTGGTAATTTAACGACAAATTCACAATTTTCGTCTTATAACGATGGGATGATATTTCAAAAAAATATTAAATTTCGGGATGAAATTCATCAATTTAAATAGTTTGAGACGAAAATTCAAAATCAATAATTAATTTGAGACGATTTTTACAATTTTACCTAATTGATATTCATTGAATTTAAATACTAACACAAGACACGCCTTAATTTAATCCTCCACGCGGAAAACTAAAGGAAGTTTCAAGTTTCCAAATTCTCCAATATTAAATAATGTTTACCTTTTAAAATTCAGTCAATCTTGCCTTTTTGTTAAGTTTTTAATTATTACATGCTGTCTCTTGAGATAATTTTGACTTTAGATTTTCATTTATATTTTTAATTTTCGATCAATCTATAGTTGGTAAAAGACCTAGGGCATATAAATTTTATTCCATATACAGATAAAAATTAATTTCTGAGCAGGATTTTGCTTTTTTTCTTTTGGTATAAAATCTAAAAAAGTGGAAAATCAAAAAAGAAAATATTACCCACAAATAATAACCCATTTGCTCACAATCCACTGTCGGTGATATTCAATTTCTTTAATGAGGTCATCTTTCTTTAGATTTTTATTTTCATTCTTCCCTTCTTGTATTCCATAACGCATTGATTGGTGTTTTTTGTTCTCAATTCCTTTGTTCCTTTTTCAAACATCCCATTCGATTGGTTTTTTCATTAATTTTTACAAATTTTAGGTGAAAGATATTAATTCCCATTTCTTTTTGTGAATTGGGTTTGCTTGTGGAGGTGAAAGGTTTGATACAGAACGTGCTCTCTGTTTTTATTAATAATTTTTTTTTTGTGTGTGTTTCTTGATTTTGATTTTCCAATTTCACTTCACTCCTGGAAATCAAAATCAAAGACGTGTTGAGCTGTTATCCTTTTCTCTCTCTCTCTCTACATCTTTATCAATTTATCTATTTCACTTGTTTGCAAGCTGTAAATGAATGTAATGTACATTATTTTGTATGTATAAAAGGACTGACCTTTTATATATAATATTAATAATGTATGTATAGAAGCACCCTTTGTACTGTTCTTCTCAGTCCCCCATTCTTTCTCAGAATACATACAATTTTACTACATATATTTTCTTTGAGCGAGTTTTTACTCTATATCTATACAAGTGTTTAATTAATTATAGTATAGTATAGTTTATTCATTTATAAACTTCATCCAAATGTTTCTTCATCCCAAATGATGTTTCTGTAACATTCACTATCACTACAACAAAACCCATTTCAGATTTCTTATTTTCTCAAGCATTTCCACAAAGAATAAGTACAATAATCCAATCTTTACGCCATTTTCTTGAAAATTTTAAAATCGATGGCTCCATCTTTGTACTGGTGGGCTAAAGAAACTCACAGGGGTACACCTGTGGTAGTAAAAATGGATAACCCAAACAATTGGTCTATGGTGGAACTAGAATCCCCTACAGAAGAAGATTTCATGTACCCAAACGACGCCGTTCAAAAGGGTGGCCGGAACAAGAACGCCAAGCAGCTCACTTGGGTCCTTTTACTAAAAGCTCATAAAGCAGCTGGTTGTCTTACATCCATCGCCTCCGCATTCTTCTCCCTCGCCGCCATCGTCCGCCGCCGCGTGGCTGCCGGACGGACTGACTCCACCGACACCTCCACCGCGGAAAACCCAGCTGTAAAGTCAAGATTCTACACTTGCATTAAGATCTTCCTTTGGTTGTCTTTGTTACTTCTTGGTTTTGAAATTGCTGCATATTTCAAAGGATGGCATTTTAAAACTCCGGATCTTCAGTTGAAGTATCTTTACACTCTAACTAATGGAATTACAGTTAGGGATTTGTTTGATTCGGTTTATTCTAGGTGGGTTTTGATCCGGGTTGAGTATCTTGCTCCACCGCTTCAGTTTTTGGCAAATGTGTGTATTTTGCTGTTCCTTGTACAGAGCTTGGATAGGTTAGTTCTGTGTTTGGGTTGCTTCTGGATTAAGTTCAGGAATGTTAAACCAGTTGCCAAACAAGGCCTTCTAGATCTAGAGTCTGGAGATGGTGGAGATGGTTATTTCCCTATGGTTTTAGTTCAGATCCCTATGTGCAATGAAAAAGAGGTAACTTTTTTATAAAAATTCCCAGTTTGAAAATTTGCTTTCTCAGTTTTTTTAGTCATGGGTTAAAATTTATTTGGAAACTACTGTATATCTTTATATTTTTTATAGACTCAAAAACAGAAAGTTTTCAGTGTATGCAGTGGAAATCTATTGAAATTTTGATCCATGGTTTTAGTTACTAGTGTTGTAAATTTATTGGTATTTGTTGTTTGTGATTGTGATAGGTTTATCAACAATCTATAGCTACTGTGTGTAATTTGGAGTGGCCTAAAGGGAAGATGCTGATTCAAGTTTTGGATGATTCTGATGACCCAACTACTCAGTATTTGATAAAAGAGGAGGTTCTTAAATGGCAGCAAAATGGTGCCAACATTTTATACAGACATAGAGTTAACAGAGAGGGATATAAAGCTGGCAATCTTAAGTCTGCCATGAATTGTAGCTATGTTAAAGATTACGAATTTGTTGTCATTTTCGATGCTGATTTCCAGCCTAGCCCTGATTTTCTTCAAAGAACTGTCCCTCACTTCAAGGTATGTTCATTTCATTTATTTATCCCCAAGTTGATTTAATAGATACACCAGAATTCAAGTATGAATTAGTATTTATTTGCTCTCCTTTTTTGAATCATAGGATAATGAGGAACTAGGTTTGGTTCAAGCAAGGTGGTCATTTGTGAACAAAGATGAAAATCTACTAACAAGATTGCAGCTCATTAACTTGGCTTTCCATTTTGAGGTAGAGCAGCAAGTTAATGGGATTTTCTTGAATTTTTTCGGGTTTAATGGAACTGCTGGCGTGTGGAGGATAAAGGCATTGGAAGAATCGGGTGGATGGTTAGAGAGGACCACAGTTGAGGATATGGACATTGCTGTTCGAGCTCATCTTCATGGATGGAAATTCATCTTCCTCAATGACGTTGAGGTAGTTATTTCTTTTTTTGGCTGTTTATGAAGTATGAACCAAGTTCTTTAGTGCTTATGTTATTTTGAATTTTCAGTGCCAATGTGAATTGCCGGAATCTTACGAAGCTTATAGGAAGCAACAACATAGATGGCACTCGGGGCCAATGCAGTTGTTCCGGCTCTGCTTGCCGGCCATAATTCAGTCCAAGGTATGTGATTTGAGTGAAATGCAAAAGTACCTCCTATGCTTTTTACCTAATTAGCCAAAAACCCCTTGTTATTTTTTATTGGCAAAAAACCCCTCCCATGCCAGGATACATATTTCGTAGGGGAAAATGACAATTATACCCTTACAAAAAATGCGAAAACACCCCTCTTAACCTAAAAATTTATCGATAATCCCCCTGTTAACTTTGAAAATTGGCAATAATCCCCTATTCACTTAACAAATTGACAATAACCTCCCTATGACTTCTGAGGGAATTTCAAATGTGGTTTTTTGCCAATAAAAGAACACATGTTTTTTTTTTAATCAATTAGGCAAAGCACACTGGGTATTTTTGTGTTTAGCTCAATGTGAATTTGGTGTAATAGTAATGGGTTCGTTCTTGTTAAGAATTTACATGATTAGATTTACAATTTCCTTCACTTATTATTTGCACATATTTCAATTCTTCACCTATAATTTAGTGAACGTGAATTAATAATTAAGAAATAATATTAGGCTTCTACCCCTTTTCATTCTGTGGATGTAGCCAATGGTACATTTTTATTGTTTTGACAGCCCTAAATTATGAATTTGATGATATTTAATTGTTTTATGATGCAGATAAGTATATGGAAGAAAGGCAACATAATTTTCCTCTTCTTCTTGCTAAGGAAACTTATACTCCCATTCTACTCGTTCACCCTTTTCTGCATCATTCTACCAATGACAATGTTTATTCCGGAGGCTACTCTCCCCTCATGGGTCGTTTGTTATGTACCCGCAACCATGTCATTTCTCAGTATTCTACCAGCACCAAAGTCTTTCCCGTTCATCGTGCCTTACCTTCTATTCGAAAACACTATGTCCGTAACCAAGTTCAATGCCATGGTCTCTGGCCTTTTTCAACTCGGAAGTGCCTATGAGTGGGTAGTCACCAAAAAATCAGGTCGCTCATCCGAGGGTGATCTCGTGTCATTAGTCGAGAAACAACCTAAGCAGCATCAAAGAGGTAGCTCGGAGCCTAATTTAGAGGAAATGCGCGAGGAAGTTATGCAGAAGGAGAAAAGGGAGTCTAAGAAGAAGAAGCATAATAGGATATACACAAAGGAGTTGGCTTTGGCTTTTTTACTATTGACTGCTGCTGCAAGAAGTTTGTTGTCTGCTCAAGGGATCCACTTTTACTTCTTGCTTTTTCAAGGAGTATCGTTTTTGCTCGTGGGATTAGACTTAATTGGGGAGCAAGTGGAGTAAATTTTAGTTATTAGCTAGGTGTAATAATCGGCATGTAAATAATCGGTAGAAGTGGATACTGCATGGGAATGGCCGAAACAAGGTAAATGATGGGACTCGAGTGTGGCATCCTGTGTGGGAACAAAGATAGAATGGTGATATGCTCGTATTTATATAAGATTTTATTTCTATGTTTTGTACCTTTTAAATTGGATTCTTTTGTTCTTTTGGTAATATTCTTTTGTAAGAAGAACTGCTTGTTTAGAAATCGAAGCACGAAATGAAATTTGTTCATGGCTGCTGAGGCAGTAGGTAGGGATTCCTTGTATCTTTTTTATGAATCTAATAATGTTCTTTTCATCACTTGTTTTTAGATTGAAAGAGGATTTAGAAGGATTGTACATGACATGGGCAATTGTATTTCTTTTTGTTTGTATTTTTTCTCAAGAATCTAATTTGACATGAAACTCACAACCTACTGAAGGAGATTTTTTATATTCAATCATTCAATTTTAACTTAAGAAGTGAAAGAGATTTCATTTCTCTTGAAAAGTTTATTGTCATGGTTGCAGAATGTCTTGTTGAACTAGTGTCACATGGTTAGGATTTCGGAATCTGTATCATGGGACTGTGCATTGAATGGAGGAAGAGGTGCAAGTAAATTGAGACTGTCGACTAGCATTGAATAAATGAGTTTGTAATTATGTTTGATTGTTAAATGACCTAAACTCAAACGAATTTTAATCTGGGTCGAGTTCAAGTAGTTGGACTTTTTACAAAATGAGCTTGAGCCGAAGATTGATCTTTTCCGTCACAGATAAATAATTTCATATTTGGTTTTTGGATTTTAAGGAGTAAAATGATAAATAAATAAAATAAATGTTCTGACATGATGTAAACATACAAAATATTTTCTTAACATTTCATTCACAAAAAACAAGAACCAAACAGAACCTCAAAAGTGAAATTTATTAAGATTTATTATTGAAGCTTCGTTTATTGAAAGGGCAGCTAAGAACTTGAATGAACATTCACTCTTTGTGTGTGTGGTTAGGTAGGAGTAATTTCTAGTGATAAATGTTGTGATATTACTCCCTCCGTTTTTTTTTAATTGTCGCTTTGGGTTGGTGCACACAAATTAAGGAATGCAATAACTAACCACCTTTTCAAAGCAAAAATCCAAAAATACCCTTTTCACCATATGATTAGAACATTTATTATTCTCTCTCATCCTTTACTAAAAAGAATCATTAAATAAGGGCAAAATTAGAAGAAATTATATTGATTTCCTAAAGCGACAAATAAAAGTAAACAAACAAAAGTTGCCAAAGCGACAATTAAAAAAAAACGGAGGGAGTAGTATTTTATTATTATTATTATTATTTTTTATATTAGTATTTTTTTTATTATTGTTATTAATAAGGGAAGGGGTGGTCACAAATGAAATGAAATGGTTAATGAATCGGACGGTTTAGCATATTTTTTTGGGTTGGATACATGTGAAATGTTTGTTTGTCCCGGAAAAAGGAGTTTCTTTAGAATGTAACGGCTGGTGAAAAAACATGCACATGTCACCCATAAACGACATCCTAACCAAATAGAGCCAGTATCTTGTTTATTGGAAATTTGCCGGCACAATTCTTCTCTGTCTAATTTAGAATATCAATAATTCCATTTGGTTTTTGGAAATGGAAGTTTTGTTTTTACTAGTGTTCTCTTCCTTTTACATGAAAATTACATTTGAATAGTGAGCTTAGGGGAAAATTTCTTTTTGGGTACCATAGGATAGGCTGACTTGCACTTTTGGTATCATTGAATACGAAAATACAAATTTGGTACCATATGATATGTTTTCATTGCAATTTTGGTACCAAACCCAATTTTTCTACAAAGTTAATGGCAATTTACCCCATATGAAATGCATAATGTTCAATTTATCCCTCTATAATTTGAAAAAAATCAATTTACTCCCTGTAAAATTTTAATGAAGCAATTTACCCCCTTCAGCCGGAGATTGTAACTCACTTGCCGAAATTGAGAGTATGCATGCAAACTATTTTATTTAACATAGGGGGATAAATTGCCATATTTATCATAACACAATGGGTAAAAAATCACATCATCATAATAAAAGTGGATTAAGTGCCACCTATAAAAATATCAGGGAGGCGATGTGAAATTTTTTCAAAATTTCAAGGGGTAAAATGCTCTTTTTTAAACCACGAGGGGTTAAATTAAACATTATGCATTTAGTAGGGGGTAAATTGCCATTAACTTTGTAGAAAAATTGAATTTGGTATCAAAATTGCAATGAAAACCTATCCTATGGTACCAAAATTTATATTTTCATATCCAATGGTACCAAAAGTGCAAGTCAGCCTATCCTGATGGTACCAAAAAAGCAATTTTCCCGTGAGCTTAGCTACTTAGTATTTTAATGAATATTGTCATGTTCAATTGGTTTGCAACTTGGCTTGGCACCTTCAACATTTTAAAAATAGGAAATCACTTAGAGATTTTTATGTTATTATTGCACAAGTGCAATTGACGTGGCATAATAATGTTATTTGGATACTAAAAACATTCCTTTATTATGAACGATAAATTTATAAATACCCGGTCGAACTTAAAAGGTTTTTTGTAGTAATGACGAGGTTGAATTGTCTTTTTTATGAAACACATCGATCACCTCTTCTCATTTATGCTAAATTAATATTCTTAACATTAATAATATAATTGTCAAGAAATCCCTCGATTGTTTTTATCTTACAATTCAAAACTTCAAATGCTCAAAATAAAATATTACCAATACTATTATTAAAGCCTGTCGCAGTCTATCGAGATATAATTAACAAGCAACGCGAGCAAATAGATAGCAGAATAAATGAGGTTGGTGGCGTAACCTACTATAGCCTAGACTTAATATGTCCATTATTTTTGTTATAGTTATTTTTTCAACTAAAATGGTTGAATTATTTATTTATTTCTTTTCAACTTTTCATTATTTTATGTTAACAAAAATTATTGATGTTGTTTTCAACTTTTCATTACTTTTATGTTTAAAAAAAATAAAAAATCATTACTTTTCCTTGATATGAAACTTATTATTTCCGGTAGCCCTCATATACGTGCTTGCGTTATTGACCTGGGCCTTTTCAATTCACCAAAAAAACGAACTGTATTATTTATGGCCCAATAAATTCAATTTCCATAAGTTCAAAACTTGCTAGTCCTTCACTACAAAAGGTAAAGGACTGTCAATGGGTGGATATCAATTGTTAAAATTCGGTCAGGCATATTTATGATTCGTTTATGACGATTTGTAATGAATTAAAAATAAAATGAATATAGGTCGATCAAATTTGTTAAATATATTTTTTAATAATAATTTGTTTATATGGTATTTTATTAAGATAAGTAATGTTAAATCATGTTTTATCATTAATTTAAAGATAAGTATTAGTTAATAATTCATTAATAATACTATTTGTACTTATATTTTTTTATCTAACAACATGAATTAATTTTGATATATTTATCAATATCATTGTTCTTTTAAATTAATATGTTAAATCATTTGAAGTAATAAGTGATCAAATGTGTGGAGTCTTTTAAATATTGAACCTTGGTGAATTATGAAGAAAGTTTGAACACGTGAGCTAAAATAAATGAAATTATGACATTAACAAACTAAATAGTGGTGCAAATTATGAAAGTTTAGATTCTATTGAATTAAAAAAAAAAATTATGATACTCGATCAAATTATGATAAAATTGTAATAGTTAGACCCGAGTAAGATCCAAATCTAGTCCGAATCAATCCGTTGATAGCCTTAAAAGGAATCTTATAATACAACTTTATACATAAATTGCAAACAAAAACTTTTACTCATGATCCACACACAATAAATTACATAAAAAATGTTATAGTTGATAGACTTATCATAATAATAGATGAACTTGTAACACCTACATTTGATTTATATCCTATGAATTTATCATCTTCCTGGATTTCATTTTTTAAAATTAATTTTTGACCTCGTAGGAAAAGAACTTTGAAACATTAAACTAATTAAGAAGACAATGTATTGGAAACAATAAATACTTGTTAGTATTTTTCTTAATCAATTTTCCAAAGGCAAAAGGTCTAGATAACATCTAATACATGTACTTTAACATACAAAATTTTAGTGTGTTTATCAAATAACCACTCATGGCTAGACACAATTTTTAATCCAGAAATATCAATAAAATGAATCTATAGTCATTTTCATCTTCTAAATTTTGAGGGTAATTGCACGATACTCTTATGTGTTATAAAAAAACCTTCACAATTTTTTTCTGTAAAATGTTTATTGTACAAAATGCAATTGTATTTATTCATGTTCCTTAAGTATTTCTTATACTAAAAATTAGGAGACAAGGTCAGAGTTTCATGTTATAGGAAACAAATTCTAGAGGGAAGGTAACATATGTAAAAATCTTTTGACCTATTTTTTTGAAAATTAAAACCATAAAGCAGACCAATCATTTTCACGGGGTAGATTAGATATTATAATTTGTAGTAGATACCGATACTTAATTGTACTAGGACATAATCTTGTCCAATTCTCAGAGCATATACTCTTAGATTCCAAATGAAATGATAAACAAATTAAAGAATTGGAGACAAAGAAGAATGATAAACTGCTAAAATTAGATTGGCAGATCTGCGGGTTCATCCTTTAAAGCATGGTGATAGAAGAAATTGTCGGGAAACTTTACCTCTTCATAAATTTTAAGACATTTTGGGACTTTTCGGTCTAATTGAGCAGTAAACATCACATGCGGTTCACAATGGATGTTCATTTATACCGAAAAAATTTCAAAGTTACTTCAAATTTGTGACTAATGATAAAATTGTCAACCCGAAGACTTTTGGGGCAAAAATTCCATTGAGTAGATTGATTATATGAGTTTCCAATGGATTTTCTATTTTCCAATTGTTAATTTAAATTCAACTCGCAAATACATTACTCCTCATTTACGATCGACGATTCTGAACTTTTTTCTGAACGAATTAATTTATTTCAATGGAGAAGTATAACGTAAATATGTAGGTGAACTATTCCGTGGTGGATATCTAATTTTCGCCTTTATTTGTCCTTTGAATAAAACTTTTTAGTGCCAATCTTTAATTATCGTAGCAATACTTTATTCTGTTACTGATCACGTGTGTAAATACATATTTGATATTATTATAAAATATAAAAGGGTATTTATGTAATTACAATACACAGATCCGGTTGCCCATGTATATAATGATCCATTCAGACAATGTACTTAAAGTTAAATTGCCGGATACAAAAATGGTAATGTATGACAACAAACTCAAACTAATTAAATGTAAGAATCTTAATTAGTGATTAAGGAGGAAAATGCTGTGTTCATTACATTTATGGCCAGCTAATTAATTACTATCTTAACTGATAAGAATAGAACAAAGAACATCATGATTATAAGATCAACTAAATATGAAGAAAAAGTTGCCCTTTCAATTTTCATGGGCCACTTAACCTAAATTTAGACAAATACGATATCTACGTCAATCACTCATCTAATTTCGAGGATTTACTTTTTTGCTTCTTTATTAAGACTTCTGACCAATAATTACATAAACCACGAATGCAAAATAAATTTAGTCTATTGGTCGCAATCATGAATTTCCCAACTGATGTCACATTAACTCTCACACACACACACGTCTTTATTTTCCCCCCAAATTAGAAAATTTTCTCTCATGCACTTCACTCTCTAAATTTAATTGTTTAATCTTTTGTTTTTTTAACTTTTTTCTTATATATTTCACAACTTTTGATCATTAGATGACTGTTAGGAGTTACGTAAGAAAAAATCAAATATTAGAGAGTGCAGTAAATTACAGTAGAAAGTTTATAAAGTGGTTAATTAAATTATAATTTTTTTCCTTACATGATTTTTAATATTCAATTAACACAAGAAAATATACCCACCATAGTAGGTTTCAGAAGTTAAGGAAAAAGGTTAAATACAAATTGGTTAATTAAGAAGTGTAGATCTAAAAAAGAGATAAACTCTCCTTTTTTTTTTCTTTTTTTTTTTTTTGGGAAAAAAAATACAATTTCTGCTTTCATCAATTAATTAACGAGAGAATTGCATTTTTGGTACAGATCTATAGGTCAATTTTCACTTTTGGTACTGAGCTTTATAGATCCAACACATTTGGTACAGAGCTTTAACAAATTGTGACACATTTGGTACAGCCGTTAAAAATTGGCGTTAAGTGATGACGTGACAGTTAAGTATAATTGCAAAGTTGATGCCATTACGTATATTGACTGATAATTTTACCCCATAATATTTTAGGTTACTAAAAAAGCCCCACATCTCCAAATTTAGTGACGATTTTAATCCACAGTGTCGTCAAATTTCAAAATTAACTCGAATAAGACCACGTGAGGACCAATTTAAATATTTTACTTATTTTATTTAAATAAATAATTTGATTATAAATAATATCAATAAATTAAATAATAATTTAACAAAAATTTCACCAAAATTAAGAAAATATATTTTTTTAATATGTAGTAAGTGCCATATAAGGACATAGATTTGCTTTTAACTCCAACATATGTAGCAACAAGTGGAGGGAAGAGGGAAAAAAATGAAAAACCTTTAGTGCACCATTCAATACTAGATTGAAGCATAACTAATCATGAATTCCCCATAAATCCAAAAGTATCCCAGCATAAAGAGAATCTTCTTCCACTCCTTTTTGAATTATGGGAGGAAATTAAATGTCTTTTTTACTTTGGATAAAGTTTCTAAACAAAAAGAAGGAAAATTGTTATGATTGTATATTGTTGGCATGGTCAAAGCACTAGCTTTATTATTGTGAGAAACATTAGCTGGTTTTTGTACTTGACAGTAACTTGAAAGTATAAAGGAAAAGCATCATTCAATTTTGCACACAAATTAATCATTAGATCAGACCCCTCTCAATTCCATTTTTGCAAAAAACTAAATTCAAATATGAGCACTTTTTTTTCCAAATTTAGAAAAGTTTCTAAACATTTAACTAAAAACAGATACATGGATCCCAAATCCTACAATTTTTCTAGTCTAAACGAAAAGTTGCACGGCTCGATTAGAAGTTGTCCAACCGGAGAAGTCTATTCCTCCTCCACCATTGTTTGAGTCGAATCAATACCAAACAGATTTTGCAGGACAATTTGGTAATTTCCAAGATTCATTGTTTTTACACCACCATGTCCATGTGATGATTCAAATGATGCAAATTCCTCTCTTCTCTGAACCGTGGCCACGGGCAGTTTCGCATTAGCCTCCGTCTCCTTGTTTCGCCTGCAGGCTACGTGCCCCGTAGGCAGAGTGTTACTAGCCATTATTTTCTCCACATCGTATCGAGATATGTCGAAATTAGTAACTGCATTAGCACCCCTGAACTTGATTGCAGCAATGTCATAAGCTTCACCTGCTTCTTCTTGTGTGCCTGAATTTTTTATACACAACAATCATTTTAGAATAGAATAGAGTGCCTCAAATTTTGTACAAAAAAAAAAAATGAATATTGACAGTATTAATAGGTCATGATTTTGGCAGCAATTATTCCATGAATTAAACTTAGATTTGGGTCACACACTATATATATAGATACATACATATGAGTATTTTAAAAAAGGCATAAAAAAGAGTTGAGGAATGGTGAAAATTAACTTACTGAAAGTTCCAAGGTAGAGGTCCTTATTACCAGCAACTCTACCAATCCTAGCTTGCCATCTTCCATGCTGATGATGTCTATTTTAAAAAATATTAAATAAATATTATTAGTATTAAATTAAATATATGAGTGGATTAATTACATAATTCTCTAATTAAAAGGTTGAGGAAATTTTATAATTTGACCTTGTGACACCTCTGTATATTGAAGCACCTCTAGAAAATCCACTACTTTTCCTGAAAAAATGGAAAAAAAAAAAATCAAGTTAATTAAAATTTTCATTCTGTTCAAAATCTAATTAAAAGCAATATCAATCCAACATTCATCCCTCACCTTCTCAATTGGGCCACATGTTCTTGTCGGGTCATGTTCTTCATTTCCTCAAGCTCTTGGCTGTAGTTCTCCAACTGCAAACAAAAATTAAAAAAGAAAAAAAAATAGTAGTTAGATATAAATTGATAACAAAAAGAAGTAAAAATGAAATGTAGGAGTATATATTACCGGAAAGTTTATATTAGTAGATGGCCCCCAATATTTTAGTGCAGCTAGATCATAAGCTCTAGCAGCTTTCTCTTCCATATCATAACCTCCTGAAATTAATGTTTTTATTAAGAAAAAATAAAAAAGGTAAATTACACTCGAGATTAATTTTCTATCACATTCAATATAAACTATATGTAAAAGTATTTAGTATATTCTTACCAAGATAAACTGGAGTTTGTAGGATTTCACGGGAACACCATATCCGAAACAAAATCAAATGATACCATTACCAAGAATTAGAAAATTAAAATGGAGCACAAAAATATCAAAGTACAAGAATTATTGTGTATATATATATATATGGAATTTCTTTAATTAATTTCTACCTTGTCTTCCTTTTCTAGTCTGCCCTTCCTTCTTGCAACTATTGTCCCATAGATGAGCTTCATACCTACCGGTCCACCTATGTCTGCATGAAATTAACAACAAAAGATATTTAAATGAATATAAACAAAACGATCTTGACTTCCGACCATGCATTAAAATTACGTTTTCTAGTAATGTTACCATCAGTTAGATATTAGAAACTTGTCGAGAACTTTTAAAATAACATTCGGAAAAACATAAACTTCTCGATGTTTCGTGGAAATGTATAGAAATTTCAACCTGTGCTTCTGACCAATAAACCAAAAACCAAATCTTGAAAACAGATTAGCTTAAAAAAATGAAAATTATGCAAGAAATTTTACTAAAGATTGAGACTTTAATTTAAAATAATGATATGTACGTAGGTAGGTACCTTGTTACACCTCTGTACTGAGATGTTCTTTGTCCAAAAGTGTCAATGGATTTGGTATGAACACTTTGCTTAGTAGGTGCAATTTCTTCAAAACCTCTCTTCTTGGTTGTTGAAGATTGTAAATCACTACCATTAGTAAAGCATGGAATTACTAATTCACCCTCATTAACAGTAATTTGAGGTTGTTGCTTATTACTAATATTCTGTTCTTGAAGTTCATTTCTTCTTCTTGTTGTTGTTGTTGTCTGAAAGAAATCTTTGTAGTTGAGCCCAGAACCAGAATAATAATCATAATTATGATTATATAATGTAGCAGTAGTAGTTTCTAGGCTTAATAGCATGTTGGAGCAGTCCTCCACCCTTATTGGCAACACACCTTCATAAAAATAAATTAAGAGTCAGTATATATATATAAACAAAAATAACAGAGGAATTAAATTGGAAAAAAAAAAAAAGGGTTAACTAGTTACCATGTGAATGTGATTTGAGGGGCATTACTGAGTGAAAGTCTACTCCATAACAAATGGAATTAGAAGAAGGGTTCTTAATGTTGTTGGACTTCATATTATTGTTATCATCTTTCATGGACTTCATCTTCTTTAAAATCTTAGTTTCTACAAATACACAGCACTCACTCTCACTCTCACTCTGTATAGTGTAAGTGTTTTTTTCTTGTTCCGAGTCAATCAAAATATAGTGGTAATCAGTGGTGGAGCTAGACCAATATCGTAGGGGCCGAAGAATTTTTCGGTAGCAAACTCGATAATTTTTTTAAGATATGATGAAATGACAAAAACTAACTCAAGATAAAGGAGAGAAGTGCATTTTTTGTACTGAGCTATTGGTCAATTTCCACTTTTGGTACTGAGCTTTATGGGTCCAACACATTTGGTACAACCATTAAAAATTGGCGTTCAGTGATGACGTGGCTGTTAAGTTTAATTGCAAAGTTGATGCCATTACTTATGTTGATTGATAATTTTACCCCATAATATTTCAGGTTACCAAAAAAACTCCACATCTTCAAATTTAGTGACGATTTTAGTCTACATTGTTGCCAAATTTCAAAATTGACTCGAATAAGACCACGTGTAGACCAATTTGAATATTTTACTTATTTTATTTAAATAAGTAATTTGATTTATAAATAATTTTAATAAATTAAATTAAATAATAATTTAACATAAATATAACCAAAATTGAGAAAATATATTCTTTTAAATATAATATTTGTATAATAGAATTAATATATTTAATATTTATTAAAATAATAAATTATATAATTAAAAACTATTTAATATTTATTAAAATAATAAATAATAAACAATTATAATTTTAAAAAAATTCCCAACCCCACCCACCCACCCACCCCACCCCTCACCTCCCCCTCCCCACCCTACCCCAATTTACATGCCGCCTGGGGGAGGGGAGGAGAGGGGGTGGGTGGGTGGGGTTTGAGAATATTTTTTTTATTATTTATTATTTTAATAAATATTAAATAATTTTTAATTAATTGTATAATTTATTATTTTAAGAAATATTAAATATATTAATACCATTATATAAATCTTATATTTAAAAGAATATATTTTCTTAATTTTGGTGATATTTATGTTAAATTATTATTTATTTATTAATATTATTTATATATCAAATTAGTTATTTAAATAAAATAAGTAAAATATTTAAATTGGTCCTCACGTGGTCTTATTCGAGTCAATTTTGAAATTTGACAACAATGTAGATTAAAATCGTCACTAAATTTGGAGATGTGGGGCTTTTTTGGTAACCTAAAATATTATGGGGTAAAATTATCAGTATATATAAGTAATTGCATCAACTTTGCAATTATACTTAACTGCCACGTCATCACTTAACGCCAATTTTTAATGGCGGTACCAAATGTGTCACAATTTGTTAAAGCTCTGTACCAAATGTGTTGGATCCATAAAGTTCAGTACCAAAAGTGGGAATTGACCTATAACTCTATACCAAAAATGCAATTCTCGCTAAGATAAAGTAACGTATAAAAAAAATAAAGTAGCAACTTTTTTTCCAACAAAAGATGAATACATATACTAGCTATTCTTAAGAGTCCACTAAATAAATGGTTCAAAAATCGAGGAATTAATAAAGCACGAAAACATTTTAAAACATAAATTCAATTATTTAGGCTACATAGGTACCTTAATTAATACTAATGTATAAAACCCTTTTTTATTGATAAAGAAAAATCAACATAACTGCATAATAAATGAAAAAGCAAAAAAAAAAACCTATATACAAGGGAAAAGTTGTCCAACCCAATGCCTTCCTTCGGGCCAGATCTGGTTGGGCTTAGCAGTACTCTTCTTCTTGCACATTTACTCCAAAATAAAAATACAAATTACCAAAATAGAAAAACAATTGTGACCACAGTGGGAGTCGAACCCACGACCTTCTGATCCGAAGTCAGACGCGCTAATCCACTGCGCTATGCGGTCCTTGTGATTATATTGTGTCCCTATTTGTATATACCTTCAACTATACATGAATCAAAAGAACAGACTCTGGAGCAAAAGGACGAAAGAGATGTCTCCAAGAAAAAATAATCAGAATTCAACTTCCAAAACACGCACAACACACACTAACATACGTACAAATAACATTTTTTTTGGGGGGAGGGGGTTGCGGATTTAGGACATTTCCCTTATATCATAATAAACTTTCCGAAATTTTTATTGTAAGAAGAAAAACACTGTGTAGTTGACGTAGACTATCAACGACAAATTCCAATGAGAACTTTCAAATTCTAGGAGTAATAGACCAAAATTGTATCCAAATATTCTAATTGTAAACAAAAAAAAAAAAGTTAGTGGAACGAGATTTCATCAAATGTCCTAAAACTACCATTACTAAAGAGTTTTGATTACCTCATAAATATTTCGGAAATATATATATACATAAGTAGAGTCTTTTTGTTTGTTATTATTAAATTTAAATTTTCAACGGATCGTATCGATCGAAATTTAAATTCGCTCACTGTTTTTCGAATTGCATATGAACATATCTTTTTGATCGGGTCAAATCTATCAAGTCAATAATCAAATAATTATCATTATGAACAAACCGGTAACCGGTTAGATCCGCGCCATTAACATTTAACAACCCTTGGTCTGGCTGAACATTGATTGGGTAAAGTAAGGGTTGGGTTATGGCAACCGAGGTCAGCCCATAAAATATGATCATTTAAGATTTAATTTTGTTCAGTGGAATAATAAAATTAAAAAAATATATACATATATTTTCAATTTCCACAACAGATGAATAAAAATATTTTACAATCAATCTAGAAAATTGAACTCCAATCAAGAACACACTAAGCTTAAAAGTTATAAGTTCTACTTTACATTATTTGAGATTTTTTTTAGGGTAAATTATAAATAACAAGGTAGGACCTAATTACAAAAATCACTCTCGCATATTAGGTATTACAAAATTTCCCCTCCAATTTATCACTTTCTTACAATTAACACCTTGTCCCTAAAATTTTCCAATTTTGCTATTGAGTATTATTTATAATGTTTTGTAATGTCTTATAAATATTAAAACTTTGATGTTAATTGTTATATCTTATAGAAAAGAGATAATTATAAATTTTCTACCAAAATAACTGATAAAATTCATAATTGCTCATAAGTTTTTATTAATATTGCAAAAATAAAAGGTATTTATATATTTATTAACAATTTAAATTGTATAATACTAAATTAAATTGAATCTTAATAATCATATTTTATAAATATGAACAAATTATTTAGACATTTAATTAAATTAATTTCTTTTCTAATTTAGTATATTAGTAAAATCATAATGTATTATAAATAAGATATTTTAATTTAATAAAGTTGATATTGTATTATAAATTGCAATATTTATCGAAATTTATGGGCAATTATAAATTATATCAATTATTTTGGTAGTAAATATATAATTATTATTTTTATAATTTATAAATATAACAATTAACACCCAAATTTTAAATTTAAGACATTATAAACATTAGAAATAACCTCCAAGAGCAAATTTAAAATATTTTAGGTGCAAGGGAAAAGTGACAAACCTGAGTGGGATTTTTATAATACCCAATACGTGAAGGGAATTTTTGTTATTAAACCTTACCTAAGAGGGTATTCATAATTTACCTTTCTTTGAAAATTACTGCAGAATTTAAATTAAATCAGACCATTAACAAAAACAAATAAGATTAATAGCTAAACATAGAAGCCACAAGCACGAACCATCTTGGCTAAATAAGATTCATAATAATCAGAACAAAAACATTTCATCACCTGAATGGAAACTGAAATGTATTCACAATGACACCTTTGAATCTTTGATTTCTAGAAACATGACCCACAGTCAGCGTAAATTGAAAAGGATTAAGAAAAGATAAAGGTAAAGAAAAATAATAGTAATATATTACAATAATCCGAACCCCGAATCCATGAGTTATTGACAATAAAAAATAAAAATAACACACATTTAATCAGAAATACATCTAAAATACGGATATGTAAATCATGATTGTGATAGAACCCCAACCGATCAGTGTACTTGTTCATATCCACAACCAAGTCACCATGTAGTCAGCTAGAATTAGAAGCTGGATATGACTTACTATAACCATTTTGACTCTGTTTGCTACCAGCACCTCCAAAGCCTTTACCATAACCAAAAGAATTAACATCTCTATCGTTCCTAGTAATCTGAGTTGACTCCGCTGCTCTTTGAGCATATCCATTGCCCAATTGAGTCGGCTTTCCGCTGAATCCGGTGCCCAATATCCCACTATATCCATTTGCAGCAAAACCCATTACATCAGGTCCCCCGTTTAAGTAGGCTGGATAGACAGGAGCACCACTTCCATAGGGCAACAAACTTCCTCTAAAACCGACTACTGCAGGACTCCATGGAGCCCTTGGGGCAATTGGTGTGAGCCCATAACCGTAAATTCCAGCTCCGTAAGGGTACATTGGAACATTTCCATATCCAGAGGGGAAATACCCAAACCTCGTATTGTAAGGAGTGTAATTCCCTGGAGGATAAGAATTGAAGTCAGGGCTTCTTACATTATCTATCCTGCCATTATAACCACTGTTACTACTGCTAATTCCATCTTTAGGAACAGCCCTTTTGACCTCCACAAGCCTTCCAGTTAACTCGTGAAAGTTCTTCTGCATAACCTCTTCGACAGAATCCTCTGAGTCAAAAGTGATAAAACCAAAGCCCCTTGGCCTATGAGTCATGTTGTCATGCATAACAACTACATCCGTAATCCTACCAAACTTTTCAAAGTAACTTTTGAATTCTTCATCGGTTAAGTTAGCTGACAACCCCCCTACAAAAATCTTCTTTGTCCTAAATTGATCCCTGTTGCTACTGTTAGTCCTACTGTTATTCCTACTGAATCCCCTGTGATTTTGTTGATGAATTTGTTGTTCACTCCTGGCAATTGCCCTTTTCACTTCTACCTAGTGAAAAAAATGAGAATTTTACAAAAATCAGCTATAGATATTGTATCAATTGACATATTTAAATCAGGCAGTAACACTTGAAGAAATAATCTAAGGATTGTAATCGCATTCATTGGGTTTCTAAGCAACAATACAATCACATAAGAAAATCCGTACAAGACAATTATTAACCAGAACAGTCACACAAAAGAACTCGTAAAACCCAATTGTTCAGCAGTAAAAAAGTTCAAATTTGAAAAGATAAAACCAATAAAAAAAAAAAAAAAAAGAGATTAATTTATAAGGAAAAAAAAACAATTTAACAGGTCAAACACAACAATACACACATACATTGGAAAAATACAAAGCCCAAAACCAAAGGAAAAAAAAAATCAAAATTTTTCATTTAAACAATGACGAAAGAGGAAGAAAGAAATTCGTAGAAAAACCCTAACCCTAAAAACATAGGCGAAGAAATGAACAGACCGTTCTACTTAGAATTTGATGAGAATCTTGGAGAGCACGGTCAACGGCCGAAGATTCAGAGAACGTGACAAAAGCGAATCCCCTAGGGCTTCCTGTAATCCGATCTTTTGCAACCACGGACCCCAAAACGACGCCGTATTTGGCGAAATGATCTCTCAGAACATCGTCGGTGGTCTCCCACGAAATGCCCCCGACAAAAAGCTTGCTCTGCTCCGTGTTTGCCATTTTTTTCAAACGTCAAACAGAATTAACAGGAAATGGGATGAACAAAGACCTAGATTGGAAGCTAGGGTTTTCTGAGCGGAAATTTGGGGGGAGAAATGAAAAGAAGAGGGAATAATTTGGAATATTTCGGGTGTGGTAGTTCCCAAATGTTGGGGGATGCTGGAGAATCTGAAAATTTGTACTCCACTTGGGATTCTTCTTTTATCTCAAGGAACATTTCTTTAGTTTAGATTTGTTTTAATATTGCTCTAAAAAAAAAACAGGATTTGTTTAGGGTAAATTACTGATATTTCCCAGTGGTAACTGGTAAGGCATAGTTACAAAATTTCCACTTACGCATTGGGTTACGAAAATTCCCCTCAGATTTATTATTTCTTAAAATTAACCTATTATCCCTAAAATATTTTAATTTTATTTTTGGGTTTTATTTGTTATATTAGTAATATCTCATAAATATTAAAACTTGGATGGTAATTGTTATATATCTAAAAATATTATAAAAGTGATAATTATAAATTTACTACCAAAATAATTGATAAACTTGTAATTGCCCGTAAGTTTGAATATGACAAAATTTTATATTTTTATGGTATGAAATGTCAATATTTTATATTTTTAGGGTGCAAAATGCCAAAAAATAAATATTATTAATATTAAATATGATAATACATAATAATAAATGCATAGACACTAATAATAAATTTAATGCAAATATGTATTTCTACACTTTGTCCCAATTGTACATTTAACATTTCAAATTAAATTTTAAATGTGGTTAAATAAATTTTACTTTTGTAGGCAAATATATATAAATTCAAAATTAATAATGGATAAGGATTTTATTATACTATAATGTTGTTAAATTTTACTTTCATGGACAAATTTATATATTCAAAATTAAAATGAATAATATTACATCTTTAACTTACAAATTGTTATTAATTTTTTACAATCAAATGTATCTTTCATTTCTAGTTAATTAAATTAATAAGGTGTTGTTAATTCATAGTTAATTTTTTCAGTTTTTATTTTATTTTATTTTTATACTTTTTTTATTAATAATTATTTTTAATTTATATAAAAGAAAAAAAAATGTAAAGACACGTGAAATTATTTAGTGCAATCGCTACACCACATCATCAAGTACACGTGGTGCAGGCCAACAATACACTTGAGATATGTGGAGTAATAATCCACATCACCCATGTTCTGGCAATATGAACACAAATTTTTAAACCCTATTTTTTGGGAACATGGCCATAATATTGGGTGATGTGGATTATTACTCCACATGTCCCAAGTGTATTGATGGGATGCACCACGTGTACTTGATGACGTGGTGTAGCGGTTACACTAAATAATTTCTCTTGTTCTTGTTCCAAAAGGTGAAACCGCTCACCCCAGACGCCCCTCCCCTCCTGCCGACGGGATTGTGTTGTGACTCAACCGGACACTAAATAATTTCTCGTTGGCAAGGGATCGCGTCCCACAACCAGAATTGTGCCCTGGGCGTCTCCTTACATGGTAGCCCTTGGGCCATCCTCAACGCACCCGGCCATAGTCTTAATGTGTTGCAGAAATATTACAGTGGGCTGAGGTAGTCTGTGGAGTTTAGGGTCTGGGCGTGATTTTCTTTAGACCCAAGCCATTTCTTTTTTTCTATAATGGGACTATGTATACCAATACTACTATTGCTATGGGCTGGGGGCCCAAAACGTTGGGCCCCTAGGTAGTTGCCTTGTTTGACAAGGAGTAAAGCCTGGACTGCCCGTTTTTATACCCATCCAGCTCAAGCTCGATCCAATCCAAGTCCCAACTCAATCAAGTCCTTCATTTTTTCATATGATTTACTTTTAATTACGAAATAGTGAAACAGTGATGTGCAACTCATTACTTAAATATTAGTAGTACGTCTTCCATTTCGATTTATGTTTACGGAAATTTGTCCTTGGCTTTTTTACTTTAGTTATTTACAATTGCTTCAACATACGTCTTATTAATGAATAATGAGGATGGGAATTTGGCTAGAGCCGGCTTGGTTTTGAATGTGGGTGTATTGTTGAGTTCATAATTGGGCCAAGTCTAACACTCAATGTTTTTCTTAGTCTAGGCCCATTGGCCAACAGATCTTTCAATGAAGTTTTATGATTTACGGAATATCATGTCATGCAATGTCTTGTTATTTCTAAAATTTGTATCTCCGTATCGTATTATATTTATATCCTCGTTCAAGGCCGGTCCTAGACTTTTCGGGGCCCTAGGCGAAGTAAAAAATTGGGGCCCTATATTGAAAAAAAGTTATGTAAATTTTACTTTTCTTACTTTAGTAGATGCAAATTTGTTTATTGTATCTTCATATTCTAGTTTCTCTAACATATCTTGTTCTATAGATAAAACAGTCAAATCATTTAATCTTTCTTGTGACATAGTTGATCGTAAAAAATGTCTTTATCAATTTTAGTTTTGAAAAAGTTCTTTCAAAATAAGCAACTATTACAGGTATAGTGAATATTATTTTATAGCAAATACACGTATTTAAAAAGAGACATTTCAACTTGACCCTTGGAATTCTTGATTTTTTTTTAATCGCATTATTATAAGAGCCGCCAATGTTTATTTGCATTAAAAAAAAATTGAAGTAACTTAAGTTGGAGTGGCGCATCGGCAGAATGTAGTTTGTTGGGCTAATATTCTATTTTTTTCATTTTGGACTGGACTAGGTGGATTAGAATATATACATGCATTAATGCATATATGAATTGGGGGCCCCAACTGAATGGGGCCCCAGGCAATTGCCTAGTTGGACTAGGCACAAGGCCGGACTTGTCCTCGTTTACTTGTCCATGCAACATAAACTCTATCACTACAAGAAAATTGAGAAATTTTGACGGAAAAAATTCGTTGAAATTTTAATTAAATTAATTTGAAAATTTCGACGAAAATTTCGATTTCAACGATCCATTTCGATCGAAATTTCTCAATTTTCTTGTAATGTATCCCATTGACTTTATGAGTATAGTACTCTAGCTATTGCGTGTGTGCGATCATATGGAAGACTTTGCGGCTCTACCCCTCCTTGGGAGCTTATGCTCTGACACAATATGGTAGCAGAATTAGGCCCATAAAGAGGTCATCAATTCGAAAATTTTTGTCAACCACTCTTTTTTATGAAAAAAAAATTTCCACGTGTACCTTAATTTAATTATATTTTTAATTAAAGTTTGTCCCATAACCTTGAACTCTTTGATCGTATTATATTAACTGTGGATCAACCCAAACTTCAAACGATGACCTGACCCAATTTGAGTCCTCTTATAAGCCATGATTCTATTTATGATTTTGGTAAGAGATTATTAATTAATTGAAAAAAAAAAAAAAAAAAAGATTATAACCCCATGATTACACGCACTGCCAACTTTGGTGTCATCATGATGTTATAGTCATGCTTTCTCAATTATCATTCCACATCACCATTATGGATTATTTAATAAATTGTAATTACGCAAGTTGAGATATTATTTTCATTAAACAATCAAACTATTGCCTTTTACATTTCCACATTGTAGAACCTTATTTATTTGGCTCTTTATGTTTTCTTTATAGCTTCAATATCTGCATTTCTCAATTAAATTTTTCAGAATTTTTAAATCAAGAAAATAATTAGTATACTTAATTCACTTATTCTTATGGATGAATTTCAATGTACACAATGAACCTTAAACTGTATTCACATTAATTAAAATATAAATGATGTGAATTCTCACTCCACATATATTACTATTATATTGATCAACTATTATATTGATCGACTGCACCACATATCTTTAATGATGTACAAAATAATTTCTCTTGTATATGACATATTGGTAATTACACACATGAAAACATCACGCGTAACCATACTTGATTACAAATCAATCGTCAATTTACATGATCCCACATAAATAGTTAAATACACTAGTAATTAGAACAAGACCTTAATTACTTAATTAAAGCTTTCATTAGATCTCCCCCACTATATTCTCTTGCCATTCCACATCAAAATAATATGGCAACCACCACCTTCAACCTTAGAGCCACCGCTACTCCGAGGGATGTCCGGCGGCCACCGAGTTGTGCCAAACTCGACGGCGTGGCAATGTGGCTCATCAACGGCTTGACCGGAGCCTTTTTTGCGTCGTTAGAACGGTGTTCATGCATTCGCATATCAACTTATGAAGATGATATTGGGGATGAAGATAATAATTTGCCTTTGATTTTCAACGACGGAAACATTAGAGGTGATGATCATAATGGAAATCTTAGGCGAAGAAGGAAAGGGAAAGGTAAAAAAGCAAGAGCCTTTGATGAGTATTAATTAGTTATATTATAAGTATATACATTTCACTACAAGGTGGAGGCTTTTTGTTTTTTTTTATTTCTACTTTCTTTGTTGCTTTGTTTTGTATTCTCCTTTGTGAAATTGAAATTTATGCAATATATGCAAGTTTTAATGTGCGAATTATATGATCCGGCGTACTTTATTTATACAAGACTGAATTATTCGAAGTTTTGACTCTTTCTAATTCAGATCACAATTCCATATTTAATTAATTATGTCATTTTATGTGTACTAATTTGAAAAATTAACCACATCCACATGTGATAAAATTATCGATGTTGATAATTTGAAATATGCCATTTTTTCTCCCAGATTTCATCCCTCTACCGAAAATCGATTATAAGTTGTGGAAAAGTCATTTAAATTCAAAAATATATCTACAGTTTTTTGTTTGGGATTTTCAATGATTAAGTCTTGAGTTTTTGAATTCTTGTAAAATAGATTTAAATTCAAATTCTAAACCCTCTGGATCAATGTAATATTGATTGTGTTAATAATTTTATAATTAATTATTAGTACTACTACAGTACTACTGCTACGCAGAAATGAATCAATTTTGTCTAAGGTTAAATTCTCTCGAATTAATCTTTATAAGAGTTAGTATTGATTGCTGAACTTCATATGTAAATTAGATCCAAAATTCAAATTTTAAATCCTATGGATCATATAGAATTGAATTTATGAAATAGCTTTTTTTTTTTTTTATTAATTGTTATTGTTAATTTGCAGGTAGTACAAGTAATACTTCAAATGAATCAAACTTTCCTTTCTCTAAAGTGTATTTGTTTCAAAAGGCTTCACAGTTTCACTTTCTTGTTTTAGAACCATTTGAGTTTAGAGTAAATCACGTTGATTGTGAATCGATTAATTATTTAGTAATTATTTTGGACAAAGAAAATAGGATAAATTTGCATAGAAAAACCATTGCAGCACTACATATGTATGTGTTTGATCAACATACTACATTCTTATACTGCACATCTATCAAGGCTGCCTTTTTCTCAAAAAAAAAAAAGAAAGCTGCCTTTGAATTCTTAACAAATAATTTATTTTTTAAAGTAAAGGAACGGAACTAAAGTTACTTTTGATCATTCATAAGATACTTTAAAATATTATAAATGATTATGTCGGTTCAGTAATCATATTCTCCAATATGGTTCTATTTCAAATTATATTTCTTTTTCAATATAGTTCTATCACATATTATTTTTTTTTTTTTTTGAAAAAAGTTGAGTAATATAAAATTGCATTTTTTTATGGGCTAACTTTTGCACTTTCATCCCTTTAAACTTTTTTGTAGCAGATTAGTCCCTAACACATTTGTCTCTCTTATCAATTTAGTGTAACATATTTGTCTCACTTAAATTTTTCGTAGCAGATTCGTCCCTCTTAGCAATATAGTGTAATACATTAGTCCATCTTAATCCAAAGCATCACTTAAATTCAAAATATATCCTAAAATTGATTAAAAAAATTAATGTGTATTGTATTTAAGAGGGATGAATGTGTTACACTACATTAATAAGAGGGATGAATCTGCTACGAAAAATTTAAAAGGGACGAATCTACTATAAAAAATTTAAGAGGGACAAGTGAAAATTTTGACCCATAAGGACGACCACAAATGTTGTTCACTCTTACACAAATCAGAACTCACGGCCAAAATGTCGAATAAAATGCAAAAAAAATCTCTTGTGTTTTGCTTACATGGCAAAGAAAATCTTTGTGTTATTTTTATTTTAGAAAAAACATAAATCTCCTCTATTAACAAGTGAATATATATTTACCTCTTTTGAAGTCGCAATTTGTTTCACTTACTCTAAATGCGAGTATTTTTCGAAATTTGCAGAAAAATTTACAATTATACTTCAAGGTGTTTATTTTAACTTTAGAATAAAATGTGAATGCATCTCTGTCCACTTAACCCCAACTTTAGAATAAAATGTGAATACATCTCTGTATGTTTCATAAAAGTATAGCATTAACACCCCTGCTATCAATTTTTAATTTTCAAATGAGCAGATTAAGCTAAAAAAATGTTATCTAATACATGAATTTTTTGCTAATAAAATGTTAACATGAGGGATTTTTTGCTAATACCAATAACAGAGTTTTTATGTGAATCAAGTAAAACATAGGCTGTGATTTTGCATTTTACTCCCAAAAGGCCAAGAACCCCTGATTAGAACATAAATATTTCAATTTGTTGCTTTTTTTCTTTTAAAATTCTTCCATGTAAATCTCATTCTCATTACGGTGTGAAGATTATAATCTGCATCAATTTAACAGAAATTACTATGAGCATGTAGTTTACTCACTGATCTTGGATTTTCGTCCCAAACTATTTAATTTGACGAATTTCGTCCCGTAATTTAATATTTTTTTGAAATATCGTCCCACCATAATTATAAGACGGAATTGCACATTTGCCGATGAATTTTAACATGAATAATTATATAATATTGCAGAGTTCGTCTCAAATTAATTACAAGATTGATTCATTAAAATAGAAATTTAATATTGGGACTAAATTCATACAAAATGGTAAATTATGGGACGAAATTTGGCGAGTTGATATAGTTTGGGACGAAAATCAAAATTAGTAATTATTTTGGACGATATTCCAAAAAAATATAAAATTACGGGACGAAATTCACCAAGTTAAATAATTCGGGATGAAAATCCAAAATCAGTAATTAGTTTGGGACATTTTCTGTAATTTTACCTTTCCATAATTATAGTAATAAAGTATTTCAATCAAAGTCCACTAACTTTGCCAGAGAATGTAGAGAGTCTCTTTGCATCCTCCAAGATTGCTTGTAGACTCACAAATACCATAACACAACATTATTTATAATCTTGAAAACCCACAGGTCAAATTTATAGTAGTTAGAATACAGCATAAGATAACATTATACAATTCAACAACTATAACATAAGATCATCTGCTCCTCTGTTATCTTCATACCCCCCCCCCCCCCAAGGAGTAGACATGGGACTTTGCTAAAAAATTAGCACATAGATCTTGTCTTTGTGCATCAGGAAGAATAAATACCTATCACCTTATGCGGGTAACAAAACCCGAGTGTTTCCCAGTATATGCAAAAACAATGCAAGACATATAGTAAGAATCACATGAGACTTGGCACCAACATATCTCACAACTTGATATCCCCTCTCCACAACCTCATCGTGAACCACATTCACACTTCTTTTCAATCCTTCCGATACTTTCCACAAGAAAAACTCGACCACTGATCTAACTGTTTCAAATGTCACCCTTCCTGTCACGTCAAGCACAAATTTTCGATTACTTGGCACCGCCAATGTTGATGAAACACTATTAACCCATCCACTATTCTGAAGATCAATAAATTTTCCATTCATCTCTTTTCTTGGCTCAAAATCGCTTTTGTTTTTTAAGCTTGGAATTTCACTTAATGAAGGACTTTGTTTTGAATCTGTTAACACTTGATGAGAGGTCTTAACAAGTGTTTCAACAGCCCCATTACAGAGAGAAGCCAAGATGTTCGATACCTTGTTTTCATGTTTAGGATTAGTTAATCCAGAGAACATCTCATCATAAACATTAACATCCATGGTTTTGTCCAAATAAACCGCAACTGCAGTGCTAACAAAAGTCTTAATGCAATCGGCTATTACCACTCTACATTTGTCATCCAACACCACTTTTACCCATCTAGGCAACTGCGAGGAACTCGACTCCACATGCTCATTTTCGCTCAAACCTTCACCCGAGCCATCATTAGCATAAAACCCCAAAACCAAATTCCTAGCAAAACTACCGACAACAACAGAAACAAACCCTGTCCCAGCAGTCGACATCAATTTATCCATAACCCTATCCGTAAAACTTGAATTATCCACTTCTTGAATCTCATTCTTATTGCTCTCCACATTATAACCCCTTAGAATCCCAACTGTCATTGCTTGAGAAACCCGAATTACAGACTCCGAAAACTCATCAGATCGAGCAATTTTGGATAATTGCTTCAAACTGTTAGGTATCTCATCTGAATCAGACTTGAGAAACTCCTTCAAATCCCTAGATACCACAGTTACTGTTTCCGCAGAATCCGAGACCATTTCAGCCATTGTAACAAGGGATTCAAACAATTTCATAACCCTTATTCTTTTTCTAGCTACAGAGGGCAAGTGATACACTTTATACACACCGTAACTTGAAAATCCAATCAAACCTAGTAAAATAATCCATTTTTTCTTCTTCCTAGTAAAATCTAAACCCCTTTTCACCAAACTACTTTCCATATAGTTCAGATAAAATTAATTCAATTGAACCCACAATCCTCGATTTCCTTGTCCAAAACAAATGATGAATATAAACCCTAGTTTTCTTATGTAAGAAATTTTAGGGGTTTTCGATAATTGAGAAACAATAAAATTGCGAATACCGAGAACCCCTTCTCGGGATTCGTTTTCTTTAATTGCTGCAATCAATGATAGCAACTTGATATATAGTCCTATTTTCTAAAAAATGTATGTAAATAATTGCATATAAAAGAGGAAAATAAATTGAAATTTCAGGGAACGTACCTGCACGATAAGTCGTTGCAGAGAGAGCGAGATATAGACGATAGGGGTTCTTTTCTGTGAGGTTTATTTATTTTATAGTACACAGTATATAAATAATAATTGTGGAAAAAGAAGAAAAAAAGGGTGGAGATGAAAAGAGAGGGAAAATCAACGGAAAACGGATGCAAGGTTTTGATTGGCTAGGCCGGTGTCTAATTTTGACTAATTGTATCCTTATTTGTCCTCTTTATAATATGAGTAAAATGGAAATTAGTTTATTTCCTATTTGCGTAAAATTCTGTCTGGCTTGTCTCGACGTGCAATTGACTCGATATAATGTAAAGTGAGTGCGGGAATGTCAGTGTTTGTGCGTGCAAACATAACGGTTCAAAAATGGACATATTGATATAAATGTAAAATATAGTTCAATGTCCTGATAAGGTTGACTTCTAATCAATTGATTGCGGCGGAGTAGGCAAACATTACCCCTGATTGCGGCGGAGTAGGCAAACATTACCCCTGATATGATGACCTTTTTCTGAAATGTCAAATTCTCATAGCCAATTAATGGCCTACTCAACACATCAATGAATTTATAACTAAATCAGTAATCGAGTTGATAGTCAATCAATTTAACTTGTGTCAACTTAACTCTACAAACCTGAACTCAATAATCTGACCACGTACCAATTTGGACACTGGAAATTACTTGATGTAAATCATACTTTAATAAAATCATGAGACGGAGGCCAAATATATCCGTATATTAATTAAATGTAATATTAATAGATAAAAATACATGGATCCTAGCCTAACATATTTCCCCGATTTACAAGTATTACATAGTGTGCAAAACAGTAAAAAGACTCTTGTGTTGGCATATAGATGCCAAACGAGCTAATGGATCTTCTTAGTTCCTGATCAATGACTCTTTGATTGGTACGTAAACCCACCGAATGAGCTGATGTGTAAATTGTGCACTTGTTGACATAAAGGTAAAATTGACAGTAGATAATTGCCATCAAAGGATCGCCCAGTCTTGGCAGGTGACTACCAATCGGGCTCCTAACCAGCGGGTGGCCATCGGAAAGGGCATCTATCGAGTAGTTGCTACTCAACAGATAGTTATCAAGCAGATGGCTACCTGATAACGAGCCCATCAAACAGATGGCTACTTGATGAGTTTACCATGTAAATACGTTGGCACTTATATGATGGGTGCAACGTACTATTTTGCTCGAAAACTAATGGTTATCACTAGAAACGGCTTCGCTGACGGCGGAAGCAGCTTTGCGGCGTACTGTGAGAGGCGGCGGTGCTGAACTTCAGGCTGTCATGTCCTGCGGTTTGTTGAGGATTAACGATTGACTTCGAGGAATTGGTATTGCTGACTAACTTATAGAAGCAGCGTTGCTGGACTTCCGATGGACATTAAGCCAGATTTAGTGAAGACTGAAAATTTGTTGATTGATTTGTGTGTGTCCCTTGCGCGTATGGCGGCCCCTCTATATTTATAAGTGTTTGTCAAAATTGAGGCCGATTCCACTTTCTCCACTTCTTGGCAGTTATTGTTCTTTTTGTGCCTTGTCCCACGTTTAACTTTCAGATGTAATTAGTTGAATTTGAATTCTAGCCAATTTATAGTATTTTAGCTTTGTAACTAACTCTAAGACATTTAAGGGAAGTGGTTGTATTTAACTAGCCAACTATTACGTGGCCTTGTTAATTATCTCTTAATTAATTAATTCAAAGACTACTTTTGTTAATGGGCCGTTCTCAATCTACATAAATCGTCTGGGCCTTGTCCGTAAATGTATTTGGGCCATTCTGGTCCATTTTCTAATCGTAATTAATTATGTCAATTAATTACATGGATCATTATATGGGCCGCTTATTAACCCTTGGCCCAATCAATTAATCAATTAATTCACCTAATTAATTAATTAATTAATTCACTTCTTGGCCGAGATGATCTCCTAGGCTAATTGGGCCGGTTTGTATTCAACAGTTTTGGACCACAAATCAATTAATTCCTCTTGGGCCATAAATTAATTAATCCCGTTTAATTTAGTTGGCATATAGTCTACTTGGCCAACATTAAGTCTTAATTTAATTGGGCTCAATTCATACTGGTCCAGCGACCCATTCACCAATTTTCTTTCGGTCGGGTCAGCCTTCTGGGCCAAGATTGGCCCAACCAGTTTCAATCTTATTGGTCCTGTTATTTTCGGCCCAGTGTTGCTCATTAGCCCATTATCGAGCCATTATTCCTCAACAAATCGAGGGTGATTTTTTGAGTACAAACATTTCCATCTCTCTTTTTCTCTGTAAGTGAATTTATCTCAATCCATGTGGTGAATTCTAATATGATATCAGATACTCGGGTTGAAGTGGACCACCTATTTATGTGATGGGTTCCACCTTGATACGCACGATGGGCTTTGCTATCCACACAATTTGCTCAGATAACAAAGGTTTGGATTACCATTATTCATCTTGTTAACCTTTAGAGTGTCATTATTCCTTAGGTTAACAAACGTCTGGAGTTTCGTTATTTATGTGTTGAGCCTATACTTAAATGTCGCAAATCGCAATGTTAGACATTAATTCTTCACCCACACATTACGTTTGTCCTCCTGCAAAGAGGGAGTAGTAATCACTATTTTTTAAGATAACACCTAAAATCAACTTAAAGTTTATTTTTGTAACTAATATCTAAAAAAATCAAATAATCAAAGTGGGAAAAGAAAAATGACGGATCGAGTATTTATTAGAGCAAATGTAAGTATACATATCTCCAACTGGCTGACCAACAATTCATAAGGCTTGCTCCAGCGGCAAGGGTGGGGGTTCGAATCCCATTTGGAACTTGGATGGAACCATTTTTATGGGTTTATCTAAGGGTCATTTGTGGTGAAGACCCCTTTGTGCGCAGAGTGTACATCAATATGGTGGGATCCCGAGGCTTGATGGAGACACATCCTGCGATTTACATCCTTCAGGGTTCTGAGGGTCCAGGATTAGTCTAGTGTAAGCTTGTACACCCGGGTTATAAAAAAAAAAATCCCTTCTTATAATTTAAGCTAGTGAGCAAATTAAGTATATAGGCATATTTATAGCGATCAGTTTTATTTTTCTTAATACACTTCTATAATTTAGATGCAAATCTCATCTGCTTTGGTTCATTTTAGTACGTAATACTTATATGATAAACACAAGAATTGGATCCACGATTGGTATTTGTATAAGCTGCGTGCACGTTTCTTTAAAGATTTAAATAATGGTTGATAAATAATCGTTAGCATAACATTCAATATTTATATTTCTTATAAAATAATTGTGGATGTATTTCATCAATGAGAGTTCAAAATCAAGGTTGACAACTAGATTAAGCTATTCAAGCTCATTCAATAAGGGTTTCTTTGAATTTGGTTTGTCAAATTTATTTAAAAATTTCAAAATACTCGATACTCGACTTAAGCTTGTTCGATAAAAGTTCGTCCATGTCGAATTCATTAATAATCAAGTCAAACTTAAAATATTATTCAAACTCTATACAAAATTCAAATCAAATTTAAATACGATATCGTCTGTGATAATATTTTGATATTATTAAAGATACAACAGTATAGATTAGAGGAGACTCCACAATCCGTGAAATTCATAATCAGTTAAAACCAAACTATAGCTCGAAATTCTTTTCGTAATATATAGTGGTAAAAAATTCACAAATTATTTATCTAAAGTATTTTATATTCCGTAATTCTCTATCATGTACATGTACTTCACATAAAACTTACAACTCAACTTTACTCAAAATAATGTAACTATGATCGGGAAAAATGCATCGTACCCATCTGTATTTTGGAAAACTTAGAGTCCCCCTATGTTATTTATTTATTTATTTTTGCAAGGAATCTCCTTGTGTTTTACAAAATATTGCACGGAATTTCTTTTTCCGTCCAAAGTAACGAAGAGTTCTCTCACTCGATTTTTTATAAGAGTGGAATTCAAAACATTGCACGGAATTCATGAATATTCACTCGATTTTGGATGGAAACTTACAGTCCTGTCATTTAAGGGTTTCCCATAGATTAATTATTAAATAGAAAGATTTAGTATTTCTTATTTTTATTTATATTAAGTTATTATTTAATTTAGTAATATTATATATAAAATCTAATTAGTTTAATAGATATGTAAATATAATAAGTATGGAGGATAAAATATTATTTAACCTAAAAAATTAGCGATGACTATTTAACGATGAAAGGGAGAGTGTGCATCGTTTTGTAAAACATAGGGGAATTCCTTAAAAAAAAGAAAAAAAGCAACAAAGAGTTGTTTTGTGCTTATAATTTCTCAAAACACAAGTGGATCTGATGTTTTACTCCCATTGTAATCACAAATTGTTCATCTAAAGTATTTTACATTCAGGATATTCTATCATGTGTACTTTTGATAAGTATGTCCTTGTCAAAAAAACTAAAAAGTATATGCTCAATTATATAAACTTTCTTTATTATCAGTATTTCTAAGCTTGTGAGAGAAATTGGGTTTATTGTCGATTATACTAAAAATAATTTATTGGACAACTTACACATTGTCATATAAATATTTAAGAATTAAGTTATCCTCTTAATTATAAAAATAAAAATAAAAGGGCAAGACAACTCTCCAACACTTCTTAGGTTGTTTACGCACAGAAGTGAATCTAAAATACAAATTTGAGGTATAAAAAGATTACTATCACACATATTTTATCACATAATATCTAAATATACCTTCCCAAATAATATATTAATTATTTTTTAAAATACAAATTCCAAACAAAAAAAATTAGAAAAAAAAAAGGCGCCTTCTCCCACCCCCCAACCCCTGCAGAAAGGATTTGGACTTTTTTAAGTGGAAGATGGCATGTTCAGTTCATGTCTTTTTTACTTATTTTTTACTAAAGGCTAAAGCCTTTTGAAAAATATAAGAATTTATTTTGCCCTTTTACAATTAAGTGTTAATTAATTAAATATAGAATATTTAAATATAGATATATTTTGTTAATAAATTCACTCGGAAAAGAAATGAAATCTAATTTTCAAGTTATATATCCGACTATCCTACAAACTTGCATACTTCACATATTAATTTACTTGCATATACTAGAGTAATAACTTGGTAATTACTCCCTCAGTTTTTGTCGCTTTGACCAAAAAAATTTATTTACTTTTATTTGTCATTTTAGGATTTCAATATAAAATTAATTGTTTTCTACAATATTACCCTTCTTGTTAAATGTTAATTAATGATGTTATTATTTGATTGGTATTTTGGGTTTTTTGCTTAAGAAAAGTGCTTATTTATTGCATTTCTTAATCTGTGTGCAATCCTCGACAAATAAAGGCTAGCGATATTGCCAGAGCAATGATTGTTGCTGCCAAAACAATTCTTTGTAATTTCCTAATTATACCCCTATTGGTCAAAGCATTAAAATCTGAATTTGTTAATTTCTAACATTCCTTTATTTAATTAAAAAATAATAACTCAACTAAACCTTCTCTCTTATTAATACATTATTAGCTTTTTTTTTTCTCATTTCTTATTGAATCTTTCCACATAGAAATTAAATAAATTGGTACTTTTCTCATATTCTCAATTAAAGAACTGTTGAGGATCATCATCATCTTCTTCTTCTTCTTCTTTTCTAATTTTTCCGTTTCAATGGTATCATTTTTATCTTCGTTAGTTTCTGGTAATTATTTGTCACAATTTTATCAATGGTATCATTTTTATTTTCGTTAGTTCCTGATAATTATTCGTCACAATTTTATTTTTCATTTATTGTTTAGCTTTCCAAGCATAGATTATCCATAAACTTTGTCTAACAATTAAGTAGGAAAATACTACATATAAAGCAATAATGAAAGAGGGTTATACTAAGATGGTGAATGTGGGTGTATTATTATCCAAAAGTTACCTTGTGTGCATTTAACGTGGTGTTTAATGTAGATTATTCAAGAATGCATTCAATTTTATGTATTATATGTCTTTTGATGATATTAGACAATAGAAACTAACTACAATATATTATGAAATTGTTATTTTATACTTGTTATTTTTTTAAATTAAGCATATTTAAAATCATGTGTAATTGCTCAAAAAAATTAGAATAGTGATATTTTTTGTTAAGCATGGTTAATTTTTTTTATCGAGCTCAAAATTGTGTTTGATTGTTAGATAAATTGATCTCAAATGAGCTTTAATAAAATCAAACATGAATCATAATTGTACAACTAATATATATATATATATATATATATATATATATATATATATATATATATATATTATTTCTTAAATTTTCGAACTCGGAATGACTTTCAAAATTTCAAAATAAAATTGTAAAAAATAAAAATTTAACGATCTAGCTTGATTTTCTACCTAATTAATTGAGTGGAATAAGTTGAGAGATTTTCAAAATTCAAAACTACTTATTATAATATAAAAAATGTTATTAATATATTTTGTTCAATACTCTATATGAATTAAATAATTATCAATATTCCTTGTTTAAAAAGCATATGGAAAAGAAAACAAAGATTATTAAATATTAATGAATTGAGAGGAGAGAGAAATTGAGTGCTTCTCAGGTTATAAATAGGAAAGAGAAGATATAGTTGTCAATTTGAGAGTAATATAAAAAAGAGAGAAATACTGGTATTGTAAATTCAAGAGAGGCACAATAGAAAATTAAAAAAATTGCTCTGACAACAACAATATTTAGACAGACAATATCCCTAGCCATAAAAAAAAAAAAAAAAAAAAAAAAAAAAAAAAAAAAAAAAAAAAAAAAAAAAAAAAGGAAGGAAGGAAGGAGCAGTACATAGATTAGAGTCAAACATAATTAAGCCTTATCCCAAAACCCACCTAACTCAACAATAATTGAGAAGTTATTGTTGAAGTGTCAGGCTCAAGTGAAGAGGCAATCAATTAGAGGCTTTTTGGCCTGTTTGTTTGGTGTTTGAGAAAGTAATTTGGGAGAGTAGTAGATGTTTATGAAATAATTTTAATTTGCGTAATGTTGTTTGTTTGAATTTTGAGAGAGTGGTTTGAGAAATAAAGTAGGTGTAGGTTTTTTTTGGAAGAGTTAGATTGTAGGTGTAAGACTTTATGTCAAATCATATTGTTATGTGAGATAAATGGTGTAAGAGATAGGTTACTTTATATCAACATAGTAGAGTTTGTATGTGTTTTGTTTAGAGATAAGAAAATTGTTGTCTGTTTGGGTTTTGAGAGAGTAGTTTGAGAAAATTGAGATATGAAAATTTATTTTAGAAAATAAAAAACATGTTTGTTTTGCATTTCTCAAACACAAATTTTTTTTGGAAAACGCCAAACAAACAGGCCTAAACATTTTAATTAATTAAATAATTCACATTTCACTTGAAGTCATATATATTCCTTTTTCTTCGTCAAATTTGGCTGAAGTCAAGTCATATGCATATTATTTAATGTTGCGTTTAGTTTTCCAGCTTTTATATACCACGCTTTCTGCTGACTAAAAATATACTATTAATTACGCGTACGAAGTAAGTATTGAAAAAGTCCACGCCCACTTTTTTTGCCTATCCTAATTTATTTGTAGTCGTTCGTTCTTGTAGTTGTATATATATATACAATTAATTCAATTTCCAATCCCATTTTCAATTATTTTGTTGCATAGCTTTGAAGATAAAAATTACCATGATGAAAACAAAAACAAGCCAACAAAACAAGTTCTTGCGAATCATCAAAATTCCCATTCGGGCTCTAGGCAAAGCCCGAGACTTTTACGTGAAGAGCATGACCAATTATGCCGGCGGGATGAATTCCGGTGACTTTGTGGCCGTGCCGGTGACAGCGCAGATTTCGGGCCTACCTAAGAGCTTTAGTGTCAACTCGGCCCGATTATTTCACGAAGAGGATTTGAGGGAACTTGTTCGGGCCGGATCAGCCCGGAGTAGTGACTCGTATACGTTAAGCATGCAAGATCAAACCAAGGTGAAGGCCATGCCGCCGAGAAGCAATAGCACTGCAATGGGGAGAATTGATGAAGACAGCCCTTGTTGCTATTTTGGTGAGGATATTACTAGTAATATTAATGATATTGTGAGTGTGAAGAATGAATTTAGGTACCCAAGAAGCAAAAGCCATGTTGTCGTAAGGAGAACAGTCTTTTGATCATATACATATATTTAATTTGATGTTAATTTGTTCCCATCCATTTATATTCAAAACCGTGAATATATTATTTTGTTTATATGTTTACTGCTTCTCAAAACTATTCAACATATGTAAAAATATATGTTTCGTGAATGGAATAATGGGAAAAAATGTTTCTTGATTTATTTCTAATGCTCATTTGGACGGTCTTGCTTCTGTTTGGCTTGTTTACGCTAGCTGTTTCAAAATTGATTAGATTTTAGGATTTGATAAGGGTGTGCCGGAGAAGAGAGATGGGATTTAAAAAATCGAATTATAATTTGGAGTCGTTTTGGATTATTCTTTTGATTTTTTTCTTGATGATTCTTATTAATTGTTATGAAATTAAATTAAGTACATATAACTTGTAAAATTTGCTTCCACCTAGGGTGTAAAGGAGTCGAGTAGTAATGAACTACACATTGTTCAAGTTTGATTTAAACTTTATCAAGCATGAAAATTTATGTTTGAGCTTGATTTGATTGTTTAGCGAACCGAAATTTTATCGAACGAGTTCAACTCAGTATTGAATATATTCATATTTTTATATGTATTTTTATTTTGTCAATTTTTAACTTATCGAGAGCTTGAGCCGGGCTTCAAAAGTTACTAAACGAAAATGATGTTCAAGCTTGTTTGATTTGTATGACTAACCAAACTTCAAAAGTTACTAAAGAAAAATAATGTTCAAGCTTGTGAACCGAACTCAAAAAAACTCGAGTCGAATATCGAGTAGTTTAATTTGATTTTCAGTCATACTTTCAACAAAAATATGTTTCAAACTTACAAATTAGAAAAATATATTCACGATTAATACTATAAAAAATTTGTATTCTCCAAAAAAAAAAAAAGGGAATATTGTAAATGGTCACGTAAATAAAGATCGCTGACAAATGTCCTCTAATTTCTACGACTGATAATTAACTCATGTACTAAGTTAATCTAGCAATTTAGTCCTTTCGACTTAAATTGAGGTTTTTACCATCAGTGTCTGTTAGATCATACACTAATAAAGATCATCACTATTCCTATTTCTTATAATGGAGATGATGTTTCTAGTAAGAAAAGAACATTATGTGGACCATATAATCGATGTATGTCTGAAGAGACAAGATGCGCACAGAAGAAGAAAAAAGTTCAAACCATCAACAACTCCGGGTAAATAAAATTGGATAATAATATAGATAGAAAGTCATATTTGAAATTTAGATGAAAGACATTCCACTTCATTTCCAACAAATACATTCAAATGGGAGCAATTTAAGAGAGGTTATACCGCTATATTGCATGTATACAAAAAATTGCCGTGAAACCAGTGCACAGTTCAACAAATTATAAACTAAAATTTGAATTGTTAATAGAATTGTGAAGAGATACATCGCACAACAAGGTGAAGAAAAGCCCCCAAAACCTAAGTTAAAAAAGAAAAGAGCAAAAATGATTGAATAAAGGCCTAATATAATTAGAGTATTATTATGTCCCGTAAATATGTCTATGAACAGGCTGCGCTTCGAAGGTGTTGATAACTTGTATCCATGGTTTGTCTATCACCAACAGAGAATTTTTTGATAGATGTTCTACAAATAGAACAGGATCTCTAAAAGAGCAAAATTCGAAATTCTTTCTACCGCTGTGTTGTTTATTAGTTTCTAATTCATGAACTCTTACTTTGCGCTTTAGTCCTCCATTGCTGTGCTGCAACTTTCCAGTTGAAAGTTCAGAATCATTATCTCTATCAACAGGCATCCCAAAATCGATCAAGCACATTGCCCTAAAGTGTCAACATGTTAGTCTTATTGTTCAAATATTTAAATAAAAAGAAAAAATATCGTAGAAAAACTCATGTTGTACATGGAGCTTCTTAAAAGAATTGGGATTCATCGAGTCTTTTACATAATTACATGATTATTGGATCTTGGCAATATTGCATGTTATGTCCCACAGGACTGAAACCTCAGCACATTTGTCTCGTATGCAAAAAATAAATGAATAGAAAAAGGGGGCGATGGCCAAAAGTCCAATTTTGTGAAGAGTGGGACCAAAAGTTCTGATGGTCAATCCTGAGGGACTAAACATGTAATTTTGCCATTGAATATTCTACTTGAGCTTTCTGAACAGCAAAAACTGCACAACATATCTACACATGAACTTCATTCCCTTCCAGCAAATACTTAACTATTTAATTTGAACAATTTTTCAAAGGTTGCTCCCCATTATTAGTGTAACAGGAGTCCAACTATATGAAAGCATTCTAGTATATCAAAAGATCATTAATAGCTGTCCATAATAGAGAATGGTATTTACCTGGGACTGTAGACAATAACAGAAGAGGAACTCGATGATGGCTGGAAGGATAGACCAATGACTTCACCAGGAAATTCTTGATATCTTCTAGGCAGAGAGAATGTATGTTGCATGGACCACTCCCCCAACTGTTTAGCCTCAACATCCAAAGCATAAACTTGATTTGAAGAGGTGGATATGATGAGGATGTTACTATTTCGAGGAGTAAAACCACCAGCAGTAACCGAGGCTCCATCCAATCTTGATATGAACCAATGTTGCCTACAATCAAAATTAATCATATTAATTATCAAGGGCTTCAACATTCGAGAAAACACCGTGCAATAAAACCAAAACCTTTTTTTCTCTAGATGTAAGAGAGTACTGTAATCAGAAAGAAATAGCACCCTTAAAATCATTTAGGTTCTAGTTGGGCACACATTATCACGAAAGCAAAAAATTAGAATAAAAATCAGAAGTACCTGGATTCATTTGTCTGTTTTTATGTATAAAAAGTTAAATTTGTAAGACAAATGAATAAAAACAAAAAATTGATCCAAACAACGCATATTATATACTCAACCAACCTATGAGTGAGAAGGCATTTATGTAGCAGCTTCAAAAGTGAATTAATCATTTGAATATTTCACCCCTTAGCAAAAGACAAATACGATTTGATACTAACAAAGCTTAATAATTACTCAAACCAACCAACATGAAAAAAAGGCCTGCCATACCTTAATGTCTCAAGATTGAAAATATATACATCTCCAAAGCAGTTTACGGCAGCTAGCCACTGACCATCATTGCTTGTGAACATCTTTGTAATAGGAGGTTCACTAGGTGGCAATTCCTCTCCATCTTCTTTGGAGCAAGGAGTGAAGGCGTGAACTAGCTCTGCAGTTCCTACATCTATCACATATATCCTTCTGTCATGCCCAGCTAGTAACAACCGAGAAGAATCAGAACTATAAATCATGGAATGAGCAAATGGCAATTCCGGGGGTAGCCTTCTTTTATTTACGGTCCACACATTCTTGCCTGACTTACTTCTTTTTAGCTCAAATAAACTGGGTTTCAAATGATCGGAGTAGGAAAATGATGTGCCTGACAAAGAAATTGCACTGCATACAATCTTCCGAGAAGCCTTACATTTAACTCGTGCCACTAATTCCGTGGTTGCAAGCCCACCAGATGGGCCAGGGCCGACTTCAGATACAGCACCATTTTTTAACCGCACACGGTAGATGTCTAACCAATGTGCAGCCTGGACCAAAAGCAATGGGGTCTGATCGAAAACTGTTTTTGGCACAAGTTGCATTGGCATTCTCTGTGGTGCAGGGCATATATCATGTGGAGAGAACTTGGTAAACTCCTTAGCAGAGTACGCAAAAAGTTTAGTATCATCACCAGCGGAGATAAGCATAGGCACACCTAAATGAGCCCACTTTTGGTAACTGAAATCGAGGGGCTTCTCCCTGCCTCGTTGCCTTTTCACCTTTTCATCAAGTGGCAGATCTGCTGATAAAAAGAGAACAGATAAAGTGAATATCAGAAAAAACAACCAAGAACATAAAGGAAAGAGGAAAATCAAACAGTATATTTATCAAAATCAAATGAAACAAAAGTGCAAAACAACCTTCATGGCTGATAGGTACTGCTACAGTCAGTGCCCTCACGTCATGAGTATGAGCTCTTACATAGCCAACATAAATCCATTTCTTAAGGGCTTCAGGAACAAACTTTTCATCACTAGAACCAACTGCATCACCAGAAAGTTTATACAGTATGACCTGCGAAAACAGCATCCACAATTAAAGAAAGAAATGACTGAAATATATAGGAAAAAATAGGATCCATATTTTATTGTTTTCATATCAATTATTGATTTTAATTCATTTTTTCATGTAACCCTTGATTGTGGATGGGTATAAATTACGGGAACAAAGTAGTTTACTGTGTTAGGGCATCTTAACCACCATTGGCCAGAGAAAAGAGTAGCAGACACAATTAGACATAAGACTATTACTTAACCTTATTTGAATATCAAAAATCTATGAGAATATTACCATAGCAAAACCTTGACCGAGTGACTACAATAAAATTTAAAGTATTATAGTGAAGGAAACAATTGAAAATGCACGAACAAAACATTGCATATCAACCATCAATGTACCTGCCCATCGGCACCTGCTGAAAACACTCTGTTATGGCTAGGAGCTGCCGCTAGGGCATTTACATCACCCTTGTGATAAGAATGTGCCTGCAAAAGAGTTCCAAACTGACCATCCCAAAACAGCACATTACCAGAACTATCCCCACTAACAATGGTCCCACATCTGAAATGAACAAATGTAATGAGAAGAATCATAGAAAACCAGAAAAACTTTTAGAGGATAATAATCCAATTCCTTCATGGCGTTGATACCAAATCCATGAGAAGATAACCAGTGCTTGAGTGAGGTGAACAGAACTCATACCTCAGTGCAAGTAATGACCATATGCAAAGATCATTTCGACTCCCCACACCTCCAAGCCCTACAGTTATTCTGTAAATCTCATTACCCAACTTAGCATCCCAGCATCTTATGAACCTAAATTTTTAGATGAAAGAGAGGGGAATATCAGAAACTAAAACTAAAACTAAATAAATTACATCAGCATTATTGCAAACTTCCGTCTAGCTACATATGTGACATTAGCTACATCATCAGAGTATGGCTATAATTATTCAAGCTTTGCAGTGGAATATCATAACTATAAAAACATAAGCATACCCGTCACTACTCCCTGAATAAATCCTCTTTGCATCTGGGCTCCAGGTCACACTTAGTGTACGTCCTGCAAATAAAAGCAATTTTAAACAACTGAACAAGAATGGCAGACAAGGTTTTTTAGAGGGCAGCTGTCTTACCACCGACCCTCGGCAACGTTCTATTGTAAGTAAGTTTTTCTTCATCAGAAACATTATAGATCCGCACACAGCCATCATCACAGGCAATTGCTAGGCGGGTATACTTGGCATTGTTTTCTTCGTGAAGCTCAACTGCATCTCTATCTCCGTCATCTTCACTTTCACTGCTATCCTCTTCATCAATGCCATTACTAATTGAAAGGCTAGCATGTCCATTCTCAGGAATTGTTGCATGATTTGTGGTGGTCTGTAAATCAATGAGTGGTTCTGCCGCAATCTGCCATATTGATATGCCAATGGTATCCAAAACAATCTGCAGCAAAACACATTGGGAAAAGAGTACCCATCAGCAATGTGATAAAAACTTCATAATTTAAAGTAGTCTTACCACAAGAGTTCTGCATAACAAATCACATAAATATTTCAAAATAAAAAACTCCCTAAAACAAATATACACTATCAACTACGCTTAACAAATTCTACTTATTATCGAACAAACTTTAATGAATTAGATATTACTTCATCATCAGCTCACTAAGCTTCCATTTCTCCAGTCTTTTTGCTCGTATGAAATAAGTACTATCGTGTACAATAGAAATGCATTTTACCATCACATTCACATAATCAAACTTCAACCTCTAATCTAAACACCATCATACAGAACAAATAGAAATGTACTGAATAAAACATTAGCATTGTTTATAATTGAGTGAGTGCTCTTACCTTCTGTTTTAAATCAATACAGTCCCACTCGGAAATCGAACCATCTATGCTGGAAGACAACAACCGGCCCAACGGTCCACCTCTCAGCCCGGGCCGACACCATACCAGCGACGACACTCTCGAGTTGGGATCCCCATGTATTGTCTACACATCAAATCCATCCCAAATATAAAAAAATTTGAAATAAAAGCAAAAATATATATTTATATTAGGACAAAGAGTGTGTCGCGGCGTACGAGCTGACAGTGCCAGCCGACGGAGCCGGGGGATACGAGCCAAATCTCGAGCGAGCCGTCGGCGCGAGCGGCGGCGACCTGAGAGCCGTCGACGGTGGTGGCTAGGGCTACTACTGCTGATGGCTTCCACTCCACTGAGCTGCTTTTGTAAACCCTAAGCATCTCTATCTCTCCAATAAGGATTATGATTTATATCCTAATTGTTTCTGATTTGCTTCGATTTATCGATTTTGCGGTGTGTGAACTGTGAAGAAGAGCATCAGAGGAGAAGTGGGCGAAGAGAAGAATAAAGGTTAGGTTTTTAGGGTTTAAGCGCGCACCCTGGGGATCCGAAACATATGTTCGGATCATTTCGGGTCGGACTGCAGTCCAATTATTTGAAATGGTTCCTCATTGCTTTAGGTTAATCAAATAACTTTTTTTCAATCAATAATTTATTCGGGTATATTCAATAAGAATTGTTTTGATTTCAGTGGTCAGGTATTTTATTTTTTTTCGATGGTTTAAATCATTTCGATGTCCATCGTATACATTAAGTGGAGTATCTCTTGCTAGAGAATTGTCGCATATATTAAATAAAGTTAAAACAAGATTTTTGTTTGATATATTAAATAACCTAAAAATTGATAAAAAAAAATATTAAACTACTCATTATTTGATTCGAGTTCGTTGCATTAAACAATCAAACTCATACACAATTTCAAATTCCATAAAAAAATTCACATTAAACTTAATAATGTATCATTTTACACTATTACACACATTAAACCCTAACTTTAGTTTTAGCGGTGCCATTACTATAAACATTTGATTGAACCTATCTAAAAGGTGAAATTGAACCGAGTATAGTATAATGATGATGCAATTAAATTGTGTGCATATTATCATTTATTTACAATCAAAATTCTTAAAACGTTTTTTTCTTTTTCCTTTTTTTTTTTTGGTATCTACATAGTATTGAGTTGGGACTATATAAAATTTTTCTTATGTATAATGGTAGACTCCAACATTTGATTGATGTTTTGATTAAATGTGCTGATTGAATGCATATGAATATATGTATTTACTCGTGAACTTAAATAATAACATTTTTTATTCAAAAATTATAGATAATTATTTTCTTATGGTAAAACAAATATTCTTAAGTCGGGTTTTAAAAAGAATATTAAAAGAATATGAATTGAATTTGTCTTAGTTAATGAACCTTAAATTTTTAAGGGGATTATTTATTTATTTTTATTTTTTTTGAGAATGAATGAATAATATTTTTTAAGGGGATTCAAAATTGCAATTTGTGTTGGAAACTTGGAATGGAGACGTTGAAAAACGAAATTTGAATTTTGAGATGATTCAACTCTTCATCGTAGGTATTTATTCAACCTAGAATTTCCCAAAAAAATTTCTTGTTTGGGAAATGCTAAACAAACATGTTTTCTATTTTTTGAAATAAAATTTTCATCTCTCAATTTTCCCGAATTACTCTCTCAAAACTCAAACAAACAACAACTTTTTTATCTCTAAATAAAACATATACAAACTCTACTATGATTTGACATAAAGTAACATATCTCTTACACAATTTATCTCAAAACAAACATGATTTGACAGAAAGTCTTACACATCTTACACCTACAACTTAATTCTTCAAAAAAAAACCTACACATACTATATTTCTCAAATCACTCTCTCAAAACTCAAACAAACAATATTACGCAAATCGAAATTATTTCACAAACTTCCACTACTCTCCCAAACTATTTTCCCAAACATCAAACAAACCGGCCCTAGGTTTTTAAGGACCATTTTTTTTTTTAAGTTTTTCTAATTTAATACTATTTCTCTCAAGTAAAAAGACTGAACGGAAAATATTTAGTTATTATACTTGTATTGATGTACCTTATAATATATGGATTATTTTTAATGGTTCTGATTTCGAATCTAATTAGAATGAACTTAAGAGTTAATTGTTTTCTCATGTGAATCTAAGAGGCCACACTCAAGCTGCATAAGATGCTACGAGATCTATTGGTTCAGTGCTTAAGTGTTGATTATTGATGCCAAATACTAAAATTTGATTAAGAACTGATTTGATCACTTAATTAATTTGATTTGATCAACTTGTAATTAAAATTGTTCACATTAGCAAGAGGTGATTAGTCTAGTGGAAGAGATTAGTCACTACAAAATAGCGGACTCAGGTTCAAATCTCTGTTGGGAAAAGTACCCACTTAATGTGTTAAACCCGCCTCGAAAGGGATTAAACCCTTGAGAAATAAAACAAAAAAATGTTCACGTTTAAGTTAATTATTTTTAATTGAACTAGTATAGATATTAGTTAACATGAGATTCACATGGTTTGACCAAAAAATAGGGGTGGACATGGTACGATTTTGAGATTTTTTTAACTAAATTTGTACCGCACCAATTAGTGTGGTTTTAAAAATTCCAAAAACAAACTAGAGTTTTTAAAACCATACCAATACACTCGGTTGTTTGCGATTTAGGTACAGTACGGTACAATTTTGCAATTTTTTTGAATTTTTTTTCAAGTATTTTTCTTGTGTAGTCGATTATTTAGTTGACAAAATGATATATTTTTTCAATAAAACAAACTGTTAATATATGTTGTTTCTTTATTATAATACTATTTTAAATCATTATTAAAATATCTTACAAATGATTATTTTAAATTAAATAACTCATCGGAAAAAAGTTCACAAATTTGGTGACATAATGCGGCCTAGTTGAGTAGATTTAATTGGTTATTTATTTGATACTTCTTTTAATTTATCGGGGAATTTATTGTTTGGTCTGTGTTGTATGTATTTTTTGCATGTTAGGTTTTTAACATATGAATAATTAATTTTTTGCTTAGTTTGAGCGATTCTTTGTTTAGTTGAACGAGAGCGATGTCGTAACAATAACTATTGATGTACTATAATATAAGTTAATAGATAATATCGTGTTTGAATATATGAGAATTATATATTTAAAGAAAAAGTCTTGAATTTATTTATAATTTAAAGTAAGAAAATGAATAAATTTGTTCATGTTTCTTTTCAATTTCGGTGACGTACGATTTTTTTCGGTATGAAAAGCCTAAAACCGAAAGTTTACCAAAGTACTCGGTATCCATACCAAAACCTTTAATTTTGAGAAAAATCGGTACGGGATGGTCCGGTACAATTCTGAAAATAACGTGCACCGCTACCAAAAACTCAATGAGATTAATAAATATGCAACTCTAGTTGGGGACAGTCAAGTGAGTCATAAATATCTTGTGCTTCATAACTAATCCAATTTTCTCAAAAAAAAAATAACTAATCCAATATCCCGGAATAATTTTAGTAATTTTTCAAACATGGAAAATAATCAATATAATTACTTTATGCATCATGTATAGGTTGAGCAATTCTCCCTATTAATAAATCATAATATTCAAAAATAAAAGAAGTTTTAAGGTCCATCTTTCCATTAATAGGCAAACATGAAACACTTTTATTTCATCAAGTTGGCCACAAGTCGTGGGACTAGGTGTTGATGAAGCGTGATGGTCACTTCCTTTATGCATTTAATTGTGTCAAAGAGTGGGGATAGTCGAGTCTTGAGTTCTCTCTCACGAGTTGTACGCGCATTCTCGATCGGGTGATTGCTCGAGATGATTGGTAGGTTAGATTTAATGTAATGTCGCGGGAGTCATTGATATATTTGAACGCAAAATAAGGGGTTATGATGAAAAGTAATCAGTAAATATATCAGTACCTATATAATGGAACGCTCGTATGTGTCACGAGTCATGCGTATGATCAATGCCATTGGAGTGTAAAGCCTCATTAGAAATTTTAATTTTTTGAATATCACGTTGAGGCATGACATTCAATAAAACAATGACATTATTTATGATTAAAGTCCAAAATCGAATATATTCTATTTCTTACAATTTCTAGATCTCTAAAGAAGTAAGCTTCCACTCACATTAAAATATAAGATCATGGATTCATGGGTTGTATGGGTTGTATGAGGGGAAGTTAAGTCATAAATTTTTCTCTCCTGAAAATACAACACTATAATCCATATATACTTGCAACCTAGATGTAGAACTAACAATGATGACAACTTAACCTGAAAAATGCAAAGAAATCAAAGCAGAGGAAATGAAATAGAGTTTTGTTGAAGAAAACTTTTTCTTCACACTATAAGGCTTACCTTGTTTTTGGCTTGGTGAAAAAATGATGGATAAATCAAGTATTTATTTTTCTATAAACTAAAAGAGGTTTCTAAATAATATGTTTGACGCCTCCCAAAATAATTAAGTCATGTCTCAACACGAATACCCTATGGAAAACCCAAAAAAAAAAAAAAAAAAAAAAAAAAAAAAAAAAAAAAAAAAAAAAAAAAAAAGACACAATGAACCTATATGATCACTTGGGAAAATATATGCTAACATATCCAAGAATTCTTTCGACCTTTAAGCTGCACTATAACAATTCAGCCACTATATAGAAAGTACGTACTAATTTATGATTACAAAAAAGAACAATTTAATTTACATGTCCACATTTTCCTAAGTGTTAGCAGTTGTTATAGGTTTTTTATTTTATTTTATTTTATATATTTATATAATTAAATTTTGCCCATAAAATAGGAGTTAATGACAATTCACTTAATTTATATTCATAATGTTTAATTTATTTCATGTGATTTAAATTTTGCATTTTATTTTCCTATATTCTTATGAAAGATTCACACCATCACCCTAACATTTTTAAACCTTTAAAAAATTGACTTTACAAAAACACCATTCATTATATACTATATGCTTAAACTTATATTAAACATAAAAATAATGCATTAATTTATCCCTATGTGTTATTTTATATGGATAAGCTTACCCCTTTATATTATTTTATACGTATTTGTTTATTCTTGTGTTATTATAAACGTGACATTTACCTCCTGCATTATTTTACATGGGGAAAGGTAATCATTGAAGCCTCATTCATCTCATTAGCGATGTTCCAAAAAAACTCCAACAAGCTTGATCTCATTAGCAATGTTCCAAAAAACCCTCCAACAAGCTTGATCGTCTAACAACAAAAAAAGCAAATAATAGGAAAATTGTTAGCTAGCTTGCTCAAATCTAGCAATGAACCTAACTGCTGCTAAAGAAAATGATGAGAGCTAGAGATGCCAAAGTTGTGGGGGAAATGGAAGTGGTGAAAGAGATTTGAGAAATAGAATCAAAATTGACATTTTCTCCTAAAAAACAAAGAGGAAAAACTTAGTATAGAAAATATGTAGGGGTAAAAATTGGTCTGTTTGTTTCGCTTTATGTGCTCTCTGAAAAATCAAAATAACATATTTTTTATTTTCTAATGAAAAAACTTATCCTACAAATTTATCTCTCAATTTTCGAAAGTAATCCCATCTTTGAAAAATTATCTTACAAGAAAAACCTAAATAAACTGTATTTTGTATATAAATTTATCTATCTCTTACTTTATTTATCTCACGTAATGAATTTAATTTGATATAAAATGAACTATCTCTCATACTTACAACTCTCTAAAAATTAAACCTACTACTAATTTCATATCTAAAAAATGCAACTTTTTACGAAGTCAAGAATATTCAAACAAACAGGCCCGTACATTTCATTTTTTTGCCCCATTTCTGATTAGCATTAGTACTAAATACTAATTGACGACTTGAAATATATCGGACAAGGCCATGTGTCCAAACTCCAGAAGTATCAATTTAAAACCCTATTAACCTAATCATTTACTAAAACCATCCATTTTCGCTTCATTCCAACGTTTTCCACTCTCTTTTTCATAAAATTAAACGCTATTTATTTAGGAAGTGATCATATTTCAACAAACACTCGAGAAACAATGGAGGATGCCTACGCTAGATCTGTCTCCGATGTAAAACTCTATTCAAATTGTTTGTTATTGAAATCAACCCGCGTATTGTTCATAGTCAAATTAAAATTGGAGTTCTAGTCAGTTTCTAGTTTTTTTTATTGATTGTAGTTTTTTCAGTTTAAGGGTTTTTGCCATTTTATTTCTACGATTGGATGTCTTACTCTCGTGATTATTTGAACAGGTTCTGGAATTCTTTGCGGTGGATGCAACAAAAGGCTTAAAAGATTCTCAGGTACAGTTATTATTGCTTGATTTTCTTGAAACTTACCCTGCAATAATAATGTATTTAATGGATGTTTCAGGTTGCAGAGCACGGTAGATTATATGGTAAAAATGGTAAGCATTGTAGGTCCAGAGAATGTTAATATTGTCATTCGTATTTAAGAATGTGCCACAATTTATAAAAGTTGATCCAAAGAGTACGTGTTTTGGCTAGTGTTTATCGGTAGTCAGATGCATTTTTTGTTGTTTTCAACATCTGGTTGTTGATCCTGGAGATGAAACACGTTTTCAAGCATGTTTATATACTGACTTCAATTAATTTAAGATTATGTTGATTAAAAATTTCTTTATTTTATTTTCCTATTCATTTCACGGTATACTAATTGGAGCATTCCTGGTTGGTAAATTCAGTTTAGTTGAAGTACCGATGCTCCAAACACCTCAGCTTACATACATGTACTTCAGCATGCCCTGATCAATACTCTAGTTAATATTCAAATCTCGTTTCAATTTTTGGATACATTTCAAATCCTGGTTATGTCTGGCTGTAATGAGATACATTTCAGATTTTTTTTTTGATGACAAAGTGATACTGTGATTGTAAACACCTTTATCTGGTCAGTTTTTCCGAGAGTGTCAGATATATCAAATTGTCCTGTAAAGTACTACAGCATTAGTTTAAAAACCTATTTAGTATGTACCAGATACAAATTAGTGTTAGAAGTTCTTTTGTTGTAACTTTGATCAAAAGTTAGTTAATGAATTATGAAACAGCAGTGCAGAATTTAGATACCTAGTGAAACTCAGCCACACTTCCAGTAAACTTTTTAGTTGATAATTTTATCTAATTTATTCATGTTTTTGTATTTTTATGAAAATAGTTGCATTCTGCACATATTCATCTCACTTTTCTTCATTTATGATGGGTTTACAGATCTTATTGGATCTTTATGCATCACTTTTTGAAAATTTTAGGCATTACTCATCCTTTTGGCATCAGTTTATGAATATGATATCAAACTATACATACTCTATCATCTCTAATTTAACTATGTAACTCTTTGATTGCATGTACTCCGACTGGTTGCAGTGCTACCTCAAGAAGAAAGTAAGTGCATCTGTGTGTGTGTGTGTGTGTGTGTGTGTCTGTCTGTGTCTTTGCGTGTGTGGTAGACTCCATACTGATGCAAGACAACCCTAAAATTAAATGTAAAAGGTTGTTTGGTAAATCAAATAAACACTGGAACTATATAAAGAAAATAAAATAAGATGGTAAATAAGTTAGGTAAAGATATTCCTTTGTAATCTCCCGAGAAACTTTAAGAAAACTTTCAATTCTCTCCAAGCCATTCAAATATTTTCTATAGAAAAAGATCAATGGAATGTATTCACAAGTTTGCAACTGAATATGCTGAATTGAAGGAGATTACAATGCAATTATAGACTAAAATAAACCTAATCCTATTATAAAAATACCTAGGGAAGGTTAGGAAGACTAGAATTAAAGTATATCCTTCTTCATTAAATTAGGTTAAGAATTAAATAACTAATTTAAAACCAATTACCAATGTTAAAAGGAGTTGAAGTTAAATTTACAAGGTCACAGTGTTCAATTATTATGCACTACTAAATTCCAAGAAAAAAAGTCGAAGCCCCCAACATAATCTTCAAATGGACTTGTATGTTCCTGCCATTATTCCTCTGTAAGTCATACATACACACACAAATACACATGTCACGTTACTCTAAATTATTTTTAGCTATATTATCAAGAATAATTTTTGTATTTATCATGTTTACCTAAAAGAAGCAATATATATTACTCTTGGTGCATCTTGCATTCTCTATACATTTATGTTGGATTTCATGTATCAGACTCTAGTTTACGACAAAGCATAGTAATACAAGATTAGGAATATAAATATTTTGCAGATATAATTTTGTGCCTTTTTCCATACTGTGTTTTCTAATTAATGAACATTTGAAGGTTTTTGTCATCTAAGACGGTCAACATGAATTTTCAGATAAGTTATTTGACTAGTGTTTGTTGTTGGTTTTGCTAGTCTATGTACATGGCCTGTAATCCCTTTGGTGTCAAAGAAAAATTTGTACGTCAAATAAAAATATACTGTTTTTGATCTGTGTTATCGTTGCCATTGATATCTATTTGTAGAATCTCAGTGGTGCCACTTTTATGACATATCTTCACACGTGATTTTTGAATTCACTTCTTTTTGCATAAAGTGATTTCTAATGTTGTATTCATTTCACTTAATTCAGGCACGCCTTTTTGGAGATTGGTACTGAAGCAGTTTGATGATTTGCTAGTTAAGATATTAATTGCAGCTGCCATAGTCTCCTTCTTTTTGGCCTTGGCAAATGGAGAGACAGGATTAACTGCGTTCCTGGAGCCTTCAGTAAGATAACAACATTTACATGTGTTTTACAGATTCCTCCACCTTAGTTTGATTTCTGAACTCGAGTCTTTGGTGGCTTGTTTTGTCTGTTTCATGATGTGAGACAAATTTGATAAAATTGAATATTCGCTGGTCTTTATTTTATTTTATCAGAGAGGATGGTCCCAAAAGAATATGTTCGAATCGTTTTATGAACATATATGGCAGTATGATTGGAGGTTCTTCACAACTAATAGAAATGATGCTATTTGACCTGCGGACGCTCTATTACTTCGAGTTTAAGATTTGATGGGATCATGGAAATTTATTGCTTGCTGTCTATTGTTTATGAGTTACTTCACTTAATTGAGTTAGAACTTGGAGAGTTTTGTCTTGCGCTGAACTATTTTTCTGCATCATTCAGGGTATCAATTATACACTTGAGAATGTGATTTTAATAGTTCTGATGGTTTATCAACCTTGCATTTCATGGTGCTCAGCAAGGAAACTGTCTGTGTATCTTTTGTCTTGTATATTTTGATCTCTGCAAAACATATAATGCGCTAAATGTGTACTTGACGTTGAAGAGTTTCTTAAATTTAGCATATTCGATATTACAGGTTATACTCATGATATTGGCTGCAAATGCTGCTGTAGGAGTAATCACAGAAACGAATGCAGAAAAGGCTCTCGAGGTTGGTTTGACTTATCTGGAAGATTGTGAATATTGTAGATGCAACTTCACGTGTATTCTTCTTATTACGTGATGTTCTTATTTCTTTCCACATTTCCATATTTTAGCATATGAGTTTGTCAGGTTCTCAAAGTATGCTCCAATGTCACTTCTTTAGTTTATTTACTTGGACAAATTTTGGGCACTCGCTTTTTCGTCATTTATTTGCAACTTGTAACAATCAATGGCTCCATATGGATTGGTGTGGAACCGCAAAACAGCGCCAACACCACCCTAAACAATGTATAGGTCTGGGTTTCGCGAAACCTAGGTTTCTTCTTTTGACCCATTTATCCAACTAATAAACCCTTAACCTATAATATACATTGATTTGACGCCTAACACCTACTTTTTCTCTATAAAAACCATTGCTTTTACACCTACCACCTACTTCTCAATCCAATCTTATCTCAAATTTTAAAACCCACAAAATCCAACATCCAAACTCAATCAAAATCGTGTGTCAATTTGTTTTCCTTGTAGCCACTCAAACCAACTTATTGAAACCAAAATTAAGTGAAATCTAGCCTAAACCTATCTGTATGGACCCTATATTACTCTCTAGGATACTTTATAGATAAAAGTCAGAAGGAAGTTCACATTCTTTTTAGATTTAGGGTTTTATGGTTGTTATTCATCATCCCATTGGTTCATAATAATTCCTTTTGTGTGAGCTAGATGTTCAGTGCATTAGTTAATCTTCTGAAAATTATAATTGAAATTGCAGAAGTTATTCAGTTAGCTTACCCACTATAAAGTTTCATGCTATATCTTTTCTCCACTGGACATTGATCAAGTCCCCATATATATATATATCTTCATGAGGTAAAAGCTCTTCATAAGAACTGAATGCAAATAAGAAGCTAGAAATTCAAATATGCACACGCATATAATACATAATTGGTTACAAAAACATGACTTTTTTTTGTCAGAATTTTGAGTTTCTACTAGTTCCTTTTCTAAATCCACCACCCGCCGCTGATTTGCTTGTTTTCTTATTTATTTGGTTTGCAGGAACTGCGTGCCTACCAAGCTGATGTTGCAACTGTAATGCGAAATGGTAAAGTTTGTTCTCCTTCACAATCACTGAAGTTACGCATATTGTTTCTGATAATATTTTTTGACTTATTTGGTACCTTTCTTATCATAAGATCCTTTAGTATTGAAATATATTGCCTACTTTTACTTTTATTTTTATGCTTTCAGACTCCCATGAACACAAGCTTTGTGATACCCGAAATAGTGATGTGTATTCCTTTTTTTCTAAGTAATATAGTGGTGTATATTCTTGTTGAATGTTTGTCGTGTAATTTAGCTGTTACACTGCTCAGGCCCTTGATTCTTGTCCTGAGTTGGTGTCGTTACATTTTTATATTGTGGATCATTGTCACATCTTTTAAGTAAGTTCTATCACACAACTTTTGGCATTGGGGCCCTGTTGACCAGTGACCACTGACTTTTCTTTCTTTCTGTCATGCTGAAAACATATTTACTGTTTTTTATGCAAGTCATTTTTTTTTGTCTTAAGAGTTTTAAGATAATCCCTTTGTATGTAGAGATAATTTACATTTTCAAAACATGTAATAGGTTGCTTCTCGATTTTACCTGCGGCAGACCTTGTCCCAGGGGATATTGTAGAGGTCAGCGGTATGTAAGTTTATGGCTTTTACGTTTGCAAATTTCTGAACTGCAACTTCTTTTCTAAATTAACTTAGGTTCTCTGCTTTCATGTTGGTATTCCTAGTGGGCTGCAAAGTTCCTGCAGATATGCGGATGATTGAGATGCTGAGTGATCAATTACGTGTTGATCAAGCGATTCTTACTGGTACTTTCTATGTATCCGCATTCTGCAATTGCAAATTAACCAAAATGATTTATCTTGTTTTACTCATTCCGAGCACGATATCAAGTTCCTGAAAGTTTTTTCTGATCTGGTGCTTGTTGGGTCTGTTTACGAATATTCTCAGTTGCATTCTGGTGCTTTCCATGGAGTGCTAGGAGTCTCAGTGGCTTCATGCTTAAGCCTCTTATACTGTGAGATATTCAAGTCATGTTGGAAATTAAGCCCATATACCGTGCTTTGTCCAATTGCTGAAGAGGCTTTAGTTTAGTTTGCATGGTCCATGCTATCTCTTTTCCTTGAGTTTAAATAGGTAGTATGAGAATCTAGGAGTTCAGACCCCAGCTACACATCACTATTGACTGACCACCTCATCCAAAAGTTTAAGCGGGATAGACAATTAACATTTTTTGTTCCTAGGAGTTTCTTGTATCATGACTAATTTATTTTGAACTGACTTTTGTAAAGCGTAGAATCCTTTAGTCAACCCCAGTATCTGTTGGCTCCTTAAACTTATGTACATGAGTTTAATGTTATAGGTTCCCATTCAGACTCAATACTTTGATGGTCCTCACCATAGTTGGTGGCATTTACAATTGCCGATTCCAAATTTTTGACGGGCCTAGTTTATAAGATCTGTTTTAAGAGAAAAGATGTCAAGATGTAGGGCGGAAGTGTAAAGGTGTTATTAATAATGAACCCATGAAAGGGTATTTATACAAAGAGATAAGACTCCATATATACCAAAAAATACCCAACCTAAACTTAATACTCCCAACACTATAACTCTAACTCTAACACTCCCCTATAAGCTTGTTACAAATACGATAATCACTCGATAACAACTAAACATAAAACACCATAAATTAGAATAACGAAGTGAAGGTTGTAGCAATAGTTAACAATTGATGATGAACTTGTTAACGAATTTCATTGAATTGAAGAACAGTTGGCAACCAATTTTAACGTCGAAACTAACACCTGCGAACACCGCGGTGACAACGATTGGCAAACCACCAATCAAAACATAACAAATGGATCACTTGAGACTCCCCTTTCTTTTCTTTAAATCTGATGTGGGTGGCTGGGTTAAAAGAATGGATTTGTCAAAGAAGATGGTAGATTTTTTTTTCTTTTAATGGTGGTGGGACAATAACGAATTAAAAGACAGCGGCTCTTTAGCTTAAATGGCCAGCTGCGGCGGCGATGAGTTAGATGGTCACCGCGGCGGCTGGGGTTTTACTTTATAAATTTCTTGTGTACTCTTTTTTTTCTTTCAAAACTCTAGGTAAAAAACCTAAGCTCTGATACCATGTTTTGAGAGAAAAGATGTAAAGATGTAGGTCGAAAGTATAAAGGTGTTATTAATAATGAACCCAGGAAGGGGTATTTATACAAAGAGATAAGACTCCATAAATACCAAAATACCCAATCTAAACCTAATACTCCCAACACTCTATAACTCTAACTCTAACAAGATCTTAGCCTTTGCATCTCTCAAGACCTTGCCTCTTAGTAGTAGGTTTCTATTTCTTTAACCTTCACTTCAAGATATTTGATTAATGAAATGTGCCTTCCATTCACATCCTCAACCTACTTTATGTACCAAAAAACAATGGTTGAGATTCCCTTTATTTAAGTCTTTGTAAGTTATCGCATGGCCTTGCATTGTATCAATTATATAGGTTGTGAAAATGTCCAATTATCCACAGCACTACAATGAGAGGAGAATTTGGTTTGTTCCTCAGATATGAGATGCTTCTTTTGATTAATCTTTTAAAAATAAACTTTTGACCATAATGTAATACCTCTATAATAACTTTTTAGATCAATAAAAATCTTTGTAGTAATTCGTGGTACAGCATTTGTAGGCTCTGCATGTTACAATACAGTTATTTGTATAATTTTTTTTTTTATGACGTTTTACTTCTACCTTCACATCTATCCTCCACAGAAATAATACATCACTCTTTTTTGGTTAATCATAGGTGAGAGCTCTTCGGTGGAAAAAGAGCTGGAAACCACCAATGTGACTAATGCAGTATACCAAGACAAGACAAACATTCTTTTCTCGGTAAAATTTTGAAAGCTAATCATTCAGTGCATTTGATATCTAATGTCACGGTTACCAATCATAGGACAATCAATATATGTAATAGTACAACTTGACTTGCTGCTAGTTATTGAGATACTAATTTATCGTTCAATGGCTAGATCATCAATTTTGCACCTGGCCCATTGTCTCTTATTTGGACACTTATCAATGAGAATATAACCCAGCTTGTACTGTAAAATAATTGACACAAGAGTTTAAACTAAATTGGATAACTGCATATCTGTTAACTCTTCAAATATATAAATAATCAAACAAAATATGAGTTGATTGATATAATCTTCTGTTATTATGATATGGAGCCAATTCCTGTTTGACAAATTGGAGATGGATTTAACTTGGAATTACAATTGTTACTGTCACAGAAGGGCCAGTGCATATGAAAATCTTGCTGGAGCATATAATTTTGATGCAGTGGTTGCTGCTGTTTGTTTGAAGTATTTCTTAGGTGGAACTAACATGAATATGACCTATACTTTGTAACAGTAGAAGGATCGCTTTTCGTGACTTTGATTGCTTGGTCCGAACCTTTTACTATTGAGAGGGTAATAAAACGAATTAGACTTATGTGATCGAGAAACTAGTATACCTTTCTTCCAGAAAATCACATCATTACTAAGACATATGAACCTCAAGATCTAGGGATAGTGACATGCAGCTAAACAGAGGAAACTCTTGGACTTGGTGTTCACACAGTGTGATATAAAATGGGTGAGATTGTCCAACCTAATTTCTTGAAAGAGTTTTTCTATGGTTGACAAACTGGCCCGTGAAGGAAACCTGTGCTTGTCACCAGAGAACACATATTCTCTTAGTTTTTAAATCTGTTAGCCTAGTGTAACATGCCAACAACCTACTATGGATGTGAAATTCAATGTTTCCATCGAAAACTGTGGTGAAAAATGACAAAATCTGTGTCTTAGTTGAATTTATACCCACCTCTATATTGAACTATTTAAACATTTGGGTGGTTTAAATTTAAATGTTCCCATGGCTTGGTGATGATTAATGTTCAGGTGTTAGTGTTGAAAAATAAATTCCTTCTGGGAGTACTTTGTTTGAAACCATAAATCTTATGCTATCACATATGCTTGAACAAGAATACTTTTGCCTTCATTTATTTCCAGGGAACAGTTGTAGTTGCTGGAAGGGCAAGAGCTGTTGTCGTCGGAGTTGGCTCTAATACTGCAATGGGAAGCATACGCGACTCTATGTTGAAAACTGAAGATGTGGGCATTTCTGATCTTTTAAAATTTTGAGCTGATTTTTAGCGTGTTTTTTGGGTTAATTGGCTTATCCGTAACTAGATCGTAATAAGAGCATGATGGAGCACCTGAGTGTAATATGTACCATCACCTGAGTGTAACACACGTCAAATTCTATCACAATCCACATGCAAATCTTTACCTCCTTTTAAATTAGATAGATTAAGGACACATATCTATTAGAGTTCTGGATCTCATTGCCAGTGCTATTACATTATGCAGGAGGCGACACCACTGAAGAAGAAGTTGGATGAATTTGGTACTTTTTTGGCTAAGGTGACTATATCTTGAACATTTTTCTTTACAAATAATTTTACATTAAATTCATATCTGGTTTCTTGATTTTCCCTTTTTGTACATTATAACTTTCACCAGGTGTATCATCTGTCTCTGAAATTGTCTGCTCAATCTAGGTTATTGCAGGGATATGTGTATTGGTTTGGATTGTGAACATTGGTCACTTTCGGGATCCTGCCCATGGAGGCTTCTTGCAAGGTGCAATACATTACTTCAAGGTATATGATCGGGTTCATTTTTAATGTTTATGTTTCGTACATTCTACGTGCTCCTGAAGTTCTTTTTCCCCTTCCAGTGTTTATTAATTGTTAAATTTTGATCGTGATAGATGATGCCTAAATATGTGCCCATAGATTCTTAGGTCCTATGTTTTTGAGTAGATGTTCTTCTTTTCGAGAAGACTTAAAAGTTGGATTTATGGCACTTATGCAGTGTGCAAGGTTAGAACACCTGAAGAAATTTATTGCCTTCATGTAATGAGTTTGACTAGGTTATAATAGTTTCAAAATATAGTTACAAGATGCGAGTATGATAAGATGACATTTCTCCTTAACAAAATCAGCAAACAAAATTTTACATGGAATAGAGTTAGTATACCTGGTTGTACCAGCATTTACCTCTGTGCTATGTTGTGAATTTATGTAGGTTTTCTGTGGAAGATTTGTGCAATTTCATTTTTTACTACAAGTGGAAACAATTATTTTCAGGCCCGAACAATGCTTTTTCTGCATATTTAGTTTTCATAGCAGATTTGAATCTAAAAACTTTTCACTAGCAGATGACATGACTTTGAGTTCTATTTTAAGGATTTGTGACATATAATCAGATCTATAGCAGTAAAGTGAGAAGAGAGAATAACAGACAAGTCATATTATATCTCTATATTCAAAAAGATTCTCTAGTAAATAAATTTGTTGCATTCCAGATGGTGACTGATGTACCAGTCAGAAGGGCAATTTTTACTTTCTTCAGCTCTAAATATTTGTGAAATGGCATTTTTGACTTTATTTCCCTCTCAATATTGTAAAATGACATTTTTGACTTTCATACCCCGCGATTCCACTATCTTGACTTGAAGCAGGACCTAGACTACAGGGACAGAAAGCATGTCGTTTCTTAGTAGTCTTCAAACCTTTGACTTCTTTGGTCAACTGACGAACTTTCATTTGGAATGAAGAATATATATGAATAACCAATTTCTGGTTCAGATTGCTTTTTCTTTTTTCATTTTAAACTGAAATTCTTAATATATGCCACCTTATTTGTCCCGTAGTTGACACTATTATAGAGTCTTTGTATCTTCTTTCAATCAACGTGGGAAGATGCAAGAACACCTTATGTCCTTGGCGTGTATCCATCCTCGTTGCTTTATTGTTGACTATAGATGTACAATCTTGTCAAAGGCTCTATGTATTCTGATTTCTTTTTTTTTTTGTTATATCGAATCATGTTTCAATAATCAAAATGCAAGAACACCTTATGTCCTTGGCGTGTATCCATCCTCGTTGCTTTATTGTTGACTATAGATGTACAATCTTGTCAAAGGCTCTATGTATTCTGATTTTTTTTTTTGTTATATCGAATCATGTTTCAATAATCATAATCTGGTGGCCTTTGCTTCAGATCACTGTAAAATTGAGTTTGGATTACATAAATTATCTGGACATTTACATAATCATGTAAAGGTTCAGTTTTTTGAGTATCATGCTAAGTTCTGCTATTGTGTTGCAGATGATATTTATTTGGGGATAACAGTTTTTTGATATGTGACATTTTGATTGCAGTCTTTTGCCTTCAGATTCAGTTTTGAAGTTGTTAAATAGCTTATCCATTTTTTTCCACCGAGTTTATTTGATTTTCCTTCATGCCATACTTTTTGACATTATTTCACCATTTTTTTGAAGTTGATGCAGTTTTTAAATTCTTTGGCTGTTATTTAATTTGTGTTTTACCTTTCTAGATTGCAGTTGCTCTTGCTGTTGCAGCCATCCCAGAAGGGCTTCCTGCTGTTGTTACAACGTAGGTTCATAACTGTATACACATGGTACTATATGATTGGTCATATGTGGATATCTTCCCTTTGTACCATATCCACATTGAAGATATTATGCTCGTGTCGCAAGGTTTTCTGATTCTGAACACAAAATATGTTCCCTATAAAACTGTACTAGAAGAGGCTTTTCCTCGTGTGTCAGTTTCCGAGTTTTCCTGCCGTCTGAGTTTGTTTTTTGAACTCAGTTTCAAGCAAGATGTAAAGCTTTCTCATTGTAGCAACATTGTTTATATAGTGATATGTTGATTGTATTTGTTCTCAACCCCAAATTCCTTTTGGACATTAAGATATAATCATTTATGCTGTTATTAAGAACAAATGAATAGAGCTCCAAATTCTTTTATCTGTTGCTTAGTAGATACCTGACTGAATGTTCATTCAGTCTCTGATTTTTTGTTTCAAGATGCTAGGTTCAAAAATGTTATCTTGTTAGGCTGCTTTTTGCATGGAGAATGCAGAATATTGGTTTAATTTCTTACTTAAGAGTCGGTACGAAATTCATATTTTTAATGTGGCCTTGTGATGTCAACAGGTGTCTAGCTCTTGGAACAAAACGCATGGCTCGTTTAAATGCTATTGTTAGGTCATTGCCATCAGTAGAGACCTTAGGCTGCACAACAGTCATATGCAGTGACAAGACTGGTACACTGACTACCAATATGATGTCTGTCTCAAAGGTATCAATCGCACAATGTAATTTAAGTGTTTTTTTTTTTTTGTCTTTTTCTTTTTCTTTGTTTTTTGGTTTTTTTGTGTTGTATTTTGTTTCTTTGTTTCTTTGTTTCTTTGTTTCTTTTTTTAAGTCTACCGTACTCTTTCTGGCTCCTTTACCTTCACATATGTTAGCCCGGGTTCGCTTGGTATTTGTTTCAAAAAATTGCTTTGGGTGGTTTCAGTGAACCTTTGAGACACGATTTTGGTTGATTTTAGATGTTGGGTTTTTTGGGTATTAAATTTTTGAGGTATGATTTGGATTGAGTCTGGATGTCGGGGTTTGGTGGAAAAAGTAAGGTGGTAGGTGTCAAATTAATGACTTTGTTTTGAGGAGATACGCCTGGGCCTGGACCTGGGTTTGGGCCTGTTATAGGTGGGACTAGATATATATCAGTTTTGGTCCTGTCCCAATGGGGTGAGATACCTTGGGCGAAACCAATCCATAAGGAGCCGTAAGATTTCATTTATTTCTAAGATTATTAGTTGCCTCTTCTTGTTTCCAGTAGTTCATATAAATGTTATTCTGTACACCTTTTAGTAGTTGCTCCTTGTGTAATTATGCTGTTCATTTCCTCAAAATATCCTTTCGAATAAAATTTCATTTTTCACATACTTTCTACATCATTCTTACTTGAGATCTATGATTAAGTGCATGCTGTCTTTTCTTTTTTCTTTGTTTGGGAGAATAATGAAAAGCTAATATTATGTTAACTTTGTGCTTTTTTTTTTGACCTTTCCAGATTTGCGTGCTTCATTCTATAAATCATGGGCCTGTTGCTGCTGAATACCATGTAAATGGAACAACATATGCACCAGAAGGTGTTCTCTTTGACAATACAGGAACGCAGGTAATTTTTTGCACTGCTTATTTAACAATTTTCACTGCCTAAAGTTCTTTGGATCCGACGATAGTTTGTCAATTTTTTTATGTTAATTTTTGAGTTATAAAATTTTAAAATCAAATCCTCCAAAATTTAGTGTAAGCACTTAAGGGTTTTGATTTGTAGGCGAATTTTTTGTGTTATTCTAGTATTAATATCGTGTATGTAATTAAGATTCAAATAAGGGTGACGAATTATTGTGATATTCTTTCCTTGTAGGGACAACCCATAGGGTTATGATGTAATAGAGACTATCAATTACTATTGAATATCAATGACAACAGTTTTCTCTCATATTCTCATTATTAACAATCTTGAATTAATATTCTTTTCAAGTAGTAAGTTGTATATTTTTTTATTTTCATTATGTTATTGTTTGTCTAATCATCAATAGACATTGTTCTACATTGTACAGTATTTATGCCATGTGATTGCAAATGTTCCTTCGCGATCCTGTTATTTCCCTCACTACTCTACCTGTTACCAATTTTTATTCATTAGTTATTTGAAATTTTTTTTTGTTAACCACTGTTGTCAAATTTAGTAATACTTCATTGCCATTATGACAATGACATCTAGTTGGTGCTTGAGAAATGTTTTGTTCTGATGCGTGTGCTGGAGTTCTCTAATTACTCTTTTAGCTTCCCTTTAATGGACATTTATTTCTAATTATAAAAGAAATTTAAAAAAATGAATATTTACTTGTGGTATTCTGCAGTTAGAAATTCCAGCACAATTTCATTGTCTTCTTCATATAGCAATGTGCTCAGCCCTTTGCAATGAGTCCATCATTCAATACAATCCAGAGAAGAAAAGTTATGAAAAGATTGGTGAATCTACTGAAGTAGCTCTTCGAGTTCTAGCAGAAAAGGTTAGTTTCAATCATACTGCTAACGATTCTGGTAAATACCTATAATTTAATTTCATCTCTTAATCGTAGTTACTCCTCCCTCCTTCCTTTTTGCCCTGTATACTTTGTATCTAAACTCCTCTACCATATCTTATAGATTGGGCTTCCTGGTTTTGATACCATGCCTTCTGCTCTTGATATGCTGACCAAGCATGAACGGGCATCATACTGCAATCATTATTGGGAGGACCAATTCAAAAAGGTTTGAATTGTGTTGATGGCTACAATTTGGTTTTTATCATTCGTTATACAAGCATAATGGCAGGTCAACCTGTTTTGGGCAAATTGGCTATGCACATCTTAAAGTAGCTCAATAAGGCTCATTGTTGCTTGTTACTGTTTTGGCATGTTGCTAGTGTGCTTGTTCTTGTTTTGATATGTTGTTAGTGTGCTTGTTATGCTGACTTTTATGATAAAAATTATGTCCATGATTTATAATGCATTAATGCCGGGTCCTCAAGGTACCTCTTACTTTCATATTAACATATTGTGGAAATATACGATTTTTGTCCCATGACATGTTGACATGCGTAGTATTTTTTTTTAAGGCCCACTTCTCTTTTCAATGATCACCTGTGATTCCAAGAGTGTCGTCAAGTATCACAAAGACGGGACAGCTAGCCTATCATATTATGGTATTTACCATCATAAGTGATTCCTCCAATAAAGTCAATACTTGCATAAGAAAAATGGGTATCACTGTAATGCCCTGTCATAGAAAATTAAGCTTAATGTTCCTTTTCCTGATATAATTGAGGAACTCCAAAGAATCCACACTAATTTCTGCATCAGTCAGAGACTAATGATGATCCAAGTGCTAAGGAGGCTTCTCTAAAGCTTTCAAATTCATAGGTTAACCATTATAACCTTGTTTAGCCAGTTCATTGTTATTAATGATGTAGTCCTAGCATATTTTGATCAAGTCAATATGTTTGTGGTGTGTAAGGGTAATCTCACATGCTTGTGTATTTATACATACTTCTGCCATATAATGTTGCCTGTATTGTGTGATATTCGACTTTCTTTTATTTTTTTCAATTTTTTTAATCTTTCCATAAGCATACACTTGAATTTTCTCATACTTGTAGGTCTCCTTGTTGGAGTTTTCTCGTGATCGAAAAATGATGAGTGTGCTTTGTAACCGGAAACACATAGAGATTATGTTCTCGAAAGGTGCTCCAGAGAGTATCCTCTCTAGATGCACAAGTATTTTATGCAATGACAATGGTTCAACAGTTCCTCTGACGTCAGACATTAGAGCTGAGATAGAGTCAAAATTTCACAGGTTAGGTCTGTTTTCTTCGTGTTTACATGGATTATCTCGTCTTGTTATATTTTTATCTTTTCAAAGATATAAAGATGTATCTTTCAAGTACTTCTCTACTTGGATTAGCAAAAGTAGTCAGTACACTTTCACATGTAGATACAAACAATAGGGCAAGCATTTGCCATGTAATTAATAACGTAAACTAAATTAATATCAATCAATATTGGTTGGAGTAGATCATATGGAGTTATGGACTATTTTAAGCGAGGATGTGGGGCTTCTGCTACTATTTCGGTCAAACATTTTGTTCTACTTGGGATGAGTTCTAAGTGGTTGTTCGTAGAACCTGTCCAACTCGCATTGGTGAACCCATCCCAGGTATGATCGGCAAGGCCATTGTGGAATCCTAGGGAAATGTTGGTTTCAAGAGTTCAATTAGATGTGTACTGAATGGTCTTGATTGTGGTCTAAACTGCAATGAAGATGTAGGTAGTTTGACACATAAAACTCTCTTCAAAAAATCACAAAGGAGTTCTATCTTTTTTACTTTTCCCAGCTTTATAGTTAACCATCTTTATTTCTGATCATTCTCTTGCTTTACTGGGGGACTCTTTATGCTCTGAGCTTTTTCTCATATATTTCTTTTGTTCCTTAAACAACATATTTCTCATTCTTGGACAATATCTGAGCACATTGTTATTGTCCTTCAACTACACCAATGAAGAATTATCTTCTGTTGGCATTCCATCGTTATTGTCATTCGTACTTATTTTATTGCTGTAGGAAGCTATGGCATACAATAGGACTCTCTTATAAAATAAAATTATAAGATGGATGGTCTTTTTTAATGTATGGTTGAAATCTGTATTTAAAAAAATATGAGGATCATGTTCGTAGTGTCTTTCACCTCTTTATTCCAATTTCTACACCTCACTTTTTTTTCTCTTTAATCTAGTCTGTATTGCTTTTTCTTTGATTCTTAAATTTTATATCAGTGACCAAAAGGTCCCATCTTCTTTCTTATATATTGAGTGGGATGCGGAGAACCTTTAGACTTTATTTCACTTTCCTGTCCATATCATGTACATGCTAAAATCTCTTTCATTCTGATATGCCGGAGATGATAAAATTTTATGCATGAGATGATGCACCATTTATTCTTAGCATTTGAATAAAGGTAATTATTTTTATATTTATGTTTTAGTTTATTAAAGGCCAATCAGGCTCATATGGAGAATAGATCTTAAGAAGTACGAAATTCACTCAAACGGGCTCACAAGTGAATTTTTGTTTTCTCGAACTTCTAAAGGTGGCATTAAATGTAACATTATACTCTATTCTTCCTACATCTAGTCTAGGTTGCAATTTGCAAAATTTAATTTTCTTGTAGAGTTGTGAAGATGACAGATGACTTATAAATGTTTTTTTTTTCTCCTTACCTCTTTCTGCACTTTTCTGAACTCAAACAACCCCATGTTCAAGAATTGTCCTTTTCTTTTGTGGTTGTAATGGGAAAATATGGTGTAAAGGGTTTGAACTCATAAAACGAAGCTTCCTTCCCCATTTCTATTGGTCTTCTCAACTAGTAAAGTGCGGCAACAGTGAGATGGAGGTGTAGCACTGTAGTATTAATATCCTGCCTTTTGGAATATGGAGATTTTTTTTAAACCATTCTACTACTGAAAGAAGGCATTTATTTGAAGTAGGACTTTTGATTGGAAATGCAAACCTTGTTCCACAGTTTCAGTTCTTTCTTTAACTTCTCCATTATATATATGCTTATGCTAATTGATCTTTAAGTTCTATCTTCTAATATAAATTTCTATTGAGGCATTTTTTGTTTAATAAATATTGGTCTTATTAGTAGATATCTGGTGTTCTTTTACCAGTTTTGCAGGAAAAGAGACTTTAAGATGCTTGGCACTAGCCTTGAAGAGGATGCCTCCGGGACAACAGGCTCTGTCCTTTGATGATGAAAAAGATCTTACGTTTATTGGGTTGGTATGCTTTCTCTTCTATGTGGCTCACTTCTCAAGTTTGCTGTTAAAAGTCAATAGTATGGTTTCTTATTTTTGTGCTGATTATATGATCTAATTATATAATGTGTTTTTTCCATTAACTTCGTCTGTTACTTATGGTTTATACTTGCTGATAACGGACTAATTTGGCAATCACTGAAACCATCATTTTATCTGTATGTTTATCTCAATGATATAGGTTGGTATGCTTGATCCACCAAGGGAAGAAGTAAGAAATGCTATTCTTTCTTGTATGACTGCTGGAATACGTGTCATAGTTGTTACTGGAGATAACAAGGTAAATTCAGTAATTATCAATGAGTTTTATTATTTTCAATTTGGATCACTTTTTGGGAGTTTTCATATAATAACCTCACAAAGTTATTCTGGTATTTTGGTATACTTTTAGACTACTGCTGAGTCATTGTGCAGAAGAATTGGGGCTTTTGATCACTTGGATGATTTCACCGGACTTTCATATACTGCTTCTGAGTTTGAGAAACTTCCAGCATCGCAGAAGACAATGGCATTGCAGAGAATGATGTTATTTACAAGGTATTAGCAACATGCTTTCTATCCTTATTTCTTTCTGTAAGGGTTTAATACTACATTGCAAGTTTCTCATAATTCAGGTCAAGATCCACCAACTGTGTAAGTTTCTTTTCATTATAGATTCTGTTAATTTACACATTGTATATATTGTGCTAGGGTTGAACCATCTCACAAGAGGATGCTCGTTGAAGCATTACAACATCAAAATGAAGTGGTAAACATTTGCATTTCATTATCTGTATGACATAATGATTATCATACTTCTGTGCAAGTGAGAAATATGCTTCACTTCACCCAGGATTCTTATCTACTGCTCCCAGATGGCTCTGCAATATAGCAATTTGTTGAGTGTTCTCCATATATTTTGCTCTCAGTGACCTGTGAGTAGTCGCTGAGGTGGAGCTCATTTGGTTCAGCGTTAATCTGATAAAACCATAATGCTGTTTAATTCTTTGGTATTGGGATTTTTCAATATGACATTTCGACGAGATTCAGCTAGATTCATTTAAAAATATCCAATAGATGATATCAGAGAAATTACACCACAAAATTTTGATTCTTTAATCACTTACTAGCATATGAGTCAAAATTTAAGTTAGTGAGCCATGCTCTTGGAAAATTTATTTCTAAATATCAATTTCTTAATGTATTTTATAAAAAATGATCTCTTAATCTGAGAAAAGTTAGTTTAGCATAACAGTAGAACTACAGTTACCACCAAGACCTTATGACCTGAAAGCTCTGTTTATGACTGGTAAAGAACCTACTCAATAAGATCTACTTAGTTACAAATCTAGAACTTCCGAAGATGCCCAATGTAATAACTATTAAATTCTTGAATCCTCAAAGTTCCACTCGAAATCAGTGTTTTTACAACCGCACCGGACTGGCCGGTTCTCCCGGTTTAACCGCTAACCGGTCCTCAGTCTAGTCCGGCTTACCCCTAAAACCCACTCCTCTAATTAACCAGTTTGAACTGGTCAAAACCCGTAAAACCAGTGAACCGCTGGTTTTAGTGAAGCGGTTCACTTAATTTCCCAAACAAAAAAAAGAGGCAGCAGCTTCTCTGCCAAATCTTTCATTCTTTTTTCTCCAAAGACAGCCGCTGCTGCTTCATCTTCTTCTTCTTCTTTTTCTTCTTCTTCCTTCACAAGTTCACGACAAAGAATCAAAGACATTGGTGGTCTAGTCTTCTTCAATCTTCATCCCCTAGATTCCTAATTAATTCTTTCTCACTAATTTTAGGTAATTTTTTATTTTCTAAGATGTAGAGGTTTTTTGTTGCTATTATTTATTTGAACTCTTGTTTAACATTTAATAAGATTAAATTTATATACTTGAAGTGGAATAATATTTATTAGTTTCTTTTTTTGCCTTGTTTAGGATATTTGTCAATTTGTGCTTTTTGTAAAGAAATGAGACGGTTTGCTTCAACATTTATAGGAAGTAAGTTCAATAAGAGTAACTCAAATTTGAGTCGAAAGATTTCGGTGCTCATTTTCACATGTAGTATTTGACAATTAAAAATATGATGCTAATTTTTTCTTGCTTTTTCTGACTTTTTTGGTGACAAATTTGTACTTTGTGTGGTACTTTAGTCTATGTATTGGACATTGGTTGATTGTTTTTAATCTTGTTGTCTTGCTTAGGATGTAGGAATCCTTGAAGGATACTTGAGATTTTTTTTTTTGACATTAATCTTGGTTTTTGAGACACTGATTATTTGCATGAAACAATTTGGATTTATATTAACACAGAATGACAATTTTATTTATTATAATTGTATTTTAAATTGTCTATATATATATATATTTATATATAAATATTACATAATAATGATGTCACACCGATTATAACGATTGAACCACTGGTCGAACCAATCTAACCGAATGAACCAGTAATCAGTAGGGCTTCCGGTTTTATGACCGGTCCGGTTTTGAAAACACTGCTCGAAATCTTTTGCTTTTGTGATTGTCAACTTGAATGTCCAATTATTAAGAATGAATCAGGCATAGAAAAATCATCATTTATTATTGTGGCAGTTGAAAGGCTTTCACAGACTGATGAATTATAAAGTTTTGCAGTAACTGGTTCGCTGTTTTTCTTTTTCCAATTTTTTCTTTGAAAGCCAGTACCTTTCCTACATTGCTATGTTAGCAGTAATACTTGATTACAATGACTCATCCCTTCTGCATCAGAAATGTTCTTTCATTTGTTCAATCTCCATTGTACTTCTCTAAAGTCGGGCTAAGGCCCATATTCTCTCTCTTTTTAAGGTAGCAATGACTGGAGATGGAGTCAATGATGCACCTGCTCTAAAGAAAGCTGACATCGGAATTGCCATGGGATCAGGAACTGCAGTAGCGAAGGTAACATCCTTGAGAACAATTCTTAACCTTTAATGAACTAATACTGCTCAGCACGGTGGGTGATAGTTTGCCTGATTACACGGTGACAATGTTTTTTTTGTTTTCAATCTCACCCCCCACCCAATCACCCACTTCCTTTTTCATCCATACTAACATGCTTTCAAGATTTTACAATTTTGACTTCATTCATGATCCCAGTAAGAACCCCCAATTAGATTTTGGTTCTTTCCGAGATTAGCTAAAACTAGGATAATTGAATGGATCCTGATGTTGAGTTCTTCCATAACAAATTAAAATTTTGGAATTTGAAGCAGGGTGCTTTACCCTTCTCTGTTAAAAGCTCGACTTCCAAATTCTTCAAGACCGTCATCCTTTAAGTAGATCTGTGGCAATCAATCATACGCTTTTATTCTCTTTGTCAATTCCTTCTGATCTCTTTCTGCTCACATTTATGCTGAATTAACTTGTCTTATTTGATTATTCAGAGTGCTTCGGATATGGTTTTGGCAGATGACAATTTTGCCACTATTGTTGCAGTAAGATATCTATTCTGCTTCCATGTTTTTGATTCTCCAATATGTAGCTTGATATCTTCATATACCACATATATTTTGTCAACAATGTCTTGTGGTCTGATCAGGCTGTTGCAGAGGGGAGAGCTATTTACAACAACACGAAGCAGTTCATCAGATACATGATTTCTTCAAATATTGGTGAAGTTGTTTGCATTTTTGTGGCTGCACTACTTGGCATCCCCGACACACTTGTGCCTGTGAGATATTTAATTTGCACACTTAAGCATTTTGTATTTTTGATATTGACAGTATCTTTTCCTAAATCATTTCTGCTAGTCTCTGTGTCTTGAGGTAACTTTTTAATTAGGAAATTATTATTGAAGATCTAAATCTTTCATTGCTTCAATACTTTGTACTTTCATATGCCATCTTTATTCAGATCACTTTGCTAGAGCCAAAAATGTATAATTTAATATTTTTTTTTATCAAACTTATAACTTTGCAGGTCCAATTGCTTTGGGTGAATTTGGTAACTGATGGTTTGCCGGCCACTGCTATTGGATTCAATAAACAGGACTCTGATGTTATGAAGGCTAAACCTCGCAAGGTATCTTGGAATTGAGTTTATTTACAGTTTGTATATTGAGCAATACATGTCATTTTAGTGCAGGCGACTTGTTCATTTCTTAGCACCAGTTGGATCATCAATTTATGAGATCTTTCTTATATTGAAAGAGATTTTCTTGTCATTTGTCCTGTTTGAATTTCAGGTAAATGAAGCTGTTGTCACTGGATGGCTGTTCTTCCGCTATTTAGTTATTGGAGGTACCTATTGGCACCTAAATATTGTTCCCTTTCTATAGTTGTTATTTTTTCCAAGATTGTTGTGCTGTTTCTTATATTAAAAGATGCCAAAGGCTTTCATTTTTTGTTGGCGGCATAACATGAAGCTGATTTATATCTAGAACAATAGGTTAAACATCAAAATGAATATTGATATTACTTCTCTGGGTGTCGTCTAGTTGAGTTTGTCCAGTTTCTTTGCGTACGTGTACAATTAGTTATGTAAAGCTATACCGTGTTTAAATTGAATTTTTGTAAAGTTTCTACAAGCATTTTCAAATTTTTTATATATTGAAACTTGAGAACAACTTTTCATCACCTAAGCTAACATAGCAACAGAGCTTTTCTCATGCAATATACTTTGAGAAAAAATACGTCGCCCAGGCTCCATCACTAACACTATTTCTTCAATGGAGCTCTGTTACGATGGCTATGGTAATATCTTGAGTTTGTGATTCTTTTCACATTTGCATTTTCATTTCTAGGTATATTAACAAATTTATTAATCAATGTTCAAGCATAATAATTATTTTGGTTGATGAACATGACCAATAGCTATGTCTTGAGCTTTCTTTATTAGTTGTACACCTATTTGTGATCCCTTGTCTTCCAAATTGCATGTGCAACTTCATTGTCCCTAAAGATAGCTAGGGTGGTTGAAGCATAGACTATATTATCTATTAAGGAATATGGAGAGACTAACTGTAAAATAGGACCGAGACACTATTTTAGATTTTCTAAGTTATTGATGTGTTACTATTGAAGCCTAGCTGCCTTGTACTTCAAGTGACATGTATAATTGCCCTTGTAAACTAAAATCAATTCATTTATCTAGATCAACCAGAGAAGTTAACTCTCTTCTTGCTTGAACTGGTTATTTAACTGAAAATTGCTCGATGTTCATCTTTTCTTTAATTTGGGCTGAGATTCAATCTGTGTAGTTTATGTCGGGCTTGCCACTGTTGCTGGATTTGTGTGGTGGTTTCTTTACTCTGACAACGGGCCAAAATTGCCATATACGGAACTGGTAAGTTGCATAAAAGACTTGGATCTTGTTAAGAGAAGTTGCTTGTCTCCCTTTATTCTAAAGTTCAACATGGTTCACTTTTTCATAACTTTTCTTTTCTTCAACTCTTTGTATATTAATTGTGATAGAGGGCTTGATTTTGTCCATCCTTTTTTTTTTTTTTTTTTTTTTTTTTTCATGTTATGGAATTGGGTCCTAGATTTTCGGATTCTAATTTTTTATGAGCCTAACAGGGTTTTTATAAAGTTGGTGTAACAATATATTCCTATGTCCAGAACTGAGTCTAGTTTCAATTGGAAGGGAGTTTTAGATGGCTTTCTAAAAAGTTATTAGTGGCAATCACATGTCATCATCAATATTCGCAAATGGAACATTTTTGGAAAATCCTAAAAGGGAAATACGTGCTTTCATAAAATTGGTGTTTTCTATTGACACAGTTTAATATTTTGCCTTTCAGTTTAGTGAACATAAAGTTTTGAACTATCCTTGATTTTTCTCACTGAAATCTAACAGTGCTTTACTTATTTACTTCAGATGAACTTTGACAGTTGCTCAACAAGGGAAACAAATTATCCCTGTAATGTGTTTAGTGATCGGCATCCATCAACTGTTTCAATGACTGTGCTTGTGGTTGTTGAGATGTTCAACGCTTTGAATAACCTCAGTGAAAATCAATCACTCTTGTGAGTACATGAGAGTATCTTATCGCTGGAACTTCAACTTTTTGAGGAGTACTTTTTCTGTTTCTCCAGCTTGAATTTTACTGTTGACTATCTATTTACCCCCAATGTGTCTAGTATGTCAATGCCTTTTAACCTAGCACATTTATCATGGTACTCTTGTGATCAAGTTAATTGATTATCAAGAAGTTAACTAAAGCACATTAAGTATATAGTTAACAGGTTAAAACTGAAGCATACATCACTTGGAAATATGGGACACCTTTTCCAGCTTAGAGTTCCGTTAAAATATTAGAGAATTACCATAGGTGTGATGGAATATCACGTCTAGAAATTTAGCTCCAATCTCAGCTCAGTTGTATCACATTGAGTTATCCTGATACAAAACAATCTTATGACTCCCACTACTCCAGCCCTTTCTTTTAGGATTTAGTTTCTGTTTTATAAATATCCGTAGGACTAGTTTAGGAGTTGACATCGCAGCTATTTATCGTGATGGTGATGTCCTCACTTATTCACATGGATTAATTGTGAAAAGAACTTTGTTATATTGGGACGAGCTTCTCAAAGCTTTACCAGAAAACTATGGCCCGATGAAGTTCCGAAATCCAGATGAACACCTTGGTAGCATACAACAAACTGAATCTATATAAGAATATTGTCATGGATTTTCTAAGTGGTCTTCACGGGTACAAATTGATCTGATCATTGTTTATTGGGAGTGTTTTTAAATGGGTTAAAGGATGAATTAAAACCTGATGTTAAAATACACAAGCCTAGAATAGTGTATACACAAGCATCATTGATTTGACTTAAATTTTCCCGTTTATAGAAGATAACCTTTTGGGGTCCATATAAAGTAGTCAAGTTTTATAACCTTATTGTTCAAAATTTCACTTTTTACATGAATCTGTTTTACATCTTTTACAATTCATCAGCAATAGTAACTTGACCCCACATGAGTAGTTTAGGATTAAGTCTGATTGAGTTGAGCTGTGTCTACATAAACAGTACTGGTTACCCTATACTTTGTACATACTTTTTCTACCTCAAATCAGGGAGTTAATGAAATTGAAGAAAATGGAATATTACAAAGACTGACAGTCTTTTTGTGTTCGACTTTCAGAGTTATCCCACCTTGGAGTAATCTATGGCTTCTTGGTTCAATAGTCCTGACTATGCTACTTCATATACTCATCCTCTATGTGGAACCGCTGTCTATTCTTTTCTCTGTAAGTTAATGTTCTTTTTCTTTCAGAAACTCAATCCTTTACAATATCCATGATGGCTCTGGAGAAACAATTGTTCGTTAAGGACACTGAAAAGTGGAATATATATATGCAGGTGTCACCACTAAGTTGGACTGAATGGACTGTTGTATTATATCTTTCTTTTCCAGTAAGTATTTTTGTCTTCAAACTTTGTAGTTACCCTGTAACTATATATGTGGATCTTTTTCAATTTTTATGAGTAATGATTCCTCTTTCTTTCCATTAAATTTTTTTATCCACAATATCATCCTCTTTTTTTCGAGTGCGTATTTTACCTAACTCCTTTATGTAATATGGCACTAAATATTTGGCTATTGCCACCGTATAAATGTTGCAGGTAATAATAATCGATGAGATATTGAAATTCGTTTCAAGAAACTATAATGGTAATAATCTCAACCCCTTTCTTATATCTTCTGGAATGTGTAATTTGTATTCTGATGCTCTATTGGTGTGTTACAGGCATTAGGTTTAATTTCAGATTTAGGAGAATGGATTTACTTCCCAAAAGAGAAGTGCGCGACAAGTGATGGTAGAAAAAACTACTTTACCCTTTATGAAGATATTGTGTTTTCAGGTCGGGATTACAGCCGTCATTGCAGCCTTACTATGAAAAGTCTTATGTTGTAACAAAAGAGAGACATACCTCATCAGTTTGAGGATGATAAGCCGCAAATTTCAGTAGCACACAAAAAAAGAAGGAATTAGGAGACGTTCAATAGTCTGGTATGTAGTACTAGTTGATCATAGTTATAAATTTAAATTGGGAGTTTTGAGGATGGTTTTTCTGTTATAGTACTTGTAGAAACAGAAGAAAAAATTATAATGAGATGTGGCCTTCATGCTTTAATACACTTATAGAGTTGATCATTTTTCCTTGTTCATTAAACGAGTAGACTTTTTCACAAGAATTGTGAGAATAACACGTATGTTAGACTTGAGAAATTTGTACGACACATATTCTATGCTTAACGTTGTTGTACACTAAAGTCATCAGATGTGATCTGCGACTTCATCTAGTTGCTAAATGTATTGCAAGAACCAAAGATGGCAAACTGTAAAGATATGAATAAGATAGTCCACAAAATAGATTACAAGTCAAAAAACGACGGCCTTATACCAAATGATACTTCAAAAAGAACATACTCCATTCGTCCCAATAATCTTGCTCCCTTTAAATTTGGCACGAAGTTTTAGACAATTTATTGAAAAAGTTAACTTTTGTTATTTTTTTAGAGAGACAGGAAGCTATGTTTTGGAACGTCTCAAAATAGAAATATGAGCAAAAAAAGTGACACGGAGAGAATATGAGAAAATATGTAATCCGTATGAAAGAAGATGTCACTGCTTGATAAATCAAAAACTCCATATATGACCACCACCCCCCCCCCCCCCATCCTGAAGCAATTTGAAACTAAAAAAAATTATGCTCTTTTATGTTGAAATTTAATACTAAAGGACTGTAGTTATCATGAATCATATTGGTCAAAGATTACCAAAACAGAAGGAACAATAGCAGATACCCGATATGCAAAATACTATTTCATGTTTTCAAACGAGCTGCATGAATATTATTATGCAAAAATATGGATTCAATTCATCTGAATGAAATGATAATTATTTCATCGCTTTCCCTTCTCCGAATATTAATCTGAAAAACCTAAAGGAAAAAAGAAAGCAAGCAAGGACTTGAGCTATTAACTGCATCAAGGAAGAATGAAACAAAAATTATACTCCATAATCATAAATCACACCCAATGCCAAAATTAATACCATTGTGAATATCCAGCAAAGTTTTTAACAAAACACCGAAAACTTCAATCAATAGTGTCATGTATTTCACAGTTTAGAAGTATTCACTAAATAGATCAATTTTCAATTACATTAGTCAGAAAGCCTGAACCCTGTTCCAAAGTAAGACTTGTAAAGATCATCAATCAATCATGCTGATTGCATGAGCTAGCTTCGGTTACTCCTGATCTCGCGAAATTCCTGAATGGAGAAACAAAGATGTATTACAGAATTTTCTTGATTAATTATAAAAATCATTTAGAATTTTTTTACTGATTATACACTAAAATGTCTCAAGAATAACATTGGGAGAGTAGGATGTAAACTCCAGAGAAAAGAGGTGCAAAGAGTGGTAGAATCAGTGCTACATGGTTTGATCAAGAAAAGAGGCCCTGTCCTGTCTTTCCGTGTTTTTGCATGCCTCTCTCTCTTTTTACTTTACTTTCTCTCCTAAATATCATATTTGGCACAGAGTTTATATTCCAATGATATTTTTCCGAAAACTATTTATCTCATTTTCCATTTTTCACATAAGATAGTTTCTCTAGTATATCTGTATTAAGAGGGTCACAAAACAAGAATTGAAACCTTTAGCATGCATGTTCGTCATGATAATGTGTTTAAACTCATCATAAAAGTATGTTAGCCTTATGTAGACATTTTCTATCCACTGCAGTTCGACTTCATCCCCAAAAACCTTCTGTCTATTCTAATCCCGAATAACAATGCACACTGACTTGTTTAATAGGTGAAAATAAGCTAAAGTTAAGCAATATTTGATCCGTATAGTAATCCGCTGGTTCTAGTCACTTTCGAGTTTTCTTAATCAACCCTAACATTGTGGTTACACCATTTTAAGGAAATGGAATCAATGGATAGGCATTTCTACACTGTTGCATACACATTTTCTATCACCACACACATAGAATAAGCTCAATATACAAGTAACTTAATGCACATAAAATCCAAATCTCATGATTTCAAAAGCTGCAGAAATTCAGGTATTCATGGAGCAATAACAATTAAATTTCATTATCAATCACGATAAAAGATAGTCAAATAGAAACCGATGGTTTACCAGAGGAGCCAATTTCAGCTAAATTAGCACCAAGCTTCCCTTCCTTTTTCACCCACACCATGCCACTACCACTATCTCTCTGCTTCACTTTCGGGTCTCCAAATCTACCAGAGCTTGCATACTTCCTATCCATTCCTTGTCTAAATCGCCCGGAATTTCTACCTACATTCGGCCTCATGTTCCTATATCCCCTAAACTCATTTCCTATTCCACCAGTTTTTGCATTCTCCATCACAGCAACCTCGTTCCTCCTCGTACTTTTCGTATTATCATCATTCAATTCCTTTCCTTCAACTCTATGGTTTTTCCCCGAAAACCCATCTCTACCAATTCCCTTTAAGCCATCTATTTTGCTGCAAACTTCTATAATCTCACCATTTGCTTTCGTTTTTGAATTTAGCTCCACTTCATTACCCTTCAACCCCTGCAATTTACCTCCACTCCACCTCATCTCTTTCTTATCCAGCTCCTTTTTCTTTTCCAATCCCATTTTGGCTTCACTATCCTTCAACCCTTGAGGTTTAACTCTATACTCTTTATTATTAGCCCCCGAGTCCCCTCGATTATAGGCATTTCTTCTTCGAAACCCACCTCTAAATCTCACTGTTTTGACATTTGGAACCTCCCCTTCCACTCCATTTCCCGGCAAGACTTCCTCACTGTAAATTCCCCCTCCAACACTGGTTTCAACTATCAATGTACCCTCCTTTGACTTATTTGGTGGAATTATTTCCGACCCTTTAAACCTATTTTTCTCAATTTCACCATCAAACTTCTCAGAGTTGATTTCTTTTTTCGCACTCCTAGAGTTTCTATAATAAAACTTCTTATTTTTAATTTTCTTCTTGGTCTTCTCAGAACCGGCGATTTGTGTATCAACCCCATCTTTTTCCTTTACCGCTTTCTGATTTTGATTCTCTTCTTGTTGCTTTTTCAGTAGCCATCGCTCTTGGAGTTGGGCTAATGAAACGTAGTTTGGTGGAAGCGATGGGTGTTTTTTCCTCTCTCCATCATCCATCAAATTTGGTTATGTGTGTTGTGTTTTGTGTGTAGAAGAGGAGAGGGAAGAAACAGAAAATTTTCGTGAAATCAAATCAAATACGACCATTTATTAACTCTACACTAAATAGAAACTTTAATGAAAATTTTATCCATCTGTCACTTCACATTAGAGCATTGATATTTACGGACGAATTTAATTCACACAAATCATGAAAATTAAATTCCAGATATATTGCCAAAATTGTTATTTATTAATACTCCCTCTTTACCTAATTTTTCATTACTAATCGAGTGTAATAATATTTGATGTGACATTTGTCATTAACTTTTCATCCCAAACACCTAAATTTAATTCAAATCATATCTAAAATTCTCAAAATCCACTAATTATTATTTTATTATCAAAATATTACAACCAAAATTAATTCAAGTCATTTTTCAAATGTTCCACCAAACTCATTCAAACCAATTTAAAACACCGCAACAGGGCGAAACAGAACCAAAACCGATCCAAACAGGGCCTATATAACTCTAATTTTTAATTTTACTTTAATTTGGTTTCTTGCTCCTCTTTGTTTACAAGTAACAATCCCCAAATTTTCAGCACCTCTCAATGGAGTGAATGTTGAAGAAGAAAAGAAAAAAATTAGTTGCTAATTTAAATTGAAAATGATAAATTTCAGTTTCATGATTTAAAAAAATCCTAGATAAAAAATGGAATAATGCAATTAAATTTTCCTAGAATGTTGTGGAAAAGAAATACGTTTACACGATAAAGATTTAGACAATTGTTATATAAACTTGAAAATTAAATAATATATGTGGTTAAAAAATCAGATTGTTTTAATTTCTTCATTGAAATAGCAATGAACTACAGTAAAATTCAATGTTCTATTGATTGTTCTTCTGATGAAATTATAAATCTTGCTCTGACGACAACAATTCAATTTTCTATTGTTTGTTCTTCTAATGAAATTATAAATATTATTCTGGCGATAACATTTGTTGCTTTGGCTATACACTAGCCCAGTTAATGCTCGTTACGAGGATTTTAACTTTTAGTGCTGGTTTACTGGTGGGTGTCTTCGCTTACTTTTTCTTTTGAGCTAAATAAAAAATAGGTTAAATACCACTTTTGGTCTCTCTTATCATTAATTTTTTACAGAGTGGTCTTTTTTATATTTTTTTCTCACTCTAGTCCCTACTATGAATTATTTGTTTCACTTTAGTCCCTACTATGAATTATGTGTTTCACTTTAGTCCTTATCAGGTGGTTCCGATAACACGTGATATGCATATGAATATTTTTTAGGGCATTTTCGTCCATTCACTATTGAGACTATTTGAGATATTGTTTAATTGGTGATCAATTTTGGTGTTTGAAAAAGATTTTTGGAAAAAACTTTAGTTTGGAATGAAATGTACGATTAAGTTTGATTGGAATGAAACCCTAGTTTGGAAATTTAGTTTTTTTTTTTTAAATAATTAGAAAGATGAAAATATCCATGTTAGTTTACTTGAAATGACTAAATTGCCCTCATGAGCATATCACATGTTATCGGAATCGCCTTGGACCACTTGAAAAGGACTAAAGTGAAACAAATAATTCATAGTAGGGACTAAAGTGGGAAAAAAAATATAAGAAGGATCACTCTGTAAAAAGTTAATGATAAGAGGGACCAAAAGTAGTGTTTACCCTAATATATATATATATATATATATCTACTTTGCATAATTGAAAAAAAAATGTATCATTTATAAGCAAAATACTCTATTTGAAATTTCTTCGTAAGTTAATAGAAATGTTATTGTTAAAGTTTTAAGTTATTTCCAAATTTTGAAATTAATAGAGAGATTATTGATAATTTTGTAGGTTGAAAGTGGTGTTTTTGCATTTTTGTGGGGATAATAATTGCCTTTTTTCCTATAAAATTTATATTCCGACATGGGAGGAGTTTTTTGTCAATAAAAAATAGCATAAGGAGACTTTGCTAATAAAAATAACACTATGGGTTTTGCCAATTAGGAAAAATTACAAGGGGTATTCAATATTTTTTACTCTTTCTGTTTTGCTTAAAATATAACTTGGTTCCTTAAAGTATGAGGTGGTAACAGTTATCCTTTAAAGTATCATTTGTAACATTTATCCCCTATGTTATAATTTGAACTTTCTATTCCAAAACTACCTCACCCCTTTTATAATTAACTAGAAAAGTGCACGTACGTTGTACGTGTCTAGTTAATTTCCTAAGTAAATTTTATAAATTATAACAAAATTAACTTTGTCATATCACAAAAAATAACACAAATTAATGACTAATATTCAATTTATTTATTATCAAAATTATTAATCCATAAAAAAATGATGACTTTAAATTATAATAATCAAATATAATTTGATGATTGATTTGTTCATAAGATCTTGTAATTCTTTTTTTTTAAATATGATAATAACAAAATTATTTAGTTCATTCTTTTCACGGGTTTAACCCGTCTTTTCACCGATTTCATTCATTTTGCATCGATTTAAAATATTTTTTCATCGGTTTATCCATTCTTTTATCGATTTACATACTTTCATTATTTTTCCATTTTTCGTCGATTTCTTATGTTTTCTGGTGTAAACGTTGCATTTTCTATTGGTTTAACCTAGTTTTTGCTAGTTAAACTATTTTTTATTTTTAAAGATCTCACTCGTTTTCACCTAATTCACACGTTTTTTCATTGATTTACATTTTTTTCACCAATTTCACCTCACATCTCATTGAATTCACATGTTTTCACCGACTTTACCTTTTTTTCTGATTCAATGATTTCACCCATTTTCAACAATTGCATCTGTTTTTCACTAATTTCACCGATCTTGTCCGGTTTTCACGAAATTCATCCAAAGCTATTCAAATCCATATGCATTTATCAATTTTACATGAGCATCTTCGCCGGTTTTAGTCGTTTTTCACCAACTTTACCAGTGTTCATCCAAATTTTTATCATTTTCACATGCTTTAGCCGATTTTTATCGTTTCACCAATTTTAATTAACCGATTTAACCTATTTTCCATGAAAATTCGAGCACATATTTAATTCATAAGTTCAATCCATTTTTTCAGGGGCTTAACCCGTCTTTTTACTGATTTCATGAACTTTTCTTCGATTTAATATATTTTTCTTCGATTTATCATTTATTTTATCGGTTTAACCAACTTTTATTATTTTTTTTCCATTTTTCGTAGATTTCTTTATTTTTTCGGTTTAAACCATTTTCTACCGTTCCTTTTTTTTGTTAAACTATTTTATTTTTATTTTTATTTTTATAGATTTTATTCGTTTTCACTCACAAGTTTTTTCACTGATCTACATGTTTTTTCACCAATTTCATATCATATTTAATTGATTTAAATGTTTTCATCGATTTTACTTATGTTCCCCGATTCACTGATCTCACCCATTTTAATTAAACGATGTCATCCGTTTTTTTACTAATTTCATCGATCTTATCCGGTTTTCATGAATTTCATCCAAAGTTATTCCAATGCATATATATTTATCGAAGAATTTTTTTTATATCATTTTCACATGTTTTAACCGACTTTTATCGATTTCAACCGCTTTCCATGAAAAGAGCTCCATGAAAATTTGAGTATCACCGACTGCACCAAAAATTTCATCTATTTCACTTGTATTTATCGAATCCACATGTTCTTCATGTCTTGATTATTCGCGGTTATGCATGTCTTGATACTTTTGGATATTGTTTATATTTATTATGTAGGAAATAAATATTATAATAAGACTTCATGTTTAATTATACCTCTTCATTTAGTTTTATATTGAAGTGTTCATATTGGAGTAGAGTTCTTTTTCCTATTTTTTTCTTATTTTAAATAATTTAATTATCTTTTAAGTAGGGGTATATTAATGTTCACAAAAAATTCAAGAAACTCTATTTTTTGAGCTCGTACTTTTATTTTTTTTATTATAAATATTGAAGTGTTCATATTGGTGTTTAATTATACCTCTTCATTTAGTTTTATATTGAAGTGTTCATATTTGAGTAGATTTCTTTTTCCTGTTTTTTTCTTATTTTTCTTTTTTTAATTATCTTTTAAGTAAGTGTTCATATTGGAGTAGAGTTCTTTTTCCTATTTTTTTCTTAAAAATTTAATTAATTTAATTATCTTTTAAGTAGGGGTATATTAGTCTTCACAAAAAATTCAAGAAACTCTATTTTCTGAACTCGTACTTTTATTTATATTATTTTAGTATCAATTTTTTAGTACCAAAATTCATTTTCCTTTTAATATGATCCTAAAGAATTTGACATTTTGATTTTTAGTAAGTACTAGTTGCTTATAGAAACTGTTTAATTTCCCACTGAAACCAAATTTAATTTAATGCCTTCTACTGAAGCTGCAATTGGTTGTAATGTAAAAGCATGCGCGCTTTAGGGACAAACACGTTTTAGCTCACCCTCCATACTCACGTGACACGTACGGTATAACCGTCCTTCACGTGTAAACTCTGTAATCTCCAATTGCAATTGAAATGCTTATGCTCTGCATCAAATCAAATTAAAGAAATAAAAACTCAAAACAATATAATATTGTTTTTCCTTGAAAGACAAATTTGGTTATTTTACTATGAGCCAAAAAGATGAAGGCATAAATAATAATAATAATAATAAGATTTTGGCCAAACATGCGGTTTTGTGATAGGTGTATGCATGCATGGAACCCAACCCCACACGCGTTGCTGCAAGAAAATTGGCCCCACCCTTCCTTCCCTAATTCCTTCCTTAACCCCACCGCTAATTGGTAATAACACCCCCTCGGTCCCACCCAACCCCCTTCCCCTTACTCCAAGTACCTAGTACATATACAAATTCAATAAATTTTAAATTTATTGAATATTTATCTAACAATACTAGTATAAAATCAGGAAATTATATCCATTTTATCGTAAAGCTAATTAGACCTCCTCGAGTTAATTTAATTATTTTCTTTACGAACATTATTTGCATTTAGGTGATCAATCAAGGAGATGTGGAAATTGATGAGCGCTCATTTAATTTGTAGAAGATGTGCATGCTAGCTTTTAATTAACTATATAGTATTATACTAATCGATCATCTATTTAGAATTAAAATATAATATGATTGATTTGAACATAGTATACATCAATTTTAAAACTTAACTAGATTTCATTGGCAAGTAATATATACATACATATAATTCTTCGTAAATTAATTATATCTATATGTTCTTGGGTTATTTGGCCAAATGGCCTTCTTCCAAATGTTTTTTGCAAAACTAGCCTTTCATTTTTCTTTTTTTTTTTCCCTTGGTTTTAATAACAATTAAATCTAATTAAACATAATTAAGTATAATTAATCATTAGTCTAATAGTAATAATACAAATTAAACACCTATAAAATCCATTTTTACTAACAATTCATATTTCAAAACTTCTCCCAAAATTTCTCTAAGTACAAAAATTTCTCCCTAAATTTTTCCCGAAAATGTATCTTCAAATGTCGCCCGGCCGCTTGGACCTCCAAGCGACCGGTGACAAATGTCGCTTGGCGCTTGAAGGTCCAAGCGACCGGGTGACATTTGAAGATACTCATCTTCAAATGTCACCCGGTCGCTTGGACCTTCAAGCGCCAAGCGACATTTGTCACCGGGCGCTTGGACCTCCAAGCGCCCGGTGACATTTGAAGATACTCTTATCTTCAAATGTCACCGGGCGCTTGGAGGTCCAAGCGACCGGGTGACATTTGAAGATATTGGATAGAGTTTAATTTTAGTTTTATTAAGTTTATTGGGTTATTTTTGCAATATTTCATTTAATGAAAACACTAATTAAATGGAAGGCTAGTTTTGCAAACTCAACATTCATAAAGCTATTTTTAAAAATTGAAAAAGCCATAAGGCTATTTTTGCAAATGACTCTATGTTCTTTTGAGATTTACTTTAGCTAGTGAAATCCCAAATAATACACTTTATTTCCATTTTATAAATGATTTAATTAAACTAGCTAGAATATTTGCCTTTGGCATGATGAGAAAGAGAGAAGTCTCATTTATTGTGCTCCCCCATCCGTTACGTACATAGATACATAGGAGTATTTTGTTTGCTTCTTAATTTGTGAAAAAGCAAAGCAAATTAAATTATTATTTCATATCATCTTTTCTGTTCTCTACTTAATTTCATGCTTTTGATTCTCTCTCACGCACAAAACTCACGCGGTGGTGCATAAGTGTAAGCATGCATGTATTGTTGTTTCAAACAAACTTGCTCCCACATGTCCCCATCTCAGAACACGTACCCCACCCCACCACTTCCAAGTGTCAAATCCACCTTCATGTTGCCCCTTTCTCATTGGCTACATTCCCTCTTAAGAACAGCCCAACAACTAAACTAAATAACCACACACCCTAGCACCGATCACAACAATTCACACCACCTGTTTGCTCAAATTCCTCAAAGAAAAAAAAAGAAGAAAAGATGATTCAAACAATTAATCCTTACGCAACAGCAAGAACTGCTGAAATTATGTCTAGGTATAGACCCATAGCTCCAAAACCTCAATCTCCAACAGTAGCAGCTGAAACTGAAACTGATCAAAACTCAAGCATGCCACAGAGTATAAGAAACTCTCCTTATCTCAGAAACGTTTGGGCTCATCTCCAGGCCCGCCCCACACGAACTCGGAAACGAGGCCGAACTGCCGGCTTCCCTCCTCCCCCGCCGTCGCTTAAAAGGGCAAGAGCTTGTCTTCAGGGGCTTTCCCCTGCCCCCATCCCCATGCATGGATTTGTTGCCACCCAAAATGGACTTCTGGGTCAGATTTCTCTCCTCCCACTTAAGTGCGGCGGCAGTGGCCTCGACTCCGCCGTGAATACCCTGGCGGAGTCGGTGGCGGCGCTTCCTACTCTCCGGCCCATAGATTTGAACGCGGAGGCTGATACTAATCAAAGGGCCTTCCAAGAATTGGACTTCATGCCTCAATTGAAGGAGCCACTGAAGCCAATCGTAATCTCTCCGCGACCCGTTCGACCCGTTGGGTCGAGGATAGTCGTAAACGGGATAAAAGACGTTCCGGGTCGGTTGGATCCTACTTTAAAGGCTTCGGATGACGTGGAGAAGGAGGTGGAGGCAGAGGAGGTGCCAGCTATAGTGACCGATTCCGGAAACAGGGTGAGGTTGACTAATTCGGCTTACAAGGAGATGGTGGGCCAGCCGGAATGCAGGTGGCTCGATTGCGTGGGGTCCACGGTTACATTCCGGAGGAGAATTGGCGGGGATGTTGTGTTGGAGCTTGGGGATTGTGATCAAGTTGGAATGGGAAAGAATGGGTTTAATTGTGGAGTGAAGATTGAATGGGAAAGTGATGGGAAGAAAAGTTTTGTGTATGCTTCTTGCAGTGGTGTGAAATTGGAATGTGAGGGTAAAGATTATCAGTTTTTATGGAGGTTTCATGTTAATGATTAATTAGTGGAGCCTGCAAAATTGTACATATTAAGTTTGTATATTTCTGAAAAAGGTAGATTATTTAGATCATATATATATATATATATAGTGATGTTAAGATAAATTGCTGTTTATCTATTAATTGAATAAAGTATGATCATCTACATAACCGCGGGTTTAAAACTCTCCTTATGATTATTTAAGCCTTTTTATAACATCTAGTAATTTTTTTCAAGTTGTTTTTTCTCGTGATTAATCGTGATTTTATTCATTTATTTTAGTTTTAAAAAAAATGAAAAAAATCTGAATTATTAAAATTACGAATTAAATATGAATATTGAATATATATTTTATTTTTATTATGGTCTTTTTATTTATGTTCAGTTTTGGTTTTTCTTATAAATAATTATAAATTATTTACTTTTACTTATACTTTAAAAAATATTATATAAAAATTTGAAATGATAAATAATTTGGGATGGAGGGAGTAATACATTAATAAAATAATTAAAAGTTTTAAAACTTTCACTAATACTTTTAAAACGCATGATTGCATCCCTATAGTAACTCAAAGGCAAATTTTGATTTTCACTAAAAATTGGGTATTTTTTTACGTCAGCAAGAACTAATCACATCGCAGATAACGGGATGTAAGGTTTTGTAAATGTGAAAGTAGGTTTTTCGTAATTATGATTTTTCACATTGCAGATAACGGGATGTAAGGTTTTGTAAATGTGAAAGTAGGTTTTCTGTAATTATGATTTTTCGAGAAAATGGACATAAAACGGACCAAACTATAGGATAGATCCATGTAATTATCTCTAATAAATAGTCTATTGAAAACACAAAGACTTTTGATAAAACAACACTACCCTGAAGTTAAAATCACAATTAAAAATTATTATATATCATAACGCGGATTTAACAATAATGAGTAGGAAGAAATTGACATGAAACAAAGACAAAGCACAGGACCACAAAATTATGGATTAAATAATAATGAATTTACACAAATAGCTTTGATTAAACAACTCAAAACATGATGACCTTAACATATTATACACTCAAATGCCATTGAGAATACTATTGCAAAAAAGGTTGGAATTTGGAAATTATTCAAAATGAGAACTTATTAGGGGTGACGGAAAGTGATTGTTGATTTGCTTACGGCTCATCACCATCCTTAAATCTTGGATTGAAGTTGGATGAATTTGGAGTGTACTCACTGAAGTAATGACGCTTTTTTTTTTTTTTTTTGAAAACTGAGAAGTTTGAAATGAAAATTAAGCCATGATTGACTAGAACGGAAGACGGCTTGGTTTTTATTCTATTTTAGTTATTGGCCTTTTCCTTTTTTCTTTTTTTCCTAATTTTCTTGGTCACCTGCGCAGCATGTGATATTTTCCGATCAAAAAATATTTTTTTCCATAAAAAAACTTGAATTGATAAAAATATCGTACTAAATGACCAATTTTAAAACATATTCATGACCACTCTACGGGTCCAAAAATGAATTTTTGCCATACCCCTCGGTTTCTCCAAATTCTTAGGCCATCTCCGACAGTTCTCTTAAATTCTGACTTCTTATCTTAAAATTTAAGAGATGAACAGTGTTATACATTCCCACTTTTTACTCTGCACTCCAACAACTAGTTTATATTTTAATATTCTACTTTTAAACTACAACACCATTTCACTCAAACATTTATATTATATTTAATAAAATATTTTTAATTATGATTCAAATATAAATAATAGTGGGATATATATATAATATATTTATTTAATATACTAATAAAATATTAATTATTTAAATTAAATATTTCGTAAAAGTAACATAAAATTAAAATATTATTGTTTCAAAAAAATAATATGAATTACTATTTTTAATTTTCTATAGGAAAAGTACATTAATTATTTAAATTAAATAATCGAGTTTAAATTAAATATTTCGTAAGAGTAACATAAAATTAAAATATTATTATTTAAAAAAAAATATGAATTACTATTTTAAATTATTTTTAATTTTCTATAGAAAAAGTACATTAATTATTTAAATTAAATTATCTTGTTCTATGAATTTAAATTAAATATTTTGTAAAAGTAACATAAAATTAAAATATATTATTTCAAAAAAAATAATATGAATTACTATTTTAAATTATTTTAATTTTATGTAGGAAAAGTACAAAAATTTTGTATTTTCAATGCAAAAAGAACTTTTAACAAATAACTTTGGCCTCTTATATTTAAGAAGAGGGCGACCATCGCCAACAGAACTCTTAAATTCAGACCTCTTATCTTAAAATTTAAGGGGTGAATAGTGTTATACATTTTCACTTTTTACTCTGCACTCCAACAGCTCGTTTATATTTTAAAATTCTACTTTTAAATAACCACAACACTTCACTCCAACAATTCATTTATATTTTTAACAAATTACTTTTAAGTATTATTTATATATAAATAATAATGATATATATTTATTGATATAATAATAAAAATTAAATTTAAAAAAATTATTTCAAAAAAATAATATGAATTTAGATGAAATAAATAGGAACTATATTTTGAGATTCATAAATTTTTTTTAATAAGAACTTACATTAAATATTTTTACAACAGTACAAAATAATGTTGTACTTTGTTGCATAAAGTAGAATATACATTTGACTTTGGACTCTCAAATTTGAGAGTCCAACCTTAAAAATTAAATGGCCCTTAAATTATAGCATGTCCTTTGGAGCACATTTTTTATGAAAATCTTATAATTTTTCTTATAATTTGATAGGACTGTCAATTGAGCCGGGCCTACCCGAAGCCCGATGGCTCGGCCCGATTAAATATGACCCGAACCCGAATAATTGTGAGCCGGGCCGATTTTGAGCCATTATATTAAACTCGATAAATTTATGAGCCGAGTTTGAGCCTAATAAGGCTCAGCCCGAATAAAGCCCGACCGAATACTAATGCTAATTATTTATATCAAAATTATTATGTACCAAATATAAAAATCAATTATATACAATTGTACAAGCCAAATGGAAAACATAAAGGAAAAAGATAAACGAAAGTGATCAAGATTGGGAATTTGGAAGTCTTGGAACACTAAAACTCTACTTACCTGGAGTAAAAAAAAACTTATATCGCATAACTTTGTTTTAATGTTTTTGTAGCCCTTAAAGTTTCTTAATCATTTTGCAGTTGATGTTGTCTAAAAAGAAACTTATTGCTAGGTATAGTGTATGCTTAAGTTCCCTATATCATATAACTTTATGGTTTTGAAAGCTAACTTGATTACAAGTTTTTGCTTAGGAGCTTATTATATGAGGCAATTAAAAGAGATTACTTTTTATGTAATATGGGTACTTGTAAAAAAAATAGATTTTGATGAGTATAATATAACATCTGTGACTTGATATTTAATTTTAAATGTTATTTAATGTTTAATATTATGAAGAACAAGTGCGGAATTTACATATTCTTGTCTCTTGTGTATTAAGTAAGAGTGGTTTATTCATATTAGTGCGTAATTCTTTTATTTATGGAGTAACATTTGCTAGTATTAATAAACCCGACATAAGCCCGATATAAACCCGAAGCCCGAAATTTTACATGAGCTGAGTTTGAGCCAAACTAATTAAAAAACTTATGAGCCGAGCTTGAGCCTATAACTAAGAAGCCCGATGGTATTTGAGCTTGAGCTATTTAAAGCTCGGCTCACAAAGCCCGATTGACAGTCCTATAATTTGATATATAAGAACTCCCTTGAAGATGGTCTAATTTTTTGTGGGTCTTAAAATATAAAAGCTCTCTTATAACTCAATTTTTTACCAAAACTTATATTTTTTCTTATAATTTAAGTTATATATTATCTTCTTGGAGATGGTCTCACAACTAACTAATAAATTCCTCCAAAAATTTCTAAAACAGGAGAATCTTCCACTCATTATCGGGAGAATATTCCCCATCCTCAAAAAATATAATCTTGTTCAAATATTTCTCTTCAATTTCCATACCCAGAACCCCGGCCCAAACCATCAATTAACGCCCCAAAAAGGAAAAAGGAAAAAGAAAAAATGGAAAAAAATGTTCCACCACCACCATCACCATCATTCAACGACTTCCCGGAAGACGTTCAGCTGTGCATCCTATCATTCCTCCACTCTTCCGAACTCTCTGCTTTTGCCTCCACCTCAAAGCGTTTCCTTTCCCTCTGCCACCACGACCACCGTCTATGGTACGCCATGTGCCACCGTCGATGGGGATCCAAAACCCAAATCAACAAATGGGGCTCCGGAAAAATCTCTTACAAGCACCTCTACCGCATCCTCAACGAATACGATAACCTCATCGGATTCTGGCGCCGCTGCGGTGATTCCGATTCCAATTCCAATTCCAATTCCGCCCCCCTTGTGTTCTTCGAATGGGGTCCGATTTGTATCACGGGTTCGAGAATTTCGCCATCGAGAAATAGTGGGTATGGCGTAATGAAGAAACCCTTTATATATATTAGTGTAACATCAAATGGGGAAGAAGTGAATTATCTCGATCCCGATGGGAAATTCACGATGATCCCTAACCTAAAGGAAGATTTGATTGAGGAATTGGGAGCTTTAGAGAGTGAGTTGATTAGGGTTAATGTTAGTTTTATGGGGAAATTCCATGTGGTGGTTGAAGAAAATTCCGGGTTTTACGGTTTCACTAGGGTGGTGTCGAGCCCCGGGAGTGTAAGAGGTGAGGAGTTCGAGAATGTTTATGGATCACCACCTGATAGGATGATGTCGGAGATCTATCAGTATTTTGCGAATAGAACTAGTCCCGGTGGTAATGGAGCTTCTAGAAGGCAGAGGAGGAGGGAGAAGGAAAAGCAAGGTAGGATGAAGAAATGGGAAACACAACATTTCGTTAAAATCGTTAACTGCTCGCCTAATCCTGGCCGCCCATTGCAGGGACTCTGGAAGGTACCAAAATTTCACCAAGATTTGATTGTTTTAGGCTTTCTTTTGTTGTATATAGAGTATGGTTGTGTATTTTAGTTAGAATTGTTATAGATAGCATGATGAAGCTCTCGGATTTTGCTTAGGTATGCTGATGTGTTTGAATGAGATATTAGAATGATTTAAGTCAGTGATATGGAGTATAAGATATGGTGGCTGTGAGCTGCATTTGGTTCAAAGATTAAAGTTTTGCAATTCAATCTGATAAATATGCATTTTTTTTTTAATTATATGTGGATAGTAGCGTATTCTAAAAGTGGATGCATACTCTTTTCCATAATTTGGATTCGACTGTTATTTGAATAAGCAAGTTCCTGTATGGCATTTGTCGAACTATAGTATTGCTTTAAAGTTAATATTGCAACGATGATTGATTCAGTTAGTTTGACTTAAGGATCCATGGTACTGTCTAATACTTCTGAGACCATAGTTTGCATACTCTTTTTCTGTGCTCGAGATTCAAGAATATATATTCAGTTTTCGTCTAGTTTTTATATAGAAATAGAATACCTTGTTTCTTTAATACCTCATAGATTAGACCTTTGATGGATTTCACTTGGAATCTTTCTTATCATTTTTGTTATGATCATCCAATCACCTATGTTCAACCATATTCTTTTTTCTTTCTTTTATTGCTGAAATTATTCAAGCATGTGCTTCTTTTTTTCCTTCTTCTCTTGTCCCCTTAATAACTTGGACCATTTTTCTTGATCTGACTATGTTGATGGTAGTCACTGGCTGCAGCATTTCAGCAATCAGACTATGAATCTTAGACTGACTTAGGTTTCATGGTCATGTTTTCCATTTAAAATGGATTTTGAATAAGATTCTAGTGGAAATCGTATGCAAGTCAAAATGAGTTTCGATTAAGTTACAATTGGTGTTGAATTGATTTGACACTTTTGATAACAAAATAACTTGTTTGGTTTGCTTGTTTTTCTTCCATTATGATTATTTCAAAATTTAGAGTTCCGTTGTTGGCTTTGAAAATAATGTCGATTATGGTACCCGAGATGAGTTCTTTCTTCGTTATTTCCAGTAGAAATTTTTGCCAATAAATAAACACATTATATTTACCGCAGGGTATATGTGATGACATGAGCTTGGATTTCTATCTAGTATCCTACGATGATATAGGTGGTATTGCTTGCCGAAAAGTTGGGGATTCTTCTAAACCTCTCTCTTACCATGCCCCGGTATTTTGGACTTCTAGTACAACTTTTATTGAATCTCCCTTTTCTCATGAAGAAGATCGTTTGTACAATTGTCGCTTGCATTTACAGCCACCCGTTGAAGCAGAAGTAAATCTTGACCGTTCAGATAACAGAACTGCATCACGGATGCTTTTTATAAACTCAAGCTACGACTTGGTTATTCCTGACTTAGATGGAAATGCTTTAAATCCTCGACATGTTGAGGGAAGAATTTGGCAGTATAGAAATGGGACATTTGGGTTCGGTTTTCTTAAAGACAATTACATTATAGATATGAAGCATATCGCAAAAGATGGTCATCTTCTTGATACTATAGAATCGGGTAATAGTTAGGTAATTGTACCTTCATAAAACATTACCCTATCTTAGGGTTGACATTGTACATATGTTAAGCATTTTTTATCGAAGGATAGTACATTTATTCTTTTGAAATTATCTTGCGATTTGGTTAGTGTTCTTTATGTTCTCTTTGCCTTATAACCTTCATAAATCTTGCTTCTTATCTAGGCATAAGATGTTTTATGATTTCAGAATCGCGTCATTTTGTTGGTTTTGATCGGTTAAGTGATTCGATTGATAAACTAGATGTTGAGGTCTTCAAAGGAATATATTGAGACCGCGAACTGCCGTATGAACCACCTCTAGGCTTTGCCCTTCAATGTAGTCATAAAAACTTCCAAATCGACGAGGTATTGAATCTCTGAAATGAAATGAAAAAATTAAGAACTTTGAAAATTAAAAAAATAAAAATTATTTTCAGTACGCGTCAATTAGCCGATTAAAAAATTAAACAAAATATAAATAAAAAAGTAAAGTTTTTGAAAAATTTAAAAACCCAATACCAAACCTAGTTTTTTTTTATACCAAGGTTTTCGTGCCGGGAGTATCTACGGAAGCCGTGGGAAAGCCAGGTGATGCATACTAGAAGGAGTGGGAATGCATGTGCGGATGCATTGGCGAAGATTGGTCATGATCTGAAGGAAAATGTTTGGATTTGGGACACTGCCCCTGGAGAACTGACTCAACTATTGCTGGAAGATATGATTTAGTTTCCTTTGTTTTGTCTTTTGCACCAAAAAAAAATACCAAGGTTTTCGGTTTGATTTTGGTTCGATCAAAACATCCCCTAGTCTAGAAGAAACCTATCATGAGCAAGTTTGGAATTTTGGCAATGAGGTTAGGAGGCTTAGATTCGTCCCTCTTGTCAATGTAGTGTAACATATTCGTCTCTCTTAAATGCAAAATATATCATAAATCGTCAATTTAGGATGTATTTTGCATTTGAGAGGGACGAATGAATTTATGATGTATTTTGCATTTAAAAGGGACAAATGTGTTACACTACATTGATAAGATGGACGAATATGCTACGAAAAATTTAAGAGGGACAAATATGTTACACTACATTGATAAGATGAACTTATATGATACACTACATTGATAAGAGGGACGCATCTGCTACGAAAAATTTAAAAAGAACGAAAATAATAAAGTCAAGCCATACGGGGACCAAAACTGCGATTCACTCTATACTTTAATATTTGAATTGTTAGATAATTTAAATTTTAAACGCGTCATGTTGTTTTCCTTCGCGTTTCAAGTTTCAACTAGCTGATCTGATTAGACCAATATTAATATGCATAAAAAAGTTCATCCAGATTGTGTAATTAAACGTGATTTCCATCAGTTTTACGTGCTGGAGATAAATGGTGCACAAGAAGTAGTAATTTGAATTTTCTACAGGAAGAATAGAACTAACGAATGTTGTCTATGCAATTCCGGTCAATGTTAAAAGAGATATTTATATAAAATAAAATAAAATAAAATAAAAAATCAGCATTTTCACTAGTCTCTCACAGCAAAACCGTGTTGAGAAAAGGCTTTTAAGAATAAATAATAGATTGCTGGCATGTGCATATATCAGGGATTCGATCTTTAAAGAGATCAAGTTGAATTAATAGAAAGAAATATTTTCATTTTGTATAGACTTGGGATCATGTCGCAATATAATAACCGAACCCGAACCACCTCAAGATCTCAATCTCACTCATATATATAAGAAGATTCAAAATTAAGTCCGCGTGGGCAGCTCAACTGGTCTCAGAGGGGAAAGTTGGAACAAGTGACCAAGGATCGAACCTCACCAGCGGCAGTGTGGGAGCAACCTCTCAAAAAATGAGGGGGGCTTCTTGTGCGCAGTGAGTACTGGTCCCAGCCTCTATTGTCGGTTGAGTCACCATGATTTACCTCCTCTCACAATCCCGTCGGACAGGGAGGTGAGGGGCACCCGGGTGAGCTATTTCACCTTTTGGAACAACAAGATTCAAAATTAAATGTAGTTTGGCCATACTTTATTGTTCAGTACAACTGTACAAGGCTATCTTAGACAAAATACATTATTTCAGATCTGATTAGCTACAACTTGGCTAGTCGATCTTGTGGCTTTGGAAGGCTATTGTTTGCACATAGCCCAGTTTCAGCTAGAATTTCTCTAATGAATTGCAGTGTAATTGTTTTTATAAATAGGGTAAACACCACATTTGGTCCCTCTTATCATTAACTTTTTACAGAGTGGTCCCTCTTATGTTTTTTTCCCAGTTTAGTCCCTACTATGTATTATTTGTTTCACTTTAGTCATTTTCAGGTGTTCCAAGGCGGTTCCGATAACATGTGATATGCTCATAAGGGCAATTTCGTCATTTCAAGTAAACTAACATGGATATTTTCATCTTTTTAATCATTTGAAAAAAAACTTAAGATTTAATCTCTTCCAAACTAGGCTTTCGTTCCGATCCAACTTAATCGTCCATTTCGTTCCAAACTAAAGTTTTCTCCCAAAATCTTCTTCAAACACCAAAATTGCTCACCAATTAATCAATATCTCAAATGGTCTCAATAGCGAACGGACGAAAATGCCCTAAAAAATATTCATTGCATGTCACGTGTTATCAGAACCACCTGATAAGGACTAAAGTGAAACACATAATTCATAGTAGGGACTAAAGTGAAATAAATAATTCATAGTAGAAACTAAAGTGGGAAAATAAATATAAGAGGGACCACTCTGTAAAAAGTTAATGATAAGGGGGACCAAAAGTGATATTTACCCTAATAAATATATGTTTAAAAAGGTGGTTGAGTTAAGTAATAGTGACTTGCGATCCTCAAAGTCCACAATAAGGAGAACTTAGACTCTTTGCACTCTTCGGACCAAGCTGTAAATACACGGTCTAATCTATCTATATCTATATCTATATCTATACTAATACTAAAAGTGTGAATGTTTTAAGTTTTTTTCTTTTTTTGTGAAGACAAAAATGCCCTTATTCAACTTGTAAAGTATATTAATAAATATAATCAAACATGAATTTTCCTTAAATTTTCTCATTAAAAATTTGGTAGGAAAATATTTTAAGAAAATTTGTAACTTCCTTTCCTCCTAACCAAGCACCATGAATATGGAAGAAAAACAAAACTAAATTCAAATTAAACTATATTAACTCTAATAGATAAGAAATTAACTCTTACATCATTTTTATAATTTCATTATCGTTCTCTTATAACACATAAAAATAAAAATAAAAACGCTATTATATTGAATAGTTGGTAAATTATATATGTAAAATTATTATAATGTATTATCAAAATGTTGTTATGTGCAAAATATTATTTGTATCATTTAAAGATTTGGTACAATATGTCACTCCTTCAAAAAAATTATATTCTCTTAAATATCATAAAACATGTTCAAGTAGAATCGCATCTTACCTATGAATGAACAAAAATGTTTATGACTTAGTAAACTAAGTAATCTTTATTTGACATGAGAAACATTACCTCAAATTTTCATGGAAATCTTTTCGACAAAAACGTGTGAATTAAGTGAAAAAATGGATATGAGAATTGGTGAAACCGTTCAAATAAATTTGATGTAATTGATGAAAATATGTGAAATCGATCTGGATGAAATTTATGAACGGTGAAGTAGGTGAATAAAAGAGGCAAATCAGTAATAAAAGGTGCCAGTAAAATCGATAAATACATGTGAAATCGATGAAAATTCGGGTGATATTTGTGAAAACATGGGAAACTAATCGGTGAAATCAGTGAAAAACGGGTGAAATATATGAAGAATGAGTTAAATCATTGAATAAATGTTAAAGTCTATGAAATCAGTGAAATAAGTGAAATATAAGTTAAACTGATAAAAATAATAAAAGGAAAAAAGTTTAACTAGCAAAATAGTGTGAACTAAACCACTAGAAATTTTTTGTCTTTTTTGTTTGAATATGGAAAAACAAGAGAAATTGATGAAAAATAGGAAAAACAATGTACAATAGGGTATATTTAATAAAAAACGAGTAAATCAGTAAAACAATTAAAACCAGTAAAAAAATCAATGAAAATTGAATTAAACTAATTAGTATAATAAGTGAAATGGCTTAGATCGATAAAGAAATATCTTTCAAATGATAAGGTAAGTGAAATAATTTGAGATATACTTAAAAGTAATTGAAAATGTATAATTATTTGAGTTGAAAATTCGATAAATTCATGTGAAATCGATGAAAATTCAAGTGAAATTAGCGACAAAAATGGATGATATCGGTGAAACGATGAAATTTCGTAAAAAATGATGAAATAGGTGAAAAATGGGTAAAATCGGTGAAAAAAGGCTAAAGTCGACAAAAACATGTGAAAATTGGTTAAACTGGTAAAAATGAGTGAAATCAATATAACAAAAAAATTTCAACCAACAAGAACAAAATCAAACCAAGAGATAAATGGTTTAAACAAAAAAAAACTAAAGAAATCGATGAAAATTCCATGATGAAGTTAATAAATTGAATATCAGTCATTAATATGTGGTATTTTATTATATAATGAAGTTAAATTTACTCTGATTTACAACAAAATACCACTGAAATTAAATAGACATGTACAACGTATGTAATGGTATGTGAAATCATAATACATTTATAAAACAAATTGGGTAAAATTTGTGAAAAATGGATGAAAACGGGTAAAATCGATTAAATTAAAGATAAAGTTGGTGAAATATTTGTTGGAATTTCTAAGAAAAATGATGAATTCAGTAAAATTTGGTAAAACCGGTGAAAAAAGGGTAAAATCGGTCAAAAAACGTAAAGTTGGTAAGAACATATTTAATCAATGAAAAATCCTGGTGAATAACGTGTGAAATTAGTGAAAACACATGAAAAATAGGTAAAAATGGGTTAAAATGATAAAAATGAGTGAAATCAGTTAAAGAAATAGTATAACTGGTGAAATCGGTAGAAAAATGGTTTACACTAAATAAGAAATACAAAAGAAATGGACTAAAAATGAGAAAACAATGAAAAATATAATAAGCTGTAAAAAAAAGGGATAAATCGCTAAAAAATATAAACCGATAAATTATTTTAAAGAAACGAATAAAATCAGTCAAAAAAGCTTGAAGTCGGCGAAACATGTTTAATCGATGAAAAATTTAGGTGAATAACATGTGAAATAGGTGAAAACGAGTTAAACTTTAACCGACAAATATAAGGTGAAATCAAAAGAAAATGATTTAAATTGGAAAAAAAGATCGACGAAAAATGGAAAACAATGAAAAATATTATAATCGATAAAAAAACGGAAAAATCGACAAAAAAAAATAAACAGTGAAAACATATGAATTGATGAAACTTCGGGTGAAATTGGTAAACACTTGTGAAGTTTGTGAAAAAACCGGTGAAACCAGTAAGAAAAAATGATCGTGAAATCGATGAAATTTCAAGTGAAATTTATGAAGAAACGGATGAAACATGTGACGTCGGTGAATAACGGATAAAATTGACATGAGAACTACTATGATGTAATGAACTACAAATGATCTTAAGATCTTATTTGAACCAATTTTATAAGATGTAATGAATAAATTAGTCATCATTTTTATATTTATTATAACTATTCAAAGTCATCATTTTTTTTTATAAATTAATAATAATTAATAATAATAAATTTCATAAAAAATAAATTGACAAATATATGATATTCTATGAAATAAAAATAGCTAATTTTACTCTAATTTACGAAAAATACCCATAAAATTAAAACTAGACACGTACAACGTACGTGCACCTTTCTAGTAAATAAAAAAAAAAAAAACTAGAAAGCCCTTGAATACACGTTGTCCAAGCATGGCGCACAAATATTCACTAAAGCAGCCTCCCTAGCTCCCAAAGAAGTCAAACCTCATTAATTAATTAATAGAAGCTTCCATGGATTTATTTATCAAATCCATGACAAAGACTTTAATACTTGTTTGACCATTATATTTATTGCACCCTTGATGATCAAGCTTTCCCAATAATAATTTGGGCACACGTCAATATAATCTTTATAATATATATATATATAGCCATGTGATTTGTGTCACTTCAACTTTATTCAGTTAAATCCATTTCCAAAAACAAAGAATACACTCCCTCCCTCCAAATTAACCAATTCTCATTACAAGAATGTTCATTTGTGGCAGTGGAAGCTTTAGCCATCAAGAACTGGAAGACCAAAACGAAAGCTACAACACCACCCCATGTACAACCCCAAAGAGATCCAAAAAGAGCAATACAACTACTTTTTGCAAGATTATAGGCAGCAAAGATACCAACAAGAACCCTTATGCCGATCGAGGTCTAGACAAATTCTACGCTCTTTTAGCAGATCTCGACACCAAGAAGCAACAAATCTACACACAAAAGGGGGCCGCAGACATCTCCATCGTGCGGTTTGTGTACGCTAATGACTCCAACGCATTCAAGCCAATCGTCGTGAGAGCTAAGGACAAGAACAAGAAAGAAGACCAAAACATGTTGCACATCCCACCAAAAGTACTAGTCAAACATGATGTATCTCATGAAAAGGATCAAGAGGCAATTAATCATGATCAGAGTTCTGATGTTGTAGTGAAACCGAAAGATCATAAAGAAGAGGATATTAACGGTAAGAAGAAGAAGAAGAGGTACTGTTTGAGATCATGTGATGGAAGAAGCTTTAGGCTTGATAATTTGAGGAAGCCTAATTACTATTTCTTTATGATCCTAGTGTTGATTCTTCTATTTATGGCTATGTTTGGGCGGTCTTTTGCGATTATGTGCACGTCGATTGGGTGGTATTTGATTAATCCTACGATAACCGATTCATCATCAAATACTACTAGTAAAAGTAGGAGGCCAAAGAGGAAGAAAGAGTATGTTAAGAAATTGAGTGAGGAAAAGATTAATAGTAATTATGTGCATAGCAAAGGAGGATCTTCTCCAACAAGTGTACTAATCAACAATAAAGATCAACTACAATATGGCCATGGAAGAAGCTGGTGAACTTGTTTGTATATTCCCTTCTTTTTATTATCTTCATTAATTGTGGATATCAAATTTTTTGATTATTTTTTAATTTTTTTGAACTTTGAGCGGTGAGAATTTTTTTTTTTTTTTTGGAAGAAATCATTTTTTATCATGGATTGTAATATCTTTCTTTTAGGTGAAATTCTAGCTCAAACACAATTTGATATTGAACCCGAATTACTTAATCAAATATGGTTAGAATATACTTATGTTTTGATTAAATGGGTACGTCATATATGGTTGGAATTTTCAATGATGGCGGGGAGATTAATTATATTTGAACTAGTCCCTGCGTTGACATGTTATTGTTCTCGATCGGGTTTACATATATTAATTAATTATAGATATTTTTCTATGTTTATAAGTTAATGTAATTAAGTCGTGCTAAACAATGTGGTGGAAGGCACTCTTTAATTTGTGTTCGACATTCTTCAATCTTGTATTGGTTTTTCTTTTTTTATGTAATTTTTGTTGGATGGAAATGTCGTCATTTTTTTTTTATAAGCAACAAAATGTCATCATTTTTTGGTGTTAGGAATGGAGTCCCTTTCATATATGTATATTCAATAATATATAATATATTTAGCAGCTGAACAGTAAATTTCTCGCAGAGTATCGAACAAGTTGTCAAATTGACGAGTAATTATTTTCTTGGGTCAAATTTGATTACAGTATCCTTTTTTAATTATATTTTACCGAGTAAAATGTCACCTGAAAGAAAAAAAAGACCACATACTTTATTTTTATTAGTGAAAAGATATTAGTCATCGTATTTTACACCTCTAACATAATAAGAACATCTAATTATCCACAATTTATGAGTTGCGGTCACGATTAAAGAGTTCAAGGAAGTATTTATTGTGACCTTTAATCAGTGTTTTAAAAATTGGACCGGATCGGCCAGTTCAACCAGTTTAATCGATAATAAGTTGTCAATTCGGTCCGGTTAATCCTCCAAAATTAGTTTTGTTCTCAGTTTGAATCGGAAAAAATCGGTCAAAAACCGATAAAATCAATGAACCTATGAACCGGTTGAACCACTGGTTCACTTATAAAAATAAAAAGTTTACGCTACGAATTTTTATTTCTCTTCCGCGACATTTAAACTTCAACAATACTCTCACATCTCTTCTACAATTTTTCACTTTGAATTAAACAAAATCAACAAGAAACAAATAAATCTTATATATAATAAGTTATATAAATATATTTGAGTATCAAATTCATTAGAAAAGTCATTTTTTTCACAAACTTTAAGTATTTTTATTTTTTTTATATAATTCAATGACGATATTCATCAGTAATTTCTCTTTTTCATAGGTGATTAGTAATAAAATTATTATTTTTGATATGATGTTTATTATAATTTGAATTATTCCATTGATATCATGTTATCATGCTTGTAATTTTGTTGCTATCATTCATTCTTAACTCAAATTTTGTAGAAAAAATAATTGATCATGAGATAAACATTTAGTTTATGGAAATAAACTTGAAAAATGAATAATATATTTTTTTAAATAGCTGATTACATATATTAAAATTAAAATCAAAATATTATATTGTAATGACGTCACACCGGTTGAACCAGTGGTTAAAACGGTTAAACCGATCTAACCAGTACTAGTAAGGCTATTGGTTCGATGTCCGGTCCGGCTTTTAAACATTGCCTTTAATTGATCGCTTGATTCACTTGATATTAACTTTTCATGTTATCACTGCAAAGATTGAGCGATGAGCAATATAATAACGTTGTTAAAAAATAGGCTTAGAAACAAAATGGAAGATTAATATATTGTGGGATGAATTATTTACATTGAAAAGAAAATTGTTGAGACACTCGGAACTAATTTTATTGTTGATAATTTTTTATGCTATGAGAGAACTTCATACAACTTCGATAATTTTTTTCATTATATATTACTTTAGCTTTTTTATTCAATATATTTTTCATTGATATTCTATTTTTGAGCAAAAAAAATATTGATTATCATTATCAATTAGTCTCAATGATGGTTAAACTCGCACCACTCCCCGGGACCCTGGATTTGTCCCTGAAAGTGACAATTATAACTTTTGAGTTATTTTTTCTTTTGAATAAAAAAATCGTAACACCAATTTCATGTGAGAGGCACATGCTAATTTTGTAGGGTATTTTCGTCATAAAGAATTAGATTGGAAATGCAACAGAAGTTCATGCTGAAAGTTCAACAAGGGAATGCGATTTTCTGAATGGAAATATTAGTTTGCTTCTTTAATTAATAAGTTTACCTTTTTATTTTTTTAATATCAATTATCAACTAAAAAATCCATGATTTCATATTACCAAAGATTTTTTTTTTTCTTTACAAATTTTAACAACTTGAAACATCGTTTGAAAAATGTAATGCAAGACTTTCAGTATGATCCTAAACGTGAAAGTATAGTGTATGCTCAATTTTATACACATCTCACACTCTGTAATGTGTAACTATAAATTTGTATCTATTTTATATTTGTTGATTTTGTACTATAAGTTTTTACTTTTTCTGTATTATATATCTTATTACAATTATACAAAAAGAATTAAAATACATTTTTTTTGCAGTTATGATTTTTTAATTTTTACACTTTGTAGTTTGTATTATAACTCATTATGCCCCAAACTTATCTCAAAGCTCCACTTCATTCCCCACCCCCCAATAAATTTGCACCCTTGTTCCCTTTTCTACTCTTAACATAATAACATTTGTGTTGCATTCCTCTCAAAATTCTAAATGATAAAAATACCCTTCAAAACTGGTATGTGCCTCTCACGTGAATTACTTTGACCGAAAGTGTGCTCCGAAAAGAGAACATGGGGAAAATACAACATTAATGTGATTTCAGGATGAACAGTACAAAAAATTTTAAGTTCAAGATAAAAGTGCAATTTTATCTATGTATTTATCGCTGAGTATTGGTAGCAAATACTCATGTTCGGCTCGATTGATTAAACAATCAAATCAAACTTAAACGCAATTTCAAATTCAATAAAAATGTTAACAACCTTCTAATGTGAATGATAATAGTATAATTATCTCTTATATTTTATCTATATATTCAAATCAAAAGAGTATAACATAGTAGAAAGTGACGTCATATTAAAAATAATTAAAATTTTCCCCACGTATTGGGTATTAAAAAAATCTCCCTCAGGTTTTTACATTCTTACAATTAACCTCTTGTTCATAAAATGTTTAAAATTTGGGTGTTAATTGTTATATCTTGTAAATTATAAAAATCCCCCTCATGTATTTGTCAATTTATAAAATATAATAATTAGCACCCAAGTTTTAACACTTATAAAATATTACAAACAATACAAATAACACACAAGACTAAAATGAAACACTTTAGGGACAAAGAGTTAATTGTAAGAATATGACAAACCTGTGGGGTTTTTGTAATTCCCAATACGTGAGTGTATTTTTATGATTAGGGGGTATTCGTAATTTAACCTTTCTAATATGACCTTTAAAATAAATACACGCCGCCGAAGAAAGAGCTAGGGTTATACTTTTGCAGCAAGCCCCCCTCTATAAAAGCCCACACTCACCGCCTCCTTATTCATTCCATTCCATTCATTCATCACTCTCGTTCTGCATCCGGTGGCTTCTATTCCACTTCAATCGTGGAATGGATTTTTACATTTTGCAATTAGTTTTTCTTTTTTGAAATGAATTTCATTTTGAATTTGCGTATATGAGTTGGGCAGCGATGATTATAAAGTAATTCCTCGTACTGAATGCTGTTGCCACGGCATGAAAGACTCTTTTACACCCATAGAATATGAGCTGCCCCTCTTACTCTTTTTGGATCCCATCTGGTCAGATCCGTTTGATTCTACCAAATCGAATTTCGGCGAAAATGTTCTCTTGATTTTACTCTTATTTGCTCTTATGTTTTATTTTACGTCTTCAATTAATTTGGGGGTCGTTTTTCAACTTGAATAAAGTTGTGGTTTGTTAATTCTTCAATTTTTTTATGAAAAGGGAACAAAATTGCTGTTAACATACAGGAGATCTTTTCATCTTTCAAAGGAGTTGGCTTGATAAAAATGTACTAGCAAATTATTAATATGATTTTTGCTTCAAGTATTTGGCCTCTCCTTATATTGAATTTAGGTGGTGTTTAAAGCCCAAATTTTAATGCTAGAAATGAGGGTTACGCACACCTCCACAAATTATCAAAACTACTTTTTGTCTTTTTTAAAACTGAGATGTCTTTTCTTAAAATTGCTTGCATAACCTAACTTTCAATTTAGAGGATTTCTTATTCATTGGGTTTTCTATTTGACTTGAGATTGGATAGGATTAAGATCCGTAATTTTAAATATGGGGAGAAACTATTGATAATAGCGTTTGATAATAAATAAAAATTATCTATACTAATATTATAAGGAAGTTATATCATGTTGTAGCAATTTTTTGCTATTTTTATTTTGTTTTAGTGTTTTAGTCAATTTAACTATCTAACTTATTTAAATAAAATTTCCTTTTATTTTTTTACATTATTAATTTTTTATTTTTTGTGCTCAAAAAATTTAATGCAAAACATGCTGAAGTATTAAAGCATGCGAGGACACATGGTTAGGATATACTAGTATGAAGATACTAGTTGATCTCTAATTGATGTTTCGTATGTATTAAATTTTTTAAGCACAAAAAATAAGAATTTTTTTATGGAAAAAGGTAAAAGTAAATTTTATTAGATGGGATAAATAAAAAGTTAAATAGTTTAATTAATTAAAACAATAAGTAAAAAATTGGAATATCAAAAAATTGCTACATCATGACATGAGTTCGAGTAAATTTTTTAAGCACAAAAATAAGAATTTCTTTCTGGAGAAAAGTGAAAGTTTTATTTAAATGGAATAAGTAAAGAACTTAAATAGTTAAGTTAATTAAAGTACTAAGTGTAGAATAAGAATGTAAATAAATTGCTACATCATGACATAACTTCACTTTTTAATAAGAAGTTCAATAAAAAATGGGTGATGATGTCATTACAAATTAATAGAACTTTAACATATGTTAGCTTTTTGAAACCTCAAGAAAGATCATTTAAGAGGGAATTCGACGCAAAATGAATATGACCATGGTGATCTCCCTTGTAATTATCCCTTTTAGTACTCTTCCATGTCTTGATTTTGTTAGATTAGATATTGATGATAATCAAGATTAATAAGAATATTTAGATTTCCCATTCAAGATAATCAAGATTAGGATTAACATCAACATTAAAAACATCATTGTGGCTTGATGATACTTGGTTGTATTTCTAGTAGGAAAAAGATTCATTCTAAATTGGGCCATAGGAAATAGTGGCTTGGAAGAGCTTCAGACTTTTGAGTCTTGCTGAACTGGAAGCAGCATACCAAATTGTTGGGTTTTAGGTCCCTTCCTATGTGGATAAATGCCCAATCTTTTGATAGTTCATTTTGTATTCACTTAGCCCATTACTTGGCCCACATATTTAATGTTATGTTAGGGTTATTGGCAAGTAATTTTCAGCACAATTTTACAACACAAATCAAGAGAGAAAAGAGAGGAAACAATTTTCGGCTACACTCACAGCTGCTTCGGTTTTTTGGCCTTTCCGACTTTATCCACCGTTGGATCATCGTCAAATTTTAACTGGAGATTCTACACATCCAGATCTATCATTTGACCGTTCGGATCGTCATTTTGGTGCCTGAAGGTGAACGGGCAGCCATTGGAAGTTGGTGTTAAAGTGTGAGCTTTTATCTCTATTTTGTTCTTTGTATTGCTATCTCTTGTGTAAGTGTTTGGTGAAGGTTTTGTACCTATTTGGGGCTGAATTGAACACTTGTATTTGTGATTGGTGATAGTGGAATACTTTGGGGCCCCCGTGGTTTTTCCCTCTTCGATTTTGAGAGGTTTTCCACGTAAAAATCTTTGTGCTGATTATTCACTTTTCGTTGCATATTGGTTGGTTGCTTTGTTGATAAATTTGTTGCATTTCCATCTTGATTCAATCAAGGGAGAAATATTTATTGTTGTGTTCTTTGTTTGAAAACTAATGGTTCAATCCTTATGCTTAAGGATGTTAGACATGCTCCAGATATTCGTTTGAATTTGATTTCAGCCGAAAAACTTGATACCACTTTGTTTCACAAAGAACACAACAATAAATCTTTCTCCCTTGATTGAACCAAGATGGAAATGCAACAAATTTATCAACAAAGCAACCAACCAATATGCAACGAAAAATAAATAATCAACACAAAGATTTTTACGTGGAAAACCTCTCCAAATCGAAGAGGGAAAAACCATGGTAGCCCCAAAGTATTCCACTATCACCAATCACAAATACAAGTGTTCAATACAGCCCCAAATAGATACAAAACCTTCACCAAACACTTACACAAGAGATAGCAATACATAGAACAAAATAGAGATAAAAGCTCACACTTTAACACCAACTTCCAATGGCTGCCGTTTCACCTTCAGGCACCAAAATGACGATCCGAACGGTCAAATGATAGATTTGGATGTGTAGAATCTCCAGTTAAAATTTGATGATGATCCAACGGTGGATAAAGTCGGAAAGGCCAAAAAACCGAAGCAGCTGTGAGTGTAGCCGGAAATTGTTTCCTCTCTTTTCTCTCTTGATTTGTGTTGTAAAATTGTGCTGAAAATTACTTGCCAATAACCCTAACATAACCTTAAATATGTGGGCCAAGTAATGGGCTAAGTAAATACAAAATGGACTACCAAAAGATTGGGCATTTATCCATATAGGAAGGGACCCAAAACCCAACAAATCTCCCCCTCCCGACTATGTGGAAGAGTGCGCCATAACGGCAATCTCACAACAAGTGTCAAACTTTCCCTTAGGAAGTACTTTAGTCAACATATCAGCCCCATTATCATCCGTGTGAACTTTTTCAAGTTCTACCAATCTATCATTCAAAACATCTCGTATCTAAGATACCTCACATGCTTCGGTAATGGCAATGAATTCAAACTCGGTAGTAGACAAAGCAACACACTTTTGCAATCTGGACTGCCAAGAAACTGCTCCCCCTGCAAAGGAAACTAAATAACCTGAAGTAGACTTTCGAGAATCGATATCACCCGCCATGTCAGAATCGGAAAAATTTGTGGTCCTTTGAAGGAAAAATCATTTGGTGGAGCACGTTACTTTGCGACATTTATTGATGATCATTCAAGAAAGGTATGGGTCTATCTTTTGAAGACGAAAGACCAAGTGCTTGATGCATTCAAGCAATTTCAAGCTTCAGCTGAGAGACAGACCGGGAAGAAGCTTAAGTGTATCCGCAGTGACAATGGTGGAGAGTATATTGGTCCTTTTGATGCTTATTGCATATCACATGGTATTCGGCATCAAAAGACACCTCCAAAGACTCCTCAGTTGAATGGCTTGGCAGAAAGGATGAATATAACTCTAGTTGAGAGAGTTAGATGTTTGCTTTCAGAATCAAAGTTGTCGAGATCCTTATCAATTTGTCACTTACTATTTCTCTGAGTGGTGATGTTCCCGACAGTGTTTGGTTTGGCAAAACTGTCTCATATGATCATTTACGGGTCTTTGGTTGCAAAGTTTTTGTGCACGTTCCAAAAGGTGAAATATCGAAGTTGGATGCTAAGACAAGACAATGCATCTTCATTGGTTATGGGAATGATGAGTTTGGTTACAGATTCTATGATCCTATAGAAAAGAAGCTTGTTAGAAGCAGAGATGTGATATTTATGGAGGATCAAACCATTGAAGACATTGAGAAGGCTAATTGTCAAGTTCCTCAAGAGAGTGATGAACTCATTAGCCCAAAACCAGTTCCTTTGAGTCATCTACCGGATGATCAACAAGTTGATGAAGAAGTTGATACTCATGATGATGGCCATGAAGATAACCATCAAGATGTGCCTGAAATACCTCAAGTTCCACTCCGTAGATCAAGTAGAGAAAGACAACCTTCAAGAAGGTATCCTACTGATGAATATGTTTTTCTGACTGACGGGGGAGAGCCTAATTGTTTTGAAGAGTTTATGGAGAATGAGGATAAAGAAAAGTGGCTAAGTGCTATGAAAGAGGAAATGAAATCATTGCATGATAATGCTACTTTTGAGTTGACGACATTACCTAAGGGTAAGAAAGCTTTGAAAAATAAATGGGTTTATCGTGTGAAACAAGAAGAGAATGCTCTTCCACGGTACAAAGCTAGATTGGTTGTCAAAGGTTTCAGTTAGAAAAAAGGGGATTGACTTTGATGAAACATTTTCTCCAGTTGTGAAAATGTCTTCTATTCGGATTGTTTTGGGTCTAGCTGCTAGTTTGGATTTGGAGGTTGAGCAGATGGATGTGAAGACTGCATTTCTTCATGGTGACCTTGAAGAAGAAATCTACATGAAACATTCAAGAAGGAAAAATCATTTGGTGGAGCAAAGGAAACTAAATAACCTGAAGTAGTAAATTGTTGGACAATCCACTTCAACTTTTTATCTAATGTATACGGGCCGCTAAATGTTAGTGGATGATAAGGTTTCTTTTATTTGCCAATGGGGCAGTACCCAGTTGATTAAAGTTGAGGTTCTATGTCGTGGATTCAACTTCAACTAATGTGATTTTTTTTTTTAATTTAAGCATTTTTTGAATAATTAGTTTATTGTTGTACTTTGATACCAATGAAATAAATTCGAACAAATTTTTCATTAAATTAATATGTATTCATCATTTTGAATAGACTAAAGGTGTCTCTCCATGGTAATTAATACATAGGATGCACTAACTTGAAAATTTTGAATAGTTCAAATAAGCTACAAAAAGAATAAGAGAACCTTAATTAGTTACATTATTGACCATTTTTCAATGGATCGAAGACGACAATATTCTAGTAAAGTGCTCCTCGATTATAAAAGGAGAAAAGGGTCATGTTTGTCTGGTATTTTGGGTTAGTAGTTTGAAAGAGTAGTATATGATTATATATTTGTAAAATAATTTTGTTTTGTGTGATGAAGTTTATTTGGATTTTGAGAACCTTAATTCAGGAAATAAGGTAATTGTAGGTTTTCTTGAAGTAAGTATTTAAGTTGTAGGTGTAAGATGTGTAAAGTTTTATGTCAAATCATGTTTGTCATGTGATTAAGTTGTGTAAGAGATAAATTTTGTGTAGATTTTTTGGATATAAGAAAATTATTTTGTTTGACTATTAGGAGAATCGTTTGAAAAAATTGAAAGAAAATAAATACATGTTTGTCTCGTTTTTTCCAAACATGAAATTATTTTAAAAAATGCAAGACAAATAAGCTCAACAATTCTCAAATCTCTGTTTTCTCACATAAAGAACTCTGCAAGATATACGGGATATTCTTGCATAGACATGGTCTATGAGATTTCTATACACCTTGTGGTAGTAAATACACCACATCATACATTTTGAGAGTGTGACATCATCAATTATGTAGTGCATTTACAATCACAAGGTCTATGAAAAGCTAATAGACCAGGTCTATACAAGAATTTTCCAAGATATACCATCTTGGAGATGTTTTGAAGGATTCTCACATACTGTAGATTTTGTTTTCATCAAGATTTATACGACATATTTTTAAAAGCAACCATTTATACGACATTTCTTACTATAATTAGATATTAATCAAGATATTAATGAAATAAGAAATAATATTAGAGATAACAAATGCACAAAGCAGAAATGATTCACATTTGGAAATAAGTAGATGTGATTCCAATTAAATACTAATAATTTTGAAGAAAAGTCAGTCTCTCCAGATTCATCAAAAAAAAAAAAGGGGTCAGTCGCTCGATGGAAAAACACAAAACAGATGGATGTAGTATTTATTTGAGGGAAATTTTTTTAATTGAGTCATAGAATAATTTATTTGATAATAAAAACATTATTTAGTCTATGTCACTAGATTCTCTTTGAAGGTGGTCAATGAAAAATATAATCAAACTAAATTTACGATATATATAATAAATACGGAGTATTAACTATTCTCGTAAAATCTATATATCCCCTTGGCAATTTCAATAATGTAGTAAAAAAATGTTCTAAATGAAATTTAGGTATGAGTATGAAATTATGAATGAAAAAATTGACTAATATAATTTTAGACAAATATAAAATATCATTAGTATTATTTTTTAAATAAAACATTACATGTACGTAATCTAATTTGAATCTATAACATTATATCATCTCAAGTCACAATAATTTACTTATAGATCAAAAAATATGAATCTACAAATTAAGCATTAATCACCTACACTATATTGTACTTATGATTATTATCTTTTTAAGATAAAAAAAAAGGGGGTAAGACTCATGGAATCTCTTTATTTAATAATCAATACCTAATCAAATAAATCCCTTAAAATCCATCTCCCAGATCTTGCATTGAGGCTGGTTCTCATAGAAAATTCTGTAACAAATTATTCAAGTAGAAATGAGTGCAACGTAGAAAAAGGGCTCATATTCTTAAAATGTATTTTTCCTTCAAATTATCAGTCATCTGTACAAATTAATACACAATAAATCAATCTACCCGAATCAATAGATCTTACAATGATTCGAAGCTTTCAACAGGAGCGGAGAGCTTAAGCTCGTGTGCAGCTTGAAATGAATCCGCTGCTTGCTGAATCGACCCTTCCATTTTATAAACGAACCCGAGATTCAACCATGCATTGTGGTTCATGGGTTCCAAACGCAAAGCGTTCATTAAGAAGCTTTTTGCAATAGGAACCGACTTATGGTCTATCTTCATCAATACTTCGGCAGTTGAAACTATACTCGGAACATAATCAGGATCAATTGATAAAGAAACTGAAAATGCAACAATGGCTTCCTTGTGTTGTCCTTGAGCTTCAAATACTTTTCCTGCAAGAATTTAGGAGAAAAATTGGTTGGGCTAGAGATGGCAAAACTCTGTTAATAAGATAAGCAGAAAGGGTTATGAACCTGTCATATGCCAACCACGAGGGGAGTAGAAATTAATTGCCTTAGCTTTGTCTATGCAAATATATGAATCGAGCCACGACTCGTGGTTTGAGTAAAGTCCGGCCAAATCTAACCATGCTTCTACTTCCAATCTTCTCTCTGCTAGTACCTGCAAATTGGAGGAAGATTTTTAATGAAATCCCCTTTAGGAAAGTGCCAAAAATTCTCTGCATATTTGTTGTCTGCTGTTGAGACTAAATGTCCCACATGGATTGTACAACAATACTAAGTCACCTAATAAGGTTTTGGGCAAATCTTTACCTCTTGAGCTAGCTTTTCAAGTGAGTAAGGCTCAAACCCTTTAAGTGGATTTAGCCCACGATTGCATACACATTATTTTGATGCTAGTCTTAAGCATTATAGATTTTATATTAATGATCATATTCACATAGAGTGAAAACGGCACATACCTCATTTGTGTTCTTCTCATGTTTCTTGTGATGTTCACCGTCTCCTTGAATTAATGATAGCAAAATCCTATAAGTTTCTATCGCTTGCTTTGGTTGTTCTTGAGCAATTTGAATGACAGCTTTTAACCTCAAAAGTTCGAGCTGATCAATGCCTCCAGTTTCGTCTAAAGCAAGATCAACAATGGCTTCCGCATCTTTCAATTTCTTTTCAGCAGATGCAACAAGAGCCAACAACTTCCATCCTTTTGCGGAATTCCCAGCAGTTATTTTTGAAAATCTCATTGCTTTGTCAAAGGCTGAAGACAAATTCCGTTCAATAGCATGTTCTAGCCCAATGTAAAAGTCCATCTCCGGATCCTCTGACCCCGAGGCATGGTCTAAGGACTTAATCGAGTCTCTATGTAAATTAACTCTTTCGAAGTCCGAAATGGATATCTTTGCCATATTCCCATAGCATACCCCAAGAAACTTATGAGCTCGGCTTAGTATGTGCTCGTCTTTTTCTACGCACATGTCAATAACTCTATGTGCAAAATTTATCCCCTCGGAAGATTCCATTCGATCTTGAGCACATAATTTTGCTCCTAGCAAAAATGAAGCTAAATGTGGTTTATGCTTAGCTTCCGAAAAACCCGAAACTTTCTTTAAAAGGTCAAGTGCCGCGTGATTCTGACCGGCAGCGCTATAGCAAAGAGCGAGAAAGTACCACCTCTCAGCTCTATTATATATACCGGGAAGAACTTGCTCCACGTGATTTGCCAAAGACTCGAACTGCCCAGAGATTGTGAGTGCAAAAGTTAAATGATCCATAACTTCTTGATCCCACTCTATCTCATTATATAGAATCTTCTGCATGAGTATAAACAATAAAAGGATCGATTCCTCAGTACTATTTCTGGGAAATTTCAAAAATGGAGAAGGAATGCTAGTTTCAGTGCCTCCATAGAGCAATGTGGTAGCTAAGTCCTTTTGTATTTTCGCTAGTCTTTGGGGATCGAGGTTCCATGGCTTTACTAGAGCCCTTCTATATGCAGCAATAGCTTCGTCTAGAGACCCCGACTGTATCCATAGCTTGGGAAGCAACTCTAGTGCTCGATGAAACATTTCTAGCAACTTGTTGTCTTCATTAATTTCGCCATGTATACCATTTGGTAGAGCTGACTCAACCGTATCCAAGATAAAGCTGCATTCTTTTGCAGCTTCTGTCATTCAAAATACGCCAAAACACAAAGTTGGTCTTTCATCTTATATGAATGCAGTCAAAGTTGATTTACCAATGTGGAAGTGGAACAAAACTACTAGTAAATAATTACGGTAATGAAAGTTAAAGAACCGCGGTTTAGTACCTTTGACTCGTCCAAGCTCTGCTAACGATTTTGCTTTAAGTAAGATTGCTTCAAGAAGTAGACTCACTGAATGCAGTGACATTACACCAACTAGCACACTTCTCCTTTTGGACCGCAATTTTCTTGGGCCAGTTCTCTCGGTAATTGCCTTAGCCATCTTTGGTGATAAGATTCTAATGTCAATTCCTTGAAATACTTGAAGGGCTGCATCAAAATTTCCCCTTTGGTATTCCAGTCTTCCCAACAATGCTCTAGCTTCCTAAAATTCATATTTAGAATCAATTAATCCACTAAATTCAAGAGTGTTAAGAAATCAAAGGGTCATTATTAGAATACCTCATAATTTAAAGAGAGTGCCTCTTTCAAAGTAGATTCAGCTTCATCTACTTGAGCATCTTCAAGTTTTGATTCCAAATCAACAGTTCCAGTTCTTGATGAAATTCCACTAGCAGAAAAATCCCTTGTGGCCAATGACTCTGGGGATTGAGGCACTGTTTCTTCAAATTTGAATTGCTCTCCAGAACAAGCACACAACATTTTTTATTTCTTTTTGTTTTGCCCACAAAATTGTACACTTTTACATAAATAAAGTCACCTTATTTCACTTCTTTCTTTTAACAACTGAAAATATATATCACAAATGTAATAAGGGTTAGATGAGAGAACAACATAAAAGATGAAGAAAAGATAAATTCAAGTGCTAAAGCATAACATTAACCGCAATTAAGAGAAAGCCAAAAGGAAAACATACAGTAGAATAGAAAATACAGAGAATAGAAGAAATTAAGGTGCAGAAATTGAAGAAGACAGATAGCAAAAGGACACCAAAAGCTGAAAAAAAAAAGTAAATGAAAAGAAAAGGGCGTTACAATACAGAGCTTTGGTCTTACCAAAAAGCAAAGATTTTGAAAATGGGATTCTTTGTTTTTTGGAGATGATCTGAATTTTGAATTTTTGACTATGGTGTACACAGAATATGCTTTTGTTTGGTATTTGTAATTTGTGATTTTGATTTTGGAGTAGAGACTGAAGGCATGGGGGTGCTGCAGTTTATGATGTAGTAGCTGTTTTTAAAGATTCCCTCTGTTTCTTTGCATTATTCTTTTTTCTTGGGTTTGATGTTTGTTTGTTTTTTTCTAAATTATACTACAAGATTTAAAATTGACAACACTGATCTGGGATACACCCTGTCCCTGTGACAGAGGATACAATGTATTAACTATACAACCATGTATAAATGAATAATAATTTAAATGATCTCAAAAAAAAATAAAAAAAATTGAATAATAATTTATCCAAAAGAAAGAGTAAAATGCAAAAATACCCCCTTTATTATTTTTAATCAGCAGAAAATCTTATTTTATTAGCTAAATACCCCTTGTGCTAACATTTTATTAGCAAGTAAAATCTGGGTTTTCCAAAAATTACATTCAAATCACAATCCATTTTTGAAACTCAACTCACCAATAAATAACATTATTTTACATTCAAAAGAATCTAATCAAAATACGTTCAATTCAAGATTTAATTGTTTCGCTTAATTTTTCAAGATAAAATTCAAACTACTCGGTCAAAATATTTTTCATTCAAATTAAACCAAACCAAACAAGGTCAAAATACATGCAAACAGGACCATAAGTCTTCATTAACGTGTTGCATCAACCCAGAATTGGACCTCCTTGACGAGATCATGTGAGTGCAAACAAAGGTGATTAATCGAGTCTAGTCAAACTAAAATAAATCGAGCAAAATTTGAGCCAAAATAATATATTTGTGAAATTGATAGTCATAGTCTTTCAAATGGATCTGGTTGAATCTAGTTAAATTTAATGTGGACAATTTGAAGCTCATTTATTGTTCACTCCCACAAAGGAAAATTATGCTTTAGTACAATAAAATTACTACTAATCGTGAATTCTTATGGTCTTATAAACTAATTTATTAGTTTTCAATGAAGCTTTTGAGAAACGATTTGGCAAATAATTTTTAATATCGAGATGATAAATAATTACTCCCTCCGTATTTTTATTTATCGCTTTGGAGGACTGCACCTGAATTAAGGAATGTCATAAATACTCATTTTTTTAAGCAAAAATTCCAAAATATCCTTTTAATCAAATAATGTTAACATTAATTAATATTATTACTCCCTCCGTTTTTTTTATTTATCGCTTTGACAAAATTTTCTTGTTGACTTTTATTTGTCGATTTAGGATTTCAATGTAAAATTAATGTTATTTAACCATTTTTACCCTTCTTATTTGATTAAAATAATAATTTGGAATTTTGCTTCAAAAAAGTGAGTATTAATGACATTTCTTAATTCGGTTGCAATCCTCTAAAGCGATAAATTAAAAAAAAAAAAGGTGGGGGGGGGGGGGGGGAGTATATGATGGGTATCAAATAATTAACTTTATAGGTGTTAAAACTTAAAAATGATAACTATATAAATCTCAGGTATTTTTGGAGTCTTTGGACATGTCTTTTTCCGGGTCAAAATCTTTTCAAAATTAATCTCAAATTGGGTTTAACTCAATTTGGATAAGCTCAAACGGGGACAAATCATTTCCTAAAGTAACCTCGGTTCTTCTATCAAGTTTTTCATTTCCTAGCATGAAATTGATGCGTTAAAAGTTTTTTTTTTTTCTTTTCAAAAAGAAATGAAAATTCCGATGAAATACACAATTGCATGGCAATTTTTAAATACTCCTATCATATCAAATAAATGTATCACCTTTATGACTTTTTTAAGATTTGCATCATGAGAGCATCATTGCAATTAATAATTTAAATTCCGAACTACTTTTTGCTCGTCCAACTAGTGTGGACCACAATATATGCACGGTGCTCAAGATAAATAGTCGTACACCGAAATTGTTAAGCGAGTTTACTTTGCACCTTTAAAGTTACACTTTAGTATACGAATATCTTCAATTGTTCATGTTTGACATTAGTTAAAATTTATACCAATTTTGCATTTCTTTTGCTAACTGATTTTGGGTACAAATAGTAGCATGATGTATATACCGTTGAAAAATTAACAATGGAGAAGAATTTTTATTTGAAGGGTTTGCCTATTGTAAAAATATGAAGACAAAGAAGTTGGGATTTTACCTTCAAATAGGATTGCAATAATAGGTCGAATTTTTTTTATTAGTAGATATCTCATTTTTATAGAGGAGATAAAACATATAATAGTGTTGTTTATATCCCACGTATTTTTCAACAACTAGTTTGTGATAAATCATCCACATTTATTTCAACCAACAGATAATTTTCTCAACTTCCTACACTAAGAAATACGCACATGATCCAAATAGGATATAATCGATTTGACTTGGTTTATTCTCTATTTGATGAATCCCTTTAACCAAGTTACCCAAGATGATTAAAAAAGATACAATCCAGATATATATTAAATTATATTAGACATTTATACTGTAGAGATAATTACACTTTATGTTTTCTCAAGCGAATTGGGGTTAAGAGTAATTTCACCTCCAATCGCGGGTATCACATAAAATCGAGAGCTTTTAGCCATATAAAAATACCAACATATATATTAGATAATTACCGTAATATCCAAAGCAGTACTACAAATAACCTATTACAAAGTAGGGATTCTCTATTTTGGAGTGGCGACTGATCAAACGATCTAGAAACCTAAAATAAACAAGCATAATCGATCTTCATATTTCCGAGCTGGAGCGGTAGAAATCATGTGTCCTCTTTCATTGAATACAAGGGTACTTTTAGCTAGGATAATATTCCGGGTTGGTCATATTATTCGGGTCAAAATCGTACGACTAATATTAAAGTTTGTACAATTTATTACTCGGGTACAAAGACAGGTGAAAACACAATAATAGTTGGATGGGAACGATGTCCGTACGAGAATATTCCAGATTCTTGATATGGTCGGAAATACTCCGAGATCGGATGGACCCTATACATAGCATTACTTCACACGGTCCTGGATCGTTACGATCCTCACTAACAAGTCATAGCCACGTCATTACCACGTTTGCTCTCCAAAACATAGTATATCATTAACAAAGGTTGTATTTTCTTTTTATAACAACAAAGATTGTATGTTATTGGTAATTTGGTATAAGACTGTTATGATGTTGTTTGGATGGGTTTTGGCCCGGTCTCGCAATGAGTTTTTGCCAAACTCATAAAACCATAAAAACCCTATTCAAAAACCCACACTCAAACTCTTCAAACCTATAAAACGTTGATTTGACACCTACCACCTACTTTTTCCCCCAATTCTCACTAAAAAAGACATTAATTTGACACCTATCACCTACTTTTTCCCCTAAACCCCAACATCAAAACCCAATCCAAGTGGGGTTTCAACTTATTCAAACCACAAAACCCAAGAGCCAAAACCCATCCAAATGAACTCTCAAAGGTTTCATCGAAACCACCCAAACCAATTTATTTACAACGAGACCCGCAAAACCGAGTTAAAACCCATCCAAATAGACCCTTACGTTTTGTAGTCAATTAAACAATGACTTCTATAAAATATACATTATTTATCAATTGAGTTCTAAAATGATTTTGAGATTATCTATTTATATTTTACCAAAGAATGTGTAAATTTATTAAACCCTAGCCTTTCTTTTAATTTTCTGTAAAATGCTTATAGTATTTCATTTAAACATATGAGAAGTGGGAATATCCTCGTTCCATCATTGGCCTTCTATTTTTATTTTGGTATAAATAAATTCTATTTCATATTTAAAAAAAAGTAATACAACAAAGTCAAAAAGAGAAGATTCTCATATGAATCTTACACGCACAACCTCTTCAACTGATGATCGTAACACTAAGAAAATCCGTACAATTGATAACAATCAAGAATCCACCCCCATGGACAGTGATGAAGGAAATAAAGAAGGAATTAATCCCAACGATGCTCAGGCCTCGGAGAACATATCCTATAGAGACAAGCTTGCTGGAAAATCAGAGGTAAGAGATGATTTCAAGTTTGACACCAAACTCATGTTTGGCCTGGAGAAGATAAAAGTTATCAAATCTACTGAGGACTGCCCCTATCCGAAAATTATTTTGGATGAGGACCTTGTGGAAAGCATTAGAAAACCTTGGAAGGATGCCCTGATAATCAAAATAATGGGAAAAGGCTGGAATTATAATTTATTAGCGGCTAGAATGGATAGGTTGTGGAAACTCAGTGGCGATTTCGAACTCATTGATGTGGGACACAACTGCTATATTCTGAAACTCGGTGACAAAATCAAGAGGGACTACATACTTACTGAAGGCCCATGGATGCTAGCAGGACAATTTCTTGTAATAAGAAAGTGGAAACCAAATTTTCAGGCATCAACATATAAAATAACAACAGTGGTGACTTGGGTTCGGATAGAGGAACTTGCCCTCGAATACTATAAGGAACATATTCTCTACTCGATGGCTAGTAGCTTGGGGGAACCCATCAAAATTGACCATAACACCTACTAGGCCACAAAAGGTAAGTTTGCCAGATTTTGTGTTGAAGTTGATGTAGAAAAACCGGTAGAAAGAGCGGTCTTTGGTTTGGGAAAGGTTTACCCAGTGGTTTATGAGAATCTCCCTATTCTCTGTTATGGATGTGGAAGAATTGGACACCGAAAATCTGAATGTCCGAAGAAATTAGTAACACTAGAAAAAATGGTTGTGGAGGGAGAACCGATTGTGGCCGAGTTCGAAAGGAACAAGACTGAGTTGGGGCCGAGTTGGCTCATGAACAAGCTACGTAACTCAGAGTTCGGGGATTGGCTGCAAGTACAAAAGAAAAAAGTCAGAGGTCAACGGACCAATGGAAAGCCAGAAATGGGCGGACAAACGGGACAGAACAAGAACATGTTTCAGGAATTATCCAATTCTAATGATAAGGAAAATTTGGAGTCGTTGGTAGAGATGGAAAAAGGGGGATCCAGTAAAAAGTTAAGTGTGCAGGGGGAAAAGAAAAATAACAAAAGTCAAAATAGTAAGAAAATTGTAAAGGAAGACAAGAGAACTGATTTATCAAATCAAAAAAGAGAGATAACTACTGTGCGTAGCAAGTCAAAGTTGGGCCCTACACCCAATTTAAAGGACCGTATGGTAGTGGACTCATCTGCAACCCATATTGGAAAAGAAAATGACTCTGGCCCAGTACAAATGGACCTATCTGATTCTAATTTAATACCCATTAACCTGATGCCCAACTCAACACTAGAATTAATGAAGGAAAATTTTAACTCTGGAAAACAATTGGTTCCACATAGCAGAGAGAACGATATTCCAACTGAAGAAGATGAGTCAGCTGAGTTTCTTCACAAATTTCAACCCCAATTACAGAATGGTAAGGGAAACGACATGGATCCCTCTCATCTGGCAGATCGGGGTGGTGGGGAGATACAACATTGTGGACAGAGAAATGGGCATTTTGTTCGAGTTGGTGATAAGTCTAAGCCAATGGAAGGAGGAGAGACAACGTATGTTTGTGGGGAAAACTCTTCGGTTGTTACAGAAAGAATTGAGGGGCGGGAATATTGATTTCCCGATTAAGGTAAATTTTCATTTTTTCTCCCATGAAGATTTTGACTTGGAATTGCCGGGGGGCTGGGAATGAGGATTTTAGAACTAATTTTAGGGAATTAGTTGAAGTTCATAGACCAGATATTGTCTATTTGATGGAAACAAAAGTCTCGGAAAGTAGGGCCGAAACTATCTCAACCAATTTGGGATATTCGGGTGTGTGTCGTGCTCCAGCAGTGGGAAGAACAGGTGGTATTTGGTTACTTTGGAGGATTGAGGAAATTCGGGTTGAGGTTATTTATATGGATGATCAAACTATTCATGCTCTTATTCAACCAAAAGTGGGCCGTGAATGGATTTGCAGTGGGGTTTATGCTAAACCCCAACCAGGCGAAAGAGAACTTTTTTGGAGTAAATTGGAAGAATTTGGAGCAAATCTTACACTTCCCTGGATTATTACTGGAGATTTTAATGAGGTGACTAATATCCAAGAACGACGGGGAGGTAATTTACCATCATCTTCTCGGTGTAGAAGGTTCAGGGAGATGATGGATAATTGTAATTTACTGGATCTCGGCTTTCGTGGACCCAAATTTACTTGGAATAACTCGAGAGGAGGGCTGGCCCGTGTTAGAAAAAGGCTCGACCATTCAATTGCTAATGTTCTTTGGCAAGAACATTTTCCAGATAGCCTTGTGCTTCACCTTCCCCGTACATACTCCGATCACCATCCATTACTTACCCTATGCGAAGGAATGGACCGTCCTACCAGGAGAAAACCATTCCGGTTCGAATTGGCCTGGTTCACGAACCCTGAATGTAGAGAATTAGTGGCTCATATTTGGAATTCATCTGAAAACGTTTACGAGGCAATTTCAAGGATTCCGGACACAATGAGGGAATGGAATGCTCGAAGCTTTGGGAACATTTTTGCAAGAAAAAGAAGGATCCTTGCTCGGATTAATGGAATTCAGAAGAAGTTATGCTCCACAGATGATCCCTTCCTATGTGAGTTGGAAAACAGTTTGATTTGGGAGTACAATGGCATTCTCAAAAAAGGAAGAAATCCTTTGGTTCCAAAAGTCTAGAATCAAATGGGTTTCTCAAGGGGATAGAAATACTAGATTTTATCACTTGACTACTGTTTGTTGTAGAAGGAAAAATCGGGTTAATGCGTTAAAGGTGAATGGAGAATGGAGCACGGAGGAGACTGCTCTTAAAGAGCATGTCCGATCATATTTCAGTCGTTTGTTTACTCATGAGGAAGCTCGCGTCCCTTACAGGTTGGGGTTGAGTAGACTGCAAAAAAGAGTGGAGACGGAAGACTGTTGCACCCTGGTCAGACCCGTTACAATGGAAGAAATTACTAAAGTGGTCAAAGAACTTAGCCCATATAAAGCACCAGGGCCTGATGGTTTACAGGCCTTTTTCTATCAAAATTGCTGGAGTACTGTCGGAGATTCGGTGTATGGGCTGGTTCGGAAAGCTTTTGAGTTCGGCTATTTTAACAGCGAACTAGGCAACTCATATCTTTGTTTAATTCCGAAAGAAACTAGTCCGGCTTTGATTTCCATGTTCCGCCCCATAGCACTTTGTAACGTTTGGTATAAAGTAATAACCAAGACTATTGCACAACGTATGAAACCGATCATGGTTAAGCTCATCAGTCCTCTCCAAAATAGCTTCATTCCGGGGAGAAGCACGCAAGATAATATCATTATGATGCAAGAACTGCTTCATTCACTTAGGAAAATAAAGAAGAATAAAATTGGTGAGATGGTGATCAAACTTGATCTTGAAAAAGCATATGACAAAGTGAATTGGGATTTCTTGGAGCAAACATTAGATTATTTCGGCATCCCCCATAACATTGTTCGGTTAATTATGTTTTGTGTCAAATGCTCTAAGCCTAGTATTTTGTGGAATGGCGAACCACTTGAGGCTATATCTCCGAACTGTGGACTAAGACAAGGAGATCCACTATCTCCTTATCTTTTTGTCCTTTGCATTGAGAGACTTTCGTACTTGATTGGGGAAGTGGTGGAGAAACGAAAATGGAAACCGATCAGTCCATGTCGTGATGGGCCAAAAATATCTCATCTTTTCTTCGCAGATGACTTGGTACTTATGGCGAAGGCAACAAACTCGAATGCAAGATGCATAAGTGAGGTCCTCCGAGGTTTTTGTGATGCTTCTGGTCTCAAGATCAACTTACAAAAATCTAAAGTCTTCTTTGCTAAGAATAGGGGCGGTAGAATCAAAAGAGAAATTTCTGGAATTCTGGGCATTAACCGCACGGACAACTTGGGAAAATACTTGGGAATTCCCCTTGTACACGGGCGTATATCACCTAGGCTTTTTCGAGAGATCATTGATCGGGTTGCAGGGCGGCTTACAGCATGGAAAGCTAGACTCCTTTCAATGGCGGGGAGAACTACTCTTATCCAAGCAGTTACCTCCGCCATTCCGAACCATTTGATGCAATCGACATGGCTCCCTAGTTCAACTTGTAATCAACTCGACCGGTTGAATATGGACTTTCTATGGTCCTCAGATCATACTCGACGGAAAATTCATCTCGTAGGGTGGGAAAAGGTTATAAAATCTAAGAGAGATGGCGGGCTTGGTATTCGCACCACAAGAAGAGCGAATATTGCACTTCTTGCAAAGATTGGTTGGAAAACTATCAAAGGGGAAAATGAAATTTGGGGAGACACTTTTCGGAAAAAATACTTGAAACATGGGGCAATTCTTGATTATAAAACTAAAGGTGAGGATTCCTTCCTTCGGAAAGGAATCACTAGAAGTATTCAAGCCGTTGGTTCTTGCTTTAGATGGAAGATTGGGAATGGTAGGAACACTTCACTTTGGTTTGATAGGTGGGCTGACTCGAACTTACTTTGTGATCTTGTGGATGGAGAAATTTTGGAAAAGAGGAACGGGGTTGGACTGTTGCCGATATCATTGATCAAAGGGGTGCCTGGAATTTGGATAAAATTAGTAGCAAGCTTCAACCCGAAGCCATTGATGCTATCCTTAATACTCCGCTGCCCCTATATAACAACAACGAGGACCTTTTGTACTGGGGAGGGACCACGACGGGTGTGTTTACATGTAAATCTGCATATCGTTATGCAAAGGAGCTTGAAACGGAGAATAACCAATTTAGAGAAGACTGGACTTGGATTTGGAAGTTAAAATGCCCCTACCGCATCCAACATTTCATATGGCTTTGCACTCATGGAAGTATTGCTACTAATGAACTAAGAAAATATCGTCACTTATCAGATTCAGATTTATGCCCAAGGTGCCTTGATCACACGGAATCCATCACTCATGCTCTTCGGGACTGCGTTTGGACGAAAAAGGTTTGGGAATTACTCATTTCTCCAACCCAATTTTACCAATTTGTGAACCTAAATGGTAATTCTTGGTTGAAAGATAATCTGACGAAGCTGAATTTTGATAACATTTTTGCACCGGATGTCCCGTGGGAAAAAATATTTTCAGCTATGGTATGGGCAATTTGGAAATCTAGGAACAAAATGGTTTTTGAGAACAAAGCAGAAAGGCCGCAACAAGTAATTCTCGCTGCTAAAATGATGGCTTTGGACATAAGCATGGCTTTTCCGGGTATGGGGAAAAAGCATCCAAAAGCAAAGAAAATGGTTTTATGGAAGAAACCGAATGAGGGTTGGTACAAGATTAACACCGATGGAAGCGTTTTGACTACTAAAAAAAGTGCAGCTGCGGGAGGACTTATTAGAGACGAAAATGGAGCTTGGATAATTGGTTTCTCTAGGAGCTTGGGTAACATCTCCATCACTATGGCTGAACTTTTGGCGGCTAGAGAGGGATTGACGTTGGCTTGGGAAAGAAGACTTCGTAGGGTGGTGCTGGAGTTAGACTCGGAGGTTGTTTTAAACTTGATCAAATCAGCTGATACGAAATCACACCCACTTGGCTTCATAGTTGATGATTGTAGAAGACTTATCGGTATGCCATGGGAATGCGTTACAAGACACACGTTGAGAAGCGGGAATGCTTGTGCCGATGCACTTTCGAAGATGGGACATGATTGTGGGAGAGGAGGACAGTACTGGGAAACACCCCCTCAATCTTTGGTGCCACTGTTTGAAGGGGATAGATAACATTTCTTTTGTTTCTTTTTATTTCTCCATTTTGTACCCAAAAAAAAAAAAAAAAAAAAAAAGGAAAAAAGGGCGAGAGAGAACACTCACTCATAAACATTTAAAGATACCAAACAAAGACATATATATACTCATGTATACACGATAATGGTCTAAATATGTACTTTTAGTCAAACAATCAAGTCAATTTCAATCTTTAATTATAAAAAAAAAAAAAATTCAATATTCATACATGAAATTAATCTATAGACTTCTAATACAATATTTAATTCAAAATACATGTTTAGTAATTCAAGAGAGGCCTTTTTTTTTTTTTAACCATTTTTCATTGATTAAAAAGAGAGAGAGATGGAGATGAGAAATTGCACATTTTTTTAAATTTATTTTCAAGGATGTAATTGTGCCATAAGACTTTTATACTTCTGAAATTCAGGTAATTAATAGTTTTCTTAATCAATGTGCAACAACCTTAAATGACATGTATTTGGAGGGAGTGGTATCGTAGCAAGCTTCAAGACAATAGAAGATGTTCCTGCATGAAAGTAAGAGGGATTTTTCTAGGGTACGGGCTTGTGAGTTACGCCCTCATATTCGGGAAGCCTCATCATGCCATTCATTTGGCTCAGATTGATCTGGATCGTTGATTAAGTAACTTGGTCAAAATAAATTTGTAACTATTGACTTTAATTAAATTACAATTTACCTAATTTACCCTTTCACTTATTTTTCTTCTTAAAAAAAACTATGATATAAAAAGACCACTTTACCCATTTTGATAATTAGACTTTGACAATTTTGCAAATTGAACCCTATGTTCCGCGATTTTACGAATTGAATTATTTTGCTTCTAAAAAACTGATAAAAAAAACCGTCTGTCATATAAAAAAGACCACTTTACCCCCAATTTTGATAATAATTGACTTTGACAATTTTGCAAATTGACCCCTATATTTTGCGATTTTACGAATTGAATTATTTTGCTTCTAAAAAAATAAAAAAAAAATTGTATGTCATATAAAAGGACTGCTTTACCCCCAATTTAGATAATAATTGACTTTCACAATTTTGCCAATTGACCCCTATATTTTGGGATTTTTCGAATTGAATTATTTTGCTTCTAAAAAAACAAAAAAAAACGCCTCATATAAAAAAGACCGCTTTACACCCAAATTTTGATAATAATTGACTTTGACAATTTTGCAAATTGACCCCTATGTTTTCCAATTTTACGAATTGAATTATTTTGCTTCTAAAAACTAATAAAAAAAACCGTCTGTCATATAAAAAAGACCGATTTACCCCCAAATTTTGATAATAATTGACTTTGACAATTTTGCAAATTGACCCCTATGTTTTCCGATTTTACGAATTGAATTATTTTGCTTCTAAAAAACTAATAAAAAAAACCGCCTGTCATATAAAAAATACCGCTTTACCCCCAATTTTGATAATAATTGACTTTGTCAATTTTGCAAATTGACCCCTATGTTTTTCGATTTTACGAATTGAATTATTTTGTTTCTAAAAAAAACCGCCTCTCAAATAAAAAAGACCGCTTTGCCCCCAATTTTGATAATAATTAAATTTGAAAATTTTGTAAATTGACCCCTATTTTTTCGATTTTACGAATTGAATTATTTTATTTCTAAAAAAAAAAAAAAGTCTGTCATATAAAAAAGACCGCTTTACCCCCAATTTTGATAATAATTGACTTTGAAAATTTTGCAAATTGACCCCTATCTTTTCCGATTTTACGAATTGAATTATTTTGCTTCTAAAAAAAAAAAGGCCTTTCATAATAATTCAATTCGTAAAATTGGAAAACATAGGGGTGAATTTGCAAAACTGTCAAAGTCAATTATTATCAAAATTGGGAGTAAAGCGGTCTTTTTTATATGACAGACGATTTTTTTTTTGTTTTTTTAGAAGCAAAATAATTCAATTCGTAAAATCGGATATAGGGGTCAATTTGCAAAATTATCAAATTCAATTATCAAAATTGGGGGTAAAACGGTCTTTTTTATATGAGAGGCATTTTTTTTTTGTTTTTTAGAAGCAAAATAATTCAATTCGTAAAATCGCAAAATATAGGGGTCAATTTGCAAAATTATCAAAGTCAATTATTAACAAAATTGGGGGTAAATCGATCGTTTTTATATGACATGCAGTTTTTTTTTAGAAGCAAAATAATTCAATTCGTAAAATCTCAAAACATAAGGGTCAATTGGCAAAATTGTCAAAGTCAATTATTATCTAAATTGGGGGTAAAGCGGTCTTTTTTATATGACAGACGATTTTTTATATTTTTTTAGAAGCAAAACAATTCAATTCGTAAAATCGCAAAACATAGGGGTCAATTTGCAAAATTGTCAAAGTCAATTATTATCAAAATTGGGGGTAAAGCGGTCTTTTTTATATGACATGCGGTTTTTTTTTATTTTTTCAGAAGCAAAATAATTCAATTCGTAAAATCGGAAAACATAGGGGTCAATTGACAACATTGTCAAAGTCAATTATTATCTAAATTGGGGGTAAAGCGGTCTTTTTTATATGACAGACGGTTTTTTTATATTTTTTTAGAAGCAAAATAATTCAATTCGTAAAATCGCAAAACATAGGGGTCAATTTGCAAAATCATCAAAGTCAATTATTATTAAAATTTGGGGTAAAGCGATCTTTTTATATCATAGGCGGTTTTTTTTAATAGCAAAATAATTCAATTCGTAAAATTGCAAAATATAGGGGTCAATTTGCAAAATAGTCAAAGTCAATTATTATCTAAATTGGTGGTAAATCGGTCTTTTTATATGACAGGCGGTTTTTAATTTATTTTTTAGAAGCAAAATAATTCAATTCGTAAAATCACAAAATATAGGGGTCAATTGGCAAAATTATCAAAGTCAATTATTATCTAAATTGGGGGTAAAGCGGTCTTTTTATATGACAGACGATTTTTTTAGAAGCAAAAATAATTCAATTCGTAAAATCGCAAAACATAGGTGTCAATTTGCAAAATTGTAAAGTTAATTATTATCAAAATTGGGGGTAAAGTGATCTTTTTATATCATAGGCGGTTTTTTTTTTTTTAGAAGCAAAATAATTCAATTCGTAAAATCACGGAAAATAGGGGTCAATTTGTTTTTAGTTTTAATTATTTTGATTTAAAGGTTATAAATATATTTTATTAATTGAAGATTATCACAACTTTATAAAATAAAAAAGGGTAAAATGGTCTATTGACAGACCGAGTCAACTCGCCGAGTTACATATTAGTTACGCGCGCCACATGGCATGATTTCAGGGTCGTCCCGCATGTGAGGACGAATTACCTTGCCCGCACCCTAGAAGCCCCGAAGAGGGAGATAAACCGAATCACTTAAACAAGTCCTTGAAAGAAAAGGAGGGTTAAACTAAGTTTAATATCTTAAATTATATGTTAGGTATCATTATATATATAAATTTAGACACTTTAGCCTTGTTAAAATTCACCATATGAATTGAGCCAAATTGAATTTTAATTGGGAGTGCTTCGAATGTTGAATGGTGTGATTGGAAGATTAATTTGTTCTTTAACCTCCTTGACCTGCAAAACAAATGGTATTATTGTTGAACTATTTGACATCTAAATTTATTTAAAGTGTTAAACGTTGATAATATTGAAAAGAAAATTATTGAACAAAGGTAGCTATAAATGAGAAGTGGAGGCGAAATTAAAATTTCTGAAGTGAAATAGTTAAAACATCTATTTGTAAAGGCTAAAACAGTGGAATGAAAAGGAAAAGAAGAAGAAACCAAAAGCTACATGTGCAGCGGAGTCTCTTCGTGCTCAAAACCACTTCAGGACAAAAGTAAACGGATTATTCAACTCGGAGGGACTAAAATGTCTCAGTTAATAAATATTTCAGGGGTTATAGTTATAGCGATACATTATTCATATTATTTCAAAAAGTTATGACTCAATTTCGCGATTTCGTGAAACTGGGTAATCCTCATTCCGAGTTAAGTTTAGTCACAAATTTCGAGAATGCTAAGTTTCAATTATATATTTAAATTTAATAAAGTTCAAAATTATGAACATTTATTCGACATCTACTACTTATATTTTTCCTATAAGAACATTAATTTAACATTTATCACATATTTTCTCTCTTTCAAATATTCACATTCAAACTCAATTTAACTCATATATCAACTTTTCAAAACTACAAAACCAAGTGTTTCAAAAGTTTCACTGACTATTCAAAATAATTTATCGAAACAAAATAAAACAAAATGAGCCAAAACGAATCCAGACAACCCCAATTATTTTTATTTTCCGCTCATATGTCATAACCTTGCTGCTTGAGCATTTTCTTCGAGTTGAAGCTGAAGAACATAAGCAGAACAACTCAAGAGAAATTTACAACTTTAAGAACTAAAAAATGCTTATTGTGAAAGAATATAAAAAATAAATTTAATAAGCTATTTACAAAATTGTTGGCAAACACACCCCACATTTTTAATGTAAAGTATGCTTATTGAATAAACAAACACCAACAGATTCTAAAATTAAAATATGGAAGTACCCGAAAACAGAATAACAAATCAAGCGTCTGCTGCTCTGTATATATTATCATCTCTCCTCCCAAACCCCGCGCCGGCCACCTTCTCAACCGGTGTGATTGGCCGCAAATCTATATTCTTTCTTTAGTTTGAGCTCTCTCTTTATACCAATTCAAAACCCTAAAACTTGAATTTCCCCTAATTCGCCATAACCACTAAAACCAGCTTGCGGAATTTCAGAACCCTATGTCTATCAGCACCGGAGGTTTAAAAAAGCCAGCATCAAATCAAAACGATGGCGTCGTGTTTAAGCCCTTGCCGTCGCTGATTCTTGAGCGATTTAGGGCTATGGTGAAGGAAAGAGAGGAAGCACTTAGGGCTTTTGGTGCTGGAGCTGTGTTTTCGTTGAACATGGATGAAATTGTGCGGATATACGAGATTGTGTTGTCATCGCTCACATTTAATTCGAAGCCTATCATTAATGATCTCACTATAATCGCTGGAGAGCAGAGGGCACATGCGGAGGGCATTGCTGATGCTATATGTGCTCGGATAATTGAGGTATAGCTATATAGGCTAATGGTTGGTGAAATTCACTTTTTGTAATTTATTGATTTTGGGTCATATCAAGTGTATTGGAGTTGTAGATTTTCATTTGTAGCCAGAAAGTGCACAGAAAAGATGAAGTTTCCTGTTTGTTTCACATTTTGCTTTTCCAAGTCATTCATTGTTTTGTTTGAGTTTACGCAAAATCTAGGACTTCGTGAGGATGTGAAATTGATATTCAAACGCATTCCAGTAGACACTATTATTAAGTTAGCTTTAAAATGCGAAATTTAACCAACTTTGATAATAATTATGTAATTTTGACAAATATGGGGCTTCTATTAGGTTTTACAGTTTTTTGGTTTAAAATGCAAGATTCTATGTTTCTTGAAGTAAGAAGTGAAACATATCATGGAATTACTCATGTGAAATTAAATAGATGTCAGGGGTTACAAAACTCACAAAAAGTACATTTCTCCATAGTTTTCCCCACCGAATGTAGGTTAGTTGCGTTGCAATGAATGAAAGAACGAAAGACGTTTCCAATCCCAACAGCAGCTCATGCTAAACCAATTAGCAGTTCAGGCACTTGTTGATTTTGCACCATTTTGGCTTGGGTTTTCTCATTTTACTTGAGAAAGTTGGTGGCTCGTCTGATAATACATAGATACTTCTAAAATTTTGTGTGTTGGTATAAGAGTGATGGTTTCTGTTAAGGGCAATTAGATTTTGGTATCGTTACAATTTTTATTAAGGGACTTGGCAAAAACCACAATGAGACTTGCTAAAATTCTAAATTTCTAATATCAAATTCAATTTAATTATATCATCTACTATTCTATATTTATTTCGAACAGTTTGTAGGCTGAAGTTCTTTCCCACTTATAAATTATTGTCTAGATGAATACTACTTTGGTCTCCTTGTCTCTCGACTGATATGTAATATTTAAATTGTTTGATGTGGGGAGAAAGGGAGATGAATCTTGATTGTTATCTTCTTTTTGGTGGTTGCTTGGTTATACAATGGGTTGTGAAGCCACATTATAAGCGTTGGCTGTATTACGATGAATCCTTATGAATAGCCCACCTAGATTATACATGTGTTGTAGCAGAGCAGTGATTTACATCTTTGATGCTTCAGATGGTCGCGGTCGGAGATTCGAAACTCATTATTTCTGAAGAGTTTGTATAACTGCTAAAATTGTTGGTGATAAATCAAATTACAAAACTCTTATACTTTCCCTTCATTCTTTTCGTTTCTCTGGGCCATCGTGACACTGAAGACTTGTTTTTTTTTTTGGCTCAATATATGGACTTACGTGTTATCTTTATCATTATACCATTATGTAATCCCTCATTCCCATTTCTTTTTGTAGTTGTTCTCTTCTTATCTTAGCATAGGATATGATGAGGGAAATTCTATCCCAAACCGGGTTTTGCCGACCGCAAAGTGACTACATGGCAAGTGCATTATACTTGCCTTATGGTTGGATGGGTTTGGTCAAACCTAGGAGAGTAAAAAATATCAAAGCAAGTGCAATACACTTTCCTTGTGGTTAAATGGGTTTGGCTACACCCGGCTTTGACAAGAATTTTCCTATAATGAGATCACTGATTGTCGGTTATTGCGTTATCTGGTTCAAATACCTGGTATTTAGTATTTTTTAGTTCATTATCTGAATAATTTTTGGCATATTGATATACTGTAGTGATCTTTGTGTAACTATAATTATTGAATTTGATTGTTGAATAATGCTTAACTTGGTCTTAAAAATCATATAGTATTCGATGCTTTTCCAATTCCTTCTCTGAAAATTATCTTTACCAGGTTCCAGTTGATCAAAAAATGCCTTCTTTATACCTTTTGGACAGTATTGTGAAGAATATCGGCATAGAATATATTAGTTACTTCTCTGTTCGCTTGTTTGAGGTAAGCATTATTTGAATTGAATACTAATGCTTTTATACATTGTTGCATGATATCTGAGCTACTTTGGTCTTAAAATTCCTGTAACTCTCATCTACGTTTTCTTGGCAAAGGTATTCTGTGAAGCATACGCACAAGTACACCCTAGTATGCACTCATCAATGCGCCATCTTTTTGGTACATGGTCAGCAGTGTTCCCATTGTCAGTACTTCGCAAGATTGAAACACAATTGCAGTTTTCCCCTTCTTTACATGGTCAATCCTCTGGCCTGAGTTCTTCGAGAGTTTCTGAATCTCCTCGTCCAACACATGGGATACATGTGAATCCAAAATACTTGGGAGCACAGCATCAGTTTGGACATTCATCAGTAGATATGGTAAGCTTGTAATAAGATTTTTATTCACTTTGCTCTAATCCCTGATTTATCTCCGTTTCCTGCAAACGTCATTTATAATAGATGTCGCATAGACATGTTGATTACCCATTCATTTTCTGTTGAAATTCTCGTTCTGTCATTTATGCAAGCAGAAGTGGTGCATTGCAGTTGACCAACTGAATGTATTTTTGGTGTCCTATTGATTTAATGATACTTGTAGGTAGGCTAAAAATATAAGTGATTTCGAGTTTTTTTTTCTTCTCATTGACAACTTCAAGGGTATAATAGGTTTGTCCCAAGATGGGTAAAAGGAAAGTAGTCACTGCAATTAGCCAGTGCTATATGCATGTGGATTATTTTTGAATTTTAATGTAACTTTAATACATACTACTAAATGGAAGTAAAACCTTATAAGAGCAAAGTAGATGTGTTATTGTCTTCTAACTCATGATAAGGCGAAGGAACTTTAACTACTGAAACAGTCCAATTACAAATCTGTCTTGGAACATGATGAGCACGTTGTGTATAATTCATGTTATTCACGCAGGTTGGAGCTGAAGGTGTAAGCTGTACTGGTCATGCAGGCTTTACAACTTCTAGTCTTGGCGCTGAAAAAAGGCCTCTGTCATCAGCTGTCAGGATAGCCAAGTCTGCCTCTCCTTATAGCATTGGGCATGGAGGGTCATTATTGCCTTCACTTGAAGAGTTTGGTGCAAATAATTCTCCAAGGAGACTAGCTGTCAGGGCTTCTTCATCTCATGCTGGCATTGATTATCGGCTAAGCAGGGTGATGGACATAGAGGAGGAGATTAATTTCAATCAACCTCTCAAAACTTCTGCATATAATTTTTCAAATAGTATTGATCTTCGAGGAACTAGAGCTTTGATTAATGCCTATGGAAAAGATGAAAGAGAAATTTTTTTGAAGCCTATACATCAAATGGGTGGGCATTTGGAAGGAAATAGCGTCAACCAAAAGGTAGCTAGGATATGGCAGAACAGTGAAGAGGAAGAATTTGATTGGAAAGATATGACCTCAGCATTATCAGATCGGAGTGAAATTCACTCATATCATCAATATCCTGGTAACACGACTACCAGACAAAGGTTTACTGCAAATTACGGCGACACATTGGTGAGTGATTACGGTGGCAATAGGTCCAAGTTTCAATTTTATTCTTTTTTTTTTTAATGCTTCCTGTTTTTCATATCAATATAGGTTCATTAACTAGTCTTTGGCCACATTTCCAACTTATCCTCACTGCTTTGATTAAATTTAGATGCTCATGATAATGATTTTGCTTAATACTTGATAAATATCTTCTTATTAGGTTAAGATTAAACCTCGTTTTATGTGACTACTATTCATTTTGTGGATATATGGATCTGCAATGTTAGACATTTCACATGATTCTGACAATCTTGTCAGAATGGTTTGCGAATGCCTTTTCCCCCCTATCAAAACAAACTTATAGTTTCCCCTTCAAAACTTTTTTGTACCATTCTTGCTCTCTAGTAAGTATCAGCCTGTAACCCAACGAAAATCATTTCCCTTACTTGAATTCATTTTCAGGCATTCTTGGTATTTTCCAAGACATCCTATTCGTCTTTGTTTTATTTTGTTGTTTTTTGCAGTCTGTTCGTGGGTCAATTGACAAGATTACAGGAGACTTGCCAACTATTGTGGGCACCAGTGAATCCATTATTTTACAGCCTCAGCAGTCCAAGAGCCATTTGAATGCCAAAGGAGGAGGTTTCTTTTCTGAAAGTAGAAGCTCTTTCACTGCTAGTGAGCAAAAGCCCCCAGTAATTGGCCATTTTCCACATACAAATCAAAAGTTTGGTGGGCCCTCAAATGCCATGTCCACGTTCAATTCTACCAATGACTCTCCAGCTCCTGAGTTTCGATCAGCTAATGCAGAAGCTTTAGCAAAAGAATGGCATCCAGCAAAGTTCCCGAGTTCACACAACTTTCCCTTGGTTTCTGCTCCTCCGCAAATACAAATCAGGGGTCAATTTGGCAGGGGAAATGCTGGAACTATTATTAGTGACCAAGATCTCAACAAGAGATTTCATTCTGAACGTTATTTCAATCGTCCTATAAGCATGTCACAAGTATATTTGCCTCAAATTCCCAGTCAGCGCCCTGGATCAATTCTCTTAAACAGGCAAACTCCTGCACAAGATTCTCTAGTACAGTCAACTTTCTTAATGCCTCAGGAGGTGAGACAAAATATTCCCCCGCCTTGTAGTGCCTCAGCTCCATCACATGCAACGGTACCACCTTCGAGTTATGGTTACTATGCACAAGGACACGGTCCTCGTATGCAGCCTCCTTTGCCAAACAATAATACCCCAAATATTTCATATCACATACCTGGCACAGCTTTTCCTTCTCAAATCCGGGGTCCTTTTCCTGGCAAAACTCCGGCATTTCCAATTGGTCAAAATATCGGTCAAGTAGCTTCTAACCCTCAGTCTGGGGGAGCACTTTCAGGTTTAGTTGGTTCTTTAGTGTCCCAAGGTTTGGTATCATTAACCAAACAGGTATGCTATATTCCCATTTATTTTATATTTTAGGGTAAATTACGAGTAGCCCCCTGAGGCCAAACTACAAATATCCCCCTTACTCCCTGAAAAATCCCAATTTTGCCCCTAGGGGTTATTTGTAATGTTTGTAATATCTTATAAAATTTTAAAACTTGGGTTCTAATTTTATTATCTCATAAATTATGAAACTAAAAATTATATATTTACCTGAGAAAGTTGATAAAATTGTGAACTTGCACATAAGTTTCAATAAATATTAAAAAAAAAAATTATTTACGTATTTATTTAAAGTTTAATTTTTATAATAAAAAATTAACTAGAATTTCAATAATAAATTGTCATACATATAAAAAAATAATTAATTTTTAATGTTTATAATATTAAACTTTAAATAAAATTTTTATTTACACATTCAATTAAATATACTTTTTTTATAATATTTTTTTTATATTTATGATATTAAACTTCAACTAAATTTATTGATACAGTATATAAAATTAATTTATTTAATTAAATGTGTGAATAATATTTTTTATATTTATAAAATATTGTTATTAAATTTCTATATAATTTGTTATTACTAAACTTTAATTAATAATAAACATGTGGAATGGATTTTTGTAATATTTATTGAATTGTTTGCAATTTTACAATTTTATCAAGTTTTTGTGGTAAATATTTAATTACCAGTTTTATAATTTATGAGATATTACAATTATTACCCGAGTTTTAAAATTTTATAAGATATTACAAACATTTTAAATAACCTCCTAGGGGTAAAATTGGAACTTTTCAGGGGGTAAGGGGCTAATTGCACGTGGTGACAAACCTGAGGGGGATTTTCGTAATTTCCAATACGTGAGGGGGATTTTTGTAATTTGGCCTTATGCCAGGGGGGCATTCGTAATTTAACCTATATTTTATTCTAATAGCGCATTGAGTTGAATTTTCTTCACATAAATTTTTATTCATCCACAGGATTCTGTTGGATTGGAGTTCGACCAAGACAGTCTTAAAGTACAGCATGAATCTGCAATAAGTGCATTATATGCAGATCTTCCCAGGCAATGCACGAGTTGTGGTCTTCGATTCAAAAGCCAAGATGAGCACAGCAAGCATATGGATTGGCATGTGAATAAGAACCGGACATTAAAGAATCGTAAGACAAAGCCTTCTCCAAAGTGGTTTGTCACTGTTACTATGTGGCTCAGTGGTGCAGAGGCATTAGGAACTGAAGCAGTTCCAGGTTTTTTGCCTGCTGAGAACAATGTGGAAAAGGAAGAAGATGAAGAAATGGCTGTTCCTGCTGATGAAGAACAGAATGCTTGTTCATTATGTGGAGAGCCGTTTGAGGATTTCTATAGCGATGATACTGAAGAATGGATGTATAAGGGGGCCACATATATGTATGCACCGCCTGTATTAACAGTTGGAATGGATAGGTCGAAGTTAGGTCCTATAGTTCATGCTAAATGTAGGTCTGATTCTCACGGGATACCATCTGAAGATTTTACGAAAGAAAAAGGGGTATGCTGTTTTTTCCTATTCTTCTCTCTTTTTATAAATGTAATTGGGTGTTGCTTAATATCTTTGGGAACTTCTTTTCCAAACATGATATTATCAACTGCTTAAAAGTATGTTCTTATCATGTTATATGTGATGGAGATAATTCGTTTGAAGAGTTCTGGAAAAACACAAGTATTTTCTTGGCTTCATTCTGGTTCCTTGGGTTATTCAGTAGAAACTTCTCACCATATTTCAAGATTGAAAACAGAAAACTTGCGTGATTTATTCAATAAACGAAAAACAAGCAGATCTGCATTGTCTTCATTTATTCTATATTCTTGTAGTTTCAGGCTTAACTCAGATAGATAATCCAACTTTCGTTCTTGCTATGTGTAGGGATCTGTTGAAGAAGGTAAACAAAGAAAAAGGTTGCGGAGTTAGCTTTCTTCAATCGACATCTAGGTCCCCTGTAACATTACATGATTACATAGGTTCTTATAAGTTACTGTTTCATTTTTCCTTGTATGTTGTAACCTTCCAAAATGTTGTAAATGTAACATGTGTAGTGTATCATTCTAATTGTCGTGCAGGAAAAGTAAAGTTAAATTAAATAATGTTGATTAAAATCCTTTTGGGTTATCTTTGTTTTTTTTTTCTTCCTTTAAAGCGAGAGCGAGAAAAGGGTGGGAGGGGGTGGAGAATTATTATCTAGTTTCTACACTTGCTATTGTATTGCAGGAGAAGTTTATAAGCTGGCAATCTGTTAAGCGCAGAACGGAGCGAGAAGATCGGAAAATCTCGGTCAGAGTAAGAGCACACAGTCTTGACTCTTGAGGCTACATAGATCGTAGATGATGTGTTATTCAGAAAGTAGTCCTTGTGTTTTTTTCAAGTCCTCTATTGAACTGAAAGTAGACAGGGATGTTATATATTGGCATTAAATTCCTATGTTTTATGCTTTAGCCTAGTTCATCTTGGGAAAATTATTAATTAGACCAGGTCTTGAAGATAGAACTTGTGGTCGAAATTGCACCACTTCATTTTGATTCAGAAATAAATGACATTGTTGTTATGATAATCCATGACATTGAGTGCAATTTAATGTTACCCCAACTGTTGGTTTCAAAAGAACTGGGATCTGACATTTCGGAATTTTTTAAATTAAATCAGTCTCCTAGACTTTGTGGTTGAATAGTAGTTTTCTTTTGGTCTTAACAGTCGAAATACTCCAAGTAATTAAATACTACAATATATTTTAAATTCACGTGAATTATTATTATTATTATTATTATTCAAAGACCGCACAACAACAATGACACTTGAGGTTGAGGATCTTTGGTGGTCCGATTTTGTTGGTATGTACATCTAAATTTTCATTTTTATTTTCCTTGTGGATTTTTTCTAATTAACAGTCTCAATGATTTTTTTTTTCTTTCTAAAATACTCTTTTACTTAAGTAATGATAATTGACGCTACTAATTTTTAATCACTTCTTTTAATGGCATATATGTAAAAGTATTTTTTTAACTTTTACTAAAATCTCCATGCCAAATAAAAAATAATAACTATTTTTCACAAGTTATAACTAAAAAATAATCCACCAAAATTAAATAAAATCGGCCAAAAGTCTAAGGTGGTGTTTTCAATAACTTAAAAGAATCACTTTTCTGCTTTTTTCTTTCAAAAGTGTTTATGATGGTGTTTTCCAAATCAGCTTATGAATTAACTTCTCTAAAAATAAGTTAAAAATGATAGAAAAGCAAAAGCTGATGAAAGGTAGCTTTTAGCTTCTAGTGTTTTTTTTTCCTCTTAATTTGCAAACAGTACCCACTTTCTTTTAAAATGCAAACACTATCCACTTTTTATTCTCAATCACTTTTAAGTGATTTTTCAAGAATCTCTAATCTATGTTAAAGTTCAAGCAATTGAAAACACCATCTAAATGAGACCTAATTTGGATATGGTATTCGAGGGATTGAGGTGGTTCAGATTCTGATAAGTTATAGCTAAGAACTTCAAAGCCCAGATTTTATCGGACATAGTCCAAGTGAATTTGGGCCGCACAATCATCTATATATAATTCATCGAATGGAAATGGAAACTATACAATACAAGTAGTTCTAATAGTAAAAGAAAAATCTATCAACTGCACCAGTTCTGAGAAATTTTCAATTGATAAACCCACAATAAATCGTTTTTATCCATACATAAGAATCTGAGTGTGAGAATCGGCGGCGCGAATTTTAATTTGATTGGTGGGGGAAGGAGTAAGATCAAAGATGCGAGGAAGATGTGGAAGGAGATTAGAGAGAGAGAATTCGGGAAGCTTCGCCCTAATTTGTTCACCAGTAGCGTTTCCAAACATCGGCTTTCATCCATTCAACTCTCCAATTCCAAGGAAATTATCTCTTCTCACCGTGCTTCGATCAACTCTCTTCAGGTCCATTCTCGCCCTAATTCGACTTTTGGAGTTCGCTAAAATACCAAGTCAAACTGTGAATCATTAATCCAAATAATTTTTAACATTTTTTTTTACCTTTTAAAAGCTTCAATGTTCATTTTGTTTGGTGTATAATTAGTATTATTTGAATACCTAGTAAACAAGTAAACTATGTTGTTGAATACATAATAAATAGTCGTAAAAACCAATTATGGACACTGGAAGGTTTTTTTATTTTCCAAATATTGTAGGACTTGTTGCTTACGGTCATTACTATAGGTAAGTTTGCAGACATTTGGAATTTTGCCAGCTAATACTATGCAATAATGAAAAATTGGGCTTAATTGAGAAAAAAATCATAACTTTGATTTTGGTAGAAGTACTGATAGCTGATTTTCTAACAATAAACAGCCCACGATACTTGAACTTTTTCGCAAACAGGTATTTTTTTGAATATTGAAAATTGAGCTGAAGTTTCTTGATATCATGAGATGAAAGTCAGATAACAATGGGAGAAAAGTTGAGACATTGAATCTGTAAAAGACAAAGCTGTGTTTATTATTAATATTGACTCTGTTACTTGTATATTTGGCCGATTTCGTGTACTAATATTGATTCTGTTAACTTTTGGTGCATCAATCTTGTCTCTTTGAGAAAAGGCATTTTGCAAATCAATGTGATGTAATGTTATCTTAAAAAAATTTGTGGCCTCATTCTGATCTCAAGATCAGGTTGATTTGACAGAGGGACGCTATCTTCTGGCCGGTGCATCAGATGCAACTGTTGCTGTTTACGATGTTCAACGTGCATCTGATTATGAGGGGGGTGGCCTGATTGCAAAACACAAGTCGGTACTTTTGATTAACAAGCAACACGAGCATGGACATAAATATCCCGTATCCTCCGCCATCTGGTATCCAATAGACACAGGGTTGTTCATCACTGGTTCATATGATCATCACATCAATGTTTGGGATACTAATACCACACAAGTAATGGTTCTGTCCTCCATGAGTTACGATCATACTATTTCCTTTATTATGACATTTTAGAGTTCTCAACTTTCTTATGCAGGTAGTAATGAATTTTAAAATGCCCGGAAAGGTTTATAGAACTGCTATGTCTTCACTAGCAAGATCTCACATGTTAATTGCTGCTGGAACTGAAGACGTTCAAGTTCGATTGTGTGATATTGCCTCTGGTGCATTTTCTCACACATTGTCCGGACATCGTGGTATGGCCCATTGTGATACATTACAATACTTGGCATGTAATGCCTCTGTGTTATCCTAAGTTTTGTGGCTCTGCTCTAATAATTACACTTTGATATTTGGTTCCATGTCCTCAAGCCATTAAATCCTAATTGTTAACTTACATCAATACCAAGAATGACCCATCCTTTCGTTCTAAAGTCTTATTGACGCTACTACTTAAGAATGCGAAGGTAGCAAAAGCCTTGAATATTTCTCTTTAGGACACTAGAAAAATTATCCTATTCGTGGTATGTGCAATAGCGTATAGGAAACCATGAATGACATCGCTAATCCTTCATTATCAGGAACCATCAATAAGTTGTGAACTTCTTTTGTTCTGATATTTTATAAAATATTTGCATAGCTGTAGTTAGGTGGGAGTAGGTTAGAAATCAGCTCAAAAGGTGATATGGTGTAGCAGGCATTAGATATCATTCTGATGGTGTCTAAGTGGAAGGCCAATTTCTTATTTGATGTACTTGAAACATGAGTTAGTAACTTGTTGAATACTAATAGGCTAGTTTTAAGTCTAAGTGTGGCAATAATTTTGAAATGGAAGGACTATCAATTTATCTTTTTAAAATAGTTATACATCAAACTAATAATTTTCAATTTGTTTATGAAAGTCCAGTGCTTGGTGCTTGAGTTTTTAGGTTTTTTTTTTTTTTTTTTTTTGCTTGAGTTTTAAGTTTCAGCAAGGGTAAGTTTTGCATTTGGAAGATTTGGATTAATAGAGGCTGTACATGTTTCTTTTTTACCTTCATTGCACTGCTTATCCTCCAAGATGAAGTTAAGCAACTTCTATATGAGCATCATACCAATTTGGTGTTGTATGTTTTGGAAATGCATTCATGTGTAGCAATGTATGGATCTTTATGGATTATCTTGTTATGACAGATGGTGTAATGTCATTGGAGTGGTCTACTTCAAGTGAGTGGGTTTTGATAACTGGAGGATGCGATGGTGCTATACGTTTTTGGGACATCAGACGGGCTGGATGTTTTCGTGTATTAGATCAATCCCATTCTCAGTTTGGAAGACGTCCGCCTCTCCTAGTGCGCCCATCAACAAATAAGGTTTCCTATATCCTAGGCTACTATGCAAAGCAATTCATGATTGAGATTATTTCATAGAATCAGCTGTAGTGTTAGCTTATTGACATTGTAATGTTTGCCATATTTTCTTTACTTATGAGGGCACAATTTTTGAGTCGTTTTCATTATCTTATTGGGTCTTCTGCAGAAATCTTCATCGGCAGGCCAAAGTTCATGTGCAAAAGTCCGAGCACCTCATAAGAAGTTAAATGGAAATGCTTTAAAAAGTCAAGTGAAAACTGCAAAGCAGAGATTGCATCCTGGAATGATATCAAGTCTTGATCGTGCCACAGGCCATTATGGTGTCATAACTGGATTAAAGGTGACTGATGATGGCATGTATCTTCTAAGTGCAGGTTGGCTCTGCTCTTTATTGAAGCAAAATATTGTAACATGCTTTCATTTCAGTTATTTGTTTCATGTTTCAAGATTTTGACTTGTTTTACAGTGAGCTTCTTTATTAATATATAATTCCTGATTAGAGTAGCTATACTGTGAATCCTATCACTAGACTTGTGAATTCAGGGCTTCGGGATTTAAAGAAATCACTTACCTTCCACTGACATTTCACCTTGATTAGTGAAGCTTCCTGGGATTGTGTGAGGCAATTATGATACATAAATGTTTCTAGGGGTGATTTGTACATATCTTGTTTGTTTTGGTCCCTCCCCTTAATTTGGGCTTAGATGGTAATGGTCAGCCACCCTTAGATCCTCAGCAACTGTTGGTCGAAGTAAAGTATTCTAACAATAAGAATTATTTTACCTAATCTGGTAGATGCTTCATTAGGAAGTCTTGAGCTACAGCAGGGAATTGTACTCACTGGCCCATATGTTGTGCATTGGTTGTGATGATATTCTATTTAGGGATTCTTCCAGTTTCAAAGTAAACGTGTTGCACTTGTTTTACTAGTCTCAAAATCAGTTTTTTAAGTGTGTAGAGTGATCACGATCTTTGATGCTTTGGTAGAAATGGAGGGCCAATTTCGACATTTTGTTTGCAAATCTTTAATCAATTTAAAACAAAATTTTATATGTGCACTTGGCTTTCAGGTTCTGATTCGAGACTGAGGTTATGGGATATTGAATCTGGGTGCAACACACTTGTAAACTTTGAAACTACCCGTCTACAAAGCAGCAAGGCTATACAGATGGCTGTATCACAGGATTCAGCACTTGCTTTTGTTCCATGCATGACCACTGCAAAAGTAATGACATTGTATCCACACTTTCTATTATTGAAGTATCATGTTTTCAAATATATGATCAGCAGTATGACTTATGCTCTCAATTCCTCAGGCCTTTGACGTGTGGTCTGGCCAAACAAGGTGGACATTCCGTGGCCACTATGAAAATATCAACTGTTGTTGGTACAATGCTCTAGATCAGGTTTATCTCTCACCACTCCCTTCTCCCCTCCCTTTAGTATTAATATCTTATGCAACAATTGGTAATACAGCCTTTTGAATCGAAGATATCCTTAGGAAAAAAGCCTAACAATTGCCAAATTTACCAATAAGAAGTCACATAATCTGTTCATTTGGTTTTGATGAACTAATTAATTACTATCCTGTTTACTGTTGACTCTGCTAAACAATAGATAGGACAGACAGGTGCAAAATAAATGCCTTATCTGGTTACATCACTATTAGGTGTGTGCCAACATCCAAACCTAAAATCTTGAATCAAATTACTTGATACTAAATGGAGAACCAATTAACTATAAGTTGGAGGAAAACCATTTTTACATCTTTTTTGCATTTTAATTAAGGAAAATAAATATCAAAAAGAACTGGTTAGTCATATTGAGTTGCGATGAAAATTTATCAGAATAACTCCTGACCCTCCTCAGCTATTGATGTTGCCATTTTTTTGGTGATAGCATGTAAAACTGTAATTTATTTGATATTGTCCTGCATGCTAGTAGTGTTCAATTATGCGAAATTTTTCTATATAGAGATGTCTTTAGTGATTGTCTTGATTGAATCCTATTTTGATGATATGGTTTGAAAAAGATTTTTTGCAAAATTGTGCTTTCGACGTTTTTAGTTTTGATTTTCTTCTATATATTTAATTTTTGTAATTATTTAAAAGGGGTTGTTAATAACGGGTCTCTACATTGTAGGAATTATACACTGCGGGTAATGATAGACAAATTCTTGTCTGGTCTCCATCCAAATTCAATTTTGATGAAGTGGTATGCTTCTATAAATTGAATTTTTGATGTACTCGAGGTTAATATAGCAAGATCTTGGGCTTGAAACTTACTTTTGATTGAAAATGCAGGATGAATGGAGGAATGGCCAAGCTGCAGTAACTGATCAAGATAACTGGAGTGACTGAGGTGTTCAAATTACCTCCTCCTTGGTCTAAGTGCTTTTGTTTTCTCTGTTAATACTTGTACATAGTGTGTAAGTGATCAAGATAACTGGAGTGACTGTGGTTTATTACTTACTTCTTGGTCTAAGTGCTTTTGTTTTCTCTATTACTACATAGTGTGTCTTACAGTTCCATGGCTAGTTAAAATGAAAGAGGATAATAGAGAAGGAAGTGATTACTCATGATCCTGCTGAACAAAATAAACTCTTGTTTCTTGTTATTTGTTTCCTTGTATATAATTTATACTTGCAAATTTTGCGTATCGGATGTTATCGATCCTATAAGATTATTTTTCCACCGGCTCAAAATATTATATAACCGACTTATAACATAATAAAAACATTGTCCAGGGCTGGTACATACCACTTTAAATATATTCTTATATTTAAACTTTCTTTTGGTATCCGCAAAAATTTGGTTAAAACTGTGAACTTACCCCTTGGAGAAAATTTCAATAATCCAAAACTTTGAGCTTACCCCTTCGAGGCATTCAAATTTCCATCGACTCAAAATATCATAAAATCGACTCATAACATAAGAAAAACATTGCGCATGGCTGTGTACGTACAACTTTGAATATATTTTTCTGTTTAGACCGAGTTTTAGTATTCTTAAAAAAATTGGTTAAAACTGTGACCTTACCCTTGGAGAAAATTTTAATTTTTTCACTTGATCAAAATATAACAAAACCGGATTGAAACATACAAAAATTATCGACGGTTTTGTACTAACCCCTATGAGCAATTTTTTTTAATAAGATTTGAATAGTCCGTAAAAAATTAGTCAAAACTGTGAGCTCCCTTCTAGGAAATTAGTTTTTTCACGGGATCAAAATATCATAAAGCCAACTTATAACATAAGAAAAACACTGTCCAGGGCTTTGTACGTACAACTTTAAATATATTTTTATATTTAAACTAATTTATGGTATCCGCAAAAAATTGGTTAAAACTGTTAACTAACCTCTTGGAGAAAATTTAAATTTTTCCACTGGATCAAAATATTACAGAATTGACTTAAATCATATGAAAAGTTGTCGAGAGCTTTGTACTTAACCCTATGAACAATAGTATTGGTTTTTATAAGATTTGAAGTATCCGTAAAAAATTGTCAAAAAATGTGAGCTTACCTCTTTGAGGAATTCAATTTTTTCACGGACTCAAAATATCAGAAAACCGGCTTATAATATAATAAAAACATTTCCCAGGATTTGTACGTACCATTTTAAATATTATTTTTGTATTTAAACTGATTTTTAGTATCCGTAAAAAAGTTGTTAAAACTGTGAACTTACTCCTTGGAGAAAAATATCAACTTTTCTACCGGCTCAAAATATTACAATATTGACTTGGATCATACAAAAAATTGTCAGAGGGTCTTGTACTTACACCTATGAATAATATTTTAAGTATCCGTAAAAAAGTGGCCAAAACTGTGAGCTTACCACTTCGAGGAATTCAATTTTATCACAGGCTCAAAATATCAGAAAAACCGATTTATAACATAATAAAAATATTGCCTAGGACTATGTAAGTACCATTTTAAATATTTTGATGTATTTAAACTGATTTTTTCTATTCACCCAAAAATTGTTAAAATTGTGAACTTACCCCTTGGAGAAAATTTTAATTTTTTCACTGGCTCAAAATATTACGAAACTGACTTGAATCATACGAAAAATTGTCAAAGGTGTTTTACTTACCCCTATGAATTTTTATTTTTATTTTTATATTACTTTAAGTATTCATAAAAAAATTGGCCAAAACTGTGAGCTTACCCCTTCGAGGAATTCAATTTTTCAATGAGCTCAAAATATCAGAAAATCGACTTATAACAGAAGAAAAACATTGCCTAGGGCTGTTTACGTACCAGTTTTAATATATATTTGTATTTAAATTGATTTTTAGTATCCGCAAAAAAGTGGTTAAAACTGTGAACCAACCCCTTGGAGAAATATTCAAATTTTCCACTGGTTCAAAATATTACAAAATTGGCTTGAATCATACGAAAAAATATCGACAATTTTGTACTAACACCTATAAATAGTTTTTTTTTTTTTTGTTTTAATAAAAATTTAAGAATACGTAAAAAATTAGCCAAAACTGTGAGCTTACCCTTAGAGAAATTAAATTTTTCCACATTCTCAAAGAATCAGAAAGACGACTTATAACATAAGAAAATATTGTCCAAGTTGTGTACGTAACACTTAAAATATATTTTTATTTTTAAACTTATTTTTGGTATCCGCAAAAAATTGGTTAAATCTGTGAACTAACCCCTTGGAGAAAATTTAAATTTTTCCACTGGCACAAAATATTACAGAACTTACCTAAACCATTCAAAACATTGTCGAAGGTATTGTACATACTCTTATGAACAATATTTTTTGGGTTTTATAAGATTTTAAGTATCCGTAAAAATTGTCAAGAACTGTGAGCTTACCTCTTCAAGGAATTCAATTTTTCTACGGACTCAAAATATCAGAAAACCGACTTATAACATAAGAAAAACAATGTCCAGAGCTGTTTACAAATTACTTTGAATATACATTTTTATTTAAACTGATTTTTAGCATCCGCAAAAAAATGGTTAAAATGTGAACTTACCTCTTGGAGAAAATTTAAATTTTAAAACATAAGAAAAACATTGTCCAGGGCTGTGGACGTACCATTAAAAATATATTTTTGTATTTAAACTGATTTTCAGTATCTGGAAAAAAGTGGTTAAAAGTGTGAACTAAAACCTTGGAGAAAATTTTAATTTTTCCACTAGCACAAAATATTACAAAACTGGCTTGAATCATACGAAAAAATATTGACGGTTTTGTACTAACTTCTACGAACAATTTTTGTTGTTTTTATAGGAAAATCTGTAAAAAATTAGCTAAAACTGTGAGCTTACCCCTTCGAGGAATTCAAATTTTCCACGATCTCAGAACATCATAAAGATGACTTATAACATAAGAAAACATTGTCCAGGTTTTGTACGTACCACTTTAAATATATTTTTATTTTTAAACTTATTTTTGGTATCCGTAAAAAATTTGTTAAAACTGTGAACTTAATCCCTTGGAGAAAATTTCAATATTTCTACTGGCTCAAAATCTTACAAAACTTACCAAAATTAAACGAAAAAATTGTCAAGGGTATTGTAAATACCCCTATGAACAATGCTTTTGGGTTTTATAAGATTTTAAGTATCCGTTAAAAATTGTCAAAAACCGTGAGCTTATCCCTTCGAGGAATTCAATTTTTCCACGGACTCAAAATATCATAAAATCGACTTATAACATAAGAAAACATTGTCCAGGTTGTGTACATACGACTTTAAATATATTTTTATATATAAACATACTTTTGGAATCCGCAAAAAAATGGTTAAAACTGTGAACTAACCCCTTGGAGGAAATTCCAATTTTTCCATTGGCCCAAATATTGAAAAACTTACCTAAATCATACGAAAAATTGTCGAGGGTATTTGTTGGATAAGGATGAAGATGAAGAAGCACTGAAGACAATAAGTAAAGGGAGGTTTTGATGATTTCCAAAACTTCAAATCTGCTAAGTATAAATTAACTTAGCTGATATCCCTTTGAAGAATTTTTGACTAAGTAAAGAAGATATCAGAAGAGTCAAAATTCAAGGTCCAAAGGCTACTGATCTGCTAAAGGAAAGAAATCAGACTGGTGAAGATCAGTCGACTCAAAACAGATTTGTTCAACTTTGAGATCAGCTTTGTTCGCCATCAGACTTGTCCTTTCGTCAGCCAAGTGGAAAAGATCAAGAAGCCATCCCAACAGTAATAAATGCCACTGGAAGTAATAAATGCTGAAGTACAAGGTTATTAAAGACAAATGATTGAAATGCTTCGCATCAGCTGGGTGCATTTAATGCTGCCTGCAGAAAAGTACTGTTGACAGTACGGACATACTGCAAAGAGCCGTTCGCGGAAATTAAGGACCAGTACCAGAGGTTTTTGAATCTCGTCTCTCTTCAACGGACATTTTTCATACCTTGAGAAAATTTCGAAGCAGAATTCTTTAAGTCTCAAGAACAGCTCACTCATCAGCTTAGTCATTTGTTGAGGAAAGCAGAGTTGAACAACTCACTCATCAGCTTAGTCATTTGTTGACGAAAACAGAGTTGAAGAACAACGAAAAATACATCTTCTGAGTGATTTTGTAATCGTGAGTGTTGTGAGAAGTAGATATCCATCTTTGTGAGTGATATTACTTCAGAGAGTAGGAGTTTCTGTGTGATTTCCTACTGCGCACTTGTGGCCTTTTCATTTGTTGATTGGCGTAAGCAGAGTATACTGTAAACTTTGTGATTATAGTATAACCCAAGATCTAAGTGACTTGAAAGAGTGGACTAAAGGATATTTAAATCCATATAACCACTATAAAAATTATTGGTGTTTTTACTTGTACTTTTACTTGCATATTTTCAATTGCATAAGAACACTTTGATTTAACTGTTTGAAAAGTTTTATAAGAAAAGGAGTTTTATAAAACTGGGGAACAAACTTTCAACTACTAAATTTACTTGTGAAAAACACTTTACAAATCCGCTGCAAGTACTCTAAGTATTGAAACTGATTTTAGCAAAATCAGCTAAGTAATTATCAGATTAGTGGTCACCGAAGCTGTTCAAAGATTTGTTCGCGGTCAGCTAAGTAACTTACTGTTCGGTAACAGCTTAGTCTGTTCAAATTAGAACAAAAGTTTTAAAGTTAAAAATTGTTAAAAAGTTTAGAGGTCTATTCATCCCCCCTCTAGACCTCATCTGACCACTTGGGACCAACAGTATTGTACATACCCCTATGAACAATTGTTTTGGGATTTATAAGTTTTTAAATATCCGTAAAAAAATGTCGAAAACTGTGAGCATACCCCTTTGTGGAATTCAATTTTTCCATGGACTCAAAATATCGGAAAATTGACTTATAACATAAGAAAAACAATGTCCAGGGCTGTGTACAAAACACTTTGAATATATTTTTGTATTTAAACTAATTTTTAGTATCCGCAAAAATGTGGTTAAAACTGTGAACTTACCCCTTGGGGAAAAATAAAAATTTTCTACTGGCTCAAAATATAACAGAACTGACTTGAATCATACGAAAAATTGTCGAGGGTTTGGCACTTACATCTATAAATAATTTTTTTTATTTAAAAAATTTAAGTATCCATAAAAAATTTGCCAAAACTGTGAACTTACCCCTTCGAGGAATTCAATTTTTTCACAGGCTCAAAATATCAGAAAACCGACTTAGAAAATAATAAAAACTTTGCCCAGGACTTTGTATTTACAATTTTAAATATTTTATAACATAAGAAAACATTGTCCAGGATTATTATATTTAAACTTATTTTTGGTATCCGCAAAAAATTGGTTAAAACCGTGAACTAACCCCTTGGAGAAAATTTCAAATTTTCCATTGGCTCAAAATATTACAAAACTTACCTAAATCATACGAAAAATTGTCGAGGATATTGCGTACCCCTATGAATAATATTTTGGGTATAAGATTTTAAGAATCCGTAAAAAATTGTAAAAAACTTTGAGCTTACCCCTTTGAGGAATTCAAATTTTCCACAGGCTCAAAATATCAGAAAATCGACTTATAACATAAGAAAAACAATGTCCAAAGCTGTGTACGTACCACTTTGAATATATTTTTGTATTTAAACTTATTTTTAGTATCCGCAAAAAAATTGGTTAAAATTGTTAACTTATCTCTGGGAGAAAATTTCAACGGGTAAAATATTACAGAACTATCGGGAAAAAAGAATTATACGAAAAATTGTCGAGGGTTTTATATTTACCTTATGAACAATTTATTTTGTTTTTATATAATTTAAGTAGCCGTAAAAAAAAAGTCCAAAACTGTGAGTTTACCCCTTCTGAGTTCAAGTTTTCGACCGGCCCAAATTAACAGAAAATCGACTTATAACATATGAAAAACATTGCCCAGGGTTGTGTATGTACCACTTTCAATATTTTTTTTATATTTAAACTGATTTTTGGTGTCCGCAAAAAATTGTTTAAAGCTGTTAAGATACCACTCGAAGAATATTTCAATTTTTCCACTGGCTCAAAATATTACTAAACTTACTTGAATCATACGAAAAATTTTCGAGGGTTTTGTACTTACCCCTATGAACAATTTTTTTGATTTTTATATTATTTTAAGTATCCATAAAAAATTGACAAAAACTGCGAGCTTACACCTTCGAGGAATTCAATTTTTTTATTTGATTAAAATATCCGAAAACCGACTTATAGCATAAGAAAAACATTGCACAGGGCTGTGTAGATACCACTTTGAATATATTTTTGTATTTAAACTGATTTTTAGTATCAGCAAAAAAGTGGTTAAAACTGTGAACTTCCCTTGGAGAAAAATTTAATTTTTCAATTGGCTCAGAATATTATAAAACTGACATGAATCCTGTAAAAAATTATTGAGTGTTTTGTATTTGCCCCGTTGAACAAATTTTTTTGTTTTTATATTATTTTTAAGTCTCCGTAAAAAGAATTTTCAAAACTGTGAGGTTACCCCTTCAAGGAATTAAATTTTTCCACGTTCTCAAAATATCTGAAAACCATCTTTTAACATAATAAAAACATTGCCCAGGAATATGTACGCACCACTTTGAATATTTTTTCTGCAATGAAATTGATTTTTGGTATCACCAAAAAATTAGGTAAATCTGTTAACTTACCCTTTGGAGAAAATTAAATTTTTTCCACTGACTCAAAATATTACAAAAACGGCTTAAATCATACGAAAAAATTGTCAAAGGTTATGTGTTTACCCCTATGAAATATTTTTTTTGTATTATTTTTACTATTCAGAAAAAATTGGCCAAAACTGTGAGTTTACCCCTTCGAGAAATTCAATTTTACATGGGCTCGAAATATCAGAAAGCCGACTTATAACTTTAGAAAAAAATTATCCAGGACCGTGTACGTACCACTATGAATATATTTTTGTATTTAATCTTATTTTTGGAATCCACAAAAAATTGGTAAAAACTGTGAACTAACTCCTTGGAGAAAATTTCAATTCTTCATTGGCTCAAAATATTACAAGACTGACTTGAATCATACGATTTTTTTTTTAGGGTTTTGTACTTACACCTATGAATAATTTTTTTTTTTGTATTTGTATGATTTTAAGAATCCGTAAAAAATTAATCAAAACTGTGAGCTTACCCCCATCGAGGAATTCAAAATTTTCAAGGGGAAAACCAACTTATAACATAATAAAATCATTGCCTAGGACTGTATACGTAGCATATTACATAATTTTTTCTATTTAAACAGATATTTGAAATTCCCAAAAATTGTTTAAGTTTAAAATTGTGAACTTACCCCTTCGAGAAATTTTTATCTTTTCCACAGACTCAAAATATTACAAAATTGAATTGAACCATACGATATAACTTCAAAAGTTTTCAAACTTACCTCTATGAATTTCTTCTTTGTTTTTATATTTTTTGAAGTATCCACAAAAAATTGGCAAAATCTGTGAACTTACCCCTTCGAGGAATTCAATTTTTTCATGGGCTAAAAATATTAGAAAAACGATTTATAACATATGAAAAACATTGTCCAGGGCCGTGTACATACAACTCTGAATATACCATTTTTCCATTGGCTCAAAATATTAGAAAACTGAGTTGAATCATATGAAAAATTATCAATGGTTTTGTACTTACCCCTATGAACAATTTTTTTTTATTTTTATATTTTAAGTATTCATAAAAAATTGGCCAAAACTGTAAACTTACCCCTTCGAGGAAATCAAATTTTCCAAATGCTCAAAATATCATAAAACCGAGTTATAACATAAGAAAAACATTGCTCAGGGATCCGCAAAAAAATGGTTAAAACTTTAAACTTACCTCCTTAGAGAAAATTTTAAATTTTCAACTGGCTCAAAATATTTTAAAACTGACTTGAATCATACTAAAATTGTCAAGGTTTTGTACTTACCCTTATGAACAATTTTTTATTTTTATATTATTTTAGGTATTCTTAAAAAATTCGTCAAAAACTGTGAGCTTGCCTTCTAGGAATTCAATTTTTCCATGGGGCTCAAAATATCATAAAACCGATTTAAAGCATAAGAAAAACATTGTCCAGGCTGTGATCACACCAATTTAAATATATTGATATATTTAAACTTATTTGGGTATCCGCAAAAAATTGGTTAAAACTCTGAACTAACTCCTCGGAGAAAATTTTAATTTTTCCACCAACTCAAAATTTTATAAATAGACTTGAATCATACAAAAAATTGTCGAAGGTTTTGTAGTTACACCTATGAACAATTTTTTTGTTTTTATAAGATTTTAAGTATCCGTAATAAAAAGGACAAAACCTCCGAGGAATTCAATTTTATCTCTCACTAAAAATATCAAAATACCGACTTATAACATAAGAAAAAATTACCCAGAGCTATTTACGAACCACATAGAATATATTTTTGTATTTAAACTGATCTTTTAGTATCCGCAATAAAAAAAAAAAAAATTGTGCCCTTTGAAGAAAATTTCAAAATTTTCACTGGCTCAAAATATTAATAATTTGACTTGAATCATACGAAAATTTTCGAGAGTTTTGTAGTTACCTTGATGAACAGTTCTTTTGTTTTCAAAAGATTTGAAGTATCCATAAAAAAATTTCCAAAACTGTGAGCTTACCCTTTCGAGGAATTCAATTTTTCCAAATGCTCAAATATATCATAAAACCGACTTATAACATAATAAAAACATTGCTCAGGGCTTTGTTATTTTGAATATATTTTTTATTTAAACTGATTTTTAGTATCCGAAAAAAATTGGTTAAAACTGTGAATGTACCCTTGGAGAAAAATTGATCCACTGGCTCAAAATATTACAAAAACTGGTTTGAAACTTACGAAAATTATCGGCGGTTTTTTTACTAACCCCGATGAACATTTTTTTTGTTTTTTTATAAGATTTTAAGAATCCGTTAAAAAATAGCCACAACTTTGAGCTAACCCCTTCTAGAAATTCATTTTTTCCACGGGCTCAAAATATCAGAAAGTCGACTTAGAAAATATGAAAAACATTGTCCAGGGCTGTGTACGTACCGCTTTAAATATATTTTTATATTTAATCTAATTTTTGGTATTCACAAAATTGGTTAAAACTGTGAACTAACCCTTTGGAGAAAGTTTCGATATTTTCATTTGATCAAAATATTTCAAAACTTACTTAATTCATACGAAAAATTGTCGAGGGTTTTGTGCTTACCCCTATGAACAATTTTTTTGGTTTTTATAAGATCATAAATATCCGTAAAAAGTTGTCAAAAACTATGAGCTTACCCCTTTGAGGAGTTCAATTTTTCCACATGCTCAAAATATCAGAAAACCAACTTGTAGCATAAGAAAAACAATGCTCAGGGCTGTGTACGTACCACTTTGAATATATTTTTGTATTTAAACTGATTTTTAGTACATGCAAAAAAGTGGTTAAAAATGTGAACTTACCCCTTGTAGAAAATTTCAATTTTTCCACTGGCTCAAAATATTACAAAACTGATTTAAATCATACGAATTTCTTTTTTTGATTTTTATAAGATTTTAAGTATCCGTAAAAAATTATCAAAAACTGTGAGCATAACCCTTCAAGAAATTCAATTTTTCCACGGGCTCAATATATCAGAAAACCGACTTATAACATAAGAAAATCAATGTCTAGAGCTGTTGACAAACCACTTTGAATATATTTTTGTATTTAAACTGATTTTTAGTATCTAAAAAATTGGTTAAAACCTGTGAACTTACCCTTTGAAGAAATTTTTAATTTTTTCACTGGCTCAAAATATTACAAAACTGGCTTGAATCACACGAAAAATTGTCGAGGGTTTTGTACTAACCCCTATGAACAAATTTTTTTTTATAAGATTTTAAGTATTAGTAATAAATTGGCCAAAATTGTGAGCTTACCCATTCGAGGAATTCAATTTTTCCACGGGCTCAAAATATCAGAATACCGATTTAAAACATAAGAAAAACATTGCTCAGGTCTGTGTACGTACCACTTTGAATATATTTTCTATTCAAACTAATTTTTGCTATTTGCAGAAAAATTGGTTAAAACTGTGAACTAATCCCTGAACAATTGTTAACTTCATGTAAAAGTATATTATTTAATTTATATGTACAAGTAAATAATTTATTAATTAAATTTAAATGAAAACTATAGACAATAAGTGGTTGAAGTTGTATTTCTGTATAAGATCACATAATATGTGTTGGCCTAAAATCTTTAATATGTGAATTGTTGTCCCCGACCTTCAATTTGGGTCGTGTTGGATCCTATATGTGGAGCCCACATCATTCAACCCCTATGAATATAATCCACCGATGTGAGATGAATGTAAATGATAAGTCGTGTTGCTTCACCGGTCCGGGAGGTCGCTCTTTGCAAAGGAAAACGAATGGTACAGACTTTTGGCTTAGATAACAAATTAGTTGTAATGCAAACTTCTAAAGTCTAAATCTAACTTTACAATGCATTCAATTATTTTACTTTTTGGATTTTATTTTTTTAAGTATTTAAGTCTTAGATTTGATTTTTTCGAAGCAATATTCGGACTTCCATAATTTAATCAAGTCACTAACCCATTTCATTATATAAACATTCAATATGGAGCTCTAGACTAGCACATGTTGCCTAATGCTACAAATTTCTATATAAAAATCATATAAAATGTTGTTAATATATATATATTAAGTTTTATAGTTTCACAGTGTACCTGGTTATGTATTGGATGAGACGTTGATACTTCTGATCAACAATGATATAATGAGAATAATATAATCAAGAAATAGTAGAAAGCATAAAAAAGAGGAAGAACCCTAACTGTGAATGAAATGGTTTAGGTGAATATATTACGACTCTATCTTATAATTATTTTTTAAGTGTCTCGGTGTAGGAATAAATGACTTCAACTCGAACCATACATTTTTTAAGTCTTTTTTTTTTTTTTTTTTAAGACTAATAAAACTCACTAAAATGAGTCAACACGAGTCACACCTGAATGATTTAATATATTGTTACATATATTTTATTATTATGTTGAATCGAATTCGAGTAAGTTTTAAAATTATTAAATAATAAATGTGTTAGGTTTGAGTCATGAATCAAAATTTTTACAGCTTCTGTTGAAAACATAAAAAAGTTTTTGTTATAGAATATTTGTTTGTCTTGAAACTTTCTTATTTTACTAATTAATTTAGTGAATATTTTTACAATTTTTTCTAGTGTTTTCGAAATATTTTTGAATAATTCTCAATTGAAAATTTTTCAATATTAAGTTGACTGAAACATGCACAAGGAACGAAACTTTGATCCATGATTTGAGTATATGTATTATCATATCAATATTAATGGTAAATTCTGGTTATCTATAATTTCCCTTATCTATCCCTTAGATTAATGAAGTAGGTTCAACTAAGAAAATTCCAACCTAGCTCCGTCCCTATTAGACGTCTATTTAATTGATTGATCATGAAACAAGATTTGAATTACAATTTTTCATTTTAAATAAAAAAATGAAACATTTTTAAAAAAATAAAAATTTGTAAATAATATTGTTAAACTGTTGAAAATAGCAGAGTCAAAAGTCTCAAGAAAAAGAAAAGGACTTTTATAATTTTTAAATCATGCATGCTTTGAATCAAAAGGTAAAAATGGAAAAGAGGAGGATATGGTATCCCGTTCTACAACTAGCTGGGTCACGTCACTCGCGTGTACAATAAACCCACATGGGTGGCTATTCCTTTCTTTGGCAATATTTCCAAAAAAATCACATAACTTTGAGATTTTCTAAAATTAGTCCTATACTATATTAAATACACATTTAGTTTTCTAATTTTTTCACAATTTTAATTTTAGTCTTATGCATAGTAAATTTCATTCTCTAACTTTCAATAAGTTATAATTTTCGTTCTACATTTACAAATTTTGTTATATAACTTTCAATAAGTTTCAATTTTCGTCTTGCAATTATAATTTTTTAATAGATAATAGGACCAATAACATAATTGTAGGACTGATTAGAAAGGACATTATTTGTAATGCATAGGACTAAATTAAAATTTGGTAAAAGTTAAGGGACTAATTGTATGTTCAGAATAGTTTAGGACTACTTTTGAAAGGACACCAAAGATACATGACCATTTGTGAAATTTTGCCATATTCCTTTAAAACATGAAAGTTGAAACAAAGGCAACCCTATCACAAATTAACACGCTTTTCCTCTCATTTTCCATATTTATTCTTTCTTCCAATAAAGTCGCACGTCGTCCAACCCAAAGTCAGTGGGCGTGTCACTGTCTTGTTCGTCTTTTCTTCATTTTATTATTAGCATATCTATAGTCAAGTGGGAGTCTTCATTCTTCGCCATCTTGTCTGAAGAAAATTAGGCAAACCAGGCTAATCAAATCACACTGTTACAATCTCTGTATTTATCTCTATACTACCTGAGATTTGTGAATCGGTATAGTGAAAAATAAAGTGGTCGAGTATGGGGAGTTATTTGGAGGAGTTTTCAGAGGTGAAGGCGAAGAATACATCGGAAGAAGCTTTGCAGCGATGGAGAAAAGCTTGTTGGCTTGTGAAGAATCGCAAAAGGAGGTTCCGATTCACCGCGAATCTTTCCAAGCGATTCGAAGTTCGCGAGATCCAAAAATCGAACCAGGTTTTTCTTAACTTTGACTTTTTTCTGTTTGATTCTGTCCAACTTAAATCAATAATAATGTGTATTTATCATGATACAGTCCTGCTGATAGATCTAATGGAGTATTGGATTACTACTTTTGAGTGATTGATTTTGTTTATTTGCATGATTTTGTAGGAGAAGCTCAGAGTAGCAGTGTTAGTTTCGCAAGCTGCTCTTAGCTTTATTCAAGGTTAGATGATTTCAACAGTGTGTATAACCTGAAGTTATCCACTCTTTTTCATTGTACTCATACTCTGTTGAATATCTTTAGGTATAAGTTACACGGTGCCGGAGGCTGTGAAGGGAGCAGGTTTTGAAATATGTGCTGATGAAATGGGATCTGTTGTTGAAGGACACAATTTACGGAAGTTGAAAGTTCATGGTGGTGTTGAGGGTATTGCAGGGAAACTATCAACCTGTGTTACGAATGGGATTAATATTTCCGAGGAATCCCTTAGTCGTAGAAAGGAAATTTACGGGCTTAATAAGTTTACTGAGAGCCCAGCCAAGGGATTTTGGCTTTTTGTTTGGGAAGCCCTTCAAGATACTACACTCATGATACTTGCTGTATGTGCCGTTGTCTCTCTATTTGTTGGTATTGCAACAGAAGGATGGCCAAAAGGTGCTCATGATGGACTTGGGATTGTTGCAAGTATCCTTCTTGTTGTGTTTGTCACTGCTACGAGTGATTACAAACAGTCTTTACAATTCAAAGATTTGGATAAGGAGAAGAAGAAGATTACTGTTCATGTTACTAGAGATGGGTATAGACAGAAGATATCAATATTTGATTTACTGTCCGGTGACATTGTTCATCTTGGTATTGGGGATCAGGTCCCAGCTGATGGACTTTTTATTTCAGGTTATTCTTTGTTAATTAATGAATCTAGTTTAACCGGAGAGAGTGAGCCAATTAATGTGACGTCCAAAAATCCTTTTCTCCTTTCTGGAACCAAAGTACAGGACGGATCCTGCAAAATGCTTGTAACTACTGTTGGGATGAGAACTCAATGGGGTAAATTGATGGGTACTCTTAGTGAAGGAGGTGATGATGAAACCCCTTTGCAGGTTAAACTGAATGGAGTGGCGACCATTATTGGAAAGATAGGATTATTTTTTGCTGTTATCACTTTTGCTGTCCTGGTGCAAGGACTATTTAGCCGCAAGATGAATGAAGGCTCACACTGGAGTTGGTCTGGAGATGAAGCAGTGGAAATGCTTGAATACTTTGCTATTGCAGTTACGATTGTTGTGGTGGCTGTTCCTGAGGGTTTACCTTTAGCCGTTACTTTGAGTCTTGCATTTGCCATGAAGAAGATGATGAATGACAAGGCACTTGTTCGCCATTTGGCAGCTTGTGAAACTATGGGATCTGCCACAAATATTTGTAGTGATAAGACTGGGACGCTAACTACTAATCACATGACTGTTGTGAAAACATACATATGTGGGAAAATAAAAGAAATTAATAGCTCTACGAGTTCGAGTTCTGCTTTTTGTTCTGACCTTCCTGATTCTGCCGTGAGAATGTTTCAGAAGTCGATATTCACCAACACAGGAGGAGATATTGTCATAGCTAAAGATGATAAAATTGAAATCCTTGGTACACCCACTGAGACTGCACTTCTGGAATTTGGGCTCTTCCTTGGGGGAGATTTCCAAGCAGAAAGAAAGGAGTCAAAGCTTGTCAAAGTTGAGCCATTTAATTCTGAGAAGAAGCGCATGGGTGTAGTTTTGGAGCTACCTGGAGGTGGTTTGCAGGCACATTGTAAGGGTGCATCTGAGATTATTTTGTCAGCATGTGATAGTGTTATAAACTCAAATGGTGAAGCTGTTCCTCTTGATGAATCATCACTTAAGTATCTGAATGATACCATTGAACAATTTGCATGTGAAGCACTCAGAACTCTGTGCCTTGCATACAAGGATGTCAGAGGTGACTTCTCAGTTGAAAATCCTGTTCCCTTTGAAGGTTATACATTGATAGGAATTGTGGGTATCAAAGATCCAGTTCGTCCAGGAGTCAAAGAGTCTGTTGCTATATGTAGGTCAGCCGGTATCACGGTGCGGATGGTGACAGGAGACAACATAAACACGGCTAAGGCAATAGCTAGAGAATGTGGGATATTGACTGATGATGGTATTGCAATTGAAGGCCCAGAATTTCGTGTGAAGAGTGAGGAGGAATTGCATGATATCATCCCAAAACTACAGGTTGGTTTGTAAATTTTAGGCATCATTACTGCCATTAATGCAATGACCTTAAAGTTTCTTTTGTTTGAGACTTTAGTGGTAAATTAAGTTTTAGGAATTCCAAGCCTATTCTAGACCAACATCTGATGTATTTTATTTGGAAGGTAATGGCTCGTTCTTCACCAATGGATAAGCATACTCTTGTGAGACATTTGCGAACCACATTTGAGGAGGTTGTTGCAGTGACTGGAGATGGAACAAATGATGCTCCTGCACTTCATGAAGCAGATATAGGCCTTGCAATGGGAATTTCTGGAACTGAGGTAAATCATTTGCTCTATATGTAGATATAATGATTTCCTGATTACAAGTAAGATCTTGAATATTAATCTACTACTTTTGAGACTACTGTGTGAAGTTGGTTGCAGTAATACCATGATGAAGTTGAAAAGAACATAGCTAGAATTTTGGTGCTTCCATTTTACTCGAAACTGACTTTACAACAAATATATATTATAGTTTTGAACTTGCTGCAATTCTTCAAGCTGGGATGTGTGCTTATGTTTATATGATCTGAGTAATGACGAATCTGGAATTTGTTTTTACATTGTGATGAGTATTAAAGGTCGAGTTTAAGTGAATCGTATACTCTCTTATCAAATAATCAGTTCATACTCTGAAATTATACATTTTGATTTATTTATAATTTTTATTCTCCATTCTTATTCGTTATACTATAGTTTTCCTTCCTCTCTGTTCCCTTAGAAATGCCTTTGTAATTTAGCTTGATTTCTTGTCTTACAATCTTGTCCAGGTTGCAAAAGAGAGTGCTGATGTTATAATTCTAGATGATAATTTCTCCACCATTGTCACTGTGGCGAAATGGGGTCGCTCAGTTTACGTAAACATTCAAAAATTTGTTCAATTTCAGCTAACAGTTAATGTAGTTGCTCTAATTGTCAACTTTTCATCAGCCTGTTTGACTGGTAAACATTCATCATTGTCACATTCATTATTCGATTTCTCTTATCTGAAATGTGGATTCATATATTCATAAAACAATTTCAATATTTTCAGGCAGTGCTCCACTCACTGCTGTTCAGCTTCTATGGGTGAACATGATAATGGATACGCTTGGAGCACTTGCACTAGCTACCGAACCTCCAACTGATGACTTAATGAAGAAACCACCAGTTGGAAGGAAAGGAAACTTCATCACAAATGTCATGTGGAGGAATATAATGGGACAGTCTGTATATCAGTTTGTTATCATATGGTATCTTCAAACATCTGGAAAAGCAGTATTCCATCTTGATGGCCCAGATTCTGGTTTAATCCTCAACACAATCATTTTCAATTCATTCGTCTTTTGCCAGGTATTTTTCATCAACAAAGATGTTAAAATTTTACACACTTTCAGAGAAAAAAAAAGGGAAATGAAGATGAAGATGATTTTGATTCTTCTATTGCAGGCTTTCAATGAGATAAGCTCTAGAGAAATGGAGAAAGTTAATGTGTTCAAAGGCATACTCAACAACTATGTTTTTGTGAGTGTACTAAGCTGCACAGTCCTTTTCCAGATCATTATTGTGGAATTCTTAGGTACTTTTGCCAACACACATCCACTAACTTACCAGCAATGGCTAGTGAGTGTTCTTCTTGGATTTCTTGGCATGCCTATTGCTGCTGCTGTAAAGATGATACCTGTCGGATCAAGGTAAAAATATCGATTGGAGAAACAATTCTAAAATTGGAAATTCGATACTACTTTTGAACTCTATCGGTTCCAATTCCACGATTCAAATTTTGTGGATCTAAGTACGGTATAAGATCAGAACTTTTGAGCTTAAGTATTCACAAATGGGACAACCTCGAACATTACCGGTAAGATCAATGAACTAACTCCCACGTACAATTGTAGAGGTGTGGCAATTTTGTAAGCATGCCTCTAGAATTTGGATTGAAGAACTGAGTAGAAGTAAAAAAAATCCACCTCATGAAGGAATCAGGACTGTTAATTCCCCCTGTAATTTCTTAGGATTTGCTGTGAATTGTTCTATACCTAGTGTTCAGTGTGTTCATTAGTTGTTCTTGTTCACTATTCGGGCATTTATTCTCTCCTTCAACATTATTTCGCAAGTTTTTGACATGTAAGATCTTCTTTTGCCATTCAAGGATTAGGCCATTGCTTGTGCTGTTTGAACAAAAAGTGATTTGCATATCCGAGTGTTAGCCGTGTGAGTTAGTAGCAATGCATCTCTATGCCATCTTCTAAATAGGCAATTTAATAACCTCATTGTAATAAATATAAGGTAATTAAATACCCCCTTATATTGGAAATTGGAATAGAGGTTCATTGTCTCCCGTAGCTTTTCAAATACTTATTTTTCGTTATAATATCAAAATGTTTGTTAGACTTTAATGAAAACCAAACTGGAACAAGTAGATATGTATGAACAGGCTTGTTTCTACCATGAAAACAGCTAAATGACACCACAACAACTAAGTAAAGAAAGCATGCAAGAAGAATAAGAGCAACAAAGTTTCAGTTAATAGGGAAATAAAGAGAAAAGCCAAGTCAGTATTGAAGTTGTGCAGTAAAAAAGGAAAAAGAAGAAAGAGGACAAGTCAATAGCTAAATGGAAAGGGCCAAGTAGAGTAAGGTTAAAAAAAAAAAAAAAAAAAAAACCAACTAAAAACAATAAGTTAAAGATATTAGGGCATATCCAATGGTGGGGGCTCGGGGCTCCGGAGCCCTGGGGCTGCCCCTGCCTCCACCCCGAACTCTGCATGGTCGTCTTCAATGGCAGGGCTTCGGAATGATATTAATTTCATTTTCTTCTCTTGCCCACTCTCATTTATAATTTTATTTTTAATATTAATATTAATAATACTAATAATTAAATTATTAATACTTTTTAAAATATTAAAATAAAAGAGAGTAAGTTAATCAACCGTAGGCTTCAGAAAGACTTAATAACCCACGTGTATGCAAAATACGATTAACAATGAATGTAATTGTTTGAATTTACTTATCTTGTTAATTTTAGTATGTATTTAAATATTTTATTATTTAAGTATTAATTTAAATTGTTTGTATAAGTGTTTAATTATATTTTCTAACTAATTCGATATTTTTAAAAATATATAATCACCGCCAATATTGTAATTAAATAATTAAATTTTTAATTACAATAAAATAAATATTAAATTTATTTATTAGTGATTTTTCCATAAATAAATTTAATTACCATTCTAATAAATTATTAATGATTTTAATTTTAAAAAAATTAAATTTTATTATATTTAATAATTCAATTAAAATTGATGACTACAATAAATATACAATTTTTTTTTATTAAAATCATCAATTCTACAAATTTGATTTAATTTAAGACGAAAATTTAATTTCATTAATTATTTATTTAAATTACTAATTTTGTTCTATTTAAAAACATTAAAAAAATCTATTTATAAAGAAATTAAAAAAAAGGGACCAGTCCCCTAACTTAATTAAAGAGGGGCGCGTCTTCTTCTTCAGAACACGCAAGCGACCCTGGGCCGCGGCCAGAGCTCGCGCGAGCCCCGACTGCGGCCCATTCCTACCCCGCCCACTGGAGACTGCTGAAACGCCCACCCCGTAGCCCTCCCCTCCACCCTGGCCATCTCCATTGGAGATGACCTTAACTTGAAAAGAATAGTTCCAAAGAAAGAAGTAGAAAAGTTGCCAATCAAATGGAAGGTGCCAGCCCATCCAGAGGTCAACTTTGTAATTACCACCTTCAACGAGAAAGAACCATTGTTTCTAAGTGCAGATAATTTACCCTATGAAAGAATTCACCAAGCGCATGATTGCCAACTTGATCTTAAAAAAATGGAGATTAGGAGATCGCTTACAGAAGAAAAATAAAAAAGAAAAGAAAAAAGGGTGACATTCCCAGCAACACTCGTACGAATATTGAGCTTACGAGCCAAAAGAATGTTCCATTGGGTGAAGAAAGATTCAACCCTAGCTTTAAGTTGAAAACAACTTCATCAAAGATGAAGGTGGAAAAACTGTGTACTAGTATTGGATTGGTGTAACCATAGTGGATTTTCCTCGGACGCTATCGCAATTAGTGGCGTAACCAAGATAAAATTTCACCGAAATTATTACAAATTATGAAAAGAATATATATATTTTGAACGATAAATTATATTAAATGTAAGTACAGTAAAAATTACTCAGAGAAACAATTTAAACAAAAGAAAAATTTAAACAAAGTTAATTCAAACTAGAAAAATAATTAGCTTGGAGGAAACTTATTGATTTACAAGTGTACATATCGATTTGTCATACACTGAAACCGCCTCATAATTGTATCATTTAAAATAATATCAAATCTAAGATCTCAAAAAAAAAAAAAAAAAATCAAATAAATACATCCTTTTCTATGAGTATCATATGGCGGCATGTTCAAGAAAATCAAGAATCTATACTTCAAACACAATGTTCCAAGCCTTGGAGAAAATTCTTGAAAATAAAACTCTATAATGTGATCGTTTGATACAAGTTAAATTTCTCAAAAAAGCAATAATATTTTTTTATGCAAAATTCCAATAGAAAATAAATACATCACAACTACCAAGTGTATCAAATTACTCAGTTTATAAACACTAGGAAAGTGCACTTATGATGTATATGTCTAGTTAATTTCATTGGTATTTTTTGTAATTTAGAGTAAAATTAGTTTGATTATGTCATAAAATAGAGCAAATTAACCCGTTTTTACCTATTTAATTCATTAATCACCGGTTTAACCTTTTTTTAGCCAATTTTATTTATTTTTACCATTAAATTTTTTTTAACTATTTTACCCTTATTTTATCAGTTATAACTTATTTTCACTATTTTTACGATTTTGTCCTTTTGGTTTTTTTTTTTCGTTTTAAATAATTTTTCTATCTTTTGTAGGTTAAACCCTTTTTTTATTGATTTCACATGTTTTTATCATATTAACCCGCTTTTAAACGTTTTTATCATATTAGCCCATTTTCATCTACTTTACACATTTTTTCACTGATTTTACATGTTCTTTTCATCAATTTCACCTGAATTTGCATTGATTTGACACGTTTTCACATACTTTATTAATTTTTCACCGATTTCATCAGCTTTATATGTCGTTGATTCACCAGTTTCGTCATTTTTCATGAATTTCACCCAAATTTTCATCAATTTCACTTGAAATTATCGATTTCAGTGGAACTTTTTTTTACCGATTTCAAACGAATTTTCATCGAATTCACTATTTTCCACCAATTTCACCCGTTTTTCACAAAAAGAATTCCATGAAATTTCGAGGTTATACATGTCTTGTTATTATTGTTTATATCTTTTTATTCTAACCAAAATAAAATTACGTAATTAGCTAAGTCATAAGTATTTTTAATTCTTTCATAGTAAGATGCGATTCAATCTTATTTTTTTTCTGTAACATAATGATAACTAAGAGAATTTCATTTTGAATTTTATATTTAGAGCGTTTATGACTTATGGTGTAATAAATTTTTAAATTAATATTTTCTTACTCCAATAATTACTGATGCTAAAATATTATAATTTTATATATATTTTTAGGGGTTATTTAAAATAATAGTATTTTTTAATGGTTGGTTTTTATCTATAAGTGAAGAAGATTAAAATTACAAAAATTGATGTAAGAGAGAATTTACAAATTTTAGGAGTATATGTAGGAATTAAATCAAATATAACAAAACTTCATGTCTAATTATACATCTTTTTTAATTTTTGTACATATATACCATTGAATTTATATCACTTTACAATTTAAATAAGGGCATTTTAGTTCGCACAAAAAAATGAAGAAATATTCATGCTTTTATAATTAAAAAAAAATAGAGATAAAGATAGAGATGAAGATAAAAATATAAACTTCATACCTATTATCTTGGACAATCATTTTTGTTGTTTTAATCTAAAAGCCCTAACCCAAAATCTATCTCAGATGGTATTACAGGTTTCCACCTTATTTTTTAAGTGGGTTTGTTTGTGGAGATAGAGATAAAGATGAAAGAGTTTGTTGTAAAGTTGGGATGCATTAGGTATGGGAACACGATTTTATTAGTTAATTAAATTCGTATTGTACCAATTATTGCGGTTTTGAAATATTTAATTTCGAACTTCACTTTTGAATAACATGTCAATATAGTTGGTATGGTATAATAATTTATTTTAACTTACATCAAAATAAATTTTAATGTATAGTGCTAACAATATTTACAAACATATAAAGCAAAACGAATATTTCATATATCTTTTTTTTATGAGATATAAACTGTGATGATTGACAATGCTTCAACTCATTGATATAAAGGAATAATTTACTCAAACTATTCCTTAAATTTAGTGTATATAAAGTGACTACTCTCTAAGTTTTTAAAAGGGTAAACATCACTAATTGTCTTCCTTACCATTAACTTTTTACAGAGTGGTCCCTCTTGTATTTTTTTTCACACGTTAGTCCCCACTGTGAATTATTTGTTTCACTTTGGTCATTTTTAGGTTGTCCAAGGTGAACTAAAGTATCAAAACAATTTTATGAGGGACTAAATTGATACAAAACAATTTTAAGGGGGACTAAAGTGTAACACTATAAGTTAAAAACTCATTGTAAATGACCAAAGTGAAACAAATAATTCATAGTGGGGACTAACATGGAAAAAAAACACAAGAAGGACCACTGCATAAAAAGTTAATGATAAGGAAGACCATTAGTGGTGTTTTTACCCTTTGGAAAATTACTTAAACTACCTCATGGATGTTGGGATCATTACATTTGTACCTAATATTATTTCTAAAATTTCCTATAAATGACTCAGCCTCAAATATAATAGCTCTCTAAGGAAAGAATAAAGATAATTTGTTTGTCGATTGTTATTTCTTTTAAATGTAGAATTATTTACTAGTTAGTATTTTATGCTTTAAAATTGACCTTTTGTAAATAAATAATTTATTTCGAACACAGTTATATGTTCTACTTGAGTAGTAGAGTGTATTTTTTAAGTTATAATTACTAATATTTGATTATGTATAAGTATATGTTGGAAGATAAGAAATCTAAAATTTAATTTCGTAAACTAGTAGTTTATTTCTATTTACGATAAGATAAGGTTTTTTTGCGGTATCCAATTTCCAAAATTTGTACCATATCAAAAAAAAAAAAAAAAAAAAAAAAAAAAAAAAGGGTACCATTTTCATACTTAGTGAAACTACAATTTTGAAAAAAAAAATCTAAAGTTCGGTATGATACAGTGTTGTGCGGTCTTGAAAGCCATGTGCACCCCTAGTTCGTATGATTTTTTATATGAGAAAAATGTCTCGCAGCCCCAAAAAATGGATTTGTCTGTTTTTTTTTTTGCTATTGCTATATTGACCTTCGACTTGTCGATTTATACATATACATAAGAATATAGTGGTGATTTTAGCAAAATATCTAATTTATTATTGGAATTTTAAATCGTAAAAAATATTTAATATTATTTTACAAGTGAATGAAAAAAAATATTTATTTTAATTAAAGCATGGGAAGATTCTTGTCCAAGTCTGGCTTAGTCAAACTCATCCAACCATCAACCAAGTGTATTGCACTTAATTTATGATTGATCGCTCTCCTGAGAGTTACATCCAATCACAAAACAAGTGTATTGCACTTGTCTTGTAATAATTTTGAGTTCGTTCAAACCCGATGTGGGTAAGAATTTCCCTAGCATGATTCCGTAACTATAGAAATATTAAGTTCATTAAAGTGGGTCCGTTCAGAGCAATTAGAAGATAAATATAATTTCCCTAGCATGATCCCGTAACTATAGAAATATTACTTGTAATAATTTTTTCATGTCAAGTCTAAAATTTGAGAAGGGAAGGGGAGAGGATTCGTTGCATGCACCTATACCTATAATACACATATATAGCTACGCCACTGCTCGCAAGCGCTAACCTATGATAGTTGGCCATGGCGATACCTGCCTGCCTCATGAAGGAAGACCGAGGGATGGGAATCTGGAGGAGCTTTGGGGTGTGGGGTAGGGTGATTTTTCTATTTTTTATCTTTAACTTATTTTTTGGTAAAAAAATTTAAAGATATAAATGAGTTGATCCATATGATTTGGATATAAATGGTCCGTTGGAATTTTGGTTTGACCCAATTAAATACTATTATATACAATGTTTCAAAAATCGGATTGGATATCGAATCGGTAGTTTTATTGTTTACTGGTTAAATCGGTTTAATTGTTTTAACCACTGATTTAACCAGTGTGACATTATTACGAAGTAAGAATTAAATTTGAGTTTTAATGTATGTTATCAACTATTTTAAAAAAATAAATCTTATCTTTCAAATTTATTTTCATAACCTAAATATTATATCACAAACTCTTTTTCTTACAAATCTTGAATTGAGAATGAATGATAGCAACAAAATTACAAGTATGTTAATATGATATCAAAACAATAGTTCAAACTATGATATATACCATATCAAAAACGATAATTTTATTACTAATCACCTATAAAAAAAGGAAAATATTGGTGAGTTTTGTCACTAAAACCTTTATATAAAAAAAAACATAATAATACTTGAAGTTAGGGAAATAATGAGTTTTTTTTATTGAAATTGATGTTCGAGTATATTTCTATAACTTATTATAAAAGATTTTAGGTTTCTTGTTGATTTTATTTGATTCAAAGTGAAAAGTAGAAGAGATGTGAAGTCTAAAAGTTGCGAAGAGAAGCAAAATAAACTTTTTTTTAATAAGTTGATTAGCGGTTCAATCGGTTCACTGGTTCATTGATTTTACCGATTTTTTTTCGGCTCGAACTGGTCAGGAAAAAGGTGATTTTGGAGGATTGATCAGACCGAATTTGACAATCGATTATCGATTAAATCGATCAAACCGGCCGGACCAATCCGGTTTTTAAAACACTGATTATAAAGATGTCATGTTGAAAATCTTATTATTTTCTACTAGTAATATTAGAGATAGAAGATAACATAATTCTTTGAGTCTTGAGAGATGATGTTTATGAAATTATTGAAACCTTATCGAAGATATTTGTAATTTCACCTTTCGATAATTGTAATTTCACCAAATATCAGAGAAGTTGAATGTAATAATTATACCAAAAAAATATTCAAACACACGTGTTATATCACATTTATTGTTCCTCGTCGTGGAAACCATGGGCTTGTTTGTCTCGCATTCGTAAAAGTGGTTTCAGAAATAAGTTGAGATTTTAGAAAATTTCTTGCTTTTCATATTGATGTATGCAAAAAAAGTGAAGTAGTGATGTGATATAAACGTTGTAAGAGAGAGAATATTTTATGCAAATTCAAAGTTTATTTAAATTTTTCAAAGATAATATATTTTTTAGGATAAGATTAGTTTTGAAAATCGAGAAATTTATTTTTTTAAAGCAAAAAAAATATTTATTTGACATTGATAGAATACTGAAATGTTATATACACTAAAACTAATGACACTAGTGATTGTATGTGAATGATTTGATAATATGAAAGTTGTCTCTCTTTAGCTAGTAGTTACATACTTTTTGTTTCGATATAATATTTACAAAAACAAATGCAACTTCAGTAAAAAAAAAAAAAAAAAAAAATTGGTTTATCACAATATCACAAACTAAGTTATACCTTGTGTGCAACTTCAATAAATTTTAATTATATTATCTATAAATGTTGAATTCAATATAATCCTATTAACAATCTATTTTACAAAATTATGATTTTTTGGGATTATACAAATTTTTATATCATTTTTATTTTATTTAATTTAATTAATATGCAACCTTACCCCATCCCCCAACTTCTCGACTCTGAATTCGTCCCTGAGACACGAGTTGGACTTAGTGAAAAAGATTGGTCTATCACAATATCACAAACTAAGTTCGAATTCTTGTTGAGTTTTGAGAAAGATTAATCATACTTTAGATCAACCAGAATACATAAAATGATATACGAGATGAACCATACATTATATTTATACGCATAAGAAAATAATGGAATTGTATCGATATTTTCAAGTCCCTCAATCTACCGAATATTATTAAATTGGATCCAAAAAAGTGAAAGCTTCATCCCCATGTCTAAAATAGTGTGATTTTATTAGTTAACCAGGAGCAATTAATATTATGCTTAAAGTCCTCCTTCATATCCTCCTAACAATATTAATGATCATTAAATTAATTAAATGACTACATTATATGAGCAATTTTAATTACGAGCTAGCTAGGTAGTCATAAACATTTTAATTAACTTTTAACTCTGATGAAATAACATTAACATTTTACCATCACCCATATCCTTCCTGCCAACTCGTAAGCATTCACACTATAAATGTGAAAAATATGTAATTTTTACACACACACACACATATATATATATATATATATATTAATAATTATGAAAAAGCAAAAAAAAAAAAAAAGCAAAAATGAAGCGAAAATGTGAATGTGTTTGGGAAATTGTGTCACTTTAGAAAGAAAGAAAAATAAAAGGTCGGCACAAACAGATAAAAAATTAGTAATGAAACTTATTACTAAGGATTAATGACATCCCCACTAATCTCTCCATCTCTTTTTACACCTTAATTTTTGTCCTAGAGGAATTCAGCAAAAGATGCTCAAAATCCTCAGCCATTGGATTGTGAGCAGATGAACGGTTGGTATTGCATGCAGCTGTGTAGAAGGCTTAATATAAGCTGAATTGAAATAAATGTGTCACTCACTATTTCATTTCATTGGCAAAAACAAATAGAAAGGGAAAAATGCACCAATTATACTTTCCTTTGATAAAAGCTGTTTTGTTTGCATAGGAACAGTCCTTCCTTCCTTTATTCTCTCATGGAGGGTGGAAATTATTCATATAATTCTCTCTATGCTAATTTTGAAAATTATTATAATAATAATAATAATAATAATAATGGTCCTCCTACTCCTAACAATTATCCTTGGCTTCAAACTCCTCCTCCTCCTCCTCCTCCACCTCCAACTCCATTAACTACTGCCATAGACAGATTCTTGTGGTCTCAAGAAAACAACAATTTCTTCAGTAACCCCCAACAAACATTGTTCGATCCGCTACTAGGCCAATTTGATTCGAACAACAACTTTGATTTTATTTGTTGTGATGATGATGCAACCAATGATAACTATATTGGAAGGGTTTCTCACTTAGACCGAGTGGAAGATCTGTCAGATGGACGTGAAGTCAACATTATTTCCGCGATATGTTCAGAGGCCAAAAATGTTGGATCTTCTGCAATAAATCGAATCAAAGGGCAATGGTCACTTGAAGAAGACAGGTACGTAGTTAAAGCGATAAAAATAAGGCATCGGCAATGATATAAATAAGACATGATATAATTGTGAAATATCGATATTATCGTGTAACAATGTCGTCGCTGATGCCTATATTTTTCTGTAGTTAATTAGTAGAAGAATCTACTAGCTATCTATTAACCATTTTTTTTTTTTTTTGGCTTTTGAAGGATTAATTATACATATAAAATATATATATGCAGGAAACTAATTGAGTTGGTGGAAAAATATGGAAACAGAAAATGGGCAGTGATTGCAGAACATATGGTCGGAAGAATCGGAAAACAGTGTCGGGAGCGATGGCAAAATCATTTACGCCCTGATATCAAGGTACGTTAATTCTTCAACATATATATATATATTTGTTGCTTCTTAATTCTTTTTTGTTTGGCCAATTTTTTTTTTTACCAACTTCTCAACGATGGAATTTTAACAGATGCGTGTTTCTTCTTTCGGTTCAGGTACTCCAATAGCCATTTTTAATTAAGGATTAAACTATTTGATAAATCCGTATAATCTTTCCTAATTTATTTTTAAAATGAAATTAAAGACTCCCTTTTTCCATATATAGCATCATAATGTTTTAATTTGTTAAAACTCAAAAACAAAAACGACATTTATATACATATATATGATCATAGGGTTTGTGTTTGCTTCTGAAGGCTTAGAAACCATGAGGCCGGAAATAGGTTTTCTGTCGGGGCTCATACATTCATACATACATATATACAAACAGCTTAATTTTTTCTTAATCTATCAATAAAAAGAAAATCTTATTCTGCTTGTAAAAAATAAGATTGTCTAAATATTATACATGTACAGGTAGAATTGGAAATGAAATCGAAGGACACCGGCCATTTTTTCTTCATATGAATAGTATTTTTTTTCATGTGAATTATTATTATTCTTTCTCATTTTTCTTCTTCCATTTTGCTTTAGTGATATAATACCAATTTTCATGTGACTAGAAAAGCATCATTACTAGTTGTTACAAATGGCACTAACTTTCATAGTATCATGGAAACAATTCCCATTGGAGTTTTCCATACCTCACCCCCCGGCCCGGCCCCTAATAAATTCACCCACCCTCTTTTGATTGTTTTCGGGTAATATGCGTGCTTTCTTACCGCGCGTGCTCACGCGCGTAAAAAGACAATTTTACACTAATTATATCTCATCCCAATTTTTTTTTTATAGCAATTTACCTCCTTGAAATATGTCTAACGAACATTCTGTCTCCTTGTAAAAAAATACTCCTATATATATTATTTCTCTCTTTTTCGATATCAGAAGAAGGTATTTTAATTTAGTTATTTTTTATTTATTACTATAAAATTTTGAATTGCAGAAAGATAATTGGACTGAGGAAGAAGAAAAGTTGTTAATTGATGCCCATGAAAGGGTTGGGAATAGATGGGCAGAGATTGCTAAATCAATCCCCGGAAGAACTGAAAATTCAATCAAGAATCATTGGAATGCCACAAAAAGAAAGCAAACTTCAAAAAGAAAAATCAAGAAACCTGATTCAACTGACGGAATAAAACAATCAATTTTGTTGGAAGAATACATCAAAAACAAGTATTTCGATAATGGGTCATCTACATCCACAACCTCAAATTCTAGTTGTCATGTTACTCTTAACAACGACATTAATCATCGTGATGTCCCGGTGAACAACTCTATCGTGCCTAATAGTAATTCTATGTCTACATTAATATCCGATGATGACGAATCTATATCTTATTTAACATTTGAGGAGTACAAAGAAGAGATGGACTTCATGAAAAATCTATTTGGGAACAATGACAAAGCTGGTAAATTGATGATGAGTTCAGCTAACAATTTCTCCTTCAATTTTGCTGGCCCAACTCCGAGGAACGATGTTCCATTACCTCGGGAGAGTGATGGAAATAACTTATTGGCTTCTTCCTCGGAATCCATCAATATGGAACAACAACTTGGTATTAATGTTAACATTTTTGGACATGATCATGAGGCTCAAGATGCATTTTTGTATCCAGCTGGGACATATTTTTGTTCCAATAATGTGTTCGATGGGTCTTTTGGAAATAATGATACAAATAATTTGGCAATGAATCAAGCTACATCTGCAGGAGCAAGATGGATCTGATCCTGGAATTAATTAATGTTTCGTTTTGTAATAAGTTCTATTGAATCAATATCATGAATTAGCTGGGTTTTAAAACAATTGTTATTGTTATTTTTTTTTTTTTTTTGTTTTTGCTTAGGTCCTAGTTCGTGTGGTTAGCTTATTTGTAAATAAATTGGCTTTCAATTCTAGACATGTACTTGGTCATTGTTATGTGAAAAGTGTGAAGCTAAATTTTATTTTCTCGTTAATTAAGTTGTGTAGTGTTTCTTATGTATCTAGTATTGGATAATTCTCACATTTTAAGTTAGTTTTTGAAATGAGTTAAACCCAATTCTTAATTACGAGCCTAATCCATCCATATGTTCTAATTAGCAATTATACGTACATGTGACAATTTACCACTTTGTAGTTAAATACCCTAAGACATGTTAAAATTAAATAAAATATTTAATTATAAATTTATAAATATTACATACTTTTTATTTCAATATTTAATTAAGAATTGACCTAGGAAAAACATTTACATAATATAAGTGAATCATGTATCTCGCGCAGCTCGCCTATATGGCTTTCACTTCATATGGGTCTTAATTAATTACTGCTATATTTCTTGGTATATATGCTAATTAAAATACTATGTTATCACACAAGTAGTGTTATTGCTGATCATAATAAACATAAGAGAGTTATTCTTTTAAATAATTTCTATAACTGTTATTATAAATGTATGCATAGTATTTCTTGTTTCTTAATTTTTTGTGCTGATTAAGATAATCATATGTGGTTTTTATTTGACATGAAATGCATATAATGATAAATTCAGGATGTATGGTTGAATTAGGATAAATAATAAGTTATCTACATCTCTCTTATATATATTATATCCTACAACTTAGATTTTAGTTTAACCACATGAATAATTAAAATTAATATTTCTCATATAAGTTTGTAGGATATAATTCTAAACAATTTCTATTATTATGACGAAGATAATGGTTAAATAGGTAAAAGAAAAAATAACTACAATGTAAATTTATAAGGAAACATGAATAATTATAAACATCTCCTAAAATTAGTTTTAACTCTTTCATGAATAAATAACATTTTATATAACTTACTAAGAGATGATTATAATTTTTAAAATCTATAAAAACATATCTAAAATAAAATATCAACTTTTATTAGGAAAATGATAACTTTATATACACATATCCAGTGACGGAGCCACATACAAAATAGGGGGTGCATGGACCCCCCTGAAGTTTTTATTTTAGGTATATATTATATGTATTATTATGCTTTAAAATAAAATATTCATAATTTTGAAGTATAATTATAATTTTTTTCTAATGGACCCTATAATAAAAACTAAAATATTATATGAGAGGGTCCATATTTATTATTACTGAGTCATGAAATTAATAGTCGTGGTAATAAAGTGAATAATAAAATATATAAACAATATATTTTGGGAAGGAAGAAACTTTTAAATATCTAATTTCATACCATTATCTCTCTCATCTCATATCTACTAAATTGAGGTTATACATAAAATATATTTTTTTATTCAACAATAGTTTTCTCCACAAAAGGGAAAAAAATATATATATAGTACTCCTACTTACTTTCAAATATGATTTATTTCTGGTGGTTTTTTTTTTTAATTTAATCTTTCAATAAATTTGTATTATCAAGGTCGATTAGGGTCTATATTCAAATAAGATTTGTTATGAGTGATTATGAGGTTGAATTAATTGTTCAAATTTATTTGTTATTGTAGAATTTTTTTTTGGGTAATTTATTTTATTTTTATTTAATTATTAAGTATAATGTTGATTTTATAATGGACCCCGGTGAAAAAGTTTCTGGCTCCGCCACTGCACATATCTTCTATTTTATAAGATCATATATTGGACGTATTTGGATTTTTAGATTAAATGATAATTAAATATGTTATCCTAATATTGTAAAATATTTAGAAGATATAATTGCATATGTGTTATTTAAACTCCTATAGTTATAATAATATTCCTATATATATTATTTTCTAGTGTGTTCAATTTTTCTTTCAATATCTACATTTATAATATATTTTAGATTATATTAATTATTAAAAAATCAAAGTATTAATTAATTGAACACACATATGCATTTTTCTAGTCCAAATTAGATGTCTAAATAATGTTGTGAGTTCCCGTCAACGTTTTTTTTCCAACTGCTTACAAATGAGCAATTTTTTTTACTTTTATTTTTTAGAAATACAAATCAGCAATTAATGGGGATGTTTCTTTTCTATTTATTTTCTATGGTATCTTTACCAGTCAATTCGTTTCTGTTATTTTCAAACTTCTTTTTGACGAAATTTTGTTTTTCTCTCATAAAAATGTGAAAAGAAAAGCCAATTTGGCACTTTGGCCTCCCAACTAGCTAACTACCTTTGCAATATATGCATTCTTGTTTCCTGCATGTGTGCTGGTAGATGATGTAATTATAAAATATAAAGACAGAAAAACGTTTTATTATGTCTGTGCTTTTACCATCTCTCTTAAAAAAATTGATGTCATCTTTGACTATATGTTTATGGTTTTTAACTAAATTACTTATTTAACAAATTTTACTATATTGATTAGGTGTGAGAACTATGGTGGTAAATCGGGGTGGTGGATCGAGTATATATAAAGGGTGATTTACAATCAGATTCCCTAAGGTTTAATCATTACAAAAAACAAAATTGTAGTTTTAAAAATTACAAGAACACCCTTTACAGGATGTGTTTTGTAAATATTTTTACAAGTTTTAGTTATAGGGGGTGCCCTTTTAAGATTTATTAAACCACATGAGGTGTCATTATATTGTTAAATTTTTAGTGTAAAAATTTATATCTTATAGAAAACTTGAAACCAAATTTATTTATAAATTAAATTATGATAATTATCTCAAATTGATATTTTAAACATTATCAATAAAAATTAAAATTAATTTTAGTTTTATGACATAATTTCTTAATAAAAGTTTTTCTATAAGATATTTCTTTTCAACTATATTATATTTAGGATATAGATTGTCAAAGTTTGAAAGTCAAATAGATATATTATTTAAATTTGATTTTGAATATTAGACTTGTATATATAATCATATTTTAAAATTTATTACTCTCTTAGTTTGTTGTAGTTTAACTTATAATTTTATATTTTAAAGTAAATAAATATAATCATATAATATTTATACGAGCTTACAAATTAATATCGTAGTACAGTTATGAAATAAGTTAGATAAACATTATACGATTTAATTTAAATATATTCTAAATTTTTGTATATTTTCAATCAATTGTAGGATAATGTTTTAAATTTCAAGTATATTGTATTTACTTTAAAATTAAATATATTTATTATATTATTATAATGTTATTTGGTCCGACCGGTTCGACCAGTAAAATCAGTGGCCAGTTGACTTACTGAATCACTGTTCGATCCGATTCTGAAAATATTGTGTGTTACCCTATTTTGTTCATATATAGTTACTTTAGGTTCCTCTGCTACCAGGGCCGGGACCATAATTTTATGTATGAGGGCGAAATTCCAAACTAAACTGAAAAAAAATCCTACTTTTTCTTAAAGCTTGAAAAGGACATTGTATTGAATAAGATCATTAAATATCTTTACTATATATGATTTATTTTATACCATGATGTATCTATATTGAGTTTTGGAGTTTATGTTCGAGGAGTTATATAGTTATTTATTATATTCAAATTTATTTACAGTCTTAAACAATATGATGACTTATCGATTTAATAATCTAATCACCCAAACGTGTTTCCAAAATTAAGAATAAACAAGAAATACAGTAAACGAACTAGCATTTTGAATGTTTTATTAAGATTTTAGTAATAATACTTTTATATGTTCTTTAGTTAAATTTACAAATTTTAGAAAAGAAACTCATTTGAATATATAGATATGTGGGAAAAAAGAAAGAAAAGAATAGTAATGCCAAATAAAATAGTTTATGCCTTGTTTGAAGGTTTGCAGCTTCTTGTTATTTTTCTTTCACTTTTATTATTTGATAATTTGAGGCTTCTTGTTATAAAGTTAAATAATTATTAAATTAAATATTATATTTAAAGTCTATGGACACGATTTAACTGTTTGGGCCTAAATGCACACCTTTAGGGCCATTTGAGACTTAGAATGGGTTAATATATTACAAACAAAAAACATACTATAAAAAGGAAAGGAAAGAAAAAAAATTGAAAACAAGTATAGAAATAATCTAAATTGAGGTCCCTAAAATTGTTCCTTTTGTTTTGTTGAACTATTTCATAACTTTTATATAAATATATATATATATATACTGCGGCGCCTAAAATTGAAATGAAACATAAACACGACTGAAAAAATAATCACTCGACTTAAAGTGAAAGTACTATTGAGACCCTTCGGCGGATCCATGATCTATATGAATCAAGGTGGACGAACTTTATTGTCAATAAAAGGAATTTAGTAATAACATTTTGCATTATTTCATGTTACTAGAAAAGTGCACGTGCAAACTAATTTCTTTTTAATCAAATTAGAAAAGTGCACGTATTTTGCACGTGATTAACTAATTTTTGATTAAATTAGAAAAATGCACGTGTTTTGCATGTGATTAACTAATTTCTTATGTTAGTTGAATCATATCATCATTTTTAATCATATTATGGTCTAAATGACATACCACATAATTTATTTGATTAAATAGCTTTAAAGTTGTTATCATTTATAGGCTCTTTAATAAGTTATAATTTTTTAAAAACTTACAAAAGAAAATATCAATTTTACCTGCTTTTACATTGATCGTTTATTATTCCTATTTTGTTATTTTAACCCGTTCGTTCACAATATTTTTTATGGTTATCTAGTTTATTTAAACGATCCATCCATTATCAAATTAACCCATTAGTTGATTTTCACATTTGTTAATCAGTTCACTCATTCTCTTAACTAATTTTTTAATCAAATTAGAAAAGTGCACGTATTTTGCCCGTGATTAACAAAGATATATAGATTTTACTTGCTTTTATATTGAGTTTATCATTTTTTTTTTTGTTATTTAGCCCGTTCGTTCACAATGTTTTTATGGTTTATCCAGTTTATTTAAAAGATCCATCCATTCTCAAGTTAAGCTATTAGTTGATTTTCACATTTGTTAACCAGTTCACTCATTCTCTTAACTAATTTCTTTTAATCAAATTAGAAAAGTGCATGTGATTAACTATAATTTTTTGTAAACTTACAAAGAAATATCGATTTTACATGCTTTTACATTGAGTTTATCATTTCTTTTTTGTTATATTAACCCGTTCGTTCATAATTTTTTTATGGTTTATCCATTTTATTCCATCCATTCTCAAGTTAACCCATTAGTTGATTTTCACATTTATTAATCAGTTTACTCATTCTCTCCGGTTTAACCCAATTTTAGTCTGATTGTACTTATTATTTTGCTTATTTAATATATTTTCTCACATATTTCACCCTCTTTTTTTTACCAATTAACTAATTTTTTTTCTCTTATCGATTTGATCTATTTTTTTGTTATCCCGTGTTTAACCGATGTTATTTGATTTTTTTTTTACCGGTTTTGCCCTTTTTTTGCCGGTTAACCTTGATGGTTTATCAATTCACCATTTTTTTTGTTTGTTCTTTTATCGATTTGATCCATTTTTATTATCTCGTGTTTAGCCGATGTAATTCAATATTTTTTTCCGGTTTTACCCATTTTTTTCTAGTTAACCTTGTTTTTTTTTTTGTTTAAAATTCACCGTTTTTTTGTTTAACTCGCTTTTCTTTCTATATGATCAATTTTCCTATTGATTTTACTATTTTTATCATATGTTTTTGATCGAATTGTTGATTTTAACAATTTCTATCTTTTGACTTTTTTGGGCTTAAGTCAATTATACATTTTTACTTAACTAAATAGTACCTTTTTTATTCATGTAGCATGAATGTGACATAATTTTTTTTTAGTCTCTTAATATTTTTGAGGTTCCTTTATAAGTAACTTTTTAACAACTTTTCAAAGAAATTTTTGAAGAAATATAGAATAATTTTTTTTTGTTATCCTTAATATTTTAATGAGTTGTAAAACTTTAAAAGATAATTATAAGGTTGATGTATGATAGACTTCTTGTCAAATTATACTTCTAGGATTTTTTTATTTACTTTTTTGCCATAAAATTAAATATCACAATATAATTTTAAAATAGGGGTATATTAGTCTTTACAAAAAAGGGGAAGAAATTTCCTTAAGCCAACTCGTACTTTTATATGTATATAGATATAGATAGATAGATAGATAGATAGATATAGATAGATAGATAAAGATAAATAATTATTAAATTAAATATAAATAATAACATGTTAATAAAACCCTAAAATAAATCGGCCCTAAGTAACAACTCCAATGTAACCATGACTGGTAGATTTTATTTCAAAACTTTAATTATTCATTTTGTCCTTCCCTTTTTCAAATGATTTTGGTGCAACGCTGTCCAATTTGAACTAGAATTTTGAATTGTTTTCTCAAATACACAATAATATTATAATCACATAAAAGTAAATTAATCTTTATATATTTGATTTCAATAAAATCTACTTTTTCCTCGATCGTATGCTTGCAGAAAATCTTAAACACATTTTCAGAATTTAAAAAACAAAATCTGTAAAATCTTATAAACGTACTAGTAAAAAATCATATGGATGAGTCTTGTAATCTCACATTTCATTAATTAATGTTCAACTAACGTAGGACCAATAATTTATTTCACACCACTCTGTTATTTTCTTCCACTTGTAACTTTTAGGGAAAAAGTTTATTTCATTGAATACAAGAAAAAGAATTGGAGAGGACAAGATGTAACATCTAGTAGTTAGCCAAATAAATATCATTTTTATGTGTTTTCACCATCAAAGTTTCTTTGATTGAAATGGGAAATATTAACTAGTCAATCGAAATATGTACTTCATCAAAGTTTCTTTGATTTTGCATTATTTCATGTGGCATCTGCAAGCTCGTAGACTACCGATTACTTTAAGCATATTTTGCATTTAAGCTCATCACAAATTCAAGTAACTATTAACAGGTGATTGATCTAGTGGAAGGGACTAGTCACTACAAAATAACGGACTCGGGTTCGAATTCCTGTTGAGAGAGGTATCCATATTAATGTGTCCAACCCGCCTCAGAAGAAATTAAACTCTTGGGAAACAAAAAAAAATACAGGTAACTTGATCATGAAATTCCTTTGTTTATTCCCCTTTAAAAAGAAACTTGGTTATATTGCAAATCCAAAGCAAAAGAGGTGTAAATCCAATCACATTAATCTTTTACAAACTTTTGTGTCAGACAAACATACAAATCAGCTCCAAATTATTTGGACAACTAAACATTAATTCACCAAAAAAAAAATTAAGTTGTTATATTCGGAACAGATCCATAACAGAATTAACTTCCATAATCTTCAGTCCTTAATATGATAAAATCAGGACACTTAATTAATTAATGCCCTTTTTCAACTTTAAACTTTCAATTTCCTGAACTTGGTTATAGCAAGAAATTATGTCTTCCTGTAATAAAATAATATATAACAAAACCTAATTAAAAAAAATCAAAAGTTCATATAGGTACTTAATAAATTAACTATGTAGAATATTAAAAAAAAAAACTCACAATTTGCAGATTAAAAGCTGAAGCTAAGGGATAGATTTTGAGCTCCAAAACATTTCTTGTGAATCTTTGATCTAATACAAACAATGTGGCTGCTGCTGCCAACACAGATGGCCGCTGATTCATTAACTTCACATCTGCATCGATCCATTTAACAACATGTACATGTAATTGTAATTGTAATATAATATGAACCGACCAAGAATATTAATTACATATATATAAATTAATTATGAGTGAAACACAAAATCCTCCCCTATAAAATTAATATAGAGGTTATTTTAGTAATTTTAAATACTATACAGGGGAGAGTGGGAAAAATGCAAGATACTCCCCTGTGTTATGCTAAACCTGCAAGAAACTACCCTGTGAAATTTTTATTTCGCCAAACTTCCTTGTGTTTTCAAAAAGCCTGAAAAAACACCCAATTTGTAAAAAATAGGTCGTTTTGGATCAACATATTTCAAGAAATAATTTTTAAAACACTTCGAGTTGGTCCCTACAACTTCACGTGATATATTTTTGAAATGATTTCTTGAAAAATTTCAATCTAAAATGACCTATTTTTTACAAATTGAGTGGTTTTTGCAGGGTTTTTGAAAACACAAGGAAGTTTGATGCAATAAAAATTTCACAGGGTAGTTTCTTGCAGGTTTAGCGTAACACAGGGAAGTATCTTGCATTTAACCCGGGGAGAGTTTTGCAATTCACTCTGTAAATTAGCTACTAGTATTAAGTATTAATTACCTTTTATTGCACCAAAAATGATTTCCACGATTCTGGATAATAAATTAGTAGTTGGTATGGGAATGGAAATGGAATATATATAATTTTTGAAAAAGAAACGAGTGAAAGCAAAGGGAGTGATTGATCCCATTTTCCATCCTAATGTATCCAATACCAAAAGTTCCATCCTCTGTATAACTTTACTCTCAAAATTGATATGATCGTCTTTTATACAGAAATCTGATAGTAGTGGCACTGTACATGATTCTTCCATTTTCGCAGCTAATGAAAGGCACGCCATTGATACCAACTTCACTGCCCAAGATTTCTCTGTAGCCTGAAAGAATATCTATCTCAAAATGAGTTTTCCTCAATTTGAGGGTGTTAAAAGTGCTACTAATATTGTCCTTGGGGGTTGTCAGTTGTCTTTCGAGGGGCAAGTTGTTGAGTTGTTCTTAATTAGAGGGTCCGTGTTAAGTGTTGATTCTGTTTCGGGGTGTAAAGTATCAAATTCTCATGTTTTGAAGGTGCAAAGTGTCAAAGATCAAGAACTGAATTATCTATTTTGCCTTTGAATCCAATGATCATTTAGAAGGTGCAAAGTACATAAAACCCTAAATTTTTAGTTTATTTGTCAGCTAAATAATTTCATACATTTTACTCGAAATTAACTTACATATATATAAGAAATTCATAACCTTATAATTAAGTTTTGATAAAATAAATAAACTCACATCAATGGATCTTCTTTGAAGAAATCTGTCAAGATATGTGATTGATAAGTAAGCTGTTTGGAATCTGAATCCAAGCAAATCCCTCATCTGCATCAAAATTAATTACAAGATTAATTTAGATCTCCATCGACACATACATATTATTAACAATATATAGTTGTTTTTTCATTGCCAATGTACAAAGAAAATCAAAATAGAAAAAAGGTTTGAAGCTATTTACTCTTAGAATGTACTCGATTCCATCCAAACGAGCTCTTTGAATCCAATCACTGCGAAAAAATTCTTGCATTTGAAGCCCATCGGTACGAATATTGATTTCTCTATCGAGAAGCATTTGTATATACTCATCATCATCATCATCTTGTACATTTGAACCAAATTCATCTATTTCTTCATCTAATTGTAAACTAGTAGTAGAAGATATAGCTTGAAATTTTTTCATAATCTTATTTCAGTTTATCTAGATGTAACACAAAATTAATCAATCTAGGATTTGAATGGTGGGAAAGTGATGAGAATGAAGTGAAGTAATTGGTGCCGCCAAGAAACCAAAGAAAAAAATGGTGGTGTCTTCTAATTAGGCATGTGATTAGTACATCATTATGAACTAAACCGTTGCTTAAGGAATTTTAAAATTGATAAACCATATCATACCAAAAATGACATGTATAGACAAAATGTGGGTAAATGTGGCGGCGGGTTGGTGTTGAAAGAGCGGTGGTGGTTGAGGAACAGTCCCAAAGTTTTTGTTTTGATCCAAAATGAGTTGGGTTATTGTTTTTGTGTGTTTTTTTATTTAAAATAAGGCGAAATTATTTTTTGTGTCTACTGTACAAGTAATGCATTTGATGTCATTAAAGAAAATTGATCCATAAAATATAAGGATATTATTGAGCTGACTCCAATATTTCATCTACACGGTCTATTAAAAGTAATTACTTAGGCGAGATTCAAATTCGAATCATATTGTAGACATCACATTGGGGATGACCTATATATTTTGCACTATTCTGTTCAAGTTGTAAATACACAGTCTAATAGATAAAAAAAAAAAAATTACTTAAGATATAGTCGGAATAATAATATTTAATTAGAGTACCCTTATCTTCTAATCATACAAGTATTATTTTAAACTAATTGAATTTGTTTCAGAATATTTTAGAACATCATCTCTTAAATTTTTTTTTTTTTTTAGGATAAAAGATATGAGAGCTATTTTATCACATTTTATGGCACATTTCTTAAATTGTGTTAATTTAAGGGGGGGAAAATGTAATAGCTATCATAATTTATACTGTTTACATTTCTTATACATGCTTGTTTAATCTGCACCACCATTGTTTTCATATTTGGTCAAGCATAAAATCAATAGTCTAATCGATTACTTGGTTTTATGGTTTTATTTAATCAACCAATTTAATTAGGCCCAAGTCCCAAGTCCTATAACATGGCGTGACCCAAGTCCCATAACATGGCCTGACCAAGTGCCGGGCCGTCATGACGTCACCTTGCATACGTGAGCATTTATTTTTTTATTTTTTTTTTTAGGATAAAAGATGTGAGAGCTATTTTATCACATTTTATGGCACATTTATTAAATTGTGTTAATTTAAGGAAAAAAAAAGTCATAGCTATCATAATTTAAATTATTTACATTTCTTATATATGCTTGTTTAATCTGCACTACCATTGTTTTCATATTTGATCAAACATAAAATCGATAGCCTAATCGATTACTAGTTCTATGATTTTATTAAAGCATTCAATTTAATTATAATCTTCATTATGATATTATCATTAAATTTACGCTAAATATAAACTCAAATACGTATTATGTAGATAATATAAACTATATTCTAAAGTAGATGAATTCTTTTTTCAAGCTAAATATGTGAACTTGTTAATGTACGAATATTATAATGAAAAGCTAACTTACAAATTATATAATAAAATAAAGTATAATTTAATAATATTTCTTTTGATAAAGTATTAGATATACATAAAACAATATTTTTTAATCGTTAAAATATAATTACATGCGATGTGAAATTAAAAGGTCAATATTTCACTAAAAAAAATTGAAACATGGCTTTAAAAATTTCTATTTCCATTTTTTGAAATTATTAGGAAAAAGTTGTGATCGTAAATTAAAAGAATAAATTAAAAACTTTAATCATGTTGTAGTATATATATTACTATTATTATTCTTTATTTAAAAAAAAAAAAAGGTGGTAAGACCATTCAAATTTACGTAAATCATCATATATTAGTCCTTTTTCTCTGTTGGGATTAATATATAATGTTCAATTTAATTAATGCTAGATATATAGTTTGATTGTGTGGTATTTTTAGTTTCACCATTTTGAGGGTTGGGTTTCAAACAATCTGCTTTACAACTATTAAATTTCTTTGAAAATAAAATTTAAATTACTGCATATCATATATTATCATATATAACAAATATATGTTTGTATTGTTTTCCATATTTAGTTGGTTTGTTTACTTGTAACGTGGCCATGATGCCTGAAGGCTGATGGTTCATATTAACTTCCAAACAGCGGCTTCTATTTTTTCTAGTTCGATCGTTTGCTGAAGAAATCTAAATATATCTAATTTGAGAATTATACTCATCTTGTCTTCACCCTAAATCTTTTACAATTAATGTTGTACTCAAGCATTTTGTAATGTGAATAATTATAATTTAGCAAGTACAAATATTAATTGCCTATTAATTTTTAGATCTCCAATTAAGTTAAAGCATTGATACCCTGATCAAATCTACTCTTTTATTTTTTTTTGGTAGATAAAATTTAATCATTATATGAATAGATTATTTTCTTGGTAGATCTACTCTTCAGGTTATATGAATAGATTAGTTTTGAAAATCACAATCCCGTTCTGAACTTGTCATCCATTTTTGTCCTCCATGATTTAATTTACCTTTTTGGGTCAAAGTCAAACTATATATTTGAAAATACCTTGTGGAAATTCCGTACGCATGGATTCATTACAAATTAGCCAATAGCCAGCAACAGAAGATGCCCTAACAGAGCATAGAATATCAATAGCCAAATTAAGAGCATGGACCATAACCTATTACAACTATTGTAATTTGTAAGTGTTTGTCTGTTTGACATTTGAAAAAATTTATAAAATAATCTCGATTTGCGGAAAGTTGTTTGTTTAAATTTTGACAGAGTATTTTGGGAAACAAGGTAGGTGTATATTTTTCGTGAAAGTTTAGGTTGTAGGTGTAAGATGTGTTAGACTTTATGTCAAATTATATTTGTTATGTGAGATAAATTGCATAAAAAATAAATTACTTTATAACAAATTAAAATAGAGTTTGTGTAAGTTTTTTTTAGAGATAAGAAAATTATTGTTTGATTTTTGGAAGATTAGCTTGGAAAAATTAAGAGAGTATAAATTTATTTTGGAAAGTAAAAAATATGTTTGTCTTATTTTTTCTAAACACGAAATAATTTTGAAAAATGCAAGACAAATAGGCCCTAAATATCTGGCACTGATTGAAAATCAAGTCTAAGTTCTCCCATAGTGTTTTGAACAATTTTCACCTCTTGGTCTAGCTTAAATTATTTAAGTGTACTTAATCAAATCCGTGTGAAATATAGGTGGTGTTTTCAAAAACTTAAAATAAGTACTTTTCAGCTTTTAAGAAAAAATAAGCACTTAAATAGTGTTTTCAAATTGAAATTCTACTTCTACTTCTCTTAAAAAAAGTTAAGAAGTACAATTAAGCTGAAGTTGGTGGGGAGGTGCTTTTAGCTTCTACTTTGACATTTTGAGATAAAAAAGTGGATAAAAGTGATTTTTTTGCAATCATCCAAAAGTGCTTTTTTTGGATTTCTTGGCATAATTTGCAAACACCACCTACTTTTACTTCTCTACAACTTTTAGTTTTTTTTTGTAAATTATAATAATTAAACACAATCACAATTTTTTGCAAACACCACCATAATATGGTTGAGGGTCCATGTTAATATGGATCACTTTCTTTCGGTGTTGGGTTTCATTTATCTTGTTAGCCTGATTTTATATATTTTTTAGGCAAAATTGCAAAAATCGTTCCAAACTAATCACTGATTTTTGGATTTTCATCTCAAACTATTTAATTTGATGAATTTTATCCCGTAATTTAAAATTTTTTGGAATATCGTCCCACCATAATTATAAGACGGAATTGCGCATTTGCCGACGAATTATCACATGACTGCTTAAGTGTCATGACATGATAAATTTTAATATGAATAATTATATAATATTGCAGAGTTCGTCCCAAATTAATTACAAGATTGAACGTCATTTTCATTAAATTAGAAATTTAATATTGGGACTAAATTCATACAAAATGGTAAATTATGGGACGAAATTTGGCGAGTTGATATAGTTTGGGACGAAAAATCAAAATTAGTAATTAGTTTGGGACGATATTCCAAAAAAATACTCCTATTAAATTACGGGACGAAATTCGCCAAGTTAAATAGTTCGGGACGAAAATCCAAAATCAGTAATTAGTTTGGGACGTTTTCTGCAATTTTACCTATTTTTTACACACATGGTTTGTGAAATCTATTTGTCAAATTCTTACTCATATATCATAATTCCCAAGGTTGGGCATAAATATGTTACGTGTTGGACTTGTTTTACCCACCCGTTCAGTTCGCCCGCACGAGATGAGAGAGTGTTGAGATGGGAGAAGATCATCTGTCACACTTTTGCGCCATATTTTGATGTCACGTGATAGATTTATCTTTTAAGTATATAAGTGGACCCACAAAATTTAAAAAAATATATACTTATCAATAAATCTATATGTGTGACATAAATATTTGACAACAAAATATTACAAATCATCATCTTATATGATATATCTTGTGTAATTCTAAATTTTAAGATAACTTTAAAGCTTAGTTAAGTCTAAATCATATTTAAGTCGGTCCACAACCGAAAGATGACTCACTACAAGAAAAGAAAAATGGATTTTAGTAACAAAATATTAAGTGATATTATTGAAATTGTCATTTTTTGTATATAATTAGTCACAAAAATATTAGTTTTGTCACAATAACAATAGTGACAAGTGCAATAGTGATAAAATATATTTTTAAATTGTCACTAATTAATGACTAATACTTACAAGTGTATGGAACTTAATTTGTCAATATTGACAATTAGTGACAACCTAGGGACAATAAATATTGTCACTATAATTTAGTGATAACTTTTTAGTTGTCACTAGGTATCATTAAATGTGAATAGTGACAATTTTTTTACATTTCTTGTCACTAGTACTGTGTCTATATACATCAATTTAGTGACAATATTTAAATTCTTGTCACTTTATCATTATGTGACTATTTTGCCACTAAAGTTTTAAATTTTTTTGTAGTGACTATTGTATAACGCAAGATCCAATACAATGTTGCTATTAATTTCATTATGTGTGTGAATTTAATTATTAATAAAGGGATAGTGATCTATATATGACTCTATGCTACTGAGCCTGTACTTATGTTTACAACTTAGCTAATTTTGTCTTTATTATCTCGGTCTCCACAAAGATTCACATAATAAGTTGATTAATGAATTACTTAGCAACATAACTAAACGTACCCACATATCTTATAGGTTCTCGACCGCTGAAATAGGGTCAATCGACTAAAATCCAAGTACATTAATTAATTGTACATGTTAGAATAAACACATTGATTTCAAATATAAAACGTTATTAAAAAAAAAAGGTGATTTACACTCAGACTCCTCAGATTTTGACATATTACAAGAAACCCCCTACTGTTTCAAAAATTACAGGGGTATCCCTCAGGTTTGGGCATATTACAAGAAATCCCTTACGAGATTAAAAATAGATGGAATTTGATGACGTTAGCCAAAAAAATTGAATTTTCAAAGTTACCCCTGACTAAATATACTCACATGGGGTGTCTATGTAATAATATTATACCACAGGGGTATCTATGTAATACTATCATACCACAAGGGGTGTATATGTAATATTATTATACCACAGAGATGTCTACGTAATAATATTATACAACATGGGATTTATTAGAAAGATTACAATAACTTCATGGGTTTACTTATAGCTACCGGTCATATTTTAAAAAATGACCAATGGATATTATTGTTGGCCATATATTTGAATCTAAATTTAATGGGGTTACTTATAGCCAATTGTCATATTTTAAAAAATGAACAATGGATGTTACTTAAATCTCAGCGTGCTGAAGCCATTATGGGTGCATTCTTCACACACCCTACACATGAATATTTTGATTTTCGATATTTTAAGCATCTCACACTACCTCTTGAATTTGATGATGGCATTATCAAATTTGTGGGATGAAATGCAAAACTAAAAAATATGGACTGCTATTTATAACCAAAATATATGGCCGGCAGTAACACATCGATTGGTCATTTTTTTAAATATGATAGTTGGCTACAATTAACTCCATGATGCTATTGTAATTTTTAAAATACACACCCTGTGGTATGATATTATTACATAGACACCCTATATGGTATAATATTATTACATAGACACCCCATGTGGGTATATTTGGTCAGGGGTAAATTTGAAAAAACAAATTTTTTTGCTGATATCATCAAATTCCGTCTGTTTTTAACGCCGTAAGGAATTTCTTATAATATGCCCAAACTTGAGGGGATGTTCTTGTAATTTTTGAAACATCAGAGGGTTTCTTGTAATATGCCCAAACCCTGAAAGGGTCTGAGTGTAAATTCAACAAAAAAAAAAAAAATAATGTAAGGACGTATTCGATTTTAACAGTAAATGTTACCAAGACGCAGGTTTCTAGCTTCTCATACTATTCGTAAAAATAACATGACCGTCCATTGTTTAGCATCGGCTTGTTTCCCTTTTAATCTTGAACTTCATAGCTTTGTTTCTGACATTGTTAAGATGGAACAATTATAATTATAAATGAAAAGTTTGGTTTAAAAGAGAGAGAGATTTAGAGCAGGTATTTGGAAAGTTAGTTTGGGGTAGTAGTGAAGGATAATTTGTGAAATAATCTCGATTTACGTAATATTTTTTTAAGTTTTGAGTTGGACTGTCAATTGAACCGGGCCTACCCGAAGCTTGATGGCTCGACCCGATTAAAATTGGCTCGAACTCGAATATTTGTGAATCGGGCCAAATTCGAGCCATTATATTAAACCCGATCAATTTACGAGTTGGGCTTGAGCCTAACACGGCTCAACCCGAATAAAGTCTGAACATAAATTATTTGTATTGTAGTTCTAGTTACTATTTACTGTTTTTATTTTGAAACAAGTAAAGTTTACAAAAAAAATATAATGTCAACTCACATGTATGTTAGTATATCAATTACGTATTGAAGGCCAAAACTCAAAAGAAAAAAAGTTTAATGAAAAATTAAAAAAAAAAAAAAAAAAAGGACAAAAGTTAACACAAAAGGTCAATAAATTGGAGTCTTAAGACTTTAAAACTCTACTGCATGTTCAAATAGATCAAACTTATCTTAAAAATTATGGGTAAATAACTCAATCTTTCAGTTAAAATATTTTTTAATGATATATACTCATGTATTAAGTAATAATAGCTTATTTGTATGTGTTTAGGTAATTTAAATATTTTATATGTCAAACTATTGTTGCCTAAATTAACAAACTCGATATAAGCTCGATTTAGACCCGAAACCCGAAAATTACATGAGCCGAGTTTGAGCCAATAACTATGAAGCTCGACATTATTTGAGTTCGAGCTATTTAAAGCTCGGCTCACAAGGCCCGATTGACAGTCTTAGTTTTGAGAGAATGGTTTGAAAAATAAATTAGGTGTAATTTTTTTTTTTTTTTTTTTTTTTTTGAGGAGTTAAGTTGTAGGCGTAAAATGTGTAAGATTTTATTTCAAATAATGTTTGTTATGTAAGATGTACGGTACTTTATGTTAAATTATAGTAAAATTTGTATAAATTTTGTTTGGAACAAGAAAACTATTGTTTGTTTGACTTTTGAGAAAGTAGTTTCACAAAATTGAGAAATGAAAAATTTATTTCAGAAAGTGAAAAATATGTTTATTTAGCATTTCCCAACCACAAAATAATTTTGAGAAACACCAAAAGAACAGGCCCTCTTAAGCATTCGAGAATGAATTTGGAAAATGAAGAAATTGGCTTGATACATACTTGTCAAAAAATTGGAACGTCGGATCAATTTGTATTCAATACACCGGAATTTTTTTTTAAAAATTTGCACCGTAAAACTTTTATTTACATGGCCAATCAAAAACTTTCATGATATGAAACCTTGACCTCGCCGTGCATGTCTCTAGTTAACATTGAACCAAAGTAATTAAAAAATGCACATGCACTAGTACGGTGGTGTTTGCAAAAAATTGTGATTGTGCTTAATTATTATAATCTAAAAAAAAAGTTAAAAGCTGTAGAGAAGTAAAAGTAGGTTGTGTTTGCAAATTATGCCAAGAAATCCAAAAAAAACACTTTTGGATGTTTGCAAAAAAATTACTTTTGTCCACTTTTTTTTCTCAAAATGTCAAAGTAGAAGCTAAAAGCACCTCCCCACCAACTTCAGTTTAATTGTACTTTTTAGCTTTTTTTAAGAGAAGTAAAAGTAGAATTTCAATTTGAAAACACTATCTAAGTGCTTATTTTTTCTTAAAAGCTGAAAAGTACTTATTTTTCCATTAACTTAAGGCGAGAGAGGAGTTATTTCCAATACATGTTTACATGAGGGGAAAAGGTTAGTATATTAATTATTTGCAGGGTCTTTGCAAATATAATTCAAATTTCCCTATTTCTGTATCCAAGTGAACAACAAATTAACAGCTCAATAATGTAACTCAATTTTAGTAGCACATAATTTTTTCCGAGTTACATTAAGTGGAGCTTACGAGAACAAACAGCGACTTGTCTCCTAACTTGTCTCGACCCTGTGGAATGAATATTCAAAGGGAAAACAGTCAGCCACATACTGGGAACACAATACACTCTTCTTTAATTGCACCATTCATTGTAACAATATATCAATATGGACAAAAACATAATTCCTGAACAAAAACACCTTAAAAATAATACGTCACCAGTTGGTCGCAATAGAAATACACAAAAAGTCCTGTATCTTGCTTATTGCACGCGATGTTTCATTTTTAGAATAAAAACCATATGAATTTGAGGAGTATTATTAAATATCCTACTTTTACTCTCATAAGTAAGTTTATCATCTAAATCTGGCAACAAGGTGCCTATCAAAACAAAGAATAGTATTGGGTGTTTAATATTGCAGGAAATTGCAGCTACAATTACTCGAGTCAAAGCAGATTAGAATCTCAAATATAACCTACCAAAACACTACCAAGTATTATCTAAACTTATGGGCACTAAAAATCGAGATTAATAAGAAAAAACAGAAAAAGGGTGTTACTTGATCTGGGCAGAGAGTTTCATACCTTCAGTTCTGGCAGTTCAATGACACAGGCACACTCAACCACATCAACACCAACACGCTCTGCAATATATAAGCCAGGAAATATAAGAAATTATTAATTTTCTAATCTAATAAGTTCTTCTTTATCTTACTTATCTTCCCCATGATGTTGGTAGCTCTTTGGACACATATAACGGAAAGAAAAAACTATTTATCACAATGAACCAACTATGCGCATAATTGCTACATCATCATCTTTGGGATCATAGAATTTTTAAAACAAGTTGATTGTTTTTTAAGATTATATGGTAAAAGTCATATGGTATACTTACTATATGATTACATCCACTCAGTATAGCTATTATTCATATTGGATCGTAGTACTAATATTCTTTGCATCATTATTGTTATGATATATTCATGATGTTCCTCGATTCTTTAATAATTTAATATGCCATTCTTAATTTGGTTGGATTTAAGCACACTATAAAGTCAGTCCGCCCAAAACTTGGCGGAATTTTATTGCTATTATTATGTCAAAAAAAACAAGTTCAAGGGAGATAAAGAACACATAAAAAGATCAAATCTCGACTACGAATAAAATTACATACCAAGGAGCCGGACAGCAGCATTTAAGGTGCCCCCTGTTGCAATGAGATCATCCACAACGACAGCACGTTCTCCTGGTTGTACAGCTCCAACATGCATCTCAATTTTGTCGGTTCCATACTCCAAAGTGTACTCTTCTGATATTACCTCCCCTGATTCATAAGATAACAATGACTAATGATGCTTGAAATTGAAAATGTTTTTCTTAATAAAATTATACATGGTATAATCAAATTTCCCAAAGTTAAAATATAAAAATGATAAAAATAATAATAATTATACTTAAAAATGTACATAATCTTGTAGCGGACTTATCCATACCAAAAAAATTGGCGTGCAATTACTAATAGCATCAAATACATCTAACATAAAATTATTGTCAAAAACTATGATAAATGTTGAACAACTTGCGAGAAATTCATTTTCATCCATTTGAGCAAGTTTTTCTTATTAAGTTCATCAGTGAAATACATGTGTCATGGTATGTGGAAGATGAAAGAGAAGTAGGGGATGTTATAGTCAAGTTTTCCTTCTTTTATTGAAATTAAGGTTAATTGTACCGGAAATTATGTGCGACAAGTGTATATGAGAGGACAATTGCTTGTCCTCTTATGCACATGTATTTATCATCCAACTCCAACCCCTATGGATATAATCCACCGGTGTAGGATGAATGTAACCGTAGAATGCGGAGAGATCATCCTTACTATTTCTGTGTTTCTATGTTTCTACTCTTTTAGGTGAATTGTTAATTTGGTTCTGATAATAAAAAATTTATGGAGAATTTTATCTTGGAAAAACATTTGGTGGAATGTGTTAGGGGAAAATCGTCTATGGATTATATTTATAAATTTAAAAAACTTTCATCCTTTAACACAGGCTTGTTCTGTCATAACTCAAGCTGATGATGATAAGAAATTTGCAAGCATGCAAAACTTATTGCTCAACATTAATCAAAGATTACGGAAGAGTTAATTACAGAAGAAAATCTAAAATGAAACCAAAAAAACAAGTAACATATTGAAAAGGCACCTTTCAGTTTCCAAAATAGCATGTTATTGAGACTAAAAAGTAATGCATGGATTGGATATCAAGACTAAGTACCCTTATTAAGTCTTGGGCAATCCCCACCCAAACCATATGGACTCAACCCAATACATGCATGTTCGAAATCTGAACGCATTGCAATAAGATGCAATTATTGTATCTAGATACCTAAGACCAAATTTTGTATTACTGTACCAATATCAATATTTTCAACATCACTTCTCATGAGTCATGGTCTTGTTCTAAAATATCAAACAGAAACAACTTTTCTATGAGGTAAAAGATGGGTTTCACTATATCCCATTCCTTATTGTTTCATCGCTTTTGTGACAAGCACAAAACTTAGTTCCAAGACTAAAACCAATTTGCCAAGTAGATATGTAACTCGGAGTCAACGTAAGAAACTAAATGCATATCTTGATACCATCCATTCTAATCCTCAAAAAACTTCTTATGCACTAAGGGTCACAAATATAGGGGATCATGTCTCTTTTGCCTCTTTAATCCATAATACGATGGTTATTATTTGAAGTGTGTACAAGGAAGATACTAAGATTACTTTAAGCACATAAATTATGAATATGACAATCAAATTCTTATAATTGATTGAATAACCATGATATGATAAGAAAACTATACCAGGTAGCTTTTTAGGCTTCCTCATAGGAACAAATTTCGCCCCAATAGCCAATGCAATTGGAGGACCAAATATGAAACCTCTTGCTTCAACACCTGCACCAAATTTCAGCAGCATTTGTACATCGTATAAATTATCACAAGCATTAGAATAGATGTTGTACTAGAAAATTATAAAAAAAAAAAATCCACATACTAAAGATCCACAAAATATTTCAATACAAGTATATCTATAATTCTGTATCTGTATACAAACAGAAAAGCATGTAACCACGTCACCTGCAACAACATTGATGTTTTTGTCTTTGTATCTCTCAACAAACAAATCGATAGTGTCCTGAAACGCCGTCGGATCAAGCAGCAACGTCGTTATATCTTGAAACAAAATTCCTATACATAAATCATAAAATGAAATCAGCTCAATTGGCAAAGGAGTACTTACAAGTAGACTTAGATAAATTTGCAAGAGACTTACCGGGTTTGGGGAAATCTGGTATGACCCGAATGGAGGAGGAGATCCGGGAGATACGATCGTCTCTGGTGTTAACATCTGATGATGCCATGTGTACGAGGCTGATTCGCTGTCGTTCTGCAGGCCCACGGTAGATCAACCGAGTTTCTCTACTTCTTCTTGCCGAGAAAATTGATTTGACGGAAATGGCACCGTGGAAATAACTTTGTGGGACGATTTTAGCCCTGGTGATTTCCAGGGTCGAGGGTTTAGCGAGAATGTCCATAAAAGGAAATTTTCAAGGGAGTGTAGGGGTAATGTTGGGGAAGGGTCACTTGAAGGGTAAATTTGTCAGAAGAATCAGATGCGGGAATAATTTACGGTCAAATGAGAATAAAATATAATTAAGCTATCACAATTTTTTTGGAGACTTTAGAAAAATTTTAAAAAGTAAATAGTACTTTGATGGACAAATATTTGAGCATTCATCATTCTTAAATTTTTCGTAGTAAAGTGTAACACATTTTTCTTTAATATCAACACATTCATTTCTCTTAATTTTTCCGTAGCAGATATGTCCATCTTATCAATCTATTGTAACATATTAATTCCTCTTAAATTCAAAATACATTCAACGTTTGATAAAGAATTTAGGAAAGTAAGAAATTGGCTTGATCCATACAATTGTAGTAGTCGAAATTGAAACGTCTTATTCGATTCATCGCAAAAAAAAATTCTTTTAGTAATTTGCAACCTAAAACATAAAACTTTTAATTACATGGGCAACAATGGCGGAGCTATTCAAGGGTTGGGGGCGATCGCCCCCACAAGAAAATTTTGGATATATATATTATTTACGTTAAAAAATAAGTAATAATATGTGGTATGATGGTTACCAAAAATAAGTTATTTTGAGGTTCAGGTTTGAATTTCATGGAGAACATCCTCCTCTTTTTATTTAATTTATTGTGTTTATTTATTAAATATATGAATTTCATGGAGAACATCCTCCTCTTGTTATTAAATTTATTGTGTTTATTTATTAAATATCAATTATAACGTATCTTAAGTTACATAAATTTTTTGGTACTTTTTTTATTCCTAAATATTTTAAACCATATATTTAATAGACTCTTAACAAACTTCAAACTTGTCGGTAGATTTTTTAAATCATTTCTTGGATAAAACAGTTGCTAGGATATCTTTTTTATCTTATGTTGGATAAAATTATAATGTTACTTTATCTTAAACTAAAATTTCTAATTCTATCATAACTTCAAAAAGCTATCGAGTTTGCTTTAAAAAAAATTCCGCCCCCTAAAATAATTGTCTAGCTCCAATAAAAACTTCCATTAAAACATTGGTATGAAATGAACCTTGACTTCGACGTGCATGTCTCTAGTTAGCATTGAACCAAAGTACTTTCCATTGCAATGCACCAATTCTATTTTTCATTAACTTGAGAGAGAGAGAGAGAGAGAGAGAGAGAGAGAGATGTTATTTAATTTACAAATTACAATACCTGTTTACAAAATATTGACCGGAAAAGGCTTAGTAAAATATTCACCCAGTTATTGCTCAGGGTCTTTGCAAATATAATTCAAAATTTCCCTATTATTTCTGTATCCGAGTGAAAGGATAAACAACAAATTAACAGCTCAGTAATGAAACCCAATATTAATTAGTAGCACAGATTTTTTTTCCTCGAGCATCAACTTTATAGTTACATTAAGTGGAGCTTACAAGAACAAACAGCGACTTGTCTCCTAACTTGTCTCGACCCTGTGGAATGAATATTCAAGGGAAAAAGAATTAATCACCCAAAAACTGGGAACAGATCGCGATAGAAATACATAACAAGTCTTGAATTTTGCACGTAATGTTAATTTATATAACATGTTAGCAATTGCAGCTATGATTACTCGAATTAAAGCAGATTAGAATTTCAAATATAACTATATATACCAAAAACACTAACTACTAAGTATTAATTATCTATAATCATTGGCACTAATATTCGAGATTAATAAGAAAAAAGCAAAGAAGGATGTCTAAAACTACTTAATCAGGGCAGAGTTTCATACCTTCAGTCCCAGCAATTCAATGACACAGGCACACTCAACCACATCGACACCAACACGCTCTGCAATACATAAGCCAGGAAATATAAGACATTAATTAATTTTCTAATTTAATAAGTTGTTCTGTATCTTACTTTTCTTCCCTGATATGTTGTTATGTATCTCTTTGGACACATATTTAACGAAGAAAAAGAAAATAATATCTATCACAATGAACCAACCATGAGCATAATCGCAACGTCTTCATCTTTGGGATCATAGAATTTTTAAAACAAATTGATCATTTTTGAAATTATACGGTAAAAATCATATGGTATACCTACTATTTGATTTCATTCACTCACTATAGCTTATCATCGTATGATATATTCATGATGTTCCTAGGTGGAATCTTATTTCTATTATAATGGAGAGAATTGCATTTTTGGTACAAAGCTATAGGCCAATTTCCACTTTTGATACACAGCTTTATGTGTCCAACACATTTGGTACACCTCTTTAACAAAGTTCGACACATTTGGTACAACCGTTAAATAAATTGCAAAATCACCGTTAATTCCGTTAGTTCGACACATTCGGTACACCTCTTTTACAAAATTGACATGTGCGCGGCACATGGCTGCCAAAAAAAATTAAACTTGATAAACTTTTATAAAAATTATCATATGTATTTATTATATTTATCATATCATATTTATATAATGATAAAAAAATATGTATTTATTATTTATATGACATGTAAAATATATAAACTATATAATGTCATTTATAGTTTAATACTGGAAGAAAAATAAAATATAATAAACAAGTTTATCAAGTTTCAATTTTTAAAAATTATTTATAAAAATAGTTTATTATTTTTATAGTTTATTATTTATAAAAATTATTAAAAAATATGTCTTTATTATTTATATGACATGTAAAATATAATAAACTATATAATGTCATTTATAGTTTAATATTGGAAGAAGAATAAAATATAATAAAAAAATTTATCAAGTTTCAATTTTTAAAAATTATTTATAAAAATAGTTTATTATTTTTATAGTTTATTATTTATAAAAATTATTAAAAAAATATGTATTTATTATTTATATGACATGTAAAATATAATAAACTATATAATTTCATTTATAGTTTAATATTGCAAGAAGAATAAAATATAATAAACAAGTTACTTTAATTTATCATATTTATAAAAATTATTAAAAAATATGTATTTATAATTTATATGACATGTAAAATATAATAAACTATAATGTCATTTATAGTTTAATATTGGAAGAAGAATAAAATATAATAAAAAAGTTTATCAAGTTTCAATTTTTTTTTTCTGGGCAGCCATGTGCCGCGCGCATGCCAATTTTGTAAAAGAGGTGTACCAAATGTGTCGAACTAACGGAATTAACGGTTATTTTGCAATTTATTTAACGGTTGTACCAAATGTGTCGAACTTTGTTAAAGAGGTGTACCAAATGTGTTGGACACATAAAGCTGTGTACCAAAAGTGGGAATTGACCTATAGCTGTGTACCAAAAATGCAATTCTCTCTATTATAATGTCAAGAAAATCAAGTTCAAAGGAGATAAAGAACACATAAAAAGGTCTAATCTCCAGTACTAATAAAAATATAAAATGACATACCAAGGAGCCGGACTGCAGCATTTAAGGTGCCCCCTGTTGCAACGAGATCATCCACAACGACAGCACGTTCTCCATGTTGTACAGCTCCAACATGCATCTCCATTATGTCGGTTCCATACTCCAAAGTGTACTCTTCTGATATTACCTCCCCTGATTCATAAGATTATAATGTTTAAAATTGAAAATGTTTTTCTTAATAAAATCATACATGGTATATATGATCAAATTTCCCAAAGTTAACATATAAAAAAATTATAATAATTATACATAAAAATGTACATAACCTTGTAGCGGACTTATCCCTACCAAAAATTATAATGTTTCTATGTTTCTTTTCTTTTAGGTGAGTGATTCTTAATTTAATAAAAAATTACGGAGAATTTTATCATGGAAAAACATTTGGGTGGACTGTGATTGGTGAAAATTGTCTATGGATTATATTTTGGAATTTCAAAAAGGCATCTTTCTTTCAAACACAGGCTTGTTCGTTCATAACTCAAGCTGGTGATGATGAAGTTTGTAAAGCATGCACAACTTATTGCTCAACATTAATCCAAGATTACGGAAGAGTTACAGCAGAAATTTTAAAATGAAACCGAAAAACAACATAGCAACTTATATTGAATAGGCACCTTTCAGTTTCCAACATAGCATGTTATTGATACCAAAAAGTCCCACATGGATTGGATATCAAGACTAAGGCCATCTCCTATGATTATGAAAAGGGGGAAGGGGGAGGATGGATTTAGGGGATGAAAAGGATGAAGTTTTACGAAAAGGGGGGTGGGAAATGCAATAATCCCTTTATGGGCTGACCCCTTTGCTCAATGCACGCCTTGAGCCCGCTCAATTTATTAAATAAAAAAACTTTTTTTTTTAAAAAAAAATCCTTTAATTTGTTTAATATTTTTAAAAAGCTATTAAGTCAACTATTTAATTGTTAAATTATTGTGACCAATTTTATTTCTTATTATTAATGTTAATCTTAAATTACTTTTTATTATTCCCAAATCGATTTGCGAATTATTATCAATTATAGTTATTATTATTTATAATTTGTTATTATTATTATTAAGTGAGAGTGCGAAGAATGAATATTGGAATTAATTGGAATGAGAAAGATTGAAAATAACTATATAAATGGAAAGGATAAGGGAAAGGGAAAGGGAAAATTGGACTGAAGTCACTCGAGATGACCTATAATATACTAAGCTTAATATGCACATAAATTATAAATATGACAATCAAATTCTTATAATTGATTGAATAACCATGATATGATAAGAAAACTATACCAGGTAGCTTTTTAGGCTTCCTCATAGGAACAAATTTCGCCCCAATAGCCAATGCAATTGGAGGACCAAATATGAAACCTCTTGCCTCAACACCTGCATGCACCAAATTTCAGCAGCATTAAAACTAATGAATATGTCATTCACAAGCATTGGAATAGATATTGAACTAAAAATTTAAAAGAAATTAAAAAACATTTTCACATCCTAAATATCCACAAAATATATTTTAATACAAATCTATAATTCTATATTACTATATATATACAAACAAGAACATGCATGTTGCCATGTCACCTGCAACAACATTGATGTTTTTGTCTTTGTATCTCTCAACAAACAAATCAATAGTGTCCTGAAACGCCGTCGGATCGAGCAGCAACGTAGTTATATCGTGAAACAAAATCCCTATACATAAACCATAAAATGAAATCAGCTCAACTCTCAAAGGAAAGGAGTACTTACTATTACTAGTAAGTAGCCTTAGATAAATTTTCTAGAGACTTACCGGGTTTGGGGAAATCGGGTATGACCCGAATGGAGGAGGAGATCCGGGAGATACGATCGTCTTTGGTGTTAACATCTGATGATGCCGAGTGTAAGACGCTGATTGGCTGTCGTTCTTCAGGCCCACGGTAGATCAACCGAGTTCCTCTACTTCTTCTTGCCGAGAAATTTGATTTGACGGAAATGGCACCGTGGAAATAACTTTGTGGGACGATTTTAGCCCTGGTGATTTCCAGGGTCGATGGTTTAGCGAGAATGTTCATGTAATGACTATGAGGGTTTTGGAGTAGGAATTTGACAAGAAGAAGAAGAAAGAAAGAAGCTGGGATTATATGTTGGAGAAGACAAAGTGAATAAGCAACCACATCATCTGTTGGATCAAGTACACCTGTCCAGATATGATATGAACTATGAAGTCATATGAACAATAGAAAATATCAAAAGTATTTTTGCTAAGCTACTCCAAAAAAGAATACTAAAAAAACAAAGTTAAATCAAACAATGAAAGAGATGTTTGCAACTGGTTTTGCAAATTGTTTATAAGCTTTTTGGCAGCCTAAAGCAGATTTTGTTTAATTTTTATGTTTCACCTATTGCTTCTCCGTTAAAAAGCAAACAAGTGTAACCCCGCGATAGGAGTTCTTAAAGAAAATTCTAATACGAATTGGGTTTGGTTAAATTCATCCGACCTAATGAAATAATTGGTTGAGTGTTATCCAGTTGAGATGTATTTCATTTCTATGCGAATGTGTTGGGTTTGGTCAGATCTAGTTTGGGCAAGAATTACCCGAGCTCTTAAAAACACTTCTAGACTTATATCGTGATTTTCAGATTGTTAAACCACCAAGACAATAATTATTTGTTGTCAATTGTGACTTTTATGATGTTTGACCCATAATATTATAATCACTTTTGAGATCTTAAAAAACAAAAATAAACTTATTTCAAAAGCTAAAGTTTTACTTTTGATAAATTTATTTTTCGAATCTCTAGACTAAACTCACTCTTACTTCTTCCGTTTTTCAGTATGAGTGGCGCGCGCTATACAAAGCAAAGTCTTTCGGGTTTGTCTAAAATGAGATTTTGAGTGATGGAGAGCACATGAAATATCATTTATCTTGGTGACACGTGTCCCCTTAAAATTTAAGTTAAAATAATTTATTATATTCAAGACAAATTTACCCTTAAAAATATTCACAAAAACCTTGGGTATTGCCTAACTAAAACAAAAGTTTTTAGTTAATTTTATTAGCAAAAAAAACCCTATAGTTTTTTATTATTACCAAAAATATCTCTCTCAATTCGAAATGACAATTTTTATCCCATCAAAGGATGAAAAAAATCCTCTAAACTTAAAAGATTATCAATAATCCCTCTCATAGCTTTAATACTTTGCAATAAACCCCCAGTTTAAAAAAAAATTTGACAAAAATTTACATATGATTTATGAATTCCACTTTAAAAAATAGACAAAAAAACTTATCCCCCAAAGTTACATATTGTGGCACTTTACCACCCATATGTACAAATTGCACTTTACCGCCTCAAATAATATTATTTAATTATTGTTCGACGAAAAATATAAATGTGTCATTCACATGAATTTTCAAAATTAGTCACTGATAGAAATAGTGTCCTGCAAGCCAACTGTATGGCTAGCATCAATTGTAATTAATGAGGAACTATTCAATTTAGATTAATAAATGCACTTTTATTAAATGGTCAACTTTATCTTATGTAATATTTGTCTACGCATAAGGATAGAAGTCCTTAGATCACAGGGCTATGGGACAACCCGTGGACTGATCTCCAAGGCCGTGATCTAGAACATATTCAAGAGTCGTAGAATCCAATCGAGATAGGACATCGTTGGATTCGGTTAGACTCTCACTATTGTGTATACTCCGATGAACTGGAGGACGCTGGGGTCCACGAGTGTGACTGGGATAGTCGATACACATAAGTGGGTGGCTTGCTGGGATGGCAAGCGCACTGAATACCCCAATTAGGAAATAACTCACCATGGAAGCGGTAGTCGCATATCGGGGTTGAAGTTATTCCAATTTACAATAGTATACGAGGAACGATCCCTAACAACTTGAGATGATAGGGTTTATCTGGTGCGAGAACGTCTATACTTTGATATGAGTTCCGACTGACTGGGGATCGCCAGAAAGTCTCTATGGACTCATGTTGGGTATAGAGGAACTCGTATGCAGATTCATATCATCAACAAAGGATCCATTGACCCGACTTGATAGGTTGGGAAATTCTCCTATGAATCTCTGTGAGAAATTAATTCTGGTAAAATCCTTGGCCAAGGTATCTGACGACTTTATGTAAGTAGCTCATAAAGATTAAGTCAAAGAGAATTTATTTCGAGATCAGAGTACATAAGGTCAAGACAAAAGAA